>CM077637.1:59142500-60392500 GCA_039660915.1 Euphorbia tirucalli
CTTCTCTATTTTTAAAGGAAATCTCAACTTCCATCTATTTACAGGGTTAGTCCAAATTACACATTTGTCCCTGTAAATTACATATTTGGTCCCTGTAATTTATCACAATTACATTTTAGTCCCTATCATTCCAAAATATCATGGGCGGACCTAAAACCAACACTAAACAATTTAATCAAACATTTGTGGCAAGTTTACCTTCCAAGAATCAACATTTAATATTAATTTCATGAAACAATCTAAGGCAATTCATTGAGTTTTATACATTGAGATTCTAAATATACTCATAATAGATTGAGGGTATTCTAGGAAAAATCTATGCATAAAATTGTCCTAAAACCAACTTAACTATTTTTTCTTAATTTACTTAAAGGCTGAAACTAGTCTATTTTTGTGGGATGGAGGGGTAATTAACTATCAAAATTGACAATTACACCGTTAAGTATTGTTAAACACAATAAATAACTTAGTGTTTTTGACTTTTTAAATAAATTCTACAAACTATTTAGCTAACATGGCATGGAGAGTAAACATCAAATTAGCCAGACACGTGAAACGAATGAAATAAAGGCAATTTTTTTTGTTTTAACAATTGTAAATAAGAGAAATTCATATGGGGCTTATTTCTCTATGTTTATTTCAAGAATTAATAGAGAAATTAGAAAAATTAGAGAAAATCTTGTTGCGATAAACAAGACAATATTGATATATAAAGAGAATAGAACCATTGTGGCTAAATATCCACCGCTGGCAAAATTTTGTCCACTGGATTCCATGCCCAAATCATGAGGCTAGCCTATGGATGATATCATGCATCAGTTCTCTTACCAGTGATTTGTGATTTTAATCCGTATGAAAAATCTCAAGCAAAGTTATATGGCAGGGTTTTGTTTGTAACAAAAAAAAAATCTCATTTGATTTTCTTTGATATGGAAAAAGGCATGCTACCTGTAGAAACATAGGCATTTCTCTTTCATACCACTTGATATTAATCATAGGGTCCTTATTGACCACTAGCAATCATCATTATTGTTAACATTAATGAATTCTAACCTTGTAACTATATATTTTAATGCTTTCTTTCAAATATGTCTCATCAAACAAAATGTTATTCAATTCTCATAGATGGATTTTTTTTTTACATTCGATTGGTAATTGAGCTGGGGTTCAAACCCAGGTCCTCGAGGAGCTTTTTGAGCTCAAGATTTTTTATTATTATTATTAATTTCAATAATCTTTCGTGTTAATTGTTAAATTAATATAGTCATAATTTTTTTTATAAATATTACATAATTAATTACATGTATTTTATAATTATTAAAGATTTTGCCACATATCAAACATTCAACGACTCATTTAATATTAGCAAATCGTGTGATCCACCTTCCCCATTGTGAAAAACCAAAGTTAAATGAAGGATATTGGTTTTTTGTGTGTATTTTGTTCTCGCTTTATCTTATTGAAATACAAAATTCAAGTCAAGAATCTCTAGTTTCTTCTTGTAGAAAAGGATTGATAGCATTTGAACGCTGTTGCTTAGCTCCTACCTTTAACATCCTAAAGGCTATATTCTTTCCAACATTCATAAAACAAGCTAAAGAAATCAAAAGTTATACGTTGATGTAAGAAAATCTAATGGATTTAATCATAATCACCTGAATTCTTTTACAGCTACAATTTGAATTTTTCTTGTACTTGATTCATCACTAGTCGAAGAACTTTTTTATTGCTTCCAAATTCATTAAACGGTACAGATGGAAACTGAAAAAATCAAATGCAAGGAGTAAAAATTGTTTGAAATAATTCAAAAATATTAATTTTTAGAATCTAATTAATAATATTTTGCTGAATGATTCTTTGATATGATCTATAATATTTTGTATTTAATGGTTCTTATTAATTAAATATCTTAGTAAGTCATGTTATTTAACATGCTGTATATTGGAAATAGGGATGTTAACATCTTTTAAAATTTTGGTAAATAAATGTAGTTTATTTAGATGCTAATTACAAGGAGGTTGATATCTTTTTAATTAATCTATATTCAAATTCAATATTTTTTATTATTGTTAGCGATAAATTTTTGTGAAATTTGCATACTAATTCCAACCTTAGATTTTTGCGAGTGTGCCAAGGAAATCAAATTCCAAATGTAATCTCTTATTTTTAAACTTTTCTCACTTCTAATATCCAAACAATTGTACTATAGGCTCAAGGATTGTAAAAGCCTTTATAGGTTCCTAGTTCCACTACAGAAAGCTTATCTAGCTAAAGCAATGCACCAAGATAAAATCAATCTACAAAAATTTTGAAATTTTTATAATTTTATTGATTATGAAAATAATTCGATTACAAGGAAGAAAACTGAAAATTACGATGGAAATTCACTAAAACAAAAATGAACAAACTAGATTCTAAAACCTCAAACTTGGCGCGTCTTGAATCGAAGCTTGGTAAGCTTTATGACTGAATCAGAGAGCTTGAAAATGGAGAGCTATGGCAATTAGAAGGTTGGAATTTTGTAGCAATAAATTAAATAGAGCTTGGGCAAAAAATTGAAATTGGAAGGATTTGAAGGAAGAATTTACAATAGGGACTTGAGAAGTTAAGAAAAATTGAAGAATTTGGAACCTTTAGTGAGAAAAGATAAGAAGAAGAAGAAGAAGAAGAAGAAGAAGAAGAAGAATAGCGTTCAAAAGGGAAGAGAAGTTGCTGTAATTTTTGAGAGAAAAGAGAGGTTTTGAGAGTTTAGTTTTGGTCTGTCTTTTTGTCGTATTGATTGTTGTCCCTTGTAAATGCCAAAAATCCTCTATTTATAGTGTTAATTTGCCTTAAGTTTTGTCACCCATAACTCCCTCCATATTTCATGGCACCTTCCTATAGCTTTATGAGCAAGAAAAACAAGTGAAGAATTAGTTACGACAACTGAAAAGATTAGTTATAAATTCTGCCACTTTTTTGTTATTGCATGTGCATAGTTTGAATACTTTTGACATTTCCTCTCTTGATACAGCTCCATTTTGGACAAGAAAAATATCTCTGAAGTTGTGAGGCTACATAGACATAGGAAACGTGATTGAAAAAATATGAACTTATCATCTTAAACTCCGAAAAATTAGGAATACACTGTTGTTTAGAACATGAAAATAAAACCTTAGCAAAACTATTTTCCTAGTTCTTCTCCTTGAAAATCTTTCCCAAATATTTGACATTATTTTCTTAATGTTGAGGAAGAAACAAAATTCTTAATTCAATTAAACCAATGATAGAAATTAAAAATAAAAATAATTAAATTCAGCCCAAACAAATGCCCCTTAATATGTGTAAAATAAATCCGAAAAGATTTTGCATATATATTAATTTTTTTTAAAAGATTATCTCTTAAAAACTTCATCTTTGAATCTAATTTCTAGCTAAAAGACTCTCTTAATATATTTTCTCTTTTTATCAAATTAATCCTAAGTGAAAGTTTTATTTGTTTATGGACTCTACTTGAAAAAGGAGCCCAAAACCCAAACACTTCTTTAAATCTAATTAGAAAAATAATAATAAAAAAAAAAAATTTTCCCCCCATTCCTACTACTTCATATACAGTAATAAACACCTCTCCCTTTTTCAAAACTTTCAAAGCTACACAAGGCTCTTCATCTCCCACCAAGGAAAAACAATCTTTCTTACCAAATCTCCATGGAAGAAACTCAAGCACGAGGTACACAAATTCCATTCTCCATATCTTTTCTTCTTTTTCTATTGATGAATTTCATAATATGTTTGATAGAAAACTTGAAATTTTGATAAACAAAACCATTATGTAAACTTTGGCCATGATAGGGGAAATTGGTTTTATTTTCTTTCCATGACTTAGAGGTACTAGGAACCTTACAAGAACTTGGGAATTGCTGAAATTTATGAAAAAGATGGAACTCACATGCTTGAACCTTGCAAATTTTGGGGAAAGAGAACACTAGAAACCCTAACTTGAAATTGTATGAAATTAGGAAAAATAGAGTCGGAAAAGTTTAATATATCACTTGGAAAGTTGAATATATAGGTCCTACTAATGTTCATGGAAAAGAAATATGAAATGTAATGGATAGTAGTTGAAACAAATGATTTTCCCTATGGTTATTGCTGCACGTTTTTTGCTTTTTCCAACAAAATACAAATTTGTACCTTGAAACCTCATGTATTTGAGTTTCTAGCAGCAATATATGACATTAATCATATGATTCATATGTTTCTAGGCTCTAAAATAAATTCTTAATCTTTTTCTCGCGTTTCTCCACAGTTATCACTCACACTAAGGTGAATTGCTTTTCTTTAACTAAACTTCATATGCTTAATTATGCATCTTATTGCTTTTATTAACACCGCTTCTACAGTTTCAGGAAAGTTTCTCTTGTCTCATTCCTTATGCGACATGCTTTCCTATGCCTCCATTCCCATTGAGTGACACTAAGGAATTGCGAATCAACTATCAAACATACCCTTTAAGCACCAATAGGATGAAATTCGTGTGTCCCAGGTATAGTAAGGATTGGGACTTGCTAATTGATAAGTTGGAACCGAAATATAGAGACTTGTGGCTGGAAATGGATATCTATGACTTTGTGCAAATGATAAAAACTAAAATGACTCCATATTACTCCTTATTAGAAGGTGCCTTGAACTTTTAGTCCACTAACTGCAATTAATACATCTTCCCAACTAGACAAATGTCTATTACTTTGAGAGATGTTGTGGCACTAACGGGACTATCTGTGCGTAAAGAAGAAGTTCCTAACCGAGTTCCAACAACCGACCTTCCTGAATTCAAACTGATAACCACTACAGATGCTGGAACTTATCAATCTTTTGTTGCGAGGAAATTGGAGGCTAAAACACTATTTGATGAAGATCATATCCATTTTCTATAGATCTTGTTGTGCCAATTTATCTCTGAGCCATTGGGAGGATGCCCCAGTCTTAATTATTTCTATGTCACTAAGGCTTTTGTTATTGGAAGGAAACTTACCTTAGGCACAATGTTATTGGCTTCCACTTTTTACCATGTGAACCAAACCATGAGAGAGAGGCCTTTCCATAAAGTTTATGAGGGTATTTGGCTATTCCAAATTTGGTTATATGCGTATTTCCCATCTTTTAAAGATGGATAACCGATTCAAACTTCCGAGCTTCTTACCATTGATTTGATCTCATGTTCATCATCTATGAGTGTGCAGGATGTGGTGCATTATTTCAGAACATTGACGCTCTCTACTTTTGACAAGTTCTTTCTATTTGATAATATTGACCATCACAACTTCTTGCCTCCCTCTGCTTTATCATGAGGAAGCAGAACAATACCTTAGGACATGAAAATCTTTTTGTACTACTCGGATGCTATACTTTTGAATCTCTCACAACCACAAATCAAAAGCTTCAAATCCTTGTTTCGTTTTGTATGCTCCTTATCTTTAGGCTAGGCAACTTGGGTTTGTGGAAATGGTTCTTGGGCAGATTACCTTTCCATTGATAGCTTAACAATCTGAAGTTTCTGACCGTGACATTGATGATGCTTCACTTTCTTTTCTAAAAAGTGAACCTATAGCCCAAATAGAAGGGACTAGTCAACAATTTGCATATTACTTCAACCTCTGATGGGAACAACTAATTAAAGATTGCATCCCTCCTCTAAGTATGATTTTTTTTTTATCTTTATCTTTATCATTTTTTTTGAAATTTTTATAATTTTATTTGCTCTGTTATGCTTGTCAGGTCCTTAACTTCCTTTCAATTTTTATAAGTGTTAGTGGTAAAGAACTAGTTGTTCCTCTTTGAAAGAAACCTAAAGCTTTAATTTCTTACTCGGGTGATGCAGAAGATGAAGAGGGCGAGGAAGAAAAACCAATCCCTTTGTTTGGCAGGTAGACTCAAAGATCGAGCCATGATCACCGTATTAGGTTGAGTTTCACCAACACATCTTCTGATCCTATTGACCTCACTGCTGAAACAAGTAAGAGGAAATAGAAAGAGCTTGCCCAAAAGCAAGCTGAAAAAGAAGCTAACATTGAAATTGCAGTGACTAAAGAGACTGATGATCCTATTGAAAAAATTACTGATCCAACAGAAGATACAGATAAAAAGGCAAACACTGATTTTTGATCTGCAGAAGAAGTGTACACACCAAAGCCAGTTTATACTAAGGGAAATCGTCTCTAGTTCCTCTTATTGGAACATCATAGCAAAATCTCCTGCTCTTTCTTAGGTATTATTTCAATCAATCTAGATGTATCATGCCCTAAAACTCATTTTCCATTTTCATTGCTTCGTGTTTTGGTTTCCTCTATGTGTGGAATTTAGGAATATCTTTTTACAGGATCTAAGCTCCTCCGGTTATTTTGAGGGAAAAAAAATCCTTTTATAAAATTGGATTTCTCCTTTGTAATCGACACTCCTTTACCAGTTCATGCTCAGCCTAAATTTGATAGGGAGATTGTTCAAAAGGCACAAGAAGCTCTTCAAGAATTGTGGTAGGTTCCCCTTAACATGTTAGACATGATGCAATTTAAGGAGATAAAAACTTCACTTGATAGTATGATGTCAGCCTGTGCTGATAGGCATTTATGTTCCAAAGTTGATACTTTGAGAATATACAAAGATAACTTATTGTGGTTCGTGGTGCGTACTAGCCTATCACCAATCAATTGTCTCACTTATGTAGATTCAAACTGACCCCATAAGCTAAGTGCTTATAACAAGAATTTTGAGGCTCTTGTTGATGAAAAAATGAAGGATGAGCAAGAGATTGTGGTTCTTAAAGAAAAAAAGGCTAGGATAACTATAAGCATGGATTTTTCCAGCCTTGATGATTAAAATCACTCAGTTACCTGTTCAAAAAGATTTCTATAGATACTCGATCCAAGGAATGAAAATCGGATTCAAACAAGCTCAAAACCAAAACCAAAACTGACTAAAACCATGCAACTTTGAATCAACATCTGCGCAGGTGTTGTGACAAGAGCCGCACAACTTTGATTTGGAAGTCCATGACTTACTCTTGGGAATGAAAAATTTGGTTTTTTAGGGGAATAAATGGATAGATTGAATGAGGAAGAGAGGAGGGGGGAGACCATTTTCAGACTAGAAAATGGTTTTAGATTGAAAGGAGCTCTCAAAAGAGAGTAAATAAGCAAAGAAGGAAGCCACAAATTAAAGCCATAACTCAAACTCCAAACACAATAAACCAGACACGAGAACAACCTAAACACAAATCAAACCAAAAATCACAAACTTCCAGAGTTTGTTTCGGGTCTGGGAAGCATCTCGAGTCATTTTGGAGCTTGGTTGAATTTGGTTGAAGTTCCAAAGATCGGGTTGGAAATCTCACTCAAATACGTAAAGCACGCCACAAAAGGTAACTCTGAGAGGTCTTAAAGTCCATTTATAGCTTTTTGGTGGAGTATCAGTGTGTTTGGACATTTATCTGCTATTTTTGAGTTTTTTTCAAAAACCTACCTGATTTTACACACAAGAGCTGCACGGCTGTAATGACAGTCGTATGGCTATCACCTATAGCCATACGACTGTCATTTTAGAGCCCTACAGCTCTTGTCCTGAAAACCCAGATTTCTACACTTGCTTTTCGACAACTTCTGCAATACCTAGATCCAGAGCCGTACGACTCTCAAACTATAGCCGCATGGTTGTTGTCTGAGCCGCACAGCTCTGGCTCTTTTGGTCCAGGATTTTTAGTTTGTTATCCCTCGCATGAAAACCATTTATGGGTGCTTACTGCTTTATAACCTGGATTAAATTCCATGAAAAGTATAAAACCCACCCACGAACAGGATTCAAGGTTAATCCCCGGATGAATTGACTCACTTGCCATGTTAAATAATTAACGGTGAAACCGTTTTCTCAAAAATCAATACAAGGACGTTTCAAAATGTTTTCCAAGTCTAGTCAGCGAGACTTGTCGAGTTTCTCCTGTTATCCTCCTAAATCCATGACTCCAACTCATTCATTATCCTATTATGTCGTGATTAAGTCCTACATGCAATTATTCGTGTACTAACATCTGTTTTGCAGGGTTAAATGAATATTTAAATTTTATTATTGCATTAGATGAACTTGTGTATTTTAGATGATCGTAGGCCGATTCCTCATTTGATTCATATGATCCCCTAGGGTATCTTATTTGATTCGGGTCTGTATAATTTGACGGTCCCAAATAAGCTAGCTACAGTACTAGAGGGGGGGTGAATAGTACTATAGAGAGAATAAAAATTTTCATAAACTCGCTTTAAAAATTCTTTTTGAAGAAACATAATTTTCTTTCTATAAAAACAAGTTTTATAAAAATGCGGAATTAATTAAAATAATAAAACTTGCGAATATAAATTTGCTTTTCTAAAAATGACTTCAAATAATAAAGTTATCAATTTAAATTGCAAGAATTTAAATAGCAGTAAATATAAAGAGAGTAGGGACAGAGAAATGAAGATGCCAAATTTTATTCTGATTCGACCAAACCGGTCTATGTCCAGTCCCCAAGCCAACCGCTTGAGATTTTCACTAATTGTTTCCTTTACGGGAGGAAATAAGACTATGTTACTTTTTATGAGTTCTAGTAACAAACTGAGTACTTTTTCAGGCTTAGTATCAAACCTCTATCGTTACTTTTTTAAAGCTTAAGTAACAAAAACTCTACCGATGCTTTTTCTAAGCTCAAGCGCTAAACTTTTACACACTTTGTTGATCACACCACCAATAAAGTAAATCCCCTCTCACACAGCCTTGTGTGAATATACAATTCCCAAATATATGAATATTTGATTGAAAGAATGAAGCTCTTTTCTCTTGACTTTGCTCTCTTTAGGAATTTTGGAAGACTTCAAAGAATTATAGCTTAAGTGTGTGAATGTTGCAAATTAGTCTTCTTACTCCAAGCTTTGGTCTTCATATCCTTTTATAGGTGAAAGGATTCTTCTTGGAAGGAAATGGCCGTTTGTCCCACTTTACAAAGGAAAAGTGATGGTTGATCTTAAGTCACAAAGGAAAAATGGTGGTTGATCTCAAGTCATAAGGAAAGGAAAGATGAATTCAATAAGTGGCCTTTTGTTTTAAAGCAATAAGATGAGTTGATTCAAGTCATAAGCTTATAAACAAAATCTTTTCAAGTGTAAGCGAAGATCTTCCAAGTGATATAACAGTTGAGATTAAGTCATAAACCAAAGTGTTTTGAGTAATATAGCAGTTGAAATTAACTCATAAGCCAAGGTCTTCCAAGTGATATAACAGTTGATATCATGTCATAAGCCAAAGTGTTTCAAGTAATATAGCAGTTGAAATTAACTTATAAGCCAATGTGAATGTTGAAAACATCTAATAAACTTCATATGACCGTTTGTATTAGTTTCAACTCATAAGTAGATTTTAGCTCTTAAAACAATATGGAGTCATAAAGAATCTTATAGCTTATAAGCATGAATTGTTTATCTGTCAAGTAGCATCCTTATCTCATAAAGCTTTTAATACTTAGTGTTACTTTAAGAAATTCTTTTTATTCAGTGTCAACTTGTGATCATCAAAACCGAAGTCAACATTCTCCCCCTTTTTCATGATGACATTTATAACTTATGAAAGAGATGTTTTCCGCGTATGCTCCCCCTCAATAAGTGCGTGGTTGTTTTAGACAAAATTTTTAGAGATTAAAAATTTTAGTTTAGTACAACTGAAATATTTTGCGATTATTAAGGAGAATAAATAGTGAGCTCTATATTAAGGCCTGACATTTTCCTTTACTTTTGTGACCCACTAACAGATTGTGTTTGAGTTTTAGAACTTAAGGAAGAACTTGTATTCAAACTCATGCAACGGTAATTCAAAAGATCATATATAATATTGAAGCTACCGAAGATATTGATCACAACCTGCATATGTTAAAGATTAATAAAAAAGTTATAATCCTTGGTAGTGCCTGTAGCATATGCTTGTTTCATCTCAAATGTTAGGCAGTTTTTATAAAGTCATAGTTATTTGAACTTTTATGACTTCAAAATCAACTGATCAAGGATTCTTTCACAAAGTTCAACAATAAGAGAATTCATAAAACATTCATATATAAACTGATTTGTCTATCATACTTGGATAGGCACACATACCCTGTATAGCTCATATATATTAGATGAAACCATATGTTTCTAGCAAAATGCATACTTACATTGTATTAGTCATAATGCACATTAGTAGAATATGTATATAGTTTAAAACATGAGACACAGAGCATATTATATCGATTATGCAAACTGCAAAGCCACAGATCATACTCTACAGACTTCATAGCTGTCAGCCCTAAACTGCATTCTTTCTAAGATATGTCAATATATCATGTGTCAAGCTTCTTCATTATGTCAACACATCAGCATCATAAGTGTATGAACACCTATTTTGCAATGTATAATGTATAATGCACATTAGCTACAGATAGTAGAATGTAGCTCCAACCACAGCATACAGAAACACAAGTTAGGTTTAGTGAAGTGATTTAAGTATCTTGTCAAAATAGCTCATTTTGTCATCTGTAAGCTATGAAGTCACAAATCATGCTATTAAGTTCACAAATCTCATTACTGTCAGTGTCAGTAGACCATGTATCAAACTTCTCAATTATGTCACATCTGCAGCATGTTGGGATTCGTCATCAGAAAAATAACATGGCGCAGCGGAAATTACACCGTTAAAATTTTCCTAGAATCCACCTATCGTCCAGTTACCATTGATTGGAATAAAATCAATATGAATCAAGAGAGATTCACTCACCAAATCCGTCTCTTCTAGAGACTGCTACAGAATCAAATCTTTAAGCGGAAACAATCTCCACAATCCGGTGCACGACCAACTATCGAGCGGGAACCGGTGCTAGCCGAAGAAGCGGAAGGAATGGAGACTTATTTTCTGTAAATTGTGGCAGTTTTTGGGGTTGAAATTTCCAGCAATAAAGTTAGGGTTAGGGTTAGGTTTTCTTCCTTAAGTGTGCCCTTATATAGACACATTGTCTAATTGGGTTTTTAATTAGGTTAATTAAACCCAAGCCCACTAGGATTATAATTTCATAAATAAACTTTAATTAAAAAGTATATACTATGTAATTTAATTCCATTTGGCTAAATTTAATTACCCCTAAATAAAATTAAATCACACTTAAGTGAATACAATACATGTATTTAATTTTCCTACTTAGGAAAATTATTTAATTAATTGTTTACTTTATGTAATTCAATTAATTAATAAATTAACTAATTACATTATGTAAACTTATTAATTAAATTAAATCAACCCAATGTTAATTAATTACCTTGACACCGAATGTCAACTAATTAATTAATACATTCCTTCCAATGTACATTATCTGCACAATTTCTATAAGTTCCGGCTTAGTTGATCTATATGCATGATCCTATGGGTTTGTCTTTATGTTGGCAGTAGCGCCAAGGCCCACAGACTGTAAGTGGGTTCTAGCAAACCATTACAACCCCCAATTAAGACAGAGAAGCAGCAGTCTGTTCAAGACACTGAACCAATAGTAATCTCACAGTGTCCTTTGCCAAACGATATCAATATGAATAAATAAGAGGCATGGTGTCTGTCATCCTCTTCTGCTGTTTATTATATTTCTTGATCTTGAGTTGACTGATTAATCAAATAAGCAACTGACTTACTTGGTTATGGCAATACACTTATCAGTCCCACTCATCAAGTCACTAATGATATCATCTTGGTGTTACCCGAGTGGCAATTCCATCACTTCATCATTAATATCAATATGTTCACCGGTCCACCCAATCATACCCGTATTTCGCATCCTTTTACAAACCTGTCAAGCGTATGTCAAAGTGAATTGGATTCCATATTGATACTATAATGACATCTGGTCTGAGGACAAAAGAGACCTACTCAAGAAAGACGTATGACATGACAACCATGTGGCTTTCTTGTGCAGATCAATCCAGTCCCATGTCAACGACATGTACCTATATTCATGATAGACTATACAAGTACTATGGCTAGTAAAAAACTGCTGTAAGCGGACGACGTTTTTTGGAACGTATGGTGAAGCGAGAACCGCAGATTTTCTTTTCGAGTGTGAGTACGTGGTTTTGAAAATGGGCTTTAATCTTTTTTAAGAAAGCCTTTCATTTTATTGGAAATTCCTTTTTGTAGAAAACTTAGTTTTAAGTGTGAATTTTGGAAAATAGGTTTTTAGAAAATCTCAATTTAAACTTAAAGATCTCGAAACCTAAATTTTGAGATTAGATACAGAGTTGCCACCCAAATCAGCTCATCCGGGAAATTCCGGTACAGCTCCCTACCAAGTGCAGACGCGGTACCTAATCCAGAGATTCAAGGTTCGGGCAACACATATACTAATCCTCACTTATTTTCAATTATTATTTCATAACATGATATAACATTCAATTAAATCTACCCATTTTATCTCCCTTTATTTTTAGTTAATGCTCATACACATGACATAAATAAATCATAAATAAAGTGCAGAAAAGTAAAAGTGCGGGAAAAGTAAAGTAATGGCCAAATTATACAACCCGAAAAAGAAAAACTCTCAGCCTTACTATTTACAATCGCCTATAATACATGATAATCTAAAAAGTACAATAGCCTAGATACACGAGATAATCCATTAAATACATCAAAAATGAAAAAAAAGCTACGTCCAAATACAGTTAGTACAAGTAAATAAAGCACACCAAGGACTCACATAAGACAGAATAGGTGTATTTTGGGAAACAGGATCATGCATAGAGGGGATAATCGAGAAGTCTGGATGACTGCTCGATTAGACCTGGAAAACATTTTATTGAAACGCCCTGTAGGTTTTGTGAATGAAAAATCAAATTTGAAAACAATTTGGCTAGTTTTTCATGCACTTTTCAACTTTTAGTGGGCCGAATATCCCGGAACCCAGGGGTTCCGTTCGTGAGTGGGCCTAAATTGAACATCCATCTAGGGTCTCAAAATGTAAACATGCCAAAAATTCATTTTGAATAGAAAGGAGACACAAAATTACAAGTTAGAGGCCTAAAATGGCAAAACTGTAATTCTTCTTCTCAAACTACAGCTGAGCGGCTGTAGGGTATCACAGTCCCGCCACTGTAGGTTACAGCCTAATTCTGCTTCTCAAACTACAGCCGAGCGGCTGCAGGGTATCACAGCCGCGCCACTGTAGGTTACAGCCGAGTGGCTGTAACACCTAAAGCCGAGCGGCTGTAGTGCTCTAGAATCAGTAAATCAGTTTTCTTTCTCGTTTTGAAAATCGTTCTAGAATTTTGATGGTTTTAGGTAATCTATGATTTCTGGAAACTCATGAAACTCCACAAAAACATATCCGGATCAGATCAAATGAGTCCGAAAATCCCTAAAAACCTGAAATTACCAAACTTCAATCTCACATCGATCAATAAAAACCCAAAAACTGTGAATCTAGACATATATGGATGTAATTTGACCGATAATATTCATGAAAAACACATTTGATTTGAAAACGGAAGCGTTATCAGTCGATTTAGGGCATTTGGAGCTTCTGCCCTGGGGATTACAGCCGAGCAGCTGTAATCAGAAGACTATAGTTGTGCCACTGTAGGTTACAGCCGTGCCATTATATGTTACAGCCGCGCGGCTATAGTACAACCAAGCTGCTATAGTCGACAGATGGGGCGGCTATAGCTGGGTTCACTTCCAGATTTGAGAAAAATGCAAAATCATAAACCAATAACACCCAAAAGAATTCAAAAGGAGTTTTTAGTGCCTCTCAGAATATATCTTATCTGTGTTCCAGTGTTTTGGATCGCCAGAAACGGATTCGGATGCTGGAAAAGGCCTTAGAATCACGAACAACCTGAAATCACTTATGATCCTCCGAAGCCCAAACGGAACCCCGAATCAAACCGAATGGATACTAGATTGTTTAGAATGACCCTAAATCTTAATTCTCACAAAACCCTAATCGTTTCTATGGATTAAGTCAGGGTTTTTTTTTATGATTTTGGTTGAATTCCTTTATTTTTCTCCTGTCTCTCTCTAAAATCTCCAAAGAAAACCCTCATTTTATGTGATTGATTCTAGAGAATAAGTCTGTCTTCTGTCCTCTAACCTGATTTTCGTCCCCTTCTTTTATATGGTCTAATTTTAGGTTAAAATCCCGAATTAATGGCAAAATTCACCCTATTTAGGAAAGAAAATTAAATCTAGTAACTACAGCTGAGCGGCTATAGTGGCGTATAGCCGGGCGGCTGTAGTTGTGCAAACTACAGCCGTGCGGTTATAGTACTATAGCCGAGCGGCTAATAGCCAATTTTGCATTTCTCACCTTTTTTTCTCACTTTTCTCTCCGGTTCTCTTAAGTGCTCACTCAACCTTCTTTGGGGTTCTGCACTAAGACTTGTCACACTTCTTTGGGTCATCCGAGACATGTCCGACGTCATTCCAGTCATTCCAAATTTACCTCACATTTATCCGTGAAAAAGGTAATGAAGGCTTTCATCATCGAGGTCGGAAAAAAACCCGTGCTCACAAGCTGTCCCTCGCATGACCAAAGTCGACTTGATCAGGTTGTTGTGCCGGAATCGATTTTGGTCTCATGATAGAGAGTGTGATGAGAAAAAGAAAAGGAAACATACCTGGTGTCCAGCTGTGGAATGCGTCTTGGGTTGATGGTGCTTGAGTTGGGTTGATTCAAGGACTCGTTCCACTGTCTGTGTGGAATAAAGACTAGCTTGAGTTGATTTGATTTAAGGATTTGCTCCGATGTCCGTTTGAAAGAAAATCTTTCTTGAGTTAAGTGAATTCAAGGATTTTCTCCGATGTCTGTGTGGAGAAAAATGTTGCTTGAGTTGAATTGAGTTCAAGGATTTGTTTCAATGTCTACACGAAACAACATCTAGCTTGAGTTGACTCTCCGTGGTGCTTGTGTCACAGATGGAACTGTGTTAACTTCAGGAACTTGTTTCAACATCTGTGTGAAAGAGTGGTCTAGCCCGATTTGAGTTGATTTAGGGACTTGTTTCGATTTCTGTGCGAAGCAGTAGTCTTGCCTAAGTTGACTTGATTTTTCAAGGACTTACTTCAACTCAGTTGCGAAGCATTGGACTTTGCCCGAATTGATTCGATGTTCTAGGGACATACTTTGACTCCATTGCGAAGTAGAGGACTTTTCCCAGATTGGGTTGATGCTCCAGGGACATGCTTCGACTCCATTGCGAAGCAGAGGACTTTGCCCGGATTGGATTGGTTCTCTTTGTGAATTGTTGCTCATGAAAGTGAAGGGTATTTTGGTAATTTTGTAGTTTGGAGAGTTGGTGTCCTTTGGAGGAAGGGTATTTTGGTCATTTCACCTCTAGTGGAGCCTATGTCATTAGTGGAAGAAATATTTAAAGGAAAGGTGCTTTAGCCATCTAGTAGTTTGGTTACTAACAGAAGGGCATTTTGGTCATTTCACTTCTAGTGGGGCTTCTATCACTGAAGGAAAGGATAATAGTGTTTCCTGTGAAGCTTGTGTGGCTAGGGAAAGATGCTATGTTGGTTTGAGAAGTTTGATTATCTCTTTTGAAGTTTTGAAGTTGTTTTGGGTACGTATTCGTTCCTTGATCGATAATTTTGCAAACAAAAATTTTTGCCCCTTCGATCAAGAATGAATACAGACTGAATACCTTGCCCCTTGATATTGTTGAAATTAGCTTTCTGTTGGTGGAGCAATATTGTTGAAATAGGCTCTCTATGGTGGAGTGTACCATTAAAATTGGCTCCCTATGGTGGAGTATACCATTGAAATCAACTCTGTGTGGTGGAGTATACCATTGAAGTTGGATCAGGGGTGCGTATTTATTCCTTGATTGATAATTTTGGAAACAAAAATTTTTACCCTTCAATCAAGAATAAATACGGCTTGATTGTTTTGCCCCTGGATACCTGCAAAAGGCAAGGAATACCCTTCTCGGGATTATATTGGCATAAACAGAAATTATGAGAAGTCGAGGAAACTTCCTTACCTTGGACTTAGAGCCATACGGCTCTAAATGGCTTGATATAACCAAGGGAATGCCCCAGTGTCGGACTATTTCTGCTTTCAGAGTGCCCACGATGATGATGAGTACCTGTACTTAGATTGGTTTTAATGCATGTGTGCATGAATGTGTGTGTTTCGAATGTACTGTATATATGTATGTTTTGGGTGCATATGCATATGATTATGATGTTTTTTCTGCTTTGCTTGGTGTAGATGATGATTGGGGTTGAACGCCTTGAGTCCGTTTGCTCGAGGGCGGAGGTTGACCAGTTGTATCGACGGGTCACCGAGTTAGAGATCATGAATCAGACCTTTAGAGATCGGGTGGATGATTCGGAGACCCAGATGGAGATTACTGGTGAGCATGTGAGTAAGAACCTGACCGAGGAGCTAGGAGATGACGGAGATGATGATGATGATGCCGGCTTTGTACCTCCTTAGGACTACATCTCCATCTTTCCACTTGTGATGTATTAACCCATTTCTGGGTTACTTTCTTTGACTTTTGCACATTCTGGCCCTTGCATGGGTCTCACTTCGTGACGTATTTGATGGCTTGGATGACTCACATCTTAGAGCCACCCCACACCGAATTGGTTTGATTAGCTAAGGAGCCGGATTGACGTCTCCATCTAATAGGTCTGCCCCTGGTGGCATATTTCTGATGTGACAACTGAGACCTGGACCGGATGCTCACTACCGAGTTCGGCTGACTAACCTGATTACTTGTGCCATGAGACGTGGACGTGAGGTGTTGACTTTGAGGTACCCTAGTCTTTAGAGGATTAGAGTTATCTGAGCTAGATGCTACTGTGTGACTTTTTTTTTATGTCCTAACTTTTGCATAGGTCACCCTTTCAGGTTTTCGGCCTATTAGACTGTCTTTACTTTTGCCTGAACTGCCCTTTCGAGTTTTCAATTCAGAGACTTTATTTTGTGTCCTAATTTTTGCATAGACCACCCTTTCGGGTTTTCGATCTATCGAATTGTCCTAATTTTTGCACAGACCGCCTCTTCGGTTTTAAATCCATCGGACTCCTTTTTTTTTGGAAGTGAGATGCATGCAAACTGAAAATGTGTACAGCCATATATGCATGATGTGAATTCAATTTCAAGCAGACTTGGGACATTTAACCGAACAGAAAATGGCATTCATTCATTCACTCATTAATAATGCTTTAGCACAATGCACATCAAAGATGAAATGAAGTTAAGAACAGAATCAGTAATGGTATCTGTCTCGACCGAATCCATGACTGCCATCGACCGGTCTTTGCAGATTTTCCAGCTAATAGTCCTCGCCTCTTTGTCTTAATTTTTGCATGGATCACCTTTTTAGCCTTCGACCCATCGGATTGTCCTGACTTTTGCATAGATCGCCTTTTCAGTTTTTGACCCATCGGACTCTTTTTTTTTGACATAGTATCGCCTGAGTTTGTCTTGGCCGATGGGCTTGATGACTTGGTCTCTATCTCCCTTGGTAGAATCGTGTCCATCCTGTAGGCTAACGAGTGTGGTGTTTCTCCAATACATGCTCTGACGCTAGTTCTGTGCCCTTGCAAAGCAAATGGTAATTTGTTAACCCAAACTCTGTAGGTAACTATCACTTTTAATGGAATCCCTTTGATGGATTTATTGGATGCTTCTATTGCCCTGTTGGCTTGTGGGAGATGTGGAGATGATCTATAATGCTCAACCCTTTATTCTGGAACACTGTGTTATTGCCCCTTGGAATTGTACTCCATCATCGATCATAACATGGTGACTTTTTTTTTGTCTTTTTTTTAGGCTATGACATTCATATATGACTCATCTTCTACCTGCTTTGAGAAGTAGTTGATGGTTGCGACCATGGAGCGATGTCCATTCGTCGCCAGTGGCCTTACTTCGCTGACACTGTCAATTCCCTATATTGTGACAGCCCTCCTTTTTCTGGCTTAAGTCTATGGAGCTCCTACTTGGCTGGTTTCATCTTCGAATCCTTTGGAACTGGGTGTCAATATTTTCTTTGTCACCCTGGCACGACATTGTACAGCTAGGTGAAGATTTCCACGTGCTTTTGTGGTACTTTTAGAATTTTCTTTTCTCTCATCAGGCGTGAGGTCTTTCCAAATGGATACCATTTTTGGGTCATCATCTGTCCCTAGATTCATTTCATGCATTGATGCATCATGTGTGTTAAAGGCATTAAATGAATGTTTGTATGCATACAAAGTTCCATCCGAAAAATATCACACAAGTAATTGAAATCAAATTCTATTAAATTAAACACCTTAGGGACTGAATTGTTCACATGATAAAAAATAAAAAACCAAAACATCAAAATGACTATCGTCCTCCACATGCAAAGGGTCTTCTTTTATTGCAGCATCATGGTCCTTAATAGCTCATGCACTCGGGCTAGCCAAAGTTGGGTAGGGGTTACTCTAAACACTCAACTTCAAGGCCGGCTTGATAATCTTACCATCCGCAACCAACTGCCTAATGCCTTGATCAACTGGGCACACTCATTTCTATGGTGACCCGTCATCACATGATAAGCATAGAAGTTATCTTTATCCGCCTCAGCTGGAGGTGAAAATGGCTTCAGATTCTGTAACAACCCAGCCTTTCTACACTTGGTAAAAATCTAGCTTGTTGACTCAGCCCATGGACTAGTGACCCTTTGAGGAGTCTGTCTTCCCTGGTATACAGTAGCCATATCCACTTCCCTTACTTGTGTTGTTCTCGAGGTAGACTCGGCTGGTGTAGTTGTGGAACTACTACCCTTGTAACCTTATGAATACCCCGGCTATTTCGATAGGTACCCGTGCTCTCTTACTCCTCTACTCCTCCTCTTCGTATCGCTTGATACACTTAGCAAATTCAACCACTTCAGTGAAAAAGTGGAACCTCTTGAGCTTTATCTTCTCCTTATACAGAGGCAAACTGCCATCCACTAACTTGACAATAAGGGATTCCAACTTTGGGGCCCTATCCACCAGCACCTGGATGCCCATCCATCTCTTATAGTAAGCCAGGAAGGATTCATTGGCCTTTTGGCAGATTCTTTCCAGATCTTCTAGAGTAGTCTCCACCTAAGTGTTGTATGTGTACTATTTCACATAAGCTTCAGAGAGATCTTCCCACGTAGAGCAGGTATGGATTGGCATCTTTATATACCACTTCGCTGCAGCATCCCTTAAAGTAGTCGGGAACAGATTCAGGAGGTGACCTTTCCCGATTGCCATACTTGTCATCAGTCTCACATAACTATCCAGGTGGGCTTCCGATGGGCCTTCCCCGATGTAGGGAGGAAGATAAGGCATATGAAAACCAGTTGGAAGCGGCTCTCCTTCGTCAGCCATCAAAGTAGCCGGGTTGACGTAATTAACAGGGTTATAGTGCACCATCTCCTTTAGCTTAGGCAATATAGCTTCGATATCAGATAGCTTCTGGTTGAGGCGCTTCTCCACAACAGTCTTAATTGAGGCTTCTCTTTCCTTCTCAAAAGCTTCATCATCTTTAGAGTGACGATCAGGCTCCTTATGGTTGACAACCCCACCACTTTCGCTGGGAAGACTCCCTCCAGCTCCATTCGTCGCTTGGAGAAATTGTTGTCCTTCACTTCCAACTGAAGTTTGAGTCAGTGGAACAGTTTGAATAGGTGTACACAGCCTACATTTGCTCCCTAATGATAGCCTTAAATTCATCCGAGCTTAGAAAACTCCTCATAAAAGTAGCCATGTCGAAAGGCATGTTTCCAGTGTTACCATCAACCATCTCCGATCTATCAGCTTATTCTAACAAAATCTGACTGTTAACCGGTAAGGTAGGCAGCTGAATTTCAATCTCTCGATCTGAGTCTGACCCTGAACTGATACCCTGCACGGTGACCGGCTCTGATTGAACTGACTGAATTGATCGGTTTGGCTCTGACTCAATATTAACTAACCGCTTCGAGGTTTGACTCCAAACTGCACATTCAACATAAGGTTAGAATCTTGGATGGATGTCGTGGACCTAAACTCGACACACTAAGTGGCACGTATGGTATGTTTATGTTTGAATGATGTTTCATGGATGCGGATGATAATGAAAGTGACTTTTGTATTTTCCTTCTTTTTATTTTGGATGTCCCAAGCATACCCCATGCTATACAAAAGACAATGTAAAAATGTCGTGTGTGAGCCGTCATACAGACAGAGGTTCGGCGCCTTCGGGGCACCTAGTGGATGTCATGTAATGGTCACATTTGTATCGACAAACGGACAGAGGTTCGACACTTCATAGGTCAATGAGATGATATAAAGTGGTTATATGGGAGCTGTTCCATAAACAGAGCTTCGATACTTTTATGGCATCTAAGATGGAATGATGTCATAAACAAGTCACGTGTAACTCGAAACACGGACATCATTTCAGCATTCGTGGAACGCCTTGCATGATTTAGGCATGTTATGAAATGTCCTAATATGAGTACTAGTTCGGAACTCGTGGAGTACCTTGAATGAATCATCAATGTTATGGAACAATCCGATGTGGACCATGACACACAAGCAAGACTTTGGTGTCGCCATGACACCAATGGTGAATAGACATGATGCCATGTGATGATATTGTGTGATCCGCCACACGAATGTAAAGCTAGGACACCTATCGAGTGAAAAGGCGTAATGGAATGGCCAAGTGCAATTAGGTGCACTGACGGAACATGGGTAGTCTTGGGGACTCCCGATATGTCATGAAATGAAATGGTCATGAGGGGCACACTTAGAACATCCATACATTTTAGATGGGATGAGATGAGATGAATGCCCATGTCATATAGAATGCAAGTGGCTGCACAAAAACATGGTTAGGATGTATGACATACATGATGATGTCGTGTATGCTTTATGGGAATATCAACACGCAAGATGTGATGGAACACGAATAAAATGTCATGGCTGCACAAAAATATGATTAGTTAATACCACACGTATGATGATGCTTCAAAATGGCTGCATAAAAATGTGGTTAGAAAATGACATATAGATGATGCGTGTTTGATGTTGCATGTAAAAGTTAAAGGTAAGACAACCATGGAGCAAATGTTAGCACAAGTAAAAACAAGCTCACCCTTCCAACCTTATTCCTCCTTTCAATTGGTCATGCATTCTTCCTAGGTATTGGGTCTCTTTGGCATCAATCGGGGATACCAAAGGCGTACTCTCAATGTCCATTTTCAAATATATGTTTTGGTAACTCTAAGGGGAAGTTGCTAGGCCATTACATAAAGGTATGAGTCAAACCAAGGGTTGTACAGGTTCCCATAGCGAAAATACACTCCTAATCATAGAACACGATGTAAGGTTCATGCGGTGCTATGAGTGGTTTACCTCCTCGGGTGCCTCCAATCCTAGCAGAAGAGGCAGGTCACCTTTGGAGATAAACCGGGCTTAATCATGTGTTGGAGGGATTCAAGAAGAGAAAATGTCATGCTATGTGGTTGTGAATGAGATATAGGATTATGAATTAATAATTGACTACAAGTGAGGATATACTTCAATTGTTGCCTAATTTCCTTAAGTTTTTTATGAAAATTTTTTTTAAAGAAACCGTTAGTCCCCAGCAGAGTCGCCACTGTGAGCGGACGATGTTTTTCAGAACACGCGGTGAAGCGGGAACCACAGATTTTCTTTTCCAGTGTGAGTACGTGGTTTTGAAAACGGGTTTTAATCTTCTTTAAGAAAGCCTTTCATTTTATTGGAAAAACCCTTTTTGTAGAAAACTTAATTGTAAGTGTGAATTTTGGAAAATAGGTTTTTAGAAAATCTCAATTTAAACTTAAAGATCTCGAAACCTAAATTTCGAGATTAGATACAGAGTCGCCACCCAGATCAGCTCATCTGGGAAATTCTAGTACAGCTCCCTACCAAGTGTAGACGTGGTACCTAATTCAGAGATTCAAGGTTCAGGCAACACATCTACTAATCCTCACTTATTTTCAATTATTATTTCATAACATGATATAACATTCACTTAAATCTACCCATTTTTATCTTTCTTTATTTTTAGTTAATGCTCATACACATGATATAAATAAATCATAAATAAAGTGCAGAAAAGTAAAAGTGCGGGAAAAGTAAAGTAATGGCCAAATTATACAACTCGAAAAAGAAAAACTCTCATCCTCACCATTTACAATCACCTATAATACACGATAATCTAAAAAGTATAATCGCCTAGATACACGAGATAATCTATTAAATACATCAAAAATGAAAAATAAAAGCTGCGTCCAAATACAGTTAGTACAAGTAAATAAAGCACACCAAGGACTCACATAAGACAAAATAGGGGTATTTTGGGAAATGGGATCATGCATAGAGGGGATAATCGAGAAGTCCGGACGACTACTCAATTAGACCTGGAAAACATTTTATTGAAACACCCTGTAAGTTTTGTGAATGAAAAATCAATTTTGAAAACAATTTGGCTCATTTTATATGCATTTTCCAACTTTTAGTGGCCCGGATATCCCGGAACCCGAGGGTTCTATTCATGAGTGGGCCTAAACTGAAAGTCCATCTAAGGTCCAAAAATGTAAACAAGCCAAAAATCCATTTTGAATAGAAAGGAGACACAAAATTACAAGTTAGAGCCCCAAAAGGGCAAAACTGTAATTCTGCTTCTCAAACTATAGCCGAGCGGCTGTAGGGTATCACAGCCGCGCCACTGTAGGTTACAGCTGAGCGGTTGTAACACCTAAAGCCGAGCGGCTATAGTGCTCTAGAATCAGCAAATCGGTTTTCTTTCTCGTTTTGAAAATCGTTTTAGAATTTTGATGGTTTTGGGTAATCTGGGATTTCTAGAAACTCCACAAAAACATATCCGAATCGGATCAAACGAGTCTCGAAATCCCTAAAAACCCAAAATCACCAAACTTCAATCTCACATCCATCAATGAAAACCCGAAAACTGTGAATCTAAACATATATGGATGTAATTTGACCGATAATATTCATGAAAAACACATTTGATTTGAAAACAGAAGCATTATCGGTCGATTTAGGGCATTTGGAGCTTTTGCCTTAGAGATTACAGCTGAGCGGCTGTAATCAGAGTACTATAGCCGCCCCACTGTAGGTTACAGCCGAGCGGCTATAATCAACAGATGGGGCGGCTATAGCTGGGTTCACTTCCAGATTTGAGAACAATGTAAAATCATAAACCAATAATACCCAGAACAATTCAAAAGGAGTTTTTAGGGCCTCTCAGAATATACCTTGTCTGTGTTCCAGTGTTTTGGATCACCAGAAACGGATTCGGATGCCGGAAAAGGCCTTAGAATCACGAACAACCCGAAATCGCCTATGATCCTCCGAAGGCCGAACGGAACCCCGAATCAAACTGAATGGATACTAGATTGATTAGAACGACCCCAAAATCTTAATTCTCACAAAACCGTAATCGTTTTTATGGATTAAGTTAGGGTTTTTTTATGATTTTGGTTGAATTCCTTTATTTTTCTCCTTTCTCTCTCTAAAACCTCCAAAGAAAACCCTCATTTTGTGTGATTGATTCCAGAGAATAAGTCTGTCTTCTGTCCTCTAACCTAATTTTCACCCCCTTCTTTTATATGGTCTAATTTTAGGTTAAAATCCTGAATTAATGGCAAAATTCACCCTATTTAGGAAAGAAAATAAAATCTGGTAACTACAGCCAAGCGGTTGTAGTGGCCTATAGCCGGGCGGCTGTAGTTGTGAAAATTATAGCCGAGCAGTTATAAACTATAGCTGCACGGCTATAGTACTATAGTCGAGCGACTATAGTAGCAAGTTTTGTATTTCTCACCTTTTTTTTCTCACTTTTCTCTCCGGTTCTCTTAAGTGCTCACTCGACCTTCTTCGGGGTTCCACACTAAGACTTGTCACACTTCTTCGGGTCATCCGAGACATGTCTGATGTCATTCTGGTCATTCCGAATCAGCCTCACATTTATTCGTGAAAAAGGTAATGAAGGCTTTCATCATCAAGGTCAGAAAAAAACCCGTGCTCACAACTGCCATACAGTCATCGAATATTCAAGTCTGTGGTTCTATTCGTTCCCACGATCAGAACAGACCTGGGATATGTTTTATAATTATCAATCAATGGATACTCTACTCATATTATAACACAAGATATAAATGAAATAGATTAATTGCCTTTATTAATGTGACACAAATAATGTATTCATACAATGAATCTTAATGTATAATACAAAATACAAGAATCCAATGCCCTAAGAACTAGGGCACACCAACAATCTCTCACTTGCACTAGTTCCAAGTGGGCATTACCCTAATTCCTATAGATCTGACATGACCATCGTGCTGTGTCTACGGCAGCGCTTTGGTCAATGGATCAGTGACATTATTCTTGGTGTCAACCCTCTATAATGATATGTCACCTATATTCACTATCTCTCGAATGAGGTGAAACTTTCTGAGCACATGTTTGGATCTCTTGTGTGACTGGGGCTCCTTAGCTTGTGCGATGGCCCTGTTGTTGTCACAGAAAACATCAACTGGGTCTAGGATAGTGGGTGCTACTACCAACACAGTTATGAATTTCTTAATCCAAACGGCTTTCTTTGCAGCTTCGCATGCAGCTATGTACCCAGCTTCCATTGTAGAGTCAGCAATGGTGCCTGCTTTAAGGACCTCCAACTAATGGCACTACCATTCAGGAGAAAAACCTGACTAGACTGGTTCTCATCCTCATTGGTCTCAAAGCTTGCATCAGTGTAACCTAACACTACCAGCTTATATTGACCTCCATACACTAAGAAAGCATCCTTAGTCTGGTTAAGGTACTTTAGGATTGCCTTGACAACCTTCCAGTGTTCCTCCCCGAGGTCTAACTGGTATCGGCTAGTCATACTTAGTGCAAACACAACATCAGGCCTTATACATAACATAGAGTACATGATAGATCCAATAGCAGATGCATAAGGGATCTTTTCCATGTTCTCTTGATCCTTCTTTGTTTTAGGACCATCTTTCTTACTCAGCTTCAACCCATGGCAAATAGGCAAGAATCCTTTCTTTGCCTTGTCCATGCTAAATCTTTTCAGAACCTTGTCAATGTACGTGGCCTGACTTAGGCCTAGAAGCCGATTGTATCTATCTCTGTAGATCTTGATCCCTAAGATCGTCTCAGCTTCGCCTAAGTCCTTCATTGTGAAGCATTTACTCAACCACTGCTTAACCCCTTGCAGTGTTGGTATGTCGCCTCTAATGATAAAGATGTCATCAACATACAACACTAGGAAGGTGGAAACGCTCCCACTAACCATCTTATACACACAGGGCTCATCAGAATTCTGTGTGAAGCCATATTTCGTAATGGGCTCATTGAATCTTTGATTCCAAGACCTGGATGCCTACTTCAATCCATAAATGGCTCTTTAAAGCTTGCATACCTGGTTAAGATACTTTGGATTAATAAAACCCTTAGGTTGTGTCATGTACACATCCTCGAGTCGCTTTCCATTAAGGAAAGCAGTCTTAACATCCATCTGCCATATCTCATAATCGTACCATGCAACTATGGCTAGTAGTATCCTCATGGATTTTAGCATAGTAATTGGTGAAAAGGTTTCATAATAGTCAATTCCT
Source organism: Euphorbia tirucalli (assembly GCA_039660915.1). Taxonomy (NCBI): domain Eukaryota; kingdom Viridiplantae; phylum Streptophyta; class Magnoliopsida; order Malpighiales; family Euphorbiaceae; genus Euphorbia; species Euphorbia tirucalli. The sequence continues at coordinate 59,168,189 of CM077637.1, forward strand.
TGAACTTGCCTGAATCCTTTTGCCACCAATCGCCCCTTGAAGGTGTTGTTGGCTTTTAACTTGAAACACCACTTGCAACCTATCACCTTAGCACCCAGAGGTGGATCCACTAAGTTCCATACTTGGTTATCGTGCATAGATTGCATCTCAGCCTCGATGGCTTTGTACCATTGATCTAAGTGTGGGCTTTTAAGAGCCTACTAATAGGTCTTGGGCTCCTCTTGGTCAACGACCATAAAGTCCCCATCATCAGTCACGAGAAAGCCGTACCTCTCTGGCTGATGACGTGTCCTACCAGACCTTCTAAGGTCCTGTGCAACCGGTTTTGGTTCCTCACTTTCTTGAGTAGTCAGATCGGTTCCCGAAGCACCCTCAGCAGTAGCTACAGGAGTTTGTGAGTCTTGAACTTCTGAAAGTTCAACATTTCTCCTACTGTCTCTCTTAGAAAGGAGTTCCTTCTCCAAGAAGACTGCATTTCTAGCTATGAAAACTTTGTTTTCTGCCGGATCGTAGAAGTAGTAACCCTTAGTTTTCTTAGGGTAACCCATAAACTAGCTCTTGACAGATTTGGACTTGAGTTTGCCACTTGTCAATTTCTTAACATATGCATCATAGCCCCAAATCTTCAAGAAGCAAACATTAGGCTTTCGGCCCTTCCATAGTTCATATGGTGTTCCTTTAGTTCATATGGTGTTTCCTCAACTGCCTTGCTTGGTGTATTATTAAGAATGTAAGTAGCTGTCTCTAAAGCATATCCCGAAAAGGAGACAGGGAGTGTAGTATGACTCATCATCGAGTGGACCATGTCTAGCAAGGTCCTATTCCTCCTTTTTGGACACTTTATTCCACTAGGGTGTACCAGGAGGAGTGAGTTGGGATACAATTCCACACTCTCTCAAAAATGAGTCAAACTCTTGGCTTAAGTATTCACCCCCTCGGTTGGACCGAAGTGCTTTTATTTTCTTTCCAAGTTGGTTTTCTACTTCATTCTTAAAGTTTTTGAACCTTTGAAGAGTCTTAGACTTATGCTTCATTAGATACATGTAACCGTTTTTGTTGAAGTCATCCATGAAGGTGACGAAGTATAGAAAACCAGATCTAGCACTAGTGCTCATTGGGCCTTATACATCAGAATGTATCAGGTCCAATAGCTCTGAGGCCCTTTCAGCAGTCTTGCTAAAAGGTACCTTTGTCATCTTGCCTCTCAAACAAGATTCGCCTATGTCATAAGACTGGATGTCAAATGACCCTAGCACTCCACTAGGTTGAAGCCTAGCTATGCGCTTCTAGTTTATGTGGCCAATTCGACAGTGCCGGATGTATGTAGGATTAATTTCATTATGTTTAATCCCTTTAGTATTTATGTTATAGATTTAACTTTCACGTTTAAGATCAAGAATATATAAGCCATTTTCAAGAAATGTTGTTCCATAAATAATATTGCCACATTGCATAGAAATTCTACTATGTCCAATATTAAATACAAAACCAGAAATATCCAACAAAGAAATAGAAATAATATTCTTGCGCATCACAGGTACAAAATAACAGTTTCTTAGTTCCGAAACAAGTCCACTAGGCATTTCAAAAGAATAATCTCCGATCTCCATGGCCTGAACCCGAGCACAATTTTCGACTCGAAGATCTACTTCTCCAGATCCTAGTAATCTCTTATTTCTTAGACCCTACACATTTGAACAAATGTGAGATCCACATCCAGTGTCCAAGACCCAAGATGTAGAAATAGCCAGATTAATCTCAATAACATAAATACCTGAAGCAGCAGTTTTGCCCTTCAGTTGCTCCCTTAGCTTTGGACATGAGCTCTTCCAGTGCCCCTTCTCATGACACTCATGGCAGACATCGTCAGGAGAAGCAACCCTTGCTTTAGGTTGGGGCACCATCTTTTTGCTCTTAGCCTTAGATTTGGCCTTTTCTCTAGCAATGGGCGTATTGCCCTTGTTCACCAGCAACACTTCAGGAGTCTTCTTAAGAGACTGCTCAGCAAGCTTGAGCATGCCATGTAGCTCAACAACCGATTTATCCAATCCTTGCATATGGTAGTTCATGATAAACTGGTTGTAAGACTCAGGAACTGACCCGAGAATAATGTCTACTGCCAAGTCCTGCGAAACTAATGAACCAAGGTGGGCAAGTGTATCAATATACTCCTTCAACTTTAGCACATGAGTGCTAACAGAAGTTCCGGCTACCATTGCAGTCGTGCAAAGTGCCTTAGTTGTCAGGTAACGTTCCTGACGAGCCTGATCTTGGAACATCTTTTTAAGCTGATCCATCATCTCATAAGCATGCTCATCCATGAATTGCTTCTGAAGATTAGAAGCCATGGTACCCAGCATGAGCCACGAGACATCTCGGCCATCCCTCACGTGCCGGTCGTACTGCTCCACCATTACCGTGGTAATGCCTCGACCTGCAGGAGGGCCAACTGGTGAAGGAGCATTCAGTACATACTCCTTGGACTCTTGTCTAAGAACTATTTGTAAGTTCCTAGCCCAATCCAGGAAGTTAGTCCCTGAAAGCTTCTCCTTCTCCAGGAGTGACCTAAGTGAGAGCGAGTTGTTGTTTGTTGCAGCCATTTTTAATTGCTAATGTGAAATGAGATTATCTACATGGAAGAAATCATTGATTGAGTTAGAAATAAAGGACTTTTGCCAATTCAAATTAATAATCCGATTTTAATTTGTTTGTTGGTGATATTAATTGGCTGACTGACCATGATCCACAACTTATCAATGACCGGCCAAACTAGGGCTCGCTAACCAACCATTGATTCGTTTGGTAGGACAACCTATGCAATCCTTCCACGAAGGACTCTTGGTTTGATAGGCTTATTGAAACTTTACCCATCTGTGCTTAGGGCCCGCTCTGAGCTAATGCTACCTATGTTGAGTCAAACCACCATTCATATGTTAACCATACCAAGTATCCTAACCCTCGATGGCCCACCGAATACTACAATGTACCCAACTAGGACATGGCGCACATTGCAACATCAATGGGAGGAAGAGGTGTGAATGTGGAAAGTACTTTTAAATAACTCAATATTTTAATTTTCGGATTAAAATTAAGTGATACGGCTTAGCATGTATAAATGCGGGTAATAATTTGGTGATCCATACATCCATATTATATGACAAATGCAATAGCATACTTAATTTAAAATAAATGAGATCCTATGGGCCTTTAATTACAACCTAATGAAAAACTAGATATCCTATCTAATTCTTCATGGGCCGGACTGCAATCATTTTTGGGCTCCCACCATGGGCTTGCTCCATCTGGACCTTCCTCCATGCTTGATGCAATTACAATAATTTTATTTTAAATAAAATCTATTCTAAAATTACATCAAAATAAAAGAAATCGCACGCAGGCTATATTTCCCAAAATCAAATTACACCACATAATAATTTAGGGCCCATAAAAATCAACATCACATTTCAAACAAACTACCTGTTGTGCACATACATACCAATATGATGTATGATCATGGCATTCCAAATTATAAATATAAATGTTAAGCCGAGTTACTTAAGGTGAAATTGCCAATTTCAACAAATGTGACTAAGTCCCATATAGGCCTAATGGATAACATCCATTAATGCAAAACTGACAATTTTGCTCCCACTTGAATTTGGGTTGTTAGAAATTTAAAATTTAGCCCTCCCAATTTTAACCGGTATCACGGTTTATTGGGCCAATTTCACAAAGTCCATATTCAATTGAATATGCAAACAATTAAATTAAATATGCATGCTGCAAAATAAACAATTTAAATACAAATTAATTTTAAAAAAATTAATTTAATTTGAATTAGGGTCCGGGATAAAAAATACTCGCAAAATCCAAAATCGGACCCGAACCCCTCACGCGACACTGTTGTCCTGGTGGGGCAGCAGTGCCGCGGCAGCAGCAGCTGCTGCAACTAGATGGAATCGCAAATTGCGATTCCATCTAGCCCAATTTTTTTTATATATAAATAAGACAAATAATTCCAGCCACACAAAAAAAATAGGAAGGATAATCAATTCAATAAACCCGAAATTAAAACTAACAATGGAAAGAATTGATAAAACTAATCGGGAAAAAAAAATCAAAAACCCAAAAAACCATTCTTGAAACCTATTTTTTCTTCAAAAACACTTTCAAGAATGAATTCCAATCAATCTAATGGACAAAACCTAGGCTCTGATACCACTGTTGGGATTTGTCAACCGAAAAATAACGTGGCGCAGTGGAAGTTACACCGTTAAAATTTTCCTAGAATCCACCTATCGTGTTCAATTACCATTGATTGGAATAAAATTAATATGAATCAAGAGAGATTCACTCACCAAATCTGTCTCATCTAGAGACTGCTGCAAAATCGAATCTTTAAGCGGAAAGGATCTCCACAATCTAGTGCACGACCAACTATCGAGCGGGAATCGGTGCTAGCTGAAAAAGCGGAAGGAATGAAGACTTATTTGCTGTAAATTGTGGCTATTTTTGGGGCTGCAATTTCCAGCAATAAAGTTAGGGTTAGGGTTAGGTTTTCTTCCTTAAGTGTGCCCTTATATAGACATCTTGTCTAATTGGGTTTTAATTAGGTTAATTAAACCCAAACCCACTAGGATTATAATTACATAAATAAACTTCAATGAAAAAGTATATACTATGTAATTTAATTCTATTTGGCTAAATTTAATTACTCTTAAATAAAATTAAATCACACTTAAGTAAAAATAATACATGTATTTAATTTTCCTACTTAGGAAAAATATTTAATTAATTGTTTACTTTATATAATTCAATTAATTGATAAATTAATTAATTACATTATGTAAACTTATTAATTAAATTAAATCAACCCAATATTAATTAATTACCTTGACACCGAATGTCAACTAATTAATTAACGCATTCCTTCCAATGTACATTACATGCATAATTTCTATAAGTTCCGGCTTAGTTGATCTATGTGCACGATCCTATGGGTCTGTCTTTATGTTGGCAGTAGGCTCAAGGCTCACAGACTGTAAGTGGGTTCTAGCAAACCATTACTGCCTCCAATTAAGACAGAGGTGCAATAGTCCGTTGAAGACATTGACCCAGTAGTAATCTTAAGTGTTCTTTGCCAAACGATGTCGATATGAATAAACAAGGGGTATGGTGTCTGTCATCCTCTTCTACTGTTTATTATATTTCTTAATCTTGAGTTGACTGATTAATTAAATAAGCAACCGACTTACTTGGGTGGCCATACACTTATCAGTCCCACTCATCAAGTGGCCAATGATATCATCTCGGTGTTACCCGAGTGGCAATTCTATCACTTCATCATCAATATCAATATATTCACTGGTCCACCCAGTCATACCCATATTTAGCATCTCTTTACAGACCTGTTAGGCATATGTCAAAGTGAATCAGATTCCATATTGATACTATAATGAAATCTGGTCTGAGGACAAAAGAGACCTACTCAAGAAAGACCTATGACGCGACAACCATGTGGCTTTCTTGTGTGGATCGATCCAATCCCATGTCAACGACATGTACCTATATTTATGACTGACTATTCAAGTACTATGGCTAGTTAAGAATTGCCATAAAATCATCGAATAAACAAGTCTGTGGTTTTATTCCTTCCCACGATTAGAACAGACCTGGGATAGGTTTTATGATTATTAATCAATGGATACTCTACTCATATTATAGCACAAGATATAAATGAAATAGATTAATTGCCTTTATTAATGTGACACAAATAATATATTCATACAATGAGTCTTAATGTATAATACAAAATACAAGAATCCAATGCCCTAAGAACTAGGGCACACCAACACAACACACCTAGCAATGTATCATGTCAATACATATGTCAAGTGTCTCAAGCATTTCACTCATGCAATCACACATATCAGCTTATATCAACAATGTACCATGTCAAGTGCCTCAAGCATTTCACTTATGTCAGTACACATATTAGCTATAGATCATCATGTCAACTTTTTCTGTCAATTCATATTTCAAATGTCCCAACTATTTCATATTCAACACTAATGATCATACATTACTAGCAATATATCATGTCAAACTTCTTCTCTGTCAGGTGTCTCAGCTATATTTCACATATACAATGCTCAACATATATATCAAGTGTCTTAACACACATGAGCTATATTTCATGTATGCAACACATATCATATACTAGAATGCCATGTCAACCCTTTTTGTCAACCCTTTCTCTCCCCTTTTGAAATCATCAAAAAGAGAAGCATATCAAAATAGTACCAGTCAGATCATATAGCATGCACTTCTATCACATATGCAGATAGATCAAAAACATTCTTAGAGACAAAGAGATGTGAATGAGTAGGACAGAGCGTATTATTATAAAAACTTTACAAATATCAGGAATTGTTTTATGCAAGTCATAATAATCACAGGACTAGTTACATATGATAGTCCACATCTGACTACAGTAACATGTAGTTGACAATAGAACTCAGACATCTTACTACAGTTTTGTGAAAACTTCAGCACTTATACTTTCCATGACATTTTACAGGAATATTAACTTGGTATGAGTTAGTATGTCACCAGACAGTTAAGTAATATAATATGTTGCAGTAGGATAGAAAAATAGCCAATACAATATATAAAGAGCATTCATATCCTATTTAGAGCTTGATAGATGCAAATAGAACAAAATACCCTTAATAAAAGTGCTAAAACCATTGTTCAAGATAAAAATACCATAAAACTAATTGTTGACCAACCAAAAATTGCAGAGATAAGTTGTGAAGCACCAGAGTTATCTTATGATCATCTTTATAAGTCAATAGTAGGGATGCAAACCTTGCTCATGGAGGTGAAGAGGATGAGGAGTCTGCTCCAGACTTGAGAATGATGGAAATGAGGCTCTTCATTGCATCAATTTGCTCTGAAAGATGATTAAGTGTTCCTGTCATTCTTGTAAGCTCTATTTCCATTCCTGTAGTCATGTGGTGCACTTTTTCCTGGATATTGAGCAGCTGCATCTGGAGATCCCTGAGGGCTATAGGATCCTCTGTGTATGCCTTGGAACCAATAAGAGTTTTTGAAGCACTAAGTACTTCTGATATTACTTTGAAGCATATTTCCAAGGTATATGCAGTTACCCTGTAATAATCTGGTGGTGGAGGAGGATTTGTAGTGTTTGATGACATAGGCATAGTAGGATAGGAAATTGATCCAAGGATGGCGGATGGGGGAGATGGTGAGCATATACTTAATGGAAATAAGAATAGGTTAGTGGAGGTGGAAAATGGTTTTGGATCACTAAAGTTATGAGCCATGATGAAGGTGGGTTGGTAGATCAGTGGTGTGTGGAGGAAGGCTTTATAGAAATCTGGAAGAGTGAATGAACTAAAAGGACTTTCAAGGCAAGGATTTGAAAATTGGTTCAAAGGTGGATTTGCTTCAGGTCTCAATGTCAAATTAGCTTCATTGATTAGAGTAAGTAGAGATTCAAATACATCACTTTCTTCAGGTTGTGAAGCCTTTTTTCCTTTTCTCTGCTTTGTCATCTATCCTGACCCTGCACTTTTCTCCTTAATGAGCTCTTTTCCAACTAGAGCTCCTGTGTCAACTGAGAAGCTTCAGGGCATAAAGGATCAGGAAAAAGTGTTACAGAGCTACTTGAAGAGGTTTCAGACTCAGAATCAATCACTATGGGCTTGGTTGGAATTTGAGTATTGTGAGAACAAGCCTTAAACATTCTTGAAATGTTGGGTTTGTTGATCACAAACCTAAAGCTCACAAAGGAGGGTATGAGTCCAGCTTTTGAAACATTGAAATGAGTAAAGTATTTAGTAAGGGGCATACTGTATGGCAAGGTAGAGTTGCTCCTAACATGAGTCATATGGTTGAGCATAATGTAGGGCAAGTTAATGCTTATGAAACTAACCAAATGCCAACTGAAACATAGACTAAAACTGTTCATAGTTGCCAGAATGGCCTTTTATGGAACAAAGAAGGCAGAGATCATCAATTGGAGTATTCCTCTCTCAGGTAACCTGAGTCAAGTTTAGACCAAGGGATTGAATGTCTAGTAGGAATTTTGAATAACTTAGAGACAAAGTTAGCTGTATTGTATTTTCCTAATACCATGGGTGCAGGACTCCTATCTAGTTTAACTCCTTCAAGAGGCAGATTAAAGACATCACTAAGGACTTTCTCATTCATAGGTAACTTTCTCCCCTGTATGGTTACTTCGTAGTCTCGGTTTCCTATGGAAGTAAGTGTAACATAGAATTCACTTACTAGAGAGTCATATATGGGCTCATTTATACTAAGGAAATTTTCCCATCTTTGTGACTTGAAATACCAAATAAAAAGTTTTTCTGTTTCACCCAGGTATTCCTAGTTGACTCTTCTGCATCTAACTCTTTCTTTTGTAAAGCCATTAGAATAGAGTGGTTTACCTTGTTCGAATTTTAGAGAATTTGATGAGGGAACAGAGCCTGATGCTCTTTTTATTGGAAATGACTTAGTTGCTTTCCTCCTTTGTGAGTATACTTCTTCTATTGAACTGATTCTTCTCCTTTTTGTTTCATGAATTTCTTCTGTAGTTTCAGATTCTTCACTTTTCCTCTTCATTTGTGCTTTTGTCAGATAAACTCTAAGCTTTTTTATAGCATTTGTTGAGCATCATCTCATCATGGTTGTTAAATGCTTATGAGGTGAAGTTTGCAGAGCCCTTGGGGTGAAGGTATGGTTTCTCAGAAGGTTTGGTGAGTATTTTGTCTCAGAGAAAGAGGTCTTTTCAAAGTCCAATTTCGTGAAGAGGCAGGAAGAGATTTGCTCAAAGAAGTGAGAAGTTGGCACCTTGGAAAAACTGTGTCGTTTTTGTGGAGATAAAGATGCCAATTTATCATTTGTTTCTTCCCTTTCCATATTTAAGCTTTTAAATTGTTTGGGCTTATGTCTTTTTAGTTTTGTTTAGCCCACTTTATCTCAACTAGTAAAGTGAGCTTATGAGCTCATAAAGCCTTTTTTTAGCCTAAAAAATAAACCATATATATATATATATATATATATATATATATATATATATATAATTTATTAATATCTCTAGGTAAAAGAGATTGGCTTATAAGTTGAACTAATATATATTCATATGCATATCATAATTATGTTTATGACAAAAATCTATTATAAGATTATTATGACTTAAGATTTTAATTGTAATGTTGATCCAATAGTAAAAGTTTAGTCAATTTTACGTAACCCTGGACACACAATAAAACTTGGTCATAATTAATTTTGCTTATTTTTGTCATAAAATATTATTTATCATATATCGGTGTTGACATGCCGATTTTTATTCTCAATTCACTGAATTTGTTTTCACTTAGAGGCTTTGTGAAAATATCAGCTATTTGCTCTTCTGTTGGAACAAAATCTAGATAATATCACCTTTTTGTGTATGATATCTAATGAAGTGGTGCTTGATATCAATATGCTTGGTTCTTGAATGATGAATGTGATTCTTTGTTAGATTTATAGCACTAGTGTTATCACACCTTATTGGTATATGATCATACTTTATGCCATAATCTTTGAGATGTTGTTTCATTTATAAGATTTGTGCAACACAGCCACTTGCAGATATATATTCAGCTTCTATTTTTGATATTGCTACAGTTGAATGCTTTTTGCTTGACCATGAGACTAATGCTTCTCCCAGAAATTGACAGGTACCTGAAGTACTTTTTCTATCTATTTTGCATCCGTCATGATCAGTATCACTGTATCCTATAAGATCAAAGTTTTCACATTTTGGATACCAAATCCTAATTTCTTGAGTACCATTTAGATACTTAAGAATTCTGTTAACAGCCTTTAAGTGAGACTCTTTGGGATTGGCTTGAAATCTCGCACACAAACATATGTTGAATTGTGTATCAAGTCTACTAGATGTTAAATAGAGTAGAGAACCAATCATACCTCGATATTCCTTGGTATCTACACTTTTACCTTTCTTATCCTCATCTAGAGAGACTGATATACCCATCGGTTTTTTTGCTGGTTTAGAATTTTCCATTCCATATTTCTTTATGAGTTTTTTTAGTATACTTTGACTGTTATATGAATGTTCCCTTCTTTCCTTGCATGATTTGAAGACCAAGGAAGAAATTTAGCTCACCCATCATAGACATTTCAAATTCAGTACTCATTTCTTGCGAGAATTCCTTACACAACTTATTGTTAGTAGAACCAAATATACTATCATCAACATATATTTGAACAAGTAATATATGGTTCTTTTCATGCTTTATAAACAGTGTTTTGTCAACTTTTCCAACTGTGGCTTTCTCCCTGCACTAATCTTCTTGTAGAAGTTCTTCATATTCTACCGCTTTTGTAACTAGCTCATAATAATCACAAAAATCCATCCCTTGAAAATTTTTCCTTAGCTCAAATTCTAACCCTCTTTGTGCCATTTTCACGTACTCTGTCTCTGGAATTTGCACTTTGCAATGATGTCTCATCTTTTTGAACCTACTGATATAGTTTTCAATGGATTCACCTTGTCTTTGAGTCATATGTGAAAGTTCAGCTACGCAAACTTCAGGCTTAGTCTTATAAAATTGTACATGGAAAATTGCTTTCATTTGTTACCAATCTTCAACAAATCCTAGTTGCAACAAAACATACCAAGAGAAAGCAAAACCGATGAGAGAGCCTAGAAATAAATACAGACGAAACACATTATAGTTAGGCTCTCCAAGTACACTGCTACATTGGAAAGTAAATATAGCAATATGTTCAATTGTGGATTTTCCATCATCTCCTGAAAATAGACTAAAATCTAGAATGTGAAATCTATCAAGAAAACAAAAATATTGATCATAAACAGTCGGATACTGTCTACAAAATTTCAGATGATGGACCTGTCACAATCCAGGCTCATAAATATCTTCCACTACTCTACGAATTTCTTCACAATCAGTAGTCACATGTCTTTGGGGAGCTTGTCCACCTTAAGGATTTAGGGTAGGATCCCCTAAGATGTCCCCCAAACCTTAATGGCTAGCTTCCGCATAGTATTCCATACAATTTAGAGGAAAAGTATAAGATTTCACGTGATATGGCTAGGATATTTGACCAGACCCGATCTTTCCTCCATCGAATTCTGCACTTGCTTCACGAATTTAAGGCCTCTTATACTTTTCTAGTAAAGGTTGTCCCTCTTTCTAGTTTCCATTAATTGTTCGTATAACAATACTAATTTTTCTTACATTTTTCGCTACTTCCTCAAGCTTTTGGTTTAAACCTTGATGAGCTTGGTGAAAAATCTCTATTGGTTTTTGTCCCAATTTTTCATCGACCCAATCCATGAACCTGACTAGAGTTTGCATCAACAAAGCACTTGAGTTCATAGGTGGTGGTGGAGGACGAGTTCCTCCATCTAATTTCTCAACCATTTCGGCTACAACACCTCCAGGTATTCCGAAATTTTCTTCATTGTCTGAAGGAACAACCTCTTTTACGGTATTTCTTCTTGGTGACATTGTTTTCATGTCCCACCGAGCATGCCAAAATTGTCAGTAATGAACTTTTGTGAAATTCGCAGGCTAATTCCAATCTTAGATTTTTTCAAGCGTGCCAAGGAAATCAAATTCCCAAATGTAATTCCTTATTTTCAAACTTTTCTGACTTTTAATATCCAAACAATTGTACTAGGCTCAAGGATTGTAAAAGCCTTTATAGGTTCCTAATTGCTTATCTAGATAAAGCAATGCACCAAGATAAAATCAATACACAAGAATTTTGAAATTTTTAGAATTTTATTGATTATGAAAATAATTTGATTACAAGGAAGAAAACTAAAAATTACAATGGAAGTTCACTTAAACCATAATGAACAAATTAGATTCTAAAACCTCAAACTTGGCGCATCTTGAACCAGAGCTTGGTGAGCTTTATGACTGAATAGGAGAGCTTGAAAATGGAGAACTACGGCAATTAGAAGGCTGGAATTTTGCAGCAATAAATTAAACAGAGCTTGGGCAAAATATTTAAATTGGAAGGATTTGAAGGAAGAATTTAGCAGTAAGGACTTGAGAAGTTAAGAAAAATTATGTATTTTATTTATTTGCTCTTATTAGTATTATTTCCTCTCTTTTAGGTGTTATGTAGTAGAATTTTACCTAATTAGGAATTTTGTTGGAAGAAGGATTATTGGAGGCTGAACTTCGGTTGCGTTTTCGAGACAGTTGGAGACTGTTTGTGTAGGGATTTTTCACATGAAATCAACTGATAAAGCGGAAGAACGTGTTGATTTCCTCAAATCCATACCCTGGAGCAATTGAGGTGGAAATTGAAAACAACAAAATCAAATGGAGAAAGAATAGACTCTCAGCAGAAAATCTCTTTAAGAGATGGCTACAGAAATCGAAGCCGATTTTCTCCACGTTCCCGTACACGAACGGCTTTGGAACTCAACCTGTGCTAGCATCGGAATCAGTCGGAATGAAAGGAATAGGGGCTGGAAATTTTCTGCTTCTATTAGCTATTCCTTAGCCGAAAATCACTAGGTGATTTAACCTAGTTGGCCGAAATTCCCAAGGGAATTTTAGGCCAATTTTCACTTTAATCTCATGTGGGCTTTTCTCTTCTTTTGAGCCCAAGTCCGATTTAATTCTCTAGGTCCAAATTAATTTCATATGTAATTTAAATCCAACATGTATGTCATTATATTATACCATATAATATATTACACACATTTAAATTAAAATTAATTTGACCAATTAATTTAACTAAGGAATTAAATTAGACTATCATGGAATTAAATACATGTAAACCTATACGTGTAAAATATTTCCACCCAGGAAATAATCCCATAAATTAATTCATTGAATTAATTATAAGAAGGGCAATACAAATATTAATCATATTATCTTGATCAATCCAATTGATCTATATAATATAATTAATATAATATTCTCTCTCCGGTGCGTATACTCCAAGTATACAGTTGATCCTTTTAGTTCGAGTTCAGACGTTCAATGTGTACGATCCTGTGGGTATGTCTTTATGTTGGCAGTGGGCCTTTGGCCCACAGACTACAGGCGAGCTCTAGCAAGCCACTGTAGCCCCCAATTAAGACGGAGATAGCAGTCTGTTGCATTGTTTTCCAACAGTACAAATCTCTTACTTAGTTTTTGATAATAATGATAATAATTAAAATAATAATGGTATTGGTAATTTCAAAGATTAGTGCTCGCAAGTATACGAATCGCAACGTAGTAATAAAAGATATCGATCCCACGAGGAATAAGTATGTACATTTTAGTTTGCTTTTCTTTGCGTTTATAGAGTATCGAATTATAAAGTGATATGAAGAATTGGGTAATTAGCAAGTTAAATCAATTAAAGTACTAGTTATGAGTTGAGTTGTCATTTAATATCTAGTTACATAAATATACATGTATTTTATCTTAGATATTCATTGCACATGCATTAATTATCTATTCAATCCCTATGATAAGCGTATGTCAGATTAGTTCTATTTCAACGGGCATGTCTAGAAATAGATTTTATTCAATAACTCATAGACAAATTATCGAATACCTTTGCCAAAATAACTAAAGGTCTTAATACACAATGGCCAAGCTATATCAAGATGATCTCCAATTAATTTAACAAAGTGAAGCAAAACAATCATACATCGTAATTTATTCTATCTTAGTAACTAACCAAGACAAAGTAAAATGTGAACTTCTCTATATCTTATTATGAATCACAATACATACTTGGTATTAGTCATGCAATGTAAAACAAGAAATCAAAACATATTAGTCATGCAATGTAAAACAAGAAATCAAAACATACATGGTGTTAGTCATGCAATGAAGAATAAGATATAAGAAAACTTATTGATATTGATTTCGTAAATATTCAATACATATACAAGTGTGACGCTCTCATAAAGGAAAAGCATAAGAATAGACTTAAGAAAGCGATAGTATTCCTATCTGTCACACGGGAAAACTCCCTCACGCTTATAGGTATATTGCAACCTCGGGGGTATCTTTTCTCTATACAGCGACAATACTTGATTCAAGGACCTTGGCTTTAGGCTCCTCTTTACGTACACTAAATATTACAACAACACTCGAACTCTCTAAACACTTTATTTTTCTAACTTTATATACTACAGATATCTTCCATTTGCCGGTTTTCTCCCTTTTAGCATCCCATTGGGGGCACATGCTGTAATCTAGAATTCCTTCTCTATTTATAAGCATTGAAGCATTGTGTCTCCTTGTGAAAGATTATATTGGTTCATTGAATGGTTCTGTCTCTTTGTAAAGTTGTTTTGGTTCAATGAATGGTTGTGTCTCTTTGTAAAGTTGTGTTGGTTCATTGAATAGTTATGTTTCTTTGTGAAGAGTTGCCTCTTGAATACTATTGGTTCTCTTAGAAAGTTGTGTCCTTTCATGAAGAGTTGTGTGTTTTCATGAAGGGTTGTGTCTATCCAAAGTGGTGGTTGAAGTTCCAAGTGGATAAGATTGAGTAACTTCTTCTAAGGGAATGTCACAATTGTGATCTAGAGTTGCGATCGTGATTCACACGGATTTCTAGACTTTTTGCTGAAGTCAGGGCTGGGTCACGATCGTGATAGGTGTCGCGCTCGTGATCTGTCTCTTTCCTCTAATTTCTTTTTGTTTTTGCTTCCTTTTATAGCTAAATTCCACATATTTGCATATTCAGTCTTTAAAACTGTAAGTCATCAAAAACATGCAATACCAATGTGAAATCTAACATAAAATAAGTAAAAACATCACAAATTCCTTATAGATTATGTCATATATAAGTGCCTTTTTATCACTCATGACAGTCCAATTGTAATCATAACCCTGTAGTTTAAACTTATATATCCTATGTCATTAATATTGGTGTCCAACACAGAGGCATGGATTGATCATCCTCTTTTGTGTCTGGACATTTCCTTGATCCCGAATGAACTGATGCTCACAAACAAGTTCCAATTTGTTTAGGTGTGGTCACACTCTTATCAGTTGCATTCATAAAGAGGCCGGTGATATCTTTTTAGTGGTCTACTGAGTGACATTCCTTCTGCATATCCATCGCATTGCCATGTTCACTGACATACCTGAACGTACCTATACTTGGCACCCTGTTACAAGCCTTTTAGGCATACAGCAAAGTATGCCACTTCACATGCAGCACCATCATATGGTCAGGTCAAAGGATCCATACAAGTACTACACAAGAATCACTTGTGATACTATACCATGTGGATTTCTCGTTTAGTGGATCCATCCAGTACCATGCCCCTTTTGCATGTACCCATTAACTTGGTTGACATCCCATGTCCACTGGCCGATAAGACACCGCTATACAACCAAGCTAATGATAGTCTTTGGTTCCATTCTTTCCCATGACTGGAACAGACTACGGATCTCTTTATGGTTATATTGTTTTCCCTATCCATGGTTTTACTGCCAAATGCATGACACTTGTCAACATGGATATGGATATGTCCATTGGATACTCTATTTAAAACATAACACAAGATATAGAATAAAAAGATTGATGCCTTTATTTAATGACACAAAATATATAATACATAAATCCAATAAATGTACAATACAAATACAAGGACCAATGCCTCGGGACTCAGGCATATCCAACAGTTTGAGCTTCGAAGTTGTTCTGTAAAGTTGTGCGCCTATCCATTAGCTTTCCAGTGCATCTTGAATCGCGCCAATTAGAGTTGTATCGGAAAAGTTAGCTAGGGCTGCAGCTGGTCCTGGTCATGCGGGTTGACCTATTTTGTTGACTTTTTCTCCTTCAATTTGGGTCTTCCTAATTCACTTAGCAGACTTGGGGTTAGAGTGGTTTATTTTGGGGAATTCTTATGCTTGAAGGACTGCTTTAGTTGGGGAGTTTTAGTTTAAGAGAGTTAGGGGTCTTTTAGTTGTTTTTCCTTATTGGGTTAAGAGACCTATTTTTCTCAATTAAGGAGTCTTTATTCTTTGAAAAAGGGGATCGATTTTCCAAAAGGGGGGTAGCATGTTTGAGAGACTTTTCTATAGTTTTGTGAAGACGACGAGATGAAGGAATTCGGCGAAGATGTCTACTCCAACTTAGAGTTTTTTTTTTCTTTCTTTCATGTTCCATTCATCTTTTCTTTTTGTGTTTTAGATATCATGTGTAGCTAAACTTTCTTATCTAGGATTTTGATGTAGTACAATTTGTTTAGTTAATGAAAGTATTGTAGTTTTCTTACTTTATTCATGCAATTTCTATTATCTTGCTTATTGCTTGCTTTTTTTTGGCCATTAATTGCATGTTGATAGATTGAAATAGTATAGAGTACTAGGAGGGAATACTATTGAAATCGGAACTAAGATAATAGTTACATAACTTAGGGTTTGAACGAGAGTAATATAATATGAACTTGTACGGAGTTTCTTAGATGCTTTGAACTTAATGAGTTAATTTTATGTTATTAATTGCTATTAGGAAATAGGGTTAGTAATGTATGTTTAGCATTGATGACATATCTCAGGAGAGAGTGCTTTCTGTTGGATATGCCCTAGTCCCGAGGCATTGGTCCTTGCATTTGTATCATACATTAATTGGATTCATGTATTATACTTATTTGTGTTATTAATAAAGGCATTAATTCATTTATTATATTTATCTTGTGCAATATATTAAATGAAGTATCCGATGGACATATCCATATCCATGATGACCAGTGTCATGCACTTGGCAGTAAGACCATGGATAGGGTAAACGATATGACCATAAATAGATCCGTAGTCTGTTCCAGTCAAGGGAATGAATGGAACAAGGGACTATCATTAACTTAGTTATATGGCGGTGTCTTACCGGTCGTTGGACATGGAATGTCAACCAAGTTAATGGGTACATGCATAAAGGGCATGGTACTGGATAGATCCACTAAACGAGAAATCCACATGGTATAGTATCACAAGTGATTCTCGTGTAGTACTTGGATGGATCCTTTGACCTGACCATATGATGGTGTTACATGTGAGGTCGCATACTTAGGGGTACGCCTAAAGGGCCTGTAATAGGGTGCCAAGTATAGGTACTTTCGGGTATGTCACTTAGCATGGTAATGCTATGGATATACAGAAGGGATTTGTTACTTAGTAATCCACTGGGAAGATATCACCGGCCTCTTGATGAATGTGACTGATAAGAGTGTGGCCACACCCAAACAAGTGGGAACTTGTTTATGAGCTTCAGTGCATTCGGGATCAAGTTAATGTCCGACACAAAAGAGGGTGATCAATCCATGCTTGTGTATTGGACACCGATATCAATGACATGGGATGTACAAGTTTAAACTACAGGGTTATGATAATAGTTAGACTACTATCTCCATCTTAATTGGGGGCTACAATGGCTTGCTAGAGCCCAACTGCAATCTGCGGGCCAAAGGCCCGCTACCAACATAAAGATGGGCCCACGGGATCGTACACATAGAACGACTGAACACAGACTTTAGGAATCACATGTATACTTGGAGTATACACTGTGGAGAGAGAGGTATATATATATTAATCATATTATAAAGATCAATTAGATTGATCATAATAATAAAATTAATATATATTCAATTAGCTCTTCATAATTAATTGGATTAGTGATGGGTCCTAGGCGTAGTAGTAAAACTAAACCTCGAAACGCACAACTAAGGCAGTGTACCTATCGTTGACAAGTAATAATTTGGTTGGTCCAGGTATCGATCCCACAGAGAAAAGAATAATCTGCAAACACTAGACTACTCGGGTTCCTTGCGTGTCCTAGGCGGAACGTAGTTTGGGTTGAATATATTAACGGCTAAATTACCCTACTCCTAGTTGATCTATTCCAGCTTACTTTGCACTTGAGTTTTGTGTTATCAATTGGCGGTTTACCGACCTATGAATACTAATGGGGATGGCTTTGTCAATTAATTACACAAGATGAATTTAACTCAACAATTAATCCTTATTTATGCTCTTTCGATAATACAACCTAGCGTATCTAGATCTTTTAGGTCCTTAGCCGGTTTTCCTTGTTTAGAGGCGGTCTAATTCTAAAGCTCAGAAAATAGGGGCACGTAAGTTCCACAGTGTCGTCAATACTAATGGTTTCCTAGGTGTTAATCTAGGTAATGCCACAAATATGAACTTTACTAAATTAAGATCTTATGAGACTAGACATTCATTAAAGGAATTGCATAAAGAAAAGGAATAAAAATTGAAATTAACTTGCAAACAATTGTATTAATCAAGAAAGATGAACTGAGTTCGATGTTACAACCAAACACAATCAAATTGTGGAATCAAAACTAGCTTAATCAAATTACAAAAGAGAAGAAGAAAAACTTATGCCCTTTTGGTCCGATTAACCGGATTCCGACGGTGTGAAGATGCTTGGGGTGTACCTCTATAGACGAACTCGAGTCGGAACTAGGAACGTCGCAAAAGGGGAAGATTCCAAGTAAAGCTACAACCAATCAATAGTGCAAAACTCGAAGAAAACAAATAGTTCAAGCTCAAAAACCTCACTACAAGTTTTTGCTATCACTCAAAAAGACTGAAAAAAGATGCTTTGAAACGCCGAAAATAACCTATTTATACGGCTAGGTTAAAACCAGCAAAAAGAAGAGATGAAAGTAGGGCAACAGCAGGTTTCGGGGCTTGGCACGCCGTGCTGGTGGAGTTGGCACGCCGTGCTATGCAGAACTGAAGGCGGCACGCCGTGCTGCTGGAGTTGGCACGCCGTGCCGTGTGATTTTAGGGTTGGCACGCCACGCTGACCTGAGTGGCACGTTTTCGTGCCACTCCACTGTACTGCTCCTGAATGGCATGCCGGATTGGCACGGCGTGCCCTAATTGTGGCACGCCGTGCCACCTTGATTTTCAGCATTTTGAACTCTTCTTCGCCACTGATGCACTAACTTCCGGTCCGGGTCATAATACCTGTCCAAGACAGACACAAAGAACATAACGGCACCAACGCCACGGACCAAAACAACAAATAAACAAAAATTACAAAAACAACCCTAGAAAACACGAAAAATACTAAAAGTTATAAAAAACTATCCAAAACATAAAAAACACAAAATACTCAAAAAAACCACACAAACATTCACGCAAAAGACACTCAAAATTGCCGTTCAAACCACGAAATTGCCTAAGAGATAAGGTCAAAAACCGACCTTATCAACCACCCCACACTTAAAGTCTTGCTTGTCCTCAAGCGAATCAACTAAAGATAAAGGAGTAAACTTGCTCGCTTTCACTTGCAAATCCAACTAAGGGTTTAACCGTACGAGATTCATAAACTCAAGAAAGTAAAGCATCAGCTTTGAAATGACATTAAGTGCAAAAGGTTCAAAACCACTCAATACCCAAACCCAACATAGTTCAGCTAGTCAAAGGGCGAGGAACAAACAGAGTTTATACGACCACAAAGCACCTCACAAGATGTCACTCCAACACTCAAGTTCAAGGCAAGGCGGATGAGCACACAAAAACAAACAATGGCACACATCACATAGCGAACTAATGGCAATCCCGGTGAAGTCATTGGTCAAGGAGCAAAATCAGAGAACCTGGGGCTTGTAATGTTACGGCTTAGGGTAGGTTTGATAAGGGGAATTTTAGGTGTACAACTCCTACGAATCAAGTAAAACATACAAATTGACTAAGCACTAAAGACGGGTCATGCAATTTTCAACTCAGAACTAGTCCTAAGAGTGTTTGCTTTTTTTTTTTTTATTATTATTATTATTATTTTTTTTTTTTTGAAATTAACTTGACAAAAAAAAGAAGGCCTTATCCACACTCAAAGGCCGAAACACCACTTAATGAGAAAACGAAAACAAAAATTACAAGGCATGGATCAAGGCAATTAAGTGATCACCCTAATCCTTTATTCAACCAATAAAAAAAAAATTACAAAACATGGAACACAAATACCGGCTGAAAGATGCAAACCGGATAACCAAGACAGGCGTTTACAGACTCCGAGTTTTACAAAAGGAAACCGAACAAACACATTGACTCTATTTGGGTATTTTTTTTTTTTTTAACACAATTTTTTCATAGGACTAGATATGAAAGAGTTGAAATGCAAATGGTGATTGACCCCAAAATGAATGAACAACTTAGCCAATTACTTGATTTAGGAGAGGGGGGTGAGAAAGGAAAATCAAAGTGAAATGGGGAAAGGTTAGGATTATAGAGTTAGCTTGGTGAAGGTTTTTAAGTCAAAAAGGTTAATTTAGTGGCTATGGGTGATCTAAGGGATGAATCAGTAGTTATGGTTAGGGTTATTTAAGTCAATGGGTTAATCCTAAGGGTCTCCACATATTAAGCTCTCGATGTCAAGTGCAAAACAACACCGGGTTCTACGATCTAGTGTGCCACGATTGTTTTTACCCTCACAAAGAAATAGAACCGATGTGAAATGGTTCTAAAGGCTCAAATTCGCACAAGTGTATTAGGGTTTGTATGCTAGGTCGTGTGACTCAACCAATGTTCCAAGGCGTAATCCTAGCTCAATCATGCAAGTCGGGGTAGAGGACTAATTCCCTAATGCAACCTAAATGACAACTCTAGCCAATGGTTACCATCAAGAATCACAAACCACGCACAAACAAGTTAATGACTTGCAAACAACTCCTAATATCCCTAGCGAATCGCTATCAATCCAAGCACAAAGACTTAGGTTCGAGGGTGGATTAAGCAATGCTATTCAAACGGCAATTGAAACAAAAGCAATCTAAAAATACTAACAAACCAAAACAACCAAAACCAACTTCACATGCATTGAAAAGTAAATCCTAAATCTAACCAAAAACCAACATAAAACATTCAATCATGCAAGAACACCAACAAACATGCTAAACAACAATCAAAAAGTGCAAAATAAGAAAAAGAAAAAGAAAAAGAAAAAGAAAAAGGAGAAGTCCCTTTACCCACCCCACACTTAGATTGCACTTACTTCCAAAAGTGCAATGGAAGAAGAAACAAACTAAATGGGGAAGGAGAAGGGTTACCTCACATATCGGGAGCTGGCGGTGGGGGCGGTGGGTACGGCCACCCTTGGGCGGCACAGTAGCGGGAGGCGAGCGCCTCGACGTTGGCGAGCTGAGCCGCTTGCCGATCAAGGCGCGCGTTCAGCCGCTGCTCCAGCAGAACCTGATGGACGGTTAAGCCTTCCAATTGCTCAATAATGCCATCCAACCGTCCTTCAATCCTCCCCATAAAATTGACCCCCACCGACACGTTCTCCGCGTCCTCTTCGCCGTCTTCTCCTGCTTCACTCTCCTCCTCCACATCTACTTCCATGGGGGCCTTTCCCCGACTTGAACCTCCTGCACTTGAAGGACCTGCAGCTGCACCAACATAGGAACAAGACAAGATTCCCTTCGAAAGCTTCTTGGGAAGAATGCTTTCGAGGTTCCTATAACAAGTATTACCGTGAAAAAAACATGCAATGCAAGTCACAATGTGCCCTAGTCCTAGTTCGGACTTGGCTCTGTTGTGATGATTGTATAAGGCTTCCATGACAAAGAAGCCCAAATGCACCTTTATCTCATTATGCACATGCCACAAAATCAACAATTCAAATGCATTAACCCGGTTGCTCTCAGTCTTTCCCAAAAAATTAAAGCATACAAATTTATGAACTAATTGCAACACAGGGTCTTGGATTTGGGAGGTCTTGGCAAACCGGGGTTGGTAAACCCCTTGCCCTATCAATCGCCAAAATTTCTTGGCATCCAGATTTTCGGGCCACATGTAACCATTCCCGTCAATCCCTATACAAGCCCTAAGGCCATCAATATCCAAAGTTCGCTCGACGCCAAAGAGGCGGAAGGTCATGCTTCTAAGGCCTGTGTCCGGGTTGGTTTTAAAATTCAAAGTAGAGTAAAATTCTAAGTTTAGTTCCCTAAAGACCGGGGGGTTAGATTTTACAAATTCGTACCACCCTAGACTAGTTAACTTAGCTTTCACGCCCTCCGACCTATCTTGAACAAAAAGAAATGACCAATCGAAAATACGAAACGGAGTGCTTTCTAAAGGAAATAGAGTTTTGTACCTCTTACCTTCATCGTCCGAAAGTAAGGGAAAGTGACATTTGTATTTCCGGGAGAGATTTGTCAGTGGAGCCATCAATGGGTCGGTGGGCGGCGTGTCACGTGGCACCGGCTCCGATGACGGTTCCGGGGGTTGGCGAGACGAACCATGTCTCCGATCGGCTACGGTTTTTCTCTTCATCCTACGATTGCACAAACATAAAAATAAAACAAGAATCAAAAACACAAAAACACAAAACCAAAGGGTAACTACTGTCAAATATACAAAACCCAAAAGCAGAAGAAAAAGTAAAGATAAAATCCTATAAAGCAGTCAATCCATCAAGCCAAAATGAGAAAAAGAACAACAATAATAAGAATAATGAATAAAAGAGAGAATAAAGCAAGAATTCATACCTGATTCAAGGAAATTGAAACAAAAATAAAAACCTAGGGCAAAAGAATGGGGGAAAAAAAAGGATGAGATGGAGAAGAAGAAGAAAAAGAAAAAGAAGATAAAGAGGAAGAAGAAAGTAAGAAAAGATAAAGAGAAGGGGAGAAAGGGAGGAAGAAGATGAAGAATGGAGAAGGAGAAGGAGAGAATGGGTTTTAGAGAGAGAGAAAGAAAAGGGGAGAGAGAAAGTGAAAAGGTGAGAGACAATGAGAGAGAGGAAGGAGAAGAAGAAGAAGTGGGCGGTTATGAGAAGGGGGAAGGGGAAGAGAGCATTAAATAGGCGGTGAAAATCCCTTGGGATTCAAAATTTGAACGCTCGGCACGCCGTGCCAACCATTCAGCACGGCGTGCTGAGCGGGTTAAATGCGCGTACCTGGAAACAGAATGATGGCACGCCGGCGTGCTACCTTGGCACGGCGTGCTGACTTGAAATTTAAACATATGACACGGCGTGCCGAGGTCTTGACACGGCGTGCTGATCCTTTTCCTCGCAACTCCCTTTTTGGAACAGAAAGCCGGCACGTGGGCGTGCCAACTTAGCACGGCGTGCTGTTCTTCAGAACGTTGAGAGGCACGGCGTGCAGCCTTTTGACACGGCGTGCTAACTTTTTTCTCACAAATCTCGCGCGGGACAGAACAGCGGCACGCGGGCGTGCTGATGTGACACGCCGTGCCACCCTGCATAAGATCACTTTGGCACGGCGTGCTGAATGTGGCACGGCGTGCAGAAGGCTTGTGCACAATTTTCTTCCGGAACAGCAGCCTGGCACGATTTCGTGCCACCTTGGCACGCCACGTGCCGCACCCACTGCACCTTGGCACGGCGTGCTGAGTGATGGCACGGCGTGCAACTCTGAATTCTGCCAACTATTGCTTTTCTTCACATTTTGAACACGATTTCCGATTAACTTGCTTAAGTACCTAATCCTACACACAAAAACACATAAAAACATATTAACGTGAAAACTAATGTACACGGGAGGTATACGTACCTCAGTGCTATGTTTATAGTCGGAATAGCTCGACTTCTACGCCCGTGGTTCAGCATTACACATCACGAAGAAGCAAGACTTGCTTCTCCTCCTTTATTCCTCCGCTGACATAGGACTTCAACCGGTGCCCATTCACTTGTTGAATTCCCTCCGGGGTTTCAATTTCTACCATCCCGGAGGGGTAAACCTTATGCACGGTAAACGGTCCCGTCCATCGACTCCGCAGTTTGCCCGGAAAGAGTTTCAACCGGGAGTTATACAAGAGCACCAACTCTCCTTGGTTGAAACCTTTCTTTATTACATACTGGTCATGCCATCTCTTGGTCCTCTCCTTGTAAATCTTAGCATTCTCATACGAGCTCAACCGAAGCTCATCTAGCTCCATGAGTTGCCTTAGTCGAAGTTCACCTGCAGCTTGCATATCAAAGTTAAGAAATTTTAAAGCCCAATATGCCTTATGCTCTAATTCCACAGGTAGATGACAAGATTTACCGAAGACCAAACGATAAGGGGACATTCCTATAGGTGTCTTAAAAGCAGTCCTATATGCCCATAATGCATCATCTAATCTTAAACTCCAGTCTTTCCTAGATGCACTTACCGTTTTTTCTAAGATGCGTTTTAGCTCCCTATTCGAAACCTCAACTTGCCCGCTCGTCTGAGGATGGTAAGGAGTCGCTACCTTATGCTTAACCCCATATTTATGCAAAAGATTGTCAAATTGCCTATTACAAAAATGGGAACCCCCATCACTGATGATAGCTCTCGGGGTTCCGAACCTAGTAAGAATGTTTTTCTTTAGAAACCTGACAACTACCCTCGCATCGTTGGTTGGTAAAGCAACAGCTTCTACCCATTTAGACACATACTCAACCGCCACAAGAATGTATTGGTTGTTGTGAGATATTGGGAAGGGTCCCATGAAATCTATGCCCCAAACATCAAAAAGTTCACACACCAAGATACCCTGTTGGAGCATTTCATTCTTTTGGGAGATATTTCCCGTCCTCTGACACGCATCACAGGCTCGAATATAACTAATGACATCCTGTTTCATGGTTGGCCAATAGAACCCACTAGATAAAATTTTTCCTACAGTCCTATCGGGTCCAAAATGGCCACCCGCTTCTCTATCATGATACATTTCAATAATGGAGGGAACCTCCTCATACGCAACACACCGCCTAATCACACTATCAGCACATAATCTAAAAAGATAAGGGTCATCCCAAAAATAATCCTTAGCGTCATGAAAGAATTTACGCCTCTGTGCATATGAAAGGTTAGGTGGAAGAATGTTACCGACTTTGAAGTTTGCGATATCCGCAAACCATGGTATAGAAGTTACCCCACACAACTGTTCATCGGGGAATGTGTCACGAATGTTCACTTCCGGAGAGGATATGGATCCTTCACTTGGTAGTCTTGACAGATGGTCGGCCACTACATTCTCTACTCCTTTCTTATCCTTAATCTCCACATCAAACTCCTGGAGGAGTAGAATCCATCGAATCAATCTGGGCTTTGCATCCTGTTTAGCCAACAAATACTTAAGAGCAGCATGGTCAGTATACACAATGACTTTTGATAAGACCAAGTAAGACCTGAACTTATCAAAAGCGAACACAACAGCTAGTAATTCTTTCTCAGTCACAGTATAATTCATTTGAGCACCATTTAATGTTTTACTAGCATAATAAATTGGATGAAAAATTTTGTTCACCCTCTGACCTAAACATGCCCCAACAGCATTGTCACTTGCATCGCACATAAGTTCAAAAGGAATTTCCCAATTCGGACTCACCATAACCGGTGCCTTAATCAATCTCCGTTTAAGCAAATTAAAAGCATACATACATTCATCATTGAAATTAAATGGGGCATCCTTTAAGAGTAACTCAGTCAACGGCTTAGCAATTTTAGAAAAGTTTTTCACAAAGCGCCTATAAAAGCCGGCGTGTCCCAAGAAACTCCTAACTAATTTAACCGAATTTGGGGGAGGCAGTTTCTCAATCACCTCAATCTTGGCCGGGTCAACCTCGATTCCCTTTCCCGACACCTTATGCCCTAAGACAATGCAATCCCGGACCATAAATTGACACTTCTCCCAACTAAGTGCCAAATTGGTGTCTTCACATCTCTGAAGCACCCGGTCCAAATTCCCCAAACATGACTCAAACGTATGACCAACAACAGAAAAATCATCCATAAAGATTTCCATAAAATCCTCAACCATATCAGCAAAAATGGCTAGCATGCATCTTTGAAAAGTAGCCGGGGCATTACACAATCCAAAAGGCATCCGCCTATATGCAAATGTCCCATATGGACACGTAAACGTGGTTTTCTCTTGATCGAGAGGGTCCACTGGAATTTGCATATAACCGGATAGCCCATCTAAAGTACAAAAATATTCGTGCCCGGCCATCCTTTCTAACATTTGATCAATGAACGGTAATGGAAAATGATCTTTCCGGGTGGCGTCATTCAACTTCCTATAATCAATACACATACGCCAACCCGTGACAGCTCTAGTAGGGATTAGTTCCCTTTTATCATTTTTCACGACCGTCGTGCCTCCTTTCTTAGGCACACATTGGACCGGACTCACCCATTGACTATCAGAAATAGGGAAGATAATACCTGCGTCGAGGAGTTTGATCACCTCGATTCTTACCACTTCCTTCATGTTGGGGTTCAACCGACGCTGAGGCTGTGCACACGGTTTTACCTCATCTTCCAGAAAAATCCTATGTGTGCAAAACGTTGGACTTATTCCCTTGATGTCGTGGATTGTCCACCCGAATGCTCCCTTGTGCTTCCTTAGCACCTCTAGCAGCTTGTCTTCTTCCTCTCCTATTAACAAAGAAGAGATTACAACGGGTAAGTCCTTTGGAGGATGCAGAAAAACATATTTAAGGTTAGGGGGAAGGGTTTTGAGCTCCAATGATGGAGGTTCCTCCAATGAGGATTTAGGTGCTGGTTTGACTTCACGCTCCAGCTTATCAAACCGTCCCTTCACCCATGAGCATTCCTCACTAATCACTGCATTTGCCTCACTTTCACCTAGACCTTCTCCTATGATGCAATCTAGTTCACTGCACAAACTCTCAACCACACAAGCATCAATAGGACAAAAGGAGTCCACAAAGTTACAATTTTCAACGTCTAACGGATATTTCATTGAATTATAGACATTGAAACTTACCTCCTCGTTATGCAACCTAAGAATGATCTTACCTTCCTGGACATCTATCAAAGTCCTACCGGTCGCGAGAAAAGGTCTCCCAAGTAGAAGGGGCACCGAGCTATCTTCCTCCATATCCATTACCACAAAATCCGCAGGGAAGATAAACTTGTCCACCTTTACTAACACATCTTCGACCACCCCCTTTGGTCTCGTGAGGGATCTATCCGCCAATTGGAGGGTCATGTTGGTTGGCTTTGGGTTCCCCAATCCGAGTCTCCTGAAAAAGGACAAAGGCATCAAATTTATACTCGCACCTAAGTCACACAGGGCATTTGCAATCTCCAAGTTTCCTATCCGGCATGGAATAGTGAAACTGCCCCTATCTTTGAGCTTAGGTGGGAGTTTGTTAGTTATAATTGCTGAACATTCCTCTGTCAAAGCCACCACTTCATCCTCGCCTAGCTTTCTTTTCCTTGCAAGAAGTTCTTTAAAAAATTTAGCATAAGAGGGCATCTCTTGGAGAGCCTCAATTAACGGCATGTTAAACTCTAACTTCTTAAAAATCTCAAGGAATTTGGAATATTTCTGCTCCAGTTTATCTTTCTTCTCCCTTTGAGGATAAGGGAGTTTAGGCACATAGGCTCTCACTGGGTCAGGAATTTTCCCTTTTTCAGTTGTACTAGGTTTGGGTTCAGAAATCGAGTCAGGGTTGCTTACCTCTCCCGACTCTTCACTTACCTCTGTAGGTTGGGATGGGATATCAGCGTTTTGCACCCGGTCCTCCACTTGCCTACCACTTCGTAGGGTTATAGCTTGAGCTGTCTCCCGATGATTGCCCTTAGGGTTTTGTTCAGTTCTACTCGGAAATGCTCCTTGAGGTCTTTCCTGCCTCTCCCTACTCAATTGAGCCACCTGCTTACCAAGATCCCTACAGTACGCTTCATTATCAGCAAGCCGAGACGAGATGTCTTTTAGTAATGACAAAACCGTCTCATCTTGCTTAGACTGTTGAGGCTGCTGTGGAGATTGTTCATTAGGAATAAATGGGGCCTTACCTAACCCCTGCTCACGGTGCTCATAATGGAATCCGGAAGGAGTTCTCAACACATTCTGGTTGTTACTATAGGACATATTCGGGTGTTGATACCTTCTTCCGTAATTGTTATTATTATTGAAGTTTTGTGGATAAGAGTTAGAGTTATTGTACCTTTGGTTTCCTCCCACAAAACTTACGTTTTCGAACGATTGGGCGAATGGGTCGCCCAGTTCACAATCTTGCCCGGGATGCTCCGCTCCGCATGATACACACAACACCGGTTGGTATTGTGGTCCATTTAAGTTCAGGCGAGACATCAACAGGTCCAACTTCTTGTTTACATGGTCCATAGCTGCATCTTGGCGTCCCAAATCTGCAGCTCGAACCTCATTCCTTGTTGGCGCGTCCAATTGCCACAAGGTACTCTTTCTAGCCAGCTCCGCAATCAACTCCTCGGCTTGTGTAGCAGTCTTCTTAAAAATGTCCCCACCTGCAGAAGAATCAATAATGGCACGGTTAGCTGGTGTTAAACCATGATAAAACGTGCTTACCTGAGTGAAACGCGGCATGTCATGGTGGGGGCAGTTCCGCAATAACCGTTGGAATCTCTGCCATGCTTCATTAAGAGTCTCCATCCCAAATTGCCGGAATCCCATGATCTCGTTCCTTAGCTGCACCGTCTTTGATGGTGGGAAGTAGTATGCTAAGAATTGCTCCTCCAGTTGGTCCCATGATGTCACTGATCCGGGCCTCAAGGATTTGTACCATTCCATTGCTCCCCCGCATAGTGAAAAGGGGAACAGCTTCAACCGCACAGCATCTTGGGGCACCCCACCGATTCGGACTGTATCGGCCACCATGAGGAACCGGTCTAAGTGATCATTGGGGTTGTCACTTAGTCCGCCACTGAATAGTCCGTTCCCTTGGATCAAATGGATCATACTGGATTTCAGCTCGAATTGATTGGCAGTGATGGCTGGGATAACCACTCCGGATCTGTTCCGGGGCCGATGTGGAGCCATTAGGTCTGTCATGACCATGTTATCTCTGTCACCACCCCTTCTTCTGTCAAACTCCTCCCGCTCTCGCCGGAGTTGCTCTTGTTCAACTCTTTCCCGGAGTTGTCTCTCCTCGTCATCACGCTGCTGCTGCTCCATTTGAACAATCTGCTCTTGGTGTACTCTACGGTTCCTGCTACACAAACGTTCAATTTCAGGGTTATAAGGTAAAAGCTCAGGATGCTGAGAACGAGTTCGCATAAGCTAGAAAACACACACAGAAATTAAAGAAACTAAATCGTAATAAATGTTCACAGAAAAGAAAAATTATTTAACTATATGCACAAAAATGTTGCCTAGATCAGCAAATAGACCTTTTGCTAAATGATGCAGAAATATAAAGATCCCCGGCAACGGCGCCAAAAACTTGATGGGTCCTAGGCGTAGTAGTAAAACTAAACCTCGAAACGCACAACTAAGGCAGTGTACCTATCGTTGACAAGTAATAATTCTGGTTGGTCCAGGTATCGATCCCACAGAGAAAAGAATAATCTGCAAACACTAGACTACTCGGGTTCCTTGCGTGTCCTAGGCGGAACGTAGTTTGGGTTGAATATATTAACGGCTAAATTACCCTACTCCTAGTTGATCTATTCCAGCTTACTTTGCACTTGAGTTTTGTGTTATCAATTGGCGGTTTACCGACCTATGAATACTAATGGGGATGGCTTTGTCAATTAATTACACAAGATGAATTTAACTCAACAATTAATCCTTGTTTATGCTCTTTCGATAATACAACCTAGCGTATCTAGATCTTTTAGGTCCTTAGCCGGTTTTCCTTGTTTAGAGGCGGTCTAATTCTAAAGCTCAGAAAATAGGGGCACGTAAGTTCCACAGTGTCGTCAATACTAATGGTTTCCTAGGTGTCAATCTAGGTAATGCCACAAATATGAACTTTACTAAATTAAGATCTTATGAGACTAGACATTCATTAAAGGAATTGCATAAAGAAAAGGAATAAAAATTGAAATTAACTTGCAAACAATTGTATTAATCAAGAAAGATGAACTGAGTTCGATGTTACAACCAAACACAATCAAATTGTGGAATCAAAACTAGCTTAATCAAATTACAAAAGAGAAGAAGAAAAACTTATGCCCTTTTGGTCCGATTAACCGGATTCCGACGGTGTGAAGATGCTTGGGGTGTACCTCTATAGATGAACTCGAGTCGGAACTAGGAACGTCGCAAAAGGGGAAGATTCTAAGTAAAGCTACAACCAATCAATAGTGCAAAACTCGAAGAAAACAAATAGTTCAAGCTCAAAATCCTCACTACAAGTTTTTGCTATCACTCAAAAAGACTGAAAAAAGATGCTTTGAAACGCCGAAAATAACCTATTTATACGGCTAGGTTAAAACCAGCAAAAAGAAGAGATGAAAGTAGGGCAACAGCAGGTTTCGGGGCTCGGCACGCCGTGCTGGTGGAGTTGGCACGCCGTGCTGTGCAGAACTGAAGGCGGCACGCCGTGCTGCTGGAGTTGGCACGCCGTGCCGTGATTTTAGGGTTGGCACGCCACGCTGACCTGAGTGGCACGTTTTCGTGCCACTCCACTGGACTGCTCCTGAATGGCACGCCGGATTGGCACGGCGTGCCCCTAATTGTGGCACGCCGTGCCACCTTGATTTTCAGTATTTTGAACTCTTCTTCACCACTGATGCACTAACTTCCGGTCCGGGTCATAATACCTGTCCAAGACAGACACAAAGAACATAACGGCACCAACGCCACGGACCAAAACAACAAATAAACAAAAATTACAAAAACAACCCTAGAAAACACGAAAAATACTAAAAGTTATAAAAAACTATCCAAAACATAAAAAACACAAAATACTCAAAAAAACCACACAAACATTCACGCAAAAGACACTCAAAATTGCCGTTCAAACCACGAAATTACCTAAGAGATAAGGTCAAAAACCGACCTTATCAATTAGTTATGAGATTATTTCCTAAGTAGAAATATTCATATGTATAGGCTTACATATGATTTTATTTTTGTGAAGATTTAATTTTAATTTGATGGATTAAATTAATTGGTCAAACTAATTTTAATTTAGATGCAAATAATATATTACTTGGTGTAATATATTAAATACATGGGTATATTAAAATTGGGCTTGAAATTAATTTAAACCAGAATAATTAAAATTAGATTGGGCCTGAATTAAAAAAAGAAAGCCCACACAAAAGTAAAGGAGCCAAGCTGGGCCTGAATTCCCCTAAGGGAATTCGGCCAACCTAGGTTTTTAACCTAGGAGAATTCGGCCAAAGGGGATAAGCCACACCATTGCCGAAATTCCCTAGCCCCTCTCTCCATTGTTCGTGTTTTTCCAACGCTAGCACGGGTTGTGTTCGTTAGGCGTTCGTGTACGAGAACGAGGAGGGAATCTAATTTGATTTCTGCAGTCTTCATCCATCTCTAGAAAGAGATATTCCGGGTAAGAATTTAATCTCTTTCTATTTCAATTTTATGTTTTACAATTTCCATTTCAATTGCTCCTGGGACTGGATTTGAGGAAATCATCGTGTTCTTCCGCTTTTATCGGGTGATTTCTGGTGAAAAATCCCAACACTTTCGACATAAAATCATTCTCCGTTGCATGCGTAATTAAATTGTTTGATTGCACAATACGGTGATTAGCTATGCATTGTATGAAGTCAATATCCTAGATGTTTTTTCCTATTGAATTTTCTCTATTTGTTTTATTGGTGTGAGCACGGGTTTTTTTCCGACCTCAATGATGAAAGCCATTATTACCTTTTTCATGGATAAATGTGAAGCGGATTCGGAATGACCGGGATGACGTCAGAAATGTCTCGAGTGACCTGAATGTGTGTGACAACTCTTGGTATGGAACGCCGAAGGAATTTGAGTGAGTATTTAAGAAAACCGAAGAAAAGAATGAAAAATAAGCAAAATAGACTAATCTAGTCACTACAGCTGCGCGGCTGTACTACAATGGCGCGACTATACTACAGCCGTGTGGCTGTAATCATCAGATTTTCTTTTTTGTGACAAATCAGCATTTAATCCGGATTTTTAACCAAAATAGGAGATATAAAAGACTTATGATCGGTTTTAGGGTTAACACAGCAGACAAAAAAAGAGGAGAGTTAAGAAATTGAGAGAAAAACACATCCACACTTAGGGTTTTTGAGAAGAAAACACTAAAATTGAATATTTTAATCCAAAATAAAAAAAGAAAAACCTTAACAAAATCTATTTAAATCATATAACTTTAGAGGGATTAGTTTTGTAGGAACGTTCTTAGACCATAATCGCTCATTCAATCTCTTTCGGGGTTCCATTCGGGCTTTGAAAATCGCACAAGTTTTTGGGTTGTTTGTGATTGCAAGGCGTTCCCGGCATCCGGATTCATCCCTGGTGGTCCAAAACATTGGAACACAGACAAGGTACATTCTGAGAGGCTTTAAAAATCCCTTTTTCTTTCGTTGTGATTGCTGTTTGTTGGTGTTTTAGAATTTTTTGCAATTTTGGAAGTGATTTTTGATTACAGCCGCCCCACTTATGATTATAGCCCCCCGGCTGTAACCTATAGGGGCGCGGCTGTAACCTACAGGGGCAAAGCTCCAATCATCCCGAATCGACCGATAACGCTTCCGTTTTCAGATTTAATGTGTTTTTCATGTTTATTATCGGTCCAATTACATCCATGTATGCTTAGATTCCCGGTTTTCTTATTTTTAATTGATGGATGTGATTTCAAGTTTGGCGATTTCGAGTTTTTAGGGATTTTTGGACTTATTTCGATCTGTTTTGGATCCGTTTGGTTGAAATCAGTGTGTTTCCAGAAATCCCAGATTACCCGAAATCGCTAAATTTGCAAAACAATTTTCAAAAATGAGAAAAGAAGGCCGGAACACAACTCTTGAGCTTTACGGCCGTGCGGCTGTAACCTACAGTGGTGCGGCTGTAGTTGAGGCAGAATTATAGTTTTGCCCTTTTGGGCCCCAAATTTGTAATTTTGCATCTTTTTCCTATTCAAAACTAAATTTTGGTGTGTTTACATTCTTTTTGGACCCTAGATGGATGTTTAATTTAGGCCCAACCACGAACGGGACCCTGGGGTCCCGGGATGTCCAGCCCACTAATGTTGGCAAATGCATGTAAATGAGCCAAAGTGGTTTTCAAAATTGGTTTTTCATCCATAAAACCTACAGGGCGTTTAAAAAAAACCGTTTTCCAGGTCTAACCGGGCCGACCGGTCGGGTCATCCCGGTTACCCTCTATGCATGATCTCGTTTCCTAAAATACCCCTATTCTATCCTATATGAGTCCTTGGTGTGATTTATTTATCTGTGCTAACTGTATTTGGATGCAGCTTTTATTTTTACTTTTTTTTTAATTTTGAATGTATTTTATAGATTAAATCGTGTATCTAGGTGATTGTAATTTTTTAAATCATCGTGTATTATAGGCGGTTGTAATGGTGAGGATGAGAGGTTTTTCTTTTTATGGGTTGTATAATTTGGCCTTTATTTACTTTTCCCGCACTTTTACTTTTCTGCATTTTATTTTGGTTTTATATTTATATCATATGCATGAGCATTGGTTAATAATAAAAAGCAGATAAAATAAGTAGAATTAAGTGAATGCAACATTACATTATGAAATAATAATTAAAAATAAGTGAGGATTAGTAGATTTGTTGCCCAAACCCTGAATCTCTGAATTAGGTACCGTGTCTACACTTGGTAGGGAGCTGTACCAGAATTTCCCAGATGAGCTGATCCGGGTGGCGACTCTATATCTAATCTTGAAATTCATGTTTCGAGATCTTTAAGTTAAATTGGGATTTTCTAAGGAAAATTTTATTTTCCAAAATTCACACTTTCAATTAAGTTTTCTACAAAATGAGTTTTCCAATAAAATGAAAGGTTTCCTTGAAGAAGATTAAAAACCCGTTTTCAAACCACAGACACTCACACCTCAAAAAGAAAATCCGCGGTTCCCGCTTCACCGCGCCTTCTGTAAAAACGGTCGTCCACTCACAGTGGCGACTCTGTTGGAGATTAACGGTTTCTTTTAAAAGTTTTCATAAAAATATAAGGAACTTAGGTAACAATCGAAGTACATCCTCACTTGTAGTCAATTATTAAATCATAATTTGATGTTTCATTCACATTTGCATAAGCATGACATTTTCTCTTCTTGAATCCCTCCAACACTGGTTTAAGCCCGGTTTATCTTCAAAGGTGACCTACCTCTTCCACTAGGATTGGAGGCACCTGAGGGGGTAAACCACTCATAGCCTCGAATGTACCCCTTCATTTGGACCCTTGAGTGGGGAGAAGTAAGGAGTATATTTTCGCTATGGGAACCTGTACAACCCTTGGCTTGACTCATACCTTCATGTAATGGCCTAGCAACTTCCCCTTAGGATTACCAAAACATATATTCAAAAATGGACATTAAGAGTGCGCCTTTGGTATCCCCGGTTGATGCCAAAGAGACCCAACGCCTAGGAAGAATGCGAGACCAATCGAATGGAGGAATAAGGTTGGAAGGGTGTGCATATCTTTGTGCGTGTGCTAATGTTTGCTTTGTGGTTGTTTTATTTTCGAACTTTTCATGCAACATAAACACGCATCATCTATGTGTCATTTCCTAACCACATCTTTATGCAGCCATTTTGAAGCATCATCATACGTGTGTGTTATACTAACCACATTTTCGTGCAGCCATGATCTTTTTCATGTGCCATATTCATTCCGTGTGTTCATATTCCCATAAAACACATATGACATCACTTTGTGTGTTATGCATCCTAACCACATTTTTGTGTAGCCATTTGCATTCTGTATGACATGGGCATTCATCTCATCTCATCTCATATAAAATGTAAGGATGTTCTAAGTATGCCCTTCACGACCATTTCATTTCATGACATATCGGGAGTCCCCAAGACTACCTATGTCCGCCTGTGCACTAGATTGCACATGGCCATTTCATTACATCATTGCACTGTGAGAGGATCACAACGGTCATAGGCTTGTGTTTGTGTGGCGTACCACACAATACCATTACATGACATCATATCCATTCATCATGGTGTCATGGCGACACCAAAGTCTTGCTTGTGTGTCACTATCCACATCGGATTATTTCATAACATTGAAAATTCATTCAAGGTACTCCACGAGGGCTGAACTAGAATTCATATTAGGACATTTCATAACATGTCCAAATCATGCAAGGTGTTCCCCGAACGCCGAAATGTTGTCCGTGTCTCTATTTGCACGTGACTTGTATGTGACATCACTTCATCTTAGATGCCATAAAAGCATCGAACATTTGTCTGTGGCACGGTTACCATATAACCATTTCATATCATCTCATTGACCTACAAAGTGTCAAACTTCTGTCCGTGTGTCGGTACACATGTGACCATTTCACGACATCCACTAGGTGCCCTGAAGGCATCGAATTTCTGTCCGTGTGCCGGCTCACACGTGACATCTTTGCATTGTCTTTTGCATGGCATAGGGTATGCTTGGAACATCCAAAGCAAAAGAAAGAAAAATACAAAAGTCATTTTCATCATTGTCCACATTTATAAAGCATCATCGGATCATGAACATGAACACACCATACACACCATCTAGTGTGTCGAGTCTAGGCCCATCACATCCATCCGAGCTTCTAACCTTATGTTGAACATGCAGTTTGGAGACGAACCTCGAAACGGTTAGTTCGTGTTGAATCAGAGCCGAAACCACCAATTCAGTCAGTTCAATCAGAGCTTGTCACCGTGGAAGGAATAAGTTCGGGGTTAGATTCAGATCAGGAGATCAAAGTTCAGTTGCCTACTCTACCGGTTCACAGTCAAGTTTTGTTAGAGGAGATTGATAAAGTGGAGATGGCTGATGGAAACAACGGAAATAATGGAAACTTGCCCTTCAACATGGCTACCTTTATGAGGAGCTTCTTAAGCTCGGATGAGTTCAGGGCTACTCTTAGGGAGCAGGTGCAGGAGGTGATGACCACCCTCCTTAATCAGGTTGTTCAACGGCTCAGGCCTCGGTTGGAAATGGGGGGCAACAATTTGTCCAAGTCACCAATAGTACTGGAGGGAGTCTTCCCGGAGGGAGTGGTGCATTAATGAATCAGAGGGAACCTGACCGGCAGTCTGAAGAGGATGAGGCTTTTGAGAAGGCGAGGGAAGCCTCGATTGAGTCGATGCTGGAGAAACGACTCAATCAAAAATTTTCTAACATAGATGCTATGATGCCCAAGTTGAAGGAGATGGTCCACTTTAATCCTATCAAGTGTGCTGATCCTGCCATATTGGTGGTTGATGTAGAAGGGCCGCTTCTGGCTGGTTTTCATATGCCCTACCTTCCCCCCTACACCGGGGAAGGACCACCGGAAGCACACTTGGATAGCTACGTGAGGTTGATGACCAGCATGGTGATTGGAAAGGGTCATCTTTTGAACTTATTTCCTACTACTCTAAGAGGTGCTGCAGCAAAGTGGTACATGAAGATGCCCCTGTATACCCGTGCCACCTGGGAGGACTTAACTGATGCCTTTATAAAGCAATACGCCTACAACACCGAGGTTGAGACAACTCTCGAAGATCTGGGGAGAATCCGTCAGAAGCCAAATGAGTCTTTCCCGGCTTATTACAAATGGTGGATGGATGTTCAGGTTTTGGTGGATGGGGCACCAAAATTGGAGTCTTTGATTGTTAAGCTGGTGGATGGGAGCTTGCCCTAGTATAAGGAGAAGATGAAGCTCAAGAGGTTCCATTCCTTTAACGAGGTGGTGGAGTTTGCCAAGCGTATCGAATGATACGAGGAGGAAGAGCAGAGGGGCAGACAGAGTTCGGGCTCCTACAGAAATAATCAAGGGTACTCTCAAGGGTACAAGAGTGGCAGTTCTAAGGCTGCTGCAGTGGGATCTAGTTCAAAGGCGACGCCGAAAGCAGCCTCTATTGAAGCACAGGAGGCAGAAGTGGCTGCTGTGAATCAAGGGAGGCCAAGTGTTCAGAGAATTACCAGTCCATGGGCCGAATCAGTCAGTGGAATCTTTGCCAAGTGGAGGAAGGCCGGGTTGTTACAAAGTTTAAGGCCGTTCTTGCCTCCAGCTAAGGCAGATAAAGATAATTTTTGTTCTTACCATGTGATGGCGGGTCATCATACAAACGAGTGCACCTAGCTAATTAAAGCCATCAAGCAGCTGGTCACAGATGGCAAGATAGTAGAGCCGGCTCTGAAGTCGAACATACAGAAAAATCCACTCCCGACTTTTAGAAGTCAAGTTAACATGGTACACTCTGGACTGCCGGCCAATTATGTATTCGCTCAGATCATCCAAGCAAATCCGAGCGTGCGAGCTGTGTTAGTGGAAAGGGAGGAAGAACTAGAGGTGGTTGAAGAGTAGACTTTGACAGTGAGGGATAAGACAGGCCCCATTGATTTGGATGAAATTGAAGCAGAGGATGAATATGATGAGTTTGAACTACAAGAGTCGAAGCCTATTTACCCGGTGGAGATGAAGAGGGGGACCGTAATAGAGAAAGATGGGCCGGTGATGCACATCACAAGAAGCGGTAGGGTTTATTAACTCACCAACGCACCACCTTTGGCACCCTCAAGAAGGAACACTACACCATTGCAGAATGATATGGTCCGATCACCTCTAGTGGTCAAGAAGGAAGACATGGTGGTGGACCAGCTAAAGAGGACACCGGCTAGTGCCAGTATGTGGCACTTACTTATGGAGTCGAAGAGGCACCAAGAGGCGGTGGTTAAACAACTATTGGAGATGGATGCCAATCCTACTATGTCCCCCGACGAGGTGTGTGCAATGATTAAGGGAGTGGATTTGATGGCCAACAAAGCCCCAGAGATCAGTTTTGGGGTAGAAGACCTCCCACCTGAAGGGGTTAATCACAACAGGGCTTTGTACTTAAGTGTTGAAGTTATGGATAAAGTGATGCCGAGTGTGATGGTGGATGATGGCTCGGCCTTGAACATCTGTCCTTCTCAGATCTTGCCTTTCCTGGGAGTGAGTACTGAAGCTCTTTACCGGTCCAACACCGTAATTAGAGCTTATGATGATAGCAAGAGGGTTGTACTGGGAACCTTTGAGACTAAAGTCAAAGTGGGGGAGGTTAAGTCAAAAGTATTGTTCACCGTGATCGACATTCCTGTCACCTTCTCCCTGCTCTTAGGGAGACCGTGGTTCTATGATCTAGGGGGAGTTCCATCAACCTTGCATCAGAAGGTGAAGTTTTTGATCGAGGGGAAAGTGGTAACTGTTGAAGCAGATGAACCTTCAGTTGTAGCTGCATTGATGCTACCGAGCAGCCGATAACAGGGTTTCAGGTTGCTGTGATCTCTAATAAGCCTGAGTTTTCGGACTGGATTCACAGGTACTTCGCCAAACAGAACTATAAACCGAGTAAAGGATTAGGGGCTAAACAACAAGGTGTCCCTGAGTTCAATATTGAAGCTAGCAAGTACCGTCAGTTTGGGCTGGGGTATCATGAGGGAAGGCCTAAGCAAGAGCGGAAGCGTGTGAACTTGGTGCACACTTTCGTCCGGGCCACGGAATCAATGTATGACGGGACTCCTGAGCCCATAACAGTTCAGGGAGGTCAGCCTCGGGATTTGAAATTTTTTTTGATGTGGTTGATTTCAGCAAATATGGAATTAAGCCTGTTATGAGCATGCTGCGAGCCGGAGCCAGGGATGAAAGCAAAGAGGTTTAGAATCAGAAAGCTGTTGATCAAGTTAGGGTTGAATTCGGGTAAAAGGGAGAAGCCTTTAAGAAGACTGGCTTGGTAAGGGGCGAGATGGAAGTAGCCATGGGGGCCATCACAAGAGCATTATCCACTTTGATGAAGCCAAGCAACAGTTCAGAAAAGAAGGTGCCACCCGCAGAGAAGACATATAAAGAGCTAGTGGAGGAAGCTGTGAAGGAACTCACCAAGCTAGTCATGAGGGGTAAGGCTGAGACACCAAAGGAAGAGCTGACTGAGAAGTAGAAGGAAGATTTAGAAGGAGACCTCGGGTACCTGTTTGAAGAATTTGACTGGGCTGCTGTTGACGAAGACCCTCCGCATGTGGAGAATGGAAATTTTTTAAATGTATCTGCTTTTTCTATTTTTGATGTGAACAATTCTGCCTACAAGGCACACAATGCAATAAAATCTGATTTTGCTTACTTGTGTGATGTTTTTCTGGATGGAACTGTGCATACATACAAACATTCATTTAATGTCTTTAGCATACATGATGCATCATTGCATGAAATGAACCTAGGGATAGATGATGAACCAAAGATGGTATCCGTCTCGAAAGACCTCATGCCTGACGAGAGGAAAGATCTAGTAAAAGTTTTGCAAAAACCTGTCAAAGCCTTCGCCTGGTCCTACGACGATATGCCTGGGGTTGACAAGGAAGTAGCAGAGCATAGAATCCCGACAGATCTGAAAATGAAACTGGTTAAGCAGAAACTCAGATGACTTCGACCAGAATGGGCTGAAAGGTTAAGGAAGAAGTAGCCAAATAGATAAAGGCCAAGTTCTTAGAAGTAGTAGAGTACCCGGAATGGTTGGCCAACATCGTGCCAGTTGCAAAGAAAGATGGCCGGGTTAGGGTCTATGTAGATTACCGAGATCTGAATAAGGCATCTCCCAAAGATGACTTCCCGCTCCAGCATATCGATGTTTTGATTGACAGTGCCGCCAAGGCAGCTATTTATTCCTTCATGGACGGGTTCTCGGGGTATAATCAGATTCTGATGAATGTAATTGACAAAGTGAAAACGGCCTTCATCACAGAGTGGGGGGTTTACTGCTATAAGGTCATGCCTTTTAGGTTAAAGAATGCGGGGGCGACTTATCAGTGAGCAGTCACGACACTTCTATATGATATGATCCGCAAGGAAGTCGAGGTTTATGTGGACGACATGTTAGTCAAATCCATGACCCGGGAAGAGCACCCAGTTATCTTGGATAGATTTCTAACCAGAATCGAGAAGTACAATCTTCGCCTCAACCCTAAGAAGTGTGTATTCGGGGTAACTTTTGGGAAACTAGTTGGTCATATAGTTAGCCAAAAGGGAATCGAAATGGATCCTGACAAAATTAAGGCCATTAGGGAAATGCCGGCACCGCAGTCAAAAAAAGAAGTAAGATCGTTTTTGGGTTCACTACAGTATATCAGTCGGTTTATTGCAAGATTGACGATAGTTTGCGAGCCAATTTTCAGACTTCTGAAGAAGAACCAGCTAGTAGAGTGGAATGAGCAGTGTCAGATAGCCTTCGACAGAATTAAAACTTACTTGATGAACCCTCCAGTTCTAAAACCGCTAATACCAGACAAGCCTTTGATTCTGTACTTGGCTATTGAAGAGACTTCTGTGGGAGCCATGTTGGTACAAGAGTAAGAGGATGGACACAAACATTCGATCTATTACTTGAGCAAGAAGCTACTGGAATATGAGAATAGGTATACGATAGTAGAGAAGACCTGTGCGGCTATGGTATGGTTGATGAAGAAGTTAAGGCACTACTTTCAATCGTATAAGGTTCAAGCAGTGATCCCATGAAATATTTATGTCAGGCTCCAGTGTTAGCAGGGAAGTTATCAAAGTGGTTGCTTTTGTTGTCAGAGTTCGATATAGAATATGTGACAAGGAAGACAATCAAGGGAAGAGTTGTCGCGGAGTTTCTAGCCAATCAGCCGATAGATTCAGACTATGTGGAGAATTTAGAATTCCCTGACAAACAACTGGCGGTGGTAGAAGAAGGGTCAAACAGATGGGTAATGTACTTCGATGGAGCAGTGAACAAACACGGTGCAGGCTTGGGGGTAATCATTGCTACACCAGAAGGAGAAATCATTCCTCTGGCAAGACAGCTTGACTTTCAAGTGACCAACAATGGGGCAGAATACGAAGCATGTCTCTTTGGTACTGATGCTCTGATCACATTAGGGGCAAATGAGGCGCTGGTTATTGGGTATTCAGCTTTGGTGATTCAGCAGGTTACTAGAGATTGGGAAATAAAAGAAGAGTCACTCCGACCTTATCTTGAGATGGTTTGGGAAAGGGCAAAGGTATTTAGCCGATGTGAATTCCGACATGTGCCGAGAGTGGAGAATCAGATGGCAGACTCTTTGGCTACACAATCATCGATGTGGGAAGGTCCTAAAAAACAGCCAATACAGCCAGTCATCTTGGAAGTCACTCAGAATCCATGCTATTCGTCAGTTAACACGGTCACAACAATTGGGGCATGACCCTGGTGTTATGATATTCTGCAGTTCATCCAGAATGGTCAGTACCCCAAAGGCGCTAATGAGTTTGACAAGGTTTCCCTTCGAAGATTGGCAGCACAGTTCCGGATATTTGAGAATCACCTTTTCAAAAGAATGGCTAACAGAGTTCTTCTAAAGTGTCTAACAAAAGAAGAGGCAGTTGTGGTTATGAAACAGATACACTCCGGTGTGTGTGGCTCGCACATGAATGGACTGGCCCTGGCAAAGAAAATACTGAGACAAGGCTACTTTTGGCTCACTTTGCAAGCTGACTGTATTGAGGAAGTTAAAAAATGCCATGAATGTCCGGTGTACGGGGATCTCAATCATCTCCCCTCACTTGAACTTCAAGTATCTTCAACTCCGTAGCCATTTGCATCTTGAGGCATGGATATAATTGGAGAAATAAGGCCACCCGCCTTAAACGAACACCGATTCATCATTGTGGCAGTGGATTACTTTTCTAAGTAGGTCGAAGCGGAATCATTTGCAAATATCAATGCTAAAAAGATGGACAAGTTCATAGAAAAGAACATCTTTGCAAGATATGGGATCCCTCATAATGTTTTGACTGATAATGGGGTACAGTTCCAAGGGGTGACGGCACAGTTGTTCCAAGAGAAAGGAGTTGAACACCATAGGTCATCCCCGTATCGCCCACAAGCCAATGGGGTGGTGGAAGCGGCCAATAAGTCCATAAAGAAGATTCTATCAAAAATGGTAGTAACCTATAGAGATTGGGCCGACATGTTACCATTGGTTTTGTGGGGATACCGGACAAGCATTAGAACCCCTACCGGAGAAACTCCATATTCACTGGTCTACGGGATGGAAGCGGTTTTGCTGGTAGAGATGGAAGTCAAATCATTGAGAGTGGTCATGGAGGTACAATTGCCAGAATCCATTTGGCTCCAGTCAAGACATGAACAGCTAGCACTGATTGATGAAAAGCATCTTTAGGCCTTAGACCGGTTGCAAATGTATCAACAACGAATGGCTAGGACGTACAACAACAAAGTTCATCATCAAAAGCGTCCGTTTAAGGTAGGGGATCTAGTACTCAAGTAGATGAAACAAACCAACACGGATGCATGAGGGAAGTTCAAACCGAACTGGGAAGGTCCGTATGTAATCAAGAGGGTACTTTCGAAGGGCGCTGCAAAGATCATGGACATGGACGGGAATGAATTTTTCAACCCCATCAACCAAGATAAGCTGAAACACTACTACGTGTAAAAAAAAGGTCCTATGGGTTGAAAACCTAAAAGGTGATCCACGCAAAAGTTAGGACAGTCCGATGGGTCAAAAACCGAAAAGGCGATCCATGCAAAAGTTAGGATAGTCCGATGGGTTGAAAACTGAAAAGGCGATCCATGCAAAAGTATGACAGAGAGGTGTGGACTATCATTTGGAAAATCTACAAAGACTGGTTGGTGGCAGACGTGGGTTCAGTCGAGACGTATATCATCAATGATTCTGTCCATAGTTTCATTTCATCATTTGATATACATTATGCTAAAACATTACGTATGAATGAATGAATGAAGGTTCGGTTCTGTTCGTTTAAATATCCCAAGTTTAATCGCAATTCAGATTATTTTGTGCGCATCTATCTTCATGTCTTTTACATATCACATCCATGAATTGAACATGTGTATATAGATTTTAAAAAAAAGTCTACTGAATTGAAAACCCAAAAGGGCAGTTCAGGTAAAAACAAGGATAGTCCGATAGGCCGAAAACCCAAAAAGAGCGACCTATGCAAAAATTAGGACAAGAAAAACAAAAACAGAATAAAAAGTCATACAACAATAATAAATTATGATCCTAATCAGCTAAAGACTGAGGTACCACAACGTTAGCGCCTCATGTCCACGCCTAGTGGGGCAACCAATCAGATCTGTAAGCCAAGCCTTATAGCAAGCATCTGTTTCCACAGGCGCAAGACTGTCATACCTTAGAACCTCAGTACGGGTAGGGTACATCCACTGGTGCTGCACATGCTGAGGCCACAGCGGTGTAAATACCCCACACTCAGTAGTACACAAGGATCGAGGGACCCTTTGCAACTGTCTATACTGTCTGCACAGTGGAGTGGGAGAATAGAAGGTCACGTGG
Source organism: Euphorbia tirucalli (assembly GCA_039660915.1). Lineage (NCBI taxonomy): Eukaryota > Viridiplantae > Streptophyta > Magnoliopsida > Malpighiales > Euphorbiaceae > Euphorbia > Euphorbia tirucalli. Next base: position 59,211,480 of record CM077637.1, read on the forward strand.
GTCAACCCGAGTAGCTGAACACCCCCAACCCAAGTCTCAGTAGTCACATTAGTTATATCCCACCAATGACATACCCATCGGATAGAGTCATCAGTCTATCTCCTCAGCCAATCCAACTAGTGCTCCATGGTCATGAAACCGAAATCTAGGAGTCCGATGCACCGAGACCAATAGCGGTTTGGAGCATATCTCGGATGAGGTGGAGGAGGGCTCAGGAGACTCAGCTTCTCCAACAGCCAGATGTGCATGTGGATTAGTCAAAATAAAGGGGTGACAAATACTTGAATTAGGAAAATGCAGTGCTGAAGCATACCTGTAGCAGAAAGGGGGATCCACAACTCTCGACGGGAGAATCAGAATGGATAGAATCTAAGTGGATTAGGGTTTCAGCAAGACAACCCCCATCGGCGATGCCCCCTGAGCCATCTGAGTCACTACCGAAGCTAGTCTAAGACTACAAGTACAGTATTGGGACTCGCACAAGTAGCAAGCCATCAGTAACAAACTCATCAACGGAGCCCAGCCGGGGGCAGTGAGAGACAAAGCAAAATATAAGTCAGCTACAACAGAAAGACTGAGTCTGGGAGAAATAGGCCTACTAGTAAGCGCGTGTCCCAGGCTTACTACAGTTGGAGCAAATCGGCTCAGAAACAGGTGAACATCAGTCGAGTCAGAACCGGGAACAGCTAACCGTACCCCTCGAGGGCAGGGAATACAAAGGATGGCACTAAACTCCTCTATCAAGGGGCACAAATCCTTACTAGAGAAACGAAAGACATGATCCATCGGATCCCAAAAGCTGACAGCTGCATCCAAGAAGACCTGGTTTGGAGTCAAAGCAGTGTAAACCTGAGGTACTACAAGCCAAAGGGCATGAGTGAAGCCCAATTAGAAGAAACGGATTGTACCCCAGTAGTCCCGGAGTCGTCCTCTGAGCTGATCCATGCCGAAAGAGAAGCGAAAGAAGGAGAAAGGCTGAAAAATAGATGGGGCAGCTGTAATACCCTATAGTGGCACGGCTGTAACAGGTGGGGCAGCTGTAATACTTATAAGGGCTCGGCTGTGCTGAAGAAAGCTTGAAAATCAATGTGGGATAGATTTATGGTATGGGGCTGCTGTAATACCCTACAGTGGCGCGGCTGTAGACTGTAGGGGCACGACTGTAGTAGGTGGGGCGGCTGTAATGCTTACAGGGGTGCGGTTGTAGTTCAAACAGCACTTTATCTATATCCTTATATGATTTCTGATGATTATGGTCACGCGGCTATAGGTTCCGAGGTGTTTTTCAACGAAAATAAAGTCTAAAACATCAGAATACACCCCGAACCCAACCAAATTGAACTGAAGATCGGTGAAAACATGGAAAAGCAAAAAAGCATATACTAAAAAAACTCAAATTCATGGCAAAAAGGGTGCAAATGTTATGTAAATATCATGTACATCAGATACGTCAGATACATCAATCGGGCCTATGCAAGGGCCGAAATGTGTAAAGAAACAACCCACAGATGGGTCAATACATCAAGTAGGAATGGAGAAATGAGCCTAAGAGGAGTCAAAGCCAGCATCGCTGTCGTCATCTCCGTCATCTCCTGCCTCGTCGTCCTGACCCCCGCTCATGTCCTCGCCCGCATCCCCCATCTGGGCATCCTAATCGCCCCGCCTGGTCTCTAAAATTCTGATTCATGACTGCCAATTCGGTGACCCGATGCCTCAACTAATCATTCTCGGCTCTCAAGTGAGCGGACTCGTGGTGCTCCATCCTGATCGTCATCTGCATCGAACGAAGCATGAGTGACATCACAATTACATGCATATGCATCCATGCATACATGTATACATCCGGACATAAGCATAAAATCAAGTACAGGTACTTACTATCAAAGCAGCATTGTCCTGAAAGGAGAGTGCCCTCAATACATAAATGGCCTGGCCCATGTACATACCCTGCATCACTGGAATCTATAAAGATCACAATTCAAAGGGATCAGCTAATGGCAGTGTGAGCGGACGACCTTTTATTGGAACGCAGCGAAGCAAACCGGGAAAAAAGATTACAAATAAATTGAGTGAGATTTGTGGGAAATGAAGTTTTGTTTATGTTGGGTTGGAAAAACTATTGATTTAATTTTGAAAATTCATTTGTAGAAAAACGTTTTTTACGTTTTATAACTTAAAGACCTCGAAACCTAAATCGCGAGATCAGTGACAGAGTCGCCACCCAGATCAGCTCATCTGGGAAATTCCAGTACAGCTCCCTACCAAGCATAGACTACTGTACCTAATCCAGAGATTCAGGGTTCGGGCAACTTACCTACTCAACCTCGAGCTTGTATTCGTTTATTATTTATAAAATCATGTTTATTCAATTTATTATCTTCTCTACCCAATTCGTTTATTTATATTAAGCCGATGCTAAGGCAAAAATGCAGAAAGTATAAATTGCGGGAAATTAAACCATCCACACAAATATACAAAAGAATAATAATGGCCGAATATACAACCAAATCGAATAAAGAATAAAATCTCTCGTCCTCACTTTTACAATCGCTTAGAATACACGAGGATCTAAAAATACAATCGCCTAAATACACGAATTAATCTATTAAATACAATAAAAATAAAAATAAATGCTGCAAAACAGATTGGTTAGCGCAATTTATATTATAAACGTAAGTAGGACTCAAATCAGGACAGAATGGGGATTTTAGAATAAGGGAGCATGCATTTAGGGGGTAACCGGTTCGACCCTACCGGTCGGACCGGTTAGACCTGGAAAACGGTTTTGAAAAGCCCTGTAGATTTTTGTGCTGAAAAATCAATTTTTGGAAACCATTTGGCTAGGTTACATGCATATTGCTGTTTTTGTGGGTCGGATATCCCGGAACTCGGGGTCCCGTTCATGTGGGTTTCTAAATGCAATTTTACTGGAAATCGAATCTAGGGTCGTGAATGCACACAAAAAAATTCATTTTGATGATTTTTGGATTTTTCTGAATTTTTATGGATTTTTAGGAATTTTTGGAAATTATTCTGGAAATTCTGATTCTGGAAAAGTGTTACAGTCGTGCGACTGTATGCAATCCAAACTCAGAATTTCGCCAAAATTTATTTGAAATAAAACTGAAAGAAAATCATCTGGAAACCAAGAACACTCGTATGACTGTAAATACAGTCGTACGACTGCTCATCAAACTTAAGAACAGTCGCACAACTGTTCTTGATTTCCAGAAACAGAAAACGTAGAACTTGAATAAAAAGCACAAAAACACAACCAATCACCCAGAAAGCTTGGAAAACAGAGGGGAAAAGGAGTGTTTACCTCTTAGGCGCTTTTCCACTGTAGGATTAACCCTTGGCGTCGCACCAATCCACTTAGATTTGCTCTTTTTCTCTTTGAGTTAAGGTTAGGAATTTTGGTCCAAAAATCTCCAAAAGTTAGGGATTCTGGCGATTTTAAGGTCTGAGATTGATTGAGTTTCAGTGTTAAGTCATTAACCTATGATTTCTAACCGATTTTAGACATTAACACTCTGAAATTGAGAAGAAAAGATTTGAAGAAAGTTTTGAGTTTTGGTTTTTTTTTCTCTTTTCTCTCTTCTTCTCTTTTCCTCCAATCTCTCTCTCTCTCTGTTTTTCTTTTTTTTTTCTTCTTTTGGCCAAAAGTCCTCCCCTTTCTGCCTCTTCCTTTCTTTTTATCTCGGCGCATTAATTGCTCCCCCCCACTCCCCCATTTTTCAGATTTGAGGGTATGGGCTGGTTTACCTACCGCGACCCTACAGTCGTACGACTGTAGTTTGATTATAGTCGTACGACTGTAGTTAAAGTCGTACGACTATTGTTCTTTTTTCTCTTTTTTTTTTTTTGAAAGGAAAATACCAGCGCTAACAGACAGATAATCAAGAAAAGGGACAAGGATAGATAAGGGCAGAAACGCTCACATGCGTGGTATTAGGAGGAATGGCTGGGGGAAAGTTATGATCCTGGAGGTGGAGATCGGCTCGATAAGAGTGTCGAGTATCGTCAAATAGCTGGATGGAATCTTTAATCGGGAACCCAAGCCGACCATGTACATATCCGACCTCAGGAGCTTGAGGAACCTGAGGCTAGGGAATAGGGATACCTTCCGCTTCGGTGCTAGAACCTGCTCCAACAATTCGAGAAGCAGCAGTACTAGACCTCCTGCCTCTTCCTCTAGCAGATGAAGACGGATGAGCATGCCACCTCGCGAAGATGGCTGGAGTCAATTAAGTAGAACGACGTTAAAAAAAAAGAGGAGAAGAGAAGTTAGCAAATTTACCCCAGCCTCGGCATCAACGGATGGCGGAAGCAGATGGATGGTGATAAAATGACTGTAATCGCCATCCACACTACCAGCCTCGTATCCAGTGCCATAAAGGTCTGGGTGCAACTCCAACGACAAAAGATGAGGCCAGAATAATCCTACCGGCAAGGTAGCTGGAATCCTACGTGCCCCGGGACCGGAGCGCCAGTCGTGAGTCCTTTCGCCTAGGAACTACTCCTGACCATACGGGCACTCCATGACAAAGCACCTACTGGATAAGACTTGCACATTAGCGCCTGGGCCAGATCATCACCCTCCCGTCTCCAAGGAGCCTTGACGATCTGGAACCAGAATGTTAAAACATTGTTATAAAAAAAAAAAAAGCATACCCCTTCGAACGTCATTTCCCTTAAAGCCTGGCGACACTCAGCCTCATTCTTGTCGACCTCACTCCAGATGAACCCCATATATCGTCTATGGCAGGGGAATTCAGTCAGTTCATACCCGTCAGGAATCTGCACTACTGGGGAAGGAACAAAATGGTACTCGTAAACCCAAATCTGCGAAAAGGGAAAGTAAGAACCAGAGTTAAAAAAATAATAAATAAAATAAATAAAATAAAAAATAAAAAAAGGTCCAAAATACTCACATGCAGCAGAATCCAGAAAGCCTTCAGCTCCTTATAAGAGCCTCGAACACAGAGATCCAAGGCGTAGTAAAGCTGAGCCAAAGCCGTCCGAGCCCAATTAATAGTCCTCACAGACTCCAAGTCGATCAAAGAGGGCAACATAGCCAGATTTAGACTGCTCTGGACTGTGGGAAAAAGAGTGGTAGAAAAAGCATGCAACAGAAAGGCTCTAACATACTTCCTCTCATCGGTCGCCTCGAAACTAGCCCCCTCCGGGAGCACACGCTGTCGTCCAAGCCAGTAGTCCCGGATACTCCTGCACTGAATCCAGCTATCTGGGGAGTCGATCCCGATAACCAATGACACTAACTCCTGACGATAGCCTCCATGTGCGAAGACTTGGTTAAAGTGTATCATCTATCTGAAAAAAAGAAGACCGGTAATGGCGACGATGTCCTCCGGAGTCACCGTGTACTCTCCACAGGGCAAATGGAATATGTGGGTGGAATCCATCCACCTCTCCAGGAGTGCAGCTAAGAGTCCTCGGCTCGTGCGAGGAGTAGTGACAGTCATGCTGCGAACCAACCAATGCAAACCAGTGGAATTCACAATATCTTTCACTCCTTGGGGGAGTTGCCTATACCACTGCAAGGACTCGTTGATGGACCCGCAACCGCAATGGTCGCATTTCACCTGCAAAATCAATAATCAGGGAGTTTTTGAGCTTTTCAAAATGCATATATATCGTAAAAATCGAAGAAACACCATAAAAAAAAATCGGACGGCTCCTATTTTTTTCACTACAGCTGCCCGGCCATGAGGCTACGGCCGCGTGGCTGTAACCCTCATGATCACAGCCGCGTAGCTGTGATCATGTATGGGCCAGCTGTAGCTGTAAATTTTCGGCCAGCCCCTTTTTTTCGTTTTTTCGGTTAAATCTTGTCCTAACTCAAGCCAAATCAACAAATCAACATCCTAGGGGCATATCCTACTCAAATCAAGCATCAATTTCACCTATTTTCTCTAATTTTGTAGAAATTTCAAAATTGGAAAAAGTGGAGAAATTTGAAAAAACTAACCAGATTCGTGTAAGCATGGTTCGAAACTTGGAGCTGGATGGGCACTAGGTCATCGATCTTCACCCCGAAATACTTATCATCCTCATTTAATTCATAAATACACTCCGTGGGTTTGAATGCTAGAGTAAAGTTTCCCTCCAGAATAGAAAATAGCATTTGAAACATGGGTTGAGCAGCAGGAACGTGCCAGAGGACTCTACGCATCTTTCGCCTCATGATTTTGGGTTAGGGGCAAGAAAATCACTGAGAGAAGCAAGGATTTTCGATTGAGAAAAATGGGTAAGTTTTCATTTATTATGGCTTTTAAAGAAAGCCTTCTGAAACCAGCTGTAGTTTCAAATCACTATAGCTGCGCGGCTGTAGTTTGTTGCTTTTTGCAATATACTTTTCTTTTAATTTTTCAAAACTTATTTTATGCCAATTTGACCCTGAGGAAGGTAATTTTTATGTCTTGCAGGTGTCAAGGGGCAGGGTGTTCAACACGTATTCATTCTTGATCGAAGGGGCAAAAAATTTTTGTTTCCAAAATTATCGATCAAGGAACGAATACGCGCCCAAAACAACTGCAAAGCTTCGAGAGAGATGATCAAATTTCTCAAATCACCAAAGCATTTTTTTCTCAGATACACTAATTTTGCGGGAAACATAACTACTCTTCCCTTCAGTGACACAGGCATCACTAGAAGTGAAATGACCAAAATGCCCTTCTGCTAGGAACTGAACTACCGGATGGCCAAAACTCTTCCTTTTAGCGACACCAGCTATATGGAGGACCAAATTACTAAAATATTTTTTTTCCTAGTGACACAAGCTCCACTAGGGGCTAAAAGACCAAAATACCCCTTTTGTTAGCTACCAAGCTACCAAATGACCAAAATACCCCTTTTCATCAAAAAGGGGAACCAAATCATCAAAACTCATTCCTTTTTGTGACATAGGCCCCACGAGAAGTCAAATGACCAAAATACCCTTCCTTCAAAGGGTACCAACACCCCAAACTATGAAATTACCAAAATACCCTTTCCTTTCATAAACATCAAATGGCAAGGAAAATTCAATCTGGGCAAAGTCCTCTGCTTCGCAATGGAATCGAAGCACATCCCTGGAAAACCAATACAACCTGGGCAAAGTCCTTTGCTTCATAACGGAGTCAAAGCACGACCCTAGAAAACCATTACAATCTGGGCAAAGTCCTCTGCTTCATGATGGAGTCGAAGCACGTCCCTGGAGAACATCAAATCAATTCGGCAAAGTCCTATGCTTCGTAACAGAATCGAAGTAAGTCCCTGAAGAATCAAATCAACCTGGACAAGACCGCTGTTTCGCAAAACAACCGAGACAAGTCCCTGCAAAAATCAAAGCTGGTAGACATGGGAGGAGCCACTAGGTATGTTCTCTTCTCCTTCTCACCGTGCTCCCTATCGCCGGACCAAACTCGAATCGGGTACAAGCACCCGTCCAAGTCGACTTTGGTCACGCAAGGGGCAGCCTGTGAGCACGGATTTTTTCCTGACCTCGATGATGAAAGCCATTATTACCTTTTTCACGAATAAATGTGAGGCGGATTCGGAATGACCGGGATGATGTCAGAAATGTCTCAGGTGAGCCGCATGTGTGTCACAAGTCTTGGTACGGAACCCCAAAGGAATTCGAGTGAGTATTTAAGAAAACCGAAGAAAAGAATGAAAAATAAGCAAAATAGGCTAATTTGGTCACTATAGCCGCTCGGCTGTAATACATTACAGCCGTGCGGCTGTAATCATCAGATTTCCTTTTTTTGTGATAAATCAACATTTAATCCGGGTTTTTAACCAAAATAGGAGATATAAAAGACTTATGATCGGTTTTAGGGTTAACACAGCAGACAAAAAAAGAGGAGAGTTAAGAAATTGAGAGAAAAACACATCCACACTTAGGGTTTTTGGGAAGAAAACAATAAAATTGAATATTTTAATCCAAAATAAAAAAAGAAAAACCTTAACAAAATCTGTTTAAATCATATAACTTTGGAGGGATTAGTTTTGTAGGAACGTTCTTAGACCATAATCGCTCATTCAATCTCTTTCGGGGTTCCATTCGGGCTTTGGAAATCGCACAAGTTTTTGGGTTGTTTATGATTGCAAGGCATTCCCGGTATCCGGATTCATCCCTAGTGATCCAAAACACTAGAACACAGATAAGGTACATTCTAAGAGGCCTTAAAAATCCCTTTTTCTTTCATTGCGATTGCTATTTGTTGGTGTTTTGGAATTTTTTGCGATTTTGGAAGTGATTTTTTATTACAGCCGCCCCACTTATGATTACAGTTACGCAGCTGTAACCTATAGGGGTACGGCTGTAATTCCCAGAATTATAGCCGTGCGGCTGTAACCTACAGCCGCACGACTGTAACCTACAGGGGCAAAAGCTCCAATCGCCCTAAATCGACCGATAACGCTTCCGTTTTCAAATTTAATGTGTTTTTCATGTTTATTATCGGTCCAATTACATCCATGTATACTTAGATTCCCAGTTTTCTTATTTTTAATTAATGGATTAGATTTCAAGTTTGGCAATTTTGAGTTTTTAGTGATTTCCGGACTTATTTCGATCCGTTTCGGATCCGTTTGGTTGAAATCAGTGTGTTTCCAGAAATCTCATATTACCCGAAATCGCTAAATTTGCAAAACGATTTTCAAAAATGAGAAAAGAAGGCCGGAACACAATTCTGGAGCTTTACAGCCGCGCGGCTGTAAGTTACAGTGGCGCGGCTGTAAGCCACAGCCGTGCGGCTGTAGTTGAGGCACAATTACAGTTTTACCCTTTTGGGCCCCAAATTTGTAATTTTGAATCTTTTTCCTATTCAAAATTGAATTTTGGTGTGTTTACATTCTTTTTAGACCCTAGATGGATGTTTAATTTAGGCCCACCCACGAACGAGACCCCCGGGTCCTAGGATGTCCGGCCCACTAATGTTGGAAAATGAATGTAAATGAGCCAAAGTGGTTTTCAAAATTGGTTTTTCATCCACAAAACCTACAGGGCGTTTAAAAAAAACCGTTTTCCAGGTCTAACAGGGCCAACCGGTCGGGTCGTCCCGGTTACCCCTTATGCATGATCCCGTTTCCTAAAATACCCCTATTCTGTCCTATATGAGTCCTTGGTGTGATTTATTTATCTATGCTGATCGTATTTAGATGCAGCTTTTATTTTTGCTTTATTTTTATTTTTGAATGTATTTTATAAATTAAATCGTGTATCTAGGCGATTGTAATTTTTTAGATCATCATGTATTATAGGCGGTTGTAATGGTGAGGATGAGAGCTTTTTCTTTTTATAGGTTGTATAATTTGGCCTTTATTTACTTTTCCCGCACTTTTACTTTTCTGCATTTTATTTTGGTTTTATATTTATATCATATGTATGAGCATTGGTTAATAATAAAAAGAAAATAAAATGAGTAGAATTAAGTGAATGCAACATTACATTATGAAATAATAATTGAAAATAAGTGAGGATTAGTAGATTTGTTGGCCGAATCCTGAATCTCTGAATTAGGTACCCCGTCTACACTTGGTAGGGAGCTGTACCAAAATTTCCCGGATGAGCTGATCCGGGTGGTGACTCTATATCTAATCCTGAAATTCATGTTTCGAGATCTTTAAGTTAAATTGGGATTTTCTAAGGAAAATTTATTTTCCAAAATTCACACTTTCAATTAAGTTTTCAACAAAATGAGTTTCCCAATAAAATGAAAGGTTTCCTTGAAGAAGATTAAAAACCCGTTTTCAAACCACAAACACTCACACCTCAAAAAGAAAATCTCCGGTTCCCGCTTCACCGCCCGCTCCGTAAAAAAGCTCGTCCGCTCACAATTGGTCTTTTCATTTAATTGGTAATTTAATACAAATCAAATCAATATTTGCTATTTGCTTAAGTTTGTAGATTGTGTGGTTTAGTTTGAAATTAGTACACAATCCTCGTGAGAACGATCTTGACTTACTCTTTATTACTTGATACGATTTGTGCACTTTTAAAATCTAACATCAAGTTTTTGGCACCGTTGGCAGGGAATTATTTTGTTATTAATGTCGACTCAATTTCACTTGATCATTAACTTAAGCATTTTTCTGATTCTTTAAATTGTTTGTGTAATGTATGCGGACTTCTAGCAAATCAGAATTAATCCCATTTAATCCAGAAATTGAGAGGACTTGTAGACAACTAAAAAAGCAAAGGAAAGAATGAATTGCATGAGAAAGAGCCAACATCGATTGGAGTTAGAATCACAAGAGCAGGATTTCAATCTTAATTTTGAGATTTTAACCAAAGAACCAACAATGGATGACCTAAAAAGAGCCATAAGAGATTATGCTACACCAATTATTACTGATAACAACTCTGGAATTATTAGGCCGCATGTGGAACACAACTCTGAAATCAAGTTTGCTTTTATCCAAATGATATCCAACACTGTTTAGTTTGGTGGAATGGAAATTGATGACCCTCATGCTCACATTCAGAATTTCTTAGAGATATGTGACACCTTCAAATACAATGGCGTGACACCGAATGCAATTTATTTGAGGTTGTTTCCTTTCTCATTGAGGGACAAAGCAAAAAGTTGGATCCAGTCCTTACCAGTGGGTTCCATCACATCTTGGGATGAGTTATCCAAACATTTTTTAGCAAAATTCTTCCCACTTTCAAAGACCACTAAGTTGAGGAATGACATCACCAGTTTCAAACAGCATAAGATGAAGAGTCTGTATGAAGCTTGGGAGAGATACAAAGACCTCCAAAGAAAATGTCCTCATTATGGTATTCCTGATTGGATGATTGTTCAAACATTCTATAATGGGTTAAGTGGATCAACCCGGATGATGCTTGACGCTTCTGTTGGAGGATGTTTCATTGCTAAGAGTCCAAAGGAGGGCTATGAGCTCATCAATAAGATAGCAATTAACAACTAGAAATGGGGAATAGAAAGGGGCTCATCCAAAACAACAGCTGGAGTTCATGAGATTGATGCTTTCACTACTTTACATGCTAAACTTGATGCATTAAATTAAAAAGCTGTAAAAAATTTAATGGTTTGTGAACTCTGTGCAAGTAATCACAATACCGAGGAATGCAGATTAAGTGGAGCTGATTCAAATTCCATGACAAAACAAGCAAACTACATCTCCAATCAAGGTAGACAATAAAACAATCCATATTCTAGCACTTACAATTCAGGTTGGAGAAATCACCCGAACTTTTCATGGAATAATAGCTAAAACGTTATTAAACCTCCACTCGGATTCCAAGCCCAAGAAAGAAAGCAGTCGCAAGAGGATATGGTAGCCTCACTCACCAATGCAATGAACACTATAATGCAGCAAATTAACAGCCAAGATGCTTCTATGAAGAAGATGGAGACACAACTTGGACAAATGGCTGAAGCATTAACTAAAAGGGATCAAGGAACCTTGCCAAGCAAGTGAACAAATCGTATTAAGTAATAAAGAGGAAGTCAAGATTGTTCCCATGAGGATTGTGTACTAATTTCAAACTAAACCACAAAATCTACAAACTTAAGCAAATAGCGAATATTGATTTGATTTGTATTAAACTACCAATTAAATGAAAAGACCAATAAAACAAATAGAAAAAATTCAATAGGAGAAAACATCTAGGATATCGACTTCACAGAACACTTAGCTAATCACCGTATTGTGCAATCAAATAATTTAATTACTCATGCAATAGAGAATGATTTTATGTCGAAAGCACTTTCTCCCGAGATATGTCATCAATGCTAAACATACATTACTAACCCTATTTCCCAATAGCGATTAATAACATAAAATTAACTCATTAAGTTTGAATTATCTAAGAAACTCCGCACAAGGTTGGATTATATTACTCCCCTGCAAACCCTAACTTATGTGCCTATTAACTTAGTTTCGATTTCAATAGTATTCCCTCCTAGTACTCTATACTATTTCAATCTATCAACATCCAATTGATGGCCAAACAAAAGCAAGCAATAAGCAAGATAATAAAAATTGCATGAATAAAGTAAAAAAACCACAATACTTTTATCAACTAAATGAATTGTACTCCGTTAAAATCCTAGATAAGAAAGTTTAGCTACACATGGTATCTAAAACACAAAAAGAAAAGATGAAGGGAACATGAAAGAGAGAAAAAAAAACTCTAAGGGAGAAGACGTCTTCGTCGAATTCCTTCGTCTCATCGTCTTCACAAAAATTGCAAAAAAGTCTCTAAACGTGCTACCCCCCTTCTAGAAAATCGATCCCCTTTTTCAAAGAATAAAGACTCCTTAATTAAGAAAAACTAGGTCTCCTAACCCAGTAAGGAAAAACTAGTAAAAGACCCCAAACTCTCCTAAACTAAAACTCCCCGACTAAAACAGTCCTTCTAGAATAAGAATTCCCAAAAATAAACCACTCTAACCCCAAGTCTTCTAAATGAATTAGGAAGACCCAAATTAAAGGATAAAAAGTCAACAAAATAGGTTGACCCGCAGGACCAAGACTAGTTGCAGAAAAACCACGATAATTTTTTCGATACAACTTCGATTAGCGAGATTCAAGATGCGATGGAAAGCTAACGGCTATGTGCACAACTTTGCAGAACAACTTTGAAGCTCAAACAGCCTCCAACTATCTCGAAAATTCAACAAAAGTTCAGCCTCCAACATTCCTTCTTTTGGCAAAATTCCTAATTAGTCAAAAATCTACTGCATAACACCTAAAAGAGAAGAAATAACACTAATGAGAGCAAATAAATAAAATATACAAACTAAGTAAGTAAATAATAAAACTAACACTAAAAATGCAAAAATAAATAAAAACACAAGTTACAATAAACCTAAAAGTGCCTATATGAAAATGAGTTATCAATGGCCTGTAGTATTTGTTAACTGGTGCATGACACAAATTTTGAGCACATGTTCGACTAAATCAAAAGTATGATTCACATATATATCTATCATATACCTGCAAAAGAAGTATGATTTAGATGCCTCATGTGAACTCTGAATCTTCTACTTTTCTTAAAAATTATATTACGCACCAGTTAACGGATACTACATCCAATGCCCAAAAAAAGTGTCAAGTCTTGGAGTAATACTTTTAAAATAGAAAGATCTTATACTTAATGTGTTGAAAAAGTTAATCAGTTGTCAAATACAAATTCAAGAAAGTTGAAAGTGTTGAGGATGCGTTTTGCCTTTAATGTATTATCCATCCATTGTATTTTTGTCGACATTTGATATTAAAATCTATGCTTATATAATATTTCAGGTGAAATTACTCTTTGATTAAATTACCATTCATTGTGAACTTTTATTTTCATTTACCATAATTGTGTCAATATATTTCCTGGTTACTTAAAGAAGGAAAAATGCATCTTGAACCCCTTGAACTTTTACCAAAATCATAATTGACACCCTGATCAATCTTTTGAACACACTGAGTACATAATCTTTTCATTTTTAATATTATTAGCCCCATACGCGACTTTATTTTGTGTCTATGTAACAAGCTCTGTGAAGTGGTATGACCACTAATATTTCAGTAGGCAACACAATTTCAAAAAATTATCTGGATAAAAAAACAGAGTTGTTGGAAGTGTCTGTTTCACAATTTCAAGTAATAAAATCATGTAACTTTTAAATTATTTGGAAGATTTTGTTTCACAGTTTTGTCGCTAAACGAATTGTATTACACATATACAATAGATAGATCGTGTTTAGGGCTAATAATATTTAAATAAAAAGATCATATACTCAATGTGTTAAAAAAAATTGATCAGGGTACCAATTATAATTTTAGTAAAAGTTCAAGGGGTCAAAATGTGTTTTGTCCTTAAAGAATTAATTAGATCTAATTTTAAGTTATAAAATTATGGTGTAGGAATCAGTTAAAAGTGAGGGTCCTAGCTATGGTCACTTTCTTTTAAAACAAAGTGAACTTTGTAATTTGGACAGTTGATTCCAAAACAGAACAAACCTAAGCCGTTGAGTTTTTTGAAGTAGTTTTAACCTATTACCCTTTATACCGGTGGCTTTTGATTTCTAACTAAACATTGTCAACAACTTTTCAACCCCATGTTCTATGACCTTTTACTTTCTTTACTCCCTCTGTGTCTCCTACGTGTATTATTGTCCTATTGCGACCCTATATTGGTAATTCCAGTCAAAATCGGTGGGTTGTGGGAGTTTATGGTGGCGGATTGTGGGTGTTTTTGGTGGTGTTGCTTGGACGAAGGAATCAAGTTAAGTGAGAAACTGCTGGTGGTGGAATTTGTATTGCTGGATTTCCTCGTGATGGTAAAGTGTAAAGTATTTCTCATTTCTTATTATTTTGTATTTGTCAAACTCATTGAGGATTTGAAGATTTGAGTTTGATTTCTTATGTCTTCCACTTTGTTATGATCATTGCTTGACATGGGAAGAAAATGCTGCTGATTTTTTGATGAAAAAATAAGTACTTCACAAAAATGATTAATGACAAAAATAAATACTTCACAGAAATTGTTTTAACTTTACGAAAATATAATATTTAATCAATATTTTTTCCTTCTAAAGATGACAAAATTCTGCATAGTATATAAAAAAGTAGAAAAGTTAAATGTCACATAAAATATTTAAATTTTATAAAATCCATGTAATGTTAAACATATTTTATATGAAGTGATACTCGATTCTCATAATATTATTACTTTACAAAAAGATCTTCAGTTTCATGAAAAATGTATTGCAACTCCTCAAATATTATTACTCATTGTGGCCTCTCAGGAGAATCGATGACTGCATCTCAATCCATACCAGACCAGACTAATAGGCTTACATACATTCTTATAATGAAAGAATGTGTTATTCGAGTGTATCCAAATAGATACTAGTAAAGAGATTTGTTCATTGATAAGAAAAAATAAAAAACGTGAATTATGATTGGATTGACGATAAAATAGAATACTTGGTTGCGAAAAGTGATTCAATTAATGATAGAGATAGAGATTTAGCTTTCCAATAATTTACCCATATTATTTAAGAATTTTACATCAAAATTTGAATAATTTGTTCAGAAATTTTCCATTTTATTGTGATTTTTTTTTAACTTTATTATCATCATTTAATTAAAAGAAATATTTGTCACTTGTCAAAAATTTTCAAAATTTATCAGTAAAATCTATTATATTTTTATTAACTTATTTGAAAAATTTTACTTCAAAATATAAAACTACCTTCTAAAATGTCATGATTTAATATTAGTTATCCTATTTTTTTATTAACTTTTAAACCACCGTCATCGTTTTGTAAATAAATAAATAAATACAATAAAATAAAATTATCATTTTGAAAATAAGTAAAACCACGTGATATCTTTTTGAAATTTGCCCATATGATTACTCAAGTTTGGAGTTTATGCATCAACAGCCACCAAACAATAACTTTCGTCAATAAAGCCATTGAACTTTTATTTTAGTGTCAATAAAATCATTACCAACCTAATTTGTCAAAATCTAGTGCTAGAAAGATAAAGTGGCAAATCTAACACCAAGCCTAACCTACCACTAGAATGCCACATGCATTCAAGCCAATAAAAAAAATTGATACGTGTCATCAACATAGCATTCACATGTATAAAACTACATGAAAAAAAAAAAAAAAAAAAAAAAAAAAAAAAAAAAAAATTCTAAAGATAAAATTAGTTAGGACTGGCATGGTACCATACAAGCAGGTCAGATTTAATATTGATTTGTCACGTAATCGTTCCGGCACCATATTTCCATAAATTTAGGCAAGATGACACCGAAATAAAAGTTTGTGACTTTATAACACAAGATCTCAAATATACATAAGCTTACTCACATGCAAATGAAAAAGATGAAGAGAGCTCGCTTTTAACTCCACGCCAACAAACGAATTCAATATGCAAAATATCCAAGACCTCAATAATTTAAGGGCAATATTCAAGCAAACAACACCATAATTGAAGAAAAAAATTGACAACAAAAATGGCGCTGTTTCATCAATTGCAATCATGATGCACACAGCCAGCAGGTACATAGTTTCAGCTTTCTTTCTGATGAGACATTTCTGCATGGCATGATCTTTTACAGGTAGAGCTAATTGCTGGCTTTTCACTTCTTTAATACCAGAAAACAAAACTAAAATTCAACTTCACTGCGACTACCATCTTCACTTTTTAATCCATAAATCCATCTCAAATAGAAATCTGAGATTAAGTTCACAGCTGGGTACTCTGAGCTGCAACTTGATCAGTTTCTTTCCGACTTTCTAATGGTTAATTGGGTATTACATGTGAAAAATATAAAAACAAAAATTTAAATCTGACGATGCTGTGATGATATCAGTATTTGACATCACTTACCTTCTGAGATCAAAGACTCAAGTTTCTGTAACCAATTCACATATTGACTTTGTTCCTTTTTACTTAGATGTTGGAGGAGGAAATTCATAAGGCTTTCACTGATTCCCTTGGCCACAAGGTATTCCTTTAGTGCTGTTTGTAAATCAGGGTCCAGAGTCCTGCAAATAGGTGAACAGAGGAGACAAACATAATTTGCATAAAAACAGACCAACCAACATAAAACCTTCAGTTACAAGCATGAAACAATCACAAGAACAAATAACAGGTATTTAGTTTAATTACATTGAAGAGAGTCAACAGTTAGCATATCGGACTCGATTGCTAGGTTCTTGGTTTCGAAACAGTTAGCATATGGAAGTGCTTTCTTATCTGAATTGAAAAAACAAAAGGAGTGTACTTCATATTTGGTGTATACATGAATCGCCTGTGTCACTTGTGCAAGGTTAAGTTTTGTTGAACTGTAACTAAAGTGGACAGGCATATACTGGATCACCATCTTGGTAAGACAGAACAGGAATATATAAAGATGGGAAATATTTGGTTTATCATGCTCAAAGAAAATCCAATAAAGACAGACCTGGCAAGATGTCATACAGCACTCATTAAAAGGATGTTCAGGCGCCAGAGAATGTTAGTTTTCAGTTCATGACCTAAGAAACAGGGGTGCAGTATCTCACTGAATTAGGTACTCCAACAGTGGCAAATAGACTTATAGATTCCCCATAATGTAGCAAAATGAATACGTTCTATGTCATGTTGAACTTTCACTCATGACATCAATGAAAAAACTCGAAGAGATCACCAGGTGAAGTTAGAAGGGGTATGGATTAAAATTTAAAACTGATATCAGAAAACCTTTCAAAAACAAGCAAGGTCAATTCAATTGGATAACGAATGCTCAATCTAAGCTTCCCTGGGCATTAGCTAAGGTAGCAAAGGGTAGGAAATGTGTTGGATAACCCCTTGGTTAGGTTTCTATCAGCTTATGAGAGATCAAAATCCTATCTTCTTGATAAACAATTATAATACCATAACAAATCATAAATCTATCCACTTTCTTCCAACAAAGAATGCTAGAATATCACCGAGGGACAGCAATGAAGTTCATCATACTCTCCCATCAGCACCAGCAAATACATTCTTAAAAGTTCACTCAACAGCACAAGCAGATCAAAATCACTTCTTCAAAGATAAATATTAATATATTTGCATCAACCACAGAATTCTAATAATGAGAAGCTCAGCTCAGCTCAACTCAACAGAATCTGAATCCCTACATTCCTAGAAAGGCTGAACACTGGGGTTTTCAGAGACGGGAATAGAGCAAAATTTAAAGTCATGAGATTCACTCTTACATTACATAAACCATGCATAATATAATCATTCAGAGCATGGGAATAGAGCAACACAGCAACTTAAAATTCCAGTGACATACTAAAAAATAATTGATTTTAAAAGAAGATTAAGAACATGGGCACAAAAGTTAACCTGAAGAAGGGGCCTGTATAGGTGGAGGGCTTGGGGCGGGCTGTTGATTGGAAATAGGAGACATTGTGGATATCAAATTGAGGAGGCACACTATTACCGTTGGCATAAAATCCGCAATCAAACTGCAAAATAGAGTTCAAGCCAGGTTTTTTCACGCAAACTTTCATCAAACCATCTTCTCGAGATGAACCCAACAAAGCCGAAACAGCAACTTCTTCACCGGAGTCACAGTATCTGCGCAACACAACATCTTGTGACTTTGATGAATCCCAATCGACAACATATTCTCCCAAAGACCCGCTTTGATTCCCCTGTAAACAATGCCAAACACATGTACAGAAAATAAGAAACGAATTCCAATTTTCGCCCAAAATTCCAAATTAGAAGAAACTGTTTTAATTTAAGCCTTAAATATGCAGTATATCAAAGAATAGATGTATAACGGAGGGAGGAGAAAAGAGACCGGTAGCGGAGAAGACAGCTCATGGTTGATTTCGGACTGCAAGAGGTTGCGCAATTCCAGATCTTCAAGTGCCTGCCGGCACCGTCGCAGGATTTTGGTGGCTCGAGCCATTCCTTCTGCCGAATTTTAGATGTACAATTGACAATATGTTTACATTCACGTTGTTAGGATCCGGCCCAGCCGATCGGCCGGCGCCTCCAGCAACCCATTTTACTTCCCGAACCGAACTGAAACCCGACCCATGAGGCCATGACCATAGTGAAATCTTAAACAACTAACTCGCCCAAACAAATTTTCAAGTTTATTCAACGTCAAAATTTGGCAATAAAATTTCAAAATCGTTTATCTTGGGTGTTTCTAGGAAATGGAAAAGGGAATGGGCAACTCCATTTGATATAGTTTGATTCAACAAAGTATACTCACGAATGAGAATCTCATTCCCTTAGACATAAGATCCATGTTCTTATCCCATTTATGCTCCTGTACTTTTTATTTCCAAAAGATTGAAAATCACACGTTGCAAATTAAGGGGGGTGGTATTCGATTGAGACTTTTATAGACTTTTTTTTTAAGTGAATGACTTTTATAGACTTTGATGACTTTTAGTGACTTTTAATTACTTTTATAGAGATTTTAAAAATATTGATGACTTTTAAAAAGTTTATTCCATAGATTTTCATAAACTTTTAAAGACTTTTATAGACTTATTAAAATACTAAAATATAATAATCTCCATGTGTTCAATGATAATGCACCAAAACATAAATAACTACAAAAATTTACAAGTATAAAATATAAAATAATAACACTAAAATTGAATAGTAATGGTAGTTAAAAAAAATATAATTTAACTACAAAATTTCTAATCTTCATTATCATTTATATGCTCAATATTATTCCACATGTAAGTAGCAATCATAACTCTCCATTCATTAGCATCATTTCTACGTTACTCTTGTGTTCTAACAAATGGTTCAAAATATTCTTCTTGGTTAATTGACATTGGTATAGATGAAAAAGTTTCACCATTTGGTTTAATTGGAAACTCAACTGATTAACACTGGTATCTAAGAAAATTATGCATTTAAGTGTAAGCAATTTTATAAATATGGAACAACCACATACCTGAGTGATGAAGTATCGAATATAATTTACAAAAATTCACCAAGAGAATATCTCATTCAAAAGAGTAGACTATCGGGGCATAAATTATAAAGGTAATCTATCTAAACAAAGTATAGAACCAGCTCAAACAATAAAAATCATCTCAAAACGCATACTTATTTTAATTCCATCTCGAACCGATAAATTTTACCATAAAAAAATATTTGGGCCAGAGTTAAGAGTTGATTTGCTTGCGGTTGATCAATTTCAGAGAGATTTAACAAATAAAGCAAAGAATAGAGGAAGAGATTAGACAAATACCTCATTAAAAAAAGGCAGACGGCTTGGAAAGGAGGAGCAGTGGAACAGAGTGGTGGCGAGAGGAGAGCAGCCAATCAGCGATGGGAAAAGGGGACTGAGTGGAGGTTTTCAGCGGCGATAGGAAGGAGGAGAGAGAGGAGGTGGAGGAAGAGTGGGGCGAGCAGAGAGAGGCAGTGAAGGAGGGAGGGTTATGAAAAATCATGATTGAAAGTGAACACAAAAAGTCTTCCATCAAAATAAAAAGTCTTTTATCAATGTGCATGACTTTTTTAATTGTGTTTTGAGTTAAAAAATTGTAAAAAAGTATATAAAAGTCATTGTCATCAATTGTTAATGACTTTTTGAATACATGATTACTTTTATAGGCTCTTTAAAAATCTTAATTGAATACTTGATGACTTTTAAAGACTCTGAAAAAGTCTTATTTGAATACTTGATAACTTTTAAAGACTCCTAAAAAGTCTTAATTGAATACCACTTGATTTTAAAAGCCTTTAAAAGCCTATAAAAGTTTTAATTGAATACACCCCTGTAAATTATGTCAAACCATTTCTATTCAATTGTGCAAATTTCTATTTTCGTCTTTTTGTGTATGAAATATGTCTTTATTTAATTTTCATATAATAACTAAAAAATAAAAATATTTTATACTTCTCACTAGAGCGCACTATTGAAAATCTTTCATAGATACATGTTATAAAATTATAATTATTAATCAAACTACATATTATTATAATTAATTTTAATATATATATATCGACTCAACCAAGTAAAGATAAAAAAATAATGATTCCAATTCCAGACTCAACCAAACAAAGACAAAAATAGTGATTCTGTATCATTCCGATTCCGATTATAAAATTTAAACCAAATGTCCCCTTAGTTTTTTTTTACTAAAGATCTTTTGTTTAGTTAGTTTTTATTTTATAAAACTAAAATGCACAACAATAAGTACAAGTATTTTTTCGGTAAACCACCACTGATATATTACCTATTAACTAACATACTAAGGGGGCGTTTGGTTCAAAGTTCATAATCAGAATCTGAATCAGAATTAGAATCTGAATCGAAATAATAGGGAATCAGAATCACCATTTAATGGTTCTGTTTGGTTTAATTAAGAATTTTACAATTTAATAGTTTTGTATGGTTTAGTATGGAATTGGAATTAGCATTTTTTTGTATGTATTTATTTTTACATCACGTACATCTAATAATTATAATAATATGATTTGTGTGTGTGTGTTTGTATATATATATATATAGTTCAGCAGAAAAAAAATGTTGAAATGGTGAAATGTGCATATTAGAAAGTAGTTGACCGGCAGCTTGATGAAAATTAAAAAATTAAAGGGAAGTGTGATCAATTATTTATTATTATTTTTTTTAATAAGGAATGGAAATCAAGTTTGATTAATGGAGGAGGGGTGAGAATCAAGGATTTCTATTATCGGGGGAATGTGATTTGCATCTCTAACTCAATATTGTAAAACCAAACAAAAAGAAATGGAATTAACCATTTCTATTCACATTTCCTATTATATCTTTGCCTTACCAAACACCTGAATACGGAGGAATTCAATAAGTTTTTTGTTAGTTTTTCAGAAGCTTCCTTGCCTCGATTCATTAGTTGCGATTTTGTAGGTTTTTTTTTTGCTATAGTCTTCCCTTGTAACAAAAAAAAAAAGGAAAATTTTTTCAAAATACATTTTTTTTTTGCATACTCCTAAAATCCAAAATATGATAGCATGTTTTTTTGGACGAAACGATTTAGTGTGATATATGTTATGATAAAGACCAAATATGTATGTTGTCCACACCCCCTCCCTGAGTTGGCATAAAACACTATCACCTTCTCTAAAGTTGACAAAACTGACCCATTTAACCCCTTCAATCCTACTAAACCAGTCAATTTAAGAAGAGTGTGATACAAGTGTTGCCACGTGTAAATTTTAAAAAGACAACCCATAAAACAACCAATAATAAATGACATGCGGCACCTATTGTTAAATTTTTTTAAAAACTCGTTAAAATCTTTCTTTACTTTTTCTTTTTCCATAATACCATCTTCCTCAAACTTCAACAACAAAACAAAAAAAAAATCTTTTTCTTTTCAAAATGAACAAGATGTGCAAAGGGGAAGCAACCAAAAACTCAATACAAATAATATTGTGATCATTAAACCAAGAATTCCAGTAAATGCAACCTGCATGAGATGCAATTAAAGTCTAAATCTTATTTCTGCAATGAAAAGGGGTTTCAAAGAGAGATCTCAACATTTCCTACAAGTAAAGAACACAAATAAAAGAGAGAGCAATATGCAAAAAGGAACAAATATACTATTAGTTATTGATTGATTTGAGGAAAAACTATCGATTTTGAAGCAATTGCATCTATAAACAAAAAAACTAAAACAAATAAAACAAATAAATAAAAACAAATTTTTTGCAAATCAAAACATGAAAAGAGTAGAAATTGGATATCGTATTAAAGAACCCAATGGATTAAGTGTGGAAGGATAGTAGAAGGTCGGTGATGAGAGATGGTGCCATGATTGATTTTGTGGTGAGTTTTAGGATGAATGCTTTTGATCTAAGGAATATTTCCCAACAGTAAAGAAGGAGGACCTGAAATCCTTTGTGTTGACCCCAAAATAGGCTAGAGACACACTAGAGGGGGAGGTGTATAGTATATATCATGTGAATACAAAATTTTTTATTAAGCTTTTTCGGTAAAAAAAATTTACTCAATAAACAAGTTCTACTTAAAATGAAGAACCAAATAGTTAGTAAAACTTATGAATATAATCACTTTGATTAGCTTAAACAATATCTCTAAATACTATTAAAGCTGTTTATTTGAATACTCAATAATATGTAAAAGAATAAGGATACAAATATTAGAGACGTATCAATTTACATAGGTTTGGCCCCACCGGCCTATTCTTGTCCCCAAGCCCATTCCTTGAGATTTTTTACTAATGATTCCTTTACGAGCAGGAACCAAGCCCATGATTTCTTTATGGGCAAAAACCAAGCATAATGTTACTTTTTACAAGTTCAAGTAATAAACTTAATAATTTTTTAAGCAAAGTGTCAAAACCTCTGCTGACATTTTTTACAAGCTCTAATGTCAAACTTATAGGTGTTTGTTTAGAGCTTAACAACAACAAGCTCAAATACCAGACTTTTCTACCTGTTGTTTTCAAGCTTAACAACCAAACTATCACCATACTTTTTTAAGCTAAAGTGTGAAACTTTACAATGCTTTGCTGAAATCAACTACAACAAAGCTCCCCCTCACATAAAAACCCTTTGTGTTACAATTCCCTTTTCTAGATATGTATTTTGTTGTTTGAGAATTGTTGATGAAGACTATTAATTCTTTGAATTGCTCTTTAAAGATTTGTTGGAAAAGACCATTAAATGTATGCTTTGTATATGTGATTTTGCTAAATGTCTTCTCCATTTGTAAATGATGGATTGGCTCTATATTCATAGGTAAAGGAGGAAATATAGTTGTTATATACTCCTTACTCACAAGCATGGTTGGTGGAGCTTTTTGTTCAAATTTATCTGAAACTTTATAGGCCTCTAAAGCTGCCAATTTTCATTGCTATAACCTTATGTAGAAATCTATTATGTAACACACAGCCTTTTAAAACAGTATGTTGATTTTTCTTTAGCCTAATGTATTTGACAATTATACAGCGCACAGCCTCCTGTAGGTGATCGTTATGTTGGTGTATGCCCTAGTCTCTAGATGTTATACTTGGTATTTTGTATATTTGTATATACATTTTCTAAATATTAATAAAAGACATAATCATATTTATTGAATTTCTTGTGCAATTAATAAATATGGAGAATCCATAAACTGGTGGTCGCTCATGTTTGTTAGTAGTGTGTACTAAACAAGTAAGACAATGAGCTTGAGGGACACAGTTTTAAAGCTATCCCTAGTATGTTATAATCATGGGAATGAATATAACTAAAGACTAGTATTTTCCTTGTGGGATGGGTGGTGTCTTACCGACCATAGGACTTGGAAAGTCTATCAAGGACATAGGTACATGTTAGTGAACAGTGTACTGGATCGATCTGATTATGAGAACACTACATGGTCTAGTGTCATAAGTGTTTCTCACATATTGTTTATATTGTATCCTTAGACCCGATATTACTACACTCCTAGATGTGACCTTGTATACTTTGATGTGCGCCTAACGGGCCGTAACTGGGTGCCAAATATGGGTACATTGGGTATATCGGGAACCATGCTAGGACTACGAGTAATGTGAAGGGATTACCTATCTCTTCACCGAAGAGATCTATCACCGGCCTCTTGACGAGTGAGACTGAGTAGTGTACGACCGTAGCCAAATAGAATGATTATTAGATAATCATTTATTTGATCTTATCAGTCTACTTGGATGTCAAGTAAATGTCCTATCACTTAGAAGGATGACAGTGCCATGCCTTGTGTAGGACACCGATATCATATGTGCAAGGGATCGTATAAGAATACTTTAGGTGTATGTCGTTTTTATTTTACATCTCTATCCTAATTGGGGGTTGTAATGGCTTGCTAGAGCCCACTTGCAACTTGTGGGCCGAATGTCATTTCGGACCCATGGCCAACATACGGATGGACCTACAGGATCACACGCTTAGGAGTTTAGGCTTTTTTTGTATCGTACCATTTAATATGTATTGGATACACATTATTTATTTTTATTAGATTATTTTATTTTATGGGATTAATTGTTAAGTCCTAAATAAAATATAATAATCCATGATGAGAATTGGTAATAATGGTTTTTCAAAGTTCCATATGGTAATTTTGGTTAAATCATTATTATGTAAAGTATGGTGGATATTTTATAAGTAAGGGTAATTTAGGGATCTTACCTTGATGTTTCATATATAAAGGATAAGAATGGAACCCTAATTCTACTAATGTTTAAGGCATAGCCACCACTTCTCATCTTTCCCTCTCTAGACTTGAGCAAAAGGGTTTAGATTCAAGGAGGGTTCTGGTCCAGAGAGCCAGCACTCGGATTTCGCCGATGAGACTCCATGTGTGTGGTGGTAGAGGAGCTACACGTGAAGCTCTTGTCAAATCAAATCCATTTTATGGGAATAGCTAGGGTGAGGAATCCATTCTCTCCTCTTTGTTTTGGTAGATCCATAACCTAGCTTTGTGATTTTGGGCACAAACTTTAACTTAATGACATTGATTCCGTAATTTTGCTTTGTTTTCAAGCAGGGATAGGTTCCTACACGTTATACAGTGTACAGCCTCCTGTAGGTGTATAACTTTTTGCAATTACGAGACTCCCTTTTTGTAACTCCAAACACAATATCCTCTTCTAGATTATAGTAGTCTTTTCTTTGTTTTCAATAAGTCTTCATCTTTAATAATATCATACTCTTTGTAATTTTATTAAGATCATTATTTGTTTAATCTTAACTTCATTACTGGAGTATATAATATTCTTTCCTTCTTTCTTTTTTTGACTTCAATAAAATGAAAGTCTTTGTAATAAAACACTTTGTGTAATTTTAATTAAGATCCTTATTTATTTAATCTTAATTTAATTACTTGGGATATTATTATTCCTATCTTCTTTTTTAATATTGTTATCATCAAAAATTGATTCAACATTCTCCCCTTTTTGATTATGACAATACTCTTTGAAATATCTAGTTAGATTTAAAAAAAAAAAGAGAAAATTTTTTTATCAGGATAAAGATCTTTTTTTTATATTGCTCTCCCTAAAGATGTGATTCCTTTAAAGGCTTCGTTTTAGATTAATTCTTGAAATATTAGGAATCAATTTGATTTTTTATTTCTCTTAGAGTTAATCTTAAATTTTTCTACACAAAGAGAAAATTAACCTAGTCAAAAAGAAATCTTTTTGAATAAATTAGTTATTGGTTCAAATTAAATTTTTATATACCTTTCCAAAGTTTGAAAATTACCAGTAACTAATTTTAAAAGTTTTGTTAAGATAAAACAAAGTTAAACTTTTGGGCTTTATATAAAATGAACTTAGACCCAATTAAGTCTGAAAAATAACTTTTGAAGCAACTTACCCAAAGATATAAAAAAAAATCGGCCTTAAGCATTTTGGGCTTTTAAGAGATTACTTTAGCCCAAATAAAATATAACCAATATAGTAAGATATACATTATAAAACAGATGCCTATTGGCTGAAAATGGCTTTGCAATTTTCGTATTATCATTTGTGTTTGAAATTTCAACGGCAACAAACATTCATATATGGATACCATGGAAAACTGCTCAAAGTTGATTACTTAAAACTTGTTAAAGAGCAAATATACATGACCATTTTAGAAAATTTTTAGTTCATTATAAAAACAAGATATTAGAAACATGAAACTCATATTTATAACCTGCATATGTTAATCTATATACACAATTATGCAATCATATCATGCTATAGCTATAAACTATAGTAGTCATTTCTATACAAATATTTTCTATTGTTCTCAGTTATTTTGGCAACTGTAGATGCAAGTAAAACACATATATTATCAAACCATGAGAGATTTTGCACATGAACATTTGATTAATAATAGTGTCAAGTGTTATGCTTTTCTTAATTGAGCAGAAGATAATAGTTTTGACAAATCTCACAAATTTTCATCATATAACAGATTTCATATATTTATCACACAACAACTACAGTGCATCTGTACATGTGCCATAATAAATCCAGCAAGTATCAATATTTTACTAGGAACTGCAATCATACTAGACAGATATATTTCTCATACAACCTGCACTGTATCTAGCATGTATGCATAATAGCAGATGTTTTCCATAACAACACATGTATAAATTGTACTACATACTAGTACATATGACACTATAATCAGTATACCAGTACATGTATAACATCTAGTTATCTAGCACAAACAATATAGATATAAACCTTTACTGTATGTTTAGAATAACAATGTTTTTTCCTTATTCATAAACTAACCATATACAGTAACAATAATTTGTTTTTCTCCTATCATTAACCATACATTACTGTAACTAGGACATATAGCATAAATAGTAAAGAGATAACATTGTCATAATTAACAAGCATTCTATGTCTATATTAGAACTGTAAATCCAATAAGCATTCATAATTCTAAACATAAGATTTTTTAAGCATAATTCATCACATGATATTTCTAATCATTTCAAATAAAACATCATAAGCAGAAATCTATGCTATATTTGTGTTCAAATAATAGAAAAGCAGTGTGCATATCCTGTCAACCATAATAACATATTAATGTAACGCCACATCACAAGATATTTGACTCACATAACACATCGCATGGGTATTAGTTGTTTCTAGATGTTTCAAATAATAGTACATACATGCCTATCCTGTCAACTTTTAAATACTCAACATACATTCACATGGGTTTTTCTCAATTACTGATAAGTTGTAAATTAGTCTTATATTTGCATCTTATCAATCTCTTATTGTTATGTTTTATCATGCATTTAGGTCCATATTTATTTCCTTTTGTATTTCATAGGTATTTTGGAGACTTAGTTTATTTTGGAGCTTAAAGTGTTGATCTTAAAGCTTGAAATGCAAAAAGAAGGTCAGCTGTGAAGTCTTAACCCATGTTCATAGCTTATGGTGTGTTGCCAAGAACATGGCTTGAGGAGAGCTACGAATTTGAAGTTATTTTATGGGAATAAAAGACTTCTTAATTAGACTTATTTTATTTGTATAAGATTTTAGTCTACGTAGGATATGCTAAAACTTTATTTTACTCATGGATTAACTCTAATATGATTTCTCTAAAAAATCCTAACTGATTTATTTTCCTTTCAAGTCTCTTTCCTTAATTTTGTTTTTCCTATTACTAGGAAAATAAAAGGAGAACTAGGGGTGGCAATTATCAACACGACACAGCTTGGGTTCAGGGTCAAATGGGTTCGGGTCATAAACGGGTCAATCCATTTTGACACGAAATAAACGAGTGGTAAATGGGTCAACCCGCGTAACCTGTTTTAACCCATGTGACCCATTTATTGTAGTAACTATTTTTCTTTATTCTATTTTAATTTTGCTCCTTCCCATATAAGTGAATAGTTAAAAACCCCAAACCTAAAACTAGTTCACCTCACTCTCACTTCTTCTCTGCCGCCACCTCTACTATCTTCAAACACCTCTAATCCGTTGGCCTTTAGCCACAACAAATCTACCAAAAAAAATCATCACTCTCTTGGATTTTTATTTCATCGAAGCTTATTATTATTCTTTTCTGGGTATTCCTTTTCTTCCATTGTCAAATATGAGCCATTTCATATTTTTTTTGAGTTCATTGATTTCTTTTTCTTTTTTCTTTTTTTTTTTTTGGCATGTTGCAGTTCAATTTTAGTTTGTTCATATTCACCCTATAGCTCTTTGTTCACAGACTCTGTTAAAGACTCAAAGTAAGTTTCCGTAACTTTGAGAGTTCTCTGTTTTTGTAATCTCTATGCTTTGAAGGATTATATTCTTGAAATAAGCTTAGGAGGTTGAGCATCATGTTTGCTTGTTAAAGAAAGGATTAAATTTTTTTGTTGATTTGATTTAGCTGTCCTAAATAGTTAATACTTGTAGGTTATGTTGATTTCGCCTAATTTGGTTTTTGCTACCTTAGTTTTTACATGTATATATTGGTATAGAACTTTAATTAGTTAGGAGAAAGTTGAGTTCATGCTATAGATCGATGTGGCTTCTTGGCACAATCTGTTTAATTCACATGAGAACCACTTTTGATGCAGTTTTTTTTTCTTTGGACCCATAGAAATGAATAATTATTTGACTACTATTTTTTCAATAATTACTTTTTTTAAATGAATAATTATTTGACTACTTTTTTTTTAATTGTAGATATGAACTCATCAGTTAACATGGACAATGATACCTCTAATGCCCTTGTTGAAATCAATAATGATGTCATGCTTGAGATAGAAGATGAGGCAACAGTTACAAATGACTGAAAAAGGAAAAAGGTGATACATAAAAGGAGGTTACTTCATCAGTTTGGTGTCATTTTGAGCCATTTTCTATGAATGAGGATAAAAAAGGAGATGCAAGTGCAAAACTTGTGGGCTTATGTATATGGCTAACTCGAGGTATGGAACCAGTATCATGAAATGATTAAGGCTTTGTTATCTTATTTACGTCTTGAATTACATATTATGACTAGGAATACATGCAAATATGATTGTATGAAAATGTGTAAAAGGGAAAAGGTTAAGATTAAAAGCATATTCGAAAATGCAACAGGTCGAATTAGTTTAACATCTGATTGTTGGACTTCTTTGACTACTTATGGTTATATATGCTTGACTGCTCATTTCATTGATAAGGATTGGAAATTGTAAAAAAGAATCTTGAACTTTTGCTTTATGCTACCTCCACATAATGAGATATCATTGGCTGAGAAAATTCATAGCATTTTACATGGTTGGGGTATTGATATGAAAATTTGTTCAATCACTTTAGACAATGCTACTACTAATAATGCTTGTGTTGATTGTTGAGAACCCAATTACATGAAAAGAATGGATTATTTTGTGGTGGTGCATATTTCCATGTTCGATGTTGTGCACATATTTTGAATTTGATAGTTCAAGATGGGCTGAGAGATATTGATGGATGTGTTGTTCAAATTCATGAGTGCATAAAGTATGTGAAAGGGTCTCAAGTGAGAAAGCAAAAATTTCTAGAATGTGTTAGTCATTATTCTCTTGATTGCAAAAAGGGTTTAAGGCTAGATATCCCAACTAGATGGAATTCCACATATATTATGCTTGATAATGCTCTTTATTTTTGTCGTGCTTTCACTTATTTAGAATTGAGTGATTCAAAGTTTAAGCATAATCCATTTAGAGATGGCTGGGACAAATTAGAGAAGATTAAGAAGTTTTTATCACTTTTCTATAACATCACTTGCATTTTTTGTAGGACAAAATATCCAACTCCAAATTTGTACTTTCCATTGGTGGTGAATGCTTATGTGACTTTGAAAGAAGAGAAAAAGAGTACTAATTTTTACATAAGTTCAATGGCTAAAAGAATGTTTGAAAAGTTTGTTAAAAATTAGGGATATTTAAGTAAGATATTGGCTATGGTAGTCATTTTGGATCCTAGGTACAAGCTGAATTTTATGAAATAATGCTATGGAAAGGTTTATGGTGAAGAGAATGGTAATTTTGAATTAGAAATTCTAAAAAATGAATTGTTCACTTTTTATAAGATATATTCCATTAAATCTCAAACTAGTCAAAGTCCAATTTCCAGACCCTTCAATGGCTTCAAGTAGTGGACAAAGGGAGAAATATTTCTCTATTGATGACAATAGTTCTTACATGTATAATTCATTAATTTCATTATTTGTAATTGTTTTTTGGCTTTATAATTTGTTTTGAACATGTTAATCATGAAGATATTAACGTGTGCATTGTTTTGTTTTTTTTTAAGGAATATCAAGCCTTTGTATTTGTTAATGAGCCAATAAAGTCTCAACATGAGCTCTACTTAGATGAACACGTACTTGAGGTGAATACTCAAATAGATTTATTGGATTATTGGAATGGAAACCAATTCAGGTTTTTTGAAGTTGCTGCTATGGCTCGTGATATTCTTGCCATTCCAATATCCATTGTTGCATATGAAAGTTCATATAGTGTTGGAGGTAGAGTGCTTGATCAATATAGAAGTGCACTTAAGTCAAATTTCATTGAGGGCTGGGTTTGCACTAAGGATTGATTATATGGAGAGCAAGGTATTCTATTAGTTTATTATTTTGAGAATTTTAATTGTGTTTTGTGTTATAAGCGTTTTAATTGTGTCTAAAGTTTTCAGATTTTAATAGTTCCTTTTGTTTATTTTTGTAAAATTTACAAAAGCTATGCAAGAGTTGTCCAAGGAAGTCATGGAGCTCAACTTGAATGATAAAGAAATTGAAGATGAATCTCAGATTTGCACTTGAATGTTTCAATACCATCTGAATGTTGAAATTAGGATATTATAATATTTTATGCTATTATTATTAGTATTTTGGATATTTTTGGTTATTAACTTGTGGTTTTTTTGCTGTTTTTGGTTGAATTCTGGAGTTGGTCCTTAAGATATTAATATTTTGCACTTGTGATGTAGAGATTAATATGTTTTGTAATGTTTTATTACTGATTTTGAATTTACTGCTTTTATTGTATATATATTTATAATCGTGTCTAAATAGGTTGTATCGTGTCACCCATTTAACAAACTTGTGTACACATCAAGCATAATCGTGTTGAACTTACACCGATTGTGTTCATGTCAAGCTTAAACATGGTAACAACGTACTTCAACACAACACGAACATGACCCGTGAACACCAATTGCCACCTTTAAGGAGAACGATTCATTCATTCATCATTTAACCATTTTTAGTTTTATTTTATTCTTTTTAGGGTTTTCTTCTTACCATGAAGAACAAAACCTTAACAGCTTGTTTGGTATAGGGGATAGAAGGTGGGATAGGGATTTCTTATCCCTATCCCACCCCTATCCCTCATTTGTTTACATGTAAGTGGGATAGGGATAAGGGATTTTATCCCACCCCTATCCCAAATACATAATCCTACCCCCCCCAAAGGTATAACTCAACTGGGATAGGGATTTTGTGCCTTTTACCCAATTTGTCCTCTCCCCTTCTTCGTTCTCCAGCCCTCTGCTCTCCTCTATCAGCTCCCATAAACCCACGTCTCATCTGCCCTCTTCTGCTCTCCCTCGTTCTCATTTGTCCTCGCACTCGCACACTCGCCCTTAATTTTGGTTAATCAGTCAAACTGAAGATGCTTTTCCCAAAAGTCCAAATTTCCAATTCCAATCCAACTTCATCACCCAAAGTTGAGACCTTTCTTTGCCATTGTTCCTTCTTCTTCTGTTCCTTTGAGATGGAAATGATTAGAAGCGCTGCTCTATCTATTTTATTTGAGGTTCTTTTTGAGAAGTTAGGTTCTTCAGAGTTGCTGAAATTTGATCGTGAAAAGCAAGTCTTTGCTGAAATTAGGAAATGGGAGATTATCTTAACCAAATTCCAGGCCGTCCTAGACGATGCAGAGGAGAAGCAGATGATAAGCCGCTCTGTCAAGATTTGGCTGAGCGACCTCAAAGACTTGGCTTACGATGTGGAGGATATATTGGATGAGTTTGCCATTGAATGTTTGCAACGGAAATTAATGGCAGCTAAGTCTCAAGCCAATAGCAGGAGTAAGCTTAAAAAACTTCTTCCTTCTTGTTTTGCTAGTTTCAATCCAAAATCTGTCATGTTTAATTCCACTATGATGGGCAAAATGGAGGAAATCTCCACGAAATTAGAAGATGTTGCTTCCTGGAGATATGACCTTGACTTGAGAGAGAATGTTGTCCAGATTTCCGGCAAGCTGTTGAAACCACCATCTTCGACATGTTTGTAAAATGAACCTCAAGTGTATGGCAGAGATGATGATAAAAGGAGAATACTTGATTGGATGTTGAAAGAAGAAATGAGGGTTACTGTTATACCAATAGTTGGAATGGGCGGGGTGGGAAAAAAACCCTTAGCTCGAATGGTGTACCATGATAAAGAATGTGAACATTTTGATGTGAAAGCATGGGTTTGTGTATTTGATGAATTTGATGTTATGAGAATTACGAAGGGGATTCTTGAATCAATTACATTGCAGCCTTGTGATTTGAAGGAGCTAAATCAAGTTCAACTTATGTTGTCTAAGTTATTAGGTGGAAAGAGGTTTTTGATTATCTTAGATGATGTTTGGAGTGAGAATTATGGAGATTGGAATGTTCTAAGTTCCCCTTTCATGGATGGAGCAAATGGAAGTAAAGTCATTATAACAACACAAAGCACTATTGTGGCCTCGTTTCCCTCGGTCGTGAGCGCGATAAATTTGTCGCGCTCGCGACGAGGCGAATGTAGGCGTCGCCAGCGTGTCGCGATGGCGACGCAGGCCATTATGGCCTCGTTTCCCTCGGTTGTGAGTGCGACAAAATTTTCCGCGCTCTCGACGAGGCCAATGTAGGCGTCGCCAGCGGGAAAAATTTGTCGCACTGGCAAAACAAGGCCACAATGGCCTTGTTCCTTTCAGTCACGAGCGCGACACGCATGTTGCACTCGCGACCTGCTTGTAAATTTTTAATAGACTAATTTTTATATGTTTTCATATAAGTAATATATCATTTATTATTTTAAATATGTTTAGGGGTAATTTTGTCATTTATATTGATTTATCCCTATCCCTATCCAACATACCAAACATATCTTAAATTATCCCTATCCCACTTTTAACTTTTATCCCTATCCCTATCCCAATCTTTTATCCCTATCCCTATCCCCATCTTTATCCCTATCCCTATCCCCATCAATTGCCAAAAGCCTTGTAAGTTTTAACTAGGGGGATTTAAGTCTTAAACAATTCGTTGTGAGATCTTCTTGTGCTTAACTTTATTTATTTCATTCATGTAATTAATTCAATTCTGTTCTTCTTCGTATTGCATGATTTAGTTCAATCTTTGATTTGATTAATTACTTGTGATTGATTTACTTTCTAGGTGGTCAAGTACATAATCATTTAATTTCATCTAGAACATGCAGCACATAACATTATTAATTATGGACAAGTTTTTAATACATGTTTTGAATTGAATTGGTATGCTTTAAATAGTCCTGCTTGTGTGATTATTGGGTATAATTAGTGTTTCTTTCATGTGTATTGCAATTGAATGAATTAAATTCTAAAGCTTGTTTAGGACTGCTTGTTCAATTAGGGATAATTAATTAACTTTTCATCGTTATTTAATTTGTACGAAGAAACTAGGTTATTTGGCGCTCTGTCGATAATTATAGCTAATTGTTTGAATGATTTGATGTTATCTTTGGAATAGGATCAATGATCAATCAGTTCAACTTAAGACTAAGACTGTCCCTCTAGCTGGAATCCATCTTATATACATTTTTCATCGATTTACTTTTGCTTTTGCTAATTTCAAAATTATTTGCATTCTACAAACAATCCCTTTTTTTACTTTTCTGGTAAAATCTTAGAAGAAATGATTAAACTAAACTCTGTGGATTCGACCCTGCTCCACATTTAATACAAATCCTTAGTTCTAAGAGTACATATTTATTTTTGGTGTTTTCGACATGCATCAATTTTTTTAAGATATTTCAACCACAACACACAATCTCAAGTTTTTTTCTCCCCCTTTGGCATTATCAAAAAAGAATTGAGCAGGAAAAATAACCATAATAAGCAAAGCATTATAAATAGGATAGATAACAAGCATTCCCTATCATATTTTGATCTTATTGATCAAAATATAAAAAAATACTTGAAAGCTAATATTGTACTTTAAAATATGATAATAGATAAAGAAAATAGTAAGTAAAGAGCGTCTTAAAAAATAATGTAGAGAGAGGAAATAGGAATAGGAGATACTACCTAATCCATAAGGCCTTCTCACTTCTACATATCTCTATATCAAGAAGCTAGAGGTTTCAAAACTGATCATTGTGTGCCTGATTTAGGAGCAGTGTAGTGCTTAGAGAGCATGAAGTGCATGTATTCCACTTGGTTGACCAGATGTCTAATCTCACTAGTCACTTTAGCTAGAGTTTATTTTTGGTATTGAGCATTCTCCATGATCAAATTTTGCATTTCCAGAATCTGCATCTGCTTCATTTCAGTTGGAACTTGTTGAAAGGTCTCTAAATTCATCAGTGCATGTGCTATCTTCAATACTTCAGCAATGATCTTGAGAGAGGATTCTAAGGTAAAGGCTGTAATCCTCAAGTTATCATGGATAGAGGTGGTATGGACATGAGGCCATTTTGGTGAAGTTTCTGGTGGGACATGAGTAGTTTGCTGATCACCGAAGTAAATGGAGATGGCAGTTTAATTCTCAGAGGTTAAGGCTGATAAGGTGAATGAGTTTATTACAGAGAGGCAGTAACAGGTTGAATGGTCAACTAATCTAGTGTAGAAGGCTGGAGAGTTGATAATATCTTCAAAAATCTTATCAATAAAGTAATTTCTTACTGGGCTTTTGAAAGAATTGAAAGCAATACATGGCGGTGTGATGAAGGTGGGATGTGATTGGAAGAGGCCATTTTGCTTAATGGTATAGTAGGAAGGTGTCGAGAATGCCCTAGTCCCAAGGCATTAATCCTTGTATTGTATTGTACATTTTGTATCTTTTAACAGATTAAGGTATTATACATTTGTGTTATTAAATAAGGGCATTAATCTATTTATTATATATCTTATGCAATATTATAAATACAGTATCCGATGGTAATATCTATATCCATGTTGACAAGTGTCATGCACTTGGCAGTGCGACCATAGATAGGGAAACGATATAACCATAAAGCCATCCATAGTCTGTTCAAATCATGGGAATGAATGGTGCCAAAGACTATTATAATCTTGATTGTATGGCAGTGTCTTACCGGCTATAGAACATGAACTGTCAATCAAGCTTATGGGTACATGTAATGGGGCATGGTCATGGATAGATCCACTAAATGAGAAATCCACATGGTATATTATTGTGAGCATGGGTTTTCCCGACCTCTGTGATGAAAATCCTATATTACCTATTAAGACTGATGAACGTGAGTCAGACTTGAGAATGAGCGGGATGTTGCTTGGAATGTCTCAAACGCTCTGAAAACTGAATAGTCCTCGATCCAAAACCTCGGGAAAGGTCCTTCGAGTGATTAGAGGGCTTAGAGGTGAGTGTGGGATTTAGGCGAATCCATCACGGCTCTGATTAGAGACGCACGGCTGTAGTTTCACAATTACAGCTATAAGGCTGTAATTCCAGCATCACACGGCTGTTACTATAAGCGCCAGAATTTTACTCCCTAAAAAAAAAGAAACAAAAAGAAAAAAGAGGAACAGTCGTACGACTTTACTTACAGTCGTGTGACTGTAATCAAACTACAGTCGTATGACTGTAGGGTCGTAGCAGGTGAACCAGCCCATACCCTGAAAGCTGAAAAAGGGGGAAAGAAAAGGGGGCAATAAAAAGGCTCTAGCAGAGAAAAAAAAAGAGGAGGAGGAGAGGAGATCAGAGACAGAAAAGGCAGAGAAAAAGAGAAGATAGGAGGAGCTTGGATTTTCAGATTTTTAGAGAGAGAAAAGAGAGAAAGAGACAAGGAAAAGGAGAAAATACCCAACTCTAGAAAAACTTCTTTTCCTCTTCTATTTCTTTTGATTCTCAGGGCAAAGCTTAAAACTTTGTTAGAAACCCCTCGGTTAACAATTTAACACTTCAAACAAACTAAATTTCGGACTAGAAACTTTAGGATTCCCAAGCATTTTGGATTTTTGGACACAAAGTTTCCAATTTCAATTTCAAGGAAAAAGGGGCAAATTCCAGTGGATTGGAGAGGGGTCAATCCTACGGTGGACATGCACCAAAAAGGTTACCACTCTTTATCCCTTCTATTTTTGAAGCTTTCTGGGTGATTAGTATGATTTTTATGCATTTTTGTTCAACTTTTCGTGTTTCTGTTTCTGGAACTGTTCTTGAGTTTGATGAACAGCCGTACGACTGTATTTACAGTCGTACGAGTGTAGTTACAGTCGTACGACTGTAACATGCTTCCAGAATCAGAATTTCCAGAATAATTTCCAAAATTTCCAAAAATCTCTAAAAATTCAGAAAACCCCAAAAATCATAAAAATGAATTTTGTTGTGTGCATTCACTACCCTAGATTCAATTTTCAGTAAAATTGCATTTAGAACAACACAACGACGGAGACCCGATTCTCCCGAAAACCAACCCACCTCACATGTAAAAAATGCATGGAAACCGGCAAAATTGTTTTCAGAAAGCGATTTTCTCACAAAACCAAAATACAGGGACGTTTCAAAATGTTTTCCAGGTCTAACCGGGCAGGCTAACTGAGCCGACCCGGTTATCCCCTAAATGCATGCCCCCAAATTCTAATTTCCCAATTCTGTCCTATTTGAGTCCTATTTGTGGTGTGCTATATATTATGCTAACCCTCTGTTTTGAAGCTTTTTATTTTTATTTTTGATGTATTTAATAGATTCCTCGTGTATTTTAGGCGATTGTATTTTTTAGATCTCCGTGTATATTAGGCGGTTGTAAAAGTGAGGCTGAGTTTTTATCTTTTATTCGATCGGGTTGTAATAATTTAATCATTTACTATTTTACTTCACCTGTATGCGCGCTGTATGTCTAATTTAATGCAATAAAATTGACTTTAGAGTTTGAAATACCATCTATGAACATTGGCCAATATTTATTTTAATTAGACACGAAATAAGGGACTTGTTCGGACCTAGATCTCTGGATAGTGTAGCGGCCGTTCGTCCAGTTCAGCTACATTATAAATTTCCCGGTTGAGGTGGCGACTCCTACAATATTCATCGAGGCTTAGGTCTCGGTTCTTTTATGAAATAATTCTATATTTTCCAAAACACGATTTTCCATTATAAAAACCCCACGCGAGGGAGGGGTCCGCCCGAAATCGATACGCCCCTTCCGAAAGGGAGTCCGCGTTCCATGGAAGACGTTGTCCGCTCACAGTGGCGACTCCGCTGGGGATTTCTTACAAAATTTTTCTTAAAAACTTAAAAAAATTTGACAAGCCCTGAAAAGTGTCTAATTAAAATAAGGTGGATGATTCTTGATTGGTATTTCATTTTGCATTTTTAGTTAAACACGCTTGCATTAGGTTAAGTATCCCACTTTAGCCCGGTCGATTATTGAAGTGTCACCTTTGTTCCTCCTGGTCTTAGGGGCACGGATACGAAACACCACCCATAGCCTCGTACGAAACCCTTCGTTTGGACCCTTGAGTGGGGAGAAGTGAGGAGTATATTTTGCTATAGGAGCCTTGATTTTAACCCGACTTGGACCGAACTCATATAGGCAGCCTTAGTCGGATTCCCTTAGGATACCAAAATAATTGTGTGAATAAAATAAAATCGCACCTTCATCATCCCCGGTTGATGATCGAAGAGAACCCCACCTAGGACTTGGTTAGAATTTTTAAGACCGACCACGTTTGGAGGAATAAGGTTGGAAGAATTCGTTTTGTGTGCTACATGTTTCTCGCCATCCCGTGACACATCACCATCGTTATCTACATGTGCATAACATACCGTAATCATCATCTTCCATACATATGACATACCATTCACAAAACATTTTTGTGTGATATTAACCCACATTTTTACGCAGCCATTTGCATTTTATTTTCGTGTGAAATCATTAAATCATCCGTTTGCCATTCATACTAACCATTTCTTTTTCAGCCATAACATTAAATTTGTGTGATTAACATTTTTTCACATAGCATACATAACATCATTATGCATGTCATGCATCCTAACCACGTTTTTTTGCAGCCATTTGCATTTTGTGTGTCGTAAGCATTCATGGCGTATCACCTAAATTAAATTAGGGGCATTCCAAGGATGCCCACCACGATCATCTCATTTCATAACATATCGGGTATCCCAAAATGCCCGTATTCTGCCAATGCACTGGATTGCATTCGGCCATTCCACCAAATTATCTCATTCAATAGAGACCATAGTTGTGAAAACCGGACCGGACCGCCCAGTCGAACCGGGTTTGACCGGAACCAGAGGTCAAACCGGTCGGTTTCCATTCGGTTTTCACTTTGGTCAACAACCGGTCAAACT
Source organism: Euphorbia tirucalli (assembly GCA_039660915.1). Lineage (NCBI taxonomy): Eukaryota > Viridiplantae > Streptophyta > Magnoliopsida > Malpighiales > Euphorbiaceae > Euphorbia > Euphorbia tirucalli. The sequence continues at coordinate 59,250,008 of CM077637.1, forward strand.
TCGGTCGGATAGGTCGGTCGGTCGAACCGAAAAACCGTGAACCGGACTGGTTTTCCGATTCGACCAGACTTTTTTTAAAAAAAAAATTATTTGAATATAAAATTTAAGTTATTATTTTGAGGTGTTTTTAATTAAAATAAAATATAGTTTGTATTTTTAAATTATTTTAAATTAAATTGACATTTTATTGTAACTAAAAAAATTATATTTCATAAATTGAGTTTTTTTAATTACTATATTGTGTTTGAAAAGTTTAAACTTAAGGAATTATAATAAAAATATTCAAATTTTTATGAATTATAAATATAAAAATAAAAATATATTAATATATTAATATATTTATTAAATCCGGTTCGATTCCGGTTTAATCCAAAATCCATGAATCCATCCCTTCACCGGTTCGATGGCAGGTCCGGGTCTGAAAACCATGATAGAGACCACAATGGTCCTAGGTATATTTCCGTGTGACAATCCACACGATGCATTTCATGACATCATACCCATTCATCATAAACATCATATGACATCGTGATCCACATCGGGTTACTTCGTGACATTACTACATTATTCAAGGCGCTCCCCGAGTGTCGGATTAGTAAGCATGTAGGGGCATTTCATAACATTCCAAATCATAAAAGGTGTTCCCCGAATGCCGAACCCCTGTCTGTGTACCTGTTACACATGACTCCCTCATAACATCATTTCATATCATATGCTCAAAAGCATCAGAACTCTATCCAAGGGGCAGTCCCATGTGACCATTTCATATCATCTCATAGACCTACAAAGCATCAAACTCCGTCCATGTGTCGGTACACACGTGACCATTTCACGAAATTCATTAGGTGCCCAAAAAGCACCAAACTTTCATCCGTGTTGCGGTCCACACGTGACATTTTTTGCATAGCATTGGGTGTTCTTGGAATGTCCAAAGTCAAAAGAATAAAAACAAGGGAATCATCCTCATTATCTCACGATGTACACCTCACTCATCCGTCAAACGTTCAAGCGCTCCACAAGCACCAAGAATTTACCACATGCACTGAGTCATTTAGGTGTTCCAAAAACACTAGAAATTTCATCAAACCCCTTAGGTCTTCCGTAGTCATTAGAAATCCTATCCTTGTGTCCCGCGCACCTAAACATTAAACCTCTTCCCGTGTAAGATATGCTGTACACGTACCGCTCCAAACATTAAACCTCTTCCCGTGTAAGATACGCTCTACACGTACCGCTCCAAATACTAAACCTCTTCACGTGTAAGACACGCTCTACACGTACCGCTCTAAACATTAAACCTCTTCCCATGTAAGATACACTCTACACGTACCGCTCTAAACACTAAACCCCTTCCCGTGTAAGATACGCTCTACACGTACCGCTCTAAACACTAAACCTCTTCCCGTGTAAGATACGCTCACTAAACCTCTTCCCGTGTAAGATACGCTCTACATGTACCACTCTAAACATTAAACCTCTTCCCGTGTAAGATAAGCTCTACACGTACCGCTCTAAACATTAAACCTCTTCCCGTGTAAGATACGCTCTACACATACTGCTCCAAATACTAAACCTCTTCCCGTGTAAGATAAGCCCTACATGTACCGCTCTAAACATTAAACCTCTTCTCATGTAAGATACGCTCTACACGTACCGGTCTAAACACTAAACCTCTTCCTGTGTAAGATACGCTCTACACGTACCGCTCTAAACACTAAACCTCTTCCCGTGTAAGATACGCTCTACACGTACCACTCTAAACACTAATCCCCTTCCCATGTAAGATACGCTCTACATGTACCGCTCTAAACACTAAACCCCTTCCCGTGTAAGATATGCTCTACACATACCGCTCTAAACACTAAACCCCTTCCCGTGTAAGATATGCTCTACACGTACCGCTCTAAACACTAAACCTCTTCCCGTGTAAGATACGGTTTACACGTACCGCTCTAAACACTAAACCTCTTCCCGTGTAAGATACCCTCTACACGTACCGCTCTAAACATTAAACCTCTTCCCGTGTAAGATACGCTCTACACGTACCGCTCTAAATATTAAATCTCTTCCCCGTGTAAGATTCGCTCTACACGTACCGCTCTACACTTAGATCTAACCCCTGTATAAGATCTGCCCTATACATATAAGCGCTTCGCAGGTATCTCCTTGCTTCGATCCGTGGACACCCTGCATGTCATTTTATCCATGTGGTGTATATTTATACGCCATGCTCTACTTCAGCATATAGCTTCATCAACAACATTCATTGCATTTTCCACATTTCCATTCTTGGCTTTGTGTACACTTGACTAGTTTAAAATTGCATAACATGAGATGGGATCACATGACATCACTCTTTGTACACGCATGCATCACATCACGCACTCATGCCTACATCATCCCTTGACTTGGTATTCTCCGTGCACATGTCCCAGTCAATGCTAACAGGTGTTTTTATCAGGGGAGAAAGGGAAGGAGTCTCGAGAATGGCTGGCCCAATAAACTTCAACACCATAACAGATGTCGTAGATGTCGGCAATGTTGAAGGAAATGCTAGGAGGTGATCTTGACAAGATAGAAAAGCTGATGATGAGGTGCTCTGAATTGGAGGCACGTGTGATTGAGCTTGAGGGAGTAATAAGAGGGCTGACTGGTGAAGCAGAATCGAAGGTTCCCCCTCAAAGCCAATACTGACCTTGTTCTGCGAAAAACCAGGAGTCCACTCCCCAAGGGTGACGGAAGGGGCATGTCCCCGTGGCCTATTTCGTTGAGCCAATTGTTTGCCAAATGTAGAAAAGAGGGGCTACTAAAGAGTGTCAAGCCGTATGTGGAGCCGGCACCGGATCAAAAGAACAACTTCTGCAACTATCATGTAGTGATAGGTCACCGAACCAATATCTGCTATGTTCTAAGGAAGGAGATCTAGAAGTTAGTTGATGAGGGAAGGTTAAAGGTGCCATCCGCTACTAATGAGCGACTGGGGGCAAGCAAGGAAACCAGTAAGGAAATTCCTTAAACCTCCTGGGGAGAGGAATATGATGAAGAACTCCTAAGTCTGATTTGATGAAAGTAGGGCACTGACACTGGAGCCGGGGCAGTGACCGGATAAGGAATAGTCGGATGCTATGAGATCAATATTCTCAGAAGCTCCTTCTTGTAGGGAACTCATTTTGTTTGTAAAAGTGTATTGAAATTGTTTTGAATGCAATGCGTCTTGTTATTTTCTTACTTATGTGGTGATTACATTTACATGGCATTGAGCATGCATTTGATCATCTGAAACGACATGTCCATCACGCATAATATTAAGATGCATGACATCAATCTGAGACCTATAGGGAATTTAAATGTGAACCTAACTTCGGTCAAATCCCTTTCTTAAAAAAAAAGTAGAAAAAAAAGAAAAAAAAAGTCTGCCAAACAAATAATGGGATGGCACCATTTCCGTCAAATCATTTACTACCCTAAATCAGTGATCCCTATAAACCATGATCCAAAACACTATTGGTCTTACCCTAAAAGTTTCAACTTGAACAGCCCACAATACACCAAATCATTCCAAACCAGAGACTATTGCTCAATTTCAGAGCCGATCCCCAAGATGAAGTTTTGAATCTAATTCCATGCCCGAGAAAACATCTCATAGCCAAAAAACCCAAACTCATCAAAAGCACCAAGCCCTAAGAAATCCAAATGATCTTTGCCATCCACCATGCTGTAAAACTCTGAAACAGACATTGGTTTTAGTGTATATATAGTCTCGTTTGTGTGGCATTCATGTGCATATGACATTACACATGCATTGTTCATCCAAAAAGACATATCAAACACGCATGACATACATGGATTCAAATGCAGCAGAAAAATCAACAGATGGTTGTGGCTTGGATTTGGCTTCTTCAAAAAAAAAAAAAAAAACCCATTACCGATGGAAGACCTTAGCTCTCCCTTACAGTGAGATTTCTGCTTCAGGCCTACAGTCGTGCTCTCTTCAGTCATAGATACTTCTTCCTATCCAAACAATGAAACCCAAGCAAACTCTGTTGAGTGTTTGATGAATCCGGAGGCAGCCCATCTATTGCATGAAATGCCGGGGTCAGTGAGTTGAGACAATGGAAATAAGTACGTTTTTGCCTGTTCTGAAAAGTTAACTTCACGCGGTGACAGAGAAGATTGGTGTCCTTATCTCTCTCATACACGGCGGCCATAATTAAGTCTGGAGTGTCTCATGGCATTAAATGGCAAGGCGCAATACTTTCATCCTCTCCCTTGAACCGATTCTGTGAAGCCTCATTTTCTGCCATCAATGGCTTCCAACAAGAAATTAAACCCCAATGCTGCTCCATATCGCATTTTTCTGCATCATCTCATCACCAGAAGGGTGACAGAGCAGAGAGAGGATTTGAATATGAGTCTACTTCAAATGAGCTCAACAATGCTGGGAAAAAGGGGAAAATGAAATATATAGCTCTGAAGTTCTGGAGTAAGGAGGAAGCAATTTCTTTAGGTGAAAAGGGGCAATAATGGTTACCCAAGAACATAACTAATGAAGAGATCAAGTCGAATAAGAGGGAGATCAACGCCAGTCTCGGTGAGAAAACAAGCCTGATGATCAGAAATTTGCCAGGCCAGTTCCAAAGACATAATGTGCCACAAATTCTAGTCAAGAGTAAATCCAAAGGGAAGTCTGCTTATGGTTTCCCCTACTTCTCTGTGGATTTCAAGACTGGAGGAAATATTGGTTATACATTTGCGAACTTCACCGACAGTGTTGGAGCAACTTGGTTTTTACAAAGCTTTCAACAATCATGAAGGGGATGATTCAATCAACAGGAAAGCTTACAAAGTCTGCCGTGCTCATGTTCAAAGGGAAAGTTACATTTGCCAACCATTTCAAGGATTCAGTCTTCGGGAACCGTGCCTAAACTGGAATCTGGGGTGAATTGGAAACATGAATTCGGCATCAGACCGCAGGAGAATCCAGTGGTTAATTGAATTCATCTCAGGTTGTCCGTCCACAATGGCAACTCTATTTAGTGGTCAGTCATTCATTCCTTAAAAAAAATCTCTATCCAATGTGTAAAACCGAAAGGGCATACTGGTAATTTGAAGGGGAATCAATTAAAACCAGAGCCACATTTTAGATTTTCCTAATGCATCCGCATTCATTATGTCATGAATGTTTTGTATTCAATTTTAGTGTTCAATACGCATTTATTGTGTCATTGCATGTCAATGTTCACTTACGGGCTATATCACGCAGCAAACCATATCTGTTGAAGTGTTTTACACCCTAAACATAAACCTCTAATACTAGGGGCAAGTAAAGAACCGAACTACTGGGTATCATCGACAGCAGTATCTTCACGAGTCGTAATGAATATATCAAGGTATATTTTCCCCGTCCTAAGACAAACCGTTGCAAAAGGGATCAATGCAGAAGAAAAAAAATATTCTGACACGGAAAACCGAAAGGACGTGTCGGCAGCAGGAGAGGAGTGGTACATAAAGTCAGAGTCACTGTCATATTCCCTATTATACTCATTCTGATGTCACCATTGCAATATTGTGTATGTTTGGATTTCCGATCAGATGTTCATCTTGCATACACCATGCCACTACACATAAACATCCATTAGTAGGACATTGCATCCGAACCCGTGATAATGCCATAGGAACTCCTATTATGCGGTACGAAAATGCAAGATCTCACTCTTATCTTCTTGCTTAACCAAACGGACCATCCGTCGGTGTGGCCTATTATCCTGATCCACTGAGCACTGACAACGCTCTAGAATATGCAGAGGGTAAATTGGAAGGTCACTCAAGATGGCTAACTCCTATAATGCCTAGATCAACGTAATAGTCAGTCGGTCAGAAAAGCATCGAAACAATCGGACAGGGTCAGTATGATACAAAAGCATGCTTGGAGCCAAGAGGAGGCATCTACTTGTTCCAATGAGACTAAACCGCATATACATGGTGCCACAGGTCGCCTAGGCTACCATTGTGGCTAATCACAAGCCGTGAATTCTGTCTCCGAGCTCGCACGGATACCAAGAACAAAGCATAAGCCATGTTGCCTGCATACATACATTTAGAACTATACATGCATCTGTACATACATGCATACGTTTAAAGTAAACACGCACAATTCATATGCATATGCATCACAACCGATCCAAGTGCAGGTACCCACTGCCATCGCCAGGTCTTTCCGAACCAGGTTCACTCTCAAAGCAGAGATGGCACAACGCCGAGGCATCTATTGGGCCTTAAAATATGAGAAGCGTCAGTGCAAACCCAAATCTCAACATATCAAGTCTCTAAGCGGCAGAACAATTAAGCCGTATTTATCCTTAATCGAAGGGGCAAAAATTTTTGCTTCCAAAATTATCGATCAAGGGATAAATACTCATCCTCGAGCCAACATCAAAATTATCATTCCTAAAGCTATCTCCTTCTTTCATTCAAGCCAGATTTTGAGCCCTTGAACTCCATTACGTTCAAGCATGGTTGCAAATCCTTGAACCCCTATCTTCATACAAGCCAGATTTCGAACCCTTGAACTCCATTACGTTCAAGCATGGTTGCAAATCCTTGAACCCATTTCTTCATTCAAGCCAGATTTCAAACCCTTGAACTCCATTACATTCAAGCATGGTTACAAATCCTTGAACCCATTTCTACATTCAAGCCAGATTTCGAACCCTTGAACTCCATTACGTTCAAGCATGGTCGCAAATCCTTGAACCCATTTCTTTATCCAAGCCAGATTTTGAACCCTTGAACTCCATTACGTTCAAGCATTATTTCAAATTCTTGAACCTCTTATTTCATTATTTCGAGTCCATCCAATTCCAGCAAGATTTCGAATCCTCAAAATTCCAACAGATTTGCCTCGGGTAACATAGACCCGGTATCGGCTTATCCGCCTTCCACCCATCCTTGCCTAGGATAACATAGACCCGGTATCGGCTTATCCGCCTTCTACCTTCCTTGCCTCGGGTAACATGGACCCGGTATCGGTTTATCCACCTTCTGCCTTCCTTGCCTCGGGTAACATAGACCCAATGTCGGCTTATTTCTTCCTCAGCTTTGCCTCGGGTAACCTAGACCCGGTATCGGCTTATTTCAACAGTGGGTTCTTTCCTTTGTCTACGGCGCTTTGAGTCGCGTTCTCAAATTCACATCAACTATCCCAGACTAAGATCGGGTGGTGAATTTGATCATGCGAGGGGCAGATGTAAGCGCCGAAATTTTACTCCCTCAAAAAAAAAAGAAAAAAAAGAAAAAAGAGGAACAGTCGTACGACTTTACCTACAGTCATGTGACTGTAATCAAACTACAGTCGTACGACTGTAGGGTGGTGGCAGGTGAACCAGCCCATACCCTGAAAGCTGAAAAAGGGGGAAATAAAAGGGGGCAATAAAAAGGCTCCAGTAGAAAAAAAAAGACAAGGAGGAGAGGAGATCAGAGACAGAAAAGGGAGAGAAAAAGAGAAGATAGAAGGAGCTTGGATTTTCAGATTTTTAGAGAGAGAAAAGAGAGAAAGAGACAAGGAAAAGGAGAAAATACCTAACTCAATAAAAACTTCTTTTCCTCTTTTATTTCTTTTGATTCTCAGGGCAAAGCTTAAAACTTTGTTAGAAACCCCTAGGTTAACAATTTAACACTTCAAACAAACTAAATTTTGGACTAGAAACCCTAGGATTCCCAAGCATTTTGGATTTTTGGACACAAAGTTTCCAATCTCAATTTCAAGGAAAAAGGGGCAAATTCCAGTGGATTGGAGCGACGCTAGGGGGTCAATCCTACAGTGGACATGCGCCAAAAAGGTTACCACTCTTTATACCTTCTATTTTTGAAGCTTTCTGGGTGATTGGTGTGATTTTTGTGCATTTTTGTTCAACTTTTTGCGTTTCTGTTTCTGGAAATCAAGAACAGTCGTGTGACTGTTCTTGAGTTTGATGAACAGTCGTATGACTATAAATACAGTCGTACGAGTGTTCTTTTCAAATAAATTTTGGTAAAATCCTGAGTTTGGATTGCTTATAGTCGCACGACTGTAATTTACAATCGCACGACTGCAGTTACAGTCGTACGACTGTAACACGCTTCCAGAATCAGAATTTCCAGAATAATTTCCAAAAATTTCCAAAAATCCCTAAAAATTCAAAAAACCCGAAAAATCATAAAAATGAATTTTGTTGTGTGCATTCACTACCCTAGATTCAATTTTCAGTAAAATTGAATTTAGAACAACACAACGACGGAGACCCGATTCTCCCGAAAACCGACCCACCTCACATGTAAAAAATGCATGCAAACCGACAAAATTGTTTTCAAAAAGCGATTTTCTCACAAAACCAAAATACAGGGACGTTTCAAAATGTTTTCCAGGTCAAACCAGGCCGGCTAGCCGAGCCGACCCGGTTATCCCCTCAATGCATGCCCTCAAATTCTAATTTCCCAATTCTGTCCTATTTGAGTCCTATTTGTGGTGTGCTATATATTATGCTAACCCTCTGTTTTGCAGCTTTTTATTTTTATTTTTGATGTATTTAATAGATTCCTCGTGTATTTTAGGCGATTGTATTTTTTAGATCTCCGTGTATATTAGGCGGTTGTAAAAGTGAGGCTGAGAGTTTTTATCTTTTATTTGATCGGGTTGTAATAATTTAATCATTTACTATTTTACTTCACCTGTATCCGCGCTGTATGTCTAATTTAATGCAATAAAATTGACTTTAGAGTTTGAAATACCATCTATGAACATTGGCCAATATTTATTTTAATTAGACACGAAATAAGGGACTTGTCCAGACCTAGATCTCTGGATAGTGTGGCGGCCGTTCGTCCGATTCAGTTACATTATAAATTTCCTGGTTGAGCTGAGCCGGGTGGCGACTCCTACAATATTCATCGAGGTCAGTTCTTTTATGAAATAATTCTATGTTTTCCAAAACATGATTTTCCATTATAAAAACCCCACGTAAGGGAGGGGTCTGCCCGAAATCGAGGCGCCCCTTCCGAAAGGGAGTCCGCGTTTCGTCCAAAATGTTGTCCGCTCACAGTAACCTTACAACCACACGTCTCTATCGAGCGGTCAGATTACTTCCTAAATAGCCAGCATCAGTATTTGACAGGGAATGGATTCCTTAATTAAGGGGGATTAGACGAGATATTCTAGGTCTGAATATCAGAAAACAAAAGAATAGCAGAGGAGAGAAGAGAACAAAAGAGAAAAATAGAAGAAAATAACACAAAAACAAGAAAATCATATAGGAGAGAAAAACCAAAAAAGAAGAGAAAAGAGAGAAAAACGTATGAAACCAGAGCAAAACACATAAAACAGACTAGAAACACATTGAGAGTGAGTGTTCAGACATGTCACATTCATCCAGTTATGTTCTCGGGTTTTGTTCGGATCAATTCGGGACACGTATTCCAGTGTTTCGGAGTGTTCATGGGATTCTAAGCGGATTCCAACTTTGCAATCCACTTTCAGCCGTCAAACACACTGGAACATCAACAAGGTAAACTTTGAGAGGCCTTAAACTTGTAATTAGTTGTTTTGTGTTGTATTTTTCTGTGGTTTGTTAAATTTCCAGAAACTGTTTGTTTGATTACAGCCGTGTGGCTCTAACTAGAGCCGAGCGGCTGTAATCCCCTAGAACAGAGCCGAGCAGCCATACCATTATAGCCGCACGGCTATGTTCTTTAGGGCAGAAACCCAAAAAGCCATAAATCAATTGAAAGCAATCAGTTTTCCTGTTTTAATCGTTCTGTTATGAAATATTTCGGTCCAATCACTTCCGTTACACTCAGAATTATGGTTTTTAGATTTCCTAAAACATTGATGCGAGATTCTCGGTTTCTTTGATTTTGATTTCTGAAATTCGAGGTTGTTCGATCCAAATCGGATCCACTGTCCAGCTTTAGCGGACCCCCAGGTTCCTAAAAGTCCCTAGAAATCATAAAAAATGATTAAAACAGTGTTTACAAAAGTGAAGAAAACCAATTTCGGGTTCTGGACACTAAAGCCGCACAACTATAGTATAGCCGCGCAGCTCTAACTAGAGCCGCACGGTTATAGTCGCAGAAGGAGACAGAATCACGGGACGACTCCCACAGACATCGTCACATGATGCTGTCTTCAGAATTAAACTGTTTTTGGCATTTTTACTGCTTTGGGCCTTAGATGGATGTTTAGAATTAGGAAACCCCCACAAACGGAACCCCGAGTTCCAGGATACCCGACCCACTAAATGGAGAAATTTGTATATGATTAAGCCAAACCGTTTTCAAAACTGTTTTCAAGTATAAAAACCTACAGGGCGTTTCTAAAATTGTTTTCCAGGTCTAATCGAGTAAGTCGCCTGGACTTCTTAGTTACCCTTTAGATACATGCTCCCTGTGAGCGGATGACGCGTTTTCGACAGGACGTGAGACTCCCTTTCTGAAGGGGCGCCTCGATCTCGGGCGGATCCCTCCCTCGCATGGGGTTTTTATAAATGGAAAATCGGTTTGGAAAATAAATGGAATTAATTCTTAAAAGATTCGAGACCTAAGTCTCGATGAATATTGTAGAGTCGCCACCCGGCTCAGCTCAACCGGGAAATTTATAATGCAGCTGAACCGGATGAACGGCCGCTACACTATCCAGAGATTTGGGTCCGGACAAGTCCCTTATTTCGTGTCTAATTAAAATAATATTGGTCAATGTTCAAAGATGGTATTTCAAAATCTAAAGTCAAATTTATTGAATGTGAAAGGCATACAGTGCACATACAGGTTAAACAAAATAATAAATGAATAAATTATTACAACCCGATCGAATAAAAGATAAAAACTCTCGCTTCACTTTACAAGCGCCTAATATACAAGAGAATCTAGAAAAATACAACCGCCTAGGATACACGATTTAATCTATTAAATTACATTCAAAATAAAAATAAAAGAAATCAAAGCCTGCAAAACAGAGGGTTAGCACAATTTATACGGCACACCACAAGTAGGACTCAAATAGATAGAATTGGAAAATCAAGAATTTGGGGCATGCATTTAGGGGATAATTGGGTTGGCTCGGCTAGCCTGCCCGGTTAGACTTGGAAAACGTTTTGAAACGTCCCTATATTTTGATTTTGTGGGGAAAATCATTTTGAAAACAATTTTGCCGGTTTACGTGCATTATTTACATGTGAGGTGGGTCGGTTTTCGGAAGAACTGGGTCTCCATTGTGGCATTGTTCTAAATGCAATGTTACTGAAAATTGAATCTATGGTCGTGAATGCACACAACAAAATTCATTTTGATGATTTTTAGGGTTTTCTGAATTTTTACGGATTTTTGGAAATTTTTTGGGATAAAAACGGAAATTCTGATTCTGACAATCACGTTACAGTCGTACGACTATAACTACAGTCGTACGACTGTAAATTACAGTCGTGCGACTGTAAGCGTTCTAGACTCAGGATTTTGCCAAAATCTTATTTGAAGAAAACTGGAAAGAAAATACCTAGAAATCAAGAACACTCGTACGACTGTAGTACAGTCGTACGACTATTCATCAAATTCAAGAACAGTCGTGCGACTGTTCTTGATCTACAGAAGCAGAAATACAGAAATAAGGTAAAAAATGCACGAAAATCACATCCAGCACCCAGAAAGCTTGTAAAAGAGAGGGGAAAAGGAGTGTTTACCTCTTTGGCATGCGTCCACCATAAGATTGACCCCTGGCGTCGCTCCAATCCACTAAAATCCAGACTTTTCTTCTTAAGTTAGGGTTTGAGAGCTTTTCGGTCCAAAATCTCCAAATGCAAGGGTTTCTGATGATTAGTTCTTCCCTTCTTCTTCTTTGTTTCTTTTCTTCTTTTTCTTTTCTCTCTTTTCTTTCTTTTTTCCTCCCTGTCCACCTCCTCTTTTTTTGCGCCTCCCCTCTTTTTTCTGTTTTTTCAGCTTTTGAGGTATGGGTTGGCTCACCTGCCACGATCTACAGTCGTACGACTGTAGTTTAGTTACAGTCGTATGACTGTAGGTAGAGTCATACGACTGTACTTTTTTTTTTAACATAAAATTCCAACGCTTACAGCTCTCGCGTGATCAAATCCACCACCCGATCTTAGTCTAGGATAGTTGATGTGAATTTGAGAAGCGCGACTCAAAGCGCCGCAGACACAGGAAATAAAACATGCAACTGAGTTGCTGAAGCTTCACTACTGTGGTGATGTGTTGAGTTGATTAGATGGAGTAAGCCGATATCGGGTCTATGTTACCCGAGGCAAAGCTGAGGAAGAAATAAGTCGATATCGGGTCTAGGTTACCTGAGGCAAGTTGAGATGAAATGCGGTTAAGCAGATATTGGGTTTATATTCCCCGAGGCAAAGGAAGGTGGATTATGGATTGGCTGATACCGGGTCTATGTTACCCGAGGCGATGCTGGGGAGGAAATAAGCGGATATCGGGTCTAGGTTACCCGAGGCAAAGCTGGGGGAGAAATAAGCCGATATCGAGTCTAGGTTACCCGAGGCAAAGTTGAGGAAGAACTAAGCCGATATCGGGTCTAGGTTACCTGAGGCAAAGGAAGGTGGATTAATGGATTGAAATCTTACTGGAATTGGGTGGACTTGAAATAATAAGAGGTTCAAGGATCTGAAACCATGCTTGAATGTAATGGAGTTCAAGGGTTCAAGATCTGGCTTGAATGAAGAGAAGGGTTCAAGGATTTGAAACCATGCTTGAACGTACTGGAATTCAAGGGTTTGAAATTTGGCTTGAATGAAGAGAAGGTTCAAGGATTTAAAACCATGCTTGAACGTACTGAAGTTCAAAGGTTTGAAATCTGGCTTGAATGAAGAAAGGAGATGGCTTTAGGATAATTTTGATGTTGGCTAGAGGATGAGTATTTATCCCTTGATCGATGATTTTGGAAACAAAAATTTTTGCCCATTCGATCAAGGATAAATACGGCTTGATTATTCTGCCCCTGGTATGTTGAGATTTGGGTTTCCACTGATGCTTAAGGCCCAATAGATGCCCCGGTGTTGTGCCATCTCTGCTTTAAGAGCGATCCTGGTTAGAGGAGACCTGGTGATGGCAGTGGATACCTGCACTTGGATGGGTTGCGATGCATATGCATATGAATTGTACGTGTTTACTTTTTAAACGTATGCATATATGTGCGGATGCATGTATGATTCTAAATGCATGTATGAATGCAACATGTGGCTTATGCTTTGTTCTTGGTATCCATGCGGGCCCGGAGACGGAATTCACGGCTTGTGACTAGCCCCGATGGTAGCCCAGGTGACCTAGTCCGATTGTCCCGATGTGTTTTCCGACCGACTGACTATTACACTGATCTAAGTATTAGAGGAGTTGGCTATCTTGAATGACTTCCCACTTTACCCTCTGCATATTCTGGAGCATTGTCAGTGCTGAGCGGATCAGGATAATAGACTGTGCTGGCGGGTGATCCATTTGATTAAACGAGAAGATGAGAGTTAGACGTTGCATTTTCGTACCGCATAACAGGAGTTTCTGCGATATTGTCACGGGCTTGGATGCAATGTCCTACTGATGGATGTTTATATGTAGTGGCATAGTGTATGCAAGATGAACATCTGATCGGAAATCTAAACATACACAATATTGCAATGGTGACATCAGAATGAGTATAATAGGGAATGTGATAGTTACTCTGACTTTGTATATCACCCCTCTCCTATTGCTGACACATCCTTTCGGTTTTCCGTGTAAAATTTTTTTTTTTTTGGAGAAAGATTTTGTAATGGGCATTTTGTCTGCATTGATCCCTTTCGCAATGATTTGTCTCAGGACGGGAAAGATAGATCTTGTTATGTTAATTGCGACTCACGAAGATACTGCTGTCGATGATACCCAGTGGTTCAGCTTTTTACTTGCCCCTGGTATTATAGGTTTTTGTTTGGGGAGTATTATAGGTTTGTGTTTGGGAAGTAAAGCACTTCTACAGACAAGGTTCGCTGCGCGATGTAGCCCGTAAGTGAACATTAACATGTAATGACACAACAAATGCATATTGAACACCAAAATTGAATACAAGACATTCATGACATAATGAATACGGATGCATTAGGAAAATCCAAAATGTGGCTCTGGTTTTAATTGACGCCCCTTCAAATTACCAATATGCCCTTTCGGTTTTACACATTGGATTTTTTTTAGGAATGGATGCCCGATCACTGGGTAGAGTTGCCATTTTGGACAGACAACCTGAGATGAATTCAATTAACCACTGGATTCTCCTGTGGTCTGATGCCGTATTCATGTTTCCAATTCACCCCAGATTTCAGTTCAGGTATGGTATCTGAAGACTGAATCCTTGAAATGGTTGGTAAATGCAACTTTCCCTTTGAATACGAGCACAGCAGACTTTGTAATCTTTCTTATTGATGGTATCATCCCCTTCATGATTGTTGAAGGCTTTGTAAAACCAAAGTTGCTCCAACACAGTTGGTGAAGTTCACAGATGCATAACCAAAATTTCCTCTAGTCTTGAAATCCATAGGCAAATAGAGGAAATCATAATCAGACTTCCCTTCGGACTTATTCTTGTTTTCGTCCAGACAATGCTTGTCCAGAATTTGCAGCAGATTATGCCTTTGAAACTGATTTGGTAGATTTCTGATCATCAGGCTTGTTTTTCCACCAAGATTAACTTCAATCTCTTTTTTATTCAGCTTGGTCTCTTCAATAGTCAATTTCTTGGGCAACCACTGTTACTCCTTTTCACCTACAGTAACTATTTTCTTCTTACTCTGGAACCTCAGAGCTATATATTTCATTTCCCCCCCCTTTTTTCAGCATTGTTGAACTCATTTGAAGCAGACTCGTATCCAAATCCTCTATCTGTCATCAAATCAAAGCCCTTCCCACTGTCTGAGGGTACAAAATAATTAGTCTGGGAGTTTAGATTGAAGAGAAATTGCGTGGGATTAAAAGGGTATCCCCAATTCGGTATAGGTTGATGATAAACAAAGATGGATTGAAACAGCGCCATAACCACCTGCTCCGACACCCTTCTGCTGATGAGATGATACAGAAAAATACAATATGGAGCAGCATTGGGGTTCAACTTCTTGTTAGAAGCCATTGAAGGTAGGAAATATGGAATCACAGAATCGGTTCAAGTTCCAAAGAGAAGATGAAAGATAGAAGATGAAAGTGAAGGAAAGACAATAAAGGGAAGACAAAGGTGTTGAAGGCAAATGGAGAAGACAGAGAGGAGAATGAAAAGGGAACTGCTTTGGGTAAAGACACCGATCTTCTCCGTCATCGCGTGAAGTTAACTTTTCAGAGCAAGCAAAAATGTACTTATCTCCATTGTCTCAACTTATTGACCCCAGCATTTCATGCAATAGGTGGGCTGCCCCTAAATTCATCAAGCACCTAACAGAGCTTGACTCTATGATCGAAGAGAGCACAACTTTAGGCCAGGAGCAGAAATCCCACTATAAGGGAGAGATGAAGTCTTCCATCGGTATCGGTTTTTTTTTTTTTTTGAAGAAGCTAAATCCAAACCACAGCCGCCTATTGATTTTCCTGCTGCATTTAGATCCATGTATGTCATGCATGTTTAATATGTCTTTTTGGATGAACAATGCATGTGTAATGTCATATGCATATGAATGCCACACAAACAAGATTATATATGCACTAAAACCAATGTCTGCTTTAGAGTTTTATAGCATGGTGGGTGGTGAAGGTCATTTGGATTTTTTAGGGCTTGGTGCTTTTGATGGGTTAGGTTTTTTGATGTGAGATGCTTTTTCGAGCATGAATTAGGCTCAAAGCCTCATCTTGGGGATCGGCTCTGAAATGGTCCCTGGTTTGGAATGATTTGGGTGTATTGTGGGCTGTCTAAGTTGAAACTTTTAGGGCAAGACCAACAGTGTTTTTGGATCATGGTTTAAAGGGATCACTGATCTAAGTTGGCAATTGATTCGAAGGAAATGGTGCCATCCCATTATTTGCTTGGCAGACTTCTTCTCTTTCTCTCTCTCTCTCTTTTTTTTTTTGAAGAAAAGGGCTTAACCGAAGTCAGGTTCACTTGTAAATTCCCTGTAAGACTCAGATTGATGTCATGCATCTTAATATTATGCGTGATGGACATGTGGTTTCAGATGATCAAATGCATGCTTAATGCCACATACATGTAATCACCACACAAATAAGAAAAATAACAAGATGCATTACATTCAAAATGAGTTCAATACACTTTACAAACAAAATGAGTTCCCTACGGGAAGGAACCTCTAAAGGTACTGATCTCACAGCGTCCGAGTATTCCTTATCCGGTCACTGCCCCACTCTCATTAGATCAGGCTTTGGAGCTCTTCATCATATTCCTCTCCCTGGGAGGTTCGAGGAATTGCCTTGCCAGTCTCCGTGGTTGTCCCCGGTTGCTCATTAGTAGCGGATGGCACCTTTAATCTTCCCTCATTAACTAACTTCTGGATCTCCTTCCTTAAAACATAGTAGGCATTGGTTCGGTGACCTGTCGCTACATGATAGGTGCAAAAGTTGTTCTTTTGACCTGGTGCCGGCTCCACATACGGCTTGACGCTCTGCAGTAGCCCCTTTTTTCTACATTTGGCAAATAATCGGCTCAGTGAGAAAGGCCACAGGGATATGCCCTTTCCTTCACCCTTGGGTAGTGGACTCCTGGTTGGTCGCGGAACAAGGTCAGTGTTGGCTTTGAAAAAGGCCTTCGATTCTGCTTCACCGGTCAGCCCTCTTATTACTCCCTCAAGCTCAATCACACGTGCCTCCAATTCAGAGCACCTTGTCGTCAGCTTTTCAATCTTGTCCAGGTCACCTCCTAGCATTTCCTTCAACATTGCCGCTGCCTCTTCCCTGACCGCCTTTCGGAATCTCGATGAGGCAATATAATCATCTAGGACATCTGTTACGGTGTTGAAGTTCACTGGGCCAGCCATTCTCAAGACTCCTTCCCTTTTCTACCCTTATAAGAACATTTGTTAGCACTGACTGGGGCATACGCACAGAGGATACCAAGTCAAGGGATGATGTGGGCATGAGTGCGTGGTGCGATGCATGCATGCATGAATGATGATGTCATGTGATGTCATGTCACGTTATGCAATTCTAAGCTAGTTAAATGCATACAAAGCCAAGAATGGAGACGTGCAAGATGCAATGAATGTTGTTGATGAAGCTATGTGTTGAAGTAGAGCGTGGCGTATAAATATACACCACATGGATAAAATGACACGCAAGGTGTCCACGGATCGAAGCAAGGTGATACTTGCGAAGTACTTATATGTATAGGGTGGATCCTATACAAGAGGAGAGTTAATATTTGAAGCGGTACGTGTAGAGCGGATCTTACACGAGGAAGAGATGTAGTGTTTAAAACGGTACGTGTAGAGCGTATCTTACACGGGAGAGGTTTGGTATTTGGAACGATAAGTGTAGAGCTTGTCTTACACGAGGAGGAAGGGTAGACTTTGATGCGGTACGTGCAGAGCTTATCTTGCACGGGGAGATTCGGAACGATACATGTAGAGCTTATCTTACACGGGGAGGAAGTGCGCAGAGCTTGTCTTGCACGGAAAGATATCTTGGAACAGTACGTGTAGAGCTTAGTCTTACACGGGGAGGAAGGGTAGAGTTTGATGCGGTACATGCAGAGCTTATCTTGCATGGAAAGGATTTGGAGCGATACGTGTAGAGCTTAGTCTTACACAGGGAGGAAGTGCGCAGAGCTTGTCTTGCACGGAAAGATATCTTGGAACAGTACGTGTAGAGCTTAGTCTTACACGTGCAGGAAGGGTAGAGTTTGATGCGGTACGTGTAGAGCTTATCTTGCATGAGAAGATTCGAAACGATACGTGTAGAGCTTATCTTACACGAGGAGGAAGTGCGCAGAGCTTGTCTTGCACGGAAAGATATCTTGGAACAGAACGTGTAGAGCTTAGTCTTACATGGGGAGGAAGGGTAGAGTTTGATGCGGTACATGCAGAGCTTATCTTGCAAGGAAAGGATTTGGAGCGATACGTGTAGAGCTTAGTCTTACATGGGGAGGAAGTGCGCAGAGCTTGTCTTGCACGGAAAGATATCTTGGAACAGTACGTGTAGAGCTTAGTCTTACACGGGGAGGAAGTGCGCAGAGCTTGTCTTGCACGGAAAGATATATTGGAATAGTACGTGTAGAGATTAGTCTTACACGGGGGGGAAGGGTAGAGTTTGATGTGGTACGTGTAGAGCTTATCTTGCAAGGGAAGAGATTTGGTATTTGGGTGTGCGGGACACAAGGATAGGATTTCTAATGATTATGGAAGATTTAAGGGGCTTGGTGAAGTTTCTAGCGTTTTTGGAGCACTTAAATGACTCAGTGCATGTGGTAAATTACTTGGTGCTTATGGAGTGCCTGAACGTTATGGAGTGCTTGAATGTTTGATGGATGAATGAGATGTACATTGTGAGATAATGAGGATGATTCCCTTGTTTTTATTTATTTTTTTTTTATGGACATTCCAAGTGACACCCGATGTTATGCAAAAATGCCACGTGTGGACCGCCACGCGGATGAGAGTTTGGTGCTTTTGGGACACCTAATGAATTTCGTGAAATGGTCACGGGTGTACCGACACACGGACGGAGTTTCGACGCTTTATACATCTATGAGATGATATGAAATGGTCATATGGGACCGGCCCATGGACAGAGTTCTAATGCTTTTGAGCATATGAAATGAAATGATGTTGTAAGAAAGTCATGTGCCATAGGAGACACGGACAGAAATTTGGCGTTCGGGGAACACCTTTCATGATTTGGGATGTTATGAAATGCCCCTACATATGTACTAACCCGGCACTCGGGGAGCGCCTTGAATGATATAGTAATGTCATGAAGTAACCCGATGTGGATCACAGTGTTGTATGATGTTTATGACGAGTGGGTATGATGTCATGAAACGCATCGAGTGGATTGTCACATGAAAATATATCTAGGACCATTGTGGTCTCTATTGAATGAAATGATTTGGTGGAATGGTCGAATGCAATCCGGTGCATTGGCAAAACATGGGTATTTTGGGATACCCGATATATGATGAAATGATATGATCATGGTGGGTGTCCTTGGAATACCTTTAATTTAATTTAGGTGATATGCCGTGAGTGCTTATGACACACAAAATGCAAATGGCTACACAAAAATGTGGTTAGGATGCATGACATACATAATGATGTTATGTATGCTATGTGAAAAATGCTAATCACACACATATAATGTTATGGCTGAAAGAGAAATGGTCAGTATGAATGGCAAACGGATGATTTAATGATTGCACATGAAAATAAAATACACGTGACTGCATAAAAATGTGGGTTAGTCTCACACAAAATGTTTTATGTATGGTATGTCATATGCATGGAAAATGTCAATCGTGTATGGAAAATGGTGATTATGGTATGTCGTGAAATGTTGAGAAGTGTGTAACATGTAGCACACGGAGCGAATTCTTCCAACCTTATTTCTCCAACGTGGTCGGTCTCAAAAATTTCTAACCGAGTCCTAGGCGGGGTTCACTTTGATCACCAACCGGGGGTGATGAAGGCGCGATTTTTTTTTATTCACGCAAATATTTTGGTATCCTAAGGGAATCCAACTAAGGCTGCCTATATGAGTTCGGTCCAAGTCGGGTTAAACATCAGGGTTCCCATAGCAAAATATACTCCTCACTTCTCCCCACTCAAGGGTCCGAACGAAGGGGTTCGTACGAGGCTATGGGTGGTGTTTTGTATCCATGCCCCTAAGACCATGAGGAACAAAGGCGACACTTCAACAATCCACCGGGCTATAAATGGATACTAAATCTAATGCAAGAATGTCTAACTAAAATGCAAAATGAAATACCAATCGAGAATCATCCACCTTATTTTAATTAGACACTTTTCAGGGCTTGTCAAATTCTTTCAAGTTTTTTAAGAAAACATTTTGAAGAAATCCCCAGCAGAGTCGCCACTGTGAGTAGATGATGCATTTTCGACAGGATTTGAGACTCCTTTTCGGAAGAGGCGCCTCGATCTCGGGCAGATCCCTCCCTCGCATGGGGTTTTTATAAATGGAAAATCGGTTTGGAAAATAAATGGAATTAATTCTTAAAAGATTCGAGACCTAAGTCTCGATGAATATTGTAGAGTCGCCACCCGGCTCAGCTCAACCGGGAAATTTATAATGCAGCTGAACCGGACGAACGGCCGCTACACTATCCAGAGATTTGGGTCCGGACAAGTCCCTTATTTCGTGTCTAATTAAAATAATATTGGTCAATGTTCAAAGATGGTATTTCAAAATCTAAAGTCAATTTTATTGAATGTGAAAGGCATACAGCGCGCATACAGGTTAAACAAAATAATAAATGAATAAATTATTACAACCCGATCGAATAAAAGATAAAAACTCTCGCTTCACTTTACAAGCGCCTAATATACACAAGAATCTAGAAAAATACAACCGCCTAGGATACACGATTTAATCTATTAAATTACATTCAAAATAAAAATAAAAGAAATCAAAGCCTGCAAAACAGAGGATTAGCACAATTTATATGGCACGCCACAAGTAGGACTCAAATAGACAGAATTGGGAAATCAAGAATTAGGGGCATGCATTTAGGGGATAACCGGGTTGGCTCGGCTAGCCGGCCCGGTTAGACCTGGAAAACGTTTTGAAACGTTCCTGTATTTTGATTTTATGGAGAAAATCATTTTGAAAACAATTTTACCGGTTTACATGCATTATTTACATATGAGGTGGGTCGGTTTTCGGAAGAACTAGGTCTCCGTCGTGGCATTGTTCTAAATGCAATGTTACTGAAAATTGAATCTATGGTCGTGAATGCACACAACAAAATTTATTTTAATGATTTTTGGAGTTTTCTGAATTTTTACGAATTTTTGGAAATTTTTTGGGATAAAAACGGAAATTCTGATTCTGAAAATCACATTACAGTTGTGCGACTATAACTACAGTCGTACGACTGTAAATTATAGTCGTACGACTGTAAGCGTTCCAGACTCAGGATTTCGCCAAAATCTTATTTGAAGAAAACTGGAAAGAAAATACCTGGAAATCAAGAACACTCGTACGACTGTTACTATAGTCCTATGACTGTTCATCAAATTCAAGAACAGTCGTGCGACTGTTCTTGATCTCCAGAAGCAGAAATGCAGAAATAAGGTGAAAAATGGATGAAAATAACATCCAGCACCCAGAAAGCTTGTAAAAGAGAGGGGAAGAGGAGTGTTTACCTCTTTGGCGTGCATCCACCATAAGATTGACCCTTGGCATTGCTCCAATCCATTAAAATCCGGACTTTTCTCCTTGAGTTAGGGTTTGAGAGCTTTTGGGTCCAAAATCTCCAAATGCAAGGGTTTCTGATGATCAGTTCTTCCCTTCTTCTTCTTTGTTTCTTTTCTTCATTTCCTTTTCTCTCTTTTCTTACTTTTTTCCTCTCCCTGTCCGCCTCCTCTTTTTTTGCGCCTCCCCTCTTTCTTCTGTTTTTTCAGCTTTTAAGGTATGGGTTGGCTCACCTGCCACGATCTACAGTCGTACGACTGTAGTTTGGTTACAGTCGTATAACTGTAGGTAGAGTCGTACGACTGTACTCTTTTTTTTTTAAAAGTAAAATTCCGACTCCTACACTCCCATTTCTTGAAATCCCCATTCTGTCCTATTATGAGTCCTACTTGTGTTTGTGATATAGTTGTGATAACCTATCTGTTTTGCAGCTTTTCATTTCTTTTTATTTTATTTTGGATGTATTTGATAGATTCTCGTGTATCCTAGGCGATTATACCTTTTTTTAGATATTCGTGTATTCTAAGTGATTGTATTGGTAAGGATGAGGGTTTTTCTCTTTTTGGGTTGTAATAAGCGGCCTCTATTTCCTTTTGGTTTGTTTTGGATGTATGGTTTATTTTTCTGCACTTTAATTTTATCCAATTTATTTCAGTCATCTGAATGAGCATGGGCTAATAACAAAAGATAAAATGGGTAGAGAATAAGTGAGTAAAATTTTGACATATGCACTTATAAATGAAAGCAAGCTTGAGGTTGAATAGGTAAGTTGCCCGAACCCTGAATCTCTGGATTAGGTATCGCAGTTTATGCTCAGTAAGGAGCTGTATCGAAATTTCCTGGATGAGCTGATCGGGGTGGTGACTCTGTCACTGATCCCGAAATTTAGGCTTCGAGATCTTTAAGTAATAAAATGGGATTTTCTAAAATGCAAAACCAGTTTTCCCAAAACTCACATTCAAAGAAAAGGTTTTCTACAAAAGGGATTTCCAAAAAAGTCAATGGTTTCCCTAAGCAAGATGCAAACCCGTTTTCCATTCAAACAACATCAAACCAATCAAGTTCTTCTTTTTTTCCTCGGTGCGCTTCGCCGCATTCCGCTTCTTTCCAAAAAGGTTGTTTATTCACAAGTATCACAAGTGATTCTCGTGTAATACTTATATAGGATCCTTTGACCTGACCATATTATGGTCTTGCATGTGAGCTCACACACTTTGGTGTATGCCTAAAGGGCCTATAATAGGGTGCCAAGTATGGATATGTTCGAGTGTGCCAATGAACATGGCAAGGTCATGAATATGCAGAAGGGAATGTCACTTAGTAATATATTGAGAAGATATCATCGGCCACTTGATGAGTGCAACTGATAAGAGTATGGCCACACCCAAATAAGTTGGAACTTGTTTGCGAGCATCAGTTCATTCAGGATCAAGTTAATGCCTGGATACAAAAGAGGGTGATAACACCATGCCTCTATGTTGGACATGATATCAATAACATAGGATATATAAGTTTAACTACGTGGTTACGACTTTGGTTAGACCGCTATTCTGTCTTAATTGGGGGTTATAATGGCTTGCTAGATCCCACCTACAGTTTGTGGGCCTTGGGCCCACTGCCAACATAAAGACGGCTGTGAGTGCGGGTTTTTCTCGACCTCTATGATGGGAGTCCTATGTCACCTTTTAAGCAAACGAACGTGAATTGTACTTGAGAATGAGCAAGATGTTGCCTGGAATGTCTTAAACACTCTGAAAACCGAACAGTCCTCAATCTGAAACCCCGAGATAGGTCCTTTAAGTGATTAGAAGGCTTAAAGGTGAGTGTGGTATTTAGGAGAATCTATCACGACTCTGATTAGAGGTGCACGACTGTAGTTTCACAACTACAACCACGTGGCTATAATTCAGAGCCGCACAGCCATAATCTTATAGCTGTACAGCTCTATCGTGCGGGCAGAATTTTTCCTAAATAGCAGAATTAGTATTTGACTGGGAGTGGGGGATTTAATACCAGGATTATCTAGGCTTTTTAAGGGCAGAAAAGATAACAACCAAAAAGATGAACACAAGAAAATAACACAACAGAGAAAGAGAATTGAAAAAGGGAGAATAGAGAGAATACTACGAAGAGAAAGCCAAGGAAAAAGAGAGAAATTCTAAAAAGCTAAAGAACAAAAACAGTGAATTCTAAAAAGCTAAAGAACAAAAACAGTGAACAAAACACCTAAAACAGACTCAGAAACACTTAGGGTGAGGATTTTCCAGAGACTTTCATTCACTTGGGACTATTCTCGGGCCTAATCGGATACATAATCGAAGTTTATGAGCGGTCACGGGATTCTAGGTGCGTTCCACCTTTTCAATCCACTTTTGGACTTCAAATATGCTAAAACATCAACAAGGTAAACTCTGAGAGGCCTTAAACTCATTTTTATTTGATTTGTGTTGTGTTTTCTATGTTTTGTGCAAAATTTCAAAAATTGGTTGTTCGATTACAGCCATGCGGCTCTAACTAGAGCCGAGCGGCTGTAATCCCCTAGAACAGAGCTGAGCAGCTGTAACACTACAGCCGCACGACTATGTTCTTCAGGGTAGAAACCCGAAAAGCCCTAAAACCAATCGAAAGCAATCAGATTCCATTTTGTTCATTCTGCTATGATTTATTTCAGTCCCAATCACATCTGTTAATTTCTGAATTCCAATTTTCATGTTTATTATGATGTTGATGTGAGATTTTTGGATTCATTGGTTTCGGTTTTTGAGTTTTGGGGTTGTTTGATCCAAATTGGGTCCTCTGTCCAGCTATAGCGGACCTCCAGGTTCCTCAAAATCCTTAGAAACCATAGGAAACGATCAAAATGATGATTTTCAAAGCAAAGAAAACCAATTTCGGGTTCTGGATGCTATAGCCATATGAATGTAGTGCTACAGCCGCGTGGCTCTAACAGAGCCATACAGCTGTAGTTTCCAAAAGGAGGCAGAATCATGGGACGACCCACACGGACATTGTCGCGTGATGTTGTCTTCAGAATCAAACCTGTTTTTGATGTTTTTACTATTTTGGACCTTAGATGGATGTTTGGGATTAGGACCCCCACGAACGGAACCCTGAGTTCCAGGATATCCGGCCCACTAAATGGAGAAATTTGCATGTAATTAAGCCAAATCATTTTCCAAAATGTTTTTAAGCACAAAACCTATGGGGCATTTCTAAAATCATTTTCCAGGTCTAACCGAGTAAGTTGCCCGGGCTTCTTGGTTATCCCCTAAATGTATGTTCCCGTTCTCTAAGATTTCTCATTCTGTCTTATATGAGTCCTACTTGTGTTTGTAATATAATTGTGTTAACCAATCTGTTTTGCAGCTTTTATTTTTCTTTATTTTCATTTTGGATGTATTTTATAGATTAATTGTGTATTCTAGGCGATTGTAATTTATTAGACCTTCATGTATCTAGGCGGTTGTAATGGTGAGGATGAGAGCTTTTTCTCTTTTTGGGTTGTAATAAGCGGCTTCTGTTTCCTTTTGGTTTTGATGTATGGTTTATATTTCTGCACTTTAAATTTTATGCAATTTATTTCTATCATCTAAATGAGCATGGGCTAAATAACAAGAGATAAAAATGGGTAGAGAATTAAGTGAGTAAAATATTATCATATGCACTTATAAATGAATACAAGCTTGAGATTGAATAGGTAAGTTGCCCGAACTCTAAATCTTTGGATTAGGTACTGTAGTCTACGCTCGGTAGGGAGCTGTACTGGAATTTCTCGGATGAGCTGATCCAGGTAGCGACTCAGTCACTGATCTTCGAATTTAGGTTTCGAGATCTTTAAGTAATAAAATGGGATTTTCTAAAATACAAACCCAGTGTTCCAAAAAACTTACATTTAAAGGAAAGGTTTTCTACAAAAAGGATTTCCAAACAAATCAATGATTTTCCTAAGCAAGATACGAACCCGTTTTCAAAACAAATCCAAAACACTTATCTTTTCTTTTTCCCCGGTTCGCTTCGTCGCATTCCGTATGAAAGGTCGTCCGCTCACAGTGGTGACTCTGCTGGGGACAAATGTTTCTTAAAAAGTTTTTTTGTAAAAACTTAAGGAACTTAGGCAACTACTAAAATATAACCTCGCTTGTAGTCATTTACTAGTTCATAGTACCATATTTTACTCACATTTGCATATCGTGACATTTTCTTCTTCTTAACCTCTCGAAATCACTGATCAGCCCGGTTTACTTCCGAAGGTGACCTGCCTCTTCCATTAGGATTGGAGGCACCCGAAGGGGTAAACCACTCATAGCATCGCATGAACCTCTCATGTTCTATGTGGAGGAGTGTATTTTTGCTATGGGGATCTGAATAACCCTTCGTTTAACTTTGGCCCATATGTAATGACCTAGTAATTTCCCCTTAGGGTTACCAAAACATAAATTTAAATTTGGACATTGAGAGTACACCTTTGGTATCCCCGGTCGATGCCAAAGAGACCCAACACCTAGGAAGAATGTGTGACCAATCGAAAGGAGGAATAAGGTTGGAAGGGTGAGCATGTTGTTGTGTGTGCTAACGTTTGTTCTGTGGTGGTTTTGACCTTTACATGAAACATCAAGCACGCATGATCATTCATGTGCCATTCTAAGCACATCTTTGTGTAGCCATTCTCAAAGACATGAACATATGTATGACATTGATGCTAACCACGTTTTCGTGCAGCTATGAAATTTTAATTGTGTGCCATATACAGCTCGTGTGTTAACATTTCCATGAAGCATACACTACATCCTCCAGTATGTCATGCATCCTAACCACATCTTCGTGCAGTCACTTGTATTTCATGTGACATGAACATTCATATCATCTCATTTCATTCCACTTAAATAAAGGACGTTCTGAGTATGCCCATCATAGTTATTTCATTTCATATCATATCGGGTGTCCCAAAACTACCCGTGTTTTGCCCGTGCACTGATTGCACTTGGCCATTGCAATATACCATGTCATTCACTAGAAGACCACAATGGTCTTAGGCATAGTTTCGTGTGGAGGGTCACACGATAGTATTACATGACATCATATTCATTCATCATTGGTGTAATGATGACGCCGAAGTCTTGCTTGTGTGTCGCGATCCACATCAGATTGTTTCATGACAACATTGACTCATTTGAGGTGCCCCACAAGTACCAAATTACTACATACATATAGGGGCACTTCATTACATTACCAAATCATGCAAGGTGTTCCACGAACACCTAATCTTTATCCGTGTCTCTATCCACACGTGACTTGTTTGTAACATCATTTCATGTTGGATGCCCTAAAAGCATCAAAACTTTGTCTGTGGGACGGCCCCCACATGACCGTTTCATATCACTTCATTGACCTACAAAGAATCTCTGTCCATATGTCGGCACACATGTGACCATTTCATGACACTCACTAGGTGCCCCAAAAGTGCCAAACCTCTGTCCGTGTGATGGTTCACACACGACATTTTTGCATTATCTTTCACATGGCATTGGGTATTGTTAGAACATCCAAAGTAAAAGGAACAAAACAAAGAATATCATCATCATTATCATGCTCATTCATGAGACATCATTCAACCATAGTCATGTCACAATCATACCATACATGTCACTTAGTGTGTCGAGTCTAGACTCACGACATCCATCCATTGTTCTAACCTTATGTTGAACATGCAGTTTGGAGTCGAACCTCAAAGCAATTAGTACATGTTGAACCAGAGTCTGATCAGTTAGCCCAGTTAGTTTAGCTAGAACCGGTAACTGTGGAAGGGGTTAAGGTTGACTCAGATTCAGATTCGAAGCAGGAATTCGGGGGGCAATTACCTTCCCTACCGGTTGACAGTCAGTTGTTGTTGGAGGAAGCAAACAAGACAGACATGGCCTAAGATGGATCCAATGGGGGAATGCCTTTTGACATGAATGCATTCGTAGATGCACTACTGAGCTCAGACATATTTAAGGCCACTTTGAGGGAACAGATGAGAGCTGTGATGCCTACCGAAGAGGGTTAGACCGCTCAGCCAATCTTGGCTTTGAAAATGGAGGGAACATTATCCAGTCGACAAATGGGACCATATCCAGTCAACAAATGGGACCAGAGGAAATATTCCCAGCAGTCGTAGGGTGGCTATTCCTCATCGGGAAATTGACCGCCAGTCTAAAGAAGACGAAGCTTTCATGAGGGCAAGGGAGGCCTCAATTGAGACGATGGCTGAGAAGCGTATCAAGGAAAAATTCTCTGACCTAGAGGCTTTTTTGCCTAAATTAAAGGAGATGGTGCATTTCAGTCCCATCAAGTGTGCAGACCCTGCTACCATGATGGCAGAAAGAGGAGAGCCGCTCCCGGTTGGCTTCTAGATACCTTATCTGCCTCCGTACACTAAAGAGGGCCTACTAGAGGCTTACTTAGACAACTATGTGAGGATCATGCCCAATCTGGGAATCGGGAAAATCCACTTGTTGAACCTATTCCCAACCACTCTAAGAGATGTTGCTGCCAAATGGTACTTAAAGATGCCAATCCATACCCGCTCCATATGGGAAGAATTGTCTGAAGCTTTTATGAAGCAATATGCTTACAATACCCAGGTGGAAACTACTCTGGAAGATCTGGCAAGGATTCGCCAAAAACCCAATGTATCTTTCTCTGCCTATTACAAGAGGTGGATAGACGTCTATGTGCTGGTGGACGGGGCCCCAAAATTGGAGTCTCTCATAGTGAAACTAGTTGATGGCAACTTACCCCTCTACAAAGAGAAAATGAAGCTGAAGAGGTTCCACTCCTTCAATGACGTTGTCGAGTTTGCCAAGCGTATCGAAAGGTACAAGGAGGAAGACCACAAGGATAAGCATAACTTGAATACTTTTCGAGGCGGTGAGGGTATTCACAGGGGTACAAGAGTGGGAGTGCCATTACTACGCTCACTGGGTCCAATTTGAAACCGGCTTAAACAACAGCATTAAAACAAGCGACAAAAGTGGATGTGGCCGTAGTGAATCAGGGTAGGCAGGTGGTGGCTCCTCAGACGATCACCAACCCGTGGGCAGAATCTCTGGTTCGTATCTTGGCCAAATGTAGGAAGGTGGGACTATTGCAGAATTTGAAGCCCTATCCACCCCCAGCTGAAGCTGAAAAGGACAACTTTTGTGCCTATCATGTGATGCCAGGTCATCGCACCAATGATTGCACTCAGCTAATAAAGGCCATTCGTCAGTTGATCACTGAAGGGAAGAATGTGGAACCATGCATGAAACTGAGCGTTCAGAACAACCCCTTGCCCGACATTGGCTAGCCCGGGTTCACAGGCTATTAAGAACCATGATGCTACAATAACGAAAGACCTTCTTATGAGCGGATGACATTTTAAAGGAATGCACGGTGAAGCAGGAATCGGGGATCTTTTTTTTGAAGTGTGATGATGTGGTTTTAAAAATGGGTCTTAAACTTCTTTAAGAAAATCGTTCATTTTATTGGAAAACCCTTTTTATAGAAAACTTGACTAGTGTGAATTTTGGAAAATTGATTTTTTTTAGAAAATCCTAATTTAAACTTAAAGATCTCGAAACCTAAATTTTGAGATTAGATACAGAGTCGCCACCCGGATCAGCTCATCCGGGAAATTCTGGTACAGCTCCCTACCAAGTGTAGACGCGGTACCTAATCCAGAGATTCAAGGTTCGGGCAACACATCTACTAATCCTCACTTATTTTCAATTATTATTTCATAATATAATATAACATCCACTTAATTCTATTCATTTTTTTCTTCTTTTATTATTATTATTTTTAACCAATGCTCATACACATGACATAAATATAAATCTAAAAATAAAGTGCAGAAAAGTAAAGTGCAAGAAAGGTAAAGTAGAGGCCAAATTATACAACCCATAAAAAGAAAAAGCTCTCATCCTCACCATTACAATCGCCTAGATACACGAAAATCTAAAAAAGTACAATCGCCTAGAATACACGATTTGGTCTATAAAATACATCCAACAATAAGAATAAAGAAAAATAAAAGCTGCATCGAAATACAGTTAGCACAAGTAAATAAAACACACCAAGGACTCATATAAGAGAGAATATGGGTATTCTAGGAAACGGGGTCATGCATAGGGGGATAATCGAGAAGTCCAGGCGACTACTCGATTAGACCTGGAAAACATTTTATTGAAACGCCCTGTAGATTTTATGGATGAAAAACCAATTTTGAAAACAATTTGGCTCATTTTACATGCATTTTCCAACTTTTAGCGGGCCGGATATCCCAGGACTCGGGAGTCTCGTTCGTGAATGGGCCTAAATTGAACATCCATCTATGGTCTGAAAATGTAAACACGCCAAAAATATGTTTTGATTGAGGAGGAGAGGCAAAATTACAAGTTAGAGGCCCAGAAGGGCAGAACTGTAATTCTGCTTCTCGGACTACAGCCGTGCGGCTGTAACACCTACAACCGTGCGGCTATAATGCTCTAGAATGTATTTCGTTTTTCTTTTCTAGTTTTGAAAATCATTTTGGAATTTTGATGATTTTGAGCAATCTGCGATTTCTGGAAACTAAAGAAATTCCACAAAAGGGATCCGGATCGGATCAAATGAGTCCGAAAATCCCTAAAAACTTGAAATCGCCAAACTTTATCATTACTTCCATCAATTATAAATCCAAAAACCAAAAATCAAACATATACGGATGTAATTGGACCGATAATATTCATGAAAAACACATTTGATTTGAAAACGGAAGCGCTATCAGTCGATTTGGGGCATTCAGAGCTTCTGCCCCTGAAGATTATAGTCGTGCGGCTGTAATCAGGAGATTACAGCCGCGTGACTGTAGGTTAGAGCTGCATCCCTGTAGATTACAGTCGTGCAGCTGTAATCGTCAGGTGGGGCGGCTGTAACGTCAATAGCTTCCAAAATCGCTAAAAACACAAAATCACAAACCAACAACACCCAGAATGAATAAAAAATAGTTTTTAAGGCCTCTCAGAATTACCTTGACTGTGATCCAGTGTTTTGGATGTTGGGATTTGTGATTGGAAAAATAACGTGGCGCAGCGGAAAATACATTGTTTAAAATTTCCTAGAATCCGCCTATCGTGTCCAATTACAATTGATTAGAATAAAAACAATTTGAATCAAGAGAGATTAACTCACCAGATTCATCTCCTCTAGAGACTGCTGCAGAATCGTTTCTTGAACTGCGATCTCCAAAGTCCGGTGCACGACCAACTATTGAGCGGGAACCGGTGCTAGCCGAAGACGCGAAGGAATGGAGGTTTAATGCTGGGATTTTCGGCTGATTTGGGGCTGCTCTTGGTAGCTAAAATTTCCAGCAATTAATTAGAATTGAATTAGGGATTTATTCCTTAAGTGTGCCCTTTTATAGACACCTTGTCTAATTGGGTTTTAATTAGGTTAATTAAACCCAAGCCCATTAGGATTATAATTACATAAATAAACTTTAATTAAAAAGTATATACTATGTAATTTAATTCCATTTGGCTAAATTTAGTTACCCCTAAATAAAATTAAGTCACACTTAATTAAATACAATATATGTATTTAATTTTCCTACTTAGGAAAATTATTTAATTAACTGTTTACTTTATGTAATTCAATTAATTGATAAATTAATTAATTACATTATGTAAACTTATTAATTAAATTAAATTCAACCCAATGTTAATTAATTACCTTGACACCGAATGTCAACTAATTAATTAACGCATTCCTTCAAATGTACATTACATGTACAATTTCTATAAGTTCCGGCTCAGTTGATCTATGTGCACGATCCTATGGGTCTGTCTTTATGTTGGCAGTAGGCCCAAGGCCCACAGACTATAAGTGGGTTCTAGCAAACCATTACAGCCCCCAATTAAGATAGAGATGCAGCAGTCTTTCGAAGACACTCACCTGGTAGGAATCTCATAGTGTCCTTTGCCTAACGATATCGATATGAAAAAACAAGAGGCATGGTATCCGTCATCCTCTTCTGTTGTGTATTATATTTCTTGATCTTGAGTTGACTGATTAATCAAATAAGCATCGACTTACTTGGGTATGGCCATACACTTATCAGTCCCACTCATTAAGTGGCCAATGATATCATCTCGGTGTTACCCGAGTGGCAATTCCATCACTTCATCATCAATATCAACATGTTCACCGGTCCACCCAATCATACCCGTATTTAGTATCCTTTTATAGACCTGTTAGACATATGTCAAAGTGAACTGGATTCCATATTGATATTATAATGAAATCTGGTCTGAGGACAAAAGAGACCTACTCAAGAAAGACCTATGACACGACAACCATATGGCTTTCTTGTGCGGATCGATCCAGTCCCATGTCAATGATATGTACCTATATTCATGACTGACTATACAACTACTATGGCTAGTTAAGTACTGCTATACAGTCATCAAATATACAAGTCTATGGTTCTATTCGTTCCCACAATTAAAACTGACCTGGGATAGGTTTTATGATTATCAATCAATGGATACTCTACTCATATTATAGCACAATATATAAATGAAATAGATTAATTACCTTTATTAATGTGACACAAATAATGTATTCATACAATGAGTCTTAATGTATAATACAAAATACAAGAATCCAATGCCCTAAGAACTATGGCACACCAATAATCTCCCACTTGCACTAGTTCCAAGTGGGCATTGCCCTAATTCCTATAGATCTGGTATGACCGTCATGCTGTGTCTGCGGCAGCGATTTAGTTAATGGATCAGCGACATTATTCTTGGTGTCAACCCTCTGCAATGATATGTCACCTCTGTTCACGATCTCCCGAATGAGGTGAAACTTTCTGAGCACATGTTTGGATCTCTTGTGTGACTGGGGCTCCTTAGCTTGTGTGATGGCCCCGTTGTTGTCACAAAAAACACCAACTGGGTTTAGGATAGTGGGTACTACTCCCAACTCGGTTATGAATTTCTTGATCCAAACTGCTTCCTTTGCAGCTTCGCACGCAGCTATGTACTCAGCTTTCGTTGTAGATTCAGCAATGGTGGCCTGGTTTGAGGATCTCCAACTAATGGCACCGCCATTCAGGAGAAAAACGTAACCAGACTGTGATTGGTTCTCATCCTCATCGGTCTCAAAGCTTGCATCAGTGTAACCTGACACTACTAGCTTATCTTGACCTCCATACACTAAGAAAGCATCCTTAGTCCGATTAAGGTACTTTAGGATTGCCTTGATAGCCTTCCAGTGTTCCTCCCCGGGGTCCGACTGGTATCAGCTGGTCATACTTAGTGCAAACACGACATCAGGCCTCGTACATAACATGGAGTACATGATAGATCCAATAGCAGATGCATAAGGGATCTTTTCCATGTTCTCCCGGTCCTTCTCTGTTTTAGGACCATCTTTCTTACTCAGCTTCAACCCATGGCACATAGGCAAGAATCCTTTCTTTGCCTTGTCCATGCTGAATCTTTTCAGAACCTTGTCAATGTACGTGGCCTGACTTAGGCCTAGAAGCCGATTGGATCTATCTATGTAGATCCTGATCCCTAAGATCGTCTCAACTTCGCCTAAGTCCTTCATTGCGAAGCACCTACTCAACCACTGCTTAACCCCTTGCAGTGTTGGTATGTCGCCTCCAATGATAAGGATGTCGTCAACATACAGCACTAGGAAGGTGGAAACGCTCCCACTAACCATCTTCTACACACAGGGCTCATCAGAATTCTGTGTGAAGCCATATTCCATAATGGCCTCATTAAATCTCTGATTCCATGACCTCGATGCTTGCTTCAATCCATAGATGGATCATTGAAGCTTGCATACCCGGTTTGGATACTTTAGATCGATAAAACCCTCAGGTTGTGCCATGTACACATCCTCGAGTGGCTTTCCATTAAGGAAAGTGGTCTTAACATCCATCTGCCATATCTCATAATCGTACCATGCAGCTATGGCTAGTAGTATCCTAATGGATTTCAGCATAGCAACTGGTGAAAAGGTTTCATCATAGTTAAATCCTTGAACTTGCATAAATCCTTTTACCACCAATCACCCCTTGAAGGTGTTGTCGGCCTTTAACTTGAAACACCACTTGCAACCTATCACCTTAGCACCCAGAGGTGGATCCACCAAGTTCCATACTTAGTTATCGTGCATAGATTGCATCTCAGCCTCCATGGCTTTACGCTATTGATCTAAGTGTGGGCTTTCAACAGCCTCCTAATAGGTCTTGGGCTCCTCTTGGTCAATGATTATAAGGCCCCCATCATCAGTCATGAGAAAGCCGCATCTCTCTGGCTGATGACGTGTCCTACCAGACCCTTTAAGGTCCTGTGCAACCGGTTCTGGTTCCTCAATTTCTTGAGTAGTCAGATCGGTTCCCGAAGCATCCTCAGCAGTAGCTGCAGGAGTTTGTGAGTCTTGAACTTCTGAAAGTTCAACATTACTCCCACTGTCTCTCTTGGAAAGGAATTCCTTCTCCAAGAAGACTGCATTTCTGGCTATGAAAACTTTGTTTTCCACCGGATCATAGAAGTAATAACCCTTAGTTTCCTTAGGGTAACCCACAAACTGGCACTTGATAGATTTGGACTTAAGTTTGCCACTTGTCAATTTCTTAACATGTGCAACACAGCCCCAGATCTTCAAGAAGGAAACATTAGGCTTTCGGCCCTTCCATAGTTCATATGGTGTTCCCTCAACTACCTTGCTTGGTGTATTATTAAGAATGTAAGCAGCTGTCTCTAAAGCATATCCCCAAAAGGAGACTGGGAGTGTAGCTTGACTCATCATCTAGCGAACAATGTCTAGCAAGGTCCTATTCCTCCTTTCTGACACTCCATTCCACTAGGGTGTACCAGGAGGAGTGAGTTGGGATACAATCCCACACTCTCTCAAAAACAAGTCAAACTCTTGGCTCAAATATTCACCCCCTCGGTCAGACCGAAGTGCTTTTATTTTCTTGCCAAGTTGGTTTTCTACTTCATACTTAAAGTCCTTGAACCTTTGGAGAGTCTCTGACTTATGCTTCATCAGATACACATAACCGTATCTGCTGAAGTCATCCATGAAGGTGACAAAGTACAGAAAACCAGATCTAGCACTAGTGCTCATTGGGCCGTATACATCGGAATGTATTAGCTCCAATAGCTCTGAGGCCCTTTCAGTAGTCTTGCTAAAAAGCACCTTTGTCATCTTGCCTCTCAAACAAGATTCGCATGTGTCATAAGGCTGGATGTCAAATGATCCTAGCACTCCACTAGTGTGAAGCCTAGCTATACGCTTCTCATTTATATGGCCAAGTCGACAATGCTAGATGTAAGTAGGATTAATTTCATTTTGTTTAATCCTTTTAGTATTTATGCTATAGATTGAACTTTCACATTTTAGATCAAGGATATATAAGCCATTTTCAAGAAATGCTGTTCCATAAATAATATTGCCACATTGCATAGAAATTCTACCATGTCCAATATTAAATACAAAACCAGAAATATCCAACAAAGAAACATAAATAATATTCCTGCACATTGCAGGTACAAAATAACAGTTTCTTAGTTCCAAAACAAGTCCACTAGGCATCTCCAAGAAATAATCTCCAATCTCCATGGCCTGAACCCGAGCACCATTTCTGACTCAAAGATCTACTTCTCCAGATCCTAATAATCTCTTATTTCTTAGACCCTGCACATTTGAACAAATGTGAGATCCACATCCAATGTCCAAGAACCAAGATGTAGAAATAGCTAGATTAATCTCAACGACATAAATACCTGAAGCAGCAGTTTTGCCCTTCAGTTGCTCCCTTAGCTTTAGACATGAGCTCTTCCAGTGCCCCTTCTCATGACACTCATGGCAGACATCGTCAGGAGAAGCAACCCTTGCTTTAGGTTGGGCCACCACCTTTT
This sequence comes from Euphorbia tirucalli, assembly GCA_039660915.1. NCBI lineage: Eukaryota > Viridiplantae > Streptophyta > Magnoliopsida > Malpighiales > Euphorbiaceae > Euphorbia > Euphorbia tirucalli. The sequence goes on from CM077637.1 coordinate 59,285,326, forward strand.
AGGCCTTAGCCTTGGCCTTAGATTTGGCCTTTCCCTTAGCAATGGGCGTATTGCCCTTGTTCACCAGTAATACTTCAGGTGTCTTCTTAAGAGACTGCTCAGCAAGCTTGAGCATGCCATGCAGCTTAACAACCAATTTATCCAACCCTTGCATATGATAGTTCATGATAAACTGGTTGTAAGACTCAGGAAGTGACCCAAGAATAATGTCTGCTGCCAAGTCCTGTGGAACTGGCGAGCCGAGGCGGGCAAGTGTATCAATATACCCCTTCAACTTTAGCATATGAGTGCTAACAGAAGTCCCAGCTGCCATCATAGTCGTGCAAAGTGCCTTAGTTGTCAGGTAATGTTCCTGACGAGCTTGATCTTGGAACATCTTTTTAAGTTGATCCATCATCTCATAAGCATGATCGTCCATAAACTGCTTCTAAAGATCAGAAGCCATGGTACCCAGCATGAGGCACGAGACATCTCGGTCATCCCTCACGTGCCGGTCATACTACTCCACCATCGTCGTGGTGACGCCTCGACCTGCGGGAGGGCCAACTGGTAAAGGAGCATTCAGTACATACTCCTTGGACTCTTGTCTAAGAACTATTTGTAAGTTCCTAGCTCAGTCCAAGAAGTTAGTCCCCGAAAGCTTCTCCTTCTGCAAGAGTGACCTAAGTGAGAGTGAGTTGTTGTTTGTTGCAGCCATTTAAATTGCTTAAGTGAAATGGGATTATCTACATGGAAGAAATCATTGCTTGAGTTCGAGATAAAGGACTTTTAAGCCAATTCAAATTAATAATCCGATTTTAATTTGTTTGTTGGTGATGTTAATTGGCTGACTTGACCAAGATCCACAACTTATAAATGACTGGCCGAACTAGGGCTCGCTAACCAACCATTGATTCGTTTGGTAGGATAACCTATCCAATCCTTCGACGAAGGACTCTTGGTTTGATAGGCTTATTGACACTTTACCCATCTGTGCTTAGGGCCCGCTCTGAGCTAATGCTACCCATGTTGAGTCAAACCACCATTCACATGTTAACCATACCAAGTATCCTAACCCTCGACGGGTCATTGAATACTACAATGTACCCAGCTAGGGCATGGCGCACATCGCAGCATCAATGGGAGGAAGAGGTGTGAATGTGGGAAGCACTTTTAAACTACTCAATATTTTAATTTGCGGATAATAATTAAGTGATACAGCTTAGCATGCATAAACGCAGGTAATAACTTGGTGATCCATACATCCATATTATATGACAAATGCAATAGCATACTTAATTTAAAATAAATGAGATCCTATGGGCCTTTAATTACAACCTAATGAAAAACTAGATATCCTACCTAATTCTTCATGGGCCGGACTGCAATCCTTCTTGGGCTCCCACCATGGGCTTGCTCCATCTGAACCTTCCTCCATACTTGATGCAATTACAACAATTTTGTAAAATAATATCTATTCTAAAATTACATCAAAATAAAAAAAAATAAAAAAATGGCCATATTTCCCAAAATTAAATTACAACCGATAATAATTTAGGGCCCATAGAACTCAACATCACATTTCAAACAAAGTACCTGTCGTGCACATACATACCAATATGATGCATGATCATGGCATTCCAAATTAAAAATATAAATCTTAAGCCGAGTTACTTAGGGTGAAATCGCCAAATTTAACAAATGTGACTAAGGCCCATAAAGGCCCAATGGATAACATCCATAAATGCAAAATTAACAATTTTGCTCCCACTTGAATTTGAGTTGTCACAAATTTAAAATTTAGCTCTTCCAATTTTAACCTGTGTCACGGTTTATTGGGCCAATTTCGCAAAGTTCATATTCAATTTAATGTGCAAACAATTAAATTAAATATGCATGATAACAAAATAAACAATTTAAATACAAATTAATTTTAAAAAAATTAATTTAATTTGCATTAGAGTCTGGGATAAAAAAATCCATAAAATCCAAAACCGGACCCAAAACCCGTACGAGGCAGCAGATGGAATCGCAGAATTGCGATTCCATCTTTTGCCCAAAACACTATTATTTTTTTTGTTCAATCATTAAAAAAATTCCAGCCATCAAGAAAAAAAAATCAATAAAACACAATTTTTGATGGAAATCAATTGGGGAAAAATAATCAAAAACCCCAATTCACCAATTCTAGAGTTCATCCAAAAACAAAACTAATTGAATAAAACCCTAAAATCACAAACTTGAAACCCATTCTTTCTTCAAGAACGCTTTCAAGAACCAATTCCGATCAATCTAATGGACAAAACCTAGGCTCTGATACCACTGTTGGGATTCGTCATTGGAAAAATAACATGGCGCAGCGGAAAATACACCGTTTAAAATTTCCTAGAATCCACCTATCGTGTCCAATTACCATTGATTAGAATAAAAACAATTTGAATTAAGAGAGATTAACTCACCGGATTCGTCTCCTCTAGAGACTGCTGCAGAATCGTTTCTTGAAACTACGATCTCCAAAGTCTGGTGCACGACCAACTATTGAGCGGGAACCGGTGCTAGCCGAAGACACGAAGGAATGGAGGTTTAATGCTGGGATTTTCGGCTGATTTGGGGCTGCTCTTAGTGGCTGAAATTTCTAGCAATTAATTAGGATTGAATTAGGGTTTTATTCCTTAAGTGTGCCCTTATATAAACACCTTGTCTAATTGGGTTTTAATTAGGTTAGTTAAACCCAAGCCCACTAGGATTATAATTACATAAATAAACTTTAATTAAAAAGTATATACTATGTAATTTAATTCTATTTAGCTAAATTTAATTACCCCTAAATAAAATTAAGTTACACTTAAGTAAATACAATATATGTATTTAATTTTCCTACTTAGGAAAATTATTTAATTAATTATTTACTTTATGTAATTCAATTAATTGATAAATTAATTAATTACATTATTTAAACTTATTAATTAAATTAAATTCAACCTAATGTTAATTAATTACCTTGACACCGAATGTCAACTAATTAATTAACGCATTCCTTCCAATGTACATTACATGTACAATTTCTATAAGTTCCGGCTCAGTTGATCTATGTGCACGATCCTATGGGTCTGTCTTTATGTTGGCAGTAGGCCCAAGACTCACAGACTGTAAGTGGGTTCTAGTAAACCATTACAGCCCCCAATTAAGACAGAGATGCAGCAGTCTTTCGAAGACACTCACCCGGTAGGAATCTCATAATGTCCTTTGCCTAACGATATCGATATGAATAAACAAGAGGCATGGTGTCCGTCATCCTCTTCTGTTGTTTATTATATTTCTTGATCTTGAGTTGACTGATTAATCAAATAAGCACCGACTTACTTGGGTATGGCCATACACTTATCAGTCCCACTCATCAAGTGGCCAATGATATCACCTCGGTATTACCTGAGTGGCAATTCCATTACTTCATCATCAATATCAACATGTTCACTGGTCCACCCAATCATACCCGTATTTAGCATCATTTTACAGACCTGTTAGGTGTATGTCAAAGTGAACTGGATTCCATATTGATATTATAATGAAATCTGGTCTGAGGACAAAAGAGACCTATTCAAGAAAGTCCTATGACGCGACAACCATGTGGCTTTTTTGTGCAGATCGATCCAGTCCCATGTCAATTACATGTACCTATATTCATGACTGACTATACAAGTACTATAGCTAGTTAAGAACTGCCATACAGTCATCAAATATATAAGTCTATGGTTCTATTCGTTCCTACGATTAGAACAGACCTGGGATAGGTTTTATGATTATCAATCAATGGATACTCTACTCATATTATAGCACAAGATATAAATGAAATAGATTAATTACCTTTATTAATGTGACACGAATAATGTATTCATACAATGAGTCTTAATGTCTAATACAAAATACAAGAATCCAATGCCCTAAGAACTAGCGCACACCAATATTGGATCACCAGAAATGGATTTGGATGTCAGGGAAATGCCTTGCAATCACAAACCATCTCGAACACGTCTGCAATCTCCAAGACCTGAATGGAATAATCAACTTGGATGAACGTATATATATTAGAACCACCCAAGCAAGTAAATTCTTAAAGAATTCTAACTGTTTCTTATTGATTTAATTAAGGATTTTTAATCATTTTCAATGGATTTTTTGATTTTCTCTCTTTTTCCCTTCAAATCTCTAAAAAAAAACCCTAATTTCTCTCTATGGTGGTTGCTCTCTCTGTTCTCTGCCTCCCCTTTCATTATTTACCTTTTTATACCTCCCCAAATAGGTTAAAAAATCAGAATTTAAGACTGATTTACGCTAATTAGGAAGTCTGATGATTACATCCGTGCGACTGTAATAGACTACATTCGTGCGGCTATAATAGACTACTGCCGTGCGACTATAGTAGACTGCAGCCGTGCGGCTGTAGTGACCAGATCAGCCTAATTTACGTTTTTTGCCTTTTCTCTTCGATTTTTCCAAACGCTCACTCGACCTTCTTCGGGGTTTTGTACCAAGACCTGTCATACATATTCGAGTCATCCGAGACATTTCCGAAGTTCCCCCGGTTATTTCGAATCCGCTTTATGTTTATCCGTGAAAAAGTTAATAATGGCTTTCATCACCGAGATCGGGAAAAACCTGTGCTCACAGGCTACCCCTTGCATGATCAAAGTCGACTTGAACGGGTGCTTGTGCTCGGTTCGAGTTTGGTCCCGTGATAGTGAGCAAGGTGAGAAGGAGAAAAGGACTTACCTGGTGGCTCCTCCCGCATCGAACAGCTTAGATGTTTGTAGGGACTTGTCTCGGTTGTTTTACGAAATAGCGGTCTTGACCAGGTTGATTTGATTCTTCTAGGACTTACTTTGACTCTGTTACGAAGCATATGACTTTGCCCGAATTGGTTTGATGTTCTCCAGGGACGTGCTTCGACTCCATCGTGAAGCAGAGGACTTTGCCCAGATTGTATTGATTTTCTAAGGTCGTGCTTCGACTCCATTGCAAAGCAAAGGACTTTTCCCAGATTGTATTGGTTTTCTAGGGATGTGCTTCGACTCCATTACGAAGCAGAGAACTTTGTCCATATTTAATTTTCCTTGCCATTTGATGTTCATGAAAGGAAAGGGTATTTTGGTAATTTCATAGTTTGGGAAGTTGGCACCCTTTGAAGGAAGGGTACTTCGGTCATTTGATTTCTCATGGGGCCTATGTCAAGAAAAGAAATGAGTTTTGGTGGTATGGTCCCCTTCTGTGATGGGAAAAGGGGTATTTTGGTCATTTGGTAGCTTGGTGGCTAGCAAAAGGGGTATTTTGGACTTTTCACCTCTAGTGGAGTTTGTGTCACTTGGGAGAGAAATATTTTATTGATTTGGTCTTCCGTATAGCTGTGTCGCTAAAGGGAAGGCGTTTTGCCCATCTGGTAGTTTGGTCACTAACAGAAGGGAATTTTAGTCATTTCACTTCTAGCAGGGCTTGTGTCACTGAAGGAAAGGACAATAGTGTTTCCTGTTAAGCTTGTGTGGCTGGGGAAAGATGCTTTGGTGATTTGAGAAGCTTAATTATCTCCTTTGATGTTTTAAAGTTGTTTCGGGTGCGTATTTGTTCCTTAATTGATAATTTTGGAAACAAAAATTTTTGCCCCTTCGATCAAGAATGAATATGGACTGAATATCTTGCCCCTTGATACCATTGATATCTGCTCTCTGTGGCAGAGCAATACCATTGAAATCGGCTCTCTGTGGTAGACCAATACCATTGAAGTTGGCTTTCTATGGCGGAGCAATACCATTGAAGTCGGCTCTGTGGTGGAGCAATACCATTGAAGTTGGCTCTCTGTGCCGGAGCAATACCATTGAAGTCGGCTCTCTGTGGTGGAGTGATACCATTGAAATCGGCTCTCTGTGGTGGAGCAATACCATTAAAATTGGCTCTCTATGGTAGAGCAATACCATTGAAATTGGATCGGGAGTGCGTATTTATTCCTTGATCGATAATTTTGGAAACAAAAATTTTTGCCCCTTAGATCAAGAATAAATACGGCTTGATTGTTTTGCCCCTGGATACCTATAAAAGACAAGGAATACCCTTCTCAGGATTGTATTAGTGTAAAGATGAATTCTGAAATTGAGAAAAGTCTCTTACATGGGATTTGAGGATGCCCTAGTGTCAAGTTATTTCTACTTTCGGAGTACTCATGGCTCGAGACAGCCTGATGATGATAACATGTACCTATACTTGAGTACACATTGATGTGTGTATACATGTGTATGTGTATGTTTTGAGTGTATGTGTATGTGCATGTCCTGGATGCATATGCGTATGATTATGGTGCTTTTTATGATTTACTTGGTGTAGATGGTGATTGGGATTAAGTCCGCTCACTCTAGGGTGAAGGTTGACCAGTTGTGTCGACGGGTCACCGAGTTAGAGATCATGAGTCAGACCTTCATAGATCGGGTGGATGGTTTGGAGGCCAAAGTGGGTCTGCCCCTGATGGGATAGTTCTGATGTGACAACTAAGAATTGGGCAGGAGGTATCCAGCTGCTTGGATTGACCCATGTGACTTTTCTACTTTCCCGCTCGGCTGTGCGGATAGTATGGTCAGTTGCTAAGGGTCCTTCGATCTTTGTGCATCACTGAGTGTAGAGTGTTTACACCACAGCGGCCTCGACACGTGTAGCATCAGTGGATGCATCCTGGTTGCTTGCCTCATGAGACATGGACATGAGGTGCTAACTTTGAGGTGCCCCGGTCTTTAGAGGATTAGGGTTACCTGAGCGTGTTTCTACTGTATGACTTTTCTTCTTTTTTTTTTTTTAATTTTATGTCCTAACTTTTGCATAGGCCGCCTTTTTGGGTTTTCTACCTATCGAACTGTCTTTACTTTTGCCCGAATTGCCCCTTCGGGTTTTCAACTCAGCAGACTTTATTTTGTGTCCTAATTTTTGCATAGATTGCCCTTTTGGGTTTTCAATCTATCAGACTGTCCTAATTTTTGTATGGACCGCCTCTTCGGTTTTCGATCCATCAGAGTCTTTTTTTTTCTTTTCTTTTTTTTTTTTTTTGAAGTGAGATGCATGTAAATAGAAAATGTGCACATCCATACGAATTCAATTTCAAGCAGACTTGGGACATTTAACCGAATAGAAAATGGCATTCATTCATTCACTCATTTATAATGTTTTAGCACAATGCACATCAAAGATGAAATGAAGCTAAGGATAGAATCAGTAATGGTATCTGTCTCGACTGGACCTATGCCTGCCACCAACTGGTCTTTGTAGATTTTCCAACTGATGGTGCTCGCCTCTCTGTCCTAACTTTTGCATGGACCGCCTTTTTGGTTTTCGATCCATCGGACTATCCTAATTTTTTCATGGATCGCCTTTTTGGTTTGTGACCCATCGGACCCTTTTTTTTTAACACGTAATAGTGCTTGGGCTTGTCTGGGTTGATGGGGTTGACGACTTGGTCTTTGTCTCCCCTGGTGGAACCGCTTCCATCCTGTAGGCTAAGGAGTATGATGTTTCTTCAGTGCGTACTCTAATGCTAGTTCTTTGTCCTTGCAAAGCAGATGGTAATATGTCGACCCCAACTCTGTAAGTAAATACCACTTTTGATGGAATCCCTTTGATGGATTTATTGGCTGCTTCTATCACCTCGTTGGTTTGTGAGAGATACGGAGATTGTCTATAATGTCTAACCCTTTATTTTGGAGCACTGCGTAATTGCCCCTAGGAATTGTACTCCATCATCAGTCATGACATAATAGCACTTTTTTTTCTTTCTTTTTTATTTTTAATTTTATTTTTTATTTTTAGAAGTGACATTCATATATAGTTCTGCTTCTACCCACTTCAAGAAGTAGTTGATGGTTGCGACCATGGAGCGATGCCCATTCAAGTCTGCAGAGCTCCTGCTTGGCTGATTCCATCTTCAAATCCTTCAGAACTTGGTGTTCAGTAATTTCTTTGTCATCTTGGCTCGACATCATACGGTTAGGCAAAGATTCCCATGTGCTTTTATGGTACTTTTGCAAAAAAAAAAAATTTTCTCTCATCAGGCGTGAGATCTTTCAAGACGGATATCCTTTTCAAGTCTTCATCTATCCTTAGATTCATTTCATGCATTGATGCATCATGTATGCTAAAGACATTAAATGAATGTTTGTATGCATGCAGAGTTCCATTCGAGAAAATATCACACAAGTAATTGAAACCAAATTCTATTGAATTAAACACTGAGAGGTTGAATTGTTCATAGAATAAATGATAAAGATAACAAAAGTAAAACAAACTAAAACATCAAAATGACTATCATCCTCCATATGCGGAGGGTCTTCTTTTATTAAAGCCTCATGGTCCTCAATAACTTGTGCATCTGAATCACCCGAGGTTGGGCAATGGATTATTCTGAATGCTAGGTTTCAAAGTCGGCTCGATGATCTTTCTGTCAGCAACAAACTGCTTGATGGCCTTAATCAACTGGGTGCATTCATTTGTATGGTGACCTATCATCACATGGTAAGAGCAGAATTGTCTTTATTTACCTTAGCCGGAGGGGAAAATGGCCTGAAACTCTGCAACAGACCAGCCTTTCTACACTTAGTATAGATCAGGCTTACTGACTCAGCCCATGGACTAGTGACCCTTTGAGGAGTCTGCCTTCCTTGGATCATAGTGGCCACGTCCGCCTCATGCACTTCGAACAGAGCTGCATCCGGAGTTGTCTTAGCACTGGACCCCACTGAAGTAGCCATAGAGCTGCTACCCTTGTACCCTTGAGAGTACCCTTGGTTATTTCTGTAGGAGCCCGAACCTTGTCTGCCTCTCTGCTCCTCTTCCTCGTATCGCTCGATAGACTTGGCAAATTCAACCACTTCATTGAAGGAGTGGAATCTCTTCAGTTTCATTTTATCCTTATATTTGGGCAGACTACCATCCACCAGCTTCACAATGAGCAACTCCAACTTTGGTGCCCCATCCACCAAAACTTGCACATCCATCCATCGTTTGTAGTAAGCCGGGAAGGACTCATTTGGCTTTTGGTGGATTCTCTCTAGGTCTTCGAGGGTAGTCTCTACTTGGGTATTGTAAGCGTATTGCTTTACAAAAGCTTCAGATAGGTCCTCCCAAGTAGAACGGGTGTATAGAGGCATCTTCATATACACTTTGCCGTAACAACCCTAAGAGTAGTCAGAAACAGGTTTAAGAGGTGACCTTTCCCAATCCCCATGCTAGTCATCAACCTCACATAACTGTTCAAATAGGCTTCCGGTGGGCCTTCCCTAGTGTAGGGAGGAAGATAGGGCATGTGAAAACCAGCTGGGAGCGGCTCTCCTCCATTAGCCATTAAAGTAGTCGGGTCGACATACTTAACAGGGTTACAGTGCAACATCTCCTTCAGCTTAGGTAGCATGGCTTCAATATCAGAAAATTTCTGATTGAGACGCTTTTCCAGCATCGTCTCAATCGAGGCTTCCCTTTCCTTCTCAAAGGCTTCATCCTCTTTGGACTGACGGTCGGGTTCTTTGTGGTTGATCACTCCACCGCTTCCCCCAAGAAGGCTTGCTCCAGTAGCATTGGTAATTTGGACAAACTATTGTCCCCCACTTCCAGCCGAAGTCTGAGCCGGTGGAACAGACTGAATAGGGAGGGTGCCTATCACGGCCTGCACTTGTTTCTTAAGAGTAGCCTTGAACTCGTCTGAGGTTAGGAAGCTCCTCATAAAAGCAGCCATATCGCAAGGGAAGTTTCCACTATTTCCGCTGGCCATCTCCGCTCTGTCCGCTTCTTCTAACAAGATTTGACTGTCAACTGGTAGAGTGGGCAACTGAATTTCAACCTCTGATCTGAATCTGACCCAGAGCTGATTCCCTCCACGGTGACAGGCTCCGATTCAACTGAATGAACTGGCAGGTTCGGCTCTGATTCAACATGGACTAACAGTTTTGAGTTGCGACTCCAAACTGCACATTTAACATAAGGTTAGAAGCTCGGGTGGATGTCATGGACCTAGACTCGACACACTAAATGGCGTGTATGGTGTGTTCATGTTCATGATCGGATGATGCTTCATGGATGTGGATGATGATGAAAATGACTTTTATGTTTTCTTTCCTTTTGTTTTGGATGTTCCAAGCATATCCCATGCCATGCAAAAGACAATGCAAAAATGTCACATGTGGGCCGGCGCACGAACAGAAGTTCGGCGCCTTCGGGGCACCTAGTGGATGTCATGAAATGATCACATGTGTACTGACACATGGACAGAGGTTTGATGCTTCGTAGGTCAATGAAATGACATGTCATGGTCATATGGGAGCCGTTCCATAGACAGAGGTTTGATGCTTTTATGGCATCTTAGATGAAGTGATGTCACAATCAAGTCGCGTGTAACCCGAGACATGGACAACATTTTAGCGTTCATGGAATACCTTGCATGATTTAGGCATGTTATGAAATGTCCTAATACGAGTACTAACTCGGCACTCATAGAGTACCTTGAATGAATTATGGATGCTATGGAACTATCCGATGTGGATCGTGACACACAAGCAAGACTTTGGTGTCGCTATGACACCAATGGTGAATGGTCATGATGTCATGTGATGATATTGTGTGATCCACCACATGAATATAAGCCTAAGACCATTGTGGTCCTTTAATAGTGCAATGATGTAATGAAATGGCCAAGTGCAATCCAGTGCACAGGCGAAATACGGGTAGTCTTAGGGACTCCCGATATGTCATGAAATGAAATGGTCGTGAAGGGCATACCTAGAACATCCTTACATTTTGGATGGGATGAGATGGTATAAAAGCCCATGACATACAGAATGCAAATGGCTGCACAAAAATGTGGTTAGGATGCATGACATATAAGATGATGTCGTGTATGCTTTATGGAATGCGAGCACACAAGATGTATATGACACATGGGTAAGATGTTAGGGTTGCAAGAAAATGTGGTTAGTATAGCATCACACGTATGATGATGCTTCAAAATGGCTACATAAAAATGTGGTTAGAAAATGGCCCACGGATGATGCGTGTTTGATGTTGCATGTAAAGGTCAAAAATGAAACCACCATGGAACAAACATTAGCACACACAACAATATGCTCACCCTTCCAACCTTATTCCTCCATTCGATTGGTCTCGCATTCTTCCTAGGTGTTGGGTCTCTTTGGCATCAACCGGGGATACCAAAGGTGCACTCTTAATGTCCATTTTCAAATATATGTTTTCGTAACCCTAAGGGGAAGTTGCTAGGGCATTACATGAAGGTATAAGTCAAACCAAGGGTCATACAGGTTCCCACAGCGAAAATATACTCCTCACTTCTCCCACTCAAGGGTCCAAACGAAGGGGTACGTACGAGGCTATGAGTGGTCTACCCCCTTGGGTGCCTCCAATCCTAGTGGAAGAGGTAGGTCACCTTTGGGAGTAAACCGGGCTTAATCATGTGTTGGAGGGATTAAAGAACAGAAAATGTCATGCTATGCGGTTGTGGATGAGATATCGAGTTATGAATTAATAATTGACATCAAGTGAGGACGTACTTCGATTGTTGCCTAAGTTCCTTAAGCTTTTTATGAAAAATCTTTTAAAGAAACCGTTAATCCCCAGCAGAGTCGCCACTGTGAGCAGACGATGTTTTAACGAAATGCGCAGTGAAGCGGGAACCGAGGATCTTCTTTTTGAAGTGTGATGATGTGGTTTTGAAAATGGGTCTTAAACTTCTTTAAGAAAATCGTTCATTTTATTGGAAATCCCTTTTTGTAGAAAACTTAAATTTAAGTGTGAATTTTGGAAAATTGATTTTTTTTAGAAAATCCCAATTTAAACTTAAAGATCTCAAAACCTAAATTCCAAGATTAGATACAGAGTTGCCACCCGGATCAGCTTATTGAGGAAATTCCGGTACAGCTCCCTACCAAGGGTAGACGCGGTCCCTAATCCAGAGATTCAAGGTTCGGGCAACACATCTACTAATCCTCACTTATTTTCGATTATTATTTCATAATATAATATAACATCCACTTAATTCTATTCATTTTATCTTCTTTTATTTTTTTTTTTAACCAATGCTCATACACATGACATAAATATAAATCTAAAAATAAAGTGCAGAAAAGTAAAGTGCAAGAAAGGTAAAGTAGAGGCCAAATTATACAACCCATAAAAAGAAAAAGCTCTCATCCTCACCATTACAATCGCCTAGATACACGAAAATCTAAAAAAGTACAATGGCCTAGAATACACGATTTGGTCTATAAAATACATCCAAAAATAAGAATAAAGAAAAATAAAAGCTGTATCGAAATACAGTTAGCACAAGTAAATAAAACACACCAAGGACTCATACAAGACAAAATATGGGTATTCTAGGAAACGGGGTCATGCATAGGGGGATAATCGAGAAGTCCGGGCGACTACTCGATTAGAGCTGGAAAACATTTTATTGAAACGCCCTGTAGATTTTATGGATGAAAAACCAATTTTGAAAACAATTTGGCTCATTTTACATGCATTTTCCAACTTTTAGCGGGCCGGATATCCCGGGACTCGGGAGTCTTGTTCGTGAGTGGGCCTAAATTGAACATCCATCTATGGTCTGAAAATGTAAACATGCCAAAAATCTGTTTTGAATGAGGAGGAGAGGCAAAATTACAAGTTAAAGGCCCAGAAGGGCATAACTGTAATTCTGCTTCTCGGACTTACAGCCGTGCAGCTGTAATGCTCTAGAATGCATTTCGGTTTTCTTTTCTCGTTTTGAAAATCGTTTTGGAATTTTGATGATTTTAAGCAATCTGGGATTTCTAGAAACTAAAGAAATTCCACAAAAATGGATCCGGATCGGATCAAACGAGTCCGGAAATCCCTAAAAACTCGAAATCGCCAAACTTTATCATTCCATCCAGTAATTATAAATCTGAAAAACGAAAATCAAACACATACGGATGTAGTTGGACCAATAATATTCATGAAAAACACATTTGATTTGAAAACGGAAGCATTATCGGTGGATTTGGGGCATTCGGAGCTTCTGCCTCTGAAGATTATAGCCGTGTGGCTGTAACCGCAATTGCTTCCAAAATCGCTAAAAACACAAAATCACAAACCAACAACACCCAAAATGAATAAAAAAGAGTTTTTAAGGCCTCTCAGAATTACCTTGACTGTGTTCCAGCGTTTTGGATCAGCAGAAATGGATTTGGATGTCAGGGAAACGCCTTGTAATCACGAACAACCCCGAACACGTATGTAATCTCCAAGACCCGAATGGAACCCCGAATCAACTTGGATGAACGTTTATAGATTAGAACCACCCCAGCAAGTTAATTCCCAAAGAATTCTAACTGTTTCTTATTGATTTAATTAAGGATTTTTAATCGTTTTCAATGGATTATTTGATTTTCTCTCTTTTTCCCTTCAAATCTCTAAAAAAACCCCTAATTTCTCTCTATGGTGGCTGCTTTCTTTGTTCTCTGCCTCCCCTTTCGTTATTTTCCTTTTTATACCTCCCCAAATAGGTTAAAAAATTAGAATTTAAGACTGATTTACGCTTATTGGGAAGTCTGATGATTACAGCCGTGCGGCTGTAACAGACTACAGCCGTGCGGCTGTAGTGCACTACAGTCGAGCGGCTGTAGTGACCAAATCAGCCTAATTTATGTTTTTCGCCTTTTCTCTTCGATTTTTCCAAACGCTCACTCGACCTTCTTCGAGGTTCCGTACCAAGACCTGTCATACATATTCGGGTCATCCGAGACATTTCCGACATTCCCCCGGTTATTCCGAATCCGCTTCACGTTTATCCATGAAAAAGGTAATAATGGCTTTCATCACCGAGGTCGGGAAAAAACCCGTGCTCACACCTCCGCATGTGGAGGACGATAGCCATTTTGATGTATTTTATTATTATTATTATTTATTATGTGAACAATTCAGCCCATAAGGCGTTTAATTCAATGCAATTTGATTTCGATTACTTGTGTGATATTTTGTCGAATGGGACTATGCATACATACAAACATTCATTTAATGCCTTCAACATACATGATGCATCATTACATGAAATGAATCTAGAGACAGATGATGACCCAAAAATGGTATCTATCTTGAAAGACCTTACGCTTGATGAGAGAAAAGAAGTAACAAAAGTACCATAAAAACATGTGAAAACCTTTGCCTGGCTATACGATGTCACGCAGGGGTTGACATAGAAATTACTGAACACCAGATTCCAAAGGATTTGAGGACAAAACCAGCCAAGCAGAAGCTTCGTAGACTTAGACTGGACAAAGAGGGGTAATCACAACATGAGGAATTGATAGCGTCAGAGAAATAAGGCCACTTACGGTGAACGGACGTCGAGTCACAATCGTAACTGTCAAACTACTTCTCAAAGTGGGTAGAAGTAGAGTCATTTATGAACATCACAGTAAAAAAAAAATAGGAATGCATCTGCATCATGTCGTGAACGACAATGGACTACAATTCCAAGGAGTAACAACACGGTGGTCCAGAACAAAGGGGTGGAGCATAATGGGTCATCTTCATATCTCCCACAATCCAATGGGGCGGTAAAAGCAATAAATGAATCTATCAATGGGATTCCGTTAAGAATGGTAGCTACCCATAGAGATTAGGTTGACATGTTGCCATTTGCCTCGCTAGGACACAGGATTAGCATTAGAGCACCCACTGGAGAAGTACCATGCCCTTCGGTCTATGGGGTGGAAGCAGTTCTATTAGTGGAAACAGAGACCAAGTCATCAACCCCATCAATCAGGATAAGCTCAGGCGTTACTACTTCAAAAAAAAAAGTCCTATGGATCAAAAACCGAAAAGGATGTAAAAATTAAGACAGTTTGATGGATCGAAAACCAAAAAGGCGATCCATGCAAAAATTAGGACAGAGAGGTGAGCATCATCAGCAAGAAATCTGTAAAGACCGATTGATGGCAGTCGTGGGTTCGATCGAGGCGGATACCATTACTGATTCTGTCCTTAGCTTCATTTCATCTTTGATGTGCATTATGCTAAAACATTATTAATGAATGAATGGATGAATGCTTTGGTCTGTTCATTTAAATGTCCCAAGTCCGTTTGAAATTGAATTCATGTCATGCATATACGGTTGTATGCATTTCTTGTTTGCATGCATTTCACTTAAAAAAAAATCTGATAGCCTGAAAACCGAAAAGTGGTCTATGCAAAAGTTAGGATACAAATAAAAGTCTGTTGAGTCGAAAACCCAAAAGGGCAATTCAGGCAAAAGTTAGGACGGTCCGATAGGCTGAAAACCCATAAGGGCAGTCTATGTAAAAATAAGGACATAAAAAAAATCAGCAGTGGCCCCTGATGATACAAATACCCTACAGCCCGAGATATCTCAAAGTCAGTGCCTCACGTTCGTGTCTCGTAGGGCATGCTGCCAAATCAACCAACCAAGCTCTGTAACGGCCATCCGTCTCCATCAGAGTTGTATTGTCATACCTCAGAATCTCAGAGCGAATAGGACTCATCCACTGTTGCTGTACATGTCTGGGCCACCGCGGTGTGAACTCTCCACACTCATTCGCGCACAAAGAATGGGGCACTCCCTGTGCCTGCCTATACTGTCTGCATAACCATACAGGAGAGTAAAATGTCACCCGAGTTGTGAGCGGACGACCTTTTTACGGAACGGGCGATGAAGCGGGAATCGGGGATTTTCTTTTTGAGATTTGAAGATGTGGTTTGAAAACGGGTCTTTAATCTTTCTTAAGAAAATCTTTCATTTTATTGGAAAAACCCTTTTGTAGAAAACTTAATTGTAAGTGTGAATTTTGGAAAAAAAAAAAGTTTTTTAGAAAATCCCAATTTGAACTTAAAGATCTCGAAACCTAAATTTCGAAATTAGATACAGAGTCGCCACCCGGATCAGCTCATCCGGGAAATTCCGGTACAGCTCCCTACCAAGTGTAGACGCGGTACCTAATTCAGAGATTCAGGGTTCGGGCAACAAATATACTAATCCTCACTTATTTTCAATTATGATTTCATAATGTAATGTTGCATTCACTTAATTCTACTCATTTTATCTTCTTTTTATTTTTAGTTAATGCTCATTCATATGACATAAATATAAATCCAAAATAAAATGCAGAAAAGTAAAAGTGCAGGAAAAGTAAAGTAGAGGCCAAATTATACAACCCCAAAAAAAAAAGAAAAAAACTCTCATCCTCACCATTACAACCGCCTATAATACACGAAAATCTAAAAAGTACAATTGCCTAGATACACGATTTAATCTATAAAATACATCCAAAAATAAAAATAAAGAAAAATAAAAGCTACATCCAAATACGGTTAGCACAAGTAAATAAATCACACCAAGGACTCATATAGGACAGAATAGGGGTATTTTAGGAAACGGGATCATGCGTAGGGGGTAACCGGGTCGACCAGACTGGTCGGCCCGGTTAGACCTGGAAAACGGTTTTTGAAACGCCTTGTAGGTTTTATGGATGAAAAACCAATTTTGAAAACCATTTGACTCATTTACATGAATTTTCCAACTTTACTGGGCCGGATATCCCGGGACCCGGGGGTCCCATTTGTGGGTGTGCCTAAGTTAAACATCCATCTAGGGTCCAAAAAGAATGTAAACACACCAAAATTCAGTTTTGAATAGGAAAAAGATGCAAAATTACAAATTTAGGGCCCAAAAGGGCAAAACTGTAATTCTGCCTCAACTACAGCCACGCCACTGTAGCTTACAGCCGTGCCACTGTAATGCTCCAGAATGTGTTCCGGCCTTCTTTTCTCGTTTTTGAAAATCGTTTTGCAAATTTAGCGATTTCGCCTCAACTACAGCCATGCCACTGTAGCTTACAGCCGCACAGTTGTAATATGGAAATTATAGTTGTTCCCCTATAGGTTACAGCCACACTGCTGTAGGTTACAGCCGGGCGGCTGTAATCATAAGTGGGGCAGCTGTAATAAAAAATCACTTCTAAAATCGCAAAAAATTCAAAAACACCACAAACAGCAATCAAAACAAAAGAAAATGGGATTTTTAAGGCCTCTCAGAATGCACCTTGTCTGTGTTCCAATGTTTTGGACCACCAGGGATGAATCCGGATACCGGGAACGCCTTGCAATCACGAATAACCCAAAAGCTTGTGCGATTTCCAAAGCCCGAACAGAACCCCGAATGAGTGATTATGGCCTAAGAACGTTCCAAGAAAACTAATCTCCTCAAAGTTATGGTGATTTAAACAGATTTTGTTAAGATTTCTTTGATTATTTAGGATTAAAACGTTCAATTTTAGTCTCTTTTTCTCAAAAACCCTAAGTGTATATGTGTTTTTCTCTCAATTTCTTAATTCTCTCTGTTTTTTTGTCTGTTGTGTTAACTCTAAAATCCGGTCACAATCAATTTATATCTCCTATTTAAAAATCCGAATTAAATGCTGATTTGGCACAAAAAAGGAAATCTGATGATTACAGCCGCGCCACTGTAGACTACAGCCGCGTAGCTGTAATGTCCAGATTAGGCCATTTTCACTTATTTTTCATTCTTTTCCTTGGTTCTCTTAAATACTCACTCGAACTTCTTCGGGGTTCCGTAACAAGACTTTTCATATACATTTGGGTCATCCGAAACATTTCCGATGTTATCCCGATCGTTCCGAATTCGATTCATTTTTATCCGTGAAAAAGGTAATAATGGCTTTCATTACCGAGGTCGGGAAAAAACCCGTGCTCACACGAGTCAACCCCGAGTAGCTGTATACCTCCTGCCCAAGTCTTAATGGTCACATGTGAAATGTCCCACCAGGGGCAGACCCAATGGATGGATGCATCTATCCTTTCCCTCAACCAAATAGACCACTCCTTTGCAGAGCAGGTAGCAAAATCTGTGACCTCGATGCGCCGAGCCCAATAATGCTTAGGAGCATACTTCTGATAAAGTAGAGGAATACTTAGGAGACTCAACTTCTATAATAGCCAAATCTATATGATAGCCAGTCGATCAGAAGGGTAATGAAACAATCAGATTAAGAAAGTATAAAGTAGGAGTATACCTGAAGAAGAAAGGGGCACCCATTAGTCTCAATGGGGTAACCAGAATGAACAGAATCCAAGTAGATTAGGCTCTCAGCTAAGATAACCCCTATGGGTGAAGCACCATCGGCCATCTGAGCCACAACCGAGGCCAACCGAATCTGCAGGTCCCATCCCTGGACTCATATAGATAACTAGACATCAGCAGTAGACTCATTAGAGGGGCCCAACTAGAGGCAGAAGTGGGTAAAGTAGAGCATAGATCCATGATTACAGATAGACTGAATCTCATAGGGGCAGCCTCGCCAGAGAGAAAACAGCCCAAGCCTACTGCGTCCAGCACGAAAAATCTCTGAAGTGCATGTAAGCTATCAGAATTGGAGTCAGGAACATCAAACCTGACTCCACGGGGGTAGGGGATATAGAGAATGGCGCTGAACTTCTCGACCATGGGACACAGCTCCTACCCAGAGAAGTGGAAGATTTGTCCATCGGATCCCAAAAGCTGGCCGCAGCCACCAGAAAAGCCTTGTTCGGAATCAAAGTAGTGTAGACCCGCATAGACTACAGACCAAAAGGAGCCAGTAAAGCCCAGTTAGAAGAGCGGGAAATCCTCCAGTAGTCCCTAAGGCGATCACAAAGTCAATCCATTGGAAAGGGGTGTAGAAAGAAGAAAAATTACTGAAGCCTACCTATAGCCGTGTGGCTCTAACTGAACCTTTTCCTATAGCTGCACGGCTGTACCTATAGTGGTGCAGCTGTATATATAGTCATATGGCTGAAGACCAGAGATAGTACTTTCTCTATACTTAAATACAGAATTCCCAGATCATAGCTGCATGGCTCTACTAGTTAGTGGCAGTTTTTAACAGAAATTGATTCTAAAATCATCAAAACGGGTCCCGAGAAGTGTTAAAGTGACTCAAATAATGACAAAGGTGAGTATAGTCGAAGAGCATTCATTCAGAATATAGACTCGGTGGAAAAAGAAAGAGCGATGGATATCAGAAGGAGTATCATGATGTATCGAGTCAAATAAACAAGCAAGTGTAACAGAAACGAAGCCCACAGATAGGCGAAATGTTCTAAAATACATGAATCTGAGCCCACAGATGGGCTGTCATATCAATAAAGGCAAGAGAAGATTAAGGATATCCCCCGTCATCCTGATCATCCATCTCATTCTCATCCCCAGTATCCTCAGAGCTGGCAAGCTGAGCCTCCAATTCATCTACCTGCGTTCGGAATGTCTGGTTCATGAACTCCAAATCTGCAACACGTCTCTATAGCCGGTCCACCTCCGACCTTAGACGAGTGGACTCACGGCGATGAACACTAACTGTGGACTACACCAGAATCAACAACATGAACATCATGTCATATAAATGCATACACTTGCAACATACACACACATGCATATAGGCATCAACACTAACTCAAACACAGGTACTTACAATCATCGTCGTGTTGTCTCAGATCGTGAGCATCCTGAGTACAGAAATGGCGTGACACAGGGCCATCCCCTGAGATACCAGAATATGCATGGAAACAGTTGCACGAATCAGAGGTAACAGTGAGAATCGAAGTGCAGATGAAAGCAAGAGTACTCATATGAGTGGTATCAGAAGGGGTACTAGCAGGGAGGGTGTGGTCACTGAGATATAGATCAGCCCGGTACGACTACCCGGACTCATCAAGTAGCTGAATGTATGGGTTTATCGGGAACTCTAGTCACCCAAGAATGAAGCCAGTAAGGGGGACCAGTGGAGGAATCACCGGAGGAGCAGACGGAGCGCCCTCCACCCTTACATCATCATCATGCTCGGCCGCCCACGCTGAAGAGCTCCTATCTCCCCGACCACCTACAGTCTGGGACCCTCGATCGCTGGAGCATCTACCAGATAAAGTACGAGGGTGCTTGCCTCTTCTTGACTGCTATAGGTAATAAAAGAAGGGTGTTAGTAAATAATAATTTAGCGTAGATAAATAAAAAGCAGAAAAGGAAACCTGCACTGCTCCAGTAGTAGGAAGGAGGTGTGTGGTGGCGAACTGGAGGTAGTCTTCCTCCACTTCATCTACCACATAGCCGGATCCAAAGAGGTCGGGATGGTCCATTACCGATAGAAGATACTTCCAAAATAGTCCCATGGGCAAAGCGGCCGCGATCTTATGCCCAGTGGGACTAGAGCGCCAATTAGAGACCTGCTCTCTGAGATACCTGTGAGCGAACGATAATTTTTCGGAACACGTGGAGAAGCGGGAACCGGGGATTTTCTTTTTGTGTGATGATGTGTGGTTTTAAAAACATGTTTTAATTTTCTTTAAGAAAACTTTTCATTTTATTGGGAAAACCCTTTTTATAGAAAACTTAATTTTAAGTGTGAATTTTGGAAAATAGGTTTTTTAGAAAATCCCAATTTGAACTTGAAGATCTTGAAACCTAAATTTTGAGATTAGATACAGAGTCGCCACCCGAATCAGCTCATCCAGGAAATTCCGGTACAGCTCCCTACCAAGTATAGATACGGTACTTAATCCAGAGATTCAAGGTTCGGGCAACACATATACTAATCCACACTTGTTTTCAATTATTATTTCATAATATGATATGACATCCATGTAATATAAACTGCAAATAAAGTGCAGAAAAGTAAAAGTGCGGGAAAAGTAAAGTAATGGCCAAATTATACAACCCGGAAAAAAGAAAAACTCTCATCCTCACCATTTACAATCGCCTATAATACATGATGATCTAAAAAGTACAATCACCTAGATACATAAGATAATCTATTAAATACATCAAAAATGAAAAATAAAAATAAAGGAAGCTACATCCAAATATGATTAGTACAAATAAATAAAGCACACCAAGGACTCACATAAGACAGAATAGGGGTATTTTGGGAAACAAGATCATGCATTAAGGGGATAATCAAGGAGTCCGGATGACTACTCGATTAGACGTGGAAAACGTTTTATGAAATGCCCTGTAGATTTTTGTGAATGAAAACCAGTTTTGAAAATAATTTGGCTTATTTTACATGCACTTTCCAACTTTTAGTGGGTCGGAAACCCGAGGGTTCCGTTCGTGAGTGGGCCTAAATTGAACATCTATCTAAGGTCCAAAAATGTAAACATGCTAAAAATTTGTTTTGAATAGAAAGGAGACACAAAATTACAAGTTAGCGGCCCAAAAAGGGCAAAACTGTAATTCTGCTTCTTCAAACTACAGCCGAGCGGTTGTAGGGAATCACAGCCACGCCACTGTAGTGGCTGGGGTGGCTGTAACACCTATAGCCGAGCGGCTGTAATGCTTCAGAATCAACTTTTCGGTTTTCTTTTCTCGTTTTGAAAATTGTTTTGGAATTTTGATGGTTTCGGGCAATCTGGTATTTCTGGAAACTCATAATATTCCATAAAACGGATCCAGATCAGATCAAACGAGTCTAGAAATCCCTAAAAACCTGAAATTGCCAAATTTCAATCTCACATCCATCAATAAAAACTTAAAAACTATGAATATAATCATATATGGATGTAATTAGACCGATAATATTCACGAAAAACACATTGGATTTGAAAACAGAAGCGTTATCGATCGATTTAAGGAATTTGGAGCTTCTGCCCTAGAGATTACAACTGAGCGGCTGTAATCAGAAGACTACAGCCGTGCCACTGTAATATAGCCGAGCGGCTATGATCATCAGATAGGGCGGCTATAGCTGGGTTCACTTCCAGATTTGATAAAAACGTAAAATGATAAACAAATATCACCCACAACAAATCAAAAGCAGTTATTAAGGCCTCTCAGGATATACCTTATTTGTGTTCCAGCGTTTTGGATCACTAGGAATGGATTCGGACGCCGAAAAAAGCCTTGGAATCACGAACAACCCGAATCAAATCGAATGAATGCTAAACTGATCAGAACCACCCCAGAATGCTAATTTTCAGAGAATCCTAATCGTTTCTGGAGATTAAATTGAAGTTTTTGATAATTAAAGATTGGATTGTTTAATTTCTCTCTTTTCTCTCTCTAAAATCCCCATGTGTTTTTGTTGCAGAGAAATGATTCTGTCCTCTGTTGTGTGTTTTATTTCTGACCTAATTCATTTCTGGCTTTTATATCCTCTAAATTAGGTTAAAAATCTGAATTAAATACTGATTTTTCCCTAATTAGAAAATATGATAATTACAGCCGAGCGGCTATAGGGCACTATAGCCGAGTGGCTAATTTCACTTATTTTCTCTTTTCTCTTATGTTTTCCCAAACACTCATTCGACCTTCTTCGGGGCTCCATCCCAAGACTTGTCACACATATCCGGGTCGTCCGGAATGTCTCCAAAGTCATTTCGGTAGTTCCGAATCCATTTCACGTTTATCCGTGAAAAAGGTAATAAGGGTTTTCATCATCGAGGTTGGAAAAAACCCGTGCTCATAGGCTGCCTCTTGTGTGACCAAAGTCGACTTAAACAGGTGCTTGTGCCCTATAGAGCTTGGTCTCGCGATAGGGAGCACGGGAGAAGGAAAAGAGGACGTACCTGGTGGTTCTCCTCGTGCTGACCTGCTTTGACGTTTGTAGGGACTTGTCTCGGTTGATTTGCAAAATAGCGGTCTTCCCTAAGTTGATTTGATTTTTCAGGGACTTACTTCGACTCCGTTGCAAAGCATAGGACTTTGCTCGAATTGATTTGATGCTCTCCAGGGACGTGCTTTGACTCCATTGCGAAGCAGAGGACTTTTCCCATATCAGATTAATTCTCCAGGGACGTGCTTTGATTCCATCATGAAGTAGAGGACTTTGCCCAGATCAGATTGGTTCTCCAAGGACATGCTTCGACTCCATTGCGAAGCAGAGGACTTTGCCTGGACTAAATTCTCCTTATCATTTGGTGTTCATGAAAGGGAAGGGTATTTTGGTAATTTTATAGCTTGGAGAGTTGGTATCCTTTGGAGGAAGGGTACTTTGGTCATTTGGCTCCTCGTGGGGCCTATGTCACAAAAAGAAATGAATTTTAGTGGTTTGGTATCCCTTTTAGTAAGGAAAAGGGTATTTTGGTCATTTGGTAGCTTGGTGGCTAACAAAGGGTATTTTGGTCATTTCACCTCTAGTAGAGCTTGTGTCACTCAGGGAAGAGATATTTTGGTGATTTGGTCTTCCGTGTAGCTTATGTCGCTGATGGAAAGATGTTTTGGCCATTTAGTAGCTTGGTTACTAACAGAAGGGCATTTTGGTCATTTCACTCCTAGTGGGGCCTGCGTCACTGAAGGAAATGATAATAGTGTTTCTCGTGAAGCTCGTGTGGCTGGGGAAAGATGCTTTGGTGATTTGAGAAGCTTAATCATCCCCTTTGATGTTTTGAAGTTGTTTCGGGCGTGTATTCGTTCCTTGATCGATAATTTTGGAACCAAAAATTTTTGCCCCTTCGATCAAGAATGACTACGGGCCGAATATCTTGCCCCTTGATACCTACAAGACATGAAAATTACCTTCCACGGGATCAAATTGGCATAGAATAAGTTTTGAAAAATGAAAGAATGGAAATCTTGAAAAATAGCAAGCTACAGCCGCTTAGCTGTAGTACTACAGCCGCACGGTTGTATTGGTTTTAAGCTACAGCTGCTCAGTTGTAGTGATGGGTAAGATGTGGCTTTCAAAAGGCCATAAAACATACAGCAGACCATTTTCCACTTGAGGCCGAAAACCACTCTCTTCTCTAAGTGACTTTCTTGGTGCAAACCCTTGTAAATCTTCGAAATCATGAGGCGAAAGATGCGTAGAGTTCTCCAACCCATTCCTCTTGCCCAACCCACCTTTCAAACGAGGTTTTCTATCCTAGAGAGGAATTTTTACTTTAGCTTTTGAACCCATAGAGAGTGTTTATGGGCTAAAGGAAGATGACGAGTACTGTGGAATAAAGGTCGATGCTCCAGTGCCCATCCAACTCTAGATTTTGAGTCATGCCTTTATGAATCCAGTTAGTTTTCTTGAATTTCCCCTTTTTTCCAAAATTTGGAATTTCTGCAAAATTAGAGAAATTAGTCTATAATAGGTGAAATTGATGCATGATTTGAGTAGAAAATGCCCCTAGGATGCTTAGTTATTGATTTGGGTTGAGTTAGGACAAGATTTAACTGAAAAATGAACGAATTGTCATTGGCTGAAATTTCCCAGTTATAGCCACCCCAGAGGATGGTTACAGCCGTGTGATTTTTTGCTTTGATTCTTATGATGTGTATGCATTCTAAAAAGCTCATAAAATCCCTGATTATTGATTTTGCAGGTGAGATCCAGCCATTGTGGCAGTGGATCGATTGTGGAATCTTTGAAGTGGTACAGGTGGCTCCCAGCAAGAGCAAAGGAGATAGTGAATTCTACTGGTCTGCAGCGGTTGATTCGGAGCTTGACCATTACTACTCCTCGGACGAGTCGAGGACTTTTGGCTGCGCTTTTGCAGAGGTGGACGGACACCACCCATACATTTCATTTCCCATCCGAAGAGTATATGGTGACTCCGAAGGATATTATTGCTATCACCGGACTTCTCTTCTCTAGGCAAGTGATCCATTTCAACCAGATTTTTGCACATAATGGGTACTGGCAGGAGTTAGTGGCTATGCTCATTGGGATTGACTCTCCTGATAGCCGAATCCAATGTAAGAGCCTCCAAGATTACTGGATGAGGGGACAGACTGAGCTCCCGGAGGGGACTACTTTTGAGGCTCTCAATGAGAGGAGGTACGTGAGGGCCTTTCTACTGCATGCTCTTTCACCCTCCTATTCCCCACAGGCCGGAGTAGTTTGAATCTGGCCATGTTGCCATGCTTGATTGACCTAGATCTGTGGGGACTCTTAACTAGGGTCGAGTGGCCTTGGCCCAGCTTTACTATGCTCTTGACCTCTATGCTCAAGGCTCTCATAAGGAGATGAAGGCCTTCTGGATTCTGCTGCATGTGAGTATCTTGGACCCTTTATCTTAAGATTTTGCTTTCCTATGTATGTTTCCTGGATTGTTATCGATTTCATTTCCATACTTCTTCTGCAAGTTTGGACCTACGAATACTGCTTCGTCCCCCCCCCCTGTAGTGCAAGTTCCTGATGGCTACGAACTGGCCGAATTTCCCTGTCTTAGACGGTGGCTGGGGTTTGTCTGGAGTGACGTCGATAAAAATCAGGCTGAGTGTCACTAGGCTTTGAAAGAGATGATGTTTGTTGGGCTTTTTTTTTATTCTCTAACCTTCTGATTTTAGATCGTCAAGGCCCCTTGGAGGCGAGAGGGGGATAATTTGCCTCAACTGCTTCAAGACACTCAGGCACTGTCAAACAAACGCTTTATGATGGAGTGCCCCTTTGGGCAAGAGTGGTACCTCTGCGAGAGGGTCTACGACTGGCGCTTCGGTCCCGAGGCACGTAGGATCCCAGCTGCTTTGCAGGTAGGGTTATTTTGGCCTCATCTTCTGTCTCTTGAGCTGTATCTAGACCTATATG
The DNA here is from genome assembly GCA_039660915.1 of Euphorbia tirucalli. Classification (NCBI taxonomy): domain Eukaryota; kingdom Viridiplantae; phylum Streptophyta; class Magnoliopsida; order Malpighiales; family Euphorbiaceae; genus Euphorbia; species Euphorbia tirucalli. The sequence continues at coordinate 59,310,873 of CM077637.1, forward strand.
GTGCTAGCTATGAGGCGGGCAGTGTGGATGGCGACTATCACCAGTTCATCATCACTCATCTGCTTCCATTTACTACTGATGCTGGTGCTGGGGTATTTTCCAAACCCTTCTCTTTTTTTTTTTTTTTGTGCTAACTTTAGCCGTCTTCGAGAGGCAGACGTGCATGCCCACCCTCATCCGCTAGGGGGGCAGGCAGGAGATCTGCTGCTGGCTTTGCTTGAACCACTAGGGCGGGCTCTACCGTTGGAGCAGAGGACGTTCCTATTCCTCCTTTTCAGGCTCCTTAGGCCCCTCCTATTGACTATCTACATGGTCAGCTTGAGTTCCTGATTGAGAGCACCATTCAGTTGTTCGACGAGTCCCGGCAGTCTTAGCGAGCCGACCTCCATCTCCAAGACCATTCTTTCCCGCTGGCCATTCCTGAAGGCACCACACATGTGAGTATCTTTGCTTTTCTCCATTTCGCCTCTTTTCTGATTATTTGTCATGAATTGATCCCTTTGAATGTGATCTTTACAGATCCCAGTGATATAGGGAATGTACATTGGCCAAGCCATTAATGCATTGAGGGTGCTCTCCTTCCGGGATAATGTCGCTTTAACTGTAATTACTTGCCTTTGGCTTTAAATTTGTGTTTGCATGTATGCATGTATGTATGAATGTATATGTATGTGATTATGATGCTTTCCATGCTTTTCTCGGTGCAGACGACAATCGAGATTGAGCACCGTGAGTCTGCTCGCTTAAAGGCAGAGAATGACTAGTTATGGCACCGGGTCATCGAGCTGGAGGTTATGAACCAGACCTTTGGAGATCGGGCTGACGATTAGGATGCCTAGATGGGACACGCGGGTGAGAACCTGAGTGATAGCCTGACTGATGATCAAGGAGATAACGGGGGTGACAGTGACAATGCAGGCTTTGACTCTTCTTAGGCCTATTTCCCCATTTTCTGTTTGTGATGTATTGACCCGTTTGTGGGTTGTTTCTTTGTACATTATGGCCTTTGCATGGGTCTAACTTTGTGATGTACTTGATGCTTGAATGATTTATATATGATATTTGCATCTTTTAGCCATTGAAATTGGAGCCTTTGATTATGTATTTCTCTGCATTGCCATGTCTTTGTTGCTCCCCGGTTCAATTTAGTCGGGTCCGGGACATGTGGTCTTTAGACTTTATTTTCCTTGAAAAACTACCCCTGGAACCTATAGCCGCGTGTCTATAATCATCAAAAATCATATAAATATATAGACAAAGTGTTGTCTGCATTACAGTTGCACCACCGTGGCATTACAACCGCCAAGTACATTACAGCCATGCCACTATGACGTACAGCTGTGCCAATGTAGTATGCTATAGCCGCTCGAGGCATCAGAACCATCCCACATCGAATTTCAACCTTTCTTCAGTATAGCCACCCCCCTATAAGTATCACAGCGGCCCAGCACATTACAGCTACACCACTGTAAGGCATCATAGCCGCCCTATTTCATTCTTCAGCCTTTCTTCTTCTTTCACTTCCCTTTCAGCATGGATCGGCTCTGAGGACGACTCTGGAACTATTGGTGTATGACTGGCTCTTCTAATTGGGCCTTGCTTACACCCTTTGGCTTGCAATACCTCAGGTTCTACACTACTTTGACTCCAAACCGGGTCTTCTTGGATGCAGCTACCAGCTTTTGGGATCCGATGGATCATGTCTTTCGCTTTGCTAGTCAAGAGTTATGCCCCATGGTAGAGGATTTCAGTGCTATCCTCTGTGTTCCCTACCCTTGAGGGGTCAGGTTAGCTATTCTTGATCCCGACTAGGGTGACATTCATGAATTCTTGAATCGATTCGCTCCGGGTGTAGTAGGTATGGGTCGTGCACTTACTAGTAGGCCTGTTTCTTCTACACTCAGCCTTTCTGTTATAGCTGATTTATGTTTTGCTTTGCCCCCTACTACCCCTGGCTGGGCTCCGCGGATGAGTTTGCTACTGATGGCATGCTACTTGTGCGAGTCCCGAGATGGCACTTGTGGTCTTAGATTAGCCTCAGTGGTGACTCAGATGGCTCAGGGGACGTCACCTATGGGGGTTACTTTGGCTGAGACACTGATCCACCTAGATTCTATCCACTCTGATTCTCCTATTGAGAGCTGTGGATCCCCCTTTTTGCTTCAGGTATACTTCTACACTGTGCTTTCTAAATTCGAATATTCACTACCCCTTTCTATTTGAGTAACCCATTTGCAGATTTGGCTATTGGAGAAGCAGAGCCTCCTAAGCCCTCCTCCACCTCATCCGAGATACGCCCCAAAACATTATTGGTCTCGATGCATCGAGCACCAGATTTTAGTTTTATGTCCATGGAGCACTGGTTTGATTGGCTAAGGAGGCAGACTGATGCCTCAATTCGATGGGTTTGCCCTTGGTGGGATTCTGACGTGACTACTAAGACCTGGGCCGGAGGTGTCCAACTACTTGGATTGACCCATGTGACTTTCTACTATCCTGCTCGGCTATGCAGACAGTATGGTCAGCTGCAGGGGGTCCTTTGATCTTTGTGCACCACTGAGTGCGGAGTGTTTACACCACAGTGGCCTCGATATGTGTAGCATCAGTGGATGCATCCTACTCGTATTGAGATTCTGAGGTATGATAGTGTTACACCTGTGGAGACATATGCTCACTACAGAGCTTGGCTGATGGATCTGATTGCTTTCCCCATTAGGCATGGACGTGAGGTACTAACTTTGCGGTACCTCGGTCTTTAGAGGATTAGGATTATCAAAGCTAGCTACTATTGTATAACTTTTATTCTGTTTTATTTCTTGTCCTACTTTTTGCATAGGTCGCCCTGTTTGGGTTTTCGGCCTATCGGACTGTCTTTATTTTTGCCTGAACTACCCTTTTGGGTTTTCAATTCAACAGACTTTTTTTTACATGTATGATGCGCAATTTATGGATGTGAGATGTGCAAGAGATATGAAGCCAATTACGCATAAAATAAGCTGAATTGCAATTAAACTCGAGACATTTAAGCGGATAGAATCAAACATTCATTCATAAATAATGTTTTAGCACAATGTACATCAAATGATGAAATGAAACTAAGGAAAGAATCAGTGATAGTATACGTCTCGACTGAATCCACGATTGCCACCAACCGGTCTTTGCAGATTTTCCAACTGATAGTCCTCGCCTCCCTATCCTAATTTTTGCATGGATCGCATTTTCGGTTTTCAACCCATCGGACAAATTTTTTTTTTTTAATTTAGTAATGCTTCAGCTTGTCTTGATTGGTGGGGTTAACAAATTCATTTCCGTACATGTCCATAATCTTTGCAGTGCCCTTCGAGAGTATCCTCTTGACTACATACGGACCTTCCCAGTTCGGTTTGAATTTCCCCCGTACATCCGTATTGGTCTGTTTCATCTGCTTGAGTACTAAATCCCCTGCCTTAAACGGATGCTTCTGATGATGAAACCAATTGTTGTAGGTCCTAGCCATCGTTGTTGGTACATCTGTAACCGATCTAGGGCTTGAAGACATTTTTCATCAATCAGTGCCAACTGTTCATGTCTCGACTAGAGCCAATCGGATTCCGGTAAGTGTGCCTCCATGACTATTCTTAGTGACCTGACTTCCATCTCTACTGGCAAGACAGCCTTCATCTCGTAAACCAGCGAATATGGTGTTTCTCCAGTAGGGGTTCTAATGCTCGTTGTGAGCGCGGGTTTTTCTCGACCTCGGTGATGAGAATTTCTTAGTTACCTGTGGAGCGGACAGACTTGAATAGGACTTGAAAGCGATCAGAATGTTTCCTGGAGTATCTCAAACATCTTGAAAGCCAGGCTATCTACAATCCGATGCCCCCGAAAAGGTCTCCCAAATCATTTCCAGGGGTTTGGTGTGCGCGTCTGACTTTCAAAATTTCGCCCCAGCTCCTGTTAGAACGAGGCAGCTCTGGTTTTTTTTTTTGAACCAGAGCTGGGTGGCTTTAGTGGGCAAACCAAGTTGCCTTGCAAAGCAAAGCAACTTCGCTTGATAGAAGGGTAATAGGGCGCAGAGATTTCAGAAGGGAGACGGCTGATTGATTGAGTGAAATGAGTGAGAGAGTGTGAGATAAAAAGAGAAAGGAATCGGAGAGAAGGGGACTTTTTGGGCGGGTTCTCAAGAAAAGGGAGAAAAGAAAGAAGCAGAAGAAGAGAAAAGAGAGGGAGAGAAATCAAGTGCTAGGGAGAACCCAGAAACCACAAACTCAAGCACTTAACAATGTCCAAACACAACCAAGTCTACAACCTATGCTCTTTGACTCGGGATTGTTTCGGGTTCATTTCGAATTGTTTCGGATCATTCTGAGTCATCGTGGGATTCAGCCGATTGAGTCTCAAGACACATTTCCAGCTTTCAATCCATTTCTTGACGTTCAAAGCATCAAGGTAAACACTAAGAGGCCTTAAACCTGTTTGCATCGCTTTTCTATGCGTTTACTTCATTTCTGTGTTTTTCCAGAAACTGGGCTGCCCACCATAGCCGTACGGCTGTGTTCATGATGAACAGAGCCGGCTGACTCTGTTCCTCAGGACAGATTTCTGGTCTATCCCGATCGACCGAAAACAGTTCGTTTTCCATTTTAAGCATTTTGTTGTGATCATTTTCGGCCCAAATCCATCCGTATGTTGTAATATTTCGATTTTCAAATTTCTGTACGTATGGATATTAGGGTTTTTTATGTTTCCTGGGTTTATTTTCTGAGTTTGGAGTTGTTTTATCCGAATCGGATCAACAGTTTAGCATTGGCGGACCCCTGAATCCTATCAAATCCCCAGAAAATATTGAAAACGTGCAAAATAGTATTTTTCACAAATGTTTATGGTGTGTTTATTGCATTTTGAACCCAAGATGGATGTTGAGTTTAGGAATCCACACGAACTGAACCCCGAGTTCCGGGATAACAGACCCACAAAGTGGAAATTTGCATGAAACCGAGCCAAATGGTTTTCTAAAATTAATTTATCAGCATAAACATCTACAGGGCGAATCAAAAAAGTTTTCCAGGTCTAACCGGTCCGACCGATTGGGTAGATCCGGTTACCCCCTAAATATATGCCCTCGTTTCCCAAATCCCAATTCTGTCCTGCTTTGAGTCCTATTTGTGTTTATAATATAAACTGCGCTGACCATCTGTTTTGCAACATTTATTTTAAAGTAATAATAAATCAGGAAAACGTTTTCTACAAAAAGAATTTCTAAAACTAATAAACGATTTTTCTAAAGCAAGATAAACGAAAATCCACATTTTTCCTAAAACATCACGAAACCAGTCTTTCGAAAACCCCCGGTTCGCTTCACCGCGGTAAATAAACCAATTTAAAAAGGTCGTCCGCTCACAGTAGCGACTCCGCTGGGGATCTATAAAAGTTTCTTTAATAGTTTTTTTTATAAGAATTTAAGGAACTTGGGCAACTATTGAAATATACCTCGCTTGTATTCATTTATCGATTTGTAAAAGCTATATTTATTCAAGCTTTGCATATCATGACATTTTCTTCTTCTCAACCCCTCAAATACACTGAGTAGCCCCGGTTTACCCAAGAAGGTGGACTACCTCTGCCGCTAGGATTGGAGACGCCCGACGGGGTAAACCACTCATAGCCCCGCATGACCTTACATCGTGTTCTACGGTGGGGAAGTGTTTATTTGCTATGGGAGCCTGTATGACCCTTGGTTTGACTTTGGCCCACATATAATGGCTTAGTAATTTCCCCTAGGATTACCAAAACATAAATTAACATTGAACAATTGAGTGTGCGCCTTTGGTATCCCCTGTTGATGCCAAAGAGACCCAACACCTAGGAAGGATGCGTGACCAATCGAAAGGAGAAATAAGGTTGGCAGGGAGAGCATATTTTTGCATGTGCTAACGTTTGCTCTGTGGTGATTTTCTCTTTACTTTTTCACGAAGCATTAAAAACGCATAATCATCGCATGTGCCATTTCTAATCACATTTTTGTGCAGCCATCTTTAAATACATATGCATATATGTGACATTTATGCTAGCCCCATCTTCATATAGCCATTTTGGAACACCAACATATGCGTGACACTAATCACATTTTCGTGCAGCCATGACATTTTATTCGTGTGCATTTACATCTCACGTGCGATATTTCCATGAAGCATACACAACATTGGTCTGCATGTCATGCATCTTAACCACATTTTCGTGCAGCCATTTGCATTTTCATATGACATACGCATCCCTGTCATATTACCCCACCTAACAAAAGGATGTTTCAAGCATGCCCCTCACAATCATTTCATTCCATGACATGTCGGATACCCCAAAACTATCCGATTTCTGTCCGTGCACCGGATTGCACTCGGCCATTTCACAAAATATCATATCATTCAATAATAGACCACAATGGTCCTATATTTGCTTCCGTGCGACAGTTCGCATGATGCCATCACATGACATCACATTCATTCATCATAGGTGTCCCGGTGATGCCGAGTCCTGTTTGTACATTATGGTTCATATCAAACCATTTCATGACATTACGAAATCATTCGAGGTGCTCCCCGAGTGCCAGATTAGTACATATATAGGGGCATATCATAACATTATTAACTCATGCAAGGCGTTCCATGAACACCTAACCTCTGTACTTGTCTCAGCATACACGTGACCTATTTACAACATCACGACATATCAGATGCCCCAAAAGCATCAGAAGTCTGTCCGAGGAATGAATTCCACGAGACCATTTCATACCATCTCATTTTGCCTTAAAAAGCGTCAAAACTTTATTCGTGTGTCGGCCACACGCTACTATTTCATAACCTCCATTAGGAGCCCCGAAAGCGCCTAACCTCCGTTCATGTGTCGGCTCACACACGGCCCCTTTGCATCTTCTTTTGCATGACGTTAGGCACTCTTAGAACATCTGGAATAAAGAACTCACACCCATTATCGCTTTCATTCATGAAGCATCAAACATACACTGTTATTTTTGTGTCGTTCTAATCATGCCTTTATACAATCATTTTCAAAATGTAGACATTTGTATGACATCGACGCTAACCATGTCTTTGTGCAGCTATGATATTTTGTTCGCATACCAAACGCGCATTGTGTGTTAACATTTCCACATAGCCTATAAAACATCGTCCTGTGTGTCATGTGTCCTAACCATATTTCTCCGCAGCCACCTACACTTTGGATGACATATGCATTTATTCCTTGCACGCACGACATCATTCTATATGTCATGCATCCTAACCATATTTTTCTACAGCCACCTACACTTTGGATGACATATGCATATATTCCTTGCACGCACGACATCATTCTGTATGTCATGCATCCTGACCACATTTTTCTATAGCCACTTGCATTTTGTGTGACATGTGCATTCACACTATTTCATTCCATTACACCTAACAAAGGATGTTCCAGGGATGCTCCTTTATGATCATTTCATTTCATAACGGGTGTCCCAAAGCCACCCGTGTTTTGCCTGTGCTCTGGTTTGCACTCGGCCATTCCTCTATATCATTACATTCACTAGGAGACCACAACAGTCCTAGATCTGTTTTCGTATGGGTAGTCATGTGAAAAACATTGTACAATATCTCATCCATCCATCATTGGTGCCACGGTGATACCAAGATCTTGCTTGTATGTCGTGATCCACACCGGATTGCTCATAACATTATCGAATCATCCAGGGTACTCCATGAGTGCCCAGTTACTACACATATAAGGGCATTCTATGACATTACTAAATCATGCAAGGCGTTCCACGAATGCCGAATCTTTGTCCGTGCCTCAGGTTACACATAACTCACCAACAATATCATTCCATATTGGATGCATCAAAAGCATCAGAGCTCTGTCTGTCTGTCGGAACACATTTGACCATTCCATGACATCTAGCAGATGCCTCAAAGGCAGAAGAACTCTGTCCATGTGTCAGCCACATGCGATCATTTCATGACATCCATTAGGTGCCCCAAAGACACCGAACCCCTGCCCGTGTGTCGGATCACACGCTGTCTATTTGCATTACCTTTTACGTAGCATTGGGGCATCCACTGAACATCCAAAATAAATAAAAAGAGGTCTCCATCCGGCTGGCATTATTCAATCATGGCTAAGTCGCATCTCATTCATACATCAAGCTATTCAGGTGCTCCTTGAGCACTGAAATGCTATTTGTGTGCCCAGCGCGCCATCCCATTTCATAACACTTCATCCTGTTGCATTAAAACCCAAGGTGCTCCCTGAGCACTGAAAATTTGCTGGCGCTCCAAGCACGAACTCATTTCATATCATCTCATAAGAATCCAAGGTGCTCTCCGAGTGCCGGAGTGTCATCTGTGTGCCAAGCACATCTCCTCATTCCATGTCATCCATGCGTCCAAAGGTACTTCCCAAGTGTCGAAGCTGAGCCTATACACCGCATGCATACACGCATCTATAGCATACAATTCCTTTTCAAGCAACATCTTACTTCGACCCGTGGACACCTCAGTGTGTCATTTAATCCCTGGGTGCATAATTATGCACCCTATCTCAATCCCTTTGCAAGCAATGTCTTGCTTCGATTCGTGGACACCCCAGTGTGTCATTTAATCCCCAGGTGCATAACTATACACCCTGTCTCAATCCTTTTGCAAGCAATGTCTTGCTTCGACCCGTGGACACCCTAGTGTGTCATTTAATCCCCAGGTGCATAATTATGCACCCTATCTTATTTCCTTTGCAAGCAATGTCTTGCTTCAACCCGTGGACACCCCGTGTGTCATTTTCCCCTGGGTGTATAGTTATACACCCTATTTCCAATTCCTTTGCAAGCAATGTCTTGCTTCGACCCCGTGGACACCCCGTGTGTCATCTTCCCCATGGGCATATTTATGCACCCTATCTCATTTCCTTTGCAAGCAATGTCTTGCTTCGACCCATGGACACCCCGTGTGTCATTTTCCCCAGGGGCATATTTATGCACCCTATTCTTCGCAAGTACTACTTGCTTCGACCCGTGGACACCCCTGTGTGTCGTTTTATCCCTATGGTGTATATTTATATGTCACGCTTTACTTTAGGATGCATGCATCATCCCCAACAGCATTCATTGCATCTGCACATTTCCCTTCTCGACTCTGCATACACTTAGCTAGTTTCGAATAGCATAGCATGACATGGCATTGCATGGCATCACATGTACAACTCACCATCCACACACGTACACATTACATCACATACTCATGCATATGTCACTCCCTGTTTGGTATCTGCCACGCATGCGCCTGTTGACATTAATGAGTTCTCCCATCAGGGGGAAAGAATCTTGAGGATGGCCAACCCAAGGAGCTTCAATGCCATAATAGATATTATGGAGGACTATGTCGCTTCAACATGATTCCGAAAGGCAGTCAAGGAAGAAGCGGCAGCGGTGCTAAGGGAAATGCTGGGGGGTGATCCTGACAAAGTAGAGAGACTAACAGTAAGGTGCACTGAGTTGGAAGCACGGGTGGCAGAGATCAAAGGAAAAATAAGGGGCATGGCAAGCACAGACTTCAATGCCGATACTGATAAGAAACAGAATGCCTAGATTGCTGATGCTCCCTCTCGACATCTCGGAGGGCCCTCTCGCCAGAACTTGGGCTCATCAGGGTCGACCAGTGAAGGGGAACTGCAAGGACCTCCTGACACCAGTGCCAACACTGACCCCGTTCCACGACATATCCGGAGCTCACCTCCCAAAGATAGTGGAGAAATCACAGCCTTCGGGTCTCACTCGTTGAGCAGATTATTTGCCAGGTGTAGAAAGGAGGGATTGCTGCAGAATGTCAGACCATATGTGGGGCCAACACCAGAACAAAAGGGTAATTTCTGCAGCTATCATGTAGTAGCAAGCCACCGGACCGATGAATGTGTCGTTCTGCGAAGGAGGATCCAGAAGCTAATCGATGAGGGAAAATTGAGGGTCCCATCCACCTCCAATAAACGACCAGGGGCAATCAGGGAGACTGCCAAGGAAGTTCCTTAAACTTCTCAGGGAGAGGGATGTGATCAAGAACTGCAAGGTCTGGTTTGATAAGAGCAGGGCAATAAAGTTGAAGCCAAGACAGTGATCGGACGGGGAATGATCAAATGCCATAAAATCAATACTCTTAAAGGCTTTCTTTTTGTAGGGGACTCATTTTGTTTGTAAGGTGTATTGAATTCATTTTGAATGCAATACGGTTCATTGTCTTCTTACTTATGTAGTGATTGCATGTACATGGCATTATGCATGCATCTGATCATCTAAAATGACATATCCAATATACGTAATATCAAAATGCATGACATCAATCTGAATACCATAGGGAACCTAAAAGTGAATCTGGTCTTGACCAAACTCTCTCTTGAAAGGTGAGCTTGTAAGATAAATAAATAATAGGATGGCACCACTTCCGCCGAGTCATTTGCTGGTCCAAATCACCAATCCTTGCAAGATGCTATTGGCCCTACCCCAAAGTTTCAATTTGAATAGTACACATAACACCTGAGTTGTTCCAAGCCAAAAGCTATTATTGAAACTCAAAACCCAACTCCAAAATGAAACCCTAAGCCTAATTCCTTACCCAAGAAAGCACCCCACGCTAGAACCCTAAAGCTAAAACTCCAAACTCACCAAAATCTCCAACCCATGGGGTGTTCAAATGGTTTTCATCATCTTTATCACCCATTATGTGGTAAAATGCTGAAGCAATCTTGGTCGTAATGCATATATTATCCAGTTCGTGTGACATTCATATGTACATGACATTTCACATGCATTGTTCATCCAAAAAGCATATTAAACACACATGACATGCATGGATTTGAATGCAGCAGCCAAGAGGTGGCTATGGCTTGGGCTTAGTCCTTAAAAAAAAAAGGGGGATTGGTGTAGACAGAAGTCTTTCTCCCTATCATGCATGGCCGCCATAGCTAACACTGGAGTGTCTCATAGCATTAAAGGGTAATCTCAAGCTTTCGTTATTGTCAGATCCTTCCCTCCTATCTGTGAAAGATTTGGACTTTCCTGTCTTCAAAACCAAAGCTCTTCCCCTTCCTTTTTCCAATCTCTTCCACACCTTCAACCCCTTTTGTCTTCCATTTACCACCAAACCACCAACACCTAATTGACAAAACCCCTTTTTCATCCTTCTCCCTGAACTGATTCTATGAAGCCTCATTTTCCACCATCTATGGCTTCTAACAAGAAATTGAACCCCAATGTTGTTCCATACTATTTCATCGTATCACCAAAAAGGCGATGGGGTAAGTGGTCATAGTACTACCTCAATCAGTCTTTGTTTATCATCAACCTGTACCAGATTGGGGATTCTCTTTCTAACCCATGCCACTTCGCTTCAACCTAAACCCCTAGACCAAATATTTTGTAACCTCAGACTGACAGGAAAGGTTTTGATTTCATGACAGAGAAAGGATCTGAATACAAGTCTGTTTTAGCTAAGCTGGAGACCACCCATGCGCAAACAACTATTGGTGCAACTCCTGGATGAACACCGCATGAAAGAGAACGAGAGTAGCAATGAGAGATCAGTGTCAACCCTCGATTTCTTATGCCTTCCTCTTGTTTTCAAAAACAAAGTGAACAAAAGCCGAATCTGCACTATAGCTTGTACTAGACTTCAGGGAAAAGAGTAGCTGGTGGGGCATTGTGTGAAAGGGATGGTCATCCACCAGTAACACTCAACCCAGCAAGGGATGGTTCTGTTGAGCCAAATATGAGAGAGAAAGGAGAGGACTGATGCTCACCCTTGTGAACTTCACCAACAGTGTTGGAGCAACTAGGTCTTACAAAGCTTTCAACAATCATGAATGGGATGTTCCCATCAACAGAAAGACTTGCAAAGCCTGTTGTGCTAATATTCAGGGGAAAGTTGCATTTACCAACCATTTCAAGAACTCATTCTTTAGCTGCAACAGAAGTGACTACTTACCAGTGGTTCCTTTCAGCTCCTAAAGATGGTGTGATTTGCTTCAGAGTAATTGCGGTTGGCAGACATAGGGAAACCATAATTAACTCAAATCATTCTGAATTAGGTCATGCCTTGAAGGACTGAAAGCTGTATCCACCCTTGGAGACTGCGCATAAGCTGGAATCTGGGGTGAATTGAGAACATGAACACAGTTCCAGACCCTTGGAGAATTCAGTGGTTAATTGACTCCATCTCAGGTTGTCTACTCACAGAGGCGGCTCCATCCAATGATTGGTTGTATACCCTGGTGACCTGCCCTTAACATATCCCTAGCGGATCCTCACAAAAAAAAACCCTTCTGTATGGAAAACCAAAAGGATATATTGGTAGCATGAAGAGGTATAGGCCAAACTAGAGCCACGGGTTGGATTTTGCTAATGCATCCATATTCATCATGTTATAAATGTTTCATATCCTATTTCGATATTCAATATGCATACGTCGTGTCATTACATATAAATGTCCATATATAGGTTGCCGCACGCAGCAAACCAGATCTAATAAAGTGTTTTACAACAAAACACCTGAGCACGAACCTCTAACATTTAAGGCAGGTAAAAGCTACACCGCTAGGCATCATCAAGAATGATCCTTTTGCAATCCTTGAAAAACATACTATGACGCACTTTCCAATCCTGAGATAGGCCAGTGCGAAAAATCTACTCGGCTGGAGTCCTCGGGCATAATTTTCAGTCCATTCAAAAAAAATAAAAATAAAAAAGACTATAATCCCCAGGAGAGAATTTCTGACACGGAAAACCAAAAGGACATGTTGGTAACAAGAAAAGAGTGACGTTCAGAGTCAGAGTCACTTTTGATTTCCTTATCATACTCATTCTTATGTCGTTATAATGATATTAAGCATGCCTGATCTTCTGCTTAGATGTTCATACTGCATACATTGTGCCATTACATGTAAACACCTATTAGTAGGTCGTTGCATCCGAGCCCACGGCAATTCCAATGAAACTGTTACAAATGGCAACTCCTGGCCTAGTTGTACCATTTCCAGTAGGATCATCCTCGGCAGTGTTGTCCCCAGCAAGATCGACTTGGGAGCACATCCCTACCTGGGAGAAAATATCTATTGGTCTCAATCGGGCAGATGAGATGAGCGAAATTCAGGGTGGATGGAATCCCCAGCAGGGTCGTCTGTGTACAAAACCTAGATGAGTCAGGATCCCCAGCAGATCCCTGGTGGCGTCACCAGCTAAGATGATCCCCACTGAGTTAGAATCCCCAGCACGAACAACTTCTTACGAAATTTAAATGGGCCAGAATTCCCCACAGAGTCTCCATCTAATCCCTAACAGAGTCCCCAGCTAGGATGATCCCCACTAAAAAGAAATCTCCAACAGAGCTCCAGTAGAGTTAAACGGCTCAGAGCCTCCCCAATAAAGTCTCTAGCTAAGATTATCCCCATTAAATCAGGATCCCATAGCAGATTCCCAGCAATGTCCCCGACAAGGCTGTCTGGTCGAGGTCTTCACCCCACAGAAGATCATCAAAAGTCACAAATCCCTTCCCCAGCTTGACGCAGAAACAAAGCATAGTGATATAAACATCATGTCGTATACATGCATACACACCAATCATGCACGCATTCATGCATACATGCATCATAAACCACTCAGCTGTATTTATTCTTGATCGAAGGGGCAAAATTTTTGTTTCCAAAATTATCGATTAAATAAATACGAGCTCTTGCATCAAACTTTGTTAAGACACTCATCACAGTCATTGGGTCATCTCGAGCTGAGGCCCTCCTAAGATAGAAAAGGTTAATCAAGGGGCACCTTCAGAGCCATAGCATACAAATCATAGCCCTACGACCGCTAAATCTCAGGTATGAAAATTCTCCAATTATTAGAGTTTTTGTAGATGCCAATATAATCCCGAGAAGGGTATTTCTCGCCTTTAACAGATTCTGGGGGCAAAACAATCTTATATCAATCTTCACGGGCACACTCCACCATAGCGAGTCGACTAGGAACCACAACCAGCATCCCCAGCAAAGGACGCTAGGTGCATTTCATCCGACCTTTTCATCACATGGGAGGGGAAGGAAAAACAAACTCCAGTTCATGCTGCTCTTCACCACATAGGAGGGACAATACATTTCACCCGTCCTCTTCATCACATGGGAGGGGAAGGAAAAAAGAAACTCTAGTTCGTGCTGCTCTTTGTCACATAAGAGAGACAGTACATCTCGTTCAACATTTTCGTCACATGGGAAAGGAAGAACACCCGTTTCAACCTCTTTGCCACATGAAAGAGGAAGAAATGCCTATTGAAGGCCCAAACTCCAGTTCGTGCCGCTCTTCACCACATAGGAGGGACAGTACATTTCGTCCAACCTCTTCGTCACATGGGAGGGGAAGGAAAAACAAGCTCCAGCTCGTGCTGCCTCTTCGTCATATGGGAGAGACAGCACATCTCGTTCAACCTTTTCATCACATGGGAAAGGAAGAACACCCATTTTAACCTCTTTGCCATATGAAAAAGGAAGAAATGCCTATTGAAGGCCCAAACTCCAGTTCGTGCTGCTCTTCACCACATAGGAGCCACAGTACATTTCATCCGACCTCTTCGTCACATAGGAGGGGAAGGAAAAACAAGCTCCAGCTCGTGCTGCCTCTTCGTCACATGGGAGAGATATTACATCTCGCTCAACCTTTTCATCACATGGGAAAGGAAGAAGACCCATTTCAACCTCTTTGCCACATGAAAGAGGAAGAAATGCCTATTGAAGGCCCAAACTCTAGTTCGTGCTGCTCTTCACCACCTAGGAGGGACAGTACATTTCATCCAACCTCTTCATCACATGGGAGAGGAAGGAAAAACAAACTCCAGTTCGTGCTGCTCTTCGTCACATGGGAGAGACAATACATCTCGTTCAACCTTTTCGTCACATGGGAAAGGAAGAACACCCATTTCAACCTCTTTGCCACATGAAAGAGGAAGAAATGCCTATTGAAGGCAAACTCCAGTCCGTGCTGCTCTTCACCACATAGGAGGGACAGTACATTTCATCCAACCTCTTCATCACATGGGAAAGGAAGGAAAAACAAACTCCAGTTCGTGCTGCTCTTCGTCACATGGGAGAGACAGTACATCTCGTTCAACCTTTTCGTCACATGGGAAAGGAAGAACACCCATTTCAACTTCTTTGCCACATGAAAGAGGAAGAAATGCCTATTGAATGCAAACTCTAGTTCGTGCTGCTCTTCACCACATAGGAGGGACAGTAGATTTCATCCAAGCTCTTCGTCACATGGGAGGGGAAGGAAAAATAAGCTCCAGCTCGTGCTGCCTCTTCGTCACATGGGAGAGACAATACATCTCGTTCAACCTTTTCATCGCATGGGAAAGAATGAACACCCATTTCAACCTCTTTGCCACATGAAAGAGGAAGAAATGCCTATTGAAGGCCTAAACTCTAGTTTGTGCTGCTCTTCACCACATAGGAGCAACAATACATTTCATCCGACCTCTTCGTCACATGCGATGAGAAGGAAAAACAAGCTCTAGCTCGTGCTGCCTCTTCGTCACATGGGAGAGATAGTACATCTCGCTCAACCTTTTCGTCACATGGGAAAGGAAGAACACCTATTTCTACCTCTTTGCCTTATGAAAGAGGAAGAAATGCCTATTGAAGCCCAAACTCCAGTTCGTGCTGCTCTTCACCACATAGGAGCCACAGTACATTTCATCCGACCTCTTTGTCATACAGGAGGGGAAGGAAAAACAAGCTCCAGCTCCTGCTGCCTCTTCGTCACATGGGAGAGACAGTGCATCTCGTTCAACCTTTTCATCACATGGAAAGGGAGAACACCCATTTCAACCTCTTTGCCACATGAAACAGGAAGAAATGCCTATTGAAGGCAAACTCCAGTTCGTGCTGCTCTTCACCACCTAGGAGGGACAGTACATTTCATCCAACCCCTTCATCACATGGGAGGGGAAGGAAAAACAAACTCCAATTCGTGCTGCTCTTCGTCACATGGGAGAGACAGTACATCTCGTTTAACCTTTTCGTCACATGGGATAGGAATAACACCCATTTCAACCTCTTTGCCACATGAAAGAGGAAGAAATGCCTATTGAAGGCAAACTCCAGTTCGTGCTACTCTTCACCACATAGGAGGGACAGTACATTTCATCCAACCTCTTCATCACATGGGAGGGGAAGGAAAAATAAACTCCAGTTCGTGCTGCTCTTCGTCACATAGGAGAGACAGTACATCTCGTTCAACCTTTTCTTCACATGGGAAAGGAAGAACACCCATTTCAACCTCTTTGCCACATGAGAGAGGAAGAAATGCCTATTGAAGGTGAACTCTAGTTCGTGCTGCTCGTCACCACATAGGAGGGACAGTACATTTCATCCAACCTCTTCGTCACATGGGAGGGGAAGGAAAAACAAGCTCCAGCTCATGCTGCCTCTTTGTCACATGGGAGAGACAGAACATCTCGTTCAACCTTTTCATCACATGGGAATGGAAGAACACCTATTTCAACCTCTTTACCACATGAAAGGGGAAGAAATGCCTATTGAAGGCCCAAACTCCAGTTCGTGCTGCTCTTCACCACATAGGAGCGACAGTACATTTCATCCGACCTCTTGTCACATGCGATGAGAAGGAAAAACAAGCTCTAACTCGTGCTGCCTCTTCATCACATGGGAGAGATAGTACATCTTGCTTAACCTTTTCGTCACATGGGAAAGGAAGAACACCCATTTCTACCTCTTTACCACATGAAAGAGGAAGAAATGCCTATTGAAGGCCCAAACTCTAGTTCGTGCTGCTCTTCACCACATAGGAGGGACAGTACATTTCTTCCGACCTCATCGTCATATGGGAGGGGAAGGAAAAACATGCTCCAGCTCCTGCTGCCTCTTCATCACATGGGAGAGACAGTGCATCTCTTTCAACCTTTTCATCATATGGAAAGGGAGAACACCCATTTCAACCTCTTTGCCACATGAAACAGGAAGAAATGCCTATTGAAGGCAAACTCTTGTTCGTCCTGCTCTTCACCACCTAGGATGGCCAGTACATTTCATCCAACCTCTTCATCACATAGGAGGGGAAGGAAAAACAAACTCCAGTTCGTGCTGCTCTTCGTCACATGGGAGAGACAGTACATCTAGTTTAACCTTTTCGTCACATGGGAAAGGAAGAACACCCATTTCAACCTCTTTACCACATGAAAGAGGAAGAAATGCCTATTGAAGGCAAACTCTAGTTCGTGCTGCTCTTCACCACATAGGAGGGACAGTACATTTCATCCAACCTCTTCATCACATGGGAGGGGAAGGAAAAACAAACTCCAGTTCGTGCTACTCTTCATCACATGGGAGAGACAATACATCTCGTTCAACCTTTTCATCACATGGGAAAGGAAGAACACCCATTTCAACCTCTTTGCCACATGAAAGCGAAAGAAATGTCTATTGAAGGATTCCAGCTCGTGCGGCCTCTTTGTCACATGGGAGAGACAATACATTTTGTTCAACTTCTTCAGCTCATAGGAGGGGAAGAACACCCATTTCAACCTTTTTGCCATATGAAAAAGGAAGAAATGCCTATTAAAGAATGTACTAGCTTGTGATGCCTCTTCACCACATAGGAGGGACAGTGCATTCTATTGAACCATGTCACTATAAAAACCAAATGCCCCTTGGGCCATCCTAAAAAACCAAATGCCCCCTGGGTCGTCTTCAAAAACCAAATACCCCCTGAGATGACTTCATAAACCAAATGCCACTAGGCCGACTTCACGAACCAAATGCCTCTGAGCTGATCTCACAAACTAAACGCCCCTTGGGCCGACTTCAAAAACCAAATGCCCCCTGGGCCGACCATGAAAACCAAATGCCCCGTAGGCCGACTTCACAAACCAAATGCCTCTGAGCAGATCTCACAAACCAAATGCCTCCTAGGTCGACCTTGAAAACCAAATGCCTTCATAGGCCGCTCTCGAGAATTGGATGCACCTGGGTCGACTTCAAGACTGAGGTCCATGCCCCGAGCAAGGGATGCCAGGTACGTTTCCTTTTCTTTCCTCATTGCACTTCCAGTCGTGAGACCAAACTCGATCTAGGCTTTAAAGCCCACCATGAGCCGTTTTTTATCCCGCGAGGGGTAGCCTGTGAGCCTGGGTTTTTCCCGACCTCGGTGATGAGAATTCCTTAGTTACCTGTGGAGCGGATAGACTTGAATAGGACTTGAAAGCGACTGAAATGTTTTCCGGAGTATCTCAAATGTCCTGAAAGCCAGGCTATCCGTAATTCGATGCCCCCGAAAAGGTCTCCCGAATCATTTCCAGGGTTTGGTGTGTGCGTCCGACTTTCGAAATTTTGCCCCGGCTCTTATTAGAACCAGGTGGCTCTGGTTTTTTTTTTTTTTGAACCAGAGCTGAGTGGCTCTAGCTAGAGCCATACGACTCTAGTGCAAACTAGAACCGGACGGCTCTAGTGGGCAAACCAAGTTGCCCTACAAAGCAGAGCAACTTGGCTTGACAAAAGGATAATAGGGCGCAGAGATTTCAGAAGGGAGACGGCTGATTGATTGAGTGAAATGAGTGAGAGAGAGTGAGAGAAGGGGACTTTTTGGGCGGGTTCTCAAGAAAAAAAAGGGAAAAAAGAAAGGAGAAGCAGAAGAAGAGAAAAGAGAGGAAGAGAAATCAAGGGCTAGGGAGAACCTAGAAACCACAAACTCAGGCACTTAAAACAATCTCCAAATGCAACAACTAAGTCTACAACATTTGCTGTTTGATTCGGGATCGTTTCGGGTTCGTTTTCGATTGTTTCGGATAGTTCCAGGTCTTCGTGGGATTTGGCTGGTTGAGTCTCAGGACACATTTCCAGCTTTCAATCCATTTCTTGACGTTCAAAGCATCAAAACAAAACTAAGGTAAACACTGAGAGGCCTTAAACCTATTTGCATCGCTTTTCTGTGCGTTTCCTTCATTTCTGCGTTTTTCGGGAAACTGGGCTGCCCACCATAGCCGTACAGCTGTGTTCTTCATAAACACAGCTACCTGGCTATGTTCGTGATGAACAGAGCCGGCCGGCTCTGTTCCTCAGGGACAGATTTCTGGTCTGTCCCGATCGGCCAAAAACAGTCTGTGTTCCATTTTAAGCATTCTGTTGTGATCATTTTCTGCCCAAATCCATCCGTATGTTGTAATATTTTGGTTTTCAAATTTCTGTACGTACGGATATTAGGGTTTTTTATGTTTCCCGGGTTTATTTCCTGAGTTTCGGGTTTGTTTTATCCGAATCGGATCCACAGTTCAGCATTAGCAGACCCCCGAATCCTATCAAATCCCCGGAAAATATTGAAAACGTGCAAAATATTATTTTTCACAAATGTTTTTGGTGTGTTTATTGCATTTTGGACCCTAAATGGATGTTGAGTTTAGGAATCCACACGAATGGAACCCCGAGTTCCGGGATAACAGACCCACAAAAGTGGAAATTTGCATGAAACCGAGCCAAATGGTTTTCTAAAATTAATTTTCCAGCATAAAAATCTACAGGGCATTTCAAAACCGTTTTCCAGGTCTAACCAGTCCGACCGGTCGGGCCGACCCGGGTACCCCCTAAATGCATGCCCCTGTTTCCCAAACCCCAATTCTGTCTTGCTTTGAGTCCTATTTGTGTTTATAATATAAACTGCGATGACCATCTGTTTTGCAGCATTTATTTTTATTATTTTTGTTGTATTTAATAGATTAATTCGTGTATTTTAGGCATTTGTAAATTTTTAGATCCACATGTACTTAGGCGATTGTAAATGTGAGGACGAGAGTTTTTATCTTTTATTCGATTGGGTTGTATAATCGGCCTCTATCAGTTTCTTATATATTTTGGATGTATGATTTATTTTTCTGCTATTTATTTCCGGCATTTTGCTTGAGCACGGGCTAATAAAATAAACTTAATCGGTTAGAGAAAGATAATAAATTGAACAAATATGGTTTTATAAATAATAAACGAATACAAGCTCGAGGTTAAGAGGTAAGTTGCCCGAATCCTGAATCTCTGGATTAGTTATAGTAGTCTGCGCTTGGTAGGGAGTTGTACCAGAATTTCCCAGATGAGCTGATCCGGGTGGCGACTCTATCACTGATCTCGAAATTTGGGTTTCGAGGTCTTTAAGTAATAAATCAGGAAAACGTTTTCTACCAAAAGAATTTCTAAAACAAATAAACGATTTTCCTAGAGCAAGATAAACAAAATTCCACATTTTTCCTAAAACATCACAAAATCCGTCTTTCAAAAACCCCCGGTTCGCTTCACCACATTAAATAAACCAATTTAAAAAGGTCATCCGCTCACACTCGTCCGGTATCCCCATAAGGCAAATGATAACATGTCGGCCCAATCTCTGTAGGTCACTATCATTTTTTACAGAATCTTTTTAATAGACTTATTAGCTGCTTTTACCGCCTCATTGGCTTGTTGGCGATACAGGGATGATCTGTGATGCTCGACTCCCTTCTCTTAAAACAACTGAGCTATTACTCCTTGAAATTGTACCCCATTGTCAGTCACAACATGATAAGGGATCCCATATCTCGCAAACATGTTCTTTTCTAGGAATTTGGCCACCTTCTTACCTGTAACATTTGCAAATGATTCTGCTTCGACCCATTTTGAGAAGTAATCCACAGCTACGACAATGAATCAGTGTCCATTTAAGGTGGGCGGCCTTATCTCTCTAATGATATCTATACCCCAAGCTGCAAATGGCCACGGAGTCGAGGATACTTGAAGTTTGAGTGGGGAGAGATGATTGAGGTCTCCATACACTTGACATTCATGGCATTTCTTAACTTCTTCGATACAATCAGCTTGCAGAGTGAGCCAAAAGTATCCTTGTCTTAGTATTTTCTTTGCCAGAGCCAGCTCATTCATGTGCGGTTTGCAAGCTCCGGAATGTATTTGTTTCATAACCACAACTACCTCTTTCTCTGTTAGACACTTCAGAAGGACTCCGTTAGCTGTTCTTTTGAAGAGCTGATTCTCAAATACCCGAAACTGTGCTGCCAATCTTCGAAGGGAAACCTTATCAGCCTCATCAGCATCTTTAGGGTACTGACCATTCTGAATGAGCTTTAGAATATCATAATACCAGGGCCATTCTGCGGTGGTTGTAACTGTGTTAACTGATGAATAGCATGGGTTTTGAGCAATTTCCAAAACTACCGGCTGTATCGGCTGTTTTCGGGGACCTTCCCAAATTGACGATAGTGTAGCCAAAGAGTATGCCATCTGATTCTCCTCTATTGGTACATGCCAAAATTCACACTGACTGAATATTTTCACCATTTCCCAAACCATCTCGAGATAAGGCTGGAGCGATTCTTCTTTTATCTCCCAATCTCTGGTAACCTGCCGAATCACCAAAGCCGAATCCCCGATGACTAACACCTCATTCGCCACTAATGTGATCAGAGCATCAATTCCAAAGAGGCAAGCTTCGTATTCTGCTCCGTTATTAGTCACTAGAAAGTCAAGCCGTTTTGCCAGGGGAATGATTTCTCCTTTCGGTGTAGCAATAATTACACCTAAGCTTGTGCCGTGTTTATTCACTGCACCGTTGAAGTACAACACCCATCTGTTTGCTTCTTCTTCAACCACCGCCAGTTGTTCATTAGGGAATTCCAAGTTCTCGACGTAGTCTGAATCTATCGGCTGATTAGCTAGAAATTCTGCTACAGCTCTTCCTTTAATTGTCTTCCTCGTCATGTATTTTATATCGAATTCTGACAACAAAAGCAACCACTTCGATAACTTCCTATCTAGTACTGGAGCTTGGCATAAGTATTTCATAGGATCCACTTGGGCTACCACCTGAACTTTATACGACTGGAAGTAGTGTTTTAGCTTTTTTGTCAACCATACCATAGCAGCACAGGTTTTCTCTATTATGGTATATCTGGTCTCGTATTCCAGTAGCTTCTTACTTGAATAGTAGATCGCATGTTCACGTCCATCCTCCTGCTCCTGTACCAACATCGCTCCTACTGAAGTCTCTTCAATAGCCAAGTACAGAATTAAAGGCTTGTCCGGTATTGGAGGCTTTAGAACCGGAGGGTTTCTCAAATAAGCCTTAATTCTGTCGAAGGCTATCTGACACTGCTTATTCCATTCCACTGGTTGGTTCTTCTTCAGAAGTCTGAAAATTGGCTTGCAAACTATCGTCAATCTCGCAATAAACTAATTGACATACTGTACTGAACCCAAAAATGATTATACTTCCTTTTCTGGCTGCGGTGTCGGCATGTCCCTAATGACCAGACTATAATGACCAACCTTGCCTAATTTCACTTATTTTCTCTTTTCTCTTTGGTTTTCTCAAACACTCATTCGACCTTCTTCGGGGTTCCATACCAAGACTTATCACATATATCCGGGTCATCCGGGACATCTCCAAAGTCATTCCGGTCGTTTCGAATCCGCTTCACATTTATCCGTGAAAAAGGTAATAAAGGTTTTCATCATTGAGGTCAGGAAAAAACTTGTTCTCACAATACCACTCCAGAACAAAGGGGCACTCCATCACAAATCTCCTAGGCGTCAGCCTCTGAGCATCCACCACCTCCTGGGGCAACACAGTCCCCATCCAAGGCTCTTTAGTCAACTAGAATCAGAAAAATCGGGAGTTAGAAAATCAGAGAGACGGTTGTGAAATACTAGAATCTAGAATCCATAAAAGGGTGAGATGTATACCCCTTTGAATGTCATCTAAGCCAGAAACAGCCAACAATCGTCTACACTCTGGTCCACCTTACCGCAACTGAAACCCAACCATCATCCCAGTCGGGGGAAGTTAGGAAGCTTAGTAGTCTCTAGAACGTACACCATCAGCCGGGGGATGAATCTGTACTCATACACCCAAATCTGCAAAAGGTGCATAATTAGAAAGTTAAAAATAAAAGCTAGGAGAACTCACATAAAGGGCTATCCAAGAGCCCTTCACCTCCTTCCTTCTGCTTCCCCCGGGTGCACAGATTGAGGGAATAATATGCTGAGCCAAGCCGGCCTATCCCCAATATAGGTCCCTCACGTCATCCAGCTAGATTAATGAAGGGAGAACAGCCAAGTTCAGGTCATTCTGACCTGTGGGGAAAACCAAAGTAGTGAGGGCATAGAGGAGAAAAGCCCTGGCACAGCGGATCGTATCCTTGGAAGTGAATGTAGTGCCCTCAGGAAGCTCAACCTGTCTCCCCAACCGGTAATCCCGGAGGGTGCTGCACTGGATCCTCTTATCCTGAGGAGTCAGACCGATGAGCATGGCGATGACCACAGGACTGTACCCCCCTCTCTCCAGCGTCTAGTTAAACTCAATAATGCACCGACCAAAGGGTAGCCCGGTGATAGCCGCGAAGTCCTCGGGCGTGACAGTATACTCCCTAGTCGGGAAATGAAAAGTATGCGTGGAGTCCATCCAGCGCTTTATCAGTGCCGAGAGCAGACCGCAACTCATCTTAGGAGGATGCTTGCACATGGAGCATACCATCCTCTACAGCCCCGTGGCATTTACGATCACCCTCACGCCGTCTGGGAGTCTTCTATACCACCTCAACGCGTCATATAGTGCCCCAGCCCCACCATTAGAGGACCAATCCTGCAAAACAATGAACAGGGAGTTTTTATGAGCTATTTAGGTTGCTTATAGGTCATATAAGTAAAACAAATGCATTGGAATTAAAGAAAAAAATAAGAAAAATTTCTTGTCTGGCCATTACAGCCATACGACTATAATTATAGCTGCACAACTATAGCTATAGCCGCGCAACTGTAGTCTTCAGAAATACAGCTACGCGGCTCTCTTCATGCATTTTTAGCCTTGCCTAAGAACATAGCCGCACGGCTATAACTTAGAGCCGTGCGGCTCTATCTGGAAATTATCAACAGCGCGAAGGAAACCCTAGGTTTCCCAAAAGCACTCCAAAATCAGCTCTAATCACTACCAAATCACTAATTGAAGTTTCTAAGGGCAAAATCTACCCTAACATGCATCAATTTTGCCTAATTTTACCTAATTTCGTCTACATTTACAGAATTGAAAAAAATTGAAAAAAAGGAAAAATTGAGAAAATTGACCAGTTTCCGGGATGCATGCGTAGACAGCTAAAGTGCGACGGGTACGGGATCATTCCTCTTGACCCCGTAATACTCAACCAAGTCTTGGAGCTTGTACACATCGACTGTGGAGTCAGTCGGCAGAAAAAACTATCCCTAGGGTAAAACATACCTCGTGTGAGAGGCGGGTTGCGAAGGAGTAGCCGGGCAAATCATTTTCCTGAGTTTCTTCATCATCTTGAGATTTGCAAGTTAGGTTAAAGAGTTGAGAGGAAACGAGAGACAGTAAAAGAGGAAGAAAAATGGTTTGTGAGAAATGAAGCTGTCTGTTCGAGCTTTAGAGGTTCTGCCCATGCTAGAACCGCGCGGCTCTAACGTCGTGGTAAGTCACAGCTGCACGCCTCTATACTAAAGTATCACGGCTATATCGTGCAAATTAGAGCCGCACGGCTCTAACTCTCAGGTAAGGAGATTTTCTTAATTTTTCTTGTAATTTTCGTTCATGCCAAAATAATCCCGAGAAAAGGTACCCTTTGCTTTTTGTATGTATCCAGGGGCAAAACAACCAAGCCGTATTTATTCTTGATCGAAAGAATAAAACTTTTTGTTTCAAAAATTATCGATCAAGGAATAAATACACACTCTTGACACAATTCCAGAACATCGCTCCGCTGCGGGCCAATTCCATGTTTTCGCTCCACTGTGGGCCAACTCCAGATTATCGCTCCGCTGTGGGCCAACTCTAAATTGTCGCTCCGCTATGGGCCAACTCCAGATTATCGCTCCCCTGTGGGCCAATTCCAGTTTCTCGCTCCGCTGTGGGCCAACTCCAGTTTATCGCTCCGCTGTGGGCCAACCCCATTTTATCGCTCCGCTGCAGGTTAATTCCAGATTTTCACTTTTTTGTGGGCCAATTCTAGATTTTCGCTCCCCTGTGGGCCAATTCCAGATTTTTGCTCCCTTATGGGCTAACTCCAGTCTTTCGCTCCACTGTGGGTCAACTCCAGTTTAACGCTCCGCTATGGGCCAATTCCAGATTTTCGCTCCCGCGTGGGACAATTCCAGATTTTCGCTCCCCTGTGGGCCAATTCCAGATTTTTGCTCCCTTATGGGCCAACTCTAGTTTATCGCTCCCCTGTGGGCCAACTTCAGATTTTTGCTCCCCTATGGGCCAACTCTAGTTTATCGCTCCCCTGTGGGCCAACTCTAGTTTTTCGCTCCCATGTGGGCCAATTCCAGATTTTCGCTCCCTTGTGGGATAATTCCAGATTTTCGCTCCCCTTTGGACCAATTCTAGATTTTTGCTCTGTTGTGGGCCAGCTTCAAACTATTGCTCCGCTGTGGGCCAGCTCCAAATTATTGCTCCTCCGAGAGCCAACCTCAGATTATTGCTCCCCCGAAAGCCGACTTCAGAACCGAAGCTCCTAGAGCCAACTTCAGATTCAAAGCCAACGTCCCCAGCAAGATGTTGCGCCTGACTTACTCAACAAACCAAGGCGTCAGTTATGTTTTCTTTCCTTTTCTCACTGCACTTTTTATTACGAAACTAAACTCGATCCTGGCACAATAGCTTGATTATATCGACTTTGATCCCACGAGGGGCAGCCTGTGAGCACAGGTTTTTCCCAACCTCTATGATGAGAGTCCTATGTCACCTTTTAAGCAAACAAACATGAATTGGACTTGAGAATGAGTAGGATGTTGCCTAGAATGTCTTAAACACTCTGAAAACCGAACAGTCCTCGATCCGAAACCTCGAGATAGGTCTTTTGAGTGATTAAAATGCTTAGAGGTGAGTGTGGTATTTAGGAGAATCTGTCATGACTCTGATTAGAGGTGCATGGCTGTAGTTTCACAACTAAAGCCACACGGCTATAATCTTACAACCGCGCGGCTTTATCGTGCGGACAGAATTTTTCCCAAATAGCAGAATCAGTGAATTCCTTCCGTAGTTGGGGGGTTAATACCAAAATTATCTAGGGTTTTTTATGTCAGAAAAGATAACCAAAAAGAAGAACACAAGAAAATAACACAACAGAGAAAGAGAATTGAAAAAGGGAGAATAAAAAGAATTCTACGAGGAGAAAACCAAGGAAAAAGAGAGAAATTCTAAAAAGCTAAAGAACACAAATAGTGAACAAAAACACCTAAAACAGACTCAGAAACACTTAGGGTGGGGGTTTTCCAGAGACTTTCATTCAATTGGGACTATTCTCAGGCCTAATTGGATTGATTCGGGATACATATTCGAAGTTTGGGAGCATTCACGGGATTCTAGGTGTGTTCCACCTTTTCAATCCACTTCCGGATGTCAGACATGCTGGAACATCAATAAGGTAAACTCTGAAAGGCCTTAAACTAGTTCCTGTTTGATTTGTGTTGTGTTTTCTGTGTTTTGTGCAAATTTCTAGAAACTGGTTGTTTGATTACAGCCGTGAGGCTGTAATCCCCTAGAACAGAGCCGAGCGGCTATAACAATATAGCCTCACGGCTATGTTCTTCAGGGTAGAAACCCGAAAAGCCCAAAAATTGATCGAAAGCAGTCAGATTCCATTTTGTTCATTCTGTTATGATTTATTTCGGTCCCAATCACATACATTACTTTCTAAATTCTGGTTTTTATGTTTATTATGATGTTGATGTGAGATTTTCAGATTCTTTGGCTTTAGTTTTTGAGTTTCGGGGTTGTTCAATCCAAACCAGGTCCTCTATCTAGCTATAGCAGACTCCCAGGTTCCTCAAAATCCTGAGAAACTATAGGAAACGATCAAAACGGTGATTTTCAAAGCAAAGAAAACCAATTTCAGTTCTGGATGATATAGCCGAACAGCTATAGTGCTACAGCCACGCGGCTATAGTATTATAGCCGCACGGCTCTAGCAGAGCCGCACGGCTGTAGTTTCCAAAAGGAGGCAAAATCACAGGACGACCCACACGGACATCGTTGCATGATACTGTCTTCAGAATCAAACCTGGTTTTGATGTGTTTACTGTTTTGGACCTTAGATGGATGTTTGGAATTGGGACCCCCCACGAACGAAACCTTGAGTTCCGGGATATTCGACCAACTAAATAGAGAAATTTGCATGCAATTGAGCCACATCATTTTCCAAAATGTTTTCAACCACAAAACCTACAGGGCGTTTCTAAAATCATTTTCCAGGTTTAACCGAGTAAGTCGCTTGGGCTTCTCGGTTATCCCTTAAATGTATGTTCCCATTCTCTAAGAGTACCCATTCTGTCTTATGTGAGTCCTACTTGTGTTTGCAATATGATTGTACTAACCAATCTGTTTTGCAGCTTTTATTTTTCTTTATTTTCATTTTGGATGTATTTTATAGATTAATCTTGTTTTCTAGACGATTGTAATTTTATAGACCTTCGTGTATCTAGGCGGTTGTAATGGTGAGGATGAGAACTTTTTCTCCTTTTGGGTTATAATAAGTGGCCTCTATTTCCTTTTAGTTTTGATGTATGGTTTATATTTCTTCACTTTAAATTTTATGCTATTTATTTCTGTCATCTGAATGTACATGGGCTAAATAACAAAGATAAAAGCGGGTAGAGAATTAAGTGAGTAAAACATTGTTATATGCATTTATAAATGAATATAAGCTTGAGGTTGAATAGGTAAGTTGCCTGAACCCTAAATCTCTGGATTAGGTATAATAGTCTATGCTCGGTAGGGAGCTGTACCGGAATTTCTCGGATGAGCTGATCCGGGTGGCGACTCTGTCACTGATCTTAGAATTTAAGTTTCAAGATCTTTAAGTAATAAATGGGATTTTCTAAAATACAAAACCAGTGTTCCAAAAAACTCACATTTAAAGGAAAGGTTTTCTACAAAAAGGATTTCCAAACAAACCAATGGTTTTCCTAAGCAAGATACAAACCAGTTTTCAAAACAAATCCAAAACACTTATCTTTTCTTTTTCCCCGGTTCGCTTCGTCGGGTTCCGCATGAAAGGTCGTCCACTCACAACGGCCCCACAAGATCATACACATTGAACGACTGAGCTTGAACTAAACGGGTCATTTGTGTACTTGGAGTATACTGAATGGAGAGGAATTGTTAATTTATTAAAATTATAGATCAATTGGATTGATCAAAATAATATAATCAATTTATTGGGTTTCATTGAATTAATTTAAATAAATTAATTCATGAATTTATTTCCTAGTGGAAATAATATACATATATAGGTTTTTATATATTTCATTTAAGTAAAGTCAAAATTAATTTATTGGGTTAATTTAATTGGACAAATTCATTTTAATTTAAATGCTATGTGTTATATTATATGGCTTAATATAATCAGACACATATAAAATTAAAATTGAATTGCAATTAATTTTAACCTATAGTTTTAATTTTGACCTAGGGTTTTAAATGATATAAATACCCACTTAAGTGAAAGGAAGCCCTAACCCTAATCCACACATAGGAATTCGGCCAAGGCATCAATTTTCATAGAGGAAATTTTCGCCCCCCCCCACCCAACAATTGCATCATCTCTTAGCCTTGATCCTGCGATAGCACGGGTTCCTGCTCCATAGGCGTTCATGTACATGAGTGTGGAGGAAATTTGCTTTAGTTTCTACAGCCGTCTCTAGAAGAGACATTCAAGGTGAGAATCGGTTTCTTACCTTATGATATTTTGTTGTTTTGATTTCTATTACATAAGCTCTTAGGACTGGTTTGAGAAAATCTAAATCGATTTCCGCTGCCAACGGTTGATTTTCGATGAAAAACCCCTATAGAAGACTGACTTCGACCTCTTCGGTAGAAATAAAACAAGGTTGTGGGATGTGATACCGCTCATCCTTTGTACTAAACATGTCAATGTCAGCAGTAGGGGGTCCATTGTATGGTGTTTCTCTCTGCTGATTTTAGTAAGAGCTTCTTGTGCAAGCCTTTATATACTTCTGAACTGGTAAGGAGTCTTATCCATTTAATAAACTTGATCAAACAGATCACTCAAGTTTTGGCCGGTCCCATGAAACTTGTCTTTCCTTCTTCTTTCACTTTCCCTTGTTTTGAATTCAAAAGTAGGATGGAGGTTGTCTTCCTCCCTATACTTTGTTCCATTTTGAACATTATTGTTTTAAAAAATGGAACTGTAACTAGCTTCTTTTTCTGGTTCATGGCACATCATCAGCTTCAATTACATTATTTTCTTCTATTACTACTTCTATCTTTGAATTCACTTCAGCTCCAATTCCATGACTATGTTCATCCATATCTATATTGTTCTCATTAGATTCATTGTCAAATTGCTCATAACTCAAAGGTTCTATAGGCAACTGAGTCTTATGTTTGTTTAGCTTGATTGTGTGCTTAATATTGGTCTGATTCAGAATGGATTTAGATCCTATGGTGGTGGCAAAATGCTCTTGAATGGATATACCATAGTGATGGAAGAATGTAGTGAGCATGATACCGTAAAGAAGGGCTGAAGTGCCTCTAATGTTTGTCAAGTATTTAATCATCATCCATGGAAGATTAATTTTCTTGTAGTTTATGAGATGCCACACAAAACACGTCTGATCCATCCATTATGGCTAAACTTGAGGTTTGAGGCATGAAAAAGGTTGAGTTCAAGATTTAAAGTGTACTGAACACTCTATCAATGTACCTTGAATCTAAACCAGATTTTGGCACTTTAAGGTTGATGGGAATGTAAAATAAGGTTCTAGCAAACTCTTCAAAGCTATATTCTCCAAACACAGACAATTCTACATGTCTATTGATCTTTACACCAGTCCTCTTTCTAGTGTGAACATCATGGCTTTAGATAGATGGTTGATATGCTTTGCAAGTCTTTCTCCTTAGATGAAAGGCAGTTAATTTCTTTGCCCTGGTTTTGGGTCTGAATTTGTTTGAAGAAGCCTGATCAAAGGATTCTACTCTTTGACCTTTTTACGATGTTCCACTCTCCATGGTTGGTGCTGGTTTCTATTTTAGAGCTGATGCTCTTATTTTCTTCACTCCAGCTTTCTTTACTCCACTCTTTCTGGTTCCAGTTTTCTTCATTTTAATTTGTTTCTCTTTTGCAAAATAGGAGGATGAAGATTTGGTGTAAAGAGGATTGGATTTGGTTTTCTGAGCGTTAAGAAATGGTGGCTATGGAGGTATAACTCCTATCTTTTCGTTTCCTCTTTCTGCTATGGTTGAATTGTCTAACAGTTGGTGAGATTTTGATCCCGATGGAAAACACTATGTTTTGGTCACCCGGTTTGTAGCTGTCACTGAGATTGTCGTCTTCTTTTGACTTGAGCAATAATTTTGACTTTGTTTTAATTAAGTCCGTTTGTGAGAATTTAGGGCTTTTGAAGATTATTGGCCCATTTCTCCTTTTAGTTTCAAATCTACGTTTTCTAGGCCCACGAGAAGTTTTAGCTTCTAGGATTATTAGCCCAAAAAAAATTGAGCCTGCTTATGGAACTTAGACTTAATGATTTTGAATTTAAGATAATTAGATATATGATCCAAATTATTAAATTCAATTTACAATTTAATAGATAAATGACCTATTAATTTATCACTAGTTTAAAATAATGAATAGAAGGCTTCATTATTTTAGTTGTGATTTAACAAGTGGAATTATTAATTTAATACAGGAGACATAATTAACCCAACTATGTGAAAGATGGACTAATTTTTAAGGAAATTCATGTTTATATATAATTTATAAATTCATACTTCAATACTTTAATATGTAGTAGGCAAAAGAAATATATAGATATGAGGCTATTTATATTCAATAGGATTACATATCCCTATTTCTCTCCTTAAATGACTGAACCTTTCTTCGTTGAGAAGTCTTGTAAAATTATCTGTAATTTGTTTTTCAATAGGAACAAACTCCAATTAGATTGCTCCCTTCTGAACATTAGCTTTGATAAAATGATGCTTGATATCTATGTGCTTCGTCTTTGAATGCTGGATTGGATTCTTTTTTAGGTTAATCGCACTAGTATTATTAGATCTTATTGGAATATGATTATACTTTAACCCATAGTCTTCTAGGTGTTGTTTCATCCATAGTATCTGTTCTACATAGTGGCTTCCAGATACATATTCAGCTTCTATTGTTGATGTTGCTACAAAAGTCTATTTTTGCTTGACCATGAGACTAATGCTTGTCCTAGAAATCGACAAGTACTAGATGTACTTTTTGTTTCTAATTTGTAGCCAGCATAGTTAGCATCACAATAACCAATAAGATCAAAATCTTTACACTTTGGATACCATATTCCAATTTCTAGAGTACCATTTAAGTATTTGAATATTCTTTTAACCGCACTTAAATGTGACTCTTTAGGGTTAGCATGAAATCTTACACATAAACAGACACTAAACTGAATATCTGGTCTACTAGGAGTTAAATAAAGTAGAGACCCAATCATACCTCAATATAATTTGGTATCTACATTTTTACCTTTCTTCATTCGTTTGGAATTTTCCATTTGATTCTTCTAAATGAGCTCTTTAGTATACTTTGTTTGATAAATGAATGTTCCCTTCCTTCCTTGTTTAATTTGTAAACTGAGAAAGAAGGTTAATTCACCCATCATAAAAATCTCAAATTCTTTTTTCATTTCTTGTGAAAATTCTTTGCACAACAACTCATTATTAGAACCAAAAATAATATCGTCTACATAAATTTGCACAATTAATATATGGTTCTTGTTGGGATTCTCACGGTACTAAACAAGAATTTTATTGTAGTGAAAGCAAGAATTTAGCACTCGAATCCATAGCCAGGAAATTCAGATTATAGAAGAAAACAAGACTGACTTAATTAGAAAGCCATTAAAACATACCTGTGCCTTCCCCACAATAGATATATTTCTAGTTCTTGAATTTGCACGAAGAACCTCCACTCTTACTCACACGGATGCCTACCGAGTGAGCTGACTTGCTAGTGTCGGACCAAGGCGGAGTTGCTCCCATATTAGTTGTTGTAGCTGAATTCCTCATTGCCTTTTCAATATGGCTTGGTCGAAATTCCATAAAGCCAACCATATGTTATGACCCTATTTACCAGTAAAATGGAAGAGAGAGAGAGAGAGAGAGAGAGAGAGAGAGAGAGAGAGAGAGAGATTTTACATATGGAAATTTTCTTAAAATAGATTATATGATTTCTTTGTTATATCTCCCTGCTTCTATATTAATATTTTCCTTAAATGAAAACATCCTAAATAGAAATTAGAGAGACTATATAGGAAACCAATAAACCCTATTTTAATTCTTGTGTCCATATAATAAATAAATATACCATATACTTATTTATTATTATCCCATTATTAATTTAATCACGTAATTAAATTATTAACTAGGATAAAAACTCTCGTGGATATATGTACTTGGGTTTTTATCCATAAAGCCTATAAGCCCAAAACTCCAAAATTAAATATGTAACCAATACATATTATGCAGTCCGTGAAAAACTCACTCACACACCTTATGTGTGTGATCCTGTAGGTTCATTTTATGTTGGTAGTGGGCCCAATACCTTAAGACCCACAAACTGGAAATGGATTCTAGCAAACCATTGCAGCTACCCAAATAAGATGAAGACATCTATCGAATCAAAGATGTATACCTTGTAGTTAACTTGTATTTCCTATGCTACCAATATCGGTGTCCTGCAAGAGGCATGGCCATGTCACCCTCTTTGACTGCAAACTTGATTCCGAGTAGAATGAAAAACTTAAGTAACTAATCACTTAGTGATTACCTTACTTGAGCATGGCCACGCTCTTCGCAGTCCCACTCATCAAGAGGATGGTGATATCTACTCTTAATTAAAAAAGTGGCAAGTCCCATCACATCACTCACATTCCTAGCCTAATCACTGATATACCCAACTGCACCCATACTTGACACCTTGTTACAGGCTCGTTAGGTGCACATCAAAGTATGCGAACTAGCACCTAGGTATGTAGCAATATCAGGCCTAAGGACCTCATACAAGCACTACTAGAGAACCACCTATGACATAGGAACCACATGGTGTTCTCATTGTGAATCGATCCAGTACCATGTAACCTAACATGTACCAATGTTCTTGATTGACATTCCATGTCCAATTATCGGTAAGACACCACCATACAACTAAGACACATACTAGTCTTTAGGTAAAATCATTCCTATGTCTTTAACAGACTAGGGGTAGTTTTATAACTATAGTTCTTTCCCTACTCATGGCCTTACTGCTCGAAGAATGTTACAGACATACATGAGTAAAACAACAGTTAAATGATTCTCTTTTTTTATTAAATGCATAAGTAATATAATAAACAAGATTGTGCCTTTTATTATAACAAAACATCTGATTACATTGTACAGGGACTAGGGTATACACCAACAATTCTTAATATGCTTAATAAAAATAGTTATGTGAAGTTTGCCTCGAGTAAAATCTTTAGCAAGTAAGAAGGCACTTAACCCAAGCTCTTGGAGCTTGTTTTAATCCATATAGGGCCTTGGTTAGTTTGTAGAAATATTCTGGATTATGACAATCCTCAAATCCAGGTGGTTGCTTTACATAAACCTCTTCATTAATCTAGTCATTTAGAAATTGGCTTTTCACATCCATTTGATAGAGTTTGAAATCTTTATAACATGAAAATGCAAATAACATTCTAATGGATCCTAATCTTGTAATAGGAGCAAATGTCTCATCATAGTCTATTCCTTCTTGCTGGTTGTACCCTTGTGTAACTAATCTGGCTTTATTTCTGACAACTTTTTTAGATTCATCAAGCTTGTTTCTGAAAACTCATTTAGTTCCCAGACTAGTTTGATCTTTTGGTTTAGGAACAAGTTCCCGTACATTATTTCTTTTGAATTGATTAAGTTCTTCTTCTATAGCAATCATCCAGCTTTCCTCATTTTCAGCTTCCTTGAAATTCTTAGGTTCCATTTTTTAAACAAATGTAGAATTGTCAAAGTATTCTCCCAATTGAATTTTTGTCATCACTCTTTCTGATGGATTGTCCATAATATTTTCTTTTCAGTGATATCTATAGTATTTGAACTCCTTTGGTAGATCATGATGTTGATTTTCTTGTTTTGCAATTGTTGTATATTGTGCTCATCTTGATCACCATTATTTATTTTCTGTAGAGTGTCATCAGTAGTGTTCTGATTTTCAACTTGTGACTCAAATTAATCAAGAGTATCCTCAGATTTTTCTTTATCTTAGAGAAGGTAAGTTTCTTCAAAAACTTCATGCATGGACTCATCTATGGTGAGAGTTCCTTTATAAAAAAAACTCTATATGCTTTTCCATGCGATGAATATCCCAAAAAAATACCTTCGTTTGATTTATAATCAAGCTTGCCAAGATATTCCTTATTATTAAAAATGAAGCATTTACAACCAAATGAGTGGAAATAATTAATAGGTTTTTGATTATTCCACAACTCATAAGGTGTTTTCTTTAAAACATGTCTTATTAAAGCTCTATTTATAATATAACATGCTAGATTCATAGTTTCAGCCCAAATATATTTTGGTAAATTATTTTCATCGAGCATGGTTCTAGTCATCTCTTCAAGAGCTCTATTTTTCCTTTCTACAACACTATTTTGTTGAGGATTTCTTAGTGCAGAGGAATTGTGGGAAATTTCATATGCGTTGCAAAACATTTCAAAAAGATGATTTTTAAATTCTTTTCCATGATCTCTTTTAATAAAAACAATACAAGTATCCTTATAGAGACTCAAAAAAATTTCAAGAGCTTAATTCTTTTAACTTAAAAACAGTGTCCATATACACTGAGAATAATCATTTATAATGACAAATGCATACCTCATGCCTTGTAAACTAAATGGTTGTATAGGACCAAGTAAATCTAAATGCAGTAATTCCAATGGTCTAGAGGTAGACACAAAATCCTTAATCTTAAAAAAATTCATGTGTGTTCACCTTTTTGACATGCATCACATATACAAGTTTTATTGAAATTAAATTTTGGCAAACCTTTAACTAAATCTTTTTTTGAAAGCTTTGAAATCAATCTACGATGCGACAACCCACTCTTATTTTCTTGTGAAATTAAACACTAAATATGTATAAGACTACTTGAATTCAAAAGATAAATATTGCCAATTCTAGGAACAAGTAAAGTCTTATCATTTTGTGTATCAATAATTTCACATTTCTTTGAGTTGAAAATTTTTATCACACAGCTGGCTGACACTTAGTAAATTGTATTTTAATCCATTTACCAATGATATTTCATCAATGCATGGATTATTGTTGATGTTTCCTTTACCAATTATTTTGCCTTCCTTTTTGTTTTCAAAATTTGCAATTCATCCCTTAACTTTTCTTAGAGTGGTGAAATACTTACTATCACCTATCATATGGCTTAAAGATCCACTATCAATGTACCAGTTTTATACTCTAAAGATGTTCTTTAGGGATACCTGCGATACAAATTAAGTAGCCTTAGGTACCTAAACAAAATTGGGACCTTCTTTGTTAGAACTTTTTTATTCCTTTTTGGGAATCTATATAGGTTTCCATTATAAAAACCTATTCAAAATTTACATTCACCAACAAAATGTCTTGTATGATTGCAATAGTAGCATATAAATTTCCTTTGTTGTTTGTGTGAATATTGATACAAGTGATGTGACTTGGTAGCAAGGTTTCTATATTTGGGAAAAGAGCTATAATTAGAATTTTTATATGAGTGTTTAGGAATATAACCATGTCTTAATGATGACCTATAGTTGGATGGGTAATTATTTGAGTTTGGTATAGGTCTAGAAGAGTTTTTGAAGTATGTCTTCTGTTTGGATACACTTTTTGTGATACAAAAGGTTACATCAAATATGAACTCTTTCTTCTATCGTCATATATAGAGGATTGTATGCTCTTGTTGGTGTTCTTTATAGGGCTCTATAACCTTCTTGTGGTTATTGGTACAGAGGACTGTATATGACAAGTCTTCTATTTTGCTGTTCTTATAGAAGGCTATATATGACAAATCTTCTATTTTGCTATTTGTATAGAGGGCTATTTCTATAGCTTTATGGATGGGGGATTTTTCTTTTGCATAAAAGATGAGTAGGTACTAGACGTGGTGGATTTATGGGGAATTTCAACTTGTATACTTTGATTGGTTTGGTAACTAATTCCAGATCTATCATCTGGATTTTTCTGGGTACCCAAGATCATATTCAACATATTTTCTCCATATGTGAATTTGCTAAAGGTAGTATTTAGCCTTTCACACTTTTCATCTAAGCATGATACTTTGCTTACTAATCTAAGATTATTTTCCTCTAGAAACTTTATCTTATTTCTTAACTCAAGATTTTCTGATTCTTTTTCTAAAATTTTTCTTCATATTCTTTAAGTTTCAAGCTAGTTTCTTGTACGGCATCGTGAGTCTTAAAATAAGCTTGAATAATATCTTTATGAGATAAAGAAGTTAGGATTACCTCAACTTCAACATCTTCTTCTTTCGCTGTTGTTTCCTTTGATGAAGTTTTTTCATGATTATCTGCCATGAAGCATATTTATGCGTTGCCATTTTTTCCTCATCATTAGAGGAAGAATCTTCACTTTCACTCGCTATTACTAATTTTTTTTGTCTTTCTTCTTAAATTTGTTTTTGAGCTTTGGACTTTCAGCTTTAAAGTGGCTTGGTTTATTGCATTCAAAGCATGTAATGGAGGATTGTTGTGAATCTTTCTTAGCCTTATCTACCTTGTTGTTTTTTCAAAGTTCTTTTGAATAAAATCTTATCTTTGTTCTTCTTTTTCAGGAACTTTCTAAATTTCTTAACAACTAAGGCTTCTTCCTCATCATTCGTGTCTTCACCATCACTACTTGATTCATTATCAATTTCTTCCATTTTAGAGCTCACAGCTTGTAGTGCAATCGATCGTTTCTTTTCAGTATGCTCATGATCACTGATGGATTTTATCTTCATTTCATAGGTAAGTAATGACCCAATGAATTCATATGAGTATGATGACAAATCCTTTGACTCTGCTATTTTTGTGAGCTTTGAATCCTATGTTGATGGCATTGTTCTAATGAGTTTTCTGATTAACTCTTCATCTATATAGTTTTTGCTGAGATTCTTTAATTTGTTCACAGTGAGAGTGAATCTTGTGTTGATGTCTGATATAGATTCTTCATGCTCTATTTTGAACAACTTATACTCTGTGATGTAAAAATTAATCTTTCCATCTTTAACTTGCTTAGTTCCTTTATGAGTCATTTTGAGTTTGTCCCATATCTCTTTAGCTGTCGTGAAACCTGAAACACGATTATATTCATTAATATCTAAAGCACACTGCAATAAATTAATAGCTTTAGAGTTCAAAGCTACTTTATTCCAATCTTCACCATTATATTCACTTTCATCTTTTGATATTGTTATTTCATCAACAATCTTAGTTGGAATACTAGATCTTTCCTTGATAATTCTCTAAAACTAAATTCTCATAGATTGTAATAATATCCTCAGTCTATTTTTCTAGAAACTATAATGGTCTCCATGAAATAGAAGCGATTTGTTAATGGAATGCCATTCCGGTATAAAAACAATTTGACTTCCAGAAGTATTAGCCATTTTGAATCATTATAAGGATGTTAGTACTTTTGGGCAAGAGTTAGGTTCTGATACCAATTGTTGGCCCCAAAATAGCCTAGAGACATACTGGAGGGGCCGGGAGGGGGGGTGGTATATAATGTGTATCATCGAATAAAAATTTTTTATTAAACTTTTTCGGTAAAAACAATTTTGCTCAATAAAACAAGTTCTACTTAAAATCTAATATAGGTAGTTAGTAAAACTTGTGAATATGATCGCTTTGATTAGCTTAAACAATATCTCTAAATACTAATGAAGCTATTAATTTGAATACTCAATAATAAGTAAAAAAGTAGGGATAAAGATACTGGAGACACATCAATTTATACAGGTTCAGCCTCACCAGCCTACTCCTATCCCCAAGCCCATTGCTTGAGATTTTGGACTAGGGATTCCTTTACGGTAGGAACCAACCCTATGATTTTTTTACCGGCGGAAACCAAGCCTAATGTTACTCTTTATGATTTCAAGTAACAAATTCAATACTTTTTTAGGCAAAGTATCTATATCTCTACTGACACTTTTTACAAGCTTTAGTGTCAAACTTATAGGTGTTGTTTTATAGCTTAACAACAACTATCCTAGTGCTTTTTACAAGCTCAGACATAGTGCTTTGTTGAAATCACCTACAACAAAGCTCCCCTTCTCAGAAAATCCTTTGTATGAATTACAATTCCCTTTTCTAGATATGAATTTTGTTGTTTGAGAATTGTTGATGAAGACTATTAATTCTTTAAATTGCTCATTGAAGATTTGTTGGAAAAGACCCTTAAATGTATGCTTTGTATATGTGATTTTGCTAAATGTCTTTTACACTTGTGAATGATGGGTTTTTTCTTTATTTATAAGTGAAGGAGAAAATATAGCTGTTACTCTTAAGCATGGTTGATGGAGCTTTTTGTTCAAATTTGTCTAGAACTCTATAGTATAGAGATTTTTCATAGAAAATCAACTGATTAAAGCAAAAGCTTGCATTGATTTTCTCAAATCCGTGACCCAGGAACAATTGAAATGGAAATCAAAAACATAAAATCAAAAGATAAAGAATTAGATTTTCACCTTTCAATGTCTCTTCTAGAGACGGCTGCAGAAACCGAAATCGATTCCCTCCACTCTCACGTACACGAATGTCTATTGAATAGAACCCGTGCTAGTGCGGATCAAAAGAGAAGAAGAAAAGTCCACCGAAAATTTCAGCCCATACTTTTCTCTTATGGCCGAAATTCTCATTAATGGGAGTTAATGCTTGGCTCAAATCAAAGCCTTGATTTAAGCCTTTCTTTTAATTAGCTTTTAAGTTGGGATTCAATACCATAAATCCTTTAATCCAAATTAATTATTATGGGTAAAATTAAAATGCACTTCTATTTTAATTTTCATGCATGTATTTATATAAAGCCATATTATATAATGTCTATGTCATTAAATTAAAATTGATTTATGAATTAAAATTGACCCAATAAATTAACTGAGATTCAACTTAAATACATATAAACCTATATATGTATTTTATTTTCCGCCTGGAAATAATCCCCAATTAAAAAATATATATTAATTAAATTATATCGATCAATCCAATTGATCTATAATTTAATTAATTAATATTTATCTCTCCAGTCTGTATAGTCCAAGTATACGGGTGATCCGACAAGTTCAAACTTAGACATTCTATATGTACAATCCTGTGGGCCCATCTTTATGTTAGCGGTGGACCCAAGGCCCACAGACTGTAGGCGAACTCTAGCAAGCCACTACAACCCCCAATTAAGACGGAGAGAGCAGTCTAACAGAAGTCTTAACCCTGTAGTTAAACTTATATATCTTATGTCATTGTAGGGGTGAGCAAAACCGAACCAATGTCCAAAAACCGAAAATCCAAACCTAACCGAACCAAACCAAACCGATCCATTTCATAGTTTGGTTCGGTTTGGTTCGGTTTGGTTTTAAGTTATGAAGAAGTTTGGACTTCGGTTCGGTTCGGTTTGGTTCGGTTCAAAACCGAAAAAACCGAAAACCGAAAAATTGGTAAAATATTAAAATTAATTATAAAATTAATATATACTAATTGTAGAGAATTTTAGACATTATATTGTTTTATAGTTTTATATTGTGATTTTTTTATACTAATTTATAATTGTTAAAACTTGAGAGTTGAAAAAAAAAAAAAAACAAAAGAGAATTTTAGTATTTTATTGTGATGTAATAGTATTATTTAGTATTACTGTTTTTTTAAGTTAATTTTTTTGTATTTCTTTTTTTTCTTAAACAAACTAATATAAAATTTTTATTTTGATTTAAAAAAAAAAAGTTGATGTTTTTGGTTCGAGCTAGTCCAAACCGAACCGAACCGAAATAGTTCGGTTTGGACTGAATCGAACCAAAATTTAGTTTGGATCGGATTGGTTTATAAAATACAGTGTTTTTTGGATCGGTTTTTTTGGTTCGGTTCAGTTTTTGAACCGAACCGGTCCATGCTCACCCCTATGTCATTGATATCGATGTCCAGTACAGAGGCATGGTGTCATCACCCTCTTTTTTGTCTGACATTTACTTGATCTGGAATGAACTGATGCTCACAAACAAGTTCCGACTTGTTTGGGTGTGGCCACACTCTTATCAGTTGCATTCATCAAGAAGCCGGTGATATCTTCTCAGTGGTTCACTGAGTGACATTTCCTTCTGCATGTTCATAGTCTTGCCATGCTCACCGGCACACCCGAACATTCCCATACTTGGCACCCTGTTACAGGCCCTTTAGGCGTACACCAAAGTGTGTCACTTCACATGCAATACCATAACATGGTAAGGTCAAAGGATCCATATAAGTACTACACGAGAATCACTTGTGATACTATACCATGTGGATTTCTCGTTTAGTGGATCTATCCAGTACCATGCCCTTTTGCATGTACCCATGAACTTGGTTGACATTCTATGTCCAATAGCTAGTAAGACACTGCTACACAACCAAGCTTATGATAGTCTTTGGTCCCTTTCATTCCCATGACTGGAACAGACTACGGATGTTTTCATGGTCATAATGGTTTACCCTAGCCATGGTCTTACTGCCAAGTGCATGATACTTGTTAACATGGATATGGATATATCCATTGGATACTCTATTTATAATATTGCACAAGGTATATAATAAATAGATTAATGCCTTTATTCATTAACAAAAATGTATAATACATTAATCTCATTATAAGATACAAATTGCATGATACAATACAAGGACCAGTGCCTTGGGAATAGGGCATTCCCAGCAATCTCCCACTTGCACTAGTTCCAACTAGGCTTTATATGATCTGGTCTGGACACATAGGCCCATCCTTGTCAGTCTTTATATTTATGCATGGGTTATATATGGGCATTCTTGAATCCGCGTATCCTCTAACATGTGTCTATTCTTAGGTGTTCAAACACGCCAAACTCCATCCATACACACTTATGTACAAGTTCATTATTTTGTAGACCATGTTTTGCATCCACACCTATAGGCATTCAAACATACCAAACTCTACTCATATATAATCTTATGCGACTTTACCGTTTTCCTTTAAGCCCTCAGGCATTCAAGTATGCTAAACATAATCCGTGCACATTCATGTACAAGTCATTCATTTACAAAGTACGCTTTGCATCTAACCCTTAGGCATTTAAACACACTAAAATCCGTTTGTACATACTTGTGTATGTGTTCAATCTTGGAAGCCATGTCTTGCTCCAAACTACTAGACATTCAAACACGTCGAAACCCATTGTACATACTTATGTAGGAGTCACCTATTTGTGCAAATGAAGTTTTGCTCTAGTTTAGGGTATTCATGCCTACTGGATTCAGTCTATGTTCTCTAAACGCATGAGTCTCATTATAGGGGCAGTTTCTTATGCTCATGTATAACCATGCACATATTGCATTGATCCTTTTGTACATATTGCATTCATCCTTTTGCACATATTGCATTCATCCTTTTGCACTAGAATGCTTATGCATTCCACATCATCATTCAATCAACCACTTGTGTGATGCCTACATTATTTTTCTTCATACACATGGATACGCACCACATCATAAGACATATATTCATTGACTTATTTCACATGAATGCTTACCATATTGTATGACATACGTTAATCTGATCATTCCATATGACACAGAAACCATATTATGTGATGTACATTAATCCATTCATGTTCCATGCATATGCATCATATCATCTAACACACAAACTAACTCATGTCTCTCATGCAGCTATGCACATCATATTGGGTGACAGTCACCAACTCATCTATTTCATAACCATGACATCATTTATGTGACATTCACGCCAAACAATTTGGTGCAGCCATAATTTCTTGCCAAGTATTTTCTACATCATCATCTGTGTGGCATACATCATCATCTATGCGACATACACACTAATCGGTTTGGTGCAGCCATAATCGCCTGCCGAACATTTTCCATATCATCATCCGTGTGACATACACACTGACCATTTTAATGCAGCTGTGATCACCTGCCAATCATTTCCTTTAATAGAAACCTATTAGGTACCCTAGGAGTACCGAACCTTGACTAGAGGATTCTAGTAGATACCTGTTAAGTACCCCAACAGTGCCAAACCTTGACTAGCAGATTCTGGTAGATACCTGTTAGGTACCCCAACGGTGCCGAACCTTCACTAGCAGATTCTAGTCAAAACCTATTAGGTACCCTAAGGGTGCCGAACCTTGACTAGCAAATTCTAGTCGAAACCTTTCATCCATGTCACTAGCACACTCTAGTCGAAACCTTTCATCCATATCACTAGCACACTCTAGTAGAAACTCTCCATCCGTGTCACTAGCACCTTTTAGTTGAAACCTTTTAGGCACTCCAGGAATGCCGAACCTTTTGGTCGCATGATCCCTAAGTATCAATTTTCCAATCATACATCATTTTCATCCACCCCATTCGCATATCACAAATTATGCACACATCATATCATGCATGCATACATGTACATTGTCCTATACTTTCCATGCATACATGAATGGACACTAACATGTATTCATATTTAGGGGGAGACTTTGAGAAGGGATTAGTGATGGATAACTCAAGAAGCCATCAGTCAATCCAACCACTAAAGTCAGAATCTGAAAACTATGAATTTAGGTTTGCGGCAGTGTCAGGTCCATAATCATTTAGTGAAGAGGTTAGTGCAGCCCGAATCAGACAGTTCATAGCTAATTATAGAAGTTCATTCAAGAACTATCAGGGTGACACTTGAGTTGGACTTGAGGCCAAGTCTAGAGCCAACCGAAACTTTCAGTTGATTTGAGACTATGGATGCAAAGGATATGAATGATATTGTGAGTGATACTGCAGAGGTTCTTAAAACATCTTCTTCACATCAGAGTTCAGGAAGGAAATTAGAGAGGAAATGGTTACAATGTTGCAAAGCTGTGGTGATGAAGGGAAAGTCCAGAAGCCCAACAATCCTTTCTCAGTATAGTTCCGCAAAATTATCAGGGAAGAGATCACTTCCATGATCACAGACATAGGAATTGAAGTGGTCGTAGAACTAAGAAAGGAGATTGATCTAAATCCCAATATGTTTATCGATATGCATTCTGAGATGGATCAAGATGTCCATCCTTATTCTATGAATTTGCTAATACCGGAGAACGCCCTTTATGAAGGCTTAGATTCCCTCATTGCGTACGTACATATGATGGTGGCACCTGCTATGGTGATGACTAATGCACAATAACCTATGCATGTCCTTGTTTCCGTAAGAGTTTGTATAGTTAACCCCTTTGATAAGGAGAATGCACCAAGGTCAATTGACACATTAAGTGTAGGAATTGCAACAACCAACTAGAAACAGTCTTCTTCAGGGGAACATGGGACATCTCCTTGGAAAATGACATTGACTGGGATATTTGCAAAATGTAGAAGTAAGAGCTTATTGCAATCCCTTAGGCCTTATGTTCCACCACTAGAGGGAAAATGGGACAATTTGTGCTCTTATCATGTGATGGTCAAACACAAGACTAATGATTACATTCCCTTGCACGATGAAGTACTAAGATTGATCAGAGAAAGAAAGTTGAGTGATCAACATCCGTGTTAATCCCTCTTCTCGACACAAGAGGAAGGCAGACCAACTGCATATGGGAGATCGTTCACTCCCTGAAACCCACAGAGATGATTTGGGTACACAGTCAGGGATGGACAGTGAGGCCACCGAGACTGTGAAGGTTGTTTGAATAGCCCATCTAAAAAGGGAGAAAGGTACAATAACCTTTAAAGACCGACCAAAGGGATTGAGAACCAATGAACTGATGCTTTGAAGACTCCTTGCATGTGATGAGACCATTTTGTTTGTAATATATTCATCAAACATTTGTGAACCCATGAACAGTTTGTTTCAAATGCAGTTTGTTGTTACCTTACTTATGTGATGTTTGCATGTACATGGCATTATGCATGCATTTATCATATGAAAAGACATATCCAACACGTATAACATTAAGATGCATAACATCAATCTAAGTACAACAGGGAACCTAAAAGTGAATCTAGCTTTGATCGAATCCTTTCTTGAAAAGTAAGTTTGCAAGATAAATAAATAAACATGGCATGACAATGCCTCCACTGAGTCATTAATTAATCAAGAAACCAAGACCCATGATCCTAATGAACTACAGTCTAAGATGTTGTCATGGGTAACAAGTAAAAAGGAGGAAGAACCCCACTCTAGAGTTTCAATTTAAGAAAACCAAGCTCACACAAAAAGAACCATTCCAAGCTAAAGGCTATTGGAACTAAAACTCCAAAGACAAACTTCAAGGCCAAGCTCTAAAGTGAAACTCCAAACCCAAGTCTTGATCCAAGCAATGTGCCCAATGCTAAAACTCCAAAGCCAAACTTCGGACTCATAAGAATCTCCAGCTTATGAGAAATTCAGTTTACTTACATTGCCCATCATGTTGTAAAACCCTGAAGCAATTTATAGTTGCAGTGCATCTATTATTATCCTAATCATGTGACATTAATGTGGGCTGACATTACGCATGCATTGTTTATCCAAAAAGGCATATTAAATACATATGACATTTGAATGCATGGATTTGGTGTAGGGAATCATCACGGGAAAAATTAAACGAGAGGCGAAATGGCGATCAAAATTTAATTGATTTACCTTATATCATTAGGATGAAATAAAACCATATTATAAAATCG
Organism: Euphorbia tirucalli; assembly: GCA_039660915.1. NCBI lineage: Eukaryota > Viridiplantae > Streptophyta > Magnoliopsida > Malpighiales > Euphorbiaceae > Euphorbia > Euphorbia tirucalli. The sequence goes on from CM077637.1 coordinate 59,355,870, forward strand.
TAATTGATACAATTAAATACAATTTCATCAAATTAAAATAACCCAAAGTTAAATTAAAGTCACCCTTAATAAATACAACCTTTGTATTTTTAATTTCCACCAAGGAAATATTATTTTATTTAATTAATTATTTATTACATGTTATTAATTAATCAAATAAAATAAATTTCTCCCTTTATAATTGAATTAATTATGACATAACCTAATGTCAATAACTCAATTAATTTGGTTTCCGTTCCAATTCCGATTTGTCAATGTTTAGTCGTTCTATGTGTATGATCCTGTGGGTCCGTCTTTATGTTGGCAATAGGCACAAGGCCCACAGACAGTAAGTGGGTTCTAGCAAACTGTTACAGCCCCTAATTAAGACAGAGACTTATAGTCTAATGTGAAACATAACCAGGTAGTGATCTTGTATATCCCTTGCCAACTGACATCAATATATAAGAAAGAGGCATGGCCCTGTCATCCTCTTATATGCTTATTTATCTCTTGATACTGAGTGGACTGAACCTAATGAATAAGTATCCCAACTTATTCGGGTATGGCCATACACTTATCAGTCCCACTCATTAAGTGGCCAGTAATGTCATCTCAGGGGACGCTGAGTGGCAATTCCATCAGCTTCACTATCAACATCAACATATTCACTGGCCCACCCAACATACCCATACTTGGCACCCTGTTATAGGCCCATTAGGCGTATATCAAAGTGTATAAGATCCCATGTTATGTTATAGCGAACATCGGGTCTAAGGATAATAGCAAGACCTACCTAAGAAACACCTATGACGATCGAACCATGTGGTGTTCTCGTGGCAGATCGATCCACTACCATGCAACCCAACATGTACCCATATCATTGACTGACATTCCATGTCCAATGGCCGGTGAGATGCCTCCATCCAGTCAAGGATATGCTAGTCTTTATAACATTAACTCTACTAAAAGGTCTGATAATCCAATGACCTACATTGGTTTTAGTATGGTTATAATCATTAGATACTCTATTTATAAGTAGCACAAGATATGAATAAATAGATTCATGCCTTTTATTTCAACAAAAAATTGTATAATACAAAATATCCAAATATAAAGTACAAAACAATACAAGAACCAATGCCATTTGGACTAAGACACACTAACAATCTCCCACTTGCACTAGTTCCACCTAGGCATTGCCCTAATCCCTATAGATCTAGTATGACCCTCGTGTTGTGCCTATGGCAGTGCCTTGGTCAACGGATCAGAGACATTGTTCCCGGTGTCAACTCTCTACAGTGAAATGTCTCCTATGTCCATGATCTCTCAGATGAGGTGAAACTTCCTGAGTACATGTTTGGACTTCTTATGTGACCGAGGCTCCTTAGCTTATGCGATGGCCCCGTTGTTGTCACAAAAGACATTCACTGGGTCTAGGATAGATGGAACTACTTCTAACTCAGTGATGAACTTCTTCATCTAAACAGCTTCCTTTGCAGCCTCACATGCAGCAATGTACTCAGCTTTTATGGTAGAATCAGTGATGGTTGGCTGTTTCGAGCTCCTCCAACTGATGGCACCACCATTCAATAGGAAGCCATAACTAGATTATGACTACTTTTTGTCTTGATCTGTCTCTGAGCTTGCGTTAGTATACCCTGACAATGACAGCTCTTTTTGACCTCCATACACCAAGATGCTATCCTTAGTCCAATTAAGGTACTTAAAGATTGCCTTGACTGCCGTCCAGTGATCCTCCCCTGGATCTGACTGGTATCGACTATCATACTTAGTGCAAAAGCGACATCAGGTCTCATACATAACATGGAGTACTTGATAGATCCTATAGCTGAAGCATACGGGATCTTCTACATGTTCTCCCGGTCCTCCTTTGTCTTAGGACCATTGTTCCTACTTAGTTTGAGCCCATGGCGCATAGGTAAGAAACCTTTCTTTGCCTTATCCATGCTAAACCTTTTCAGAACAATGTCTATGTAAGAGGCCTGACTTAGGCCCAGAAGCCCATTAGATCTATCCCTATAGATCCTGATCCCTAAGATCATTTCAGCTTCTCCTAAGTCCTTCATTGCGAAGCACTTACTCAACCACTGCTTAACCCCTTGCAGTGTTGGTATGTCACTTCCAATGAGAAGGATGTCATCTACGTATAGGACTAGGAATGTAGATACACTCCCACTAGCCATCTTGTACACACAGGGCTCATCTGGATTCTGTATGAAGCCATATTCCTTAATAGCCTCATTGAATCTCAGGTTCCAACTCCGAGAAGATTGCTTCAATCCATAAATGGACCTCTAAAGCTTGCATACCTGGTTAGGATACTTTGGATCGATAAAACCCTCAGGTTGTGTCATGTACACATCCTCGAGTAGCTTTCCATTCAGAAAAGCGGTCTTAACATCCATCTGCCATATCTCATAATCGTACCATGCAGCTATGGCAAGTAGTATCCTAATGGATTTGAGCATTGCAACTGGTAAGAAGGTTTCATCATAGTCAATTCCCTGGACTTGTCTAAAACCCTTCACCACCAATCGCCCTTTGAAGGTGTTGTCGGCCTTTAACTTGAAACACCACTTGCAATTGATTACCTTAGCACCCGGAGGTGGATTAACCAAATTCCAAACTTGGTTATCGTACATCGATTGCATCTCAGCTTTCATGGCTCTACACCAGTTAGCTGACTATGGGCTTTCAATAGCCTCCTGGTAGGTCTTGGGTTCTTCTTGGTCCAAGACTAGAAGATTCCCATCATTGGTTATAAGAAACCCATATCTCTCGGGTTGATGACGGACCCCTACTAGACCTTCTAAGGTCTTATGTGATCGGTTCAGATTCCTTAATTGCTTAAGGTTCTGGTTCGATCTCCAAGCTATCTTGTGTATGTGCTTGTGGATCTTGAACTTCTCTTAGCTTAATATTGCTTCCACTGTCTTTCTTGGAGATGAACTCTTTTTCAAGAAAGACACCCTCTCATGCTATGAACACCTTGTTCTCAGTAGGGTTGTAGAAGTAATATCCCCTTGTTTCCTTAGGGTAACCCACAAACAGACACTTTTCGATTTTGGAGTCTAGCTTGCCACTTGTCAATTTCTTGACATGGTGTTGGGGAATAAATCACACAAAACAAAATATGCGCAGCGGAAATAAAAGATTAATCCCCACCAAGGACCCATGTACATTGCATTGAATCGGAAGGAGGGTTAAAGAATTACCTTAATTCTTTGAAGATTGAATCAAAGGAACCAAGATAGCTTCCCTCTACGGTTGATCCACACGGAGCAATTCATTCACCGCGTGCTAGCGCCGGGATTGAAGAACGATTCTTCGAACGAGACAGAGAAAGCGAAAAATCAGATTTTTCCTTGGAGCTTTTTTGAGAATTTCAGCTGCCACTATTCACCTTTGGTGTGGCTGCCGAAATCAGTGTTTTTGTTGTATTAGAATTAGGTTATATATTTCCTTATATATATATAACCTAATAAGTTAATTATAATTATACCCTAATACACTTATTAGTTATAATTATAAATTAACCCACACAACTTAATATTAATTCTCAATTAATATTAAGTCAAATCAATTCTCCATAATACACATATGTATATACAATATTATAATTAATTATATCTCTATATAATTTAATTATAATATGTGGCATACCTTATGCAATATTAACCATATTAATATTCACATATACATATATATATAAATATATATCACTATATATATATTCTCTTTCTCATTCATAAATTATTATCCAATAATAATTTATACCCGATAAGATGAACTTCATTTTGCTCTTTGTGTGTGACCCCATAGGTTCATATTAATTGGCAATAAGGAAATTACCATAATGTCCTTATAGATCACAAGCGGACTCTAGCAAGCCATTATGACTACCCAATTAACATGATTGGAATGATCCAATACCTATTTATAGAATGTCATATTCCCTTTTGTCTCTTTGATATCATGATTAATCATAAGACATGGTACACTTGTCAATCTTATATAATTAATCATATGCTTTCTCGATCTCAAAGTAAACTGTTCAGACAAATCAATTGATACTCTATCAATTATTTGAGCATGGCCATGCATTTAACAGTCTTACTTATCGAGGGGCCCAGTGATATCGCTCTCTTGTTAGAGAGGGACAAAATCCCATATCTGTCACTCACATCCCAAAGCATGAGTCATATCGTACCCAACCACAGCCTTTATAACTACTCTGTTACAAGCAGCGTTTGACTGCGTCAAAGCACAACATAAATTCATCCCGGAATCCATGGTGACCTCAGGTCAAAGGAATCAGCTGATGACACTACTATAATCAAGATCAGTTGTGACACGTGACCATGAACTTGATCTTATAGTGGGTCTCCAGCAACATGTTCTCTAACACATTGCCCGTGAGTATAATCTGTATCTGTATACACTATATTCATCTTATGAATATCCATTATCACTCACACTAGTCTTAGTTTGTTATTATTCCCATAATAACAATCGACTAGGGATATTTAGAATAACACGATTTATTCATGGATACTTATCATAAATGCTAACATACAAACATAAATGATAATATTAATCTACACTAGATTAATCTTAGAAGTCAAATTACATAATCCAATATTGGCCTTAGGGCACAATCTCCAACAATCTCCCACTTGCACTATGGCCAATCATACATGTATCTTATACCCATTGACCTACATGACTTTCATGTATTCACTCGTGCAGGAGTCTTTGTCAATGAATTATTAATTTTTGCTTCCGTTGCTACTTTACACATATTCACTCTCTCTTTAGAGACAGCCTCTCTAAATTAGTGAAAAATGCCTAAGTATATGCTTGTGTCATACAAGGTTCTTACGCATTGAACTATTGTCCCTACAATAGTCTCACAGGATAAGCAATGCTTAGAACAAAAACATAAAATTTTGATGAACTTCTTCATCCAAAATTTCTTTACATCACATGTAACTGTATACTTTGGCTGCTACTATAGATATTTAGCTATAACGTTTTATTTTGAACCTTTCAAAATCATAACTTCTCTTTTTAAGAGAATACTAGATCTCGACTGATATATTGCAACTAATTGCAATCAGTTGTATATGTGCAACTATTTACACAGTTAACATAAGCAAGCTTCTATTAAGTCTTTTATATTGAACGCTTTCAATGCTTTGACTTAAGCCAAAACATTCTTTTAGATCTATCTGTATAGATTCCAATTTCAAGAATACAGGCAGTCATGCTTATAACATTAACTGAAATTACTTTCTTAGCCAAGATTTTACTTCTTGTAAGGTAAGAATGTTATTTCCAACAAGCCATATGTCATCCACATATAGCATTAGGAATACCGATATGCTCCCACTGATCCTTTTGAAACACAAGATTCATCATCCTTTTGATAAAATCAAACCATTTGATTTCTTTATCAAAACTATGATTCCAACTATTTGATGCATGTTTCGATCCTTATGAGAATCTTTGAAAAACTTGCATACGCTATTTGAATTCTTTGGATGCTCAAAACTTTGGGTTGTGTCACGTACACATCCTCAATCATGTTTTCACGTAAAAAATAGATTTTGATATCCATTTGCCATATTTTATAATCATATTATGCGGATGTGGCAACAAGAACTCAATTTGACTTGATCATGATTAATGACGAAAAAAAGATTTTATCATAGTCCTACTATGAATTTGTTCGTATCCTCATAGTCACTACTATGAACTTGTTTATAACCCCTTTTTGTCACTAGTCGTGCTTTATAAGTTTGAAGATCACCATTCATGTCGGTTTTCAATTTGAAAACTCACTTGCAACCATTGCATATGCATCTTCTAAAAGATTTATCAAAGTCTATACTTTGATTGTTAGACATGGACTTATCTTCAACCTTTGTAGCATCAAGTCACTTATTAGATTCAAAATCTAACATTGCTTCTTCATAAAAGAAGACTTATTCCAATTTAGTAAAACTACATCATGATTTTGAGAAATCCATATCTCTCCTAATCATGTCGTATTCCACTAGACTTTCATTGGACTTGTGTAATTTTAACAATGATCATGAAACCATTTCTACGTTCCTCTTCAACGTTAATGTCACTTTGTGAATTACGAGTTTTGTAGGTGTACTTTACTCCCACTAACTCTTCTAGAAATTAACTCTCTCTTCAAGGGGAAACCATTTCTAGCTACAACTATTTTGTATCCCAAAGAAACACAGGAGTAACAACTCCTACTTTCCTTTTGAGTAATCCACAATACGACATTTAAATTTAGGTGCCAACTTATTCGAAATAAGCTTTACAGCCCTAAACTTATTCAATGAAACAACTTGGGTCTCTTACCCAACCATATCTCATATGTTGATTCATGAATTGTTTTAGACGGAACAATATACACAGCTGCTTTAATGGCATATTTTCGAGAAAACGATGATCAACTTGACTTCATCATAGATTGAACTATATCTGTATAGAGTTCGACTACTCCCTTTTCGACACAACATACTTTGTGGCGTACTTGGAGGAGTCAATTGTGAGACAGTCCCACATTCTCTAAGATGATTGTCAAAATCTTGACTCAAATATTCACCACTCGGATCATATCTAAGTGACTTTACTATCTTGTCAAGATACTTCATACTCCTTTTACAAGCTTTTGAACACTTCAAAAGTTCCAAACTCGTGTTTCATTAGATACTCTTATCTAGAGAAAAGTTCCATAAAGGTAATGAAGTATTAAAACCTCCTTTAGCAGTTGATTTATAATTCATATACATCCACATGTATAATGCTTAATAAATCGATTATTCTTTAACTACTTTTAGCAAAGAACCACTTTATCATCTTTTACAATAAACAACATTCGCATGGTTCAAGATGATTCACAATCTCATGAATCCAAAAGTCCATTCTCATGGAGTTTCGTAATGCGACTTTGCTTATGTCTCCAAGAGGACACTGCCAAAATAGGTTGAATCAACTATTTGATTCGATCCTTACAGTATTTATGTTACAGATGGGCTCCACATATAAAGACAATTATGTAAATTTACATTTCATAATCATGTCTTTATAAAGTTTATAATTCACAATTATAAAATAAACAAAATTTGTTTACTCAAGCCAACAAGCTCAATAGGCAACAAGAGTTCGCAACTCACATGTAAAAGTTCATAACCTTTGAGTAACAACCTTTGCTTCTCTTGCCTATTCGCATTCTACCTTTCACCTTCATAAGGTTTCTATTCAAATTGCGATTCATCATATTCTATTAATATGAGATTCACAACGGTATCTAATACCTTTTGATATAGAAACAAGAGTAGAATAGTTAATAAATACTTAAGGTAGCAGTCTTACTGCCTTTCATCTTCTTATAGTTCTCCAAACAAGGTTTGCTATTTCTATTCTAATGAACGATTCATTCTAGAATTGGCAACACCCTACTTTTGGAGATCTCTCTATGCCAACAGCTTTGGCCTTTAAAACATGTTTCACCCGAACCTTTCGGTCTTTATGCTTTTCGACCTTCCTTTTATCCTTTCCTTTTGAACCATAAGCACACAATTCGAGGCGGGCTTATCCTTTATGGATAGCTTAACATTCTTTTGCATCCTATGCAACTAATTCACAATTTTCCCCATGTCATTCAAATGATAGTTCATCACCAATGACTATCAAATAATGAAATCAAGATCACATCTCAATGCCTTTTGGAGGCCAATGAGAAATTGTTGCCTCAAACACTTATCTTTTCTTGCTCACTAACTGATGGAACATTTCCATTTGTGATGTATCATATACCTCAAGTAAAACTTCCACGTGCGGAAAAATTGGTGGCAAGTGTAAGATAATAAATTTTAAACAGAGTCCCTTCGATGCTTCAAGTAAGCATCTTTTATACTCATGTTACAATTGCTAGTGGTTCATTGGGCAAAAGGATTATTGAGAACATATGATTCCTTTTGATTTGAGAACAATTCTCAAAGTTCAATAACAATCGAGATCATGGTAATAGCAATCATAACTATAATAAAGCGTGTAAAGATTTTTATTTAAATGCTCCCACTTAAATTATAAAACCCTTTAAAATATTTAAGTGGGTGAAGATCCAAAATCCATACTTAACCATAGCACTGCTTTGGCATGTCCCTATGATTAAATATAATTTCGGTAGGCAAAGACTCAAAATCATGCTTTAAACCATTTAAACATATTTTGGATGTGCACTTCTTTGCCAATTGCATCATTATGCAACTCTTCTAATTTATGAGATGCATGATATCATATATCATATTTAATTGTATGTTACTCATCTCATCTTTGCCTCGGGCTCAAACACCGTTTTGATTAACCCTTTGTTAAACCAATTACAACACAATGAGAATCACCATTTCTCATATTATCGCTTCGCTAAGGTCACAACATGCGTACCCGCTTTGGCGTGGCTACCATGATGCGAACATAGTACTTGACTAGTGTTATACGTAATTGGGTGGCAAAAATATAAACTTCATAAGTTTATTTAGGGTTTATTTAATTCCTGTGATTAAAATGTATCTCATACAATACATGGCATTAACATTAATCTTTCTAAGTTAATATTAATTCTAGCATGGCATCCAATGTCATACATTCATCTAGCATGCATATTGAATATTTAGCATGGCATCACATGGCATTTAAATGTATCAAAACATGCATTTACATACATATATATTAACATTTACATCACATGCAAAATAATTTCTAACATGCAGCAATATTTATTAACATGGCATCTTATGGCATAAAATAAATATAACATGCATAAGACTCAAAACCGTGTTATGGTATGGTTTTATCTACATTGATTTTCATAGGCCAATATGAAAATCAACAAGGCCATTTCCTAGGTGGTTGTAACCATCGCATGGTCGCAGCACAGCCGCATCCCTTGGATCCGTCTTCACGTCTTTGTTCCTTGGCACCATCCCATGGATTTACATATTACACAAAATTGCATCCTATACTATTTTCTAGCAAAATAAAATTTACAAACAATAAATTGCATCCTATACAATTTATCTAGAAAAATAAGGTTACATAAATACAAACGACTCGCAGGCCGTATTTATAAAACCTTACATCCACCAAAACCAAAAGAAAACAAAAAAAACATCCACGGGGTGCAAAACCATACCACAACACCATGCATAAAATTATCACAATAATTTTACATCTACAAGATTTAGGGTTCAAAGGCAAAATACAATCTTATTGCATTGAGGAATTGATTTGAAAAGGCTAAATGTGTAGAAACAATTTCTACACGGCAGCACCAAGGGAACACGGCGTGCAAAACCGGCTTGCACGGCGTGCAGCACTTGCACGCCGCCGTGTTCCTCGCTGTGTCTCAGCACACACGGAAACAATTTCCGGTTGCACGCCGTGCCAAACCATCACACGGCGTGCACTTCATGTTTGCACGGCGTGCAGAGCCTGCACACCGTCGTGTTCCGAACTGAAAGCCAATACTGGAAACAATTTCCAGTTGCACGCCGTGCAAAGACAGCACACGGCGTGCACAGCATGTTAACACGGCGTGCAGCACCTGCACGCCGACGAGTTCGGAACTGAACTCATATCTGGAAACGATTTCTAGTGCACGAATGAGCAAAACAATTGAAGAAACACATCATTCACAATGATCAATTCCAAATCAATTCAAAATAGTTATTCACAATAACAGAACAAATCATTCATAATGATCAACATTGAAATCAAATTTCAATTTGTTATTCACAACAACAAAAGAACCCTAAATCAAAACACACAAACCCTAACATGCATTTTGATCTAATCAAAATAACAAATCCAATTCAACCAATGCACAAGTGGCTCTGATACCACTGTTGGGGAATAAATCACACAAAACAAAATATGCGCAGCGGAAATAAAAGATTAATCCCCACCAAGGACCCATGTACATTGCATTGAATCGGAAGGAGGGTTAAAGAATTACCTTAATTCTTTGAAGATTGAATCAAAGGAACCAAGATAGCTTCCCTCTACGGTTGATCCACATGGAGCAATTCATTCACCGCGTGCTAGCGCCGGGATTGAAGAACGATTCTTCGAACGAGACAGAGAAAGCGAAAAATCAGATTTTTCCTTGGAGTTTTTTTGAGAATTTCAGCTGCCACTATTCACCTTTGGTGTGGCTGCCAAAATCAGTGTTTTTGTTGTATTAGAATTAGGTTATATATTTCCTTATATATATATAACCTAATAAGTTAATTATAATTATACCCTAATACACTTATTAGTTATAATTATAAATTAACCCACACAACTTAATATTAATTCTCAATTAATATTAAGTCAAATCAATTCTCCATAATACACATATGTATATACAATATTATAATTAATTATATCTCTATATAATTTAATTATAATATGTGGCATACCTTATGCAATATTAACCATATTAATATTCACATATACATATATATATAAATATATATCACTATATATATATTCTCTTTCTCATTCATAAATTATTATCCAATAATAATTTATACCCGATAAGATGAACTTCATTTTGCTCTTTGTGTGTGACCCCATAGGTTCATATTAATTGGCAATAAGGAAATTACCATAATGTCCTTATAGATCACAAGCGGACTCTAGCAAGCCATTATGACTACCCAATTAACATGATTGGAATGATCCAATACCTATTTATAGAATGTCATATTCCCTTTTGTCTCTTTGATATCATGATTAATCATAAGACATGGTACACTTGTCAATCTTATATAATTAATCATATGCTTTCTCGATCTCAAAGTAAACTGTTCAGACAAATCAATTGATACTCTATCAATTATTTGAGCATGGCCATGCATTTAACAGTCTTACTTATCGAGGGGCCCAGTGATATCGCTCTCTTGTTAGAGAGGGACAAAATCCCATATCTGTCACTCACATCCCAAAGCATGAGTCATATCGTACCCAACCACAGCCTTTATAACTACTCTGTTACAAGCAGCGTTTGACTGCGTCAAAGCACAACATAAATTCATCCCGGAATCCATGGTGACCTCAGGTCAAAGGAATCAGCTGATGACACTACTATAATCAAGATCAGTTGTGACACGTGACCATGAACTTGATCTTATAGTGGGTCTCCAGCAACATGTTCTCTAACACATTGCCCGTGAGTATAATCTGTATCTGTATACACTATATTCATCTTATGAATATCCATTATCACTCACACTAGTCTTAGTTTGTTATTATTCCCATAATAACAATCGACTAGGGATATTTAGAATAACACGATTTATTCATGGATACTTATCATAAATGCTAACATACAAACATAAATGATAATATTAATCTACACTAGATTAATCTTAGAAGTCAAATTACATAATCCAATATTGGCCTTAGGGCACAATCTCCAACACATGGGCCTCACAACCCTAAATCCGTATGAAAGAAATGTTGGGCTCCTTGCCCATCCATATTTCATATGGCATCTTTTCAACTGCCTTACTCGGTGTACGGTTAAGTGTGAATGCAGCTGTCTCTATTGCATATCCCTAGAAGGATTTTGGGAGAGTGGTTTAACTCATCATCAAGCAGACCATGTCCAACAAGGTCCTATTCCTCCTTTCTGACACTCCATTCCAGTAGCGTGTTCCAGGAGGCATGAGCTGTGAGATTATCCCACACACTCTCAAGAATGAATCAAACTCTAGGCTTATACACTCGCCACCTTGGTCAGACTGAAGTGCCTTAATAGTCTTGCCTAGTTGGTTCTCCACTTCGTTCTTGTACTCCTTGAACCTATCAAGGATTTCAGACTTGTTCTTCATCAGATAGACATAGCCATATCTGTTGAAGTCGTCTGTGAGAGTAACGAAGTAGTGAAAACCATTTCTAATACTAGTGCTCATGGACCCACACACATCCGAGTGTATTAGCTCCAACAAGCCCTTAGCCCTCTAAGCTTTCTTATTGAAAGGCGCCTTCATCATTTTGCTCCTTAACCAAGATTCGCATGTGTCATAAGACTTCAAGTCAAATAACCCTAGCACTCCACTTTTGTGAAGTCTAGGTATGCACTTCTAATTTATGTGGCCTAAACGACAGTGCCAATAACATATATACCTGAAGAACTGGCCTGGTTCTTCACTTGCTCTCCCACGAGCCTTGGACATGTCTTGTTCCAGTGTCCTTTCTGCTTGTATTTAAAGCATACATCCTCAGGAGTGGTCTTGGGCTTGGGCCCTTACTTATCCTTCTTAGCCTTGGCCTTCTTGGCCTTGGCTTTGGCTTTAGCTTTGCCTTTGCCCTTCACAGCAGGGGTGTTCCCTTTGTTTACTAGCAGCACCAGTGGAGTCCTTTTGACAGACTGTTCATCAAGCTTGAGCATTCCATGTAGCTCAGCCACAGTCTTGTCCATGCCCTACATGTGATAGTTCATGATGAATTGATCATAAGACTGAGGGAGGGATCCCAATATGATGTCTATTGCCAACTCCTGCGGGATTAGTGTGCCGAGACTGGCAAATGCATTGATATAGCCTTTCATCTTAAGCACGTGGGTGCTCACAGGCATCCTAGCTGCTATCTTACAGGTGTTAAGTGCCTTAGTTGTCAAGAACCTTTCTTGACGTGCCTGATCTTGGTACATCCTTTTGAGATCATCCATGATTCCATAGGCTTGATAGTCCATGAACTGTTTTTGCAGCTCAGGAACCATCATGCCCAACATAAGGCAAGACACATCTCTATCATCCCTCATATGCAAGTCGTACTCCTCAATTTGAGCTTGGGTAACCCCTCAACCTACAAGAAGTGCGGCCAGGAAGGCCCTTTCTAGTACATATTCCTTGGACTCTTGTCTCAACACTATTCTCAACTGTCGAGCCCAGTCTAGGAAGTTAGGCCCAGATAGTTTCTCCTTTTCGAAGAGTGATCGCAGTGAAAATGAATTCCAACCATTTTAAATGATTCTTTTACCCAGAAAATTAGTAGAGTGATTAATAAAGGGCTTTATTATTTTAACCATGTTAATTAACAATCCATTTTGATTAATTTGCTGACTGTGTATGGTTACAAGACCAAGATCCATATTTCATTAAGAATTGGCCAAGCGGAGGCTTGTCAACCAACCCTTAACTATTTAGGTAGGAATGCCTCCAATCCCAACCTAGGGACTCTTGGTTTGATGGGCTTATTGGCACTTACCCATCTGCCCTTAAGGCGAAGAGCTTATCCTACTACCCATGTTGAGTCCAACCACCATTTGAGTGCTAAGCATACCCAATACCTTAACCCTATACAATAATTGAATAATACAATGTACCCGACAGAGGCACGACCCATATTGCACTATTCAAAAATCGACAAGGTTCGAATGTGGAAAGCACTTTTAATCGACTCAATATTTAATTGGATTGATTAATAACGGCTTAGCATGCCTAATAGAGGGTGATTGGAATGGCTAAACATATATTCATACATATGTATATACGGTTGACATAAGCATAAAATATGTATATAAATAAAAGAGACACTATGGGTCCTATTTTACAACTTAATGAATGACTAGTAAGCCTATACTAGAGATCCACTGGGTGGGCTTGCAAACTCCTCTTGGGCTTGGCACCAATGGGCTTCCTCTCCCATGGCTTGATGCAATTACAATTAAATTTGCAAAAAATAAATTAAATAAAATTATATCAAAATAAAATAAAACGACACGTAAGCCATATTTCCCAAAATTAAATTTTACAACCCAACTTCGTCTAAGGCCTAATAGTGCTCAAATCCATACAACCAAGCATAGAAAGTTATAAACACGTAACAAATATCAATATACATACATGTATAAAATGCATGAACATGGTAATTCCAATTTTAATTAATTATGTCCAGCCGTATGTGAAATCGCCAATTCTGTCATCCATAACCGATGCCTGGTCACGGACCTGAATTAGCTGTCCAATTCTCAACCAGTGCCAAGGGCCAATTGGACCAATTCCATTAACCAATTTAATTTTAACTAAAAAAATTAAATTATATGCATGAATAAAATCACACTAGAAACCACACGAATCCAATCACGAAAATAAAATCATGCGAATTTTAAAACCAATTTAAAATACACATAGGGTAAGGAAAAAAAACACCTGCAAAATCCAAATCTGACTCGCACCCCGCGCGTCAGCGCTGCTATCCAGAGACAGCAGCGCTGCCGCGCGGCAAAATGCCCAAATTGTAATACCAATTATGAGATTCCAATTTGGCCATCATTTTTTTTTAATTCAAACCAATAAAAAAAACTTGGGGAAAAATAATTAAAACCCCAAAATACGAATTAAGGTTCCAAACAAAATTAAATTGAAAACCAATTTCAATAAAATTAATTCAAACACCAAGAGCCGTAATACCAATCATTCTATTAATCGGAACATGAACTTATGCTCTGATATCACTGTAGGAAATCGTCACGAGAAAAATTAAACACGAGGCGGAATACGGATTAAAATTCTCCTCGATTCTAAAGCCCAAGATATATATAGATTAATGGAATGAAAACAAGAACGGAGAAAGACAAATTTTCTCACCCTAACTGTCTCCTCTAGAGACTGCTGCAGAAACCCAAACGTGTTTCCTCCACAATCCGGTACACGAACGACTCTCAAACGGGACTCGTGCTAGCGAACGGATGGAACGAAAACTAAGAGCAAGTGAAAAAGGGGGCTGCTGTAATTTTATTATTGCTAGCCCAAATTCTCTATTAGGGTTAGGGAGAATTAGGTTAAGGCTTCCTATATATGCTCCTTTAGTATATATACTCTTTAACCTACTAGGATTTTAATTACTAGGATTTTAATTAAAACTATAGATTATTTCATTTGATTTAATTGATTTACCTTATATCATTAGGATTAAATAAAACCATATTATAAAATCGAATTGATACAATTAAATACAATTTCATCAAATTAAAATAACCCAAAGTTAAAGTAAAGTTACCTTTAATAAATACAACCTTTGTATTTTTAATTTCCGCTAAGGAAATATTATTTTATTTAATTAATTATTTACTACATGTAATTAATTAATCAAATCAAATAAATTTCTCCCTTTATAATTGAATTAATTATGACATAAACTAATGTCAATAACTCAATTAATTTGGTTTCTATTCCAATTCCGATTTGTCAACGTTTAGTCGTTCTATATGTACGATCCTACGGGTCCGTCTTTATGTTGGCAGTGGGCCCAAGGCCCATAGACTGTAAGTGGGTTCTAGCAAACCATTACAGCTCCCAATTAAGACGGAGATTTGCAGTCTAATGTGAAACATAACCCGGTAGTGATCTTGTATATCCCTTGCCAACTGGCATCGATATATAAGCAAGAGGCATGGCCCTGTCATCCTCTTATATGCTTATTTATCTCTTGATACCGAGTGGACTGAACCTAATGAATAAGTATCCCAACTTATTCGGGTATAGCCATACACTTGTCAGTCCCACTCATCAAGTGGCCAGTGATGTCATCTCAGGGGATACTGAGTGGCAATTCCGTCAGCTTCACTATCGAACCATGTGGCGTTCTCGTAGTGGATCAATCCAGTACCATGCAACCCAACATATACCCATATCATTGACTGACATTCCATGCCCAATGGCTGGTGAGACGCCGCCATCAGTCAAGGATATGCTAGTATTTGGTTCTATTCATTTCCATGATTAGAACAGACTAGGGATATCTTTGTGATTGTAACTTTAACTCTACTAAAAGGTCTCATAATCCAATGGCCTATATTGGTTTACTTTAGTATGGTTATAATCATTGGATACTCTATTTATAAATAGCACAAGATATGAATAAATAGATTCATGCCTTTATTTCACATAAAATTGTATAATACAAAATATCCAAATATAAAGTACAATACAATACAAGAACCAATGCCATTTGGACTAGGGCACACCAGCAATCTCCCACTTGCACTAGTTCCAACTAGGCATTGCGCTAATCCCTATAGATCTAGTATGACCCCCGTGCTTTGCCTGTGGCAGCGCTTTGGTCAACGGATCAGCGACATTGTTCCCGGCGTCAACTCTGTGCAGTGAAATGTCTCCTATGTCCATGATCTCTCGGATGAGGTGAAACTTCCTAAGTACGTGTTTGGACTTCTTATGTGATCGAGGCTCCTTAGCTTGTGCGATGGACCTGTTGTTGTCACAGAAGACATTCACTTGGTCTAGGATAGATGGAACTACTTCTAACTCAGTGATGAACTTCTTCATCCAAATAGCTTCCTTTGCAGCCTCACATGCAGCAATGTACTCAACTTCTGTGGTAGAATCGGCGATGGTTGGATGTTTTGAGCTCCTCTAACTGATGGCACCACCATTCAATAGGAAGACATAACCAGACTACGACTGGTTTTCATCCTGATCGGTCTCAAAGCTTACGTCAATGTACCCTAACAATGACAGCTCTTCTTGACCTCCATACACCAAGAAGTTATCCTTAGTCCTATTAAGGTACTTAAGGATTGCCTTGACTGTCGTCCAGTGATCCTGCCCGGGATTTAACTGGTATCGGCTAGTCATACTCAGTGCAAAAGTGACATTAGGTCTCGTACATAACATGGAGTACATGATAGATCCTATAGCTGAAGCATACAGGATCTTCTGCATCTTCTCCCGGTCCTCCTTTATCTTAGGACCATTGTTCCTACTTAGTTTAAGCCCATGGCGTATAGGCAAGAAACCTTTCTTTGCCTTATCCATGCTAAACCTTTTCAGAACATTGTCTATGTAAGAGGCCTGACTTAGGCCCAGAAGCCCATTGGATCTATCCCTATAGATCCTGAGCTAAGATCATTTCAGCTTCTCTTATGTCCTTCGTTACGAAGCACTTACTTAACCACTGCTTGACCCCTTGCAGTATTGGTATGTCACTTCCAATGAGAAGGATGTCATCTACGTATAGGACTAGGAATGTAGATACACTCCCACTAACCATCTTGTACACACAGGGCTCATATGGATTTTGTATAAAGCCATATTCCTTAATAGCCTCATTGAATCTCAGGTTCCAACTCCGAGAAGCTTGCTTCAATCCATAAATGGACCTCTGAAGCTTGCATACCCGGTTAGGATACTTTAGATTGATAAAACCCTTAGGTTGTCTCATGTACACATCCTCGAGTAGCTTTCCATTCAGAAAAGAGGTCTTAACTTCTATCTGCCATATCTCATAATCATGCCATGCACCTATGGCAAGTAGTATCCTAATGGATTTGAGCATTGCAACTAGTGAGAAGGTTTCATTATAGTCAATTCCCTGGACTTGTCTCCAATCGCCCTTTGAAGGTGTTGTCGGCCTTTTACTTGAAACACCACTTGCAACCAATTACCTTAGCACTCAGAGGTGGATCAACAAAATTCCAAACTTGGTTATCGTACATCGATTGCATCTCAGATTTCATGGCTTTACGCCAGTTAGCTGACTGTGGGCTTTCAATATTTGGATGAAGGTGGAAAACTAAAAGGTGGTTGTGGCTTTGATTAGGTTTCTTTCTTGAGCGTGAGAGAGAGATAAAAGAAAAAGTGAAGAGGATGGTATCCCTGTGGGTCATTCAACTAGTGAAGGACAAAGCTTACATGATTGATCGACTCAAAGTTTGAAGCCTTTGTCATTAAAAGTTAACGGATCCTAACTTCAGTTGCATCCTGATATGTAGCCTCATTTCCCTATCAAAGTCATCTTTAATTTATTCCTTAAATCGACGAAGTCTCTACAATATGTGAGTGCTCAAACAACTTCTGTCATGCTTTCCCATATAAAGAACCCATTTTCTTCTTACACCTAAATTCTGAGGCTACATCATATATGTTGCCCTATCAACCCATTGTCTTTAATTCACCTAAATTTTGAGGCTACGTCATCCATGTCACTCCATTAACCCATTTCCTTCTTAAACATAGGCCCTGGAGCAATGTCATTCACATTGTCTCATCCACCTCTTTCTTTTCACCACAGGGAACATAGCCTAATACACTTACACTTAACCAATATAAAGCCAATGGAGTCCAAGATAAGCCGTAGATAACACAAATAATGACAAGAGAATATGATATCCAAGCACTGGAAACCAAAGCATTATCATACAACCCTTTAATCAGGAGCAAATAGTGAAAAAGTGATCACTACTCAAATTCTAAAGAGTACTTAAGAAATATAGTCCTACATAAGTCAAGTCAATAGAGCGACAAACAAAATAACTTTGAAGTAAATAGTCATGTCATTGCATGTAAATATCCACCTATAGGTTATAGCACATAAAAAACCACATCTAGAATAGTGTCTTTCACCCAAATACATGTTCCAAACACTAGGAACAGATAACAGCTGAATCGTGGCCTTCAATGAATATATCAAGACACACTCTCCAAACCCAAGACTGAACAACGTGGAGAAGTCAACTCAGTAAGATAATTCATGCAGAATTTTGCGACCACCTGTCCAGGAAGAAAGTGAAATCTTCGGATTCAAAGTACCTTATCAGAAAGAGAAAATTTCCAAGAAAAAATCTCTAACTTGGAAAACCGAAAGGACGTGTTGGTAACGAGAGAGGGTTATACTCAAAGTCAAAATCACTTTTGATTTCCCTGTTGTGCTCATTCTGGTTTCATCATGATGATGTTATGCATGTTTAATTTCCCACTTAGATGTTCATATTGCATACATTGTGCCATTGCATATAAATATCTATCAGTAGGGCATTGCATTCGAGCAAATTGCATCCGAGGAAAACCAATATTTAGAAATAGACCATCAACATCAACAAAGGACCACTCATCCCCAGTGGTCAATGCTCATCCCTAATGGCTACATCATGCCAAATCTTAATCCTTTTGAAACCACTGACAAGTAAATATGAAGCTCACATATCCCGACAACAAGTAACAAAAGTCATGCTAAGATCACAAAAACAGAAACTCAGGCAAGGGATAAAGCAATTCACTAAACTAAAAATCAAAAAAGGTAGCCTATGGTAAAGGTTGAAGTGTATTCCATTCCTAGAGATATGTCCAAGTCGCGCTTATCAAAACTACTGATAAGTTAATACCAGACTCATTCATCCCCAATAACAGACAACAAAAGGCATACGATAAATATCCAATAGCCAATAGGGGGCATAAAGTAACCATCTAATAGCCAACAAGGGATATATAGTAACCATCCAATAGCCAACAAAGGGCATGCATTAATCATCTAACAGCCAACGATGGTCGTAATGCAATCACCTAGTAATACCCAGCGAAGGGGCCCCCTTTTACACTACTATGCCGCAGAAATAAACCAATGATTGGACTTGAAAACCATCAGCCATACTTTGAACCCAAATTCACTGTTTCGAGGTGAAATGTTCTCATCACCAGGACTCCATCCGTGAGCCTCTTAATACCCGAGAAAAAGTGGTGCCAACCAAGCCTAAGCGAATGATCAGTAAATTTCAAGCTAAGACAGAAGGCTAGAACAAGCCTATGAATATTCACATTTGCATTTGCACACATGCATACATGCATTCATATACATTGAATACCCATTGCATTTATAGGAATAAGCTGCACAGCGGAAAATTTTTCCCAGCAACATAAAATGCGCCAAAAGAAAAAACAATTAAAGGATAAGCCCTGCACATCTTTATTACCAACCAAAGGAACATGAATTCCCATTTCCAAAATTATCAATACATACATCATGCAGTTTCAACACCTCATGGCCATTAAATCCAACATCTCGTATAGTGACCCGAATCGTATTTATTCTTAATCGAAGGGGTAAAGATTTTTGTTTCTAAAATAATCGATCAAGGAGTAAATACATATCTTATGACTTACCAACTTATCCGACATCCCATGACCAACTGATTCTTCCCATCATTTTAGGTGTTCCATAATACACTAAAACATCCTTTAGTGTTCTAGGTGTTTCATAATACACCAGAATTTCCTCCATTATTTCAGGTGTTCCATAATACACCAAAACATCCTTTATTGTTCCAAGTGTTCCATAATATACCAAAATTTCCTCTATTTTTTTAAGTGTTCCATATTACATTGAAACGTCCTTTATTGTTCCAGGTATCCCATAATACACCAAAACATCCTTTCTTGTTCCAGGTGTTCAATAATACACCGGAATTTCCTCTATTGTTTTAGGTGTTCCTCAATACACTGAAATGTCCTTTATTATTTTAGGTGTTCCATAATACATCGGAATTTTCTCTATTGTTTTAGGTGTTCCATAATACACTGAAACATCCTTTACTGTTTTAGGTGTTCCATAATACATTGGAATTTTCCCTCCTTGTTTTAGGTGTTCCATAATACACTGGAACTTCTTTATTATTGCTTTAGGTGTTCCATAACACACCTGAGCTTACTTTATCATCTTTTATTGTTCTAAGTGTTCCATAATACACTAGAACTTCTCTTGTATTTTTCTAGGTGTTCCATAACACAACGGAGCTTACTTTATCTTCTTTTATCATTCTAGGTGATATATAATACATCAAAACTTCCCTTTTATTGTTCTAGGTGCTCCATAACACACCGGAGCTTACTTTATCATCTTTTATAGTTTGTAGATGTTCCATAATACACCAGAACTTCTCGTTGTTACTCTAGGTGTTTCATAACACACCGAAGCTTCTTTTATTATCTTTTATCATTCTAGATGTTCCATAATACACTGGAACTTCTCGTTGTTACTCTAGGTATTCCATAACACAACGAAGCTTCCTTTATTATCATTTATCGTTCTAGGTGTTCCATAATACACTGGAACTTCTTATTGTTGCTCTAGGTGTTTCATAACACACTCAAAGTTTCTTTTATTATCTTTTATCATTCTGGGTGTTCCATAATGCATTGGAACTTTTCATTGTTGCTCTAGGTGCTCCATATCACACCAGAGCTTCCTTATTATCTTTTATCATTCTCAATGTTCCATAATACACTAGAACTTTCTCTTTATTCTTTTAGGTGTTCCATAACACGCCAAAACTTTTCTTTATTGTTTTAGGTGTTCCATAATACACCAAGAACTTCTATTATCGCTTCAAGTATCTCAGCATACGAGAGCCCCCTCATCAAAAGCTGAACATCTTGTAACTGCTCAACACCTAATAACTGGCACATGAACATTTCACAGCTAACCATATCCCTGGACCAACCCTAAAAGGTAATCAGTCCTACACGACCCTAAAAAAGATAACCGGTCCTACACGAACCTAAAAGGCAACCGGTCCTTCACGACCTAAAAAGGTAACTGTTCCTACATGACTCTAAAAGGTGATCGGTCTTACACGACCTTAAAAGGTAACCAGTCCTACACAACCCTAAAGGTAACCGATTTTACATGACCCTAAAAGGTAACCAATCCTTCACGACCCTAAAAGGCAACCGGTCCCATATGACCCTAAAAGGTAATTAGTCCTACACAACTCTAAAAGGTAATCGGTCCTACACGATCCTAAAAGGTAACTGGTCCTACACGACCCTAAGAGGTAACTAGTCCTACACAACCTTAAAAGGGAACCAGTCCTTCAAAATCCTAAAAGGTAACCGTGTTGGGATTCGTCATCAGAAAAATAACGTGACGCAGCGGAATTACATTGTTTAAATTTTCCTAGAATCCACCTATCGTGTCCAATTACCATTGATTGAAATATAACCAATTTGAACCAAGAGAGATTAAACTTACCAGTTCTGTCTCTTCTAGAGACTGCTGCAGAATCATTTCTTGAAACTGTGATCTCCAAAGTCTGGTGCATGACCAACTATCGAGCGGGAACTGGTGCTAGCCGAAGAAGGAATGGAAGAATAATTGATGGAATTTCCTAGCGTTAGGGCTGATTTTTCTACTTAAGTGTTGTGAGCGGATGACGTTTTTACAGGACATTTCGGTGAAGCGGGAACCGGGGATTTTCTTTTTGAAGGTGTGGTGATGTGGTTTGAAAACGGGTCTTTAATCTTTCTTAAGAAAATCTTTCATTTTATTGGAAAAACCCTTTTGTAGAAAACTTAATTGCAAGTGTGAATTTTGGAAAAATAGGTTTTTTTAGAAAATCACAATTTGAACTTAAAGATCTCGAAACCTAAATTTCGAAATTAGATACAGAGTCGCCACCCGGATCAGCTTATCCAGGAAATTCCGGTACAGCTCCCTACCAAGTGTAGACGCGGTACCTAATTTAAAGATTCAGGGTTCGGGCAACAAATCTACTAATCCTCACTTATTTTCAATTATTATTACATAACGTAACGTTGCATTCACTTAATTCTACTCATTTTATCTTCTTTTAATTATTAATCGATGCTCATACAAATGACATAAATATAAATATTAAAATAAAAAGCAGGAAAATAAAAGTGCGGAAAAGTAAATCAGAGGCCAAATTATACAACCCAAGAAAAAGAGAACTCTCATCCTCACCATTTACAACCGCCTACTATACACAATAATCTAAGAAATTACAATCATCTAATTACACGAGATAATCTATCAAGTACATTAAAAATGAAAAATAACAAAAACAAAAGCTGCATCCAAATACGGTTAGCACAAATAATCAAGGGATACAAAAGACTCAAATAGGACAGAATAGGGATTTATAGGAGGGGGGACATGCATTTAGGGGGGTTACCGGGTCGACCCGACCGGTCGGATCGGTTAGACCTGGAAAACGGTTTTTTGAAACGCCCTGTAGGTTTTGTGGGTGGAAAACTAATTTTGAAAATGGTTTGGCTTATTTACATGCATTTTTCCAACTTTAATGGGCTGGATATTCTGGGACCCGGGGGTCCCGTTCGTGTGTGGGCCTAAATTAAACATTCATCTAGGGTCCAAAAAGAATGTAAACATGTCAAAATTCATTTTTGAATAGGATAAGGGTGCAAAATTACAAGTTTGGGGTCCAAAAGGGCAAAACTGTAATTCTGCCTCAACTACAGTCGCACGGCTGTAGCTTACAGCCGCACGACTGTAATGCTCCAGAATTGATTCCAATATTCTTTTCTCGTTTTTGAAAACCGCTTTGCAAATTTAATGATTTTGGGGGGTCCGGGATTTCTAGAAATATACGAAAATCAATAAAATGGATTTGAAACGGATCAAATCAAATCCGGAAATCCTTAATCCCTCAAAATCACCAAACTTTAAATTACATCCATCAATCAAAAATCAGAAAACTAGGAATCTAAGCACATAGGGATGTAATTGGGCCGATAATAAACATAAAGAACACATTTAATCAAAAAACGGAAGCGTTATCGGTCGATTTTGGGGCATTCAGAGCTTCTCTCCCAGAGATTACAGTCGAGCGACTGTAATCAGAAGATTACAGTCGGGCGACTATAGGACACAGTCACGCGACTGTAGATTACAGCCGGGCGACTGTGATCTTAATCGAGGCGGCTGTGATCAAAACCACTCCCGGAATCGTAAAAAATTCAAAAAAAATCAATAAACAACACCCAGAATGAACAAAAATGAGTTTTTAAGGCCTCTCAGAATGTTACCTGGTCTGTGTTCCAGTGTTTGGATCACCAAGGATGGATTCGGATGCAGGAAAGCGTCTTGCAGTCACGAACGACCCGAAAAATGTGCGATCTCCGAAGCCCGAACGGAACCCCGAGAGAGATTGAGTGGTAATGATTTAACAACACCCTACAACGGTTTCTACGTGTTTCGTTGAAGTTTTTTAAGTTACTTTTAGATCAAACCCTTTTATTTTTCTTAAAAACCCTAGAAAAAGTCTCAAAATCTGTGTTATTGTGTGTTTTTGTGTGTTTCTCTCTCTAAATTCTCCAATTTTCTACCTCCCCTCTATTCTGTTAGCCCTAATCCCGGATATGAGATTTTTATATCTCCGTTTTAGCTAAAAATTGGAATTAAATGCTGATTTTTAATGAAAAAGGAAGTCTGGTGATTACAGTCGTGCGACTGTAATGACTACAGTCACGCAACTATAGTACAGTCACGCAGCTGTAGGCACTACAGTCGAGTGACTGTAGTGACCAGATTAGCTTATTTTGTTCAAAAAGACCGAATTAAATGATGATTTTTGTTAAAAAAGGAAATCTGATGATTACAGTCGTGCGACTGTAATATACTACAGTCGAGCGACTGTAGTCACCAGATTAGCCTATTTTGTTTATTTTCATTCTTTTCTTCGGTTTTCTTAAATACTCACTAGAATTCCTTTAGGGCTCCGTACCAAGACTTGTCACACACATTTGGTTCATCCGGGATATTTCCGACATTATTCTGGTCGGTCCGAATCCGCTTCACATTTATCCGTGAAAAAGGCAACAATGACTTTCATCACAGAGGTCGTAAAAAAGCCCCGTGCTCACAAGTGTGCTCTTACTCCTTGTCTAATTGGGTTTTAATTAGGTTAACTAAACCCAAGCCCACTAGAATTATAATTACATAAATAATCTTTAATTAAAAAGTTTATACTATGTAATTTAATTCCATTTGGCTAAATTTAATTACCTCTAAATAAAATTAAATCACATTTAAGTAAATACATTACATGTATTTAATTTTCCTATTTAGGAAAGTAATTTAATTAATTATTTACTTTATGTAATTCAATTAATTGATAAATTAATCAATTACATTATATAAACTTATTAATTAAATAAAATCAATCCAATATTAATTAATTATCTTGACACCAAATGTCAATTAATTAATTAACGCATTCCTTCCAATGTACATTACATGTACAATTTCTATAAGTTCCAACTCAGGTCATCTATGTGCATGATCCTTTGGGTCTGTCTTTATGTTGGCAGTAGGCCCAAGGTCCATAGACTGTAAGTAGGTTCTAGGAAACCGTTATAGCCCCCAATTAAGACAGAGATGCAGCAATCTTTAGAAGACACTCACCCGGTAGTAATCTCATAGTGTCCTTTGCCAAATGACATCGATATGAATAAATAAGAGACACCGTGTCCATTATCCTCTTCTGTTATTTATTATATTTTTTAATCTTGAGTTGACTGATTAATGAAATAAGCAACCAACTTATTTGGGTATGACCATACATTTATCAGTCCCACTTATCAAGTGGCCAGTGATATCATCTCGGTGTTACCCGAGTGGCAATTTCATCACTTCATCATCAATATCAATATGTTCACTGGTCCACCTAATCATACTTTTATTTAGAATCCTTTTACAGATCTATTAGGCGTATGTCAAAGTGAACCAGATTTCATATTGATACTATAATGAAATATGGTCTGAGGACAAAAGAGACCTACTTAAGAAAGACCTATGACGCTACAACCATATGGCTTTCTTATGCAGATTGATCCAATCCCATGTCAATGACATGTACCTATATTCATGACTGACTATACAAGTATTATGGCTAGTTAAGAACTACCATACAGTCATCGAATATACAAGTCTGTGATTCTATTCGTTCCCACGATTAGAATAGACTTGGGATATATTTTATGATTATCAATCAATGGATACTCTATTCATGCTCTAGCACAAGATATAAATGAAACAGATTATTTCCTTTATTAATATGACACAAATGATGTATACATACACAGAGTCTTAATGTACAATACAAAATACAAGAATAAAATGCCCTAGAACTAGGGCACACAACAAACCGGTCCTATACGACCCTAAAAGGTAACCGGTCCTACACAACTCTAAAAGGTAATCAGTCCTACATGATCTTAAAAGGTAACTAGTCCTATACGACCCTAAAAGGTAGTTATCAAACAAGTCACTAAGCTAGTGTTAGGGGCAGGTACGTCTCGTTTCTCTGCTCATCATGCTCTCTGTCATGCATCCAGATTCACCATAGGATAAGGTAAACCCCCAAGCTATGAATTTAGATACACGAGTGGCAGCTTGTGAGCGCGGGATTTTCATCCCTCGGTTTCATTACATATATAGCTTTCCATAACTACAGGTGTCCAAGTCAATTCAAGGTTAAGACTCCATTCAAGCGAACTTCAAGCCTCAAATCGTTTCCTGGACAAAGAGAAAAGTTGTCCCAGATCAATAGTCATATGACTATTGCTACAACCGCACGGTTGTAGTTAATAGTAGCATGACCAATGTGTTAATGGATGTTGTGTTTCCAACCGAACGGTTGTCGACTTGAGACCCGCACGGGTCTTGTTCTCTAACAAAACTATGACTCTCCTTCTTAGAAATTATTTTTTAAATTCTTTAAGGCATATTCTACATGAAATAAGCCATCTTCTACCTATATAAACCTCATCGGATTATGTGTTGAGGGTTTGCAACTTTAACTTAGGGAGAAAGGAGAAGAAAAAGGAAGGATAGGAAGAAGAACCATACTTTCTCTTTAATTTTCATCTCCAATCTCTATAATTAGGCTTAAAATCGGTTAGAAATCTTAGGAAAACACTTCACTAAGGCTTTTAATAGTTTTAGAGACTAATCTGAACATCAAAACCATGACAATCGAAGCTTAGAACCATTTTCGGAGCTTAGAGTTTGGGTGGTAAATCAGAGTCTCTCTTGAAGGATTTTCACCTCCTAAAGTTGTGGATCCATGCTTCAAGGTTAAATATCTGAGCAACCGAAAGCATTTGACTTGTTTATGCTGTATTTTAAGCATCATTTGCATATTTCAAAACTGCTTTGTTTTGGTTTTCTAGTCTAAAACCAGAGCCGCACGGCAGTCGCAACAGCTCCCTGGCTACAGTTACAGTTGCAAGGCTATAGCAACAAAAACCGCCTATCTCTTCTACTAAGGAAAGTAGCGCGAAACCTCAAAAATTCAAAATTTGGCTATTGATCCAGAAGTGACTCCTGTACGAATGTAACCATAGTCGTACGGCTCCTGATGGTACATCCACATAGGTATCACCTTGGGACATAATAACAAACAACTGATTTTCAAATATTTCATGACATTCGAACCTTAGATTTATATTCCAGAAGCACATATTAGACCAAAACAATGATAGAAACCTAGTTTCTTAAAAACTGACTCACTTGCCATGCTAAATAATTAACCAGTAAAATCGTTTTCAAAATTGTTTTCTCAAAAATCAATGCAGGGGATGTTTCAAAATGTTTTCCAGGTTTAGTCGGTAAGATTTGTCGAGTTTCCCCTGCTATTCCCCTAATGGCATGATCCCAACTCACTTTATGCCCCGTTCTGTTATGGTTGAGTCCTAAATGTGATTATTCATGTACTAACATCTATTTTGTAGGATTAAATATATGTTCAAGTTTTATTCTTATATTAGATGAACTCGTGTATTTTAGGTGATTATACTCCGATTCCCTATTTGATTCGTATGTTTCCCCAGAGTAGTTTATTTGATTCAGTCTGTGTAATTTATTTATTTACTGCTTTTTATACCTTGCATAAACACCGTATGCTCTAAATAAAATTGACTTAGTTTTATAAAATGCTATAGTTTTATAAAATGCTATGATTTGATTGTTGAAGCATTTATTTTAAGTAGATAATAAGTAAGTTACTCATCCAAACCTAGATCTCTGGAAGGTATAGCAGTCCTCACTTGGTTTTGATTGTACCTAAATTTCCCGGTTAAGCTGAGTTGGATGGTGACTCTTATATCTTCTTTGGGATTTTGGTCTCAAATCTTTTACGAATATTATATTTTCCAAAAACCCCAATTTTGCGTTCCGCTTCACAGTGCAATTCGCTTTGTTTCATTTTTTTTATTTCACAAAAACGTCATCTGCTTACAAGTATCTTACACTCAAATCATCATACTAGGAACCCCGGGACATGTGGATTCTACAACAAGTAGAATTTCATTAGCAAAAGACTACTTAATCATGCATTAAGCCCTTATAAGAATTTTATCTAAAGATAAAAACTCCTAGCATGCAGTCTACTCGAATTTCTTCAGTAATAAACATGCATATGTTTCATGGGATTTCCATAGTTATGAATCTCCTCTTGGTCTCATCATAACTACTAACATATGAGGTGATCAATCTTATTTAAAGTTTAGCACACCATAAAACAAGCATCAACAAATATACTCATAATACGAAAAAGACACTCACTACTACCAGCCGAGCTGGCTCAGTTCTGCTTAAAGAGACTTACTCACTACCCAAAAGCAGCATTAAAGATAAAGAAAAATAAATTAAATAAATTAAAGAGAAATTACTACTAATTAAATTAGAAATTAGAGTTAGAAACAAAATGAGTATTTATAGCACTCCCAAAGACAAATCTAGACCTAGGATTAAAATAATACTAAATGTACTAAAAGCCTTGGTGGCTCAAAATCAACCACAAATTAAAATATTGTATTAGTTCACCAACTAAAATTTAACTTGTCACTTAAGTCAAATCTTCTTTTGAAAATATCTTCTTCTCTCCTCCTTGTGGATTGCGCCATGGCTTCAAATCTGGCCTATCTGATTCTCTCCAGTTCTAGACATTTGTAACCACTCTTCAGCCTGTTTGCTATTGTTTCACGAATTTGAGCTCCATTTTAGCTTTTAATTTGAAATTAGCTCTAATGAACCAATATTTATTCAATTAAGCTTAATTTAATCCCAATTAATACCTAAAATATTTGTTATAGGGCCTTACCAAGGGCATTGCCAAGGAATGCATCTAATGATACTGCAAATCGGTTTGAGAACTACAAGAAGGATGCTCGAGATATCACTTGTTTGATGCTAGCCACCATGAGCTTAGACCTGTAACAGTAGTTCATAGACATGGAGGCACATGCTATCATGGAGAATCTCAAGGAGATGTTCCAAGTACAAGCTTGTTAAGAAAGGTTCTTGACAACTAAGGCTTTATACGCCTGCAAGATGGGACGGGGCTCATTTGTTAGCACTCATGTGCTAAAGATGAAGGGGTATATTGATACGCTCTCTAGGTTCGAGACTCCCATCCCACAGGACTTGGCTATTGACATTGTTTTGTCATCTCTACCGGATTCTTCTGACCAATTTATTCTTCATTACAACATGGAAGGGATGAATAAGATTGTTTCAGAATTACATGGAAAATTTGATAAAATAAAAAGGTATCTAATAAATTTTTAGAAGTGCAATACATTTAACTGATAAAATAAAACTTCAAGTATAGTTACATGCTGTGAAAATATTTCAAAGTGGAATTTTAAGAATAACAACCAGCCAAAATAAAAAAAATAAAAAAATAAAAAAAAGAAATCAGCTTCTATTTATAATAACTTCATCACATGTTAAGAGGAAGTTAACCTCACGTAATGCAAGAATTAAATGCTATATTTGATAGCAAAACAATTTACAACAAAATAAATGTTACTGTCAAATAGCTTATTTTAGCAGTAATATTCAAAAGTTAATGTCATATGTATATCAATGCAACAAAGTTTTATCAAATTTGGTTACTAAATACATACGGTTACAACTTTATAAGAATAACACTTAGTAATCTTTTTTGTTGTTGTTTAAAGCTATGCCAATAACTTTTATACTTATGGCATTTGTAGCCAAATTTCTTATTTTTTATCATGCACATTCCAAACAGAAGTGTATAATTATGGGTTCAATTTTTATAGTTTTAAAGTTGAGAAAATGCTCCAAATTTATATATAAAAAAAGGTTTAGACACAGTTAGTTGTAACAAAAGTAATAAATATTTGCTCCCGAAGAAAAAAGATACTATTTTAAAGGTTGATGCTATATAAAATTCATATAGATTTTATTTTAATTTTTGTCTTACATAAATTTTGATATAAAATAGACTGTGTTAAATTAATGTAAAACCTCTTTTAATGATATTGTAAATCCTAAGAGCCTGTTTGTTTTGTGGGATAAGAGGTAGGATATGGATTTTTCATCCCAATTCCCCTCTTATCCCATAGGAGTGGTGGGATGGGATAAGAAATCTTAACCCCATTTTATCCCACGGGTTTATTCCACCATCCTCCTATTATGAGAGTGGGATAATTGTTATTGTGTAGAATTTACCCATTTATCTAACAAAAAAATTTTAAAGATCCATTTGTCCTACAAAATTGGGTTGCTGCTATTTAGGTAAAAACCCTCTCTATAATTACAATTTATTTGCAGTTTTTTTTTTATTATTTTTTATAAATAAAACACTTTTTTATTATTTTTTCCATAAATAAAACACATTTTATTATTTTTAGTTTTTCATTATTATTTTTAACATGTTTAAGGATAATATGATAAACTATAGTATTTTATCCCTATCTCTATCCATTATTCCATACATATCTTATATTAGTCCTATTTCAATACGAACTTTTATCTCTATCCCTATCTCAATCTTTTATTCCTATCACTAATAATATCTCAACTCTTATCCATATCCTTATTACATCAAATACAAAAAGTTATGTAAATAGATGCTGTCAAATACTGGGTGATAATTATCGACAAAATCAACAACTAAAAAGTACAAACTAACATTGGGTTAATCTCCTTTCAATATCGCTTCTCAATTGCTTTGGCTACCATCCAATTCCTTTGTTGACGCTTGATGTAGATTATGGATAAATAAATTTAAAAAAACACGAAAAAGATAAAAGTAAAGGTTGCTATATTATAGGCCTACTAATCCTATTATGCTTAGTGTTTGAGAACGGTTACCATATCTTTCAATCAAACACGTCCTAAAATCCCTTTAACTTTTACAAATTTCGTAATTGGCTCTTAATTAATTAAAATTTTTTTACACAATTGGCTCTGTTTTGATAATATCAGCTCTAAAATTTGACAATATTTTTTCCTTATAAATTGTATTCTTTAACTGATACGTAACACAATTTTTACAGACATGCAAAACTAAATCAGATATATAGTCACATCCATAGTATCACACAACTGCATATGAAATATGATTTATATTCCTCTAATAAACTCTAGAGTCTTTTACTGGGCCAATTGCAAAATTCATAAAGGTTCAATATGCTCAAAATGTGTTTTGCTTATGTTTTAATTATATGCTTTTAAAGCCTAGTACATTTGTTGCTTTCTGATTTCATTAATATACATATCATTTGATAAGGAAAAAAAAAATCCAAAATCCATGCACCTGGGCATAAAATCCAATCCTTAGAAAAAAAAATAAAAAGCAAACCATTTTCACCAATTCAATTTTTCAAAATTACCAAAACAAAAATTGTCAGTTTCTTAAAAAAGCCATATCACCTGTACAATTCCTTCTATCCCATTCAATTCAACGTCTTTTCTTCGATCGATTAATCTCTTCTCCTCTCCTGTTCCATTTCAATGGCTGGTTATGAAGGCTTTGAAAAACGCCTTGGGCTTCAATTTTTCGGCAACGACCCAGTTGCAGGCACCACCAATATGGGTATTCGAATTCTCGATTTTGATTCATTAGTTAAAGTTTTATCTGAGTCAACATTCTTCTTCCCTGTAGCTTCAACATCTGTGGATAAATTCCTTTTATTTTTAGCCTATTTTAATGATTTGAGACGTTGATGGTTTAAGTTTTAATGATTCAAGATTTTTATTATTTGTAAAAAGAGAAAGTGAGACAAAAGGAGAAAAAGGATGACGGTCTTATTGAAAGAAGAAAATGGAAATAGAGATTTTAAGGAAATTGTTTAGAAGATTTTTATAAAATTTTTGCAATAGGTGTTATTAGTTGGTTTATAGTTTGAATTTTTAAATTTAATATATAGCAGCACGTGTATCACATTTTTTTAAGTTATCTGGTTTAGTTGGATTCAGAGATTATATAGATTGGTTTTGTAAAACGAAAGATTAAATAAACATTTCCAAAGTTAGAGGTGAAAGCCGAGGGGAATTAGTGTTTTTAATTGTGTACATCATTTCACATTTCTATGCACCATCATTTTTAGACATATGGTCAAAGCTTCTATACATTTTACTTTTTTTAATCCATTTCATTTGGTTGGGCTTTGGAGACTCTCTATCATATTCCATTTCAACTTGTGCGCCTCCTAGCCGTTGATCAACTTCAACTTTTCATAACATCTATCACAATTTACTTTACTTTCGTTTTTATATTTTTGAGATAGAAATCAATAATGATCACGACTCCAACTTTAACTGGAATGCCCTTTTCACTTAAGCAAATTTCCTAAAGAAAGTCTAACCTAATCCAAAACTTGTTTATTAATTATTTAATCTCATCACAATTAGGGAATCATATTACAACTAAGAGAAATACTTCTCTTCAAAACACCTACTCTCCTTAGAACATAATTGGTAAAATAAGCTACAAACAATAGCTAAAAAATCCCCACAAAAAAAAATGATTAAAAGTTAAATAGTCATCTAAACTATACATAGCGTAATACAGTCATGACCAGCTCTACAATCGTTATTCACAAAAGTAACATCTACATTATTATATTTAAAGAAACCAACTGTAGGAATCTGATATTTTTGCAGATCAGGATACAACAATTAATATGGCCTACAGTTTTTTTTACAAAAAATATTGTTATATATTTTAGATTAAATAGGAATTTTTTTTTTTTAATCTCGTTAGATGCTTTTTTATTTTCTTTTTATTTTACCAATGTTTATAAAGTGTTTAGTTAATTTTTTTTTTTTTTTTTTTTTTTTACTAACATCTCGCTCTTGATTCAAAAGTTTAAAAAAATGGTAAGTTTGGTACTTACATCATCCCAAATAATACAACCATGACCAAATCTACACCCATTATTCA
Source organism: Euphorbia tirucalli (assembly GCA_039660915.1). Lineage (NCBI taxonomy): Eukaryota > Viridiplantae > Streptophyta > Magnoliopsida > Malpighiales > Euphorbiaceae > Euphorbia > Euphorbia tirucalli. The sequence goes on from CM077637.1 coordinate 59,388,706, forward strand.
TAAAAGCAGCGTCTACATCATGTTTATAGCAGTAGATGCAGCCTGCAAACTATTTACAAAAAAATCTTGTTATATACTTTAAATGAATTTGGAAGTTTTTTTTTTTTCAATCTCATAATAATATGAAAATTGTTTTAGGTGGGTATTCCTTTGAATCCCCCGGACCTAACGGCTTCAATCCAGGTTTCTACCAATACTTTTGGGATGTTTTTGGCCCTGAAATTGCTGCTTATGTGATTCATATTATAAATAGTTGTGAATTACCCCCAGCACTGCATGATACCATAATTGTTCTAATTCCCAAGTTGAAGAACCCTAGTAAAGTTGCTACAAGATCGTTCCTAATGTCTTGGCTAATCATTTGAAATATGTCCTTGATGATGTAATTGCTGAAAATCAAAGTACTTTCATATCTGGTCGTCTCATCGCTGATAATGTCTTATTGGCTTATGAAGTGGGTCATTACTTGCGTAGGAAAAAAGATGGTTTAAATGGAATTGTTGCATTGAAAATGGATATGTCTAAAGCCTATTACAGGATTGAGTGACCATACATGTCTGGTATCTTGAGGAAATTGGGGTTTGTTGATCAATGGATTAATCTTATGAGACTTTGTGTTTCTTCTGTGAAATGCTCTTTTGTATTATTTTATGTGTCCAAGGTCTTTCGGCTATCATTAATCACTTTGAGCAATCTTCGCTTATACATGGCTGTTGAGTTGCTAGGGACGCCTCTCCCATTACTCATCTATTCTTTGCAGACGACAACTACTTACTTTTTAGATCCACTCCTGATGAATGCTCTATTATTAAGCATTGCTTACTTCTTTACGAGTTGGCTTCGGGGCAAAAGATCAATTTTCAGAAATCTTCTGTGGCTAGTAGTGGTAATGTGGACATGTATTTCAAGTAATTAATTTGTAATTTCTTCGGGGTCCCTTCAACTGCTAAAAACAACATGTATCTTGGTATGCCTCTAAAGAAATCCTTATTAAGGCAGTTCTTCAATCTTTACCAGCTTATACTATGAATCTTTTGTTGGAATTTGATTGCAAAATCTGTAATCATATCTTAGATATTCATCAAGTTTGTTAGAAAAATAAAATATTAGTTTTTTAAATTCAAATTTGATTTAGTTGTTATGCTTTAGATAGCATTGTAAGCCTATAAATAGGCATTATATTGTTCTTCAATTATAGTGAGCCACAGGTACTGCATTTGCAGTATTCCTTTTATGAAATTCTATGTTTATGCTCTATATATTTCATCATGGTATCAGAGCTATCTTCTTGAGGGACCTGTGAGTGATCCAAAAAAATAAAGATCAGAAAGTTTGCAAGAACAAAGCACATTAAGTGATGCAAGCATGTGTTGATGAAGAAAAGCTGCAAAATGAAGATACATTATTTTGAAGAGACCGACATGTCTCAAAACTGTAATATTATTTTGAAGAGACCGACATGTCTCAAAACTGTAATATTATTTTGAAGAGACCGGCAAGTCTCAAAACTGTGACATGATCCATGCCAATGACTTATACCGATGACTCATGCCAACAACCCATAACTATGACCCATACCATGCCCATGACCCATATCTATAACTATGACCCATAAAATGACCCACAACAATGAACCATGACCCACAAAAATGACCCATGACCCATAATTATATCCAATGCTTTTTTCAGCTACAAAGTCAAGAATAAGTGTTTCAGCAAGATTCAAAAAGCTAAACAAAAGTTTGCAGATTTTGAATCAAGAGGGAGTGTTGGAATTTGATTGCAAAATCTGTAATCATATCTTAGATATTCATCAAGTTTGTTAGAAAAATAAAATATTAGTTTTTTAAATTCAAATTTGATTTAGTTGTTATGCTTTAGATAGCATTGTAAGCCTATAAATAGGCATTATATTGTTCTTCAATTATAGTGAGCCACAGGTACTGCATTTGCAGTATTCCTTTTATGAAATTCTATGTTTATGCTCTATATATTTCATCAATAGTTGTTATTTTAAGAATTTAGAGAAAAGGAGAAAATAGAAATATTGTAAAACATACATGATTATTTTATTCATCAACCAAGCCTATATTTATAGGCTACAGAAAATCACAAAATAACAAACAAATCAAAAACCATTTCAAATAAAATCCCAAATCTCTTAAAAATCTAAACCAACAAAATCTTAAACAACTATTATTTGAAATATCAGCCACATAAATCTAACACTCCTCCTTGGCTGATAATTGTAAATGCCTAGAACAATTCATCATCTTGTGCTTCTTGGACCATTTTTGCTTCATCTTTTTTCTGCTTGCATACTATTTCCATATGCCCAATATTTCCACATTTTCTACATTTTATGTCTGGCCTCCACCAACATTTTTTCGGTATATGATTCGATTTTTTGCAATATGGACACAATGAACTGGCCTTAAAAGCACCTTCAATGACTTCTTCATTTCTCATCATTCTTCGTTGTTCTTGAGCCTGCAAAGCATTAAGCAACTCTGCCAAAGATATACTTGACAGATCTTTAGAATCCTCTAAAGATGAAATTTTAGATTCATATTTTTCAGGCAGTGTAACCAGAATTTTCTGAACAATTCTTTCATCGGAAAAATCCTTACCTAATAACCTTACTTTATTAGCAATATTAACCAGCTTATCGGAATATTCCGAAATCAGTTCTGACTCTTTCATCTTCATCAATTCGAATTCTCTGATCAAGTTTAACATCTGCATATTTTTTGTTTTTGCATCTCCTTGGTATTCCTTCGCAAGATATTCCCATATTTCTTTTGCCGAAGGCATGTTCATGATTTTTGTTAATATGGTGCTTGAAACGGCAGTGAAAAGACAAGCTTTGGCTTTTGATTTTCGTGTCCTTTTCTCCTTTTCATTCTTCATTTGTGCCACCGTTGGATTGGCTGGCAATTGTGGAACTTCATAATCTTCTTCTACAGCTTGCCAAAGATCTAATGCCTCAAGATGAACTTTCATTTGAACAGCCCATGCTTGATAATTGTGGCCATTGAATCTTGGCACAGAAACATTAGTGAAAGATAATTCTGGATCTTCCATTATGATTTTTGTTTTATATCAGGTCCCTTAAGATAAAGGCTCTGATACCAAGTTGTTATTTTAAGAATTTAGAGAAAAGGAGAAAATAGAAATATTGTAAAACACACATGATTATTTTATTCATCAACCAAGCCTATATTTATAGGCTACAGAAAATCACAAAATAACAAACAAATCAAAAACCATTTCAAATAAAATCCCAAATCTCTTAAAAATCTAAACCAACAAAATCTTAAACAACTATTATTTGAAATATCAGCCACATAAATCTAACATCTTTTTAGACTCCCGGAAGGTCTCTGTAGCTCCATTCATAATTTGCTCAACTCTTTTTGGTGGAATTCGTCAAAAGTCAATTCTCATGGAATAAATTGGCAGCGGTGGGATTTATTGTCTCGTCCTAAAGCCCAGGGTGGTATGGGTTTTTGAAATCTAACAGATTTCAATGCTGCTCTTCTTTGTAAGCAATTATGGCGTTTCTTATTAATCCCTCTGCCCTAGTCACTCGAGTTTTCAAAGCTCGCTATTTTAGAGACGGGAATGTGTTGAATTCAGTTCTTTCGTCCTCTCCTGGTTATATTTGGAAAAGTATCTTTTCGGCAAAAGAATTCTTTTCTCAACATGTTCGCTGGAGAGTTGGCAATGGGAAAGGAATATCTATTCTTAATGATCCTTGGCTGTTTGAAGGAGATATGTTAATTACTCCTGTGTCTTCTGTGTTTGATCTTAGTGACAAGAAAGTGGATTTCCTTTTCTCTGATATTGCTGGTTGCTAGAACAGAAATCTAATTTTTTCTATCTTTGACAGCCATATAGCAGGTCTTATCACTCGCACACCTCTGGCTATTAATTAGGTTGATGATCGTCCCTTTTGGCCAGCAGAGAAAAATGGTGTACTCTCTTCAAAATCTGCTTATAAAAAACTCTCAATTGCGAGGGCAAGGCAAGCTGCACCCTCTGATATTTGGTCCAAGCTTTGGCGTCTTAAGCTCCCTCTGAGAGTTCAAATCTTCTTCTGGCATGCGCTCTCTAACCTCCTACCTACTAAAATTAATTTATTCCAAAAGCACGCAGTTGATAATCGATGGTGTTTGGCGTGTGGTAATGCGGATGAGTCTCCTTTCCAGGTCTTTATTTCGTGCCCTGCTATCAGTCATGTTTGGAACAGCCTTCATCTTCCTCTCTTGCACAGCTCAGGTGATAGCCTTGCCTCCTGTTTCACTCATTGGTGCACAAGCTTCCCGGTAGAGCTCACTCTGTTGTCCATTTTCTGTTGCTGGTCCATTTGGTTCGCTAGGAATAAACAATTATGGGAAGAAATCTATTCCAGCCCTGAAGCTATCTCTAGAATGGTTATTATTTCGAGAGATCAGTGGTGTAACTCCATTGCGCCTTCTGAGAATACTCGAACTCAGGCTGTTAACTCTATCACTTGGCTTCCTCCGCTGCCTTCTTTCCTTAAAGTTAATGTTGATGCTGCTTTATTTCATAATAGACATCGAACAGGTTTTGGAGCTTGCATTATAAATGATAATGGCTCGTTTGTTGCAGCAACGATCGGCTCCTTGTTGCCTACTGTTGACGCTCTCCTTGCTTAAGCCTTGTCTTGTAGAGAAGCCCTCTCTTGGATCAAGTCTTTGCATCTGAATAATGTCATTCTGGAGACCGATTCCTCTTTGGTTTATAATGCTTTGATTAATAATTTTCACATGAACTCTTATTTTGGTTTGGTTATTAATGATTGTAAAACTATAGCTTCGGAATTTCATAATAGTTCCTTTTTTTGTGTTCGACGGCAAGCCAATATGGTTACCCATTGCCTTTCTAGGGCAAGTTCTTCGGATGAAGTTGTTGGAGTTTGGTTTACATCCGCTCCTGTTAGTATAGCCCATCTTCTTTGAGTAATGAAATACCAATTCTTTAAAAAAGAAAAGAAAAAAAAGTGTTTAATAATAATTTTTTAATCAACAAATCACTCTTGATTTCGAAGTTACAAAAAATTTTTGAGTTTCGTAGTTGTTTAACATACAAAATGGTAAATATAAGAATTTACATTGTTTGTAGAAAAATAATTTTTGATGCAATTATCGAAATATATGATACACAAATATTGTATTACTGGAGCATATCTGCAATATCAACATTGCAAATCTCTACATATCTGTATTATTAACTCCGTTTATTTGGTTGTATTTGTGACTTAAAAGGAAATTGAGTTGAGAAAAAAAAAAAAAAAATTATGGTCAAAATAAAAATTATTTTCCTTGAAATAAACCAAGCACATTATATTTACTTTTTTAATTTTAGGTTGAATTTCATTTCCTATTGTATTATTTTAACTTTTCTGTTTTTTTTAGTTTTCCATATTACCTATATGTTTTGAAAAAGAAAAACCGAGAATTGTACTTATTAAATAATAACTCAATCATTTTGAAAAGGACTTACATACTAATAATACCAAATCCCAACATTAACATTAACACTAACACAAATATCAAACTTAAAATCCTAAATTTTGAGTACTTTCCAACTGAAATAACCAACAAATTGAAATGGCTAATAACTACCAACAAAACCAAACTACTAAACCCGGCCAAGATATTGTGGTTATGGTTCCATTTCCAGCTCAAGGCCATCTCAACCAGCTCCTCCACCTCTCCCGCCTCATCCTCTCCTACAATCTCCCTGTCCACTTCGTCAGCACCGCCGTCCACAACCGCCAGGCCAGACACCGTGTCCATTGCTGGGACCCGCTTGCCACCATCCATTTTCATGATTTTGAAATCCCCTCTTTGCCTTCTGATCCCCCTCCCAATCCCAACCCAAATTCCAATATCAATTTCCCTTCTCATTTGATCCATGCTTTTAATGCCTCCTTTCATCTTCAAAAACCCGTTTCGATTCTTCTTCAATCTCTTTCTACTAAAGCCAGAAAGGTTGTTGTGATCCATGATTCTTTAGTAGCTTCCGTTGTTAAAGAAGTTGGGTTAATTTCCAATGCTGAGTCTTATATTTTCCAGAGTGTATCAGCTTTTACTATGTTCTTGTTTCGTTGGGACAGGATGGGGAGACTAAAAACGACGTCGCTGATGGTGTTATTATCCCAAAACGGGTTCCTTCCTTTGATGGATGCTGTAGTAAGGATTTTTACGATTTGATTTCGTCTCAATACAAATTTCATTATCTCAGCTCTGGTTATATTTACAACACAAGCAGATTGATTGAAGGTCCCTACTTGGATTTGATTGAGAAATACCAGAAGGATATTGTGGAGAAAATTCATGTGAAGCATTTTGCCTTAGGTCCTTTCAATCTGGTGCATTTAAGTAGCGAAAACCCAAACCATTTATGCTTAGATTGGATAAATAAGCAACCGCCAAACTCAGTAATTTATGTTTCATTTGGAACAACAACAACGATGAATAGCGAACAAATTAAGCAAATTGCAACTGGGTTGAAGCAAAGTAAGCAAAAATTCATCTGGATGGTAAGAGATGCAGATAAAGTTGACATCTTTAATCAAAAAAATGAAAGTAGAGTTGAATTGCCAGAAGGGTACGAGAGTGAAGTAAATGGGATGGGATTAATAGTGAGCGATTGGGTGCCTCAATTGGAGATATTAGGACACAAAGTAACAGTGATGCAGCGGAAACTCGAAGAAGGATACTAAAATCTGTTAATCGCTCACGATGCCGGAAATTAGTGTTCTACTTATTGAATTTCGTAAAATTCACGACAGCAGGGTAAAGGAATAAATCCGAAATTTTATTGATTAATCAAAACTGTTCATAACTCCAAAAGAAAGGCCTATTTATAGACCCTTGCCTAAACAGAATCCTAACCAATCTAGGAAACCCAAACAAAAAGGAAAAAAAACAATAAAAACTGAAAAAATTACCGAAAAAGCCTAAAAAAACAGTAAATTATGATTTTGAGGCCCTAAACGATGTTTTTTGGCCAAAAGCGACAGACATCACAACCAAAGGTAGTGAGTTTGAATCATTGGCCCGTTTCCAATAAAGTTAGGCTCAAGAATCACTGAAATCGGACTATTTTTCGGAAATTACTATTCATTGTAAAATTTAGCCAAAAAAACTAAAGCTTGCTCCTCTACATCATTCCCCCCTTGTAGAAAAGAATTCGCCCTCGAATTGTCATCGTCGGAAGAATCACCCACATACGGAATCAGGTGCTTGACATTGAATACATCAGCAGTACGAATGTGGTTAGGCAACTTTAACCGATAAGCATTGGGATTAATTTTCTCCACAATCTCAACAGGACCAATCTTTTTGGCCGACAATTTGTTATAATCCCCAATAGAAAATTGATCCTTGGTCAGAATGGCCCAAACAAAATCACCAACTTCAAATTCCACCAAACGACGCTTCTTATCCGCAGCCCTTTTATATCTTGCAGCAGCGTGTACCAGATTAGTACGCACAGTGTGATGTAGAGACTGCAATTCAACCACAAAAGTTTCAGCCTTCCCATGCACTCGGGTCTTGTCAGGAAGAGGCAAAAGATCAAGGGGGCCTCTTGGGACAACTGAATGTACCACAGCGAAAGGATTGAACCCCGTGCTTCTGTTGACAGCTCGGTTATGTGCAAACTCAGCTTGGTACAATTTTTGATCCTAATTCTTCACATGTTCCCCTACCAGACATCGCAGCATATTACCGAGAGAACGATTGACTACCTCCGTTTGGCCATCAGTCTGTGGATGGTATGCACTGCTGAAGTTCAGTTAGGTGTTAACAAGCTTCCACAAACTTCGCCAAAAGTGACTAAGAAACCTGGTGTCACGATCCAAAACAATGGACTTAGGAAGCCCATGTAGCTTGTAAACCTCTCTAAAGAACAACTGAGCCACGTTCACTGAATTCGTTGTTTTTTTGCATGGAATAAAATGCACCATTTTGGAGAACCAATCCACCATAACAAAAATAGAATCACTGCCCAGCTGAGTCTGTGGTAGCCCCAATACAAAGTCCATGCTGATTTCTTCCCATGGTTAAGAGGGAATAGGCAAAGGCAAGTACAAACCTGCATTAGTGGCTGCCCCTTTAGAAACTTGACAAATCTAACAACACTTCACATATTTATCCACTTCTTTGCGCATGGATGACCAAAAGTAATTGGCTTGAATCAACTGCAAAGTTCTATCTCTTCCCACATTGATAAGTGCATTTTATGCACGTAATCTGTCTTTGTTTATAGGCTTTAATTGATATATTTTTAGTTAACTTAGGTGGATTTACTTCATTTTGTGTAATTACTTGTGCTAGGGACTCTGAAGATGGAAATGAGCTTAAAGAGCCGATTTTGGAAGCTTGGAGTGCATGAAGGATGGAGCTTGAAGTCATAACCCATGGGCATGGCTTATGGAGTGCTGTTGGTGCTGAAATTGAGCTTAGAAAGCTGTTTTGTATAAGCCAAGATCATGGCTTAAGGGGACCTGCGAAATTTGAAGAATTTTTATGAGATTTGAAGACTTCCAATTTAGTTTTAGCTTATTTTATTTCATCCTTTTTGTGATAGGTTTTTGGGGACATTTTTATTTTTAATAACTCTAATTAGATTTTCCTACAAAAATCTTAATTAGAGTTATTTCCTTTTTAGAACTCTTTCCTTAGTTGATTAGGTATAAAAAGAGTTAAGTCATTTTATTTTTCTCCCTCTTCTTCTTTTTGAAAATGACAGCAGCCTCTTTTTCTCCTATCCTCTCCTTTGAACGTGTTCCTCCCCCCATGAAGAACTAAAACCCTAATTTCTAGCTAGAAGGAAATTCAGTCTTGTAACGTCAACTGTGAGATCAATTGTTCTTATTTTCTTCTTTAATTCAAGTAATTGATTTCAATATATTCTTATTACTTTTGCATGATTTAATTGAATCTTTAATTTAATTATTTACTTGTGATTGATTTGCTAGTTAGGTGATTAAATACGTAATCGTTTAATTCACTTAACCTAGGTAGCGAATAACACGATTAATTATGGACAAGTTTTTAATTTATGTTATGGATAAAATTGATATGCTTTAAATAATCTCGCTTGTATGATTATTGAGTAGAATTAGTGTCTCTTTCGTGTGTTAATACTTTTGATTGAATTAAATTCCGAAGCTTGTTTGGAACTGTTCGATTAAATAGGGATAATTAATGAGCTTCTCTTAGTTATCTATTCCGTAAGAAGAGACTAGGTGATTCATGCTTTATGATAACTATAGCTAATTTATTTGAATGCATTGAAGTTATCTTTTGTGTTTGATCGATGATCGGTTGGTTTAACTCAAGACTCGAATTCGCCTTCTAGCTGGAATTCGCCTCATCTAGATTTTTACCAAATTATTTCGTTTCTATTATTTTTAGATTTTAATTGTAGTTCTTAAACAACCCCCTTTACTTTTCTTGTTTAATTTTAGAAGAAATAATCAGCCAATCCCTGTGGATTCGGTCCTGCTCCATCTGTACTACAAAATTTCGTTTTCGAGAGTAGGAATTTATTTTTGGTGTGCTCGTCACGCATCACACATGCCCTTCGCCATGAACTTCTTGGAGAATTTTTAACCTCAGACTGCAATCAGGAATGCATAGTTGGTTCCCCTTAAAGAGAAACTCCTCACATTGATGAAACTCTGATGGCTCCCCTCTTCGAACTTTCTGAACAATGGCTGCAAAGTAAGGATCAGTGTCATACAATTCAGCAAAAGATGCAAAACCGGGTACTTCAAGGGAGAGGCAAACAAACACCCCTTTCTCCTACTTACTGCATCAGACACCTTATTGGACACACCAGATTTGTGCTTCACCATAAAAGTAAATTGCTGAAGATAAGCCACCCATCGAGCATGCCTGGCAGAAACCTTATCTTGGCTATGTAAATGCCTTAAGGCCTCATGATCAGTAAACAGTACAAACTCCCTTTGGAAAAGATAATGACGCCAATGTTTGACTGCTTGAACCACTGCATAAAAATCCACATCATACATATTATAACGAAGCTTTCCACCAGATAGTTTTTCACTGAAATAAGCAACTGGTTTGTGGTTCTGACTCAGCACAGCTCTAATGCCTAACTTTGAGGCATCCGAATGCAACTCAAACGGTTGTTGGAAATCTGGTAAGATGAGAACGGGGGTTGTAACCAATCTTTCCTTTATCCACTGGAATGCTGCATCAGCTTGTTCAGTCCACTCAAACTTCCCACTTTGCTTCATACATTCCGTAATCGGGGCCATTATGCTACTGAAATGCATAATAAACTGCCTATAAAACGAGGCTAGCCTATGGAAGCTTCTCACATCAGTAATAGAACTAGGTCTAGGCCATTTTTTAATTGCCTCCACCTTGGCCTCATCTACTTTCAAGCCCTCTGCAGAAATAATATATCCCAAAAACAAAACACTAAGGGACATAAAAACACACTTTTTCAAGACTGCATACATCTTTTCCCTTCTTAACACTACCAACACTTCTCTTAAATGCTGGACATGCTCCTCCTCATTAGCACCATAATCAGAATGTCATCAAAGTAAACCACAACAAATTTCCCAATGAAGGGTCTCAACAATTGGTTCATGACTCGCATAAAAGTGCTAGGTGCATTAGATAACCCAAACGGCATAACCATCCACTCATACAGCCCTTCCCTAGTTTTAAACACGGTTTTCCACTCATCCCCAGGTCTTATACGGATATGATAATAACCACTCTTTAAATCTAGCTTAGTAAAAACAGAAGCCCCACTGAGTTGGTCTAACAAATCATCCAAACGAGGGATAGGAAACCGATATCTGATGGTTATGTTGTTGATGGCTCTGCTATCCACACACATCTGCCAACTGCCATCTTTCTTTGGAATTGAGAGGGCTTGAACTGCACAGGGACTCAAACTCTCTCGGATGTAGCCCTTTTGCAATAGCTCTTCAACCTGCCTCCTTAACTCCTCGTGTTCTGCGGGGCTCATTCTATAATGGGGACGATGTGGAAGGACTGCACCAGGTTCCAAGTCAATCTGATGTTGAATGTCACGAAGGGGTGGTAAGCCTGCAGGAAGATCTTCTGGGAACAGATCTTGAAACTCACTCAGAAAGGGTTTGATCTGCTCGGGAACCTCAACTTCTTTCTCAGCCATTTTTCCCACCAGTGCATACACCACCTCATTCCCCTTTACTTCCTCTTCAAACTGTGACAAAGATAGCAATACAACATTACCAGCTCCAGTATTATTCCTGATTTCGTCCTTCTTCGGAACAGAGTAATTTTCATCCCTTTAAACACAAAGGTGTGAGTGTTTGCCTTTCCTTGATGGGTCACATCTCTATCATACTGCCAGGGTCATCCCAACAACAGATGGCGCGCATCCATCTCTACAACATCACATGTTACTTCATCCTTAGACCGAGACCCTATAGAAAATGGAACTACTGCCCTCTTGGTCACCGACACCTCTCCCCCTTGTTTCAGCCATGCTAACTTGTATGGTTTGGGATGCTTTTTGGTCACCAATCCCAATTTTTGCACAGCTTCAGCTGCCACAATATTCTCACCGCACCCTCCATCAATCACTAGCTTGCACACCTTTCCTTTAATGGTGCAAGTGGACTAAAAGATGTTACTTCTGAGCCATTCATCATCAACAGTTGACTGGGGTGTTAAACACGAATGACGCACCACTAAAGCAGTGCCTTTATCACCAGCCACAACCTCCTTTTCAATCTCCTCTTCCTCATCTGAGGCTGTATTTTCGAACTCTCCAGAATCCGCCTCTACACCTTCATCCGCCTCTACCAGCATAGCCCTCTTCCCAGCCTTCTTGCACTCAGATTGCCTATGCCCCAACTCTCCACAACCAAAACACTTCATGGTATTGCTCTGGCCAGTCCTCTTAGGGGCAGCTTCAGGGGGTTTTACCGGAACCGCCTCTACAATTTTCTTGCCGCCTCTACTACTAGAAAAGCCATAACTAGGGCGTAGCAACCTTTTCTCTAGCCTTAAGGCTCATTGATGCTCCTCATATACATTTAATGGGTTAAAATCGTTAACTACATCTCTAATCTGCTCTCTCAACCCTTCGATATACCTAGATACCAACTGGTCATCGGACTCCATGATATCACTCCTCGCTATCAATTGATAAAATTATGTTGTATATTCATCAACTAAGCTACTACCTTATCTTAAATTCTGCAATCTCTAATACATTAATCGCTGAAAATTTAAGGACAGAAAAGTAGCTCTCATCTGTTTCTTCATCTTTTCCCAAGTAACGATTTTTGGCTTACCCATCCGTAACCGGGTCTGTTTAACCTGCATCCACCAGGCCATCGGTCGATCCCAAAGTCTAGTCGCGACTAGCGAGACTCTTTTAATTTTTAGAACTCCCTTGAAATCCAATACCTCCTCTATAGCTGCCAACCAATCAAGAAATTCCTCCGGCTGCAGAGTACCTCGAAACTCCGGAATCTCAGTTCTCAATCTAGATTCCCAACGCCTATCCTCAACCACTGGCTGACGTTTACGCTGTTGGTAAACTCCCTAATCCGAATCCTCTTCCTCTTCCTCCAGTACACCGAACAGATTCTGAAGATTAGGGTTTCGTCGGTGTCGTCTATTTTCTCCCAATTGAGCCGCAAACAGCTCCTCCATTCATTCCACCAATCGATCCATCATGGTTTCCATCCTCTGGTCCATCATGTTCGTACGGCGTTGCTCGACCCTCTGCTCCAATCGATTCAGATCGTCCTGACCCGCGACCTCGTCAACCCTTCGCTCTTTCCTTGGCGGCATGATGACGATTAGGGACTAGGAATTCGGCTCTGGTACCAACTGATGCAGCGGAAACTTGAACAAGGATACTAAAATCTATTGATCGCACACGATGCTAGAAATTAATCTTCTACTTATTGAATTTCACAAAATTCACGAAAGCAGGGTAAAGGAATAAATCCGAAATTTTATTGATTAATCAAAACTGTTCACAACTCCAAAAGAAATGCCTATTTATAGGCTACAAATAAACCAAGCAAAACAGGAAAACCCTTGCCTAAACAGAATCCTAGCCAATCTAGGAAACCCAAACAAAAAGGGAAAAAAACAATAAAAACCAAAAAAATTACAGAAAAAGCCTAAAAAAAAGTAAATTACGATTTTGAGGCCCTAAACGATGTCTTTTGGCCCAAAAGCGACAAATATCATAGCCAAAGTGTAACCTATAGCCGCGCAGAAAGATTAAAACCCGTTTTCAAAACCAAAACACCAAGACCCAAAAAGAAAATCCCCGGTTCCCGCTTCACCGCGCGTTCCGAAAAAGGTCGTCCGCTCACAGTGGCGACTCCGCTAGGGACTAACGGTTTCTTCAAAAGAGTTTTCACAAAAAACTTAAGGAACTTAGGCAACAATTGAAGTATATCCTCACTTATAGTTGATTATTAAATCGTAATTCAATATTTCATTCATATTGCATGAAGCATGACATTTTCTCTTCTTAAATCCCTTCAACACTCATTTAAACCCAGTTTATTTCTAAAGGTGACCTACCTCTTCCGCTAGGATTGGAGGCACCCGAGGAGGTAAACCACTGATAGCCTTGTACGAACCCCTTCGTTTGGACCCTTGAGTGGGGAGAAGTGAGGAGTATATATTCGCTATGGGAACCTATACGACCCTTGGCTTGACTCATACCTTCATGTAATGGCCTAGCAACTTCCCTTTAGGATTACCAAAACCATATACTTGAAAATGGACATCGAGAGTATGCCTTTGGTATCCCCCGTTGATACCAAAGAGACCCAATACCTAGGAAGAATGCGAGACCAATCGAATGGAGAAATAAGGTTGGAAGGGTGAGCATATTTTTGTGTGTGGTAACGTTTGCTCTATGGTTGTTTTATTTTCGACCTTTTCATACGACATAAACACGCATCATATGTATGCCATATTCTAATCACTCTCTTTATGCAGCCATTTTTGAGCATCCTCATACGTGTGTGTTATACTAACCATATTTTCGTGCAGCCATAATCATTTTCCATATGCCACATTCATTTTGTGTGCTCATGGATTCATAAAGCATACACGACATCATCTTGCGTGTCATACATTCTAACCACATTTTGTGCAGCCATTTGCATCTCTGTATGACATAGACATCCACATCATTTCATTAAAAATGTAAGGATGTTCTAAGTATGCCCTTCAAGACCATTTCATATCATAACATATTGGGATTCCCCAAGGCTACCCGTATTCCGCCTGTGCACTAGCTTGCATTTGGCCGTCCCATTACATTATTAGAAGACCACAACGGTCTTAGGCTCGCGTTTGTGTGATGGACCACACGAAATCATCGCATCTTGATCATTCACATTCGGTGTCATGGAGACGCCTTAGTTTTGCTTGCGTGTCCCAATCCATATCGGATTATTACATAACATCGACAACCCATTAGAGGTACTCCACGAGTATCGAGCTAGTTTTCATATTAAGACATTTCATAGCATTCCTAAATCATGTAAGGTGTTCCACGAACACTGAAATGTTGTCCGTGTTTTGATTCGCACATGACTTGTATGTGACATCACTTCATGTTAGATGCCATAAAAGCATCGAACATCTGTCAGTGGGATCGTTCCCTCAAGACCATTTCATGTCATCACATTGACCTACAAAGTGTCAAACTTTTATCCATGTGTCGGTACACATGCGACCATTTCACGACATCCCCTAGGTGCCCCAAAGGCACCGAACCTCTGTCCGTGTGAAGGCTTGCACGTGACATTATTGCATTGTCTTGTGTATAGCATAGGGTATGCTTGGAACATCCAAAGAAAAAGAAAGAAAAGCACTAAAACCATCTTTAGCATCATCCACATCCATGAGACATCATCCAAACATGAGCATAAAAGTACCATTTAGAGTGTCGAGTCTAGGACCACGACATCCATCCGAAACTCTAACCTTATACTGATTGTGCAGTTTGGAGTCTCATCTCGGGAAGGCTAATTCTAGTTGAATCAGAACCAAACACACCAGTCCAGTTAATTCGATCAGAACCGGTCACCGTGGAGGGAACCAGTTCAGGGTCGGATTCAGACAGGGAAGTCGAAGTTCAGTTGCCTACTCTACCGGTTGACAGTCAGGCATTGTTAGAAGAGGTTGACAGAGCAGACATGGCTGACGGAAACAGTGGAAACAGTGGAACCAGTGGAACCATGCCTTTCGACATGGCTGCCTTTATGAGGAGCTTCTTAAGCTCAGATGAGTTCAGGGCTACCCTTAGGGAGCAGGTGCAGGCGGTGATGACTACCCTCCCTATTCCAGTTATCCAACCAGCCCAGACCTCGGTTGGGAACGAAGGACGACAGCCTGTTCAAGCCACTCATGGAACTGGGGGGAATACTCCTAGCGGCATTGGCGGAGTTGCCAATCACAGAGAGCCGGACCGTCAGTCCGAAGAGGATGAGGCTTTTGAGAAGGCGAGGGAAGCCTCGATTGGGAAGATGCTAGAAGCCTCACTCAGAAATTTTCTGATATTGAAGCCATGCTGCCTAAGCTGAAGGAGATAGTCCACTATAACCCTGTTAAGTATGTCGACCCGACTACTTTGATGGCTGATGGAGGTGAGCCGCTCCCAGCTGGTTTTCAGATGCCTTACCTGCCTCCGTACACTAGAAAGGGCCCACCGGAAGCTCACTTGGATAGTTATGTGAGGTTTATGACTAGTATGGGGATTGGAAAGGGTCATCTGTTGAACTTGTTTCCAACTACTCTGAGGGGTGCTGCGGCAAAGTGGTACATGAAGGTGCCCATACATACTCGCTCCACCTGGGAGGATTTATCTGATGCTTTTGTGAAGCAGTATGCCTACAACACCCAGACTGAGACAACTCTTGAGGATCTAGAAAGGATCCGTCAGAAACCAAATGAGTCTTTCCCGGCTTACTACAAGCGGTGGATGGATGTGCAAGTTTTGGTGGATGGCGCACCAAAGTTAGAGTCACTCATTGTGAAGCTGGTAGATGGTAGTCTGCCCCAATATAAGGACAAGATGAAGCTGAAGAGATTCCACTCCTTCAATGAGGTGGTGGAGTTTGCTAAACGTATCGAGCGATATGAAGAAGAGGAACAAAGGGGCAGACAGAGTTCAGGCTCTTACAGAAGCAATCAGGGGTACTCTCAAGGGTACAAAGGCAATAGCTCTAAGGTTACTCCAGTGGGGTCCAGTACTAACTCGACTCAGAATGTAGCCCCGATCGAAGTGCAATGGGAGGATGTAGCCGCTGTGAACCTGGGAAGACAGACTCCTCAAAGGGTCACCAGTCCATGGGCTGAGTCAGTAAGCCGAATTTTTGCTAAGTGTAGAAAGGCTGGGTTATTACAGAGCTTGAAGCCATTTTCGCCTCCAGCTGAGGCGGATAAAGACAATTTCTGCTCTTATCATGTGATGACGGGCCACCGCACAAACGAGTGCAGCCAGCTAATTAGGGCCATCAAACAGTTGGTCGCTGATGGAAAGATTATCGAGCCGACTTTGAAGCCCAGTAGTTAGAGTAATCCTTTGCCCAAGCTTGGGTGATTCGGGGGCACAAGCTATCGAGGATCATGTTGCAGCAATAAAGGAAGACCCTCCGCATGTGGAGGATGATATTCTTTTTTATGTCTTTAGTTTTTATCTATAAAATTTATTCTGTGAACAATTCAACCTCTCGGTGTTTAATTCAATACAATTTGATTTCAATTACTTGTGCGATATTTTTCGGATGGAACTGTGCATGCATCCAAACATTCATTTAATGCCTTTAACACACATGGTGCATCAATGCATGAAATGAATCTAGGGACAGATGATGACCCAAAAATGATATCCGTCTCAAAAGACCTCACGCCTGATGAGAGGAAAGAAAAATTAAAAGTACCATAAAACTGCATGGAAATCTTTGCTTGGCTGTACAGTGTCGTACAGGGGTTGACGGGGAAATTACTGAACACCAAGCTCCAAAGGATTCAAAGATGAAATTAATCAAGCAGGAGCTCTGTAGACTCGATTGGGCATGGCTCCATGGTCGCAACCGCCAACTACTTCTCAGAGTGGGTAGAAGCAG
Source organism: Euphorbia tirucalli (assembly GCA_039660915.1). Classification (NCBI taxonomy): domain Eukaryota; kingdom Viridiplantae; phylum Streptophyta; class Magnoliopsida; order Malpighiales; family Euphorbiaceae; genus Euphorbia; species Euphorbia tirucalli. The sequence continues at coordinate 59,405,894 of CM077637.1, forward strand.
AGTCATATATGAATGTCACCGACCAAAAAAAAAACAAAAAAAAAAAAGCATTATCATGTCGTGACCAATAATGGCCTACAATTACAAAAGGCAAAGATGGAGCATCATAGATTATCTTAGCATCTCCCACAAGCCAATGGGGTGGTAGAAGCGGCTCATAAGGTTCCGTCCAAAAGACAATCACCTATAAAAGATAGGCCGATATGCTATCATTTGTCTTGCAAGGGCAGAAAACTAGCATCAGAGCAGGCACTGAAGAAACGTCATACTCCTTAGCCTATAGGATTGAAGAGGTTCCAGCAGGGGAGACAGAGACCAAGTCGTCAACCCCATCAACCCAGACAAGCCCAGGCACTATTACGTGTAAAAAATAATAGTAATAATAAAAAAAATAAAAAAAGGGTCTGATGGGTCGTAAACCGAGAGGGCGACCCATGCAAAAATCAGGACAGTCCGATGGATCGAAAACCGAAAAGGCGGTCCGTGCAAAAGTTAGGACAGAGAGGCGAGCACCATCAGTGGGAAAATCTGCAAAGACCAGTTGGTGGCAGGCATAGGTCCAGTCGAGACGGATACCATTACTGATTCTGTCCTTAGCTTCATTTCATCTTTGATGTGCATTGTGTTAAAACATTATAAATGAGTGAATAAATGAATGCCGGTTTTATGTTCAGGTTAAATGTCCCAAGTCTACTTGAAATTGAATTCGTATGGATGTGCAGATTTTCTGTTTACATGCATCTCACTTCAAAAAAAAAAAAAAAAAAAAAGAAAAAGAAAAAGAAAAAAGAAGAGCCCGATAGATCGAAAACCCGAAAAGGGCGGTCTATGCAAAAGCTAGGGCATAAAATAAAGTCTGCTGAATTGAAAACCCGAAAGGGCGGTTCAAGCAAAACTAAAGACAGTCCGATAGGCCGAAAACCCAAAAAGGGCGACCAATGCAAAAATTAGGACAAGCAATGAAAATAAAACAAAAGTCATACAGTAGTATCAAGCTCAAACAACTCTAATCCTGTAAAAACCGAGGTACATCAAAGCCAGTGCCTCACGCCCACGCCTCGTGGAGCAAGCAATCAGGTCAATTAACCAAACTTCAGTGCGATATCCCACCAAGGACAAACCCATCTGGGCATCCCAATCGTCCGTCCGGTCCCTGAAAGTCTGATTCATGACCTCTAGCTCGGTGACCCGCCGAAGCAACTGATCAACCTCTGTTCTCAAATGAGCGGACTCACGGCGCTCGATCCCAATCGTCTTCTGCAATAAACAAAACATGAAAAAGCACCATAATCATATGCATATGCATCCAGGACACGCACATACACATACACTCAAAACATACACACACACATGCATACACGCATCAATGTGTACTCAAGTACAGGTACATGCTGTCATCATCAGGCTGTCTCGAGCCATGACTACTCCGAAAGTGGAAATAACCTGACACTGGGGCATCCTCAAATCCCAAGTATCCAGGGGCAAAACAATCAAGCCGTATTTATTCTTGATCGAAGGGGTAAAAATTTTTGTTTCCAAAATTATCGATCAAGGAATAAATATGTACCCCCTATCCAGCTTCAAAGGTATCGCTCCACCACAGAGAGCCAGTTTCAACAGTATTGCTCCACCATAGAGAGCCGATGTCAACGGTATTGCTCCACCACAGAGAGCCGGTTTCAACGGTATTGCTCCACCATAGTGAGCCAATTTTAATGGTATTGCTCCACCACAGAGAGCCGATTTCTACAATATCAAGGGGCAAGATGTTCAGTCCATATTCATTCTTGATCGAAGGGGCAAAAATTTTTGTTTCCAAAATTATCGATCAAGGAACGAATACGTACCCGAAACAACTTCAAAACATCAAAGGAGATCATCAAGCTTCGCAAATCACCAAAGCATCTTTCCCCAGCCATAAAAGCTTCGCGGGAAACACAATCATCCTTTCCTTCAGTGACACAAGCTCCACTAGAAGTGAAATGACCAAAATGCCCTCTTGTCAGTAACCGCATTATCGGATGGCCAAAACACCTTTCCTTTAGCGACACGAGCTACACGAAAGACCAAATGACCAAAGTACCCTTACTTCAAGGAATGCCAACTTCCCAAGTTGCAAAATTACCAAAATACCCTTCCCTTTCGTAAGCACCGAATGGCAAGGAGAATTCGATATGGGCAAGTCCTCTGCTTCACAATGGAGTCGAAGCATGTCCCCGGCAAATCAAACAAGATCTGGGCAAAGTCCTCTGCTTTGCAATGGAGTTTAAGGATGACCCTAGATAACATCAGAACAATTCGGGCAAAGTCCTATGCTTCGTATCAGAATTGAAGTAAGACCCTGAAGATTCAAACCAATTTAGGCAAGACCACTGTCTCAAAAGCAACCGAGACAAGTCCCTATAGACATCAAAATGAGTCGACGCGAAGGAAACCCCCAGGTATGTTCTCTTTTCCTTCTCACCGTGCTCCCTATCGCGAGACCAAACTCGAATCGGGCACAAGCACCCGTTCAAGTCGACTTTGGTCACGCGAGGGGCAGCCTGTGAGCATGGGTTTTTTCCCGACCTCGGTGATGAAAGCTACTGTTACCTTTTTCACGGATAAACGTGAAGCGGATTTGGACCGACCGACATAACGTGAGAAATATCCCGGATAGCCCGAAGGTGTGTGACAAGTCCTAGTACGAAACCCCGAAGAATTCGAGTGAGTATTTTAAGAGAACCGAGCAAAAGAACGAAAAATAAGTGAAAATGGCCTTTTTTGGACATTACAGCCGCTCGGCTGTAACCTACAGTCGCGCGGCTGTAGTCTACAGGGGCACGGTTGTAACCTATAGCCGCGCGGCTGTAATTTTCATATTTCATTTTTTTGGTCAAAATCAGCATTTAATTCGGTTTTTAAGAAAAATAGGCATTTTGGTCGCTACAGCCGCTCGGCTGTAACCTACAGCCGCGCGGCTGTAGTCTACAGGGGTACGGCTGTAACCTATAGCAGCGCGGCTGTAATCTTCATATTTCCTTTTTTGGTTAAAATCAGCATTTAATTCGGTTTTTAAGCAAAATAGGCATTTTGGTCGCTACAGCCGCTCGGCTGTAACCTATAGCCTCGCGGCTGTATATTACAGGGGCGCAGCCATGACCTACAGCTGCGCAGCTGTAATTTTTAGTTTTCCTTTTTTGACAAAATCAGCAATTAATTCCGATTTAATACCAAAACAGGAGATATTTAAGGTTGCTATTCGGGAATTAGGGCAACAAGGAGGCAGAAACAAAAGAAAAAAAAGAGAGAAAACCTAGAGAAAAAGAAAAAAAAAAAGAAATCACAGAGTTTTTATTAAGGTTTTTAATACAACAACGCAAAAAAAAAAAAAAAACAAAAAAAACAAAAAAAACAAAAAAAAAACAAAAAAAAAAAAGAATTAGGCTAAAAAGAGAGAAAAGAAAGGTTAGAAGAAGAGGGAACACTCAAAAATCGATCCTTGAATTTTCCCCGTGGTTCCGTTCGAGGATCGGAAAACACACTTTGCTCGGGTCGTCCGTGACTGTGGAACGTTTCCTGGCATCCAAAAATCTTTTTTTTGTGGTCCAAGCGCTGGAACACATACAAGGTAATTTTCTGAGAGGCCTTAAAAATCCATTCTGTTCATCTTGGTTGTGATTCAACTGCATGTTTTGAGTTTTTTACGATTTTTGGAAATTTTTCCAGCTACAGCCGCTCGGCTGTAACCTACAGCCGCACGGCTGTGACCTATAGGGGCGCGGCTATAATGCCATGTTTTGAGTTTTTTACGATTTTTGGGAGTTTTTCGGCTACAGCCGCCTACAGGGGCGCGGCTGTAACCTATAGCCGCGCGGCTGTAGTTAAGGCAAAATCACAAAATTTGCAAAATGATTTTCAAAACTGAGAAAACACATTAGAATCAATTCTGGGGCATTACAGCCGCGGGGCTGTAAGCTACAAGGGCGCGGCTGTAATCTACAGCCGCGCGGCTGTAATGGAGGCAGAATTATAGTTTTGCCCTTTTGGGCCCCAAACTTGTAATTTTGCATTCTTTTCTCATTCAAAAATGAATTTTGGCGTGTTTGCATACTTTTGGACCCTAAATGGATGTTTGATTTAGGCCCACACACGAACGGGACCCCCAGGTCCCGGGATATCCGGCCCGCTAAAGTTGGAAAAGTGCATGTAAAGGAGCCAAACCGCTTTTAAAACTGATTTTTAATCCATAAAAGCTACAGGGCATTTAAAAAACCGTTTTCCAGGTCTAACCGGGCCGACCGATCGGGTCGACTTGGTTACCCCCTTTACATGATCCCGTTTCCTAAAATACCCCTTCTGTCCTATATGAGTCCTTAGTGTGATTTATTTATTTGTGCTAACCATATTTGGATGCAGCTTTTATTTTTGCTTTATTTTTATTTTTGAATGTATTTTATAGATTATCCCGTGTATCTAGGCGATTGTAATTTTTAGATTATCGTGTATAATAGGCGATTGTAAAAGGTGAGGATGAGAGTTTTCTTTTTCTTGGGTTGTATAATTTGGCCTCTGATTTACTTTTCCGCACTTTTATTTTTCTGCACTTTATTTTATTTTTATATATTTATGTCACATGTATGAGCATTGGCTAATAATAAAAGAAGAGATAAAATGAGTAGAATTAAGTGAATGAAATGTCATATTTTGAAATAATAATTAAAAATTAGTGAGGATTAGTAGATATGTTGCCCAAACCTCGAATCTCTAGATTAGGTACTGCGTCTACGCTTGGTAGGGAGCTGTACCGGAATTTCCCGGATGAGCAGACCCGGGTGGCGACTCTGTATCTAATCTTGAAATTCGCATTTCGAGACCTTTAAGTTAAAATGGGATTTTCTAAAAAGCTTGTTTTCTAAAATTCATGCCTAAAATTAAGTTTTCTACAAAAAGGCTTTTTCAATAAAATGAAAGGTTTCCCTAAGAAAGATTAAAACCCGTTTTCAAAACCAAAACACCAAGACCCAAAAAGAAAATCCCCGGTTCCCGCTTCACCGCGCGTTCCGAAAAAGGTCGTCCGCTCACACAAAGGCAGTAAGTTTGAATCGTTGGCCCGTTTCCAATAAAGTTAGGCTCAAGAATCACTGAAATCGGACCATTTTTCGGAAATTACTATTCATTGTAAAATTTAGCCAAAAAAGCTAAAGCTTGCTCCTCTACATCAAACAGGATGGAATTCATGTATGGAAAGTATAAGCATGGGAGTACCAATCGCAGCCTGGCCTATTCAATGGGACCAGCCAAGGAATTGTGTGTTGATAACTCAGTGTTTGAAGATTGGAGTTGTTGTTAGAGAATGGGAAAGTAGAGATGAGATTGTGACAGCAAATGTGATTGAAAGTTGTGTGAGGAGATTAATGGAGTCTGAGGAAGGAGATGGAATCAAAAAGAGAGCTGCTCAATTGGGTGAGTCTGTCCGCAGATCAATGGGTGAAGGCGGAGTTTCTCGCTTGGAATTCGATGCTTTCATTACCCATATTTCTACTTAATTACTTCATTCATTAATTATGTTGGTAGTTTATTTTGGTTGTTGTTGTCAACTCATGTTATGTTATGTAGGTTTATTTCTTCCATCTCTAATAAGATTAGTCAATAATAATAATAATAATAATAATAATAATAATAATAATAATAATATTAGACCTTAAGATAGGATATTGTGTTAAAATCCGAATATAAGATATTATAAATTTAAGGGAGTGGTGTTTCGTTTAACAATCAAAGATGAATTACACAAGAGGAAGCAAATGTAAATCTAATTCCAATAGCAACTGGATTGGTTTGCCTTCAAACAATGAAAAAAAAAATTAACAAAAAAAAACTCACATATATTGGTGAGAAGAAGCTCGTACTTACTTGTGGGAGAGAACTCACACATACTAGCCATCTCACATTTAATCAAGCTCCACAAAAAAAATATCGTAGATCGACAGCAATTAACCCTTACTTTCTGCATAATACCTTATAGTTAATTAGATTTGGATAAATCTTCCAGATTTTACATAAAAAAGATAGATTTGGAAAATTAAAATTGTAATATTTTAAAGAATCTTTAATTATAAAAACATATAACAACCAATCCTTTGAAAAGAAACTATCAGATACATAACTGAGGTTACCGATGTAAATTATTTCCCCTAAAATAAAAAGGTGGAAAAGAAAGAGAAGGATGGAACAAGGACGTAAGAAGAATATTCCTTCTCTTTAACAAAATATAGAATTTAATTTTTTTGGTGAGAAATATTTTACATACATTCTTAATTAAATAGCCATACACCAGACCTAGACACTGGACCTAGAATTTGTCAATCGTGTAAGTATGATATATCCTAATCCTAATACGGTTCAATATTGACACTGTATCAAACTTAGTTCAATAACTGGATTCTTAATCAATTACTTGGCAAAATATTTTTATGGGTTTTGTAATCGGTTTCTTGATTAAATGGTAAAATACTATTAAAACAAAAAGATTATGTGTAAAATGGGATGAAAAAATTAATTAAAGAACTAATTACAAAATCCATAAAAATTTAAAGAGTTTAAGATGTATTTTACCTTAATTACTCTTATTAGAATTTTACCTTATTGAATGACAAAAAAAAAAAAAAGAATGATTTTTTTTCCTTTTCTATTTTTTCATTTTTTTGCATTTTTTTTATTTTTACATTATTTTTTCCTATTTTTTATGTTTTTATTTCCTTTTACTTTCTCTTTTCTTCTTCCATTTTTTTCCTCTTTTTATTTTCTTTTTGTTATTTTCTCTTCCATTTTTTTTATTGTTTAAAATGTCTCTTTTACTTTTTCTTACAGTTAAAAATCAATTTTAACAAAAAAATATTCATAGTAACAATCATAGTTGTGAAAACCAGACGGATAGGCTGGTCGGACCAGGTTCGATCGGAACCAGAGGTCAGACCGATTGGTTTTTATCCGGTTTGCACTTTGGTCAATAACCGGTCAATTTTCGGTCGGACCGGAAAACCGTGAACCAGACCGGTTTTCCGGTTCGACCAGACTTTTTTTTATTTAAATATAAAATTAAAATTATTATTTTGAGGTTTTTTTAATTAAAATAAAATATAGTTTGTATTTTTAAATTATTTTAAATTAATTTGATATTTAATTGTAACTATAAAAAATATATTTCATAAATTGAGTTTTTTTAATTAGTATATTGTGTTTGAAATGCTTCAACTTAAAGAATTATAATAAAAATATTCAAATTTTCAGAAATTATAAATATAAAAATAAAAATATTTTAATATTTTAATATATTTATTAAATCCGGTTCGATTCCGATTTAATCTAAAATCTATGAATCCGTCCCTTCACCGGTTCGATGACCGGTCCGGGTCTGAAAACCATGGTTACAATAGGTAAGTTTAAGTATGATTTTAAAAACAATGGTTTCATATATATTTTTAATATTTTCTTAATCATGTATGCATCTAAATGAATTGTTTCTTTTTTATGAATTCTGTTGAAATTTTTTTCAAATTTATTAAAATTTATATTGGCATATAAAATTTATTATATGATTAGGCATGTTCATGGGTCAGGTTTGGGCCGAGTGTAACTGATTTTTTCAAAAAAACACTAGGGTTTGATTTTTTTTTTTTTTTATTCATTGGACAGCATTTGGATATCTTTGTAAAAAATTTCAGCCGTTGGATTTGGTCAACACATAGATAATTTTTCATTGCAGTCCTCTCTTTCTCCGGTCGGTCTTCTTCTTCCTCGACTGGGCTGTCAGCCGTTGGATTTGGTGAAAGTATAGACAAGCTTTTCTTTGCAATCTTCTCTTTTCATAGTCAGTCTCCTTCTTTGTCAGTCACGATTCTCCACATCTGCTCCTCTCATTCCGTCTCTAAAATTTTTTTATGTAATCTTTTCTTTTCCAAATAATGGTTCCTCTTATCTGCTTCTCCCTTTTGAATAATTTATAAATGCAAGTTTTGATCGTTAAAAAAAACTGAAACCACATCACTGCGTATGTTAAAATATTATTAAAAAAATTGAATCCACTCTACTTTTCCACTTCACTGTATATATTATTAAAACTGAATCCACTTCACTGTATTTATTAAAATATTGTTAAAAAAAAAATGAATCCATGTCATTGTATATATTAAAATATCTATATATATTAAAATTGAATCCTGTTGAGGCCTACCACAGAATTAAATTTTCTTTTTCTTTTTCCTTTTTATTATTTTCTTTAATTTTTCCTTTCAATTATTTTTTTATTTTTTCTTATATTTCCATTTCTTCAATTTAAAAAAATGATTTTTTTTCTTTTTATTTTTCTCTCTTTTATTTTCTTTCTTTCTTTCCTTTTCTTTTCAATTTTATTTATTTTTTCTTTTATTTTTTTTCTTCTATTTTTTTTCTTTTACTTTCACTTTTTTTTTCTATTTTTCTGTTTTTTCCTTTTATTTTTTTTCCTTTTATATTTTTTTTAAATGGCTCTTTTGCTTTTTTTATAGTTGAAAATTAATTTTGACAAAAAATTTTCATAGGTACATAAATATAAGTTTACACATGATTTTAAAAACAATGATTTCATATCTATTTTTAATGTTTTCTTTTATTATGTATGCATCTAAATAAATTGTTTCTTTTGTAAGAATTTCGCTAAAAAAATTTTCAAATTTATTATTCTATATGTATAGAATTGAATTTTTGACATATAAAATTTATTATATGAATCGCTATTCATGGGTCAGGCTCGGGCCGGATGTAATTGGTTTTTTCTAAAATTCATAAGGGTTAGATTTTTTTTATTCACGGAACTGTTGGCTGTTGAACTTTTTTTTAAAAAAATTTCAATCGTTGGATTCAGTCAAAGTATAAAAAAATTATTTTCTTGCAGTCTTCTCTTCCTCAGTTAGTCTTATTTCTTCCTCAACTCGGCAGTCAAGTGTTGCATTTGGTTAACGTACGGATAAAGTTTTTTCTTGCAATATCCTCTTTCTTCAATCAGTTTTCTTATTCGAAAGTCACGATTCTCCTCATCCGCTCCTCCTGTTCCATCTCTCAAACTTTTTTCCTGCAATCTTCTCTTTTCTAAGTAACAGTTCTTCCCATCTACTTCTCCCTTTTGAACATTTCATAAATACATATTTTAATCAGGGGCTCAATTGAAACCATCATTACTTTTGTTTTTAATTTCTCCCTCAATGATATTAAAATCTTTAATAATAATAATAATAATAATAATAATAATAATAATAATAATAATATTAAAAATAAATCCACCTAGAATAACAAACCCATACTTTTTCCAAAATCCAGACTTTTTCTTTCCTTTTCCAGCAAAGCGGGGGTTTAAAACTAGTAAAATCTTTATAAATGAAACGAAATGTAAATACTTTGCTAAACCTTTTATGGGTTTTTTTTTAATTTTTCTCATCCTGGATATAAAGATTTTTTTATTATTTATTGGTTTTTGGTCCGCCCATGACATTTTGGAATGGCAAGGATTAAACTGTAATTATGTGTAAATTACAGGGACCAAATGTGTAATTTGGTCCGACCCTATATATAGATGGAAGTTGAGATTTCCACTATAAATAGAGAGGAAGTTTCTCTATTTCCTGATGATGTGAGAATCGTAGAGATTCCTTTCTAGATCCGGGGAAAACGTCCCCAGCGATAAACACGACATACTTCTTCGTTCGTCGGAAGAATTCACGGATATAGCCCGTACTCAGTGTATTCATACACTTGTAGGAAAGGCAATCAGAATGATCCGGTTTCTCGTGTAGATCAGATCCATTCCATAAACGAGTTTCCGCTGCATATAAACTATAAGTCTGTTTATTTATCCTGTTTATGGTTATCTATACATTCGTTGTATGATCTTTGTGGAATTCTGACTTCATTGGTATCAGAGCTGAAAGGTTTATAGATTGATGTGTTCAAATCTAGTTTTCTGGTATTCCATGAATGATTGATGTGTTCATATCTTGGTTTATGGAAATCCATGAATAAGAATACGTTTCGTTATTCGTTTGAATGCGTATTTATTCATTTAAATACATATTTGTTCGTTTTGATACAGATTTTTATTGATATCCATGTCAAAATGATTCTGTAAATCTTGATCTCTGATGTTCCATGAATAAGAATATGTTTTTTATTCATTTAGATTCATTTTTGTTCGTTTTGATACGGATTTACTTTGTTATCCGTGTCTAAACGATACCGTATTAGATCCAACAGTACAAAGTGTCAAAATTTTTTGTCGAAATTTTGAAATCCAATCACAACACTAAAATCAGCATGAAAAATCGAGTAGGAATGTCAAATTTCACGGCCAATGGAGGCCTGTAAGGCAGCGCGTGGCCCTCACGCGCCACCACTGCGGCTGGAATTGGCCGCGTGACGGTTAGGGGAATTTTAGGTCTGCTGGACACGTGGCACTACATGATTGGTTGATTTTTTTATGGTTTAAAATTTCGCCCAATCACATGTTGACACGTGTACAAGTCAACCGTTTTTTAAAAGGTCAACTGCCACGTGTTAAACACGTGGACCAATTGAATGTCGCCACGTGGTAAAACAGTTGTGATTGTGCCACATCATCTGACACATCATCACATTGGACCAATAGGGTGATGACACATGTCAGGTCAGTGCCACATCAGTGTGCCATGTGATCAGCCACGTCATTCGTTGATCCAATCAGGTGATGACATGAGGCTTATATGCCACGTCAGCACGAATCACATGTTGCCACGTGTCACATGAGTCAGCAAACCCTATGGAGCGCGTGGAGGCGTGTGTCCGTGCTTAGAGGCACGTGTAACAGATGCAGATGGCACGTGTTGGTGTTGGATATGCCCTAGTCCCAAGGCATTGGTCTTTGTATTTGTATCATACATTTATTGGATTTATGTATTATACTTATTTGTGTTATTAATAAAGGCATTAATTCATTTATTATATCTATCTTGTGCAATATATTAAATGAAATATCCAATGGATATATCCATATCCATGATGACCAATGTCATGCACTTAGCAGTAAGACCATGGATATGGTAAACGATATGACCATAATGGATCCGTAGTCTTTCCAATCATAGGAATGAATGGAACAAGAGAATATCGTTAACCTGCTTGTATGGTGGTGTCTTACCGGTCATTGGACATGGGATGTCAACCAAGTTAATGGGTACATGCATAAGGGGCATGGTGCTGGATAGATCCACTAAACGAGAATTCCACATGGTATGGTATCATAAGTGATTCTCGTGTAGTACTTGTATGGATCCTTTGACCTGACCATATGATGGTGTTGCATGTGAGGTCGCATACTTAGGGGTACGCCTAAAGGACCTGTAATAGGGTGCCAAGTATGGGTACTTTCGGGTATGTCACTTAGCATGGTAATGCTATGGATATGCAGAAGGGATCTGTCACTCAGTAGTCCACTGGGAAGATATCACTGGCCTCTTGATGAATGCGACTGATAAGAGTGTGGCCACACCCAAACAAGTGGGAACTTGTTTGTGAGCTTCAGTGCATTTGGGATCAAGTTAATGTCCGGACACAAAAGAGGGTGATCAATCCATGCCTCTATGTTGGACACTGATATCAATGACATGGGATGTACAAATTTAAACCACAGGGTTATGATAACAGTTAAACTGCCATCTCCATCTTTATTGGGGGCTGCAATGGCTTGCTAGAGCCCAACTGCAGTCTGTGGGCCACGGGCCCATGGGATCGTACACATTGAGCGACTGAACACTGACTTAAGGAATCACATGTATACTTGGAGTATACACTCTGGAGAGAGAGGTGTACATTAATTACATTATAAAGATCAATTGGATTGATCATTATAATAAAATTAATATTTGATTGGCTCTTCGTAATTAATTGGATTAATTATGAGATTATTTCCTAGGTGAAAATATTCATATGTGTAGGTTTACATATGATTCTATTTTGTGAAGATCTAATTTTAATTAGATGGATTAAATTAATTGGTCAAACTAATTTTAATTTAAATGTAAATAATATATTACTTGGTGTAATATATTAAATACATGGGTAAATTAAAGTTGGGCTTGAAATTAATTTAAACCAGACTAATTAAAATAAGATTGCGCCTGAATTAAAAGAAGGAAGCCCACACAAATAAGGAGCCAAGTTGGGCCAAAATTCCTCTAGGGTATTTCGGCCACCATCAATCAAAGCCACCATAGCCGAAATTCACCCAAGCCTCCTCTCAAAAGTTTTGTGTTTTTCGAAGCTAGCATGGGTCGTGTTTGTTAGGCGTTCGTGTACGTGATCGAGGAGGGTTTCTAAGTTGAATCCTGCGGTCTGCATCCATCTCTAAAAGAGATATTCCGGGTAAGAGATTTATCTCTTTCTATTAAATTTTTATTTTTCCAATTTCCATCTCAATTGCTACTGGGCACGGATTTGAGGAAATCATCGTTTTCTTCCGCTTTAATCGGGTGATTTTCAGTGAAAAATCCCAACAGTGGTATCAGAGCGGACTTTTGATCCGTGAAAATTGTTAAAATTGGTTGAATCCCTTGTTTTAAAATTGGAGGTTTTTGATTGGGGTTCTTGGGTTGGGTTTAAGATTTTTCCCATTTGATTTTATACAATTGAAATTGAATATGCATATAGGTTTATATTTGTTTGATTTAATTGTATGTTTTGAAATTCTTGGTGAATTTCTTGTTTATGGATGCCATGTTTTTTTTTTTTTTTTATATTTTCTGTTTACAAAAAAAATCTGGCTGTTCCAGGGGTGCAGGGCTGCCGCCGGCGGCAGCGGCCACTTGTAAGCGTCGGAATTTTCTATACTTCAAAAAAAAAAAGGTATATGGTCGTACGACTGTCCTTATAGTCATGTGACTGTAATTTAAAAATTACAGTCGTACGACTGTAATATCATAGCAGTTGCAGGAGCCCATACCTCTGCAGCAGAAAAATAGAGGAGAGAGGTGGCACAATTTATACGCCGGATGGACAGCAAGCAAGCCAGAAAAGCAGACATAAAAGGAAGGAAAAGAGAGGAGAGAGGCCAACTTAATTTCTGGTGGAAAATTAGAGAGAGAAGAGAAGGAAAGAGACAAGAAAAAGAGGAAAGGAAGTTTGCTCAAGAATCCTCTTTTTCTCTTCTATTTCTTTCGAATTCTTTAGGATTAAAGCTAAAATTTATTAGAAACCCTTAGGTTAATTAATTAACTTCACAATCAAATCAAAATTCCGAACTTAAATCATCAGAATCCCTAACATTTCGGATTCTTGGGACTAAAGCTTCCTCTCTCAATTTCAAAGGAAAAGTGCGAATTTGTTTGGATTGGAGCGACGCCAGGGGTCAAATCGACTTGGATTAGCTTCTAGAAAGATAGACACTCCTTTTCCTTTCATTTTTTTCTTGCTTTCTGGGTGTTTGAAGTGAATTTTTGTGTATTTTTGCTGTGTTTTCGCGCTTCTGTTTCTGGGAATTAAGAACAGTCGCACGACTGTTCTTGGATTTGATGAACAGTCGTACGAGTGTTCTTAATTTCCAGATTGTTTTTCTTCAACTCTGATTCAAAATAAATTTTGGCGAAATCTTGATTCTGGGCCGTTTACAGTCGCACGACTGTAACCCTCGTTCCAGAATCAGAATTTCAGTTTTTATCCCAAAAAATTCCCAAAAAATCCATAAAAATCAGAAAACCCCAAAAATCATCAAAATGAATTTTGTTGTGTGCATTCACGACCTTAGATTTAATTTTCAGTAAAATTTGTCTTTAGAAAAATTCAACGACGAAGACCCGATTCTCCCGAAAACCGACCCACCTTAAAAATAAAAATGCATGTAAAGTGGTAAAACTGTTTTCAAAATGATTTTCCCACAAAACCAAAAATACAGGGACGTTTCAAAACATTTTCCAGGTCCAACCGGACCGGCTAGCCGAGCCAACCCCGGTTATCCCCTCTATGCATGCCTCCAATACTTGATTTCCCAATTCTGTCTATTTGAGTCCAACTTGTGGTGTGCCATATAAATTATGCTAACCTTTGTTTGTAGCTTTTATTTATATTTATTTTGATTTTTATTTGTATTTTAATAGAATTAATCGTGTATCTAGGCGATTGTAATTATTTTTAGATTCTCGTGTATTCTAGGCGATTGTACAAGTGAGGCGAGAGTTTTTATTTTTTCCATTCGATTTGGTTGTAGGCCAATTAATATTTATTTCTTTTCTTTATTTCTGTATTATGTATTTGTATGCGCGCTGTATGCCTTTTATATTCAATAAAATTGACTTTAGATTTTGAAATACCATTTTAAGAACATTTGCAATATTTAATTTAATTAGACACGAAATAAGGGACTTGTCCGGACCCGAATCTCTGGATAGTGTAGAGACCGTTCGTCCGGTTCAGGTGCCTTAAGAATTTCCCGGTTGAGCTGAGCCATGTGGCAACTCTACAATATTCATCGAGACTTAGGTCTCGGTTCTTTTATGCATTAATTCCATACTTTTTCCTAAAAACGATTTTCCATTTATAAAAACCCCACACGAGGGAGGGACCAACCAGAAATCGAGGCGCCCCTTCCGAAAGGGAGTCTCGCATTCCATCAAAAACGCGTTGTCCGCTCACAGTGGCGACTCTGCTGGGGATTTCTTAAAAAAAATTTTCTTAAAAACATAAAAGAATTTGACAAGCCCTGAAAAGTGTCTAATTAAAATAAGGCGGATGATTCTCTTTTGGTATTTTATTTGAATTTTAGTTAGCCATTGTTGCATTAGTTTAGGTATCCTTTTATAGCCCGGTGGATTGTTGAAGTGTCGCCTAAGTTCCTCTTGGTCTTGGGGGCAGGAATACGAAACACCACTCATACCCTCGTACGAACCCCTTCGCTAGACCCTTGAGTGGGGAGAAGTGAGGAGTATATCTTGCTATGAGAGCCTTGATGTTATCCCGACTTTGACCGAACCCATATAGGCGGCCCTAGTTGGATTCCCTTAGGATACCAAAATAATTGTGTGAATAAAATAAAATCGCGCCTTCATCACCCCCGGTTGGTGATCGAAGTGAACCCCGCCTAGGACTCGTTAGAAATTTTTGAGACCGACCACGCTGGAGGAATAAGGTAGGAAGAATTCGTTTTGCTTGCTATGTGTTTCTCGCCATCTCGTGACACATCGCCATTGCTACCTACGCGTGCATAACATACCATAATCACCATTTTCCATACATGTGACATACCATACACAAACATTTTTGTGTGATACTAACCCACATTTTTATGCAGCCATTTGCATTTTATTTCGTGTGTAAAACATTAATTCATTTGTTTGTCATTCACACTAACGATTTCTTTTTCAGCCATAACATTAAATTTGTGTGATTAGCATTTTTCACACGGCATACATAACATCATTATGTGTGTTATACATCCTAACCCACGTTTTCGTGCAGCCATTTGCATATTGTGTGACATGTTCATTCACCACATTTCACTTAAATTAAATTAAGGGGCATTTCAAGGACGCCTATCATGACCATCCCATTCCATTTCATAACATATCGGGTATCTAAAATTACCCGTGTTTTACCGATGCACCAGATTGCATTCGGCCATCCCACCAAAATCATTTCATTCGATAAAAGCCACAACGGTCATAGGCCCATTTTCGTGTAACAATTTACACGATGCATTTCATGACATCACACCCATTTATCATAAACATCATATAACACCGTGGTCCACATCCGACCACTTCATGACATTAATTCACCATTCAAGGTACTCCCCGAGTGCCCAATTAGTATACATTTAGGTCCATAACATCACCAAATCATAAAAAGGCGTTCCTTGAATGCTGAATCTTTGTCCGTGTCCCTGTTACACGTGACTTTCTCATAACATCATTTCATATCATATTGTGAGCGGACGACGCGTTTTCGACGGCACGCGGGACTCCCTTTCGGAATAGGGAGCCACGATCTCGGGCGGGCCCCTCCCTCGCGTGGGGTTTTTATAAATGGAAATCCGCATTTTGGAAAATAAATATAACCAATACATAAAAGAACCGAGACCTAAGTCTCGATGGATGTTGTAGAGTCGCCACCCGGCTCAGCTCAACCGGGAAATTCTTATGCAGCTGAACCGGATGAACGGCCGCTACACTATCCAGAGATTCGGGTCCGGACAAGTCCCTTATTTCGTGTCTAATTAAAATAAATATTGCCAATATTCTCGAATGGTATTTCAAAATCTAAAGTCCATTTTATTGAATATAAAAGGCATACAGCGCGCATACAAAATATTTAATACAAAAATAAGGAAAAGAAATAAATATTAATAGGCTTACAACCAAATCGAATGGAAAAATGAAAAACTCTCGCCTCACTTATACAATCGCCTAGAATACACGATAATCTAGAAAATTACAACCGCCTAGGATACACGATTTAATCTATTAAAATACATCAAAAATAAAAACTAAAAGAAATTAAAACCTGTAAAACAGAAGGTTAGCATAATTTATACAGCATGCATAAATTATGCTAACCTTCTGTTTTACAGGTTTTAATTTCTGTTAGCAAAGATATTCGCCAAGTGTAGGAATGGTGGCCTACTACAGTCTTTAAGGCCATTTGAGAAGCCATCTAAAGCTGACAAAGATAATTTCTGCACTTATCTTGTAGTGATAGGCCATCGAACCAACAACTGCTATAAGCTAAGGGATGCTATCCAGAAGCTTATTGATGAGGGAAAGCTGCAAGAGCCAGCCAAACCTAGCACTAAAACCAACCCACTGCCGGCATTCGAAAAGCAGGTTAACATGGTCCAGTCAGGATTGCCGGCTAACTTTACATTTGCCCAAGTTTTGCAAGCGAACCCTACGATTCAGGCAGTGGCGGTAGGGGAACCCGAAGTGGAACCCGAATGTGAGAAAAAGGAGGGATGTAAGGAGATCAAGCCCATAAATCTGGATGATCTCGACTCCGAAGATGAGTATGAAGAATTTGACAGGGGAGAAACAGTCAAACTCCCAGCTGTTGAAAAGCTGAAGAGTTAAGAAGTGCAGCACGTGACCCGAAGTGGAAGGGTATATCAGCCGGCAGATCAGATGAAAGATAAAGCACCGATGAATGGGTCGGGCGGTACTTCGGCGCCAGAAGGAGTTGAGAAAGAAGACCTAGTCATTTCCCAACTAAAGAAAACTCCTGCCCAAGCTAGCTTGTGGCACTTGCTTCTGACCTCCAAGGAGCACAGGGCTGCTCTGGTAAAGAAATTTTTAGAGATTGAAGTCTCCCCTATAGCTTCACCAGAGGCTATGTGCTGTTTGTTAGACAAAGTTTATGTTGGAGTCCTGATATTGTCTTCTCCGAGAAAGACCTGCCTGCTGAAGGGAAGGCCCACAACAAGGCTCTTTATGTCAGGGCCCATATGATGGATAAGGTCATGCCTTGCGTCATGGTGGATGATGGGTCAACATTGAATATTTATCCACTAAAAATGTTGCCATTTCTGGGGCTGAGTGAAGAAGTGTTAAAAGGATCCTCAACAGTCATACGAGCATATGATGACTCTAAAAGAACGGTGATAGGGACGTTTGAGGTGGAAGTAGAGGTTGGGCCAGTTAGGTCCACAGTTGCTTTTACAGTGATTGATATCCCAATCACATTCTCCCTGTTGCTTGGAAGGCCCTGGTTCCATCCTTTGGGAGGTGTCCCTTCCACATTGCATCAAAAGATCAAGTTCTCTATAAATGGCAGAATTGTGACTGTCGAGGCGGATGCCCAGTCGATGGTAGCTGCAGTAAATGAAGAAGTGGTTCCCTTTGGTGGATTTCAAGTCGCTGTAATCAAAGAGGAAAAGACCACGGATACCCCTATGGTCCTTTATGAGAATTATATGCCGGAATGGTTATCCCGGTATCTGTATAAGCAGAACTTTGTCCCGGGAATGGGACTCGGAATCAATTTGCAGGGGGTTCCGAAATTTAAAATTGACTCGGGAAAGTCGAAGCAGTATGGCCTTGGCTACGTAGAAGGGGCATCTGAGAGGAAGAATCTGAAAAAGGGCAAGAATGGAAAGATTATGATGAAGCCATTTCTAAAGGTGGGAGAAGGCCTTTACAAGGGTCAAGCTGAATCGGTGATGGTAGGAGGTGTCGAATATACTGGCTTTGAGATCTTTGCAGATGTGGTTGATTTTGACATATGCTGAAGCCACAGAAGTGATCTCGGGAGCTTTGATTACTGCATTAAGCAAAGCTTTTGGGAAATCCATGGAGGGATTCGGTGAAGAATTAATGGCCAAAGTGAATTTAGACTCTGTGGTCGCTGAAATTGCCAAGATTATGGAAAGAGCTAAGATGCAAGTGACCAAAAAAGAAGCAGAGAAAGCTGCAACCCCGGATTATGCTCTGGAAGTGAAGATGGAAGCTCGAGAGGAATAAGGCCCTCCGCCTATGGAGGATGAAAAAGATTTTGTTGTATCTATTTCTTCCATTTTCAATGTAACTGATGTACTTTATGATAAGTTCAATGCAATGAAATCCCAGTTTGCTTACTTGTGTGATGTTTATCCTGATAATTCTGTGCATGCATTTAAATCACCATCAAGCATATTTAGCATACATGACACTGCATTGCATGAAATCAATATAAGTACAGATGAAAACCCTAAAATGGTACTCATTTCACACGAGCTAAAATCTGAGGAAGAGAAAGAATTAATAAAAATAATCCAAAAACATGTTAAAGCTTTCTCCTGGTCGTATGAAGACATGCCAGGTGTGGATACAGAAATAGCAGCGCATAAAATCCTGACAGACCCCAAGTTCAGGCCGGTAAAGCAAAAGTTGAGAAGACTAAGGCCGGAATGGGCTACGCTGGTGAAAGAAGAAGTGGCCAAACAGATAGATGCCAGGTTTCTCGAAGTGGTAGAGTATACGGAATGGCTAGCCAACATTGTCCCCGTGCCTAAAAAGGATGGAAGGGTCAGAGTATGAGTCGACTACAGGGACCTGAATAAAGCATGCCCAAAAGATAACTTTCCATTGCCCCATATTGACGTCCTGGTTGATAGCGCGGCAAAAGCGGCAATGTACTCTTTCATGGATGATTTTTCGGGGTACAACCAGATTCTGATGGATGTGATCGACAAGGTGAAGACATCATTCATCACAGAGTGGGGTACTTTCTGCTATAGAGTAATTCCCTTTGGATTAAAGAATGCCGGCGCCATTTATCAGAGGGCTGTCACAACTCTGTTGCACGATATGATCCATAAAGAGGTCGAGGTGTATGTCAATGAGATGCTTGTTAAATCAACAACCCGGGAGGAACACCCTGTTATCCTGGATAGATTTCTAACACGCATTGGAGAGTTAAAAATTGCGACTTAACCCCAAGAAGTGCATATTCGGGGTTACATCAGGGAAGCTGTTGAGTCACATAGTCAGCCAGAGGGGTATAGAAATGGACCCAGATAAAATCAAGGCCATCCAAGATATGCCAAGCCCAAAGACAGAAAAGGAAGTCAGATCATTCCTGGGTTCCTTACAGTATGTCAGCCACTTCATAGCACAGTTAACCTCCACTTGTGAACCAATCTTCAAGCTATTAAAGAAAGATCAGCCCATCGTATGGGATGACAGGTGTCAGCTGGCATTCAAGAAGATCAAGGCTTACCTGGTAAAGCCACTAGTGTTGAGTCCTCCAATTCCAGGAAAGCCTCTGATTTTGTATTTAGCAGTTGAAGAATCCTCTATAGGGGCAATGCTTGCACAAGAACAAGATGGCAAGAAGGAACATCCTATCTACTACCTTAGCAAGAAATTGCTGGAGTATGAAACCAAGTACACACTGGTGGAGAAGACATGTGTGGCTATGATTTGGTTGACCAAGAAGCTGTGCCATTATTTCCAGTCCTATAAGATACAAGCTGTGGCTAAGGTGGATCCAATGAAATATCTCTATGAAGCACCAGTATTGGTTGGGAAGCTATACAGGTGGCTGTTACTTTTGTCTGAGTTCGACATCGAGTACATCACGAAGAAAACCATTAAAGGGCGAGCCGTGGCAGAGTTTCTGGCAAACCAACCCCTAGAATCAGATTACACGGAGAATCTGGAATTCCCTGATGAGCAACTAGCCATGGTGGAAGTGAAAAGATGGGTTATGTGCTTCGATGGGGCAGTGAATAGAAAAGGCATTGGAATCGAGGTACTTATAGCAACACCGGATGGTGAGATTATTCCTTTGTCCAAGAGGCTGATCTTTCCTGGAACCAATAATGGGGCAGAATATGAAGCATGCTTATTTGGAATGGAAGCTCTGTTAACCTTAGGGGCAAATGATGTCTCAATTGTCGGTGATTAACTTCTAGTGATAAGACACGCTCGGGGTGAGTGGGAGCTGAAAGAAGAAGCCTTATGGCCTTATTTGGAGCTGCTACAGTTCAAAAAAGGTTTATTCGGCCTGTGTGAATTCAGACATGTCCCCAAGGATGAGAATAAGATGGCTGATGCATTAGCTACTTTGTCCTCCATGTGGGAAAATCCAGAGGAAACACAAGTACAACCACTAGTCATAGCCACTTCCAGACATCCTTGCTTCGAAGTGCACGAAGTGATGGAATTATCAGCTGAAGAAAAGCCATGGTTCTTTGACATATACCAGTATGTTAAAGAGGGAAAGTACCCAGAAGAAGCCAATGTTGCTGATAAGTTGACACTAAGAAAGCTGGCTAGTCAATTCAAAATCTTCGAGGATAAGCTGTACAAAAGAACAGCACATGGAGTCCTTTTGAGGTGTCTAACAGAGCAAGAAGCAGAAGAAGTGATGTAGCAGGTACATGCAGGGTCCTGTGGGTCACATATGAATGGACTTGCCATGGCTAGAAAGATAATGAGACAAGGGTACTTCTGGATGATGATGCAAGCAGATTGTATAAGAAAAGTGAAGAGATGTCATGAATGTCAGATCTATGCAGACATTAGTCATCTTCCCCCACTCGAACTTCAGAATCTAGCATCTCCTTGGCCGTTTTCAGCATGGGGGATAGATATGATTGGGGAAATTCATCCAGCTGCATCTAATGGGCACAGATTCATAGTAGTAGCAGTTGATTACTTCTCCAAATGGGTCGAAGCAGAATCCTTCACTAATGTGATAGCCAAGCAGATGGTCAAGTTCATCCAAAAGGACGTCTTCACTCGGTATGGGATTCCTCACCACATAGTAACTGACAATGGAGTACATTTTCAAGGGGCAACAGCTGAGCTACTTGCAGAGCATGGTATTGAACATCATTAGTCCTCTCCATACAGGCCTCAGGCTAATGGTGCAGCGGAAGCAGCTAACAAGGCAATAAAGAAGATCTTATCAAAGATGGTAACCACTTACAGAGATTGGGCCGATAAACTACCTTATGCTCTTTGGGGTTACAGAACCAGTGTCAGAATGCCGACCGGAGAAACTCCTTATGCCTTGGTATATGGAATGGAAGCAGTGTTGCCAGTGGAAATAAAACTTAAGTCACTTAGAGTCGCCCTGGAGGCTCAGCTGCCAGAGACTGAAGGGGTTCAAGCCAGATATGAATAATTGGAAGCTCTAGATGAAAGGCGACTGAGGGCACTAGATCATCTTCAGATGTACCAGCGCAGAATGGCCAGAGCCTATAACCGTAATGTGAAGTACTCTAAGCGGCAGTTGAAAACAGGTGACTTGGTTCTAAAGCAGCTAAGGCCTTCAAATGTCGATATTAGGGGCAAGTTCAGACCCAACTAGGAAGGGCCCTATGTGGTGAAGAAGGTGCTATCAAAAGGTGTTGTCAGCATCATGGACATGGATGGAAATGAGTTCACTAATCCTATCAACCAGGATAGGTTAAAGCTTTATCATGTATAAAAAAAAATCTGCTAGGCTGAAAACTCGAAAAGAGCGGTCTAGGCAAAAGTTAAGACAAGAGAGAAAATAATCAGTCGGAAAACCTTAAAAGGATGACTGGTGACGGATTCTGGCTCGGTGTGGAATATGTACCATTTAGGAACCAACTTGTTTCAAATGTACTCATTTTGACTTCATCAATAAAGTGAAGTGTTTGTTTAAATATATTTGCATGGTTATGACAAATGCACAAGCAAAGTTATCTTGCATAAACATACATTTAAAGAAAGCACTTTGCATTCAACAGGTCGAAATCATCGCATTATTTAACAAGTGAAAATGTATTAAATATATGCAATTTGAAATCTTTTGTCGATCTCAAAGATCCAGTTCATCTTCCTAAAAGGGCAATAAAATGGTCATGGTGACATTTCAATCACCTTTCAAAAAAAAATTCTCGCTAAGATGAAAACTGAAAAGGCGCCTCAGGCAAAAATTAGAGAAGCTCGCTGAGGTAAAATCCGAAAAGGCACCTCAGGCAAAAATTAGAGCAGCTCGCTGGGCTGAAAACCCATATTAGGCAACCCAGGAAAAAATTAGAGCCCTTACAAACTCATAATTTCCCCTCAAAGCAGGAAAAGCAGAATGTCCCCAACATTCCCCATGGAAGTCATCACATCGACTCCCCATAGAGTCATCACGCGATTCCCCAACAGAATCTACATAAAGAACACCCTAATTATTTCCCCAATCGAGTTGCACACTCTTCCCCAGCGGAATCTCTGTAAGGAGCACTACGATTATCTCCCCAGCAGTATCACACATCCCTAACAGTCACTTCACTCCTTCAAAAATCACCAAGCAAAGTCCCGAAGAAAGCAAAATCAACCAGGGGCACAACATATCTCCCTCCAGCAGAAGGCGGAAATGTCAAATAATGGGAAATGCATACATGTACGTATACATCATCATGCACTCATACATTACATACATCAATCATTTATCCCCAGCTAGTCTTCATTCTTGATCGAAGGGGCAAAAATTTTTGTTTAAAAAATCTCTCGATCAAGGAATGAAGACTTGCTATCTTAAGTGCAGGAATTCATCATGTCCAGCTTCAATTCCTCCGCTGATCCGCCTCGAGTAATGTGAACTCGGTATCAGCCCAGATCAGCTTCATCCATTTCCCTAGTATATCCGCCTTGAGTAATGTGAACTCGGTATCGGCCCATATCAGCTTCATCTATTTCCCCAGCAAAACTCGCATCGGGTAACCTAGACCCGGTATCGGCCAATCTGCGATCTATCTTCCTTTGCCTCGGGTAACCTAGACCCGATAACTGCTAAACCGCAATTCACCCTTCATTTGCCTCGGGTAATCTAGACCCAGTATCGGCCTATTCGCATCGACTTCGCCTCGGGTAACCTAGACCCGATATTGGCTTATTTCCTCCCCAGCATCGCCTCGGGTGACCTAGACCCGGTATCGGCTTATTTCCTCCCCAGCATCACCTCGGGTAATCTAGACTCGGTATCGGCTTATCTCATCAGAAGGTTTATTCCAGTGTTCGCGGCGCTTTGATTCGCGCTCTCAAATTCATCATCTCAGGCGTTGTGAACCTGGAGCTAGGTGTCAAATTTGATCACGTGAGGGGCAGTTGTAAGTGCCGAAATTTTCTATACTTAAAAAAATGGTATATTGTCGTACGACTGTCCTTACAGTCGTGCGACTGTAATTTAAAAATTACAGTCGTATGACTGTAATATCAGAGCAGTTGCAGGAGCCCATACCTCTGCAGCAGAAAAATAAAAGAGAGAGGTGGTGCAATTAATACACCGGATGGACAGCAAGCAAGCTAGAAACGCAGAGATAAAAGGAAGGAAAAGAGAGGAGAGAGGCCAACTTGATTTCTGGTGGAAAATTAGAGAGAGAAGAGAAGGAAAGAGATAAGAAAAAGAGGAAAGGAAGTTTGCTCAAGAATCCTCTTTTTCTCTTCTATTTCTTTTGAATTCTTTAGGATAAAAGCTAAAATTTATTAGAAACCCTTAGGTTAATTAATTAACTTCACAATCAAATCAAAATTCCGGACTTAAATCATCAGAATCCCTAACATTTCGGATTCTTGGGACTAAAGCTTCCTCTCTCAATTTCAAAGGAAAAGTGCAAATTAGTTTGGATTGGAGCGACGGCCAGGGGTCAAATCGACTTGGATTAGCTTCTAGAAAGGTAGACACTCCTTTTCCTTTCACTTTTTCTCGCTTTCTGGGTGTTTGAAGTGAATCTTTGTGCATTTTTGCGGTATTTTCGCGCTTCTATTTCTGGGAATTAAGAACAGTCGCACGACTGTTCTTCGATTTGAAGAACAGTCGTACGACTGTATATACAGTCGTACGAGTGTTCTTAATTTCCAGATTGTTTTTCTTCAACTCTGATTCAAAATAAATTTCGGCGAAATCTTGATTCTGGGCCGTTTACAGTCGCACGACTGTAACTTACAGTCGCACGATTGTAACCCTCGTTCCAGAATCAGAATTTCAGTTTTTATCCCTAAAAATTCCCAAAAATCCATAAAAATAAAAAAAACCAAAAAAATCATCAAAATGAATTTTGTTGTGTGCATTCACGACCTTAGATTTAATTTTTAGTAAAATTTGCCTTTAGAACAATTCAACGACGGAGACCCGATTCTCCTGAAAACTGATCCACCTTAAAAATAAAATTGCATGTAAAGCGGTAAAACTGTTTTCAAAATGATTTTCCCACAAAACCAAAAATACAGGGACGTTTCAAAACGTTTTCCAGATCCAACCGGGCCGGCTAACCGAGCCAACCCGGTTATCCCCTCTATGCATGCCTCCAATACTTGATTTCCCAATTTTGTCTATTTGAGTCCAACTTGTGGTGTGCCGTATAAATTGTGCTAACCTTTGTTTTGCAGCTTTTATTTATATTTATTTTGATTTTTATTTGTATTTTAATAGAATTAATCGTGTATCTTGGCGATTGTAATTATTTTTAGATTCTCGTGTATTCTAGGTGATTGTACAAGTGAGGCAAGAGTTTTTATTTTTTCCATTCGATTTGGTTGCAGGCCAATTAATATTTATTTCTTTTCTTTATTTCTGTATTATGTATTTGTATGCGCGTTGTATGCATTTTATATTCAATAAAATTGACTTTAGATTTTGAAATACCATTTTGAGAACATTGGCAATATTTAATTTAATTAGACACGAAATAAGGGACTTGTCCGGACCCGAATCTCTGGATAGTGTAGCGACCGTTCGTCCGGTTCAGCTGCCTTAAGAATTTCCCGGTTGAGCTGAGCCGGGTGGTAACTCTACAATATTCATTGAGACTTAGGTCTTAGTTCTTTTATGCATTAATTCCATACTTTTTCCTAAAAATGATTTTCCATTTATAAAAACCCCTCGCGAGGGAGGGGCCCGCCCGAAATCGAGGTGCCCCTTCCGAAAGGGAGTCTCGCGTTCCATCTGCTGCTGCTAGGACAACTTGGTTGCCCTAGCCGTAGCAGGCCGAGCCCAGTGTTTTGGGATTTGGCGGGTTTTGGGCCCGGGGCCCAGTTTTGAAATTTTAATTGGTTTTAAAATTCGTGTGTTTAAATTTATGTAATTTAAATACGTGTGGTTTCTTGAATGAAATTTTATTTTATTCATGTGATATTAATTTTGGAAATTAATATGGTTAATTGAAATTGGTTCGGGTAATTTTGGCACAATTACTTGGACGGCTGAATTGGACCCATGGTTTCCCGATTCCAGTGGGAGCAGTTGGACTGCCTGGGCTGGAGGCCCAAAGCCCGTTAAGGGTAAGAACCATGGTGGGCCAAAATTGGCGATTTCAATGTAATGGCTTGGACATAATTGAAATGGGCTTAAATCATGCATTATAACATGCTTATGAATTATATGTATTGGATGCATATGGGTGATTGAATATTTTGTATGATTGGATGCTATTGGGCCTTATTCAAGATGGGTTGTATTTTCTTTTTTGGGTAAATAGGGCCTGCGTGTCGTTTTTCTTTTTTTAATGTAATTTTATTTTATTCAATTGTCATAAAATTTGTAAAAGAAGAAGCCCATGGAGTGGTGAGCCCAAGTGGAGGTGCAAGCCCAGAAGGAAGAAGATGGAGGCCCACCTGATATTGTTTTCTTGTATAGGTTTACTAGAATAATATTAGGATGTAATAAAGGCCCATAGCAGTCCATTTTACTTATTTATTTAATTATGATTTATATTTATATGCATGTATGAATGTATGATCCAACCGCATTTCACCCGCCTTATGTATGCAAGCCGTTGTTAATTGAATCTAACAACCAAATGAAATTACTAAGTCGCTTAAAAGTGCTTCCCTCATTCAAAACCGGCTCGAAGTAGGCATAGGCCAGTTGTAGACCATGCCCTCGCAGGATACACTGGAGTATTGTCACTTTGTATTGGGTTAGGGTATGGGATACTCTAACACTTGAATGGAGGTTTTGACTTAGTATGGGTAGTAGGATTCTCCTGGCCCTAAGCACAGATGGGTAAGTGCCAATAAGCCCATCAAACCGAGAGTCCCTAGGTTGGGATTGGACGGCGTTCCTACCTAAATAGTTAAGGTATAGTTGTACCAGACCCTCGTCTAGCTATATCTTAATGAAATATGGATCTCGGCCCATGAGCCCAACAACTCGGTTTAATTAATAAATTGATTCATTATTAATTATGTATGGGAATAACAAAGTAAAGTCCTTTATTAACACTCTTAAATGTTTTTCTATGTAGAAACTCTAAATGGAAAATAACAACACTTTATCACTGCGATCGATTCTTGAAAGGGACAAGCTTTCTGGCCCTAACTTTTTGGATTGGTCTAGGAACTTGAGAATAGTTCTAAGACAAGAGTCCAAAGAGTATGTACTGGAGAGGCCTGTACCGGCTGCGCCTCAAGGATGTAATCCACCGGCTGCCCAGCTGGAGGAATACGAGGTGCATGTCAAGGATAATAGGGATGTGACATGCCTAATGTTGGCCTGTATAGTCCCCGAACTACAAAAACAGTTTATGGATCAAGCCTTTGCTATGATAACAACTCTAAACGAGATGTTTCAGGAGCAAGCTCGTCAGGAAAGGTACCTGACCAAAAAGGCATTCCACTCTTGTAAGATGGGGGCTGGGACATCTGTGAGCGCACACGTGCTTAAGATGAAGGGCTATTTGGACACTTTAGCCCATCTCGGATCGCCCATCTCTCAGGAGTTGGCGGGTGGAAACAATCGTTGCATCCTTGTCGGATCCTTATGATCAGTTCATCCTAAACTACAACATGCAAGGGATGAACCGCACTGTCAGTGAGCTGCATAGAATGCTTAAGCTTACTGAGCAGTCGATCAAAAAGACTCCGCTGGTGCTGCTGGTCAACAAGGGGAACCCTCCTGTTGCCAAGGGTAAGGCCAAGGAAAAGGCCAAGGCCAAGGCCAAGAAGGCCAAGGCTAAGAAGGGCAAAACCCAACCCAAGGCCCAGCAAAAGGCAGGTCCTAAGGATATCTGTTTCGGGTGTAGACAGGTGGGCCATTGGAAGAGATCATGTCCCAAGCTGATGGGAGAGCAGAGAAGGGGCCAAGGTGCATCCTCTTTGGGTATTTATGTTATAGACATTAACCTTACTGTTTCAACATCCTAGGTATTGGATACTGGATGTGGTTCTCACATTTGTTGCAATGTGCTGGGACTTAAGAACAGAAGGTCACTGGGGTCGGGAGAGGTGGACTTGTGGCTCAGAAATGGAGCAAGGGTTGCTGCCATAGAGATCGGCAAATACCACCTTGTGATGCCTAGTGGATTGGTTTTAATTTTAGAACAATGTTATTTTGTACCTGCTATGTGCAAGAATATTATTTCAGTTTCTATGTTGGATATTTCTAGATTTTATTTTACTATTTCTAATGGTAGAATTTCCATATCTAGAGAGGGATTATTTTATGGAGATGCTCTATTAAATAATGGCCAGTATATCCTGGACTTAGATGAAACCAATCATGTCTATAACATAAACACAAAAAGGGTTAAGCCCAATGAACTTAATCCTGTCTACCTATGGCATTGTCGTCTCAGCCACATAAATGAGAAGCGCATAGCTAGGCTTCACAAAGCTAGAGTCTTAGGTCATTTGACTTGGAGTCAATTGATACATGCGAATCATGTTTATGAGGCAAGATGACTAAGGTGCCTTTTAGCAAGAAGGCTGAAAGGGCCACTGGCTTATTGGACCTAATACATTCAGATGTATGTGGACCCATGCGCGCAGTGACCAGAGATGGACACCTGTACTTCGTCACGTTCACGGACGATTTCAGCAGATATGGCTATGTCTATCTGATGAAACACAAGTCTGAGACCCTTGATAGGTTCAAGGAATTTAGGAACCAGGTACAGAACCAGCTAGGCAAAAATATCAAAACCCTTCGGTCAGACCGAGGTGGTGAGTATATGAGCCTAGAGTTTGACTCATATTTGAGAGAGCATGGAATAGTTCCATAGCTCACTCCTCTCGAAACACCACAATGGAATGGGGTGTCCGAACGGAGGAATAGTACCCTATTGGATATGGTCCGCTCAATGATGAGTCAAGCCTCTCTCCTAATTAGTTTCTGGGGACACACCCTCGAGACAACAGCTCTTATCTTAAATAATACTCCGACTAAGGCAGTGGAAAAGACCCCATATCAGATATGGACGGGTAGGGAGCCCAATGTATCTTTTCTAAGGATTTGGGGATGCGAAGCATATGTCAAGAAATTGACTAGTGGCAAGCTGGAGCCTAAAACCGACAAATGCTTGTTTGTGGGCTACCCTAGGGAAACCAAAGGGTATTACTTCTACAACCCCGCCGAGAACAAGGTGTTCATGGCAAGGAAGGGGGTCTTTCTAGAAAAGGAGTTCCTTTCCAAGAAAGACAGTGGGAGCAATGTTGAACTCAGGGAAGTTCAAGTTCTACAAGCTCCTGAAGAGGATAACTCGGAGGCCCAGGTGGAGCTTCCACAGGAGGAAGCACCGACCCAGGCCGTACAAGGACCTAGAAGGTCTGGTAGGGATCTTCGGGAACCTGAGAGATATGGTTTCCTCGTCACTGATGATCAAACTCTTCTCATCTGTGATTAGGAAGAACCCAAAACCTACCAGGAGGCAATAGCAAGCCCACAGTCTACGAATTGGCATAAAGCCATGAAGACAGAGATGCAATCTATGTACGATAACCAAGTTTGGAACTTGGTTGATACACCTCCGGGTACTAAGGTAATAGGTTACAAGTGGTGCTATAAGCTAAAGGCCGATAATACCTTCAAGGGGCATCTGGTTGGGAAAGGTTTCAAACAAGTCCATGGAATAGACTATGATGAGACTTTCTCACCAGTAGCCATGCTCAAATCCATCAGGATCTTGCTAGCCATAGCCGCATGGTACTACTATGAAGTCTGGCAAATGGATGTCAAAACCTCTTTCCTTAATGGAAAGCTACTCGAGGAAGTGTACATGATAAAACCTAAGGGTTTTGTCGATCCAGAGTATCCGAGAAGGGTATGCAAGCTTCAAAGGTCCATTTATGGACTGAAGCAAGCATCCCGAAGTTGGAATCTTATATTCAATAAGGCTATAAAGGAATATGGCTTTATACATAATCAAGATAAGCCTTGTGTGTATAAGAGGATAAGTGGGAGCATTGTCACGTTTTTGGTACTTTATGTGGACGACATCCTACTCATTGGAAGCGACATACCTACACTGCCAGGAGTAAAGCAGTGGCTGAGTAAGTGCTTCACAATGAAGGACTTGGGCAAAGCTGAGATGATCCTAGGGATCAGGATCTATAGAGATAGATCAAATCAGCTTCGACGCTTAAGTCAGGCCTCATACATAGACAAAGTTCTAAAAAGGTTCAGCATGGACCAGACCAAAAAAGGTTTCTTATCAATGGGCCATAGGCTAAAACTTAATAAGAAGCACTGTCCTAAGATAAGGGAGGACAGGGAGAACATGAAATTGGTTCCATATGCTTTGGCTATAGGATCAATTATGTACTCCATGTTATGTACGAGACCTGATGTCGCCTTTGCACTGAGTATGATGAGCTGGTACCAGCAGGATCCCAGGAAGGATCACTGGAAATCTGTCAAGGCAATCCTCAAGTACCTTAACTGGACTAAGGATAGCTTCTTAGTGTATGGTGGTCAGGAAGTGCTATCAGTTACTGGGTACACTGATGCAAGCTTCCAGACTGACCAAGATGAGTACCAGTCGCAGTCTGGGTATGTATTTTTGCTTAACGGTGGTGCTATAAGCTGGAGGAGCTCAAAGCAGCCAACCATCGCGGACTCTACAACAAAAGCTGAGTACATCGCGGCGTGTGATGCAGCTAAGGAAGCTGTGTGGATGAAGAAGTTTATCACTGAGTTAGGAGTAGTGCCAACTATCCAGGACCCAGTTGATATCTTCTGTGACAATAATGGGGCCGTTGCACAAGCTAAGGAGCCCCGGTCACACAAGAACACAAAGCACGTGCTCAGAAAGTTTCACCTCATACGAGAGATCACGAAGAGAGGTGACATTGCATTGCACAGAGTGGACACCGAGGATAATATCGCAGATCCTTTGACTAAGGCGCTGGCCCAGCCCAAGCACGAGGGTCATACTAGATCTATATGGATTAGGCCCATTCCTAGTTGGAACTAGTGCAAGTGGGAGATTGTTGGATATGCCCTAGTCCCGAGGCATTGGTCTTTGTATTTGTATCATACATTTATTGGATTTATGTATTATACTTATTTGTGTTATTAATAAAGGCATTAATTCATTTATTATATCTATCTTGTGCAATATATTAAATGAAGTATCCAATGGACATATCCATATCCATGATGACCAGTGTCATGCACTTGGCAGTAAGAGCATGGATAGGGTAAACGGTATGACCATGAAAGGATTCGTAGTCTGTTCCAGTCATGGGAATGAATGGAACAAGAGACTATCATTAACCTGGTTGTATGGCGGTGTCTTACCGGTCATTGGACATAGGATGTCAACCAAGTTAATGGGTACATGCATAAAGGGCATGGTGCTGGATAGATCCACTAAATGAGAAATCCACATGGTATAGTATCACAAGTGATTCTCGTGTAGTACTTGTATGGATCCTTTGACCTGACCATATGATGGTGTTGCATGTGAGGTTGCATACTTAGGGGTACGCCTAAAGGACCTGTAATAGGGTGCCAAGTATGGGTACTTTCGGGTATGTCACTTAGCATGGTAATGCTATGGATATGCAGAAGGGATCTGTCACTCAGTAGTCCACTGGGAAGATATCACTGGCCTCTTGATGAATGCGACTGATAAGAGTGTGGCCACACCCAAACAAGTGGGAACTTGTTTGTGAGCTTCAGTGCATTCAGGATCAAGTTAATGTCTGAACACAAAAGAGGGTGATCAATCCATGCCTCTGTGTTGGACACCGATATCAATGACATGGGATGTACCAGTTTAAACTACAGGGTTATGATAACAATTAAATTGCCATCTCCATCTTAATTGGGGGTTGCAGTGGCTTGCTAGAGCCCAACTGCAGTCTGTGGGCCACGGACCCACTGCCAACATAAAGATGGGCCTACGGGATTGTACACATTGAGCGACTGAACACTGACTTAAGGAATCACATGTATACTTGGAGTATACACTCTGGAGAGAGAGGTGTACATTAATTACATTATAAAGATCAATTGGATTGATCATTATAATAAAATTAATATTTGATTGGCTCTTCGTAATTAATTGGATTAATTATGAGATTATTACCTAGGTGGAAATATTCATATGTATAGTTTTACATATGATTCTATTTTGTGAAGATCTAATTTTAATTTGATGGATTAAATTAATTGGTCAAACTAATTTTAATTTAAATGTAAATAATATATTACTTGGTGTAATATATTAAATACATGGGTAAATTAAAGTTGGGCTTGAAATTAATTTAAACCAGACTAATTAAAATAAGATTGGGCCTGAATTAAAAGAAGGAAGCCCACACAAATAAGGAGCCAAGTTAGGCCAAAATTCCTATAGGGAATTTCAGCGAACCTAGGGTTTAACAACCCTAGGAATTTCGGCCACCATCAATCAAAGCCACCATAGCCGAAATTCACCCAAGCCTCCTCTCAAAAGCTTTGTGTTTTCCGACGCTAGCACGGGTCGTGTTTGTTAGGCATTAGTGTACGTGATCGAGGAGGGTTTCTAAGTTGATTCCTGTGGTCTGCATCCATCTCTGAAAGAGATATTCCGGGTAAGAGATTTATCTATTTCTATTAAATTTTTATTTTTCCAATTTTCATCTCAATTGCTCCTGGGCACGGATTTGAGGAAATCATCGCATTCTTCCGCTTTAATCGGGTGATTTCCGGTGAAAAATCCAAACAGTTTGCACGTACAGTGGCTTCTGGTGTCCAAATTTCGTCAAATTTTTTCCAGAATTAAAATTTACATTTTTCTTGAATTTTGGGTATATTTTAATGAATTTTTGGAATTCATTTGATATTTTAAACTAAATTTACTAGTATTTATTGTGTAGAAATGCTTAATTTATGTTTAATAAATTCAAGAAAATTCAGTATATTTATTGTGTATTTATATACTAATTTTTGGTTGACCATAACAAGTTTTTGTTATTTCCATATGTGTTATAAAAATGGCAACTTTCATAAGAACGGAGAAAACAATCCAGTCTCAGGAGGAGGCAAGGACTATACAAAAACTTGAAGATAAGCTTTTCTCTAAACGGTATCCTCCGTCGGAAAAAGAGGATATTGTTGGAGTTATGGAGCGGTTTAATGTGTTAAAACGGGAAATCCAAGAGCTTGTCTGAAAAGGGGGATTTTCCTCTAGAATTGATCAATTAAAAATGTTAAAATTTGCGAAAAAGGCTTTTCGTGAAAAGCACTTTAAGAAATTCTGGTTTGGAGAAAAATCTGTATTTGGCGAACTGGTGGACTCCATTGAAGGGTTAGTTAAGATTATGGATCCCAATGCAAAGTATTTGGGTTGAACTTGCCTAAAACGGGAGCTAAGTTATCTTATAATCCTAGAACCTCGTTACTTAGAAGTAACAAGTTGGTTCGTCACCTATGTCTGGATGCTATTATTAAGGGTGTTGTGAACATGCTTTTGGATCTCTACTATAAGTTCGTAGAGATGATCCCAGTCACCTCAAAAGAAATTGAGATAGTTCAACTCGATGGAAATGAAGATTGAGCTCTTCATTTTTACACTCTTTCTCTTGCTGATTTCGTATTTCAATTTTGTATTGAATGGCTTTGTGAAATTTTTTGTGGTTGTAATTTTGACTAAATGTTGGATATATATTTTTTTTGTGGTTGTAATTTTAATTTATTTATTTTGAGATTATAACTAAGTGTTATATTACTCATTAGTTTTATACTTTAGAGAAGTATAAATGTTAAATAAATTAAAATATAATCTAAAACAAAACTATATATATATTTATTATTGGAAATTTAAACCTAATATGGTGTTTGTATTAGCCTATGTAAATGGTGACTCGATGCATTGCGCATGGATGTTCGATTTTACGTGAACCAAACACTATTTTTAGTTTTAAATGATCTTATAATAAATATGGTGCATCGCTTACTTATTAGTGCTACTTTGTCTTTAACGGTTTTTCAATGACTGCTTCAAAAGCAATAGTTGCTTAACTAAATAAGGACCTTCGTTTGAACGGTGACAATTATGAAGTTTGGGCTATAAAAGTCCAATACATAATTAAAGAGCAAGAGGCTCTTGATACTCTGGAGAGAATTATGGTTCCTCCTGAAAAGGGTAACACCATTCAAACAAAGAGGGACCTTGAGGCTTATCAAAGCCTGGAAGAGGAAGAACTCATCTGCCCACATCACCATGCTTAGTGCGATGAATGATGATATCGCGAAAAAGTTTCATGTATACAACACATGCTTAGTGCGATTTATGCTCTTGAGGAGCCGAAAGTTCAAGCTGTGATACGTTCTCTGCTGATTGGGTGGGAGCATATGAAGTTGCACCTAACCCATACCAATGACATTAAGACCTTTGACGATGCAGTTCATCATCTTGAACTGGAAGAGGACCGTCTGGCCTCTATTAGTGTGAAATCTGAGGTTCGCATGGCTAGTTCAAGTCCTGGTCTGAAGTCCAAGGAAAGGAACAAGGGGTTCTTCAAGAAGAAGGCAAAGGGAACGGTGGGCAGTGTTCCAGTTCAAAAGAAAGGTAAGAAAGATTTTAACATTTCTAGAGTGAATTGTTACAATCGCAGACAGAAGGGGCTTTTTTGCAAAAGATTGCACAGCTCCTAAGGTAAATGTTACCGAAGTGTATAAGTGTTATACATTTGTTTCAAGTTCTTTTTTCCAAACTGAATCTCATCCTTTGTGGATCGTAGATGCAGGAGCAACAGACCACGTAACAAAGGATCGAGATTCTTTTATTGATTTCCACAATGTTCCACGGGGAACAAGGTGGATATACGTGGGAAACAACTCTAAAGAGGAAGTCCTAGGGATTGGCTGTTGTCAGCTGGTCTTGAATGGTGGACGACCACTATTTCTTGAAGATGTCCTCTATGCTCCTGGAATTCGAAGGAACTTGATATCTCTTTCTACCCTTATGAATTTGGGATTCATGTTATCGTTTGAATTGAACAATTTTAGTCTCTTTATAAGCAATATCTGCTTTGGTGGTGGACATTTGTTGGATGGTTTTATTGTTTTGGATTTGGATCCAAATTATGTGTGTCATAATATTTTTCCTTTACTGTTAACTCATCTGTGGATAATGTTAGCATTTCAAAAATATGACATGCGAGACTTAGTCACATTGGTCAACATCGTTCAGTACGGTTCGCTAAAGCAGGTTTGTTGGCTAATTTATCAAAAGTAGATCTCCCAACTTGTGAAAACTGCTTAAAAGGAAAAATGACAAGAAAATCATTTGGTAAAGCTACGTGAGCTGAACAACCATTGCAACTAATCCATTCTGACATCTGTGGCCCAATGAAAGTTCGGGCAAGGCATGGTGTGTACTATTTCATTACATTCATAGACGACTATACAAAGTGTGGTCATGTCTATTTGATTGCACATAAATCTGAAGCATTAGCATGTTTCAAACGATTTATGGCTCTAGTTGAAAATCAATTAGAGAAGAGAATCAAAGCTTTAAGGACCGATCGGGGAAGAGAGTACCTCTCCGAGGAATTTAAAGTTTTATGTGATGAAAAAGGTATTAAACATTAGTTGACAATACCTAGGACTCCACAACAAAATGGAGTAGCAGAAATAAGAAACCAAACCCTCTTAAAGATGGTAAAGTCTATGATGGCTGAAGCCAATTTACCTATCTCCTTTTTGGGGAGACGCACTATTGGCTGCCACATATGTACTCAATAGAGTACCTTCTAAGTCTGTTGAAACCACGCCTTGTGAATTGTGGACGAGCCGCAAGCCCAATTTGAACCATTTGCGACCATAGGGATGTGCTACCTATGTTCATGATACATCTAGCAAGCATGGCAAGCTAGGCCTAAGAGGCAAGAAAGGTATCTTTGTAAGATATCATAATCTCTTCAAAGGATATGTTCTAGTGGGAGAGAATAAGAATGGTCAAATAACAGAATTTGAGTCACGAGATGTCACATTCTTAGAGAATGATTTTCCTAAGCTGGGAGAAGTGGATAAGGAATTCACTTGCTTTGAAACTCAAGAGTCTGAAACTTCAGGATCACTCAATCCGAGTGGGAGGAATGAAGTTGAAGACGTAAGGGAAAAGGAAGAGAATGATGTTTTTCAACCTTCACAAGCGGATTTGAGTAATCCTGACCTTAACTTGAGTGGTCTTGATTTGAGTGGGAGTCTTGTTCCAAATTCAAGTGTGAATATGGATATAAATCCCAGTGGGAGTGGTCCCAGTGGGAGTTCTGCCCAACACCTTGATGAATATATGAGATTTGTTTATCAAGAAGTAAAACCTCTAAGACGATCACAGAGGGGAAATATCCCGTGATGCCATCATTTAATTGATAGCGAAGCACTCTCGGTCGTAGCTCAAATTGAAGATATTCCAACTATCATGAAAGAGATATTGGAATCTCCAGCAAAGGAAGAATGGATAAAAGCGATGGAAAGTGAGATGGAGTCAATGAGGGTCAACAAAGTTTGGGAACTAGTTGACCTATCCAAAGGGCATAAAGCCATTGGGAATAAGTGGGTACATACAATAAAGCGATCAGCGGATGGGAAACCTATGGTTGCGAAGAGGTTTACACAATAGGAAGGAATTGACTATCAGGAGACTTTTTCACCTGTTGTCCGTTTCGCGTCTATAAAAATTGTACTTGCTTTTGTAGCATGTATGGACCTTAAATTACATCGAATGGATGTAAAGACTACGTTCTTAAATGGCCAACTGAATGAGGAAATCTATATGGTTCAACCTGAAGGTTTCATTGTCCAGGGTCAAGAACATAAGGTTTGTAAGTTGAAAAGATCAACTTATGGCCTTAAGCAGTCTTCAAGACAATGGTATTTTCATTTCCATGAAGCGATTATATCAATGCAATTTAAGGTGATTAATGCAGACTCGTGTGTCCACATTAAGTGTGAAAACGGAGGGAAGTTTGTCATTCTAACGTTATACGTTGATGATATTTTGTTAGCAGGAAATGACACTTCCTTACTCAAGAAAGTAGAGACTTAGTTGTCTTCTAACTTTGAGATGAAAGATCCAGGAGAAGCTAATTACATTCTTGAGGTTAAGATCTCAAGAGATCGATCTAAGAGATTATTGGCTCTTTCACAAGAGATGTATATCAATAAGATCTTAGAACGGTTTAGTATGGCTCACTATGATCCCGATCTAAACCCCTATTGCAAAAGGTATGGAACTGAATGCTAGTATGTGTCCCACGACTCCAGAAGAGACTAAAAGGATGGAGATAATTCCTTATAGGTGTGCAATTGGTAGCTTGATGTACGCTATGATTTGTACATGGCCTGATATAGGTTTTGCGGTAGGTCTCGCAAGCCGTTATCAGACTAATCCAAGTTTGATGCGTTGGGCAGCAGTGAAAAGGAAATTGAGATATTTGAAGGGGACTTCAAATTATTCCCTTTATTACCAAGGATAGGATCTGCAGTTAAAGGGATACACAGATGTTGATCATGGAACTGATAAAGACAGGAGGAAGTCCACGTCAGGGTATATTTTCACTCTAGGAAATGGTGCAATTTCCTGGTGTAGCAAGAAACAAGCTTGCGTGGCATTATCGACTATGGAGTCGGTATATGTAGCTGCAGCAGTTGTAGTACAAGAAGCGGTTTAGTTAAAACGCT
This sequence comes from Euphorbia tirucalli, assembly GCA_039660915.1. Lineage (NCBI taxonomy): Eukaryota > Viridiplantae > Streptophyta > Magnoliopsida > Malpighiales > Euphorbiaceae > Euphorbia > Euphorbia tirucalli. The sequence goes on from CM077637.1 coordinate 59,443,259, forward strand.
TCATAGATCTTTTGGATCTATTGCCTAAAAGGAAATATACGACTATCTATTCCGACAGCACAGCATCGATAGCTTATTCCAAGAATACTTGTTGTCATGGAAAAAGCAAGATATCGATATAAAAATATCATTTTGTTAAAGATAAAATAGTACAGGGAGACATAAGTTTAGTGCATGTTCCAACTGGTGATATGATTGCAGAGTCGTTAACGAAGCCAATAGCTCCAAATGTTTTTAGTAAAAACATTTTGGAATTTGGTCTTCGTAGGTTATACGAACATGTTATTGTTTTTGAACTGTTATAATAACTTTGGCAAATTCTATTGGAATAGAATGTGAGTTATTTGTTGTGTTCAAATTCATTCACTATTTAAAGCGATACACATAGAGCTATTAAGTATAGTTTAGTATGTTGGCGAAATGTCATCTACTCATATGGATGAATCTTTTACTATGAATTGTGTGTTCATACGTAAAAGTGGGAGTGTGAGTTACTCCATATGTGATATTTTGTGTGATATCATCATTTCGTTGATACCGAAAGCTGTCCTGTGAAAGGCTTAAAAGTGGACTAGAGGTCTTGATACTTGAGTCGTATCCGAAGACTGAATGCTTTCGCATAGTGTTCATGAAACATACGTCCTGCATGGATCAGCACCATGGCATATTTTAGTAATATGTGTAAAAGCCGACAAGGGATGGAAAGAAGAAGAAAATTGATCTCAACTTTCCTAATGTGAGACCCAAATGAAACTATGAGTTTCAAGTTCACCCTTAAGGACTCTTGTAAATAACAAGAAGGGTATGTCTGATGATTAACTTGATTGGAACCCTAAACCAGGCTTCGTTAGCTATGAATGAGCATATAAGGACCAGTCAGATAAGCATTAGACATACGGCGGAAGGTTATTTATAGAGAGGAAGTACATTTTCAGTAACATGTCACTTAGTAATCATATAACACTCGAGCTCAATACTTTTTCGTGGAAAAGGTATGTAGTGTATGTGAATGTTTTCGTGAGATCAAAAGTGAGTCGAAAACTAGTGATCATGGAAAATGGACTAGGTGGAAGTCACGTTAAGCTAAAGGTGGAACGATGAAGGAGAGTTTCAAAGGTTTAACCGTTACGTTGACTGGTCGCGTGAATTCGCCGAATAAGAATTGAAAGAGGTATGTGGGTTCAATCGCCATGAAAGTATGTCTTGTCATGTGCGAGTGGGAGATGTTGGTTTTTGGTCCGTCCATGACATTTTGGAATGGCAGGGACTAAACTGTAATTATGTGTAAATTACAGGGACCAAATGTGTAATTTGGTCCGACCCTATATATAGATGAAAATTGGGATTTCTACTATAAATAGAGAGAAAGTTTCTCTATTTCCTGATGATGGGAGAATCGTAGAGATTCCTTTCTAGATCCGGGGAAAACGTCCCTAGCGATAAATACGACGTACTTCTTCGTTCGTCGGAAGAATTCACGGATATAGCCCGTACTCAGTGTATTCATACACTTGTAGTAAAGGCAACCAGAACAATCCGGTTTCTCGTGTAGATCAGATCCATTCCATAAACGAGTTTCTGCTGCATATAAACTGTAAGTCTATTTATTTATCCTGTTTATGGTTATTTATACATTCGTTGTATGATCTTTATGGAATTCTGACTTCATTATTATTTTTTGTTCCAACAAGTTTAGATAAGCCTAAATTTACTTAATCTTAATAACACGATAAATTACAAGCCACAATAAAGATTTCCACTTAATTGAATTGATCACCAATTATTGAAAGCTAAATTTTGATGGAGTTAAAAATTGACTCCAAATTTATTAAATATGAATTCAACTTCTTACTGCTCGGACCAACCCTTATAACATATAAAGATACTCTTTTTACACCTCAACCTTTCTAATTAAAAACAATTAGTTAATTATTATTCTAAAACTAATAGACCCAAACTTATCAATTAAAAACATCAAAAGTAAGTATATCCGTAGTTATTCACAGTTGGCAACTAAAGATTTTTTCAGTATTTCTGACATGAGCATATCTAAATATCTTTGTCATATCTCCCATATTTAATTTAATATGAGTCTTTTTTTTTTTTTTTGATGAAAATATGAGTCAATTTTAGTTCGCATTTTTTAAAATTAATTTCATGTAAAGATATATTTAGTTTGTGAAAAATTAAATGTGAATAACTATTTTGAAATATACAAATATCAAAAAGTAATTATCACGATAAAGAAAAAAAATAATTGAAATAGTACAGTGCCAACCAAATTAACATTTATTAAAGAAAAGAAACCTTACAGGAAAAGAGAAACAAAATTTAAAGAAAAATAAATGAGCTGAACATGTGGTTTATTTTTCATTTGGTGGGCAAGGGACAAGTTTCAAATTAAAATCTTTATAAGAAATTTCAACAGAAAACAAGGGTAAATTTTGGAAATGAAAAATAATGAAAAAATTAATGGAAACTTGATTAAATTTCGAATCACCTGCTATCAACGCCACACTATGGGAACAATTTTTTAATTCTTTTTTTTTTTTTTCTTATTGCAGCATCTTTGAACAAGTTTCTAGCTAGATAATGATATGTTTAATTTCCATACCCAATCAAAATCATAATATAATATTCAAAATTTAATAGCACCTTACAATATGGAAAATACCACCAACCTTATCTATATATTCTTACCAATTTTTCCTAACAAATATTACTCGGCTAATACAAAAAATATATATATTTTTTTCACAGGTCTAATTCTTTTTATGGATATAATTGGTCTCAAGAGACTAAAACTATATGCCTCCTGCAACACATATTATTTTTAAAATACTTTGAATATTTCTTTTACTCTTTTCCGAAAACCATCAAAGTTCGTTTTCTCCAATTAAAATTGACTTAAATGATTAAATACATTAAATAATTTAATCATTGCACTACAAAAAATGCTATATTTAGCAACAAAATAAATTCCGTTGTCAAATATCATATTTAATAGTAAAAATCCAATAGTTACTGCCAAAAAACATATTTAGCAACAAAATTATATCATTTTTTTTGTTGCAAATATTTGCGGTCACAATTTTGTAGCAGCAACTAATTTTTTTTCTGTTAAATGTGTTTTTTGGTGGTAATTTTTGGATATTGCTGCCAAAGAGCACATTTAGCAGCAAAAATACAATAGTTGCTGCCGAAAAACACATTTAGCAGCAAAAAAATTAGTTGTTGCATGTTGCTGTTATAAAGTTGTGACCGTAGATATTTGCAACAAAAAAATTGATATAATTTTGCTGCTAAATGTGTTTTTTAGCAGCAACTTTTGCTGCTAATTTTTTTTACTGTTAAATCTAATATTTATTGTAATGATGAGATATCAAATTCAAATTATGATATATGCAAATAATAATAATAATAATAATAATAATAATAATAATTGAAGAAAAGATATATTCACGAAAGTATAACCGATCTCGTACCAATTTATTGTGCTCACTTACAAAAAAAAAAAAACTTTTGTGAAGATCTTTGCATTATTTTGTAGTTTATGCACATGACATTTTTCTAAATATAATTTGGGTTTGTGAAAGGTGAATTAACTTTGTAGAAAGCATGGCCATTTTTTCAAAAGGCTGCCGTCACTTGAACTCACTCTTGCCAATTGGATCAAAAAAAGGAAGCCACTCACCAAAAATTTTATTTGTACTCGCTACGTTTTGCATCTACTGCATTTTCACTTTGATGATTTGTTATTAATTTATGGTAAACAATTTAATACTCCATATAATTTTATACATTATATTGGTCAATTACTTTGTTAATTATACTGTCCTTCTGTTTTATTATTATTAATTATTTAATCCTTTTATTATAATTTTTAATCAAAAATAGACTAATAAAGTCAAAATTATCTTTTATTTTCATTTATAATGGTAAAATATATCATCATTTTTATTTTATTTTTTTCATACAGTTCTACTATTATTAATATTAATCAGTCAATTAACTTTTATATAATTATACAAATTTAATCCATTGTCATAGAACTTGTTTCATTAATATAAATAAATAAGTAAATATTTTAGAAATAAAACTATATAAAATAATAAACACGAACATTTCATCTCTAATATACTTTATGGATAACATTAACAAAAGAAGTATAATTATCAAAAAATTATCAAGATTCATAGCAACATTTGTTGTTTTCCAGTCAAAAAAATATTATATTAAATTAATAAGAAAATGAAAATATTAATTTAAAAGAATAAATAATATTGAGATTTTTAATTATATAACTAATATATACATGTATAAAAATATTGATGTGCCTATATATTCAACCAAAATTTTATTAAAAATATTTTAATTCAAGTTGAAAACTAGAAAATAACTTTTTTACTTATAAGCATAACTTTCTACTTTCACGTGTGAAAATAAATGGGATACTAAAGAATTAATTAAAATAAAATTTAAAGGCCTTGTAATATATGTATGGGCTAAGTAGTGTAATATGTAAATATACAAAGATTATTAAATTGTTTGCCCTTAATTTAAATACCGAATAGAAAGATAAGAACGAATTTAGTTTAGGTACGTGTTGATATTGACAATTGATAATTTGATTTGAAATTCATCTTTTCTTAAAAGAAAATATCAAGCATTATTTGATAGGATTTTTTTAATGAAAGAAAAAAATCAGTTTCTTTAAATTAAAAGGGTTTCTTAAATTAAATTAAAAAGGTAGCAAGCTCTTGTAAGGCGTTTTCGAAGAATAAACAACTCTATGTATAAACTCTTTTATCCGTAGACAAATTTAACATTAAATATTTATAACAAATTACTATAGATAAACAATTTACTAACTTAGTAGATAAATCAATCATAAAATATTAGTAATAAACTCTAATAAAATTGAATTTGAGCCAAAATAACTTGATCCAATATAATGCTTTACAAAAAGTAATAGCTTGATGGTTAAACGTTATACCCACGAGTCAACAGCCTTTACATGTTGATCTACACTCAGGAGGAGTTATTTAGAATATCTTCTTCTTATTGATAGAAACCACTATGTTTAACTCAACTTGCTCCGATTTTACCATCACTTTGGAATATCGCAAGACTATGATCTTGTCTGCCAAAGTTAATCTTGTAGAGTGTGCATAATTTCCATCGCCATCAACAGTAGAAACATAAAAACAAAACTCGATAAAGAAACAACAAGAAAACTTGTAATATCAGTAATCTTAAGAGAACCACCGATGAAAAAGACTTGTAATATCAGTAATCTTAAGAGAATCACCGATGAAAATGATAAGAAACCTATCGCACAAAAACCACCAAAATCAAACAATTTTTAGGACAATCCAAAAAAAAAAAAAAAAAAAATCAACTGCTATTTGATAGGATTTTATTAGTTATTATTTTGTATTAAATAATAATTAATAATATAGCCATAAGTTATTTCAGATACTAAGGGAGTCTTTTTTAATGGGAGTAATGACTTGTTTGATAACCTATATAAGTGCTCAAAATGAGCATATTAAGTAACTTTTCGATTTAAGTTAAAATTCACAGAGATGGTTAGAAAATTTGCTTGTGTGATTATGTTTTTTTTTTTTTCCTTTTTTTTGTTGTTGCTGATTTTTATTTGTTGTTTATTGATTGGTAGTAAGTATTTGGTAAAAACATAATAAATTTTTGCTATTAAGATATAAAAATAATTATTATGGAAAAAAATAAAATAATTAGAATTTTTTTATTTTCTTTTTGTGAAAACATGTTTTATCTGCTGATAAGAAATAACAGTTTTTCTTTCCTACAAATCTATCAGAGCAAAACCTAACCAAGCACTTTTATTTATGTTTTTTGGTATCAAATAACTAAAAACACTTGAAAATTACGTATCCAGCTAGGTTGATTTAATTAAATTTATAAGTGAAGTTACTCTTGAAATGAAAAAATTTCAAAATTGCGAGTAAATATGTTTTTGCAATTTTAAGTTTTTATACTCAGGATGGAAAATAATTAAAAATTTTGAAACTAATATTCTTAAATACAAGGAGGCCACGTCAACTTTTCAAAAATTGTGTTTCACTATATGCATATTGAGCCCACAGAATCAAAGAATTGAACTATTATTGGTTGGCTGGTAAAATATTTTCTACTACAAATATTACGTACCTTTCACTTGAAAATAAATAGCTTCACACTGCAAGTTGTTGATAAAGAAGGTTAAAAAATTGCAGTGCGAATTGTAATTGGTTTATGATATAACTAAGAATTACTTTTAATTTAATACTAATAAAATTAAGTCTTCTGTAATGGGACATATAAAATTAATATTAATATCACGATGTAATTAATATAGTGATACAACTATATATATATATATTAAAAGAAGTGGCATATGGAATCTGATTCATTTGGGAATGTCGACTGACTAAATACTGAATTTGGAAATAAAATACATATAAAACATTTTACTTTTTGTTAAATAATTTATTTTTTGTAGCTTATTAAGGAAAAATAAATATTTTTTTAAAGTAATTGAAGTAAGAATTCCATAATAATTATACAACGAATGTATAGATTACCATAAACAGAATAAATAAACAGACTTACAGTTTATATGCAGCGGAAACACGTTTATGGAATGGATCTGATCTACACGAGAAACCGGATCGTTCTGGTTGCCTTTCCTACTAGTGTATGAATAAACTGAGTACGAGCTATTTCCGTGAATTCTTCCGACGAACGAAGAAGAAATCCGTGGCAGTTCGTGGGAGAGTAAAACTCAGCCCAATCCAATTTAACAAATCCGACCAAATTCTATAGTTGGGCAAACAATGAAGCAAAGCATGATCTTGCATTTCAACCTCCGAACAAAAAGGACATGAAGCATTCTCAATGGGAATAATATGGAAAGTCTTAAGAGTAGCCCGACAAGGAAGTCTACCATGAACCAGCAGCCACATAAAAAATGAATTTTGGGTAGAGTTGGAGCAAGGTGAAAAGCTAAGAAAGGAACAATAGCTGGCGTCTGATACCTGGCTGCGTGTAGGTGCTGAAGGAAGGAGTTAGGCGTGAATGTTTGCTGGCTGTTGGAAGTTAGAAGCCAGATAAAAAGGTCCTCGGTGGAGGATGTAATTGGCGGTAAACCTTGATATGAGTGACTGCAACTGATGTTGACCTGAAATACGCAGCCGACGCTTCCAAAAAGGGCTTCCCATGCTTGAAAAAATGTGAGTGTATGCCCAAGACACGGAGACAAGTTTAGTAGTAGCCAAATCAAATAGAATTGGGAAATTATCCTTCAACGGAGTGGAATCCAACCAAGGGTCAAACCAAAAATTTATGCGCTCACCATTATGTAGGTTGAAGCAAACACCCATCAGAAAAGATGAATATATCAAATTATTCTTGACACAAATAACATAAATTCCTTTCCATAAAGGGGAAGATGATGCAACAATACACATATTATTCCAATCATCCATACCAGTCCGTTGGACACAAAATCTGTGCCAAAGAGAGGAAGTATGAAGACCTGGCCTTCCATAACCACTTGAGGAGGAGGCTGGAATTTTTAAGGTGCATCCGTTGAATATTCAGCCCGCCAAAACGGTAAGGCAGGCAGATTGTATCCCAACTAACCTAATTAAAACCTCTAGTATTCGCGTCACCTTTCCAAAGGAAATTCCGCATGTAACTTTCTAATTTGTGAGAAATTGCCTCTGGCATTTTGAAAAGAGACAAGAGAAACACCGGAATGCTACTCAATACCGATTTTATCAGAGTGAGACGCCCTGCATAGGAAAGACAAGTTCCTTTCCACATAGCTAGTTTTGATTCAAAACGTGAAATCAGAGGCTCCCAGTCACGGCATCTTAAAGTTTTGAAAGACAACGGCACAGCTAAATATTGAAAAGGGAGTGAAGATATCGAACACCCAACTTTATCTGCGCAATAAGCTGTGAAATCCGCATTGACACCTAGTCCTACAAGCGAGCTTTTGTTAAAATTGATTCGGAGTCCTGAAATAGCCTCAAGGCACCGAAGAATGCGGATGAAAGTAATGAGTTCTTCTTCAACAGCAGGAATAAAACAGATGGTGTCGTCCGCAAATTGGAGAATAGACGGAGGATGAAAGTCGAAAGACCCAAAGCCAGAGAAAAGACCCAAATCCGTGGCTTTCTCCATAAGTTGTTTGAGACCCTCCGACGCAAGGACAAAGAGAAAAGGGGAGAGAGGATCACCTTGCTTGATGCCCTTCCGAAGATAAATGGGCGTAATAGGGGACCCGTTCACCAAATTGGAGGTAGAAGAATCCAATCGGCAACTAGTCATCCAAGTATTCCATTTATTACAGAAACCCATCCTTACCGAAATTGCATGAAGGTACTCCCAAGAGATACAATCAAAAGCCTTCCAAAAGTCCAATTTTAATACAAAGATGGGATGCCTGTTGATTTTTAAAAAATGAACAACCTCCGAAGCCAAAAAGGAGCAATCATGGATATTACGTCCCTTAACAAATGCAAACTGACAAGCTGAAATTAAGGAAGACAAGACATTCTGAAGTCTCCGAGATAACAATTTAGAGGTGATCTTATAAATACCATTGATAAAAGCAATTGGCCGAAAATTACTTAGCTGGCAGGAACCCGCCACTTTCGAGATAAGAATAGTGAAAAACATCTTCAAAGCAGGTGGAAGAAAGCCCGTTGCATAGAATGAGTCAATAACTTTCAAAATCTCGCCCTTCAAAAGAGGCCAATCTCTCGTGTAGAAAAAGAAATTAAATCCATCTGGTCTCGGAGCTTTGTTTTCACCACAAGATTTAACCGCATCCCATATTTCCTCAATACTGAAAGGAGCCGTTAGAGCATGATTATCCTCTTCTGATGTACAAGTGAAATTAATAGAGTCCAAGCTAAAAGGAACAGCCATATCTTCCTAGAAAAGAGACTTGTAAAAATTGTAAACATGATCCTTAATAAGGTCCTGATCTGAAATAAATTGTTGACCCACATCAATACCCAAAATTCTGTTGGATTTGAATCTAGCCGAAGCTGTAGAATGGAAGAAAGTCGTATTATTATCTCCCAATAAGGACCACTTAATCCTGGATTGCAGGTGACGAATAGATTCCTAGTGTTTCCACTTGTCAAAAAGTTGAGCTCTGAGATCGGCTAAAGATAGCTGTTGAGCTTCAGATAAAGGACGAGCTGCTGTGTCTGAAGTCAAAACGAGGAGCTATTTTTCCAGGGAAGAGATATCAGCCTCCACATTACCAAAGATAGACCTGTTCCACTCAGACAACTTTCCTCAAAGCAATTTTAATTTCTGGTGAAGAGGGATGCCAGGAGAAGTAAAACAGATAGATTCCCATTCATGCTAAACAAAAGTATAAAAATCAGACTTCTCCCACCAACAATTGAGAGAACGGAAAGGTTTAGGACCTCCATTAGGCTTGGCATCAGAGTGAAAGACAAGTGGCAGATGATCTGACAGGGAGCAATCACCTGTTGAATTAAAAAGAAATGGCCAGCAGCTCACTAGATCCGAGCTAACCAATATGCGATCAATGCGTGAATATGTTACAGCGTTATGCCAAGTGTAGTTCCGACCATGCAAGGGAATATCATGAAGTTCACATGAGTTCACAAACTCTTCAAAATTTCTAACATAAGCAGATAGTTGACCATTAAAATGTTCAGACGAGTACAAAACTTCATTAAAGTCACCACAAACCAGAATCTTGGGGTAAGAACAAATAAAATTCTGGACCTCACTCCAAAATCTCATTCTATCTTCTAGAAAATTTGGAGCATAAAGAAACAGCACATATAAATCAACATCTTGATTAACACAATGAAGCAAACCCCATTTATTAGACGAAGTGCATAAAGAGCAAGAAATAATAGCTGAATTCCAAGAGATAACTATACCACCCGACGAACGTTCAGCCAGAATTACAGCAAAATCAAAATCATTATGACCCCAATATTTCCTCATGTAAAAAACATTAACCACATCAGACTTTGTTTCAATCAAACCAAATAAATGAAGGTTATGGCGACCTATAAGAGACTTAATAAATTGCTACTTAGCGGGATTGAGAAAACCCCCTCGACAATTCCAAACCGAGAATGACAAATCCATAAAACACAAAATAAAACCCAGAGCTAGAAAACAATAGCTAATGAGCAGTATTAAGTTTACCTAATTTATCCTTTATAACCATGATGTCATTATCGTTGAAAATACCAAGAGACTTCCCCAATTTCCACGTCTCATCAATCTCTCTATTGTTGACGCCATCGGATTCCATACCTGCTGCTGATTTCCAATTTCTGAAATTCGTATTGGCAATATCAATGCTTCAGTCACAGCTATTGGGTAGTGAAATGGGGGAGCCAACTGCTCCATCCTGAAGAACCTTTCTGCCCGACTTCCTAGAGCCTACGGGTATAGCGTGAGCAGCTGATCGACCCGAAGAAAATTGTGGAGAAATCACGTCAGTTGTTGGGATGGATGGTGAGACCACAATATCGACCGAAAGGACTGAAGAGTTGTAGATGTCGCCAATATCTGAATCAGTGTCACTGTCAGAGGTAGGTGAAACCGAGCTGAAGAAAACATCCAAATCACAGCTAACCAACTGCTCAAAAATGTCCACAATCAAAGATTTCCCATGTATATCCACTTTAATAAAATCCGGTAAATGCTTACAATTCGTTGATATTAAACATTGCTTAACATCTAGTCTTTTGTTTAGCACAAAATCATTCCCAAAACCAACAAGTTGCCCAAACCTGGAAGATAAAGTCTCAAGGAACGAAGAATGGCAATATTTCAACGGAATACCTCTGAAGGAAAGGCTAATCAGGCGATGAGTAAGGATCAAATCCGGGTCCATAGGTGCAACCTTGCTGATGATGTCATTCAAAAAAACCCAATCCGATACCATAAAAGCCTCAAGAGCATCCAAGGAGTAAAAAGTAACAATCATAAACAAGTCACCAAGTGCCGTCAGAGATTAAAACCCAAAATTTCATTCTTTAAGTGTATTGTGAAGACCCAGGAGAAACTTAATGTTTGGAAGATAAATCAAACGTGAACAGGAAAGCTAGGGGGGAGAAGGGCTGACTTTTTGAAAGCAAAGAGATGCCAGGGGGGTGGACTCTTTCTGAGCAACGGAGGCATACGAGCGAGAATCTTTGATGGATGGCTTGAACGCCACAAGTGGGATGCTGGAGTGGCTGAGAGTCTTTCTTTTAGGAGCAGAAGGAGGTGGACGAGACACTTGATTGGCGGGGTAACGAGCTTGAAAAGCACGCAAACGCCTAAAACCAATCTGAATTGAGTTGATGGCCATAATCACCGAAGAGATGCTCAAATCTTGATGAATACGTAAAAAACCAAATCGCAGATTCCTAACATTCCGCTTCCGGGCAAGAGTAATGATTCCATGGATATTATAGGACAGAAATAGCTTGTTGAGATGTTGAACAAACCATCCGTTTGGAAACCCCTCAAAGAAGACAACATTAGGTTGGAGATGAGAGGATAATTTAGGGTTAGTGAGGGGGCGGGTAATGGTTGGAGAAGGGGGGCTAGGTCTGGTATGGCATGGTGGGTGAGGGGGCTACGCAAAGGGGCGGCTGGATTGTCGGCTGACGGTGGCTGTAGTAGTCGGCCGGTGGAGGCTAGGGATGGGATTGGGGGACGAGGCCATCTAGGGTTTTTTTTCTTGTTTTATTTACCTTAAGAAAAACTTAAAGAAATAATAATATCTTGAAATTAAAACATAATTAGAATAACATCTTTTTCTTTTCTTAATTTCTATGTTAGCCTGAAGAAAAGAAGTTAGTAACCATGCATGCTTAAATAAAAAAATCAAAACAATATCTTTTTAAAATGACCCAATTACCTGGACATTTTCAGTATTATCCTAATTTCTCCTTAAAGATTGAACACTTGAAGAAAAATTTTGAGTTTGTTGTTGTGGTTCAATTAAACCATCATTTGACATTATACTTAAACCGCTGAGAACTTTTGACCTTCTAGACATCTTCTTTGCTGAAAAAACTGTTAGCATACGCAATATTGCAATATGATATCATATATAAAACAGTTTAAAATCGATAGATATTCTTTCTCAACAAAGTCTGCTGCTTATACCAAGACTATATCTCTAATTTAAACGACTCGATCAGTACTCCTTAAACGATTCTTCCTTTTTTGTAATTAACATTTTATGAGTGCACTATAAATATAAACTCAAAACTTATCTTGAATGACTGGAGACTTGATCGTTCCTATTGAATTTTCATTCTTTTTCTGGATATCTATTTGGATAACAACATAAGTTTTTTTTTAATTCATATATTGATACATTATTTTCGTAATATAGTGTTTATTTGTGCAGGACTTAAAAGATGTGGGAAGAGCTGTAGACTAAGATGAAGCAACTACCTTAGACCAGATATCAAGAGAGGAAAAATCAGTCTCCAGGAAGAACAGACCATTATTCAACTTCACGCTCTTCTTGGAAACAAGTGAGATTATTGATTAATTACTATATATAGTAATACAATGTGATGTAACAACCACCATTTTTATTTTGGTTTTCACCCCGATATTGTCTTGGGATATAAACAGAATACCATTATGGGAGAGAGTAAAAGTCTTCCTTTCAATTATTTTGATTGTTTTATATAAAACATTATTAAAATATGATTAGTAATATGGAAACAATTCACTCAAAAAGTCAAGTTGATAAATAAAATTTAAAATGGTATTTATATTATTTATGCATACGAGAAATTTTACGGTGCTTCAAGAATAGATATTCCATTAGTTATAAAATGAGATTTGTATTTTTCTATTAAAAAAAATACATCAATCCTAAAACAATATGCATCAACCCTTTTAGCTAATGTATTATATAGAAGTACCATACTTTGAGAGTATTCTAAAATTTTTCTTATGCATACACCTACACTCGTAAATGCTTTTGGACTTGAAACGTAAGGCTACACAAAATTAATTGCACAACAAAGAATCGAAAGCGAAACCAAACCGAAAAATAGGTTAACCAAAATAAATGGACTCGATAATAATTTTTCATTTAAAAAACCTTTGGCTAAACGAAATAAAAAAAAATAACTGCTTATGTCTACATTTACATATAACTAATATAAATATACGTAGAATTTTAGATATCCACGTAAATATATTATTATAATAATAATAAATTTTTAAGCTAAAAATATTAAAAAACTTCAAATTTATTTATTTAAGTGACTTTTTAGTTGATTGAATTAAAATTTATAATTTAATACTTATTTTTTATATTTAAATTTATTTTTACTATGAAAAATCTCTAATGGTTAACCAACGAAAATATTCCTGGCGTGCCCTAGTCCAAATGGCATTGGTTCTTGTATTGTATTATACTTTATATTTGGATATTTTGTGTTATACATTTTGTGTTGAAATGAAAGCATGAATTTATTTTTTCATATCTTGTACTATTTATAAATAGAGTATCCAATGATTATAACCATACTAAAGTAAACTAACATAGGTCATTGGATTATGAGACCTTTTAGTAGAGTTAAAGTTATAATAATAAAGTTATAATCATAAAGATATCATTGGTCTATTCTAATCATGGGAATAAATAGAACTGAAAACCAACATATCCTTGACTGCATGGCAGCATCCCATCGGCCATTGGACAAGGAAGTCAATGATATGGGTACATGTTAGGTTGCATGGTACTGAACTGATCCGCCGTGAGAACACCATATGGTTCGATTGTCATAGGTGTTTCTCAAGTAGATCTTGCTATGATCCTTATATTCGCTGTAACATAACATGGGATTTCATACACTTTGATATACACCTAACGGGCCCGTAACAGGGTGTCAAGTATGGATATGTTGGGCGGACCGGTGAACATATTGATATTGATAGTGAAGTTGATGGAATTGCCACTTAGCGTTCCCTGAAATGATATCACTGGCCACTTGATGAGTAAGACTGACAAGTGTATGGCCATACCCAGATAAGTTAGGATATTCATTTGTTAGGTTCAGTCCACTCGGTATCAAGAAATAAATAAGCATATAAGAAGATGACAGAGCCATGCCACTTGCTTATCTATCGATGTCAGTTGACAAGGAATATATAAGATCACTACCGGATTATGTTTTACATTAGACTGCAAGTCTCCGTCTTAATTGGGGACTGTATCGATTTGCTAGAACCCACTGACAGTCTGTAGGCCTTAGGCCCACTGCCAACATAGAGATGGACTCACAGGATCATACACATAGAACGACTGAACATTGACTAATCAAAATTGAAACGGAAACCAAATTAATAGAGTTATTGATATTAAGTTATGTCATAATTAATTCAATTATAAGAGAGAAATTAATTTTATTTGATTAATTAATTACAGATAGTAAATAATTAATTAAACTAAATTAAATTTCCTTTGTGAAAATACAAAATTTGTATTTATTAACGTTGATTTTAATTCAACTTTGGGTTATATTAATTTGGTAAAATTATATTTAATTGTGTCAATTGGAATTTTATAATAAGGTTTCATTTAATTCTAATTGTACAAGTTAAATAAATTTAATCAAATTAAATAACCTATAGTTTTAATTAAAATCTTAGTAGACTAAGGAATATACTAAGGAGTATATAAGGAAGCTGTCCCCTCTCTTGGCAAGATCTTGGTCTTCGTTCAATCCATCCACTAGTACGAGTCGCGTTCAAGAATCATTGGTATACCGGATTGTAGAGGAAACGCGTTTAGGTTTCTGCAACAGTCTCAAGAGAAGGTGAGAAAATTTAAGTTTCTTTCCGGTTTTTGTTTCATTCTCTTAATCTATATGGATCTTGGGCTATGGAATGGAGGAAAATTTTGAATAGGTATTCCGCCTTACGTTTAATTTTTCCAGTGACGAGTCCCTTCAAATATAGGTTAACCGACTAAAATAATAGATTAACCAAATTATGGTTAATCGATTCTAATGAGTTGGTTAATGGATTATGAAATTTTTTATTAATGGACTGGTTAACCGACTATGTGTACTTATATTGAAGTGTATACGAAATAGATCTAGTCCATCATATATAAGTTGAAATTTCATTAATAAATTGTCAAAATTCAAGCTCTTGAACTCTTAATATAAGAGATTATTGCAGTAGACACAAAAGTTTTAAGTTGATAGCTATATTATGGTTTATAGTATCTGCCAAAATTAACAGGTAGGGTATATCAAAAGATTTAAGGAGGTATTATAAATTTATACTGGTTAATAGCTGCTCATTCTTTAAACAACGGTTCGTAATTGAGTCTTATATCCGGGGAATATTTGAGAAATGTTTATCCTTTTAAATGTTAATTAGATCACAGAATCAAAATTGTGCCATTTATATATGTTTGGTTTGACCAAAATTGAGTTTTTATTTTTTTTTAAGTATACCAAAATTAAGTATGATTTCATGTGTTCAGGTGGTCAGCTATAGCAAGTCACCTGCCGAAAAGAACTGATAATGAGATCAAAAAAAAAAAAAAAAACTATTGGAATACGCTGCCTATTTCCACTCCCTCTCCAAAGTTAACCCACATTGCTCAGTGGGAAACTGCTCGTCTCCAAGCTGAAGCTAGACTTGCTCGTCAGTCAAAGCTCCAATCTCTCAATCTCCTTTTCACCCACCCCACCACCACCGTATATGCCCCTCTGGTTGCCATCCGACCACCTCGGCCTAATTGCCTTGATGTTCTCAAAGCCTGGCGAGGAATGGTTTTCGGCCTCGACTCTCCCACTTCTACCTTGAATTTCCCTGAAAATTCATTCTCTGATTTTCACAACATCAGTAATATTATTTCAGTTGATCCGGCGGGTACTATTGTTGTTGCAGCAAACGACACAAGTAAGCAGCAGATTGAACTGATAGAGTATATATATTTTATATAGATTATATGTAATTGCTATGTCACAAATTGTATTGGATTGTAATTGTAATTATGCTCTTATACATAAGTCATATAAATACAATGAGATACCCCTCCACACACTAGGAGAGATTTCCACAAACCCTAGTTCTATTTTGGTATCAGAGCATCCAAAGGCTTAACAACCGAAAAACCTAACCTAAAGCAACCTCACCGAAATTCATGGCCACCGTTCCTCCACCAACTCATCGGTGACGTCCTCTACGGTTGAGTCCATCTTATCAGGCGTAAGAGGAGCGACCACACTGATTTTCTCACATCAATTACCACTAAAACTGGATTCAACTAACTATGTTCTCTGGCGAACGTTGATCATGCCGATGTTAGTGGCGTGTCGATTGGTTGATCATGTTGACAGTACGGCACCGATTCTGCCAGAAAGATTAGTGAATAACGATATAAATCCTATGTATCAATTGTGGTTTCAGAAGGATCAGCAGGTACTAAGTTCGATTCTTAACTCAATTTCTCCCTCAATCCTTCCATAGGTTATTGGAGTTGAAACAGCTCGTGAAGCCTGGGTTAAATTGGAGAATGCCTATGCGTCGGGTTCAAGGCCACAAGTGAGAGACTTGAAACAGTAGTTGCATTCATTGAGGAAGTCTAATTTCAAATCAATTTTAGATTACATGCAGCGTGCGAAATTGATTTCAGATCGGTCAGTGTCTTTAAATTATGTTGTGTCATAGGAAGACTTGGTAAATGCGATTTTGGATGGACTTTGAGGTCCGTTTCGAGATGTTTGTTGTATGTTTGAATCACATACTATTTCATTTGATGATTTATTTTGTTTATTATTGACGGAGGAGCGTCATATAAAGAAGGAAAAGTCTCTATCAGAGGAGCTAAATGCACCGACAACCCACTTTACAGCAAAGCAGCCGAGTTCAGGTGGCTGCGGAAGAGGCCGTGAATGCCACCAGCAGGGACACCAAGGCCAGTCTGGCCAATTTCATCGACGGCAACAACAACAACTGTTTTATGGACAATTTTAGCAGTAGTTTTTTGGCTGAAACTAGTATTCTGGTTCGACTTTTGCTCGCCAACAGCAGGGTCAGCAGACCCAATCAGCACCAGTGGATGTGTCGACGGTCACTTGTCACAGTTGCATAGGTCATTATGCACGACAATGCCCTTCCCAAAATTTAATCAACAACGAAACCAAACTTCTCCAGCTTCAAAACATACCACTATCAACCCGACTGATTCACCATAGATTATGGATAGCGAAGCTACACATCACCTTACTTCGGATTTGGGACAGTTACATCTGCATTCTGAGTACTCCGAACCTGAAGAGGTCCCCCTATTACACATGTTGGGTCTTCATTTCTGTTTACATCAGATAATCCTTTAAAATTATCACAAGTCTTGCATGTTCCAACTTTAAATTCCAACTTAATTTCTATTAGTGCTCTAATCCATGCTAATGATGTTTCTATTGAGTTTTTTTATTCTTTTTTTGTTGTGAAGGGCCTGAATTCCAAACATGTGATTCTTCGAGGTCTGAATAAAAATGGTCTGTATGCTCTCCTATCCAGTGTTCAAGTTCCTATTCGGTCACATCTCACTTCTTTGGCCACCTGGCATGCAAGGCTTGTTCACCCAGCTCTTCCAGTAGTTAGTCGAATTTTGAATCATAATAATATTCGTTTTTTGCCTAGTCAAGATCGCACTATTTGTTCTAGTTGTGCGGTCAATAAGAGTCATAAGTTGCCATTTTCTATTTCTGAGTCTGCTGTTGATGGACCTTTAGATTTAATTTTTTCTAACTTATGGGGTCCTGCCTCTATTGAATCTCATGATGGTTTACTATATTACTTGCTGTTTTATGATCAATTTAGTAAATATTGTTGGATATATTTCTTGAAATTTAAATCTTAAGTGTTGAGTACATTCATCAAATTTCGTTCCGTGATTGAGAAATTTTGTGGCCATCCTATTAAGGTTTTCCACTCTGATGGTGGGGGGGGGGGAATTTGTAGCTATGCGGCCATACTTGGCCGAAATGTAGGGAATTAATCGCCAAAATAAATATGCAGCGGAAAGAAAAACGGATTAATCCCCGCCAAGGATCCATGTATATTGCATTGAATTGGAAGGAAGGGTTAAAGAATTACCTCTTAATTCTTATAGGATTGGATCAAAAGGAACCAAAATAGCTTCCCTCTACGGTTGATCCACACGGAGCAATACGTCCACCGCGTGCTAGCGCCGGATTTGAAGAACAATTCTTCGAACGAGAGAGAGAGACCAAAGTTTCGAAAAACTTGAAAAAAGAGGAAGAGGAGGTCGGCTGCTCTTTTCTATTTTGTGGCTGGCCGAAAATCTCTTGTATTATTAGTGTAGAGTGTTATTAGGTTTAGGTTAATTGTTTCCTTAAATAATTAACCTAAATAGTTAATTATAATTATAACCTAATACACCTATTAGTTATAATTATATATTAACCCACACAATTTAATATTAATTCTCAATTAACATTAAATCAAATCAATTCTCCATAATACATATATGTATATATAATATTATAATTAATTATATCTCCATATAATTTAATTATAATATGTAGCATACTTTACGCAATATTAATCACATTAATATTTATATATACATACATAAATATATATCACTATATATATTTATTCTCTTTCTCATTCATAAATTATTATCCAATAATAATTTATACCCGATAAGATGAACTTCATTTTGCTCTTGTGTGTGACCCCATAGGATCATATTAATTGGCAATAAGGAAATTACCATAATGTCCTTATAGGTCACAAGCGGACTCTAGCAAGCCATTACGACTACCCAATTAATATGATTGGAATGATCCAATACCTATTTATAGAATGTCATATTCCCTTTTGTCTCTTTGATATCAAGATTAATTATAAGACATGGTGCACTTGTCAATCTTATATAACTAATCATATGCTTTCTCGATCTCAAAGTAAACTGTTCAGACAAATCAATTGATACTCTTATCAATTATTTGAGCACGACCATGCATTTAACAATCTTACTTATCGAGGGGCCCAGTGATATCGCTCTCTTGTTAGAGAGGGACAAAATCCCATATCTGTCACTCACATCCCTAAGCATGAGTCATATTGTACCCAACCACAGCCTTTATAACTACTCTGTTACAAGCAGCGTTTGACTGCGTCAAAGCACAACATGAATTCATCCCGGAATCCATGGTGACCTCAGGTCAAAGGAATCAGCTGATGACACTACTATAATCAAGATCAGTTGTGACACGTGACCATGAACTTGATCTTATAGTGGGTCTCCAGCAACATGTTCTCTAACACATTGCCCGTGAGTATAATCTGTATCTGTATACACTATATTCATCTTATGAATATCCATTATCACTCACACTAGTCTTAGTTTGTTATTATTCCCATAATAACAATCGACTAGGGAAATTTAGAATTACACAATTAATTCATGGATACATTATCATAAATACTAACATACAAATATATATGATAAAATAAGTCTTTATTAATGACTTAAGAAGATTGTTTACATAATCCAACATTGGCTTAGGGCACAATCTCTAACAATCTCCCACTTGCCCTAAGTCCAATCTTCAAATGTATCTAATACCCATGGACCTAGCATGACCATCATGTACGGCTTGTGAAAGAGCTTTTGTTAGTGGATCGGCAACATTGTCTTCAGAAGCAACTTTGCATATCTTCACATCTCCTCTTGAGATGACTTCTCTTATGTAGTGAAAACGCCGAAGTATATGTTTGGATTTCTGTGACACACTAGGTTCCTTAGCAAGTGATATTGCCCCATTGTTGTCACACAAGAGGCTCACAGGATTCACTATGCTAGGAACGACACCAAGTTCTTCGATGAACTTCTTGATCCAAACAGCCTCTTGGGCTGCATCTGATGCAGCAATATACTCGGCTTCTGTTGTAGATGCAGCTATCGTGCTTTGCTTAGAACTCTTCCAACTTATCGCACCTCCATTCAGAATGAACACATACCCAGACTGTGACTGCATCTGATCTTGATCAGTTTGGAAACTTGCATCCGTGTAACCATTTACAACAAGATCTTCGTCCGAGCCTCCATATATCAAGAATGTATCTTTAGTTCTTCTCAAGTACTTAAGAATACTCTTGACAGCAGTCCAGTGACTATCACCTGGATCAGACTGATATCTACTTGTCATGCTCAAAGCAAAAGAGACATCTGGCCGAGTACATACCATGGCATACATGATAGATCCTATAGCTGACGCATAAGGAATCTTATCCATGCGTTGACGTTCTTCAACTGTCACAGGACATTGCTTACGACTAAGCTTTATCCCTTGCCCAATAGGAACATTTCCTTTCTTTGATTGATCCATACTGAACCTTTTCAGTATTTTGTCAATGTATGTACTCTGGCTCAAACCTATCAATCTCTTAGATCTATCTCTATAGATCTTTATTCCAAGAATGTAGGCTGCCTCACCCAAGTCTTTCATAGAAAAACACTTTCCTAGCCAAGATTTTACTTCTTGCAAGGTAGGAATGTGATTTCCTATTAACAATATGTCATCGACATATAGAACTAGGAAAACTATATTACTCCCACTGAACTTCTTGTACACACAAGGCTCATCTTCGTTTTTGATGAAGCCAAACTTTTTGACTGATTCATCAAAACAATGATTCCAACTTCTTGATGCTTGCTTCAAACCATAAATGGCCTTTTGAAGCTTGCATACTTTATCAGGATTCTTTGGATCGACAAAACCTTCAGGCTGTGTCATGTACACATCCTCAACAAGGTTTCCATTTAGGAAAGCTGTTTTGACATCCATTTGCCATATTTCATAGTCATAATATGCTGCTATGGCAACAAGAATTCTGATGGACTTGATCATAGCTACTGGCGAAAAGGTTTCGTCATAGTCTATACCATGAACTTGTCGGTAACCCTTTGCCACTAACCTTGCTTTATAAGTCTGAATGTTCCCATCCATGTCCGTTTTCAACTTGAAAACCCATTTGTGCCCTATTGCTTTAGCACCCTTTGGGAGATCAACCAAAGTCCATACTTTGTTGTCGTCCATGGATTGAATTTCTGACTTCATAGCATCAAGCCATTTTTCAGATTCTGAATTAGAGACAGCTTCCATGTACGTGGAAGGTTCATTCTCTTCTAACAGAATCAGATCATTTTCGTTCGTGACGAGAAATCCATATCTCTCGGGCTCATGACGAACTCTACTTGATCTACGTTGGACTTGTGTTATCGGTTCTGACTCAACAACTTCTTGTGAATCAGATTGTTCCATTTGAAACTCACTTTCAACTTGGTTATCCATATTTTCTTGTAGGTGTACTTTACTCCCACTGATTCCTTTGGAAATAAACTCTTTTTCCAGGAATGTACCATTCCTAGCAACAAACACTTTGTTTTCACTAGGATTGTAAAAGAAATAACCTTTAGTTTCTTTTGGATAACCAACAAAATTGCACTTCACAGATTTTGGTGCTAACTTATCTGAAATCAAGTATTTCACATAAGCTTCGCAACCCCAAATCTTGAGAAAAGACAAATTTGGTCTCTTACCAACCCATATCTCATATGGTGTCTTTTCAACTGCATTTGATGGAACTCGGTTCAGTGTGAATGCCGCTGTTTCAAGTGCATATCCCCAAAAGGATAGAGGAAGATTTGTTTGACTCATCATCGACCGAACCATATCCAATAAAGTACGGTTCCTCCTCTCAGACACACCATTCCACTGTGGTGTACCAGGAGGAGTTAGTTGTGAGACAATCCCACACTTTCTAAGATGATCGTCAAAGTCTTGGCTCAAATATTCACCACCTCGATCAGATCTAAGTGCTTTAATTGTCTTGCCAAGTTGGTTTTGTACTTCATTTTGGAAGGCTTTGAACATTTCAAAGGATTCCGACTTATGCTTCATTAGATATAGATAACCATATCTACTGAAATCATCAGTGAACGTAATGAAGTATTGAAAACCACCTCTAGCAGTTGTGCTCATAGGCCCACATACATCTGTATGTATGAGTTCTAATAAGTCACTAGCCCTTTCACTGTGACCATTAAAGGGACTCTTGGTCATCTTACCCATTAAACAAGACTCGCAAGTGTCATATGTTTCAAAAACATCTAGACCCAAAATTCCATCTTTATGGAGTTTTGAAATGCGTTTCTCATTAATGTGTCCTAGACGACAGTGCCAGAGATAAGTAGGATTCACAACATTTGTTCTTATCCTTTTGGTATTTATGTTATATACATGCTCATTATAACCTTCACTAAGGTTCAACAAATAAAGACCATCATGTAAATCCGCATTTGCATAAAACAAGTCTTTATTGAAAAGCAATAAGTGATTATTCTCAATAACACATTTAAATCCTTCCTTGTCCAAACATGAAATAGAAATGATGTTCCTAGACAAATTAGGAACAAAATAACAATTATTCAAAGAAAGAACAAGTCCACTTGGCAACTTGAGCTCGTAGCGACCGACTTCATAAGCAGCAACTCTAGCTCCATTCGCCACATGGAATTCTACCTCGCCCTTCTTGAGCTTTCTACTTCCTTTAAGCCCCTGCACATTCATACAAATGTGAGAACCACAACCGGTATCTAATACCCACGAAGTAGAAACAGAAGTAGAATGAAATATTTCAATAACATAAATACCTTGATTAGCGGTCTCATCGCCTCTGTTCTTCCTCAAGTCCTCCAAATAAAGCTTGCAATTTCTGCGCCAATGACCAGGCTGATTGCAGAAATGGCATGTGCCTTCCTTTGGAGGCTTTGCCTTGGTAACAGCTTTGGGCTTCTTTGCATCCTTCCCAAACTCTTTGGGTTTGTTTGCTTTACCCTTCTTCTTCTGGATCCTACCCTTTTGCACCATATGGATCCCTTTGGAGCTTGGCTTCTCTTTTATCGTTACTTCAGCGTTTTTCAGCATCCCATGCAGTTCGCTGACCGTTTTGTCCATATCATTCATGTGATAATTCATGACAAAATGGGAGTAACTCTCGGGAAGAGAATTAAGGATCAAATCCGTTGCCAACTCAGGTCTGAGTGGCGAACCAAGCCTCTCCAACTGATCAATGTACCCTTTCATCTTCAGAACATGGGCACTAACCGAACTCCCTTCGGTCATCTTGCACCCAACCAAAGATCTCAAGGTCTCATACCTTTCCCTTCTCGCTTGCTTTTGGAACATTTCCTTAAGCTCTTGAGACATCTCATATGCCTCAAATGTTTCCAGATCCTTCTGAAGTTCCGGAATCATTGATGCGAGCATCAGGCATTGTACATCAATCTGATCATTTTGATGCTTGTGAAAAGCATCCCTTTCAGCTCTTGAAGCTGTGGTGGGTGGAGGGTTAGCGGGCAAAGGCCCATCCAGAACATACAGCTTTCGCTCTTGCTTGAGAACAATTCTCAAGTTGCGATACCAATCTAGGTAATTGGTTCCGTTCAGTTTATCCTTCTCAAGGATAGATCGAATAGAACCGGGATTGCTTGTGTTGGCCATTTATCTACAACAGAAAATATATGCAAAGTTAATTACATAAGAGAATTAAACTCCCACTAAAATTATAAAACCCTTTAAAATATTTAAGTGGGTAAAAGACCCAAAATCCATACTTAACCATAGCACTGCTTTGGCATGTCCCTATGATTAAATATAATTTCGGTAGACATCACCATGTCAATTACATCATTATGTAACTCTTTTAATTTATGAGATGCATGATATCATATATCATATTTAATTTGCATGTTACTCATCTCATCTTTGCCTCGGGTTCAAAACACCATTTTGATTAACCCTTTGTTAAACCAATTACAACACAATGAGAATCACCATTTCTCATATTATCGCTTCGCTAAGGTCACAACATGCGTACCCGCTTTGGCGTGGCTACCATGATGCGAACATAGTACTTGACTAGTGTTATACGTAATTGGGTGGCAAAAATATAAACTTCATAAGTTTATTTAGGGTTTATTAATTCCTGTGATTAAAATGTATCTCATACAATACATGGCATTAACATTAATCTTTCTAAGTTAATATTAATTCTAGCATGGCATCCAATGTCATACATTCATCTAGCATGCATATTTCATACTTAGCATGGCATCACATGGCATCAAAATATAAAACATGCAATAGACTCGAAAGACCGTGTTATGGTATGGTTTTATCTACATTGATTTTCATAGGCCAATATGAAAATCAACAAGGCCATTTCCTAGGTGGTTGTAACCATCGCATGGTCACAGCTCTCCCGCACCCCTTGGATCCGTCCTCACGTCTTTGTTCCTTGGCACCATCTCATGGATTTACATATTTTACAAAATTGCAACCTATACAATTTTTTTTAAGTAAAATAAAATTTACATATTATAAATTGCATCCTATACAATTTATCTAGTAAAATTAAAATTAAAATTTACATAAATACAAACGACTCGCAGGTCGTATTTATATAAAACCATAATAAATAAAATAAAGCATCCACGGGGTCCAAAACCATACCACAACACCATGCATAAAATTATCACAATAATTTTATATCTACAAGATTTAGGGTTCATAAAGGGTAAAATATAATCCTATTGTATTTAGAATTAATTAATTTTGGGAAAAAGAAAAAAAAAAATTCACAAAATATTGCGTGCAGCCCGACGGGCTGCGCAGCCCATGCTGCTTACGCAGCATGTGCAATTGCAATTGCAATTGCAATTGCAGTTGGGCGCAATTGCAATTGCAATTGCATTGCACCCAAAATAATTCTGGGCATTGTGCCCAGAATAACGAATTTATATTTTTTTTTTTTTTAATTTCATTTAATTAATTGAAACAATTTCAATAAAATCCCATGAATCAAATTCATGATACCAACCCCTTAAACATTTCAAATTATTAAAACAAATCATTCACAATGATTCACATTAAAATCAAATTTTAAACATGTTATTCACAATAACATAGAACCCTAAATCAAAAACATACAACCCTAACATGCAATTTTGATCTAATCAAAATAACAAATCCAATTCAACCAATGCACAAGTGGCTCTGATACCACTGTAGGGAATTAATCGCCAAAATAAATACGCAGCGGAAAGAAAAACGGATTAATCCCCGCCAAGGATCCATGTATATTGCATTGAATTAGAAGGAAGGGTTAAAGAATTACCTCTTAATTCTTATAGGATTGGATCAAAAGGAACCAAAATAGCTTCCCTCTACGGTTGATCCACACGGAGCAATACGTCCACCGCGTGCTAGCGCCGGATTTGAAGAACAATTCTTCGAACGAGAGAGAGAGACCAAAGTTTCGAAAAACTTGAAAAAAGAGGAAGAGGAGGTCGGCTGCTCTTTTCTATTTTGTGGCTGGCCGAAAATCTCTTGTATTATTAGTGTAGAGTGTTATTAGGTTTAGGTTAATTGTTTCCTTAAATAATTAACCTAAATAGTTAATTATAATTATAACCTAATACACCTATTAGTTATAATTATATATTAACCCACACAATTTAATATTAATTCTCAATTAACATTAAATCAAATCAATTCTCCATAATACATATATGTATATATAATATTATAATTAATTATATCTCCATATAATTTAATTATAATATGTAGCATACTTTACGCAATATTAATCACATTAATATTTATATATACATACATAAATATATATCACTATATATATTTATTCTCTTTCTCATTCATAAATTATTATCCAATAATAATTTATACCCGATAAGATGAACTTCATTTTGCTCTTGTGTGTGACCCCATAGGATCATATTAATTGGCAATAAGGAAATTACCATAATGTCCTTATAGGTCACAAGCAGACTCTAGCAAGCCATTATGACTACCCAATTAATATGATTGGAATGATCCAATACCTATTTATAGAATGTCATATTCCCTTTTGTCTCTTTGATATCAAGATTAATTATAAGACATGGTGCACTTGTCAATCTTATATAACTAATCATATGCTTTCTCGATCTCAAAGTAAACTGTTCAGACAAATCAATTGATACTCTTATCAATTATTTGAGCACGGCCATGCATTTAACAATCTTACTTATCGAGGGGCCCAGTGATATCGCTCTCTTGTTAGAGAGGGACAAAATCCCATATCTGTCACTCACATCCCTAAGCATGAGTCATATTGTACCCAACCACAGCCTTTATAACTACTCTGTTACAAGCAGCGTTTGACTGCGTCAAAGCACAACATGAATTCATCCCGGAATCCATGGTGACCTCAGGTCAAAGGAATCAGCTGATGACACTACTATAATCAAGATCAGTTGTGACACGTGACCATGAACTTGATCTTATAGTGGGTCTCCAGCAACATGTTCTCTAACACATTGCCCGTGAGTATAATCTGTATCTGTATACACTATATTCATCTTATGAATATCCATTATCACTCACACTAGTCTTAGTTTGTTATTATTCCCATAATAACAATCGACTAGGGAAATTTAGAATTACACAATTAATTCATGGATACATTATCATAAATACTAACATACAAATATATATGATAAAATAAGTCTTTATTAATGACTTAAGAAGATTGTTTACATAATCCAACATTGGCTTAGGGCACAATCTCTAACACGAAAATGGTATCTAACATAGGATGTCCTATCCGTATACCCCTGAACAAAATAAGGCAGCGGAAAGAAAACACCATCATGTTGTAGAAACGGGTCTGTCTCCGTTGAATTATGCTAAATTACCAATGGATTTTTAGACATATGCCTTTGATATTGCTGTTTATTTGATTAATAGGATCCCATCACCTGTGTTGAATGTTTCTACGCCATATTACACTTTGTTCCAATGCCAACCTGATTACTCCTTGTTGCGTGTTTTTGGTTGCCTATGTTACCCATAGCTGCGTCCATATTCTTCCAATAAACTTAATTTTCGGTCCCATGAGTGTATCTTTTTGGGTTATAGCTCTTGATCCGATGCAAAGAAATTCTTCATCTTATGTTATGCTATTTTTTATGAGCAGGTGTTCCCTTTTTTTTAGTTGTGTAGTTCTGCTACTCATTATCCACCCTTTTCCATCGAAAACATACCCTCTTGTTAAATTGTTCCTGTGTCCCTCCAAAAACCTCCTAAATAGACCCCTTCCATAGATCCATCCCCTTCAGACCAATGATCCCCTCTATCCCAGTCACCACCGAATACACCGTCCCCATCCAGGCTTACTTCCCATACCCAAACCTCCCCAAACCGTAACCCTTCTCCTAGAATATCATTGATTGTTGACTTATAAGGAGTTGCATATAATGGTCCGTCCACCTCTATAGTGCCCTCTTCTTCACCTGTGATTTCTACATCCCCACATGTTCGTCGAATGGTTACTAGACAACAAACTGGGAAACTACCACCTCCACCAAAGATGTTTAATACTATAGTACTTTCGCCTGATCCTACCTGCTTTACAGAAGCATCCAAGAGCACCCATTGGCGCACAGCTATGGCAGAATAGTATTCGGCCTTGGTTTCAAATAGCATTTGGGAATTGGTCCTGGCATCCTCTGCTCAGAATGTAATTAGGTGTAAATGGGTTTTCAAGACTAAACTCAAGTCTGATTGGTCAATTGAGGGCTATAAGACGTGTTTGGTAGCCAATGGTTTTCACCAGTGCCCTGGTTACTTCCATGACACTTTCAGTCCTGTGGTCAAGCCAACCATAATTCGGTTACTGCTATCCCTTGCTGTATCTTTTTCATGGTCTATTTCGCACTTGGATGTCTCCAATGCATTTTTGCATGGGGATTTGGATGAGCCTATTTATATGGTCCAGCTGCCAGGCTTTATGGATAAATCCCTACTTTCTCATGTTTGTCGTCTTTGAAAGTCTTTGTATGGTCTCAAGCAATCTCCTCGGATGTGGCATCGGCGTCTTACTCAATCTCTTATGGCTTATGGTTTTAAGTGCTCTCGGGCGAATGTTTCACTTTACTATTTGTGTACGGGCACCTGTGTGTTATTCTGTTTGATTTATGTTGATGATCTGTTGATTTTGAGTAATGACTCGGGTCAGGCAGCTACATTGATCACCTACCTCCAGTCCTAGTTTGCAATTAGGAATTTGGGACAAACAAAGTACTTCTTGGGCATTGAAATGTTTCGGCAGGATGGGGTTCTGTTTCTAGTCCAAAAGAAGTATATTATGGACTTATTATGTTGGGTTCAAAACCAGTTGACACTGTGGCTAGCTCCTTTGACAGATTATGTGCATCGGGCTCTCTTTCTCCTGATGCTACGGCTTACAGAAGCCTAGTGGGTGGATTGTAATATCTAACCATTACACACCCTGATATTGCCTTTGCTGTGCATAAGGTCACCCAGTACATGCATGCTCCCACAACATTGCACTGGCAGGCGTTGAAACGGATTCTACGCTACTTAAAGGCTACGGCCTCCTTTGGCTTGCGGTTCCAACCTCAACCTCAGACACGGCTTCATGCATTTTCTGATTCTGATTGGGCCGGTGATGTTGATGATTGGCGGTCTACCTCCGGGTCTGGTATTTTTCATGGTACTAATCTTATCTCTTGGGCACCCCGTAAGCAACATACTGTTTCTCGTTCCTCTATGGAGGCTGAGTACCAAGTACTGTTGCCTTGCTACCACCACATCTGAGTTATCTTGGCTCGTTATCCTACTTGTTGAGATTGGGTGTTATAACATACTTTGAAAAGATTGAATGTCAAATAATGCTACTTCAAATATATTAACTTCTGAATGTTCATATGTTCACCAGTTCTATTTTAGAAACTTGGTTTTGCATTATTAGTGAATTTAGTTTATTTTTGTTTTATAAGTCTACTTGTTTAAGTAGCTACAAATATTCTTTTGTTCCTTGAGCGGATGCAATAGTCATTATAGACTAATAATGTTACGAACAATTCCTCTCATTAACTTTTACTGGCGGATCAATATGATAAACGGTCTTATAAGGAGAATTCTCCTCATGAAAACATTTAAATGACGGTATTTAAGCTTCTAATTAAAACTTTTCTCTTCATTAAAAAGCATTTGTTTTAGTGAATCATTCATGGTTCGATTTTTCAATTTCTTTCAATACCGTCGAAAGTATTGCAAGTCCACCCTAATTTTAAAAAGTACAAAATTAAATTATGTGTTTTTTTTTTCATTTGCCTATTGGTACCTATGGTTTAAAACATTACAAACTATGACATGTATTTCACAATATTAATAAAAATAGTTTATCATTTAATACAGTCCCTTAGAAACTCTTTCACCCTTCGTATTTTCACCTGAAGTTCTGCATGTTGATTGATAAAAATACAACGAACCTTAGCGAAAAAGCTCAGAAGTCTTTTGGAAGGTCATGAATTTTTTAATTAAGAATACGAAAAAATGAAAAAAAAAAATCATAAAAAATAAAAAATGGCCAAAAAAATGTTTAAACCTTTGTAACATTTTCTTAAATAATATACGTAAACTATTAAAATGATAAATAGTGAAAGAGTTAAGTCTTCCACGGGTCAAATTAATGGTATAGACTTTAGGTTTTTAATCTGTTTTCCGTGCAAAATTCAATATTTTCTGCTATTTAGCATCCCCAAAAATTTATACTCATTATTTGATAAATTTCCATCTAAGATCTAAAAATTTGAGCATTTTTTGGCCATTTTTCTATTTTTTGCGATTTTTTTCATTTTTTCATTATTAACTACTAAAAATATAAATGCTTTCCAAAAATTTCTAAGCTTCGACACCAATATCTATTGTATTTTATTCAACTAATATGCAAAATTTGACAATTAAGCTCTAGAAAGAGAGAAGAAAAGCATTTTTACGTTTTGATTAAGATCCCACTTTTGTACCGCATGACTTGTTGAGAATGATAGTAATTTTAAATGAAAATCATGAAAAAATCATAGTAATTCACATTAATGCATTAACAGATCAAATTAATTTTAAATCTAATGAAGGCTAAAAATAGTTTTTAAAATTTAACAAAAGTTAAACAATTTATTTATATAGCTTTGTGAGCTATGAAAAGTTAGTATCACTTTATAAAAATGTAATTTTTGAATATTTTTATTTTTTAAAATTATTTATTTATTTAGATTACTTACTTTTGTAATAAATTTTTATTTGTATAATTATTATATATTAATTTAAACTTATTTATACTAGTCTATTTACATCTTAATAATAACAGCTGATTATAGATTTACCAAATACTAATTACAAGTGCATATTTGGTTATGTTGCTATTGTTTGCTTTTTGCTAAAGCTTTTTGTTTTTTGTTGTCCTTGTTTGTTGTTTTTTTGTTGCTAGTAGCAGGTTTGCTGATTACTGATTGATAATTAATGTTTGGTAAAAAAAATATAATGAAATTAATTGTTATAATATAAAATAACTAATATGGAGTATGTTTTAAATTAATCAATTATAAAACTAAAAATTATATAATATCCGAGAATTTAAAATCCGTAAATCATATCATTTTGAGAAATTAATCATTTATATTAAATAATGTATTTTATGTTGTAAAATTGTAAAAAAAAATAAAATAAAATAAACATAATCCAAAATATATTAAGCCAAAGATTTTCATCATAGCTATATTGTAAATGGAAAATCAATGGATTTCGATTAATACCTTTTTCTCTTTTTTATGGTTTGTTTTCAATTTATAAGATAATTGTAGAGAAAAATAAAATTTCAAAAGTGTTTTTTTAAAAAAAAAAAACATAAAAAAGCTGTTAATCGAAAATAACAGTATTTTTCTGATGAAATACCTACTAACCGTTTTTCCTAAATCTTACCAACAACTACTAAATATATTGTTTGATAGGAAATAATAAAAAACACCTAAAAAATATCTATCCAAATACTTTATGAATATCAGAGACGTTAAAATAAGTTTTCATTCTTTTTTTTTTTCCTAATCAATAGTTATCTTTCTGAAGTCAGAATTCCATAATGATTATACAACGAATGTATAGATTACCATAAACAGAATAAATAAACAGACTTACAGTTTATATGCAGTGGAAACACGTTTATGGAATGGATCTGATCTACACGAGAAACCGGATCGTTCTAGTTACCTTTTCCTACAAGTGTATGAATACACTGAGTACGGGCTATCTCCGTGAATTCTTCCGACGAACGAAGAAGTATACCGTGTTTTCTCTCCAGAGACGTTTTCCCCGGAACCAGAAGGGAATCTCTACGATTCTCTCATCCTTTACAGAAATAGAGAAACTTCTTCTCTATTTATAGTGGAAATCCCAACTTCCATCTATATATAGGGTTGGACCAAATTACACATTTGGTCCTTGTAATTTATATATAATTACAGTTTAGTCCTTGTCATTCCAAAATGTCATGGGCGGACCAAAAACGAACATCTCCCACTCGCACATGACAAGACACACTTTCATTGCGATTGAACACGTATACTTCTTTTAATTCTTATTCGGCGAATTCACGAGACCAGTCAACGTAATAGTTAAACCTTTGAAGCTCTCCTTCATCATTCCACCTTAAGCTTAACGTGACTTCCCCCTAGTCCATTTTCCATGATCACTAGTTTTTGACTCACTTTTGATCTCATGAAAACATTCATATACACTACATACCTTTTCCATGAAAAAGTATTAAGGTCGAGTGTTATATGATTACTAAGTGACATGTTACTGAAAATGTACTCTATAAATAACCTTCTGCCATATGTCCAATGCTTATCTGATTGGCCCTTATATGCCCGTTCATAGCTAACGAAGCCTGGTTTAGGGTTCTAATCAAGTTAATCATCAGACATACCCTTCTTGTTATTTACAAGAGTCCTTAAGGGTGAACTTGAAACTCATAGTTTCATTTGGGTCTCACATTAGGAAAGTTGAGATCAATTTTCTTCTTTCCATCCCTTGGTCGGCTTTTACATATATTACTAAAATATGCCATAGTGTTAATCCACTTAGGACGTATGTTTTATAAACACTATGCGAAAGCATTCAGTCTCTAAATGCAACTCATGCATCATTACCTCTAGTCCACATTTAAGCCTTTCACAGGACAGCTTCCGGTATCAACGAAATAATGATATTTCACATACCACATATGGAGTTTCTCACACTCCCACTTTTACCTATGAACACACAATTCATAGTAAAAGATTCATCCATGTGAGTAGATGACATTTCGCCAATATACTAAACTATACTCAATAGCTCTATGTGTATCACTTTAAATAGTGAATGAATTTGAACACAACAAATAACTCACATTCTATTCAAATAAAATTTACCAAAGTTATTATAACAGTTCAAAAACAACAACATGTTCCTATAACCTACGAAGACCGAATTCCAAAATGTGTTTACTAAAAACATTTGGAACTATTGGCTTCGTTAACGAATCTGCAATCATATCTCCAGTTGGAACATGCACTAAAATTATTTCTCCTTGTGCTACTTTGTCTTTAACAAAATGATATTTTATATCGATATGCTTGCTTTTTCCATGACAACAAGGATTCTTGGAATAAGCTATCGATGTCGTGCTGTCGGAATAGATAGTTGTATATTTCCCTTTACACAATAGATCCAAAAGATCTATGAAGTGTTTTAACCAAACCGCTTCTTGTACTGCAACTGCTATAGCTACATATACCAACTCCATAGTCGAAAATGCCACGCAAGTTTGTTTCTTGCTACACTAGGAAATTGCACCATTTCCTTGAGTGAAAATATACCCAGACGTGGACTTCCTCCCGTCTTTATCAGTTCCATGATCAGCATCTGTGTATCCCTTTAACTGCAGATCCTTTTCTTGGTAATAAAGGGAATAATTTGAAGTCCCCTTCAAACATCTCAATATCCTTTTCATTGCTGCCCAATGCATCAAACCTGGATTAGCCTGATAAGGCTTGTGAGACCCACCGCAAAACCTATATCAGGTCATGTACAAATCATAGCATACATCAAGCTACCAATTAGACACCTATAAGGAATTCTCTCCATCCTTTTAGTCTCTTCTAGAGTCGTGGGACACATAATAGCATTCAGTTCTGTACCTTTTGCAATAGGGGTTGGATCGGGATCACAATAAGCCATACCAAATCGTTCTAAGATATACGACTCTTGTGAAAGAGCCAATAGTCTCTTAGATCGATCTCTTAAGATCTTAACCCCAAGAATGTAATTAGCTTCTCCTAGATCCTTCATCTCAAAGTTAGAAGACAACTAAGTCTTTACTGTCTTGAGTAAGGAAGTGTCATTTCCTGCTAACAAAATATCGTCAATGTATAATGCTAGAATGACAAACTTCCCTTCGTTTTCACGCTTAATGTAGACACACAAGTCTGCATTAATCACCTTAAATTGCATTGATATAATTGCTTCATGGAAACAAAAATTCCATTGTCTTGAAGACTGCTTAAGGCCATAAATTGATCTTTCAACTTACAAACCTTATGTTCTTGTCCCTGGATGATGAAATCTTCAGGTTAAACCATATAGATTTCTTCGTTTAGTTCACCATTTAAGAACATAGTCTTTACATCCATTTGATGTAATTCAAGGTCCATACATGCTACAAACGCAAGTACTTTTCTTATAGACGTGAAACGGACAACTGGTGAAAAAGTCTCCTAATAGTCAATTCCTTCCTATTGTGTAAACCCCTTCTCAACCAGCCGACTCTTAGTCTGGTTAGGTTTCCCATCCGCTGATCGCTTAATAGTATGTACCCATTTATTCCCAATGGCTTTGCGCCCTTTGGGTAGATCAATAAGTTCCCAAACTTTGCTGATCCTTATTAACTCCATCTCACTTTCCATCGCTTTTATCCATTCTTCCTTTGCTGGAGATTCCAATATCTCTCTCATGTTAGTTGGAATGTCTTCAATTTAAGCTACGATCGAGAAAACTTCACTATCAACTAAATGACGGCATCGCGAAATGTTTCCCCTCTTCGATCGCCTTAGAGGTTCTGCTTCTTGGTAAACAAATCTCATATATTCATCAAGATTCTAGGCAAAACTCCCATTGGGATCCATATCCATATTCACACTTGAATTTGGAACAAGACTCCCACTCAAATCAAGACCACTCCAGTCAGGGTCAGGATTACTCAAATCCTCTTGTGAAGGTTGAAAAACATCATTCTCTTCCCTTTCCCTTACATCTTCAACTTCATTCCTCCCACTCGGATTGAGTGATCCTGAAGTTTCAGACTCTTGAGTTTCAAAGAAAGTGAATTCCTTATCCACCTCTCCCAGCTTAGGAAATTCATTCTCTAAGAATGTGACATCTTGTGACTCAAATTTTGTTATTTGACCATTCTTATTCTCTCCCACTAGAACATATCCTTTGGAGAGATCCGGATATCTTATAAAGATACCTTTCTTGCCTCTTGGGCCTAGCTTGCCATGCTTGCTAGATGTATAATGAACATAGGTAGCACATCCCCATGGTCGTAAATGGTTCAAATTAGGCTTGCGGCTCGTCCACAATTCATAAGGTGTAGTTTCAACGGACTTAGAAGGTACTCTATTAAGTACATATATAGCAGTCAATATTGCATCTCCCCAAAAGGAGATAGGAAAATTGGCTTCA
Source organism: Euphorbia tirucalli (assembly GCA_039660915.1). Lineage (NCBI taxonomy): Eukaryota > Viridiplantae > Streptophyta > Magnoliopsida > Malpighiales > Euphorbiaceae > Euphorbia > Euphorbia tirucalli. Next base: position 59,478,019 of record CM077637.1, read on the forward strand.
GCCATCATAGACCTCACCATCTCTAAGAGGGTTTGGTTTCTTCTTTCCGTTACTCCATTTTGTTGTGGAGTCCTAGGTATTGTCAACTGATGTTCAATACCTTTTTCATCACATAAAACTTTAAATTCCTCGGAGAGGTACTCTCTTCCCCGATCGGTTCTTAAACTTTTGATTCTCTTCTCTAATTGATTTTCAACTAGAGCCATAAATCGTTTGAAACATGCTAATGCTTCAGATTTATTTGCAATCAAATAGACATGACCATACCTTGTATAGTCATCTATGAATGTAATGAAATAGTACGCACCATGCCTTGTCCAAACATTCATTAGGCCACAGATATCAGAATGGATTAGTTGCAATGGTTGGTCAGCTAGCGTAGCTTTACCAAATGGTTTTCTTGTCATCTTTCCTTTTAAGCAGTTTTCACAAGTTAGGAGATCTACTTTCGATAAATCAGCCAGCAAACCTGCTTTAGCCAATTGTACTAAACAATGTTGACTAATATGACTAAGTCTCGCATGCCACATTTTTTTCAAATGCTAACATTATCCACAGATAAGTTAACAGTAAAGGAAAAACTATTATGACATATATAATTTGGATCCAAATCCAAAACAATAAAACCATCCAACAAATGTCCACCACCAAAGCAGATATTGTTCATAAAGAGACTAAAATTGTTCAATTCAAAAGATAACATGAATCCCAAATTCATAAGGGCAGAAACAGATATCAAGTTCCTTCGAATTCCATAGAGGACATTTTCAAGAAACAGTGGCCGTCCACTATTTAAGGCCATCTGACAACAGCCAATCCCAAACCTCTTTAGAGTTGTTTCCCACGTATATCCACCTAGTTCCTCGTGGAACATTGCAGAACTCAATAAAAGAATCTAGATCCTTTGTTACGTGGTCTGTTGCTCCTGAGTCTACGATCCACAGAGGACGAGATTCAATTTGGAAAATAGAACTTGAAACAAATGTATAACACTTATACACTTCGGTAACATTTACCTTAGTAGTTGTGCAATCTTTTACAAAATGCCCTTTTTGTCTGCAATTGTAACATTTCACCCTAGAAATGTTAAAATCTTTCTTGCCCTTCTTTTGAACTGGAACACTGCCCACCGTTCCCTTTGCCTTCTTCTTGAAGAACCTCTTGTTCCTCTCCTTGGACTTCAGACCAGGACTTGAACTAGTTATGCGAACCTTAGATTTCACACTAAGAGAGGCCAAACGGTCCTCTTCCAGTTTAAGATGACGAACTGCATCGTCAAAGGTCTTAATGTCGTTGGCATGGGTTAGGTGCAACTTCATATGCTCCCACCCAATCGGGCAAAGAACGTATCACAGCTTGAACTTTCTGCTCGGTCAACTTATGACCAGCATCATGAAACTCAAAAATCATGTTAGACATTTCCCTTAAATGCCTCTTCATTGTATGGCTCCCTCTTTTCTTGTAAGTATCAAACTTGATACTTAAAGAACAGAGTTTTGTTTAAGGAGACACCTCCAAAAAAATTCTCCTTGAGAGCATCCCACAGTTCTTGAGCTGTGTTGTATACGGGAAACCTTTTCGCGATGTCATCATTCATTGCACTAAGCATGGTGATGCGAGCAGACGAGTTCTTCCTCTTCCAGGCTCGATAAGCCTCAAGGTCCCTCCTTGCTTGAACGGTGTTACCCTCTTCAGGAGGAACCATACTTCTCTCCAGAGTATCCAGAGCCTTTTGCTCTTCAATTACGTATTGGACTTTCATAGCCCAAACTTCATAATTGTCACCGTTCAAATGAAGGTCCTTATTTAGTTAAGCAACTATTGCTTTTGAAGCAGTCATTGAAAAACCGTTAGAGACAAAGTAGTACTAATAAGTAAGTGACACACCATATTTATTATAATATCATTTAAAACTAAAAATAGTGTTTGGTTCACGTAAAATCAAACATCCATGCACAATGCATCGAGTCACCATTTACATAGGCTAATACAAACACCATATTAGGTTTAAATTTCCAATAATAAATATATATTTAGTTTTGTTTTAGATTATATTTTAATTTATTTAACATTTATACTTCTCTTAAGTATAAAACTAATGAGTAATATAACACTTAGTTATAATCTCAAAATAAATAAATTAAAATTACTAAAACAAATAACCAAAATAGCAATGTTTAACAAATAAACATTTTATATACCATAAAATATCTAACATTTAGTCAAAATTACAGCCACACAAAAAAAATTTTAGCACGAAGCCATTCAATACAAAATTGAAAAACGAAATCAGCAAGAGAAAGAGTGGAAAAATGAAGAGCTCAATCTTCATTTCCATCCAGTTGAACTATCTCAATTTCTTTTGAGGTGACTGGGATCATCTCTACGAACTTATAGTAGAGATCCAAAGGCATGTTCTCAACACCCTCAATGACAGCATTCAGACATGGGCGACGAACCAACTTGTTACTTCTAAGCAACATGGTTCTAGGATTATAAGATAACTTAGCTCCCGTCTCAGCCAAGTTCAACATAAATACTTTGCATAAGGATCCAAATCCTGTTCAGGAACTAATCCTTCAATGGAGTCCACTAGTTCGTCAAATGCAGAATTTTCTCCAAACCAGAATTTCTTAAAGTGCTTTTCATGAAAAGCCTTTTTCGCAAATTTTAACATTTTTAATTGATCAGTTCCAGAGGTTTCCAAACAAGCACTTGGATTTCCCGGTTTAATGCATTAAACCGCTCCATAACTCCAACAATATCCCCTTCCTCCAACGGGGAATACCGTTTAGAGAAAAGCTTATCTTCAAGTTTTTGTATAGTCCTCGCCTCCTCTTGAGACTGGATTATTTTCGCCGTTTTTACGAAGGTTGCCATTTCTATAACACATATAGAAATAACAAAAACTTGTTATGATCAACCAAAAATCAGTATATAAATATATAATAAATATACTGAATTTTCTTGAATTTATTAAACATAAATTAAGCATTTATACACAATAAATACTAGTAAATTTAGTTTAAAATATCAGATGAATTCCAAAAATTCATCAAAAAATACCAAAAATTCAAGAAAAATGTAAATTTTAATTCTGGAAAAAATTTGACGAAATTTAGAAGCCGGAAACGCCCGTACATGCTGACACGCACCGCTTGAAGCTCCACCACGCGCCTCCACACGCGGACACGCGCCTTCATGCGCTCCAAGGGTTCTACTGACTCACGACGTGGCAACATGTGATTCGTGCTGACGTGGACAACATGACACGTGTCACCACCTGATTGGCCCAACTGATTACGTAGTATGATGATGTGTCATGGTGACGTGGCACATTCACATATGTCTTGACACGTGTCGTCATGCTATTGGTCCACGTGTCTAACACGTGGCATTTCACCATTTCAAAAACGGTTGACTTGGTACACGTGGCAACACGTGATTGGTCGGACTTTTCAACCGTTAGAAAATTTGTCCAATAGAATCGTGACACGTGTCCCATTATCTAGAATTCTCCCAACCGTTGCGCGGCCAATTCCAGTCGCAGTGGTGGCGCGTGAGGGCCACGCGCCCCCTTTCGGGGGCCTCCGTTGGCATTGAAATTTGATATTCCGACTCGATTTTTCATGCTGATTTTAGTGATGTGATCAAATTTTGGAAATTCAAACAAAAAATTTTGACACTTTGTACTGTTGGATCTAATACGGTATCGTTTTGACACGGATAGCAATGCAAATCCGTATCAAAACGAACAAAAACGAATCCAAATGAACAAAAAACATATTCTTATTCATGGAACATCAGATATCAAGATTTACGGAATCATTTTGACACGGATATCAATATTAATCTGTATCAAAACGAACAAATATGTATTTAAACGAATAAATACTCATTCAAGCAACAAAACTTATTCTAATCCACGGAATTCCAGAAATCAAGATTTGAACACATCAATCGATAAACCTTTTGGCTCTGATACCAATAAAGTCAGAATTCCATAATAATTATACAACGAATGTATAGATTACCATAAACAGAATAAATAAACAGACTTACAATTTATATGCAGCGGAAACACGTTTATGTAATGGATCTTATCTACACCATAAACCGGATCGTTCTGGTTGCCTTTCCTATGAGTGTATGAATACACTGAGTACGGGCTATCTCTGTGAATTCTTCCGACGAACGAAGAAGTATCTCGTGTTTTCTCTCTAGAGACGTTTTTCCCGGAACCAGAAGGGAATCTCTACGATTCTCTCATCCTTTACAGAAATAGAGAAACTTCTTCTCTATTTATAGTGGAAATCCCAACTTCTATCTATATATAGGGTCGGACCAAATTACACATTTGGTCCCTGTAATTTACATATAATTACAGTTTAGTCCTTACCATTCCAAAATGTCATGGGCGGACCAAAAACCAACACTTTCTTTTCTATATTTAAATTAATAACAAATCATTAAAGTGAAAAAATGTAGTAGATGCAAAATGCAGTGAGTAGAAATAAATTTTTTGGCCACTGGCAACCTTTTTTTAATCTAGTTGGCAGGGGTGAGTTGAAGTGACTCTAGCCTTTAAAAAGATGGACATGCTTTCTATAAAGTTATATCGCCTTTCACAAACCCAATTTAGATTCAAAAATGTCATACCTATCACCTGAAAAATAATACAAGCGGACTTTTTATTATATTCAATTAAAATCTTCTGTATATACTAAGATTTAAACTCAGTATCTCCGGATCAAATAATCAAATATATTTAACCAATTAAGATTATATTTGATTCTGTTTGTGCTATTTTTTGTTTGTTATTGTTATTTGTTATTTGCTTATTGCTGATTGTTGGTCCATAATTTGTATTTGGTAAAAGTTTGATAAAATTTTACTATTATGATACAAAATGACTAATATGAAAATGTTTTTAAATCAATCAATAATTATAAAAATAAAAATACAACACGAAAATTAATAAAAATCAATAATAAGAAAAACAATATCTTTTCATAATATTTAATATTTTTTTAATGAGCACAAATTATTTCAATTTCACTTATTTTGCTTTTTCATCATCAAATTTTTCGGTAGAACTTCATCCCTTTGCAATTTAATTTTTTTGAATATCAAAAGATCAATAAATAAAACAAAGTGAGGAAGAAAAAACGAAAAGAAAAGTGGTAAGCATGTGACGGAGAAAGCCGAGTCAAGATAGGAAAAAGTTGGTATGGAGATTGATGTGTAGCGACACAATTGGAAGAGAATACAATATAACATTTTGCCAAAAAAAAAAAAAAAAAGTTGTTGATTTACTCAAATTAGTAAACAAAAAATATGTTATATATATTATCAAACGTATATCTAACTGTTTTTTGGGCCAAAACAAAAATCAAACAGTCTTGAATAGGAGAACCAACCACCCACTGAGTCACTCTTAGCTGGAATAAAACGAAATTTGGTGATTTTTGGAAAAGTAAAAAATGATTAAAAGTATTGTATAAAGAAGATATATTTTTGTATTTTTAGTAATCTCATTCTTAATTAACGGTGCAGTATACGGTCTCAGCAAGACTTGAAGTTCCACTTCTCTATTAGGAGAAATCACTTTATCATCAGACTATAGCAGGATGGCCAATATATCTTTGTATATAGGTGAGTAATATTTGTTTGGAATAATTGGTAAGAATAGATAAGGTTGATATATTTTCCATATTATAAGGGGCAACTATATTTTGATTGGATTTGCAAAGTAGGTGTTTATTAGTAGGGGTGCACATGGTCGGTTAACCAGTACGTTAATAAAAAATTTCATGGTTCATTAGAATCGGTTAACCATAAATCGATTAACTTATTGTTTATATAGTTTCACCAATATCTATTAGATTAACCATTAACAAATTTTCACAGAGAAAAAATTAATTTTTAAATATTAAAAATAAGTTTTAAGTGATAACTATGAATTTTACAACAAAAATGCAACTAAATAACACTTATATAAACAACTTTTGAAGTTATTAAATATTTTTAACTTAAAAAATTAAATATATATATATATATATATATCTATTTATGAATAACTACAATTTCACATATAATTATGGTAATTAATCGGTTAATTTTCGATTTCAATTAATCAACAGTTTTTAAAATGAAAAACTATAATCTATAACTTATTTTCCACTTTGGTTCCAATTTCAGAAATGGATTTTTCGGTTTCTGGTTAATTTGAGGCACCCCTATTTATTAGTAAATATACAAGCGCTGATCGAGGGAATCTCAACTAATTTAAGTACTTTTTTTGTAGTGATCATAAACTTGGTACCTGTTAACTACAGTACTCCCCTGTATTTTGCAAGAACTGACGTAATAAGGAAAAAACAAATTGTTCCAATACAGATTTACTAAGGGGAGGAAAGAGTGTTGTGTTCCATTAGATGATGAATTAAATTATTGAGCCCACACATTGTGTATTGAACTCATTTTAAGATTAAATATTTGAGATATGACAAAGGTATTTCGATTTGCTCATGTCAGAAATAGTGAAAAAAATCTTTTTAATCCGATATGATTTGACGTCTTTATATATCCATTATACACACATAGGCTTGGGTCTATTAGTTTTAGAGTAAAGATTTTTTTTTTCTTTTTCTCATTAGAAAAAGTATTTTGGTGCAGTGGAGTATTTTGCAACGGAACTTACGAGAGTAATTATGTACTAATTTTTTTATATGTACTGATTTTTTTTTATTAATATGTACTAATCGGGGATTAATTTGAATGTACTAATAGAAATAGAATAGAAATATTCTAACGGTAATAATAATAATAGAAAATAATATCAAATAAAAGTACCATTTTATAGATAAGAAATAAATCATATTTAATGCAGAATATTTTGGTGTAGTGGAGTATCTTTTTCCTAGAGATATGAATCATACTTCTAATTTAGTTTAATGCATATTTAAAAATTGTGTCACATACAAACTGATGAATATTACAACCAATGGGAAAACAAAATATCAAGTCTGTAACTAATACTATCAAAATAGAAAGATTATGCGACTAATGTATTAAAAAAATTGATCAGGGGATCGATTATAAAATTTATGAAAATTTAAGGGCTCAGGATGTGATTTGCTGAGTAATTAATTAAGAATCTGGTTATTGAAATAATTTGATGCAATATTAGGATGGCCAAATAAATATGCGGTCCCTTCAACTTTTATTTTTGAGCCACTTCCCCTCCTCAACTATTTTAGCGATCTATCTAAACCTTCATCTAAAAGCCAAATATATACGTGGTCCCTTCAACTTTTATTTTTGAGCCGCTTGGCCCCCTCAACTATTTTAGCGACCTATCTAACTCCTATCTATTTTAAAGTGGTATTTTTAGACACTTGAATGATGATGTGTCGTATGACCTGGAGGTAAGAGAAATCTCAGCTCGTTTGGGATGAAGTTTACGATTTTACAAGGGTAATATTTTGTAAATATTATATAAAAAAATTATCTGTATTTTTTTTCCCTCTCTCATCACTTTGGTTAAACTCTCTTCGTTCTTCTTTGTTGTCTCTTCTGCAATCATATTTCTTCCTCCTCTTGAGTTTTATTAATTATTGGAAAATCTTTACTTTGTAATATTAATTAAATACAAGATGGTATCCAGCGTGTGTCCTACATGTCTTTAGTGTGTAATGCATGGTACTGTATTGTGTCTGGTTATGTTCACTCAAATGTTTAAAAATACCACTTTAAAATAGATGAGGGGTTAGATAGGTCGCTAAAATAGTTGAGGGGGTCAAGCGGTTAAAAAATAAAAGTTGAATGAGCTACGTATGTATTTGACCTTTAGATGAGGGGTTAGATAGATCGCTAAAATAATTAAGGGGTTCAAGCGGCTCAAAAATAAAAATTGAAGGGGCCGCGTATATATTTGGCCAATTAAGATATATCATAATTATATGATGACAAATTCCAGGTCCAATGTCTAGGTATGGGGTGTGGCTATTTAATTAGGAATGTAGGCTTAACCCTTGAAGCTATGTAAAATATTTCTCACCAAAAAATTTAAATTCCATATTTTGTTAAAGAGAAGGACTATCCTTCTTCCATCCTTATCTTCCTTTTCCCATTTTCATTTTTGTTTTGTTTACGCTTTACGTGAAATAATTTACATCAGTAGCCTCGGTTATGCATCTGTTCCAATACAATTCGTATATATATCTTATAGTTTTTCTTCAAAGAATTGGTTATTGTACGTTTTTATAATGAAAGATTCTTCAAAATATTATAATTTTAATTTTCCAGATTTATCCTATTTATGTAAGATCTAGAAAGTTTATCAGAATCTGATTAACTATAAGGTATATTATACAGGAAGTAAGAGTTCTTATTACTATGGATCTACGACATTTTTTTGTGGAGCTTGATTAAACGTGAGATGACCAGTATGTGTGAGTTCTCTCCCACGAGTAAGTATAAGTTTCTTCTCACCAATATATGTGAGTTTTTTTTTTTTTTCATTGTTCGAAGGCAAGCCAACCGGTTGCTATTGGAATTAGGTTTACATTCGCTTCTTCTTGTGTAATTCATCTTCGATTGTTAAATGAAACACCACTTCTTTAAAATTATAATATCTTATATCTGGATTTTAACACAATATCCTATCTTAAGGTCTAATATTATAATTTTCTTTATGGACTAATCTTATTAGAGAAGGAAGAAATAAACCTACATAACATAATTTGAGTTGACAATAACAACCAAAATAAACTACCAACATAATTAATGAATGAAGAAATTAAGTAGAAATATGGGTAATGAAAGAATCGAATTCCAAGCGAGAAACGCCGCCTTCACCCATTGATCTGCGGACAGACTCACCCAATTGAGCAGCTCTCTTTCTGATTCCATCTCCTTCCTCAGACTCCATTAATCTCTTCAGACAACTTTCAATCACATTTGCTGTCACAATCTCATCTCTACTTTCCCATTCTCTAACAACAACTCCAATCTTCAAACACTGAGTTATCAACACACAATTTCTAGGCTGGTCCAATTGAATAGGCCAGGCTGCGATTGGTACTCCCATACTTATACTTTCCATACATGAATTCCATCCACAATGACTCATAAATCCACCTGTTGCTTTGTGTCCTAATATCTCCAATTGAGGCACCCAATCCCTCACTATTAATCCCATCCCATTTACTTCACTCTCATACCCTTTTGGCAATTCAACTCTACTTTCATTTTTTTGATTAAAGGTGTCAACTTTATCTGCATCTCTTACCACCCAGATGAATTTTTGCTTACTTTGCTTCAACCCAGTTGCAATTTGCTTAATTTGTTCGCTATTCATCGTTGTTGTTGTTCCAAATGAAACATAAATTACTGAGTTTGGCGGTTGCTTATTTAGCCAATCTAAGCATAAATGGTTTCGGTTTTCGCTACTTAAATGCACAGGATTGAAAGGGCCTAAGGCAAAATGCTTCACATGAATTTTCTCCAGAATATCCTTCTGGTATTTCTCAATCAAATCCAAGTAGGGACCTTCAATCAATCTGCTTGTGTTGTAAATATAACCAGAGCTGAGATAATGAAATTTGTATTGAGACGAAAGTAAATCGTAAAAATCCTTATTATAGCATCCATCAAAGGAAGGAACCCGTTTTGGGATAATAACACCATCAGCGACGTCGTTTTTAGGTCTCCCCATCCTGTCCCAACGAAACAAGAACATAGTAAAAGCTGATACACTCTGAAAAATATAAGACTCAGCATTGGAAATTAACTCAACTTCTTTAACAACGGAAGCCACTAAAGAATCATGGATCACAACAACCTTTCTGGCTTGAGTAGAAAGAGATTGAAGAAGAATCGAAACGGGTTTTTGAAGATGAAAGGAGGCATTAAAAGCATGGATCAAATGAGAAGGGAAATCGATATTGGAATTTGGGTTGGGATTGGGAGGGGGATCAGAAGGCAAAGAGGGGATTTCAAAATCATGAAAATGGATGGCGGCAAGTGGGTCCCAGCAATGGACACGGTGTCTGGCCTGGCGGTTGTGGACGGCGGTGCCGACGAAGTGGACAGGGAGGTTGTAGGAGAGGATGAGGCGGGAGAGGTGGAGGAGCTGGTTGAGATGGCCTTGAGCTGGAAATGGAACCATAACCACAATAACTTGGCCGGGTTTAGTAGTTTGGTTTGGTTGGTAGTTATTAGCCATTTCAATTTGTTGGTTATTTCAGTTGGAAGTACTCAAAATTTAGGATTTTAAGTTTGATATTTGTGTTAGTGGTAATGATAATGTTGGGATTTGGTATTGCTTGTGTTGTTGTTGAGGCCGCTCCTCATTTTATAGCGCACCCAAAATAATTATTAGTATGTAAGTCCTTTTCAAAATGATTGAGTTATTATTTTTTTTTGACTGAAACAAAGAATATTATTAATTCAACAAATCAGAAGATAACAAACCGGCCCATTTCAGCTTGTTTGGTTTGGCGTTTTGACAAGCGAGGCCATTACACTGTTCGCTCGGCCTATTACCAATTAATGCAGCATGCTCCCTTACCTGCTGCGGAAGATATTGCTCTCCACTGGAAGTGTTTATGGCAGCTTCGAGTTCCTTGCAAGATCAGAAATTTCCTTTGGCGGGCTCTATCAGATAATTTGCCCACAATGACAAATCTTTACAATCGGCGGGTGAACGTTGAGGTTGTCTGTCCTAGATGTCAGGCGCACCCAGAGACGGTTCTTCATTGCCTGGTCGATTGTGATTTTGCTCGTCAGGTTTGGACCAGCTCCCCCTTGGGTGTCCCGCGCCTGCAGGCTTCTGATCTTCGGCAGTGGTGGTCGGGGGTAGTGCAGGATCTTGGGTCTGATGCTTCGGGCGTTATTGCAGGAATTGCTTGGTATTTGTGGTACACTCGTAATCAGCTGGTTTGGAATAATAAATCTTGTTCTGCGCTGGGTGTGGTGTCTTGTGGCTCTCGAATTGTCCATGACTGGCGTCAAGCCCGCGAGCCCTCCTCGTTGGTGTCACGTCATTCAGCCCCTTCTCATTGGCTCCCCCCGAGTCATGGCGTCAAGCTTAACTTCGATGGTGCAATTGATGAGGCGGGTAGGATTTCAGGTTTTGGTTGTGTAGTCCGTGACTTCCACGGCCATTTTATTGCCTGTCGTATGGGTGCCCTTCCGGGGCTCTTTGAACCTTCTATTGCTGAGGCGCTTTTAATTAGTACGATTCTCCTTTTTTTCTTTTTCAAAACATAAAGGTAATATGGAAAACTAAAAAAACAGAAAGTTAAAATAATACAATACCAAATGAAATTCGACCTAAAATTAAAAAAGTAATATAATATGCTCGGTTTGTTTCAAGAAAAATAATTTTTATTTTGACCACAAAAAAAAAAAAAAAAAATCCTTAACTGCATTTCCTTTTAAATCACAAATACAAATAGATACAAACAATATTTTTCTTATTTTTCTAAAAACAAACGAAGTTAATATTGCAGATATGCTCCAGTATTGCGATATTTGTCCTACAATGTATTTCCATAATTACGGCAAAAATTATTTTTCTACAGACATGTAAATTCATATATTTACGATGCTCAGACATTTAAATATAATTTAATAATGAATCAAAAATAAAATAATTTTGTATGGTAAAACAAGTACCAAACTCAAACAATTTTTGGAACTTCAAGAGTGAGTTGTCCATTAAAAAATTATTATTAAACACTTTATAAAGGTTGGTATGATAAAAAAAAATAAAAATAAAAAGCAGCTAAAGGAAATTAATACCCACCAAAAACTTTTTATTATTATGAGATTGAAAAAAAAAAACTTCAAAATTTATTTAAAGTATATAATAAAATTTTTTTTATAAATAATTTGCAGGCCGCATCTGCTGCTATAGCGTATTCAGTGCAAAATGAGTGTACCCTACATCCGAGGTAGATGGTGCCTTTGTGAATAATGGGTGTATCATTTGGGGTGCAATAATTACTATGGTTTTCAGATTCGAATCGGTCATCGAATCGATAAACGGATAGATTCATAGATTTTGGATTAAACCGGAATCGAACAGGATTAAATAAATATATTAAAATATTAAAATATTTTTATTTTTATATTTATAATATATGAAAATTTGAATATTTTTATTATAACTCTTTAGTTTAAGCATTTCAAACACAATATAGTAATTAAAAAAACTCAATTTATGAAATATAGTTTTTAGAATTACAATTAAATATCAATTTAATTTAAAATAATTTAAAAATATAAACTATATTTTATTTTAATTAAAAACATCTCAAAATAATAACTTAAATTTTATATTCAAATATTTAAAAAAAAATATATAGTCGAACAGAAAAACCAGTCCGGCTCACGGTTTTTCGGTCCTATCAACTGGTCCGATCAGGAATTGACCGGTTGTTGACCAGAGTGAAAACAGGATACAAATCGACCGGACTAATCTCTGGTTCCGGTTTCACAACTATGATAATTACAATTGTTGTTTACGGAATGTTTAACGCATTCAGAAAAGTTATTAGTGTCATAAATATTTGAGTTTGATTAAAAATTTGAACAGATCCCCATGGTAGGTAAGTCATTATTATACGTTTTTTTTTTTTTTTTTTATCTTATTTCTCCTATATATTATCAGCTTTTCTTTTAGGTATTTAGATACATTTTTACATAGCTTTGTATATTTTAGGTGTTCTGAAAATTTGGTGCAAAATGGAGACTAAATTACTTATTTTGACAGTTTAAGGTAGGTGTGTCAATTCGTGTTCACAGGTCGTGTTCGTGTTGTATTGAGGTACTCTATTGACACGTTTAAAGTTGACACGAACACGACCCGTTTAATTTTAACACGATTAAATAAAACACGAACACAACCCATTTAACAAACTGATAACACGACACGATTCGTTTTACACGATTAATAAAAAAAATCAATTATACAATATACCCATGTACGACACGACCTGTTTAGTGACCCGATTATAAATATTAAAACCTAACCAAAGATTGTTAATTTGCCACTAAAACTTCAAAATCATTAATAAAACATCACTAAACACGATGGATGGAGAATGAAGATTAGAAATTTAGTCTTTAAGGTGGCGGCATCAATGTAAATATGTAATGGAATTGGAATTTGGTTTTTTTGTTTTCAATTCTTATTTATATATGCCCTTAATTTAGTGATTAGTAAAATATAATAAAAATAAACGGGTTATGCGGGTCATAAACGGGTTACATGGGTTGATATATTTACAACCCATTTATCTTATGTCATAAACGTGTTGACCTGTTTATGATCCAAACCCCGTTTAACCCCAACTCAAACCCGTAAAATACGTGTCGTGTTGTGTCAAAAATTACCACCCCTAGTTTAACGTGCATTTGAAAGGACCTGTAAAGTTTTAAGGTATAGATGAGTCTAATGGAAAACTGAAACTAAAAATTTTGGATTATACAAGTTGTGGAGTTATAAACCACGCTCGTGTCTATGATAGGATCTCAATTTTAAAGTTCAACTGGAGTTGGGAGAATCTAATTTTAGGATAATATTAATTTGTATCTTTTTCTAGTCTAATTTAATTAGGAGATGTGTAAAGATAATTATTACATGTAATTTACTTTAAGATCGACTCTAATTAGAATTTATGTCGATTAATTCTAAATTAGAGTTAATTTCAAATTAAGTTCCTACACTTTTCGAGAGGTTTGCTCTCTCTTTCGTCCATCTCTTTTGAAAGTGACTTTTGGGAAGAGCAAGAGGAAGAAGATTAGGGCTTGAAGACAACTTCCATCCGCTGTTCATTCACAATCATTCCTTTTTCAAATACAATTCTAGTAGAAATACAACTAATGAGGAGTCCAAGACTATTTGGAACTTTTATAGCTTGACTACAAGACAACTAGGATTCATTTTCTTTGCACACAAGTACCAAACTTACCATTTTTTTTAATTTTTGAATCAAGAGCGAGATGTTGATAAAAAAAACTTTACTAAACACTTTATAAAGTTCGGTAGAATAAAAGAAAATAAAAGGCATCTAACTAGATAAAGAAAACACTTCCTATTTTATCTAAAGTATGTAACAATAATTTAGGTAAAAAAATTATAGGCCACATTAATTATTGTATCATGATCTGTAAAAATAACAGACTCCTATATCTGGTTTCTATAAATATAATAATGCAGATACCACTTTTGTGAACAATAATTGTAGAATTGGCTATTAATCGTAGTTTATATTTTTATGATTTTTTAGCTATTGCTTGTAGTTTATTCTATCTATTATGTTTTAAGGAAAGTAGATATTGTGAAAAGAAGTATTTCTCTAAGTTGCAATGTGATCCCCTAATTTTGATGAGATGTATATAATTAATAAACAAGTTTTGGATTAGGTTAGACTTTATTTAGGAAATTTTCTTAATTGAAAAGGACATCCCCATTTAAAGGTGGAGTTGTGCATCATTATTGATTTCTTCTATCTCAAAAATATAAAAACGAAATAAAGTATGTTGTGATAGATGTTATGAAAAGTTGAAGGTGATCAACGGCTAGGAGGTGCACAAGTTGAAATGGAATATATGATAGAGAGATTCCAAAGCCCATTGAAATTAAATGGATAAAATAGATAGTAAAATGTTTAGAAGGTATTTGACCAAATGTCTACAAGTGATGGTGCATGCACTAATCCTAGTAGACCTATAATATAGCAACCTTTTCTTTTGTCTTTTTTCGTCTTTTTTTTTTAATTTATTTATCCATAATCTATACCTAGTGATTTGACATCTAAATCCATCAAGCGTCGACAAAGTTAAATAATATTAATTGGATGGTAGCCAAAGCAATTGAGAAGTGATGTGGAAAGGAGATTATCCGAATGTCAGTTTGTACTTTTTAATTGTTGATTTTGTCAATAATTTCGTCTAATTAGTGATACCATCTTCTTGCGATTTGCAAGATGAACAACTATTAAGCCCCTAATTGTCGGCCCAAGTGATTCCATCGCCGAAGAAAACATCACAACTATCTTCATTAAAATAATCGCATTCGAAAATTTTAGTCACAGATAAAATTGGTTAAATGAAAAAGTACATAAGAATGCAAATAAGGGTTCGAAACTCCTAATGTTATTATTTATTTAGTTAAGTCGGTTATAAAATCATTCCCATTGTATGGATCATTCCCGCATAACACCGTTAATCAGTTATGATTCCCTATATAGAATCAAAATAAAACATATCTTTTCTATCTTTAAACGAACAATATTCTCACGCTAAAAAAAAGCTCATCGTCCATTCATCTCCATTAATCAAATACTTATATATTTTTTTTTTTTTTTCACTTTTCTTGTCCTGCATAGTGTCAAGTAGAAATTTGTTCCTCGAATGTAAATCACAAAAAGTAAGCATACCCTATTATGAAGGAAACAAAAAATTCACAAACAACTAAAGAAAGTATCTAAATTTCGTTTGAATAATACTGAAGATGTATTTATTAAAAAAAACTGACCATAAATTTCTTTCCATAAACTTAATATATATTGACAACTGAAATAATTTGACTCTTTATTTAATTTTAAATTCAAAGGACATAAAAAAAAAAAAAAGTGTATTGTTTTAGTATAAACCACAGATATTCGTATTGAGATATTCGCTATGTTTTTACAAAATAATCCTTCCAAAAACAACTTTCTGCCCACGGTTCTTTCCTCACAATTATTGTCTAACACTTGCTTTAGTTTTTACCGGCACAATGGTTCTACATAATATGACTTTTCTTTCAATTTGATTAGTGGAATTTGCAAATGAAATGATGGTTGTCATTAATGCACATATTTAATATTTATTGGTAGCATGCTTACATGTTTTTTTTTCTTTATTAATGCTAATAATTTATATATATATATATATTTTACCACCCTCGTTTTTTAAACATATATTTAATTTGTCAAATACCATTTTAAATTTTGCATCATATTTTTCAAATTTATTTGTATATCAGTTTAAATAATTTTGTATTAGTCATTTTACATACTAACAGCAATTATTAAACACAATTTTATCACACACTAATCAATAATCAATTAGTAAAAAAACAACAACAATAAACAGCAACAGCAAAACCAAATAATTCTATAAATAAAAAAAAAATACATATGAATTTACATACCGACCTTAATTCAGTAAACCTTAGCAAACTCCAAAAAAATCTAAAAAAAAATCAACTACATATGCCAAAAAAAATTCTAAAACACTAACAAAATCTAGAGATTATAGTAAAATCTAGAGATAATACCCTAACAAAAAACAAAAGACTTTTTGATGCATTATTATTAAATTATTTTTTTAATTTTGACTGAATTAAAAAAAAAACTACATTATTTTTTAAATCCTTATTTTTATAAAATTTTTGTTAAAATGTTAAAGTCTAAATATTATAATTGTTTTAACATTTTTTTTTTTTAAATCAATTCGATTCCAATTAAATTTCTAATTTTTGACTCGCTGTTTTTAGCAACATTTGATACTTGAAGAAAAAACTTAAAAATAATTTTAATCAAATTCATAGACATGATTTTATCTGGACCAAAGAAAATAAGCTTTTTTCGTTTGTCTTCTATATATTTAGAGACAAACTATATGGTACTTTTCGTTAGATTTATTTTTTATTAATCACTGCATGAATTAATATTTAATTGAAAAATTGTATGTCAGTCGCCACACGGCATCTTGATGTACTAATAAAGGACAGATAAGGTTATGGCCCCAAATGATATAGATGCATTTCAAAGCATCTTGTTTGTATGAATCTCATAATTATTTATTATATTGAAAACATACTGCGTGTTCCTTGGCTTTTAATATAAAACACACACACACATATATATATTCCAACATAAAAACATAAAATAAAAGTATCAAAAATTAATTCAATTCAATAACAACACAATCAAATTAATCCGAAAAACAAATTCAATATTTATACACATAACATATTAATAATTAATTTTTTATAATTAATGGAGATGATCAATTACTCGTAACATCAGAACTTTTGATAAGTTTCAAATAATTCTAGTTAAAAATTGATCAGAACTTGAAGAATTACTCTCAATTCTAGTAACAAATATCTCCATATTTCTTATTCCTAAAATAGTAACAAAATCAAATTATTAAATATAAACTTAAAATCTGAAAACAATTTTAACCTAAATTTCCAATAGTAATATTGAATGCATACATAAAATAATACAAGTTTCAATCATTTGAATTGACCCCCCTTAATAATATGTATATTGATGGTCCCAAATAAACTAGCTACAGTACTATAAGGGGGTGAATAGTACTGTAAACTGAATAAAAATTTTCATAAACTCTTTTTAAAAATTCTTTTTGAAGAAAAATAATTATCTTTCAATAAACACAAGTTTCACAAAAATGCGGAAACAATAAAAATAGTAAAACTTGCAAATATAAATTTGCCTGACTAAATAAAAGGTCTTCAAATAATAATGTTATTAAAGTAAATTACAGAAAATTAAATAGTAATAAATATAAAGAGTGTAGGGATAGAGAATTGAAAACATCAAGATTTATACTGGTTCGACCCAACCGGTCTACGTCCAGTTCCAAGCCAACCACTTGAGATTTTCCACTAACATTTCTTTTACGGGCAAGAAACAAGCATGTGTTTTTACGAGTTCAAGTAACAAACTTAATACTTTTGCAGGCTAAGTATAAAACCTCTACCGATACTTTTTCCTAACTCAAGTAACAAAACTCTTCCGATGCTTTTTCAAAACTCAAGCGCCAAACTTATCTGGCATGTTTCTAAGCTCAGATACTAAACTTATCTCGCTCTCTTTGATTACTTGAAGGATTTTGTTGGGAAGACTTAATTAATTTGCCCTCAAAGTGTGAAATATTACTTAGTCTTCCTTGCTTCTTTAATATGATTTGCTTTGCTTTTATAGGTGAAAGACATGCACTTCAAGATGTGAAATAGCCATTGCATTAAGGTCTTGAGTGGAATATGGCTATTACTTTCACCTCTTGAAGGAATGATAGCCCATTGGAGCTCCTAAAGCAAAATATGGCTGTTGGGTGAAGGTCACAAGCAAGATGTGGCAGTTTTATCAAGGTCTTGAATTATAAATTGCTTGTTACTTCTAGCTTATAAATGAGATATAGCCGTTGAAGAATGAAGTTAATGAATCTTGGTAACTCTTGAAGCAATATCATTTCACCTAATGAACCTTGAAGCTCTTAAGGAAGTCTTCATTACTTTCATCTTATGAACTTTGTGACTTGTAGCTCTTTGAAACACATCTCTCCTTCTGAAGCATAGTATGACCATTGGAGATTTTGAAAGTCATATCCTTAAACCTTTCTTAGCTTGTAAAGTAATGATTACATTTTTTATCTCCTGAACCTCAAGCTTCTGATTGCAAGAATTAATAAAAACCTTCTTGAAAAAGTAGTAGCTTCATCTTCATCATGATTTACTTAATGATTGATTACAAAATTTGTAATAATATTGAAGTAACCATGATTATCCTTTTATCTTTTATGTCAACTTTTTGGTTAATTGTTATAGTCAAAACTCGATTCAACATATATTATTTTACTTTTTGTTATTTACAATTTCATGTATTTATGAATAATAAATTTATATAAATCAAGTTTACAATTTTGGACCATGAAAAAATATTAAAATATTTATAGGGGTAGGGGGGCAGATCAGTCCCCTCAAACCAGAGTTGGCCACCGGAAAAACACCTCTATTGCGGGTGTTTTCCAAACGCTGGGGGGCAACGGCCTATCCATGTCCTCCTCCTCTGCCCCTATATATATATTGATGAAACCTTGTAGGAAAAAGGGCCTCAAGCTTTGTCATTAAAAGTATTTAAACAGAATATGAGACATACATATCATTGCAAATATAGATCCTAATCTACAATCAAAATGATATATAGTAGAGAGTAGGGTTATCTTTGATAGTGTTGATCGTAACTACATGCAGAATCCAAACCTTTAACACAGCGGAACAGATTCTTGTTTATGTTACAGGTCAAATAGAGAGCTGGCTGAATTTATGGAGGAAGAAAATTTCCTTTAATGATTACTGTAGGAGTCTAACTCTAAGATTCTATAACTTCAATTTAAATAATAATAAGGATAAGGTTTATCAAATCCCATTAGCATTAGACTTATCTTTATCTTGGTAGAGTGATGGGATATCCAAACTCTATTAGTCACTAAGACAATTGCAATTATGATTATGAAAAACATAAGTTGGAAGGTTTGTTATTGTTAAATGACGATATTGTTCAATATTTGGCTGTTATTCATTGCGTCATCCTTTGTCTCTAATTTACAGTCAACATTCAAGAATGTATCTTTGATTATATTTTATTAGTTTTATTATATTCTTTAAAATTTATTATCACATATTAAATTAACCTTTATTAATACTTTATTTTTTGATATAAATTTTTTAACTGTTACATTGTTAAATTGAATTATTAATATCTAAATTAAATCTCTTAATCTCTTCACTTCATTATAACAATATAACATAAATACAAGTACATTAACGATATTGGCAAGCAATAGTATCTCAGGTCATTCTGTCCATTACTCTTTTATATAGGCCTTTTTTGTTTGTGTCGAAACTCGAAATTCTATTCTAATATTCCCATTTAATTAATGGTTGTTGTCATCGACAACAATTTTTTTAAGGAAAATTGACAAGAACTTATTGAATCAATTGCCTTTGGTCATAATAAATTTCATAGAAATTTTATACGATGAAAAAATAATAATCCGATTTATATCTTCATCATACTTAAATATAACACAAAACATAGGCATTACCAATACTAATCAATTCAAGTGAAGCTTTTCCTAAATTGATAGATGGAAATCAAATTAAAGCAACATCTCAAATATAAATTTGAGTCCATTAATTAATCGAATTAAAACTAGATCAAACTCAAATATTTTTGTGCTCATCTATTTATTTTAACTAATTAATTGGAGTGTTCTGGTTTGGATAGTTGAGCTCGTTAATTAGCCTCTAATTCTTCCTACAGAACGACTTCATTGTCGTGGCCGACCATCTAATAAACACACAAATTAATTGAGATTCTTTTAATCAATATATATATATATATATATATATATATATATATATCTCACTTTGTGGTCTTTTCTGAAGGGTGCTTCCTGCAATACCATCTAAATCAAACCAATAATTAGATCTCAACCTTCAAAATTTTAAAATCAAAGTTTGTTAATGACAACAGCAATTCCTGGTCAGACATTAAAATCGATACTGAAACTCCAAAATTATATATATATATATATATATATATATATATATATATACGCCCAAAGGAGGGATAACACAACCCAATTCCTCATGACATTAACAAGCCCAACAACAAAGCAGAACAAAGCCTAATTCAAGTGAGGAGAGAAAAAGCATCAAACTAAATATCCACAAAATCAATTTCCAATTTCGTGCCAACTGCTGCCATCATATAATAACCCACCATTTAAACAAGATTATCAAACTAAGTAATTAATTGTACAGGTAGATTTAGACGTAGTCGTGACTAGAAAGCTTTTTTAAGTCAGAAGCTCACATGAATATATATATATATATTTTTAGCACAAAAACCTTGTAATCAAGTAATGACTCAAAATTTGCAACATAATTTCGTAATTTAATCACCTTGAGTTTCTTACTTAATCGACTAACTCAATTATTGATAACCCACTCAATGAAAATACTGATAATAAGATTTGTTACCAACTCACAAATCAAGTAATAATGATGTCAATATAACATAGGTTTTGAATTTAATTTGTAGATACAAGTTAAATAGAAATAAATGTTAAGCATACGTCTAAACCATTACATTACAATCAGTTTCAGTAAATCGGAAGAGTTTGTAATCCCGCAACGTAGATCTCAATTTCATAATTACAGCTGTTAAAAAGGACCGCCTGAAAGGTGTCTTACCCAAAAAATCATAGTCTCATGATACATCAATTCTTAATAAATATTATTTTATGCGAATAAAATAATCTAACACTTTTTTTTTGAGAAGAAATATTACAATGGTGATAGGTTAATAATTAATAATACATGAGTATGTACAATATCAGCATCCTTCAAATGAACTCGAGGTGTTGTATAGCATAAACTACAAACCTCTGATCTAGAAATATGACAACAAACATAATAATCAAACCGCAAAATACAGAATTAAAGATCACATTGAGAAACAAATTAACAGAATTAAAGCACGCAAAATACACAGAATCTCAACCCTTTTGTGATGTATTCTGCAGTGTCCTTATGCCTTACCATTAAATTAAAACTGCTATCTTTATAACAGAAAAAATAGATTGAAAACCTTCAAATGATGCATTGTTTTAGGTTGGCTCCAAGATTGTTTGAGGTAAAGAGATTGAACATACAAATGTTTTGCAAATTACACAATCAAATATCGACTCAAAATCAGATGCATGCTATTTTTCCGTAGAGTTAAAATTGAATGGTCCAAATACTTTCTTCGCTTTGCTTTTCTTTTTTTTTTTTTTTTTTTGGGGGTATATCTCAACTAGGAGTACCTCAGGGTTGTCAACTACCAAAGAAAACCAAAAGCAGTAGAGAAGGAAGCCGTGTGTCTGTACCAGTCAATATATAAATTTTGAATGCATCAATTCCTTCGTAAGATCGTCTCCAAAATCATTACCGTTATTTTTTTATTATAAAATATTAAGGACTGCAAAGATTCTTCAAATCCTCTTCTTTTGCATACCAACCTGGTATTATCTTCGATACGTGTGGATATAGATCCTTGTACGAATTTCTTATTGTTCCTTCTGCAACTCCAGTCGCAAGCGATATTTCTGCCATCAAAATTAATATTATATTACATTAATTAATAATTTACATGAACAAGTTCTCATTTTGTATGAACGCAAAAGACGATTAAAAACCTTTCAAAGGCTTCTTGTCCTCTGAAAGCTGGGATATAATATAAATTACTGCTGCTGCAATCGATATAGGACTCCTCCTGAAAAAGAAAATGCCATATAAATTAGAGAAGAAGCAAAAAGGCGTGCTCATCTACATGCAATTACCATTTGACGTTAACGATACTGTGTAGTCCAACAAGGTGGACTCCAGAACATTGCAGACACAGATTTTTAGCCATATATTCTATTTCCTTCCTTTTTTTCTTTAATGCCAACAGAATAGGAAAAGTTTGTTGGAGAAAAAGACAACAAAAGAATACAGACCATGGAAAAAAACAGAAATTACTAATGCCCCTTGTCTTATTAATGCAAAAGAAGACACCTTGTAGAAACCTTAAATCTGAAGTCGAGAAAGAAAGTCACCTCATCCCAAAGCAAGCAGAAAAGATAAGTGATTTTTTTAAAAAGAAAACAAAATAGCAGTTCTGTTCTACCCAGAGTCTTCAAATCTTCACATAATTGCAGTAGCATATCATATTTGAGGAAATATACCTTCAAAATCTAACTAATCTTAAATGTGGAGTCAAGTTTGGACAAATTTCAATCAATTATTGTTTTACAGAGATTTGAGACAGACTAAGGGCACTGGTGCCAAACTGAGATAATTAGTGAACCTGACCACGCCTGTTGCTTAGCAAGGAAAATCTACGGTATTGCACTCTTCACTACTCACTAGTATAAAGTGGACCCAACTGGAAATGCAAATGGTTCTCCCAAATGATTGTAGAAAACAAAATGACAATATAGATGGAAAAGAAAATCATCCGTAAAAAGAAAGTTCTGCTAACATGTTTGGGAATAACATCAGTATAAACCAGACCAGAAAATTGTAATCTCTATAAGACTTATGATCTATACAACTAAGAGAACTCGATATTCTATCTTAAAGGCAAAGTGGAGGTGCAAATATTCTGTCCATGCTATAAAAGCATATATTTTTATTACTTAAACTAAACGATGGAACTATTACCAAAGAAACATTTATAAACCAGTGCTAGACAATTTAATTATTTCAAAGTTTCAGTCTTATACAATTCACTACTTCAAAATTCAGCTTTTAATTCTTTAACACTTGCTTTCAGTAAAACCCCTAATAATGTTCTCAGTTCCTCACGTTATGACTTCCATAGCTTTTTTCCTAGTTTAACCAAAAATCATCCAATTACTTTAAAGCCATTGTACCTAACCATACAGGCAATGTATCACTTTAATCTAGTGATAAATGTCTTCACCTTCAACAGCTAATTATATCTTGTGAAGTTCCCTCAAGGAGAACCAAAACCAACAAAAGAGAGTCAACAATAACTTCCAATTGTGCCTTATCCTTCTGCTATAAGGATACCTGTAGGTTCTTAAAAAAAAAGAAAGAAAGATCATAGTACCTAATGTCGAACTCTTCCGACTTCTGCACGGCTTCTTGGGCAGCTTTAACTGCTTGATTATTCATGCCAAGATTTGAACAAAAACGCCTCTACATTTGGAGTAGAGACTATATTAGTGATAGATAAAGATTGTATGTAATGAAATTTACCAAAACCGTACGTCCAATACTACAATATGCAACATGAATAAATCAATAACATTTTGTCCAACTCTAATAAGAAGAATGAAAACACACCATAAAATCCCCAGCATGTATTGTTCCTAAATCCACTGGTTCACCTGGTGCCAACCCCAGTTGTTTCACTACGTACTCTTTTGCTCGGCCAATTTCCTTCTTCGAGGCCCCATTGGCGACAGAGCAAATTTCTAGTTGAAATCCATAGGTTCAGGGAAGCTCAATCACAAAGGGAAAGATAATTCAGGAAGCATCCAGATGTATGTTAAAAGTGTCATAGGCTGTACCCTTTACAGTTCGAGGCTTGTCTTCTTGTCGACAAGCTATGTAGAGGCAAGCAGCCAATAAGGCATCCTGATTTCTTCCTCTACTGGACTTCATATCTTCCACCTTTTTGTAGATCTCATTGGCCCGATCCTTCAGGTAAAAACAAATGTGAAGCTAGAGTAAAAAAAAAAAAAATTACAGTATCAACTCCCTATTCAAAAAGTAAACAGAAATGTGAGACCAACAAGGTAGTTATCCAACATAACATTCAAAATTAATAGAACATAAAATTTCAAACACATTTCAACCCTTCAATATTTTTCTTCAAACACATTTCAACCCTATTCTTCAATATTGTATAAAGGAAAAATCATAAAGGATTTGTCAGATCCACAATATTTTTCTTTATTTTTCATCCTCCATGAGAGAATATTGATATATGCACCAACGAACTACTGTCAATAGGAGCGCCAACAGAAAAGAAAAAGGATAGAAAAAAGATTGTTCACTCTTTTGCCCAACTAAAGTTCCATCGAGCTAGTACCCATTTTTATTTAAAGGGCACCAGACATGTTTCCCATGACTCTTAAAAGTATTTCAAGCCTGATTTAAGTCGTATGCATGTTCAGGGTTTTACGTGAACTCTCTTTTTGGCATTGCATATTAGATCAATAAATTCTGCAAATACTAAACAGCAAAACAGATTCTGCAAATATCTTGTGGGAACCAATTTCTCGTATATATACATTCAAGTTACATAAGAGGAAAATGAAGGGGATTTTCATATTAGAGAATTCCTGGGATGTGCATGATCCATGATGAAAAAGTACGAGATCGGTTAATTTTTCATTTACCAATAAGCTCCTACAAATGTAATTTATACTGAGAAATGTGTTTCAATTTTCTTAGATTACAGAAACAAGATTGAAACATTTAAGTTAAAAATTCCTAAGAGCTTCAATTTCCAATTCTTTAAAATCAAAGTTTCTGTCCATGGATCTATATTACAACATTCAATCCAAAAATCAGCTAACAATTTCACCTTAGAAGGTAATAGGGATTAAGAAACTAAAACTAAATGGTAATTAACTTTATGTTAATCTAACAGGTAACCTAGTGTTCTTAAATCAGATTCTAACAAAGCCCATTCTAATGGGCAAAGTTTGCAATAGTATCACCATTCCACAGTGTTAGCCCTAAAGAGTCTCATATTCATGCAATCTCCAACTTCTACTTGACTACAAGATAAAATAATCTATACATAGTAATATACACAAAGTTTCCAAGAGCCTGCCTCCAACATTGCTAGCCCTAAAGAGACTCATATTTATTCAGTCTTCAACTTGCATTGGGACACAAGATTAAATCATTTACTCATTATACATGGATATAAATTTTCAATCGGTGAGTGCCATACCTTGATAGTTGCAACAAGACCCAACCTGAAACAAAGATTTAATTCACCTTAGCAATGAACTGGCAGTAAGTCATTTCTGCAAGCTGATAAAACAAAATTACGCATTCCTACAATACAAACTTATTCACAACCACCATAGAATTCTATTATCATTCTCTCCTCTCCTAAACACCTTTCACCAGAACTAGTAAGACTTGAAGAAGTCAACAATTGCACTGAATCAAATAAGCAATGATGCCTACCCAAGTCAAATGAAAGATCAATTAAACTACCCCTATCCAAATTCAGGAAAAAATAAACATTTCTAGGTTATTCCATTGATTTTATTTTGCACACAACACAATAGTAAAGAAAGCAAAACGTCCTGCTTTAATGTTTTGTAGGGTTGCATAATACAGTTGCAAACAACTTCTTGTAAGCAAAAATCCACCATCCAAAAAACAAGCATTCAAAGACACAACAAAACGGAGAATCACGATCCTTTAAAAAAAATAAAAATAAATCCAACCAGAAATTAAATGCTAACAATACCTATCAGACATAGTAGCTATAGTCTTAAACGCCAAAATCAATCCCCGATCCGGGTTGGAACCCCTATTCTGCCATCGGCCCAAGGAAGAAGAGAGGAACTCTCCAGAAGCGCCGTTAGGTTTAGCGATGACGGTAGAAAGACCTCCGTCGGCCAAGAGAGGATTCGTAGGGCCACCGACACGGACAGGGTCATTATCACCAGACTCATTGGCGAAAGTCCTCCATTCAGATGTCTCATCGATCGAGTGCGATTCAAGCACCAATCCACACTCTGAACACACCGTATCCCCCGCCGAGTGGTCGAACACCACCTCCGTCTGCCGTTTGCAGTCGGAGCAGAAAGCGTCCCCCATTTATCACAAGAACAAAGAACAAACAAAAATCTATGCAATTTGACTCGCTTATCTTGAAAACAAAAAAAACAAAAAAACAAAAAAAAAAAGAAGAACAAAAACAAAAAATGGATCCTTTTATTCAAATAATCCCTTTCAGTTAGCTAATTACGGATTACTTTTGGGGTTCAGCGAAGAATGAAGGGAAAGAGAGGAAGAAGAGAGAAACAGAACTCAGGACAAACACATAGGGGATATTTATAAACAACAACCAAGGGTTTGGAATGGAGAAAAAGTTCAAGTGCGGTGAGGACTATAATTATTAGGAGTTGTGCATAATTTGAAACGGTTGGTTTAGAGAAGTAAGGAAACTAGCGTTGAGATTGATTTTAATTTTGGTTGTAAATAAGTGTGTGGTATGACTGGAAATTTCGCGGGATTTTAGGAGCGAGTTAGGTTGGGACGTTGGGTTGAGATCGTGAGTTGTCTGATTCAATGATTTTAGTTTTTACAACTTAGTTGGAGAATTGGGGAGTGTTTGGATGCAAGGTAGTTGATGTCCTTGGGTTTAGGATTTGGGAGTGTTTGGATAATAGGCAGCTGATATGCTACAGTGTGAATTTGGTTTGGAATTATTCAAATTTGATAGGGTTGGGGAGAAGATCGATTGGTCAAGTTTTTTAGGCATGATTTTTGTGTGCCTATAGAGGATGCTATCATTTATCATGATATAATAGTAATTTTTTTTTTTTATTTTGAATGATATAATAGCAGTAATAATTATTTGTCCGATTTGTTGGTGACTTTATTTCATTACTAAATAAAAAAAAATACTTTTTTGATCTGACCTATCTGCCAAATATCTATTTGGGTGTTAGGTAATAAAATTATACATTTGAAGTTCATATGGTATATTTTGAGGTGTACTATAGAAATCTAATACATTTAGAGTTTACCTATTAAAAATTAAGTACATTTAATTCGATTTAAATAAAAATAATTGTGTTGAAAACACTGATATGTATCAAATTTTTATACATTAACCCACAAATATGTAATTTAAATACGTTAGTTTCAAATAGACATTTGGTGTTATATCATCTCCCAAAAAATCATTTTTCCATTATTAAATATTTTAAATCTTATCAAATCACAAGAAACTCTTAAACAATTCAAATGCTACCCAAATTTATTTCAAACTCATTTATGATTGACTCTGTGCATTTACATGTAAACAAATGACGTTGCTATCTCTCTTTCTCTCTATATGTATACATATATTATTGAACCAATTGATATTGGTCTAAGTGGTTAGAAATCTAGGTAACTTAAGTAAATTTTTTGAGTTCGAGTTTTATGTATGTAAAATGTATCCTTCAAAATTGGGTATGCAAATCTTCGATCAAAAATTAGTTTAGATGTAGATTTAGAATTAAGGTAATCTAATTTTATGGAATGGACAAGTACAGAAGAAAAATCAAACTAACGGACAAATACGGAAGAAAAACCAAATTATCTTATCAATATATTTATGGAAAAGAGAGGGAAAAAAAGGGAAAGGGATCATTCTAGTAAGTTTTTTTTTTTTTTTACTGAAAAGATAATTCTAAGCAAGTGAGTAATGGATTGCGTGCAACTTTAATTAGAAACTATTAGTCTTAATTACAAATTCAGAAGCTGAATCTATTTGAAGAATGAAATCTTGAAATATGTTTTTATATGATAAAGTTTCTTATAATGTGCTTTTGCCCTAACCCTTTATCTTATTTGTCATTCAAAACTTCTAAAATTGTCTTCAATGTGAATTTATTCTATGATTGATTTGGGCCACCTTTTTGTGACAACTTCCTCATCTTGCAAGTCCATGTGATTTGCTGAATCAATTGCTTCCATGTTTGATTTGCCTGCTGTCGTTATAATTATCAACCAAAATTCATCCCATTGATTTCATTTGATTTGTAGGCTTCCATTGATTAAAAAATACCGCATGCAGCTAATAATTTGAGAACAAATTTATTACACAATAATGTGAAATTTTTTTAAATAAATTAGAGAAAAATCCCTGGTAAAAATAAAAAAAGATTCCACAATAAAATTAAATTAGGAATTACTACTATCTAATCGAGTACTCAACCCATCTTTCTCATATTTTTTTTTTATTGTTATAAGCTTTTATTTTTAATTAAAATTGTTCTTATGTGAAATGGTATTAAAAGGGATTTGATGGAGTTATAATGCCCAAAAAATCCATAAATTTTAAGAGTACGCAAATAGAATTGAAGAAATGAGGCTTCAAGTCATAAGGCGTGACTATGCCTATTGAAGTGTGATACGCCGTGCCCAGGACTTATGAAGCATGTTCTTTTGCCTGTATTTTTCCCCCCTATGAATTTTCTTTTAATTTTTATGATTATTTACTGTTTCGTAATTACAAAGCTTATTTCAATCTTATGTTTATTTATAGGATTACCTTAGCTAAAAATACTCTCCAAACACATTTTTTATTTTGAAATCAATTCAAACCCTAGAGAGATTTTTCTTCCCTTGATCCTCATTCCTGAAATTCCTATGAAATCAACAAGCTTCAAATGATTTTTTATTGATGGCTACTCATAGAATCAACATCTCGAGTTGATTTTTCAAGAATCAATTTCGATTTAATGATTACATTAATTGAAGTTATGTTCTATATGCTCTATTAAAGTCCCTACTTGAAAGAGAAATTTAGAATACGTCTGATATACCACGTCATCCGTGCGCCAAACTAATAAAATGAAGTCAAATCATGTATTTTAGAGTCTAATTTTTTTTTAATTAATCAATTGATTGGTTACATTTTTGCCAATCTTGTATTGGTTAAAGTATCACTTATCATAGTTTTACTAACTTGGCATATTAATAACGTGGTGTACCGTAAGATCTCTCTGGAAAAAAATGCAAGCATAACAATATTAAGCTTAATAAATTTTGATTTAAGCCTAACATCAG
Source organism: Euphorbia tirucalli (assembly GCA_039660915.1). Taxonomy (NCBI): domain Eukaryota; kingdom Viridiplantae; phylum Streptophyta; class Magnoliopsida; order Malpighiales; family Euphorbiaceae; genus Euphorbia; species Euphorbia tirucalli. Next base: position 59,507,210 of record CM077637.1, read on the forward strand.
GCTCAAGTCTTAAAATAAGTTGGGCTTCTTCAAAGTGTTGAAGTGCATTGTCAGCCCATGTGGGTCCGATTAAAAATCTAAAAGTCTACATTTTTCGAGCCCAAAATAATATTTTTTTTTTTTTTTTTTTTTTCACTTTACAATGAAAATTGTACCTAGAAAAGTTTTGCTACTTTGTACCTTGTGCTGCTGTACACTCTTACGTTACTTGACCATTTAATTAATCTTTTCAAATTATATTAGATATATTTTCCTTTCATCATTATTTTCCACTACATTTAGGGATGTAAACGGAGCGGCGCGGAACGGGGATTGGCAATCCCATCCCCGTTCTCCGGCTAGGCGGGGATCCCCATCCCCGTCCCCGTTTTATAAACGGGGACGATCTTCATTCCCATCTTCCTCGTCGGGGATCCCCGTCCCCGTTAAGATTTTTTTTTTTTTTGAAATTTTAAATAAAATTCAATTTGGTACAAAAATAAGTTAAAAAGCATATTGCAATTTGGAGACCATTAAGAAAGTGATATTTAATTAAAATATTACAACTACTAATATTATTATTTCAAAATATAGTACAGGAGTCCAATATACATAAATTAAATTAGATATTTCTAAATTGATAAATTCTATCAAGTGCAAAGGCTAAATTTTAAGTTTTGCACCTGAGCAGAAGTTCCGCAAATAAGTACACAATTGCATATATTTAGTATCAGCAGTAACAATTAAGCACAAACTTTAAAAGTGAAAGAGGAATGGAAAGCAATCTCTAATTTTAGTTTTATTATTATAAAATTTAATTATTTATGTATATATATAGATAAATAATAAAATAAATAAATAAACGTGGATTTAACGGAAATCTCCGTCGGGGACTAAACGGGGATGGGGACGGGTTCGCGGGGCGGGGGAGATAAATCTCATCCCCGTCCCCGTTTAGTAAATGGGAACAAAATTATCTCCGTCCCCTCCCCGCGGGGATTCTAAACGGAGAATCCCCGTCTCCGTTTGGGCTGACCCCCATGTCCGCGTTGACAGCCCTAACTACATTCCTTCCTTTTCTTATGCTCTAGCAGCCACTTTAACAAAAAAAAATAAATAAATAAACTATTGATAATCACTAACAGCTTGGATAAAGATTTTTAGAGGATTAAAAAAAAAAAAGTTAGAAGTAACCTCATTTGAGGGAAAATTTATTCGAAAGAAGAGGTTTTATAAATGTTTCTAACTATATTTTCTTTATACTCTCAACACTCCAAATTGGATTTGGTTGCTCGATCCCAATTGGGAATTTTGGATTTAAAGGGGGTTCTAATATGATATGAAGCTTAATTTTAATAATACTAGCATTAATTTTTTTTAAAAAAATTAAAACAATAAAAAAGGAAAATTCTATTGAAAAATATTTTTAAAAAATAGGTCACTCGGATCTACGTATGGCAGTAAAATGGACGTGTGTTGTTGGGTACCTAACGTAATACTATCAAGTATAATAGATCGACAAGTAATAAAATGGATAAGTCCATATATCGTTCCAACAAGGATTGATGAATGGTACAAATTTAAACAAAAGTGGTTCTAAATGAGAAAAGTTTGTGACAGAAAATATCAATAGTATTGAAAGAGTGATTTTATAACCAATGAATACTAAAATTAACAGTTCTAAAGCACTAATATGTAAATGAGAAGACTTGAAATAGATCTAGTGAAATCAAGTTCTAAATGTGGAGTAAGCACACACAAAAGCATGGAAACAACTTGTGTTTCCTCTTAACTTGTATTTTCATTATTACATGTAATCTAGTATCTTTCACTGACTTCACCATAGTCAACGTTCGTTGTACTATATATCCTATGTCCTAAATAATTAACCAGAGCAGCCACCACAATTAGAGTCAAAAATATGCATTAATGGCAATAAAGCACCAATAACAGAGCGCACCTTTAAATGAACGTCTAACATACAATCCAAATATATATATATATATATATATATATATATATATATATATATATATATATATATATATATATAAAGGGGATCTCATAGCATTAAAGGGTAATCTTCAGCTCCCGGCATTGTCAAATCCTTCCCTCCTATTTGTGAAAGCTTCGGACTTTCCTGTCTTCCAAACCAAAGCTCTTACCCTTTCCTTTTCCAACTTCTTCCGCACCTTCAACACCCTTTGTCTTCCGTTTACCACCCAAACCACCGACACCTATCTGACAAAACCCCTTTTCACCCTATTCATTGAACCGACCCTGTGAAGCCTTATTTTCCACCATCAATGGCTTCTAACAAGAAATTGAATCCCAATGCTGTTCCATATTTGCATCATCTCATTATCAAAAAGGTGACAGGGGCCTATGAAAAAGTACTGACTCAATCAGTCTTCGTTTATCATCAACCTGTACCAGATTGGGGATTCTCTTTCTACCCCATGCCACTTCTCTTCAACCTAAACCCCCAGACCAAATATTTTGTAACCTCAAACTGATAGGAAAGGCCTTGATTTCATGACAGAGAGAGGATTTGAATATAAGCCTACTTCAATTGAACTGGAGTTTGCCAATGTTCAAGCAACAGCTGATGGAACTCCTAAGTAACCACTGTTCTCGCCCAGCAAAATCCACACTATAGCCTATACTGGACTCAACCCAGCAAGAGATGGTTCTGTTGAGCAAAAATGTGCTACAAAAAGAAGAAGGCTAACGCTCACCCCTATGAATTTCACCAACAGTGTTGGAGCAACCAGGTTTTACAAAGCTTTCAACAATCATGAATGGGATGTTCCCATCAACAGAAAGACTTGCAAAGCCTGCTGTGCTAATATTCAGGGGAAAGTTGCATTTACCAACCATTTCAAGAACTCAGTCTTCAGCTGCAACAGAAGTGACTATTTACCAGTGGTTCTTTCCTTTCTTAGCCCTGGTGTGCCTTGCTCTAGGGTTATTATGGTTCACAGACAAAGGAAAACCATAATTAACTCAAGTCATTCTGAATCAGGCCATACCTTGAAGGACTAAAATCTGTGTCCATCGTTGGCAACCCTGTGTGAATTGGAATCTGGGGTGAATTGAGGACATAAATAATAGTTCCAGACCTTTGGAGATTTTAGTGGTTAATTGACTCCATTTTAGGTGGCCTACTCAACAGAGGCAGCTCCATCTAGTGGCCGGCTATACACTTTGGTAACATCCCCAGTGGATCCTTAAAAAAAAAAGTGTAATGAAGGGCCATTGATCCACACCAGAGCCATGGGTTGGAATTTCCTAATGCATTCACATTCATCATATCATAAATGTTTCATATGCTCTTTTGATGCTCAATAAGCATATATTATGCCATTACATGTAAATGTCCATGTTCAGGCTACAGCACGCAGCAAGCCAGAATTAATGAAGCATTTCACATCCAAACCCAAACCTCCAACACTTGGGGCAGGCAAAAGATAAACCACGAAATATCATCAAGGACAATCCTATCATGATCCCGGTGGAATCGTCAAGGCGCACTAATCCTAAGACAATCCAGTGCTAAGATATCCACTTGGCTGGCCCACTCTTATACTTGGCCATCGTTCATAAAAAAAAAAAGTCTTCAGCGAGAGAATCTCCAACATGGAAATCCGAAAGGATGTATTGGTAATAAGAAGAGAGTGACATTCAGAGTCAGAGTCACTTTTGATTTTCCTATCGCATTCATTCTGATGTCATCATAATGATACTACACATGCTTGATTTTCTGCTTAGATTTTCATATTGCATGCATCGTGCCATTGCATATAAACACCCATCAGTAGGTCATTGCATTCAAACCACAGTGGCATCAACGAAATTGTCACTACAAATGATGGCTACTGGCTCAGTTGTACCATCCCTAACATAATCATCCCTGGCAAAGTGTTCCCCAGTAGGATCATTCCCACAGATTCTCCAACGAATTCCTCAGGCAGGTTCCTAGCAAGGCTCCCCACAGAGTCTCCAAAGATCTACAGTGAGATCAAATGGATCAGAATACTCCCCAGCTGAGTTCACAGCTAAAACGATCCCCGCTGAATCATTATCCTCAGTAGAGTCATCCGACGGAGATCGTTAGAAGTCATAAGTTCACTCCCCAGCATAGTGCAGATACCAAACATATTATCAAAAGCATCATGACACATGCATACACATAAATCACGGACGCATTCAAGCATACATGCATCAAACCAACATAATGCTGCTTCTTCGCCACATAGAAGGGACAACACATATCTCTCTCTTCGACCTTGTCACCACATAGATAGGGAAGAATGTCTGTTGATGAAATTCTCGCCTTTAACAGGTATCTGGGGGTAAAACAACAGACCAATTTGTTCAACCTTTCCACCTACATAGGAGAGGAAGAACATCCATTTCAATCCTATCGTCACATGGGCAGGAAAGAAATACCTATCTGAGGAGTTTCTTGCCTTTAACAGGGATCTAGGGGCAAGACGACCATTAACCTAATGCTGCTTCTTCGCCACATGGAAGGGACAGCATATCTCTCTCTCTTCAACCTTGTCGCCACATAGACAGGGAAGAATGTCTGTTGATGAACTTCTCACCTTTAATAGGTATCTGGGGATAAAACAACAGACCAATTCGTTCAACCTTTTCGCCACATAGGGGAGGAAGAACATCCATTTCAATCCTGTCGTCACATAGGCACGAAAGAAATACCTATCTGAGGAGTTTCTTACCTTTAACAGGTATCTGGGGGCAAGACAACTACTAACCCCGTGCTATCTCTTTGCCATATAGAAGGGACAACACATCTCTCACTTCGACCTTGTCGCCACATAGATAAGGAAGAATGTCTGCTGACGAACTTCTCGCCTTTAACAGGTATCTGGGGGCAGAACAACAGACCAATTTGTTCAACCTCTTCGTCACATCACAGAGGAAGAACACTAATTTCAATCCTGTCATCACAGAGGCAGGAAAGAAATACCTATTGAGGAGTTTCTTGCCTTTAACAGGGATCTAGGGTCAAGATAATAATCAACCTCGTGCTATCTCTTCGCCTTATAGAAGGGACAACACATATCTCTCACTTCGACCTTGTCGCCATATAGGTAAGGAAGAAATGCCTATTGAGGTTTCTTGCCTTTAACAGGTATCTGGGGGCAAGAAAATCTTATATCCAACATCACGGGTGTGCTCCACCACAGTGAGCCAAGATCACGGGCATGCTCTACCACAGTGAGCCAACATCACGGGCACGCTCCACCACAGAGAGCCAACATCACGGGCGCGTTCCACCACAGTGAGCCAACATCACGGACGCGCTCCACCACATTGAGCCAACATCATGGGCATGCTCCACCATAGTGAGCCAACATCACAAGCGCGCTCTACCACAGAGAGCCAATATCACGGGCGAGCTCCACCACAGTGAGCCAACATCACGGCGCGCTCCACCACAGAGAGCCAACATCACGGGTGCGCTCTACCACAGTGAGCCAACATCACGGGCGCTCTCCACCACAGTGAGCCAACATCACGGGCGCGCTCCACCACATTGAGCCAACATCATGGGCGCGCTCCACCACAGTGAGCCAACATTACGGGAACTCCACCACATGGAGACAACAATCAACTTCATATTGCTTCTTCATCACACAGAGGTAGATAGTGCATTATCTCTTATTTCAACCGTGTCGCCACATAGACAGGGAAGAAATATCTATTGAAAGATTCGCTTGCCTCTAACAGGTATCTGGCGGTGAAGCAATTCAATCGTATTTATTCTTGATTGAGGGGGCAAAAATTTTTGTTTCCAAAATTATCGATCAAGAAATAAATACGTTTCTTGACATCAATTTCATAGAAACTCCACCACACGGAGAAGAACTCTAAGTTCGTGCTGCCTCTTCATCACAAAGGAGGCATAGTAAGTTTCATTCAGCCTCTAGTGAGCCAATATTACGGGCACGCTCCACCACAGTGAGCCAACATTACAGACACACTCCATCGCAGTAAGTCGACTTGGAACCATGGCCGGCGCCTCCAACAAGGAACACCAGGTATGTTTCCTTTTCCTCCCTCACCACGCTTCCAGTCGCGAGACCAAATTCGATCTAGGCTCCACAGCCCACGATGATCCGACTTTGATCCCGCGAGGGGCAGCCTGTGAGCACGGGTTTTTCCCGGTCTCGATGATGAGAGTCCCTTGATTACCTGTGGACCGGACAAGCTTGAACGGGACTCAAAAGTGACCGGAATGCCACCTGGAAAATTTCAAATGACTCAAGAACCTGGCTATCCGCGATCCGAAACCCCCGAAAATGTCTCCCGAGAGACCTCTAAGGTTTAAGGTGCATGCCTGAGGTTTGGTCTTTTCTCTCCAGCCTTCGCTAGAGCTGGGCGGCTCTAGTGGGTAGGACAGGTTGCCTTGCAAAGTCAGGCAACTTGTCTTACAGAGAGGAGGTATAAGCAGTTTGCTGATTGATAGAATGAAAAAGGAGAGAGGCAGATAAAAAAGGGAGAAAAAGAGAGATGGGGGGGAGGGACTTTTGAGAGACTTTCGGTTCTCAAGCAAGAAAAAACAGAGAGAAAAAGAGAAAGAAAGAAAAATCAGAAGAGAGGAAGAAAGGAAGAAGAAGAGAAACCGAGAGAAAAACCCAAAACACTCTCCCCTAAATCAATCCTCAATCATTAACAACACAACCAACAACCTCTACTCATTGATTTGGGATCGTTCCGGCTTAGTTTCGGGTCGTTGAAGGATTCATCCAGTTGAAATCCAGGGGCCATTCCAAGGCTTTCAATCCGTTTATTGACGCTCCAAGCTTCAAAGCAACAATCCGGGTAAACTCTGAGAAACCTTAAAACTTGTCTGCATTTGATTTTCTATGCGTTTTTATCATTTTTGTAGAAATCCGAAAACTGGTCTGCCCACCATAGCCGTACGGCTGTGTTCCTCAGGAACAGAGCCGGCCGGCTGTGTTTTTGAAGAATAGAGCCAGCCGGCTCTAACCCAGAGCCAGCAAACCCTGTTCTTTTGGGATAGATCCCTGATCTGTCCTAAACAGCCGAAACAACCCGTTTTCCATTTTGATTTTTTCTGTTGGGATCATTTTTGGCCCGAAATCATTTGTATGTATTTGTATTTTGATTTTCTGACTATTGCATACTCGAATATCAGGGTTTTCAGTATTTTTCGGGATTTATTTTATAAGTTTTGGGGTCGTTTCATCCGATTCGGATCCATTGCCCAGCATTTGCGGACCCCCGAATCCCATAAAATCCCCGGAAAATATTGAAAATGAGTAAAATAATATTTTTACAAATTTTTGGTGTGTTTATTGCACTTTAAACCCTAGATGGAATGTGTATTTAGGAACCCACATGAACGGAACCCCAAGTTCCAGGATAACCGACCCACAAAAATGGAAATTTGTATGAAACCGAGCCAAATGGTTTTCCAAAATTGATTTTCCAGCACAAAAATTACAGGGCGTTTCAAAACTGATTTCCAGGTTTAACCGGTCTGACCGGTCGAGTCGAACCGGTTACCCCCTAAACGCATGCTCCCTTATCCTAAAATCCCCATTCTGTCCTGATTTGAGTCCTACTTGTGTTTATAATATAAACTGTGCTAACCAATCTGTTTTGCAGCATTTATTTTTATTTTTGCTGTATTTAATATATTAATTCGTGTAACTAGGCAGTTGTATTATTTTTAGATCCTTGTGTACTCTAGGCGATTGTAAAGGTAAGGACGAGAGTTTTATATTTTATTCAATTTGGTTGTATAATCGGCCTCTATTATTCTTTTGTATATTTGTGTGAATGGTTTAATTTCCCGCAATTTATTTTATGCATTCCTGCCTTAGCATCGGCTTAATAAAAATAAACAAATTAGGGTTAGAAAAGATAATAAACTGAATAAATATGACTTTATAAATAATAAACGAATACAAGCTTGAGGTAAGTAGGTAAGTTGCCCGAACCCTGAATCTCTGGATTAGGTACAGTAGTCTACGCTCGGTAGGGAGCTGTACCAGAAATTTCCGGATAAGTTGATTCGGGTGGCGACTCTGTTACTGATCTCGGGATTTAGGTTTCGAGGTCTTTAAGTTAAAAACGGGAAAATATTTTCTACAAACGGATTTCCGAATTAAATCAATAGTTTTCCCAACTCAAGATAAACAAAACCCATTTTTCCCAAAAACATCACTAAAGTAATTTAAATCTTTTTCCCCGGCCCGCTTCGCCGCGTCTCGTTTTCTTTTCCTTGAAAAGGTCATCTGCTCACACATATGTAACAACATGCTTCTAATTCCATGTAGATATTGTCAACATTGGTCCAAATACCATTCCTTGGACCTAATGGCTTTAAAAATATATATAGCAAATAATTAATTAATTATATGTGAGAAAATGCAAAGAATTAAGATAATAAGCAAGTTAAACCAAAATCCATCTGACTAAAATATTGATGAATGAGATCAAGTATTAGTAGTAAACATGGTAATCCAAAAATAAATTTGCATGAACTTCCCTCATCTGCAATTTCACCAAGCAGAGTATCAAGTTGTCACCAAAACTGTATAAATTTATGAAAGACAATAAATCAAAACAACATTTCAAGGAAAGAATTCAACATAGAATGATTGGTTTATTGTTTTTTTTATCTACTTTGAACTACTAAATTAAAGAAAATGGTAGTGTATAGTCCTTGATTGTCATTATTTGATCAGAATTTTAGGTTGGGTTGCTTCTCAATTAATGGCTAAAAAAACATAAAGAGAAACGTAAAGTGAGATATTGTGTATTTGGGTTTCAATAATTTTGAATTTAAAGTTTTTTTTTTTACTAATTCTTTGAAACATCTAAGATATTAATTAACTGTTATAAATGTTATTAATGGCATAAAAGTTGTAATAGCCAAATTTAATAATATTTTAAACCTTCTTTTCATTTAAGATTTCTTTTAATAATATAATAAATACGATATATTAATGTTTAAGGAGTTACCAACTTGTGAAAAACCCAAATTTGGGAAAAAAAATAAGGAAAAAAAATAAGAGAAGAGATAAATAAGAATGAAAGAGTAAGGAGATGTCATGTAGGATTGAGGGAAAAACACCTAAAACCTTCTTTTACTTAATGTATAGATTGTCTTCAACACAAGAAAATAAATAAGCTATAGAGTTGTATGAAATCAATATCCTACGTGCTTTCTCTTATTAAATTTTATCTAATTATCTTACTTTAATTATTATTATTATTATTGCTTTTAATTACATTCTTAGTTTAAAAATCACTCAAACTCGATTATTATTTCTTTAGATAATAGTTTTAGTAAATTAGTTGGTAATTAGTAAACCATCTCTGTGGGAATAATCTTTACTTACACTTTATTACTTGGTACGATTTTCTACACTTGCAATTTTCACATCACATTTCAATCACTTAACAAGAGTATTTATAGTACTTCTAACAAACTAGGGTAACAAACTCTCAAAACAGCTTCGATCGTACACATGTCCTTAATGAACATAGAGATCAAATGGTTCTAACACAAAAAGAATATTCTAAAGATGCTTTAAAAATATCTCTAGCCTTAGCCTAATCAACAACAAGCTCTAAAAATTCATGGGAAAGTATTTCCTGAAATGGAAAGTTGTTTCTGGATACAATTTTCCTCTCTCCACCACATCACCAGATAATATCAGCACCCGAATAAGAAATCTGTGATTTAGTCCAAAAAATGTCAAAATATGCTAAAATGGAATCAAATACAGAATGAGTACTAGTGAACATTTTTCTAAGCTGTTTTAAAGCTACATAGAAACAACTAAAAACACAGAAATAATTAAATAAAATGTCTCAATATTTTCTCTTATCAGGTGTCAGAATAATAAGCATTAATGAAAACAAAACGACACCCAATTTTGAGCTTGGTAGAAATGAAAGAAATAAAAACAATATTAACTGAAAAAAAATGATCTTTTTGGTTCCCATTAATTAGTTATTAAGATGCTACTGCTTTGTAGCTCCAATTCTCCAGCACCTGGTGGTGGCCCTCCTTTACGTGTGAAGAAATGGACCACGAGATAAACCACAAAATCACCAAGATAAGTCTGGCTATTGTTTTTCTAGTAAGTTATGCCTCCTGTGAGCGAATGATCCTGAAAATGGACTTTTAAGACGGGCTGTGAAGCTGAGCTGGGAGAAGTTTTGATTTGAAAACCAATTTTAAGGTTTAGGAAATAGTGAGAAAACAAACAAAACCGATCAATCTCACTAAAAGTGACAGGAGTCGCCACCTGGTTCAGATTAATCAAGAAATTGCAGTATAGCCAAACCGAGCATAAATCACTATACCTTTTTGTTAGAGATTCGGGTGTGGATAAAGTACCCTATTCTGTCTTATTCAAAATGATTATTAACAGTACTGAATTATGCCTTTTATATTTTCTAAAGTTGATTTTAATTTTGTTTATTTTATATGCTCACACACGAAATCATAAATAAATTCTGAAAAGTAAAATATTATAACCCAATTGAATATCTATCCTCGGACATACATCTATATAAAAGCGAAATAGGGATACAAAACACCTATATACATAAGAATCTAACATTTACAATTGCCTAAAATACATGAAATCTAAAAATAAAAGTTGACATACATCTACCTAAACTACCTGCAAAACAAAGGTTAGTGTACAAAATATTTATATTTGCACATAGGACTCAAACAGACAGAATGAGGGATTTAGGTAGCTCAAGGTGTGAATGGGAAAATCAAAAGAATCCAACAGATTCATCTTATTAGACCTGGAAAACATCTTAAAATGCTGATTTTGTCTGAAAATAACTTTGGAAAACATTTTAACCCGATTTTAAGAAAATAGTGTTTCTATCATTGCACCGATCTATTATGAACAACATGGTATGAATCTAAGGTTAAAATGCATGGAAAACGATTAAATAAACATAACAACATTCTGATTTTGAAACTAGAGTCGTACGACTAGTGTACTACGACTGTGCGGCTAATGGTAGAGTCATATGGCTCTATTTCCGAATTGCTAAAATTACCAAGAACAATAAATCATTCAGTAACCATTGCTGTGCGGGTGACATGTTATAGTCGTACAGCTATTGCGACACCCGTACAGCTACGGTTATAGAATTGTTTGTTATTCTTGGTAATTTTAGCAATTTCTTTATAGCAATTTCGAACCAAAGCCGTACGACTATAAAATTAGCCACTCGACTGTAGTACACGAGCCATACAACTCTCTTTTCAAAATCAGAATTTTGTTATGTTTATTTAATCTTTTTCCATGCATTTTGACCTTAGATTCATACCCTGATGTTCATAATAGATCTATGCAACAGTGGAAACACTAGTTTCTTGAAAGCCTGCCCATAAGTGTAAGTATACATGAAATTGGATTTAAATGTTTCCCAAAGTTATTTTCAGACAAAATTCAACATTTTAAAATGTTTTCCAAGTCTAAGCGGATGAATCTTTTAGATTCTTTAGATTTCCCCATTCACATCCCGAGCTATTTAAATCCTTCATTATATCTGTTTAAGTCCTAAGTGCAAATGTATATATTTTGTACACCAACCTTAGTTTTGCAAGTAGTTTAGGTTAGATCTATGTTAGCTTTTATTTTTAGATTTTGTTATTTTAGGCGATTGTAAATGTTAGACTCTTATGTATATAGGTATTTTGTATCCTTATTTCCTTTTTATACAGATGTATCCCCTAGATAGATTATTCAACTACGTTGTAATGTTTTACTTTTCAGATTTATTTATATTTTGAAATTTATTTATGATTTCTTGTGTGAGCATATAAAATAAACAAAATTAAAATGAACTTTAGAAAATATAAAAGGCATAATTCTGTGCAATTAATAATCATTTTAAACAAAATAGAAATAGGTAGTTTATTCGAACCTGAATCTTTAACTAACAGGTATAGTGATTCCTACTCTTTTGGCTATACCGCGATTTCCTGGTTGAGCTGAACTAGGTGGTGACTTCTATCACTTTTAATTAGATATATCGGTTTCATTTGTTTTCTCACTATTTCCTAAAAATCCTAAAAATTGTTTTTCAAATCAAAACTTTTGCCATCTTGACTTCACAGCCCGTCTTTAAAAGTCCATTTTTAGGATCGTCCACTCACAGTGGCGACTCTGTTGGGGACTGATTTTATAAAATCAAAAGATAAACACTAAAAATGTCTTGTTTAAAATGATTCTATATTTTTATGCCTTTTATCACATATCACTTAGAAACACTCTGCACACACACTTTTAAGGTACCTTATAAACACGATGTACCATTGAAGTGTCGTCTAAGTTCCGCTAGGTCTTAAGGGCATGGAAATGGTACATCACTGATAGCCTAGTACGAAGCTCTTCGTTTGGACCCTTGAGTAGGGATAAGTGAGGAATATATTTTGCTATAAGAACCTTCATGTTAAATCTTAGACTTCAACATGAACCCATGAGGTAACCATAGAAATTTTCCTTAGGGTTAATCAAAACGTAATAAAATAAATTGCATTGGTTACTTTGAGAGATATGCTTTTACCCCCTGTTGGTGGTAAATAAACAATTCTGAGGAAAGATTTATGTTGACCAACATGGAGATATAAGGTTGGAAGGATGTGCATTATATACATGCGCTAATAATTTGTTCCTTGTGCAGGAAATCATAAAACATTTTCAAAACCCTTTACATCATAAATCATTCATTTAAATCATAAATGTACATTTAACAAATTTGTATGTACATTTTCACTAACCCGTTTTATGCAGCCATATTTATTATGTGTCATGCATTTCCTCAAACATATGCTCAATAATCATTTGAATGTCATTCATTAATTATTTTATGCAGCCATAAGCATTATGTGATTTGGATGCATAATCATTTTAAAGTATAAAATCTTGCATTTTATACATAAAGAATGAGTACTTTTATTGTCAATAATCATTTCAAGCATATAAAACCTCGTACATGAAGTTTGTGTATATCCTATTTGTGAGCGAACTATCCTAAAATGCACGAAAATGGGTTTTATAGTGAGAAAACGAACAAACTCAAACACTCTCATTAAAAGTGATAGGAGTCACCACCCGGCTCAGCTCAACCAGGTACAACTCGCTATACCTTTTAGTTAGAGATCGGGTTCGGACAAGTCACCTATTTCTTCTCAGTTTAAAATGTGTTTAAAAGTTTATATCAATGCCTTTTATATTTCTACGGTTGATTTTATCTTGTTTTGTTTAGTCATTGCTCACACACGAGATACAAATAAAATGCTGAAAGCAATAAATAAGTTTGGAAAGTAGTAAATAAATTTCGGAAATCTAAAATATATACAGACTGATCAAATGACTATCTTAGGGATACATTCAATAAAATGGGATTGATGAATACAAAATCTTTCCATATACAGATTATCTAAAAATGAAAAGCTAGACATTCATGTATCCTAACATATATCCACCTACAAGAAAAAGTTAGTACAGATAAATATATACATATAAGACTCAAAATAAGGGATTCAAGATAGCTCGGGGCGTGAAATGGAAAAATCAGGAAATTTGATAAATTACCCGAGTTGACCTGGAAAACGTTATGAAACACGGTTTTAATGGGACTAGAAATTCATTTGAAATAATTTTGTCCGGTTTGATATATACGCATACAAAAATGGGCGGGTTTTTAAGAAACTTGTGTTTTTATCATTGAACTGATTTATAGAAATAAATACAGAAATTAAATCTAAGTCAAAATAACATGCACATATGAAAAATAAACAAAATTCAAGTCTAGATTTAAGACGACAGCCGTGCGAGTATAGAAACAATAGTTATGCGGTTATCAGGACACACGTACGGCTCTGCTTCTGAATGCAATAGAGAAATCGCTAAAAATCTGAAATCGCTAAATTCTAAAATAAACTATAGCCATAAAACTCTAGTGCAACAGCCGTGCAGCTCTCGCAATAGCCATACGACTCTGGTTTACCATTAAAAAGAAAATAGAGCAAAAATGAAAATGTACAAAATGTACACAAATCAACCCAAAAAGCTGTAAATAGGTTTAAGGCCTCTCAGAATTACCTTTAGATTTTTATCCAGGATTCAATTCGAAAGAAAATCGATTCTTGAAGCTTGAATTTGGATTTGGATTTGAATTGAACTTGAAAACTTGAACCCAAACTTTGAAATTCTCTAAATTGACCTCCCAATTTCATGATTTCCAACAACCAAATAAGTCTCTGAAGGTTTTATTTTGGTTTGGATCAAGAATTTGTAGTTGAAATTGAGTGAATTGTAGTTTTGATTCTTTGATTTTTGGATTTTTGGAAATTGAGAAGTTTGAGATTTTTTTCTTTTTCTTAATTCTCCTTATTTCTCTAATTTTTTTTTCTGTTGTTGTTAGATTGTCCTTAATCCCTGATCTCCCTTTAATCCAAATCACATTGTAACTTGAAGGTTAGTGGAAATTAGGGTGTCAAGCCCGTAATCCAATGGCTGTCCGTTTCATGCAAGGTTGCTGGTGACACATTGATAGCCATATGGTTATCACACAATAGTTGTGTGGCTATCCAGTCAACATCCGTACGAATGTCATAATAATTGTACGACTCTTGATTTCTTATAACCCTAATTCTTCGTATTCTTCTTAGTTTCAAGTTTATTCAAATCAGAATCCTTGCTTCTGTTGGTGTGCCCTAGTTCTTAGGGCATTGGATTCTTGTATTTTGTATTATACATTAAGAGTCATGTATGAATACATTATTTGTGTCACATTAATAAAGGCAATTAATCTATTTCATTTATATCTTGTGGTATAATATGAGTAGAGTATCCATTGATTGATAATCATAAAACCTATCCCAGGTCTGTTCTAATCATGGGAACGAATAGAACCACAGACTTGTATATTCGATGACTGTATGGTAGTTCTTAACTAGCCATAGTACTTGTATAGTCAGTCATGAATATAGGTACATGTCGTTGACATGGGACTGGATCGATCCACACAAGAAAGCCACATGGTTGTCATGTCATAGGTCTTTCTTGAGTAGGTCTCTTTTGTCCTCAGACCAGATTTCATTATAATATCAATATGGAATCCGGTTCACTTTGACATACGCCTAACAGGTCTGTAAAAGGATGCTAAATATGGGTATGATTGGGTGGACCGGTGAACATGTTGATATTGATGATGAAGTGATGGAATTGCCACTCGGGTGACACCGAGCTGATATCATTGGCCACTTGATGAGTGGGACTGATAAGTGTATGGCCATACCCAAATAAGTTGGTTGCTTATTTGATTAATCAGTCAACTCAAGATCAAGAAATATAATAAACAACAGAAGAGGATGACAGACACCATGCCTCTTGTTTATTTATATCGATATCGTTAGGCAAAGGACACTATGAGATTACTACCGGGTGAGTGTCTTCTAAAGACTGCTACATCTCTATCTTAATTGGGGGCTGTAATGGTTTGCTAGAACCCACTTACAGTCTGTGGGCCTTGGGCCTACTGCCAACATAAAGACAGACCCATAGGATCGTGCACATAGATCAACTGAGCTGGAACTTATAGAAATTGTACATGTAATGTACATTGGAAGGAATACGTTAATTAATTAGTTGACATTCGGTGTCAAGGTAATTAATTGACATTGGGTTGAATTTAATTTAATTAATAAGTTTACATAATGTAATTAATTAATTTATCAATTAATTGAATTACATATAGTAAACAATTAGTTAAATAATTTTCCAAAGTAGGAAAATTAAATACATGTATTGTATTAACTTAAGTGTGATTTAATTTTATTTAGGGGTAATTAAATTTAGCCAAATGGAATTAAATTACATAGTATATACTTTTTAATTAAAGTTTATTTATGTAATTATAATCCTAGTGGGCTTGGGTTTAATTAACCTAATTAGAACCCAATTAGACAAGGTGTCTATAAAAGGGCACACTTAAGGAATAAAAACCTAATTCAACTCTAATTAATTGCTGGAAATTTCAGCCACCAATAGCAGCCCCAAAACAGCCGAAAATCCCAGCATTAAACCTCCATTCCTTCGCTTCTTCACCTAGCACCGGTTCCTGCTCAATAGTTGGTCGTGCACCGGACTTTGGAGATCGCAGTTTCAAGAAACGATTTTGCAGCAGTCTCTAGAGGAGACGAATCCGGTGAGTTCATCTCTCTTGATTCTTATTTGATTTTATTCTAATCAATGGTAATTGGACACGATAGGTGGATTCTAGGAAATTTTAAACGATGTATTTTCCGCTGCGCCATGTTATTTTTCCAATGACGAATCCCAACAGCTTCTTGAATTAATTCTCATGGAGAATAATAAGAAAGGATAACATTTCGTATTCTTATAATTGAGGTTCAGAAAATCCAGCGCCGCAACTGCCCCTTGCGTGATCAAATTCTATACCAATGCCAGATCTAAAATACCTAAGTGAATTTGTAAACGCAGAAAAGAGCACCATGAATGAAGGAAAGAAAAACTTACCCGTCTTAGAATCTGATGTTGTAGATGCCATGCTTCAACTATTGACTCCACTGGGATTTGGCAATTTGACTTGCTGGGGATTTGAGACTGTAATAAGGACTTTAATAATAAGGGTTTTGATGATAAGGGCTTTGATAATGAGGGCTTTGATACTCTGTGCAGAAAATAAGATTCATTAATAACTGACTTAGTGGGGATGATATTCCATTGCTTTGTGTGTTACTCTATTTGAAGCTTTGTAAATCCTTTGTTGAGTAATTTGCTGGAGATGAAATTTTTTGATACAGTAAGTCTTTATTCCTTGATCGACAAATTTTGAATTAAAAATTTTTGCCCCTTCAATCAAGAATGAAGACTAGCTAGGAAGGATTTAAGTTTCCTTTAAATGAATGAATAATGCATGCTATACATGTATACATGACAATGCATATGCATGTAAACATCAAAGGATACACTTTCGGCTATTATCCAAGCTTGAGATTCTTTTCTTTTACTGGGGAAAAAAATTAAACCATGCCCTTAGTTGAATTTAGCTGGGGAGTGCATTCTTTATTCAATGAAATCTTTATTAGAGAACACATCTTCGAGAAATCTGCTGGGAATCGTGATTACTACTGAGGAAAATTATGAAGAATTCTTTACTGCACTTCTGCTGGGGAATAATGAAAATATTTACAATTCGCCCTTTGACAATTGCTGCTGCTCAGGAGAAATGAATTTGAAAATGCCCCAATTTTTGCCTAAATTGACTGATTTGGGTTTTCTGCTTAGCAAACTACTATAACTTTTGCTTGAGGTGCCTTTTCGGTTTTCACCTCAGCGAGCCTTTTTTTTATATAAAATGAAGAATCATATGCACTTTATTTATACAGATCAAAATTTACACAAAGCTTTATAATTTTCAAGCTTGAATCTCTATCAGAATTTTCAGTGACATCAAGAGAAGATAAGTCAAATCCGGAGCGTAGAAAAGATTTAAAATTGCATATGTTTAATACATTTCCATTGTATAACAATGTGAGCTTTATAACCAGTTAAATGCATAGTGGTTTCTTTTAATGAATGTTCAGACAAGATAACATTGTTTATGCATTTTGACATAACCATATGAACAAATTTAAACAAAACATCACACTTTATTGATGAATTCAACATGAGTACGTTTGAAAGAATCAGTTTCCAAAATGGTATGTATTCCACACAAAACCAAAACCCGTCACCAGTTGTCCTTTTTGGATTTTCCAACTTTGGATTTTCCAACTGATCATTTTCTCTCATGTCTTAATTTTTACCTAGGCCGCCCTTTTCCAGTTTTTAACCTAGCAGATTTTTCTTTCCTTTTTTTTAATTTTTTTCTATTCTTTCATAGATGATAACGCTTCAAATGATATTGGTTGACTAGATCCATGAATTCATTTCCATCTATATCCATGATTTTGACACCACCTTTTGATAGCACTTTCTTCATGACATATGGACCTTCCCAATTTGGCTTAAACTTTCCTCGAATATCAACATTTATAGGTCTTAATTGCTTCAAAACTAGATCTCCAGCTTTCAACTGCTTCTTGGGATACTTCACTCTTTGATTATAAGTTTTAGCCATTTTGTAAATGATCAAGTGCATCTATAAATGATCAAGTGCTTTCAACCTCTTCTCATACACTAATCCAAAGCCTGTATAAGACTGGCTCTATACACTTACCCAAAGTCCTGTATAAGACCAGCTCTATACATTAATCCAAAGCCCTATATAAGACCAGCTGTATACACTAATCCAAAGCTCCGTAGAAGACCAGCTCTATTGACATATCCAAAACCCCGTATAAGATCCGTTTTATACATCTATTACAAAACCTCGAACGAATTTATTTTGTTCATTTATCTAAAGCCCCATAAATGATGCTTTTTCATGTATATTCAAACAAATTTCATTTACCCAAAGCCCCGTACATGGTACACTTATGAACACGGAATTTTCCGAGTCTTAAAAAAAAAAACCTTGATTACCACGACTGTAATTACAGTCATGGGATTTTGGTTACAGTCGTACGACTGTCACTTCGGGGCAGGTTGCAAAACCCATACCCCTAAATCAAAAAGTTGGGGGAAAATCTTGAGCATTTAATGCTCAAGATTTTCCGGAAAAGAAAAAAATAAAGAGCCAGAAATTAGGCAAGAGAGGGGGACTTTTACAGATTTAGAGATCTTAAGAAAATTTAAAGAGAGGAAGAAGAGAGAAGGGATAGCAAAAAAAAAAACAAAAAAACCAAAAACCCAACTTTTCTTCAATCTTTTTCTTCTCAAATCCAGTATTTTAATGTGTAAAATGAGTTAGAAATCATAGGTTAACATTCACACATAAAATCCAAATCATTTCTGGACATAAACAAGCTTGAATTCGTGACTTTTGGGAGGACTTTTGGACCTCATTTCCAACGTTGACACACTAAGGAAAAAGAGCAATTTCTTTTGGATTGGTGCGTTGCCAGGGGTCATACCTATGGTGGATCAGCGCCAAAGAGGTAAACACACTTCAACCCATCTCATTTTCATGCTTTCTGGGTGTTTTGGTTGATTTTGTGCATTTTTATTCAACTTTTTACACTTCTGTTTCTGGAAAATTAAGAACAGTCGTACGACTGTTCTTGTCACAAAGAACAAGGGCACGACTGTAATTACAGTTGTGCCATTTGATATATAGTCGTACCACTGTTTTTGAATTTCTCAGTTTTAGTCCTTCATTTTAAATATTTTGGCGATTTCTGCCTCAAGTAGGACTACAGTCGCACGACTGTAATTACAGTCGTATGATTGTAATCATAGTCGCACGACTGTAATTCTCGGCTAGAAGCAAAAATTCCCTAAAAATCCAAAAAAATTCATAAAATCCCAAAAATTTCATAAAAATCAAATAAATCTTGAAAAATAAAAAATAACCAAAAATGAATTTTGGAGTGTGTATTCACGACCTTAGATTTATTTTTTGGTGTTTTTGTATTTAGAACAAAATCATGACGAAGACCCCGGTTCTCCTGAAAACCGACCCACCTCGTATGCTAAATTAAAATAAACCGGAAAAATGTTTTCAAAATGATTTTCTCACAAAACCAAAAATACATGGACGTTTCAAAACTGTTTTCCAGGTCTAATCAGGCCGGCCAGCCGGGCTGACCCGGTTACCGCCAAATGCATGACCCCGAATTCTAAAATTTCTAATTCTGTCCAACTTGAGTCCTATGTGTTGTGTGCTACATATCTGTGCTAACCATCTGTTTTGCAGCTTTAATCTCTTTATTT
This sequence comes from Euphorbia tirucalli, assembly GCA_039660915.1. Lineage (NCBI taxonomy): Eukaryota > Viridiplantae > Streptophyta > Magnoliopsida > Malpighiales > Euphorbiaceae > Euphorbia > Euphorbia tirucalli. The sequence goes on from CM077637.1 coordinate 59,527,084, forward strand.
TTATGTTTAATGTATTTAATAGATTAACTTGTGTATTTTAGGCGATTGTAAATTTTTCTTAGATCCTCGTGTATTTTAGGCGCTTGTATTGTGAGGCCGAGAGTTTTATTTTTCATTCGATCGGGTTGTAACTCATTTAAATATTTATTTCTTTACTTTTATTTTGTATTATTATGTATACGCGCCGCATGTATTTATTCAATAAAATCAATTTTAGCAATTTAAAGTGTCATTATAGAACATTGGCCATTTTATTTTGATTAGACATGAAATAAGGGACTTGTCCAAACCTAGATCTCTGAAAAGTGTGGCAATTCTCACATTGGTTCAGCTACACTGTAATTTCCCGGTTGAGCTGAGCCGGCTGGCGACTCCTATACTTTTTATCGAGATTTAGGTCTCGATTCTTTTATGAAACAATTCGATTTTCCAAAAACAAATTTCCAATCCAAAAAGCCCCACGCGAGGGAGGGTCCCGCCCGAAATCGTGGCGCCCCTTCCGAAAGGGAGTCTCGCATTCCATTGAAAATGTCGTCCACTCACAGTGGCGACTCTGCTGGGGATTTCTTACAAAAGATTTTCAAAAACTTAAAAGAATTTGACAAGTCCTGAAAAATGTCTAATCAAAATAAGGCGGATGATTCTTGTATGACATTTTATGCATTTTTGTAGTTAGACATTCTTGCATTAGGTTAAGTATCCATTATTTAGCCCGGTGAATTGTTGAAGTATCGCCTAAGTTCCTCTTGGTCTTAGGGGCACGGATACGAAACACCACTCATAGCCTCGTACAAACCCCTTCGTTCGGACCCTTGAGTGGGGAGAAGTGAGGAGTATATTTTGCTATGGGAGCTTTGATGTTATCCCAACTTTGGACCGAACTCATTTAAGCAACCCTAGTTGAATTCCCTTAGGATACGAAAATAAATTATGTGAATATTTCTAAATTGTGCCTTCATCATCCCCGGTTGATGATCGAAGAGAACCCCTTCTAGGACTCGGTTAGAACTTTCTCGACTTGACCATGTTTGGAGGAATAAGGTTGGAGGAATACGATTCGTGTGCTATATGCTACGTGTTTCTCGTCCCTTCATAACATACCATGATCCACATTTTTTTCATGAACATCACATACCACATATAAAGCATTTGTGTGACACTAACTCACATCTTTTGTACAGCCATTTCCATTTTTCGCGTGTAAATACATTAATCACCCCGTGTGACACTTACACTAACCACATTTTTTGCAGCCATGCATCTTTTCATTGTGTGAAAAAACATTAATTCACATACATCATTCGAGTGTCATAAGCATTAACCAATTTATTTTGTAGCCATATGGAATGCGCATCATGCATAAAACATTCACGTGGGCCTTGAACAACCCCATAAGGGTCACACACATCACACCGCCTACCAAGTAGGAAATCATTTAGCGCTCCACGAGTGCTGAAAAATTCATTTCATTCCATCATTAAGGTGCTCCACGAGCGCTGAAAAATTACATTTCATGCATTACATCATTTAGGTGCTCCACGAGCACCGAAAAATTTTATTTCATGCATTAAATCATTTAGGTGCTCCACGAGCTCCGAAAAAATTACATTTCATGCATTTAGGTGCTCCACGAGTGCTGAAAAATTCCATCACGTACATTAAGTGAAAAATTTCATCACATCCATTAAGTCATTTAGATGCTCCACGAGCGCCGAAAAATCTCATTTCACACATCAAATCATTTAAGTGCTCCACGAGCGCCGAAAATTTTCATTTCATACATTAAATCATTTAGAGCACCGAAAAAATTACATTTCATGCATTTAGGTGCTCCATGAGCATCGAAAAATTTCATCACATACATTAAAGCATTTAGGTGCTCCACGAGCGCCGAAAAAAATTTCATTTCACATATTAAATCATTTAGGTGCTCCACGAGCGCGGAAAAATTTCATCGCGTCCACTAAATCATTTAGGTGCTCCAAGAGCACTGAAAAATTTCATTTCACCTATTACATCATTTAGGTGCTCCCCGAGAGCCGAAAATCCCAACTATGTGCCACGCACATGTTCATCTCATTTCACATCACAAAAAACCAAAATGCTCCCTTGAGCACCAAAACCCTGCCCGTTCACTAAGAATGTATTCATTTCATATCACGATTTGGAAGTTAAGATGCTCCCTGAGCATCGAAATTCCATTCGTGCACCAAGCACGAGTTCATTTCATATCACGACATTAGAACCCAAGGTGCTCCCCGAGCACCGAAACTTTGCCTATGTGCCATTCTAACCACGTTTTCGTGCAGCCATTTTCAAGACATCAACATAAGCATGGCATTTATTCTAACCACATTTTCATGCAGCCATGACATTTTATTTGTGAGCCATGCACATTTATGTCCTGTATATTGTTATCTTCGCAAAGCATACACGCCATCATCATGTATGTCATGCATCCTAACCACGTTTTTGTGCAGCCACTTGCATCTTTGTGTGACACAAGCATTCACGTCATTTCATATCATTTAAATTAAGGACATTCTGAGGATACCCTTCACGGTCATTTCATTTCATAGCATATCGGGAGTCCTAAAACTACACGTGTTCTGCCCGTGTACCAGAATACACTCGGCCATTTCACTAGATCATTTCATTCAATAGGAGACCACAATGGTCTTAGGTCTATTGTCATGTAACAGGTCACACGACATCATTACATGGCTTCACATCATTTATCATTGGCGTCGTGGGAATGTCGAAGTTCTGTTGGGGTGTCGCGATCCATTTTGGATTGTTACATGACATTATTGTATCATTCAAGGTGCTCCACGAGTACCAGATTATTTCGCATATAGGGGCATTTCATAACATTACCCAATCATGAAAGTCGTTCCATGAACATCGAACTTCCGTCCATATCCTTACCTACACATGACTTGTCTATAAACATCATCTCATATCATATGCCTCAAAAGCATCAGAACTCTGTCCATGGGCCGGCCCCTATGTGACCATTTCACTTCATCTCATAGACCTACAAGGTGTCAAAACTCTGTCTGCGTGTTGGCACACAAGCAATCATTTCACGATATTCACTAAGTGCTCCAAAAGCACCGAACCCCTGTTTGTGTGGTGGTCCACACGTGGTCTTTTCGTATTATCTCTTGTATGGCATTGCGTGGTCTTGGAATGTCCAAAAAAAAAAATCATCATCCTCATCATCATCTCCCTCGTGACATCATATATGCAACTCATCATTCATGCAAATGCATATCCCGTCATGCATTCATGCCTACGTCATCTGTGATTTGGTATTCTTCATGCGTATGCACCCGTCTATATTAATAAGTGTTCTTATCAGAGGGAAAAGGGAAAAGATTTTAAGAATGGCCAATCTAATGAACTTCAACTCCATAACAGATATCGTGAAGGATCATATCGCCTCATCACGGTTTCGACAGGCGGTCAGGAAGGAAGCGGCAGCAATGCTGAGAGAAGTGCTAGGAGGTGATCTTGACAGAGTAGAAAAACTGACAGCAAGGTGCACCGAATTGGAAGCACGAGTGGTAGAACTCGAAGGGAAAATGAAAAATGCAGTATTCTCAGACTCCAATACTGATGCTAGCGAGAAACAGAATGCCCAGTCTGCTAACATTTGCCCTCGACACCTTGGAAAGCCCTCTCACCAAGATTCGGGTTTGCCAAGGCCGACTGATGAAATAGAACTGAAGAACCCCTTTAAGACGAATGTTGGCATTGACTCCATTCCATAGCATACCAAAAACTCACTTATCGGGAGTAGCAGAAAAGGCATTTCTCCATGGGCTGACTCATTAGGCAAGCTATTCCTCAGATGTAGAGAGGAAGGTCTCCTGCAGAGTATCAGGCTATTTGTAGAGCAGGCAAAAGCACAAAAGAACAATTTCTGCAGCTATCATGTGATAGTGGGCCATCGGACCAATGATTATTTTGCTTTAAGAAAGGAGATCCAGAAGCTAGTCGACGATGGGAAATTGGAAACCTCAACCTTCTCTGATAAGGGAGACCACCAAGGAAACTTCTCAAGTCTCCTGAGGAGAGGAATATAATGAAGAACTTCAGAGTCTGGTTTGATAAGAATGGGCCGAAGATGCTGAAGCTGAAATGGTGACCAATCGAAAAATAATTAGATTCTATAAGATCAATGCCTCTTGGAGATTCCCTTTTTACAAGGGACTCATTTTGTTTATGGAATGTATTGAATTCATCATGAATGCAATGAGATTTATTTTCGTCTTACTTATGTGATGATTATTTGTACATGACATTATGCATGCATTTGACCATCTGAAACGACATATCCAACACACATAATATCAAAATGCATGACATCATTCTGAGTATTGTGGGGAACCTAAAAGTGAACATGGTCCTAAACGAACTCTCTCTTGAAAGGTGAGCTTGTGAGATAAATAAAATGATATGATGGTACCACTCCCGCCGAGGCATCTGCTGATTCAACTCAACAATCCTTGAAAGACACTACCAATCCTGCCCCAGAGCTTCAACTTAAAAGACACACATGAAACCCAAATCGAAGAAAGCCCTCTGTGAACACGAAATTTTATTTTACAAAAAAAAAAAAGGGGGGGCCGTTGACCGTTGACCCACGACTGTAGTATACAGTCGTGGGAATTCACTACAGTCGTACGACTGTAGTGTAAGTACAGTCGTACGACTGTACTTACGGGGAGCAGGTTCCAGCCCATACTTCTTTGACTTAAAAAGGAAGGGAAATCTTGAGCATTTAATGCTCAAGATTTCCGGGCTAGGGGATAAAAAGAAAAAGAAAAAGCAGATTTTGGGGACTTTTGGTGGTTTTGAATTTAGAAATCAGAATTTTAGAGAGAGAAAAAGGGAGAAAAAGAAAGAAGAGAGAGAAGTGAAAGAGCTTATTTTCTTCTCACATTTTCTCCTTGATTTCTTGTTTTTAATCTCTAAAACGAATTAGACATCTTAGGATAACAATCACACCAACAAATTAAATCATTTCGGACCAAAAACAAACACAAATCCGTGACTTTTCTGGAGTTATTTGGACATTCTTGAAACCTTGACTTTTTGGAAAAAAGTGCAAATTCACGTGGATTGGTGCGTAGCCAGGGGTCATTCCAGCTGTGGATCACCACCAAGGAGGTAAACAACCTTTGACTTATCTCATTTTCCAGCTTTCTGGGTGATTTGATTGTGTTTGGTGCATTTTTCTTCAAGTTTTTACGTTTTCAATTCTGGAAAAGTAAGAACAGTCGTACGACTGTTCTTGAAATAAGAACAGGGCACGACTGTAAATACAGTCGTGCCAAACACACTACAGTCGTACGACTGTCTTTGCTTCTTCAGTTTTTTTTGGGGTTTTGTTTTAGGGTTTTTTAGCGATTTCTGCCCAAACTAGGGCTACAGTCGCACGACTGTAACTACAGTCGTACGACTGTAGCTCGCGGCCAGGGACAGAAATCCCTAAAAAATCCCTAAAATCCAAATAAAATTCCAAAAATTCGAAAAATTTCATAAAAATAAAAAAATTTTCAGAAAATCAGAAAAATTTGGAAAACCCTCAAAAATCATCAAAATGAATTTTGTTGTGCACATCACGACCTTAGATTTATTTTTCAGTAAAGTTGCATTTAGAACAATTCAACGACGGAGACCCGGTTCTCCCGAAAACCGACCCATTCCGCATGCTTAATTATAATAAACCGGAAATATTGTTTTCAAAAATGATTTTCCTCACAAAACCAAAAATACAGGGACGTTTCAAAAATGGTTTTCCAGGTCTGACCGGGCCGGCCAACCGGGCCGACCCGGTTACCCCCAATTGCATGATCCCGAATCCTAATTCCCTATTTCTGTCTACTTGAGTCCTACTTGTGGCGTGCCGTATAAATTGTGCTAACCTTTGTTTTGCAGCTTTTATTTTATTTTAATTTTCTTTTTATTTGTATTTAATAGAATTAAATCGTGTATTTAGGCGGTTGTAAATTTTCTTTAGATTCTTGTGTATCCTAGGCGATTGTATCCGTGAGACGAGAGTTTTATTTTCCTTTCAATTTGGTTGTAAGCCCTTAAATATTTATTCTTTTTACTTTATATTTTGTATTATTATCCTGTATACGCGCTGCGTGTATTCTTTTAATAAAAATAAATCTTTAGCTACTTAAAGTGTCGTAACTAGAACATTGACAATAATATTTAAATTAGACACGAAATAAAGGACTTGTCCGGACCCGAATCTCTGAAAAGTGTGGCAGTCCTCACTTTGGTTCAGCTACACTATAAATTCCCGGTTGAGCTGAGCCGGGTGGCGACTCCTATACTTTTTATCGAGATTTAGGTCTCGATTCTTTTTCGAAATAATCCGTTTTTCCAAAAATGAATTTCCAAATCAAAAACCCCATGCGAGGGAGGGTCCCGCCCGAAATCAAAGGTGCCCCTTCCGAAAGGGAGTCCCGCGTCCCGTCGAAAACGCGTCGTCCGCTCACAGTGGCGACTCCGCTGGGGATTTCTTAAATGTTTTTCAAAAACTTAAAAGAATTTGACAAGCCTTGAAAAGTGTCTTATTTAAATTAAGTGGATGATTCTTATATGGCACTTTATGCATTTTTGTAGTTAGGCATTTATTGCATTAAGTTAGGTATCCACTATTAGCCCGGTGAATCGTTGAAGTGTCGCCTAAGTTCCTCTTGGTCTTAGGGGCACGAATACGAAACACCACCCATAGCCTCGTACGAACCCCTTCGTTCGAACCCTTGAGTGGGGAGAAGTGAGGAGTATATTTTTGCTATGGGAGCCTTGATGTTATCCCGACTTTGGACCGAACTCACTTAGGCAACCTTAGTTGGATTCCCTTAGGATGCCAAAACAAATTGTGTGAATAAAATAAAATAAAATCCGCCTTCATCACCCCCGGTTGGTGATCGAAGAGAACCCCTCCTAAGACTCGGTTAGATTTTTATCGACCTGACCACGTTTGGAGGAATAAGGTTGGAAGAATACGATCCGTGTGCTAATTGCTACGTGTCTTTTTGTCCTTCCATAACATATCATCATCTACATTTTTCACAAACATAACATACCGCATATAGAACATTTGTGTGATTCTAACTCACGTCTTTTGTACAGCCATCTCCATTATTTCGCTTGTAAATACATTAATCACTCGTGTGACATTTACACTAACCACATTTTTTTGTAGCCATGCATTTTTTCTTCGTGTGAAAAATTAATCAACCCACGAACATCATTCGAATGTCATGAGCATTAACCATTTTATTTTGCAGCCATGGGAGACGCGTGTCATGCATAAAGCATTATATGAATCTTGAATAATTCCATAAGGGTCACACACGTCATGTTGCCGACCAAATAGGGAAGCATTTTAGGCGCTCCACGGGTACCGTCAAAAATTCATCGCATTTCATTAAATCATTTTAGGCGCTCCACGGGTGCCGACAAAAATTCATCGCATTTCATTAAATCATTTTAGGCGCTCCACGGGTGCCGACAAAAATTCATCACATTTCATTAAATCATTTTAGGCACTCCACGAGTACCGATAAAAATTCATCGCATCCCATTAAATCATTTTAGGCGCTCCACGAGTGCCGACAAAGATTCATCGCACTTCATTAAATCATTTTAGGCGCTCCACGAGTGCCGGCAAAAATTCTTTGCATTTTATTGAATCATTTTCGGTACTCCACGAGGACCGGAAAATTTCATTTCACACATCAAAACATTTAGGCGCTCCCCGAGCGCCGGAACTCTGCCCGTTCACCAAGAACGCATTCACATTACGGCGCGAAAACCGAGATACTCCTTGAGTATTGAAATTCCACCCGCAAGCCAAGCACGAGTTCATTTCACATCATCAAAAGCCCAAGGTATCCCACGGACACCGAAACCTCGACCAAGTGCCATGCGCGTGTCGACATCACATCACAAAAATCCGAGGCACTCCACGAGTGCCGGAAAACTCTGTCCGTCCACTAAGGACAATCATTTCATTTCACAAAAACCCGAGGTACTCCCCGAGCACCAAAGGTCTCATCCATGTATCCAATTCTTGGATTGCAATATATGCATAAATAAATAAGAGTTCATGCATACCCCACCACCCGAAGGGTTAATTATTCAAGGTTCGTATTACAAATTCATTTCATACAACATCCATACATCGTCCATTCAACACACCATGCATACATGCATATCCCCTAGAGTTCATGACTCTTTGGGTGATCATATTTCACTAACTTTTGTTTGGAATATTTTGTAGTTTGGCTCCGATCGGGACGACGACTCGTGAGGATAGAGCACAGTGATTCATCATCTAGTGAGTCTGAGGAATCTGTTCAGTTTGGGGAGGTTGAAGCGTCGTCTGAATTGAGTGCCGGGTTTTCGTTGGAACTTGAACAATTGCAACAAAGGTTTCAAGATATGGCAATCCCACCCGAAGCTGCTGCCGCCACGATGGCTACCTCTGCTCTTCGTGATTTCATGAGTTCTGATGAGTTCAAGAATCTTATCAAAAGCCAAGTGCAGAGTGCTTTGGCTGAATCATCTAATCAGAGGCCGGAAAGGGGGTGCTCGGGAAGAAAGTAGTGGAGGGAGACTGAACGATGGGCAGTCAGACGCTGAAGAAGGCCGGAGAGATAATGCTGAGCAGCCTGTGGAGTCCGCCTTGGAAAGAAAGATGAAGGAGATGGAAGAAACTATAGCAGAGCTGCGTGCCAGTTCTAAGATCCAATCTGCCAAACGTATCGACCCATCCACACTGATAGCCGGAGGGGTTGAAATGCTTCCAGTAGGCTTCCAAATGCCTAGGATTGCACCATACGTGGGGAAAAGTCCTCCTACGGCCCATTTGAATCAATACGTGCGAATTATGACCATAGCCGGGCTCACCATGAATCAGTTGGTGGGACTATTCCCCACTACTTTGGAAGGGGGTGCTATCACGTGGTACAATAAGCAGCCTGAGGGGATACAAGGTGACTGGGATGCACTGTCTGATGCATTCATCAAGTATTTCAGTTTTAATACACAACTGGAGGTCAAGCTGTAAGACTTAGAGGCGGTGAGGCAGAAACCAAATGAGACCTTCTCTGAATACTACCAAAGGTGGATGGATAAAATGATTCTCCTTCATCAGAAGCCATTGGAAGATGAATTGATCGTGAAGCTAATTGACGGGAGCTTGGAGGTTTATAGGAATGTGATGAAGTACCATAAATTCCAGTCCCTGATAGAGGTGCATGAGTTGGCCCGCAAAGTTGAGAAGTACGAGATTGATCCAGCCCAGAACAGTTATGGAGGAGGGTATCGGAGCCGTACATACTCCTCGGGGTATAAAAGCAACAACAACCCTGCGGCTTCTTCATCGACAAGTGCTAAGCCAAACCAGTCACCTGCACCTATTAAACAAATAGAGGTGGCAACAGTTGCGCAAGGGTCTAGTCAACAGACAGCCGGGAAAGGGATCTCTCCTTGGGAAGATTCTTTGGGGCGGATCTTTCTGAAATGTAGGAATCTGGGCTTCCTTCAAAGTCTGAAACAGTACACGCCTCCGGCTGAGGCGGACAAGAATAACTTTTGCTCCTATCATGTGACTAAGGGGCATCGAACCAATGAGTGTCATGCTTTGAAAAAGGCGATTCAACAGCTAATTGATGAAAAGAAGATAGAAGCGCCCCGTTCAAAGCCCAATGTTCAGAGTAATCCGCTACCTCAGTTTGAAAGAAGAGTAAACATGGTGCAATCGGGGTTATCTCCTAACTTTGTCTTAGCCCAGATTGCAAGGGCGAATCCCGCAATTCAAGTGGTGATAGGTGAAGATGTTGAGCCCTCAGTGGAGGAGAGCAAACCTGTGAATCTGGATGATATAGAATTGGATGATGATGCGGATGAATTTGAGTTGATGAGTAGGCCCTAACCTCTGAACCGGACAACACCTGTCTATCCTGTCTGCACTAAGGATGGGATGTATATAAGGAAGGAAGATGCTCCAGTGAATAATGTCACGAGAAGTGGAAGGGTATATCAACCCAAGCCACAACGATTGGGAGAGCCGAGTAAAAGGGCAGAAGCACCAGTTCAAGATTATTTGCCTATCAAGGTGAATGAAAAAGAAGATCTAGTAGTGGAGCAACTCAAAAAGATGCCCGCACGTGCATCTGTGTGGAATTTGCTTATGGAATCCCAAAGACATCGAGCTGCAGTGGTAAAAAAGCTTATGGAAATGGATGCAAATCCATTAATGTCTCCCGAGGAAGTATGCATGGTGATTGGGAGTACAAAGAGTCAACAATCTGATAATCCCGGGGGGATCACTTTTACCAAGGATGACTTACCTCCGGAAGGCACTAACCACAATCGTGCCTTGTATCTGAAAGTGGAGATGATGGATCGAATTTTGCCATGTGTGATGGTTGATGACGGCTCAGCATTGAACATCTGCCCTCTGAAAGTTTTACCTAGCCTTCATCTGTCTGAAGAAGCATTGTCAAGGTCTAACACGGTGATCCGGGCCTATGACGATTCCAAGCGTACTGTGATTGGAACCTTTGAAGCAGAAGTGTCGGTGGGGGAAGTTAAGTCAACTGTACTGTTCACTGTTATTGATATTCCTGTGACTTTCTCTTTGCTTTTGGGAAGACCTTGGTTTCATGCATTGGGGGGTGTGCCATCAACTTTGCACCAAAAGGTGAAGATTCCAGTGGGGGAGAAAATTGTAACTCTGGAGGCGGATGAATCTTCTATGGTGGCTGCTCTGAACTCATCTGAACAACTTTTTACTGGCTTTCAAGTGGCGGTTATCTCAGGGCATAAGGGGAAAGACGTGACATTTTCTCCATGGATCCATAAGTATTTTCAGAAGCAGAATTTCATTCCGGGAAGGGGGCTAGGAGTCCATCAACAAGGGGTCACAAAGTTTGATATCACTATGGGCCAATCGCACCGAGGGGGTCTTGGTTACAAAGATGCCGAAAAGAAGGGGATCCCGGAGATGAAGAAAGTCCATCTCTTGGACATTTTTGTTCGAGCCAGTGGTGGGCCATATGGTGGTAAGCCGGAACCGATGGTTATCAATGGGGAAACAGTCTCCGGATTTGAGATTTTTGCTGATGTTGTTGACTTTTCGAAATACGGGGTTGGCCCAGTGGAAGGAATGCTTAAGCCAGAAGATATGAAGGAGACCACTTCTCCTCCAATAAGCCAAGCTGAAGTGGTGGCTCCCATCATCCCGGAGGTCCAATCAAAAGAAGATACAGACCCCCTGGTGGACACCATTACCAAAGCATTCACCGAACTACTGAAGAAAGGGTTGAAAGAGAGCCCCGTGAAGAAGGAAGCTATTTCAGAACGGGCAGAGTTAGTGGAAAAAGCTGTTGCTGAACTCACCAAAATGATGGCTAAGGGAAAAGCGAAGGTGGAAGAAGATGCCTTATCTGAAGCTCAGAAAGAGACTCTTGAAGCTGACTTGGGTGACTTGTTCGAAGAAGAGCCTGCTGACCCGGAAGATCTTGCTGCAGAAGACCCTCCGCATGTGGAGGAAGAAAATGATTTCTTTGTAAATTTATCCTATGTACTTAATATGAACAATTCCGCTTTTAAGGCGATGAATGAAATGAAATCTGACTTTGCTTATTTGTGTGATGTTTTTCCTAAAGGCTCTGTGCATACATGCAATCATTCATTCAATGTGTTTAGCATTCATGACACTGCATTACATGAAATTAATTTGGGCACAATTGAAAATCCTAAAATGGTATCCATCTCTAACGAACTCAATCCTGAAGAAGAGAGAGAATTAACAAAAGTACTTAAAAAGCATGTGGGAGCGTTTGCCTGGTCTTACGACGACATGCCGGGGGTTGACAGAGAGATAGCAGAGCACAGAATTCCGATTGACCCTAAGTTTAGCGCAGTAAAGCAGAAGCTCAGGCGTCTACGTCCAGAATGGGCCGAGAAAGTCAAAGAAGAAGTAGCAAAGCAGATAAAGGCTAATTTCCTGGAGGTGGTGGATTACCCTGAATGGTTAGCCAACATAGTCCCAGTTGCCAAGAAGGACGGAAGGGTCCGGGTTTGTGTGGATTACCGGGATTTGAATAAGGCCTCTCCAAAGGATGACTTCCCACTTCCTCACATTGATGTCCTAGTCGACAGTGCAGCAAGGGCAGTTATGTATTCGTTCATGGACGGTTTCTCGGGGTATAACCAGATCTTAATGAATGTCATTGACAAGATCAAGACAGCCTTCATCACGGAGTGGGGGGTGTACTGCTACAGAGTGATGCCGTTTGGGTTGAAGAATGCTAGGGCAACATATCAACGGGCGGTTACGACATTACTGCACGACATGATCCACAAAGAGGTAGAGGTGTATGTTGACGACATGCTGGTAAAGTCAATGACCCGGGAGGAGCACCCTGCTATCCTGGATAGATTTATGACCAGGATTGAAAAGTACAACCAGCGACTTAATCCAAAGAAGTGTGTTTTCAGAGTTGCATCGGGCAAACTGCTGGGGCATATTGTCAGTCAAAAGGGCATTGAGATGGACCCAGACAAGATCAAAGCAATTCGAGATATGCCAGCACCAAAAACAGAGAAAGAAGTCAGGTCTTTTCTGGGGTCTCTTCAGTACGTCAGCAGATTCATCGCCAGATTGACTACAGTCTGTGAACCCATTTTCAAGCTTCTTCGTAAGGAACAACCTGTTGTGTGGAATGATCAGTGTCAGATTGCATTTGATAGGATCAAAGAGTACCTGATTAATCCTCCAGTGTTGAAACCCCCAACTCTGGGAAAACCTTTGAACCTGTACTTAGCCATTGAAGAAAACTCCATAGGAGCGATGTTGGTTCAAGAACAAGATGACAAAAGGGAACATGCTATTTACTACCTCAGTAAGAAGCTGCTAGATTACGAAACCCCATACACTGTCCTGGAGAAGACTTGCACTGCTATGGTCTGGCTTACGAAGAAGTTGAGGCACTATTTCCAATCCTACAAAATACAAGCAGTGGCAAAGGTTGATCCAATGAAATATCTTTGCTCTGCTCCTTCCTTAACGGGGAAACTGTCCCGGTGGTTGCTTTTGTTATCAGAATTTGACATCGAGTATGTAACGAAGAAGGTGATCAAGGGAAGAGCGGTGGCTGAGTTCCTGGCCAATCAGCCGCTTGAATCTGATTATGTAGAAAACCTGGAATTTCCTGATGAACAGTTGGCTTTCGTAGAAGTGGAGATCAGGAAATGGATCATGCATTTTGATGGAGCCGTAAATAAGAGAGGGGCGGGCCTCGGAGTAATCATTGTAACTCCTGAGGGAGAGATAATTCCTTTGTCAAAACGGCTGGAATTCCCGGTAACTAACAACGGCGCAGAATATGAAGCTTGTTTGTTTGGCATTGATGCTCTCATCACATTAGGGGCAAATGATGTGTCCATTATGGGAGATTCATTGTTGGTAATCCGCCAGGCCACCGGAGAATGGAAAATCAAGGAAGAATCACTTCGCCCATACTTGGAGACTTTGTGGGAAATGGTGAAGGTATTCGGGCATATTGAATTCAAGCATGTGGCTAGAGATGATAATCAGATGGCGGATTCATTGGCTACCTTGTCATGCATGTGGGAAGGACCACAGAAAGCACCGATGCAGCCTTTGATCCTGGAGACTGCTAGAATACCGTTTCATCGTTCTAGCGAGATCCTGGCTTTAGTTGCAGACGATAAGCCCTGGTACCAAGATATAGCTGGTTTTCTGCAAGATGGTCAATATCCCGAGGGAGCAGATGCATCAGATAAGACTACTTTAAGAAAGTTGGCAGCTCAGTTCAGATGGTTCGATGGACAGCTTTTTAGAAGGACTGCGGATGGATTGTTGTTAAAATGTTTGACGGAAGCAGAAGCCAGGAAGGTTATGCAAGAAATGCATTCAGGGATCTGTGGCCCGCATATGAATGGATTAGCTCTAGCAAAGAAGATCATGAGACAAGGGTACTTCTGGCTCACTATGCAGACTGACTGTGCAGAAGAAGTGAAAAAGTGCAATGAATGCCAGATTTACGGGGACATCAGTCATCTTCCACCTATGGGGTTGCAAAACCTCATGACACCTTGGCCGTTTGCAGTATGGGGCATAGACATAATTGGTGAAATTCGGCCTCCCGCATCGAATGGTCACAAATTCATTGTAGTGGCAGTCGATTATTTCTCCAAGTGGGTTGAAGCCGAGTCTTATGTCACGGTTACAGCTAAGAACATGGCGAAGTTCGTGAAGAAGCACATCTTTGCAAGATATGGTGTACCGCATCATGTGGTAACTGATAACGGAGTGCAGTTCCAGGGGGCCACAGCTGAATTATTCGAGGAATATAATGTGGAACATCGCAGGTCTTCTCCTTATAGGCCACAAGCCAATGGTGCAGTAGAGGCAGCAAATAAGTCTATTAAGAAGATCTTATCCAAGACCACCTCAACCTACCGGGATTGGGCAGATAGATTACCTTATGCTCTGTGGGGGTACAGAACCAGTGTTAGAACGCCGACTGGGGAAACGCCTTATTCGCTGGTTTATGGGATGGAAGCAGTCCTTCCTGTTGAAATGGAATTGAAGTCACTAAGGACGGTCTTAGAGGCTCAATTGCCTGAAACAGAATGGGTGAAGGCGAGATTTGAGCAGCTGGCTATGGTCGATGAAAGGCGTCTTAAGGCTCTGGATCATCTGCAGATGTACCACCAAAGGATGGCTAGGGCCTATAATCGACGGGTTCGTCATCAGAAACAGCCGCTAAAAGCGGGGGATCTGGTGTTGAAGCAAATGAGACCGACCAACACAGATGCAAGGGGCAAATTTAAACCCAACTGGGAAGGGCCGTATGTGGTTAAGAAGGTACTTTCCAAAGGCGCGGTGAAAATCATGGATATGGATGGCAACGAATTCACCAATCCGATTAACCAAGATCATCTCAAACGCTACCACGTGTGAAAAAAAAAAAAAAAAAAAAAAAAAGAAGAGAAGCCTGTTAAGTCGAAAACCCGTAAGGGCGACTTAAGCAAAAATTAAGGCAACGAGGGTTAGCTTATCGACCAGAAAACCTGTATAGGATGGTTGATAACAGGAATGAGTTCGTTCGAGATATGTACCAATTTTAGAATTTCCAATTAATGCGATAATTAAATTTCATTAATGAAGTGCGTTATGCTCAACATATTGCATGAATGTTTGGAGTATGTTACATGATACATTTGTCGAAACATCCAGATAAACAAAGACATTTAAACGCCTAAGTGTGCAATTGCAAATATCATCCAACCCTTAAAAAAAAAAAAAAAAAAAAAAGAGGAGCCTGTTAAGTCGAAAACCCACAAGGGCGGCTTAAGCAAAAGTTAAGGTAGGAAGAAAAGAGCCTGTTAGGTCGAAAACCCGCAAGGGCGGCTTAAGCAAAAGTTAAAGTTTAAAAAAAAAAAAAAAAAAAGAGGGACCGCATCAATAATGGAAAAGATGTATATAAATAATAATAAGTGTGACCAATACATGCATAATAGTGAAAATCACAGTTTTTCTTTTTATGCTCTTCTTTTCTTGACAGGAAGTGGTCTCGCAGCCTCAGAGGGAGCTAGCCAGCGGAAAGTCGCACTCTCACGCGCCTCACGGGTCGGTAAATCCTGGATCTCAGCTAGCCACTCCTTGTAACGACTATCTGTCTCTGTGGGAGCAAGTGAGGCATAATTCAATGCCACACGGTGGGTATCTCCAGCCCAGCGAAGTCTGATGTGATCTGGCCAAGCAGCAGTGTACTCCTCATAATGGGTGATACAAGAGCGCTGAGGGATACCTTGTAGATGACCGTACTGCCGGCAGAGGCGACTCGGAGAATAGAATGTTACCCTGGTCTGTCCTAATAACTGCACACCATGTGCCCACATCTCTACAATCACGTGGGTAATCTTCCACCAGGGGCATACCCACCTAATCTGGTCATCAGTCCGGTGAGATAGCCAAGCGCCCCACTCATCAGCAGACATATCAGTATAGGAGTCGACGGAGAAGCCTCGTTCCCTCAGATTGGCCGGTTTGTATTTCTTGAAGTTCCCCCTTGGAATCTTAAGAATTGATAACTTCTCCAGCAACCAGATCTGCAGTTGGTGGTAAGCAAGGGTTAGTGGCTCATTCGACTCAGAAATACACCAGATAATAAGGAATTTCACCTGGAGCAATGTGAGGTGAGGGCCAATGTGGAGAACACCATTTGCCTTGGATGCATGCAAACTAATCAGTGTCTCAGCAAGTGCAAAAGGAGCTGGAGATGCTCCCACGGCCATCTGATAGATAAGGGATACAGCCCTGAAGGAGATAATCCCATCACTAGGACCACAGAAATACCGGCTCACCAGTAACAGGCTAACCATGGAGGCCCAGCTCATGTGATCCCTAGGGGCATTGATACACCATCCTAATACGGAGTCTGAGCTTAATCCAGGAAAAGGAGAATCAGTAGCGAATAAAACTTCCACCTCGGGATTGGGAAGCCCGAACAAGCTCACCAAGGAGGAAATGCTACCAAAAGTGAACTCGGGAACGGCTATGTCCACTCCTTTATGGCAGGGGATATTCAAGATAGCACTGAACTCTTCATATAAGGGGCAGAGCTCTTGGCGTGAGAAGCAGAAAACATTGTCCACTGGGTCCCAGAAGCGATAACAAGCATTCAACAACTCGATGTTCCACGAGTGTCTGTAATAGGCCTTGAGATTCCATAACCCGAAAGGCTTCAATTTGAGCCAATCAGAGTCTTGTAATGATTCTAGAAAATTGTAAAAGCCTGGATAAAAAGAAGCAAAAATTGAAGAAGAAAAGGAAGGAGAGTAAATTTCCAATGATCCAGTCAAGCAAAGGCAAATCCCATAATATGAAAATGCAATTCACAATGTATCTGAAAAATTCAATACAAAAGACAAAAACTATAAAAACAACAAATAAGACAAGCAGGAGGCTCCAACTAGCTCTCATCCTGCCCCTCGTCCTCCTCCTCCTCCTCAGACTCACTCTGATGTGTAGCCCGGTAGGAGTCAAAATCCGCCTGCAGACGAGCCATCCCAGCCTGCAGCCTGGCTATCTCGGCTCTCCCTCTCTCCACCTCTTGATTCGCAGTACGGGCCTGGGCCACAGCAGAAGCAGCCTCCCTGGCCTGCTCTCGAAATATCTCAACCCGAGACTGCAATCGACAACATAAATTAGCATCCATACATACATACATATGCATTCATGCATTACATAAATTTTGATGCGGGAAACACGAGATACTTACCGCCCAAACGCCGTTCTCCCGGACCAGGAAGTCTCCTAGACCCCTGTATCGGTAGGCTATCTCCTCCACGTCAGCTCGCCGGACCTGAAAGAACATCAGAGATAAAAAAAAAAAAAAAAAAAGGAGACTTATGTGGGTAGTGTCCTCCGGAAGGAACATGGCAGGCTCCTCACGAGGAATGCTCCAGGTCGTATAGGATTGGGTGCCATCCAACCCTATCAACGTGAAGCCGGCCCTAAGCTCGGAAATCAGGCGACCCTCCACGACACCACTAGCGCCGACGGCCTGCGAAGCCGAAGCCGCGGCGCTGCCTGCATGGATAGGGTGGGTCCTATCCTGAACCAGAGTATCCTCGCCTCCTGTACCTACGTCAGTGCTCCCACCGGCTGGCCCACTGGGCTGAGAGGACCCAGATCCCCTGCGCCTCTTAACCTGCAAGGAGAATATAAAGTAAAAAAAAAAAAAAAAGATGAAAAAATGAATGAATGAATACCTGACGAGGACGAGGAGGAGCTGCTGGTGCGACGCCCGCAGCGGGCAGTAAACACTGCTGAATATAAGCGGGGTAATCTCCATCCACGGGGTCCACGCTATACCCCTCTCCAAATATCTCGGGGTCTGTCGCAGGGTCCGCCAGGTGTGGCCAGAAGAGCGCCTGAGGGAGCGGCGGGGGCACGAGCCGGCCAATCGGACCGTCGATGTGGTCAGAAAGGAAGAGACGATCGCCCAGGTACCACTCCTGGGACATGGGGCTCTCCATGACAAAGCGGCGGCGGTCGAAGCGTGCCGAAGACTGGACGAGGAGAGTGATGGCACCCAGATTCTCCCAAGGGTGGTGCCGGATCTGTAGAAGCACAACAAAAGAAATTCAGTACAGGTAAGCAAAAAGTTATTCAAATTTTCATACTAACGATTTTTGTTTACTTACCCTCCTCCAGGACGGGTCGAGTAGACTCTGCCGTACCTCCTCGATATCACGGACGGCACCTTGCCACCCCTGCGTCCAGCAACGTAGGACAGTCAAATGAACATCACCCTGAACGTCCCTCAAATCGGGCGGCTCCAGCACCCGATGCTCAAAAGCCCAGATCTGCAATTATAAAAAAAATAATTATAATGTAAAAAAAAAAAAAAAAAAAAAGAGAGAGAAGAAAGAGGCAATACCAGAAGGCCGAACCAGAATCCCAGAATCTCCTGCTGCTCTCCCCGAGCGCACAAGTCCAGCCCGTAATACAGTTGTCCCAACGCAGCTCGCGCCCAGTCCAGAGACGGGAAGGCAGCCAGGTCCACCAATGTCGGGAGCAGAGTCAAATTGCAGGTACTCTGCCCGGTGGGAAACAATGTGCAGGACAGGAGGACGAGCACGTAGGCCCTGGTGTACCGCTCCACGTCCTCCTCAGTCAGGACTGCGCGGGTGGCCCAATAAGCCTCCACCCGAGAGCACAAGATCTTCCCCTTTTCAGGGGTGCAGCCGATCATCCTCCGAATATAAGTGTCCACTTGCTGGTGTCGGGTCAGGCTGCAGTTAAAGATGATAGGGGTCCCGCCGAACCCAAAGCCTGTGATCGCCACGAAATCCGAGGGAGTGACGGTGAACTCCCCGATCGGCAAATGGAAGGTGTGGGTAGTGCAAACCCATCTCTCGCACAGGGCTGTCAGCACGGCATGAGTGGTGTGCGGTGTGCTCATAGGCAAAGACAGGACGAAAGACTCTAGCCCTAGGAGCCTAACCCGAGCCCGCACGGGCTCTGGAAGTCGGTCCCACCAGGCCCGGGGGAGGGAAAGATTCCCACTACCAGTAACTCTGTGCGCCTGCATTACGGGGAAGTACAATACACATGTATTCAGATTTTGCAAAAAAAAAAAAAAAAACCCTATTTTCTTGCTACAGTCGTACGACTATAGTACACATTGCACGAGCGTAGCTACAGTCGCACGACTGTAGTGCCCACAGTCGTACGACTGTTCATCATTTGCATGAACAGTCGCACGACTGTTCATATTCCTGCAGAAAAAAATTCGCAATTTGTATAATTTTCGCGATTTCTAACCTATTTTTCCTAGTTTCTTGTTTCTATTGGCTACAGGGGACTCCTAACATGCATTCTACTCAATCAATTCAACCCAGAAAGCAGTAAATCATGCAAATCAGTTCCCAAAAGTTCAAAGAAAAAATATGGAAAAAACTCAAAATCAAGGCATAGGAATCGAATACCAACCTGTGTAACGGATAAATGGGAGTCCATTGCCAGCAGAATGGGGATCACCATCCCGAATCGGATCCCGAAGTGGTCCATGTAAAGAGGGTGCCCGTATCCTTGGGCGATTACCACAAAAGCAATCTCCTCCGGATTGTTGGGTTCTGGAACCGCGCTGTTCTGGATCTTCTTCAACTTCTTTCCCATTTTCTTCAACATTTTGGATGGTTTTTCGAGTTTTGGATCGGTTTCAGAGAAAGGAGAGGAAAGGTTTCTTTGAGAAAAATGAAAGTGGGAGAGAAAGGGGCGGAAACCGCCCCTTTTATTTTGGCTGCCCGCGAAGTACAGTCGTATGACTGTACTTCGTCTACAGTCGTACGACTGTATTCAAAATTTGAATACAGTCGTGCGACTGTAGTAAAAAAAAAGGGGGGGGGGAAATTTTTTCTTTTGGGTTTTTTTTATTATTTATTCCATAAACCCTATTTTCATTATCTGACGTATAATTGTTCCCTACAGGGGCATTTCAGTAATTTTGCAGAACTAATCCAGCAGTGACTAATTTATTTTGGTGATGGTCCGCCTCACCCAAGGGGCACGAAGTCCGAGAAAACCATAAAAAGATTCACTGTAAGTATAATTACACCAATTGCATTTTCAGTACGCCCCACGTGCCAAGCCACTCCGGGCCGCTACATTCACGCAAAAATCATGGTCCCCCACGACTATAAAAGGGAACCCAAATCCGATTTCAGTCTGTCGGGTGTGCCCAGCCGTACACGACTGTCATGCATTCACACAAAAATCTTAGTCCCCCACGACTTTAAAAGGGAACCAAAAATCCTGTGTCAGTCCGTTGAGTGCGCCAGTCGCACACGACTATCACATCTTGCACCCATAAAGCTAGTCCCGCACGACTATAAAAGGCAACCATGACACGCATTCCCGTATTTATTCTTGATCGAAGGGGCAAAAATTTTTGTTTCAAAATTATCGATCAAGGAATAAATACGTTCATCAAACATGCATCACATGCATTTTTGGGCTCGGTGCAACAAACCGTACACAGCCTTTTGACTCCAAAAGTCATTTCATCTTGGCGTCATCCTTGCGCGAAAGCCATCGTAGGGAACCGCCCGACTCCAAAAGTCATTTGTATTCTCGGTGTCATCCTCATGCAAAAGGCATATGGACCACCTGACTACCAAAGTCACCTGCGAAACCACCGTTGCATATCCGCGATTTCGTGTTCTTTGTCGTGTACCTAAATCCGTTTCGGAAATCGGATTCCAGCTACACGAGGGGCAGCCTGTGAACACGAAATTTTATTTTACAAAAAAAAAAAAAAAAAAAAGGGGGGGGGGCCGTTGACCGTTGACCCACGACTGTAGTATACAGTCGTGGGAATTCACTACAGTCGTACGACTGTAGTGTAAGTACAGTCGTACGACTGTACTTACGGGGAGCAGGTTCCAGCCCATACTTCTTTGACTTAAAAAGGAAGGGAAATCTTGAGCATTTAATGCTCAAGATTTCCGGGCTAGGGGATAAAAAGAAAAAGAAAAAGCAGATTTTGGGGACTTTTGGTGGTTTTGAATTTAGAAATCAGAATTTTAGAGAGAGAAAAAGGGAGAAAAAGAAAGAAGAGAGAGAAGTGAAAGAGCTTATTTTCTTCTCACATTTTCTCCTTGATTTCTTGTTTTTAATCTCTAAAACGAATTAGACATCTTAGGATAACAATCACACTAACAAATTAAATCATTTCGGACCAAAAACAAACACAAATCCGTGACTTTTCTGGAGTTATTTGGACATTCTTGAAACCTTGACTTTTTGGAAAAAAAGTGCAAATTCACGTGGATTGGTGCGTAGCCAGGGGTCATTCCAGCTGTGGATCACCACCAAGGAGGTAAACAACCTTTGACTTATCTCATTTTCCAGCTTTCTGGGTGATTTGATTGTGTTTGGTGCATTTTTCTTCAAGTTTTTACGTTTTCAATTCTGGAAAAGTAAGAACAGTCGTACGACTGTTCTTGAAATAAGAACAGGGGCACGACTGTAAATACAGTCGTGCCAAACACACTACAGTCGTACGACTGTCTTTGCTTCTTCAGTTTTTTTTTGGGGTTTTGTTTTAGGGTTTTTTAGCGATTTCTGCCCAAACCAGGGCTACAGTCGCACGACTGTAACTACAGTCGTACGACTGTAGCTCGCGGCCAGGGACAGAAATCCCTAAAAAATCCCTAAAATCCAAATAAAATTCCAAAAATTCGAAAAATTTCATAAAAATAAAAAAATTTTCAGAAAATCAGAAAAATTTGGAAAACCCTCAAAAATCATCAAAATGAATTTTGTTGTGCACATCACGACCTTAGATTTATTTTTCAGTAAAGTTGCATTTAGAACAATTCAACGACGGAGACCCGGTTCTCCCGAAAACCGACCCATTCCGCATGCTTAATTATAATAAACCGGAAAAATTGTTTTCAAAAATGATTTTCCTCACAAAACCAAAAATACAGGGACGTTTCAAAAATGGTTTTCCAGGTCTGACCGGGCCGGCCGACCGGGCCGACCCGGTTACCCCCAATTGCATGATCCTGAATCCTAATTCCCTATTTCTGTCTACTTGAGTCCTACTTGTGGCGTGCCGTATAAATTGTGCTAACCTTTGTTTTGCAGCTTTTATTTTATTTTAATTTTCTTTTTATTTGTATTTAATAGAATTAAATCGTGTATTTAGGCGGTTGTAAATTTTCTTTAGATTCTCGTGTATCCTAGGCGATTGTATCCGTGAGACGAGAGTTTTATTTTCCTTTCAATTTGGTTGTAAGCCCTTAAATATTTATTCTTTTTACTTTATATTTTGTATTATTATCCTGTATGCGCGCTGCGTGTATTCTTTTAATAAAAATAAATCTTTAGCTACTTAAAGTGTCGTAACTAGAACATTGACAATAATATTTAAATTAGACACGAAATAAAGGACTTGTCCGGACCCGAATTTCTGAAAAGTGTGGCAGTCCTCACTTTGGTTCAGCTACACTATAAATTCCCGGTTGAGCTGAGCCGGGTGGCGACTCCTATACTTTTTATCGAGATTTAGGTCTCGATTCTTTTTCGAAATAATCCGTTTTTCCAAAAATGAATTTCCAAATCAAAAACCCCATGCGAGGGAGGGTCCCGCCCGAAATCAAAGGCGCCCCTTCCGAAAGGGAGTCCCGCGTCCCGTCGAAAACGCGTCGTCTGCTCACACCCTCATTGAGGCAAATTCAAACCGAAAAGCCCTCCTTGAGGCACCCAAACCTAAAAAGCCCTCCTTGAAGCACCCAAACCTAAAAGACTCTCCTTGAGGCAAAATCAAACCGAAAAGCCCTCCTTGAGACACCCGAACCAAGAAAGCTGTCCTAGAGGCAAAACCGAATCAAAAGCCCCCCTTAAGGCAATCACACCAAAAAAAAAAATCCTCCCGGAGGCAAAACTTAGTCTCATGCCCAAGAAGGTACCTGTGAACACGAAATTATATCGTCAAAAAAAAAATTGAAAAAAAAAAAATTATTAAAAAAAATTTAAAAAAAAATCGAAAAAAAAATTAAAAAAAAAATTTACAGTGGTCCGACTGTAATTACAGTCGTACGACTGTAATTTAAAAATTATAGTCGTACGACTGTATTATCGGGGCAGGTGAGCCAACCCATATCTCAAAAGCTGAAAGAGCAGAGAAGAAGAGAGGGGAACAGACAGAAAAGAAAAAAAGGGGAGAGAAAAAAAAAAAAAAAAAGAGAAGAGAGGAGGAAGAGAAAACCAAAGAAAAGGGGAAGAACTCTTCAATCAGGATCCCCCAACATTTGGAAATCTCTGGACCCAAATCTCAAACCCTAACTCAAGGAGAAAAGTCCGGATTTTAGTGGATTGGAGTGACGCCAAGGGTCAATCCTACGGTGGACGCACGCCACAAAGGTAAATACCCATTTTCCCTTCTCTTTTACAAGCTTTCTGGGTGATTGGTGTGCTTTTTCTGCATTTCTATCCATTTTTCTGCATTTCTGTTCTGGAAATCAAGAACAGTCGTGCGACTGTTCTTGAGTTCGATGAACAGTCGTACGACTGTAGTTACAGTCGTACGACCGTAGTTGATTTACAGGTGATTTTATTTCCAGCTTGTTTTAAATAAGATTTTGGCGAAATCCTGAGTTTGGAGAGTTTACAGTCGTACGACTATAGTTGAGTTTGCACGACTGTAATTTACAGTCGTACCACTGTAGTTCCCAGAATCAGAATTTCACCTTTAAAACCCAAAAATTTCTTAAAAAATCCATAAAAAATCACCAAAAAATCCCAAAAAATTAGAAAACCCTAAAAATCATCAAAATGAATTTTGTTATGTGCATCACGATCCTAAATTCAATTTTCAGTAAAATTACATTTAGAACAAAACCATGACGGAGACCCGGTTCTCCCGAAAACCGACCCATTTTGCATGCTAAGTTAAAATAAACCGGAAAAACGTTTTAAAAAAAAAATGATTTTCTCACGAAACCAAAAATACAGGGACGTTTCAAAATGGTTTTCCAGGTCTAACCGGGCCGGCCGACCGGGCTAACCCCGGTTACCCCCAATTGCATGACCCCGAATACTTAATTTCCCAATTCTGTCTGTTTGAGTCCTACTTATGGCGTGCCGTATAAATTGTGCTAACTTCTGTTTTGCAGCCTTATTTTATTTTAATTTTCTATTTTATTTGTATTTCAATAGAGTTAAATCGTGTATTTAGGCGGTTGTAATTTGTTTATATTCTCGTGTATTCTAAGCGGTTGTATCAGTGAGGCGAGAGTTTTATTTTTCTTTTGATTGGGTTGTAAGCTCTTAAATATTTATTCCTTTTACTTTTTATGTTGTATTATTATTCCGTATGCGCGCTGCGTGTATTATTTAATAAAAATCAATCTTTTGTAATTTAAAGTGTCGTAAATAGAACATTGGCAATAATATTTAAATTAGACACAAAATAAGGGACTTGTCCGAACCTAGATCTCTGAAAAGTGTGGCAGTTCCCGCTTTGGTTCAGCTACAATGTAATTTCCCGGTTGAGCTGAGCCGGGTGGCGACTCCTATACTTTTTATCGAGATTTAGGTCTCGATTCTTTTTCCAAACAATCCGCTTTTCCAAAAAACGAATTTCCAAATCAAAAACCCCACGCGAGGGAGGGCCCCGCCCGAAATCGAGGGGCCCCTTCCGAAAGGGAGTCCCGCGTCCCGTCGAAAACGCATCGTCCGCTCACAGTGGCGACTTCGCTGGGGATTTCTCAAAAGTTTTTCAAAAAACTTAAAAGAATTTGACAAGCCCTGAAAAGTGTCTAATTTAAATTAAGCGGATGATTCTTATATGGCACTTTATGCATTTTTGTAGTTAGACATTTGTTGCATTAGGTTAGGTATCCTTTATTTAGCCCGGTGAATCATTGAAGTGTCGCCTAAGTTCCTCTTGGTCTTGGGGGCACGAATACGAAACACCACCCATAGCCTCGTACGAACCCCTTCATTCGGACCCTTGAGTGGGGAGAAGTGAGGAGTATATTTTGCTATGGGAGGCTTGATGTTATCCCGACTTTGGACCGAACTCATTTAGGCAACCTTAGTTGGATTCCCTTCGGATACCAAAATAAATTGTGTGAATAAGATAAAATGCGCCTTCATCATCCCCGGTTGATGATCGAAGAGAACCCCTCCTAGGACTCGGT
Source organism: Euphorbia tirucalli (assembly GCA_039660915.1). Classification (NCBI taxonomy): domain Eukaryota; kingdom Viridiplantae; phylum Streptophyta; class Magnoliopsida; order Malpighiales; family Euphorbiaceae; genus Euphorbia; species Euphorbia tirucalli. The sequence goes on from CM077637.1 coordinate 59,552,380, forward strand.
TAGAATTTTATCGACCTGACCACGTTTGGAGGAATAAGGTTGGAGGATTACGATCCGTGTGCTAATTGCTACGTGTCTTCTTGTCCCTCCATAACATATCATCATCCGCATTTTTCACAAACATAATATACCGCATATAAAGCATTTGTGTGATTCTGACCCACATCTTTTGTACAGCCATTTCCATTTTTCGCGTGTAAATACATAAATCAGCCGCGTGACATTTACACTAATCACATTTTTTGTAGCCATGCATCCTTCCATTGTGTGAAAAAATTAATTAATTCATATACATCACTTGAATGTCATAAGCATTAACCATTTTACTGTGTAGCCATGGGAAAAGCGTGTCATGCATAAAGCATTCACGCGAATCTTGAATAACTCCATAAGGGTCACACACATCACACCACCTACCAAGTAGGAAATCATTTTAGGCGCTCCACGAGTGCCGACAAAATTCATCACATTTCACTAAATCATTTTAGGCGCTCTACGAGTGCCGACAAAATTCAACACATTTCATTAAATCATTTTAGGTGCTCCACGAGTGCCAACAAAATTCATCACATTTCACTAAATCATTTTAGGCGCTCCACGAGTGCCGACAAAATTCATCACATTTCATTAAATCATTTTAGTCGCTCCACGAGTGCCGACAAAATTCATCACATTTCATTAAATCATTTTAGGCTCTCCACGAGCGCCAACAAAATTCATCACACTTCATTAAATCATTTTAGGCACTCTACGAGTGCCGAAAAATTCATTTTACACAACAAACCATTTAGGTGCTCCCTGAGTGCCGGAACTCTGCCCGTTCACCAAGAACGCATTCATTTCACACTGCGGCGCGGAAACTGAGATACTCCCCGAGTATTGAAATTCCGCTCGTACACCAAGCACGAGTTCACTTCATATCATCAAAAATTCGAGGTGTCCCCCGGACACTGAAACCCCGACCATGTATGTTGATCTCACATCAAAAAAAAATCCGAGGCACTCCACGAGTGTCGAAGCTCTGTCCGTTCGCTAAGAACATTCATCTCATTTCACAAAACCCGAGGTACTCCCCGAGCGCCAAAGGTCTCATTCATGCATTAAATCACTTAGGTGCTCCACGAGCGCCGAGAAATTACATTCATGCGTTAAATCACTTAGGTGCTCCACGAGTGCCGAAAAATTACATTTCATTCATAAAATCATGTAGGCGCTCCACAGGTGCCGAAAATTCCATCGCATGCATTAAATTATTTTGGTGCTCCCCGAGCACTGAAAATCCCGACCATGTGCCACGCGCATGTTCATCTCATTTCATATCACAAAAACCCAAGGTGCTCCAAAAGCACCGAAAAATTCATTTTATTCCATTTAGGTGCTACACGAACGCCTAAAACTTTTCATTTCATTCCACTAAATCATAGGTGCTCCACCAGCGCCGAAAAAAATCCATTTCATGCATTCAATCATTTAGGTGCTCCACAAGCACCGAAAAATTTCATTTCATGCATTAAATTTTTTTAGGCGCTCCACAAGCGCCGAAAAATTTCATCGCATCCATCACATCATTTAGGGGCTCCACGAGCGCCGGGAACCCATTTTATTAAATCATTTAGGTGCTCCACGAGCACCGAAAAATTTCATTTCATGCCATCAAATCATTTAGGTGCTCCACGAGCGCCGTAAAGTTTCCTCGCATACATCAAGTCACTTAGGTGCTTCACGAGCGCCGAAAAATTACATTTCAAGTATTCCATCATTTAGGTGCTCCACGAGCGCTGAAAAATTCATTTCATTCCATGAAATCATTTAGGTGCTCCACGAGTACCGAAAAATTCATTCCATTCCACTAAATCAGAGGTGCTCCACGAGCGCCAAAAAATTCATTTCATTCCACCAAATCATTTAGGTGCTCCACGAGCACCAAAAGTTCATTACATTTCATCGAATCTTTTAGGTACTCCACGGGCGCCGAAAAATTACATTCCATGCATTCAGGTGCTCCACATGTGCCGAAAATTTACATTTCATGCACCAATTCATTTAGGTGCTCCACGAGCACCGAAAAGTTCATTTCACTTCATCGAATCATTTAGGTGCTCCACGAGCGCCGGAAAAAATTACATTTCATCCATTAAATTATGTAGGCGCTCCATGGGTGCCGAAAATTCCATCGCATGCATTAAATCATTTAGGTGCTCCCCGAGCACCGAAAATCCCGACCATGTGTCACACACATGTTCATCTCATTTCATATCACAAAAACCCAAAATGCTCCCTGGGGCACCGAAACATCAAGTATTTACATGTTGTTGGTGATATTAGGGGGGGGCAGGATGGTTCAATATTGGCATGGAAGGATGGTAATGAGAAGCTAAAGCCAATCAAGATGGCTGCATTATTGAAAGGTCAAACTGCTGCTGTAACATGTTTAACAGTGGGATCAAAGAGGTTATACTCGGGTTCAACAGACGGTTCAATAAGGGTGTGGGATCTGGAAACTTTCAAGTGTATTCATACACTAAAGGAGCATAATGATGTGATGACATCGCTCGTTTGCTGGAACGAGTATCTGTTGTCTTGTTTTTTGGACAAGAAAATAAAAGTGTGGGCTACTACAGAACATGGCACCCTTGAAGTTGTATATACCCATCACCTCAACATGGTGTACTTTCTCTTTGCGGAATACAAGATGAAGAAAATAATCCAGTATTGATATGCTCGTGCAATGACAGTTCGGTTCGCCTATTAGACCTGCCATCATTTAAAAAGAGAAGCAGGACTTATTCAAAAGACAAAGTAAGAAGAATAGAAACAAGAGTTGGAGTGGTATTCACAGGGGATGAAATAGGAACGCTTTCTGTCTGGAAATTTGAAGAATCATCTCCATCATCATGTGGAATCAGAGCTGGATCAGCTGTTCAAGTGACTTAGGCACTCCCCGAGCACCGAAAATCCCGACCATGTGCCACGCGCATGTTCATCTCATATCATATTATGAAATCCCAAGAGGAAGAGGAAAGATTTCGGGGATGGCCAACCCAATGAACTTCAACTCCATAACGGATATCGTGGAGGATCATCTCGCCTCATCGCGGTTCCGAAATGCGGTCAAGAAGGAAGCGGCAGCAATGCTAAGAGAAGTGCTGGGGGATGACCTTGACAGAATGGAAAGGCTGACAGCAAGGTGCACTGAATTGGAAGCACGAATGGCAGAACTCGAAGGGAGAATGAAAAATGCAGCATTCTCAGGCTCCAATACTAATGCTAGCGAGGGATAGAATGCCCAGTTTGCTAACACTCGCCCTCGACACCTTGGAAGACCCTCTCTCTGGGATTCAGGTTTGCCAAGGCTAACTGATGAGGTAGAACTGAAGAGGCCCCTCAAGACGAATGTTGGCACCGACTCCGTTCCACGGCATACCAAAAACTCGCCTACCGGGAGTAGTGGGAAAGGCATTTCTCCATGGGCTGACTCGTTAGGTACGCTATTCCTCAGATGCAGAAATATGGGTCTCCTGCAGAGTGTCAGACCGTATGCGGCGCCAACACCAGAGCAAAGGAGTAATTTCTGCAGCTATCATGTGATCGCAGGCCATCGGACCAATGAATGTCATGCTTTAAGAAAGGAGATCCAGAGACTAGTTGATGATGGAAAATTGGAAATCTCGGCTTTCTCTGATAATCAACCAGGGACAATCAGGGAGACCACCAAAGAAATTTCTCAAACCTCCCGAGGAGAGGAATATGATGAAGAAGTTCTAAGTCTGCTCTAATAAGAGTGGGTCGAGGATGCTGAAGCTGAAATGGTGACCAGTCGGCGAATAATCGGATTCTGTGAGATCGATACCTCTTGGAGATTCCTTGTTACAAGGGACTCATTTTGCTTATGGGATGTACTGATTTCATCATGAATGCAATGAAATTTATTTTTGTCTTACTTGTGTGATGATTACATGTACATGGCATCATGCATGCATTTGACAATCTGAAATGACATGTCCAACACACATAATATCAAAATGCATGACATCATTTTGAGTATTGTGGGGAACCTAACAGTGAACCTGGCCCTGAACGAACTCTCTCTTGAAAGGTGAGCTTGTGAGATAAATAAAATAATACGATGGTACCACTTCCGCCGAGGCATCTGCTAATTCAATTCAACAATCCTTGAAAGACACTACCAATCCTGCCCCAAAGCTTCAACTTAAAAAGCACGTACGATACCTAAATCACCCAAACTCAGAAAGCCTTCTTAAGGCAAAACAAAACCAAAAAGCCCTCCTTGAGGCACTCAAACCCAGAAAGCCTTTCTTAAGGCAAAATAAAACCAAAAAGCCCTCCTTGAGGCACCCTAAACCGAAAAGCCCTTCTTAAGGAAAAACAAAACCAAAAAGCCCTCCTTGAGGCACCCAAACTCAGAAAGCCTTCTTAAGGCAAAACAAAACCAAAAAGCCCTCCTTGAGGCACTCAAACCCAGAAAGCCTTTCTTACGGCAAAATAAAACCAAAAAGCCCTCCTTGAGGCACCCTAAACCGAAAAGCCCTTCTTAAGGCAAAACAAAACCAAAAAGCCCTCCTTGAGGCACCCAAACTCAGAAAGCCTTCTTAAGGTAAAACAAAACCAAAAAGCCCTCCTTGAGGCACTCAAACCCATAAAGCCTTTCTTAAGGCAAAATAAAACCAAAAAGCCCTTCTTGAGGCACCCTAAACCAAAAAGCCCTCCTTGAGGCACCCAAACTCAGAAAGCCTTCTTAAGGCAAAACAAAACCAAAAAGCCCTCCTTGAGGCACTCAAACCCAAAAAGCCTTTCTTAAGGCAAAACAAAACCGAAAATCCCTCCTTGAGGCACCTAAACCCAGAAAGCCTTTCGTAAGGCAAAAAAAAACTAAAAAGCCCTCCTTGAGGCACCCAAACCCAGAAAGCCTTTCTTAAGGCAAAATAAAACCGAAAAGCCCTCCTTGAGGCACCCAAACACAGAAAGCCTTTCTTAAGGCAAACAAAACCGAAAAGCCCTCCTTGAGACACCCAAACCCAGAAAGCCTTTCGTAAGGCAAAACAAAACTAAAAAGCCTTCCTAGAGGCACCCTAAACCGAAAAGCCCTTCTTAAGGCAAAACAAAACCAAAAAGCCTTCCTTGAGGCACCCAAACCCAGAAAGCCTTTCTTAAGGCGAAATCAAACCAGAAAGCCTTCCTTAAGGCGAAATCAAACCAGAAAGCCCTCCTTAAGGCAAAATCAAACCAGAAAGCCCTCCTTGAGGCGAAATCAAGCTTATCCAAACTTATCCAAAGCACCAACCGCCAAGAAATTCAAATGACCTTTACTATCCAACTTATTGTGAAACTCTGGGCCTTTCCTTGGTTGTAGTGCATGTATAATCTAGTTTGCATGACATTCCTGTGCGCATGACATTATGCATGCATTGTTCATCCAAAAGGCATATTAAGCACACATGACATGCACGACTTTGAATGCAGCAGGAAAACCAAAAGGTGGCTGTGGCTTTGATTTAGTTCCTTCAAACAAAAAAAAAAAAGAAAAAAAGAACCTCAATGTTGCTCCATATCGCATTTTTCTGCATCATCTCATCACCAGAAGGGCGACAGAGCAGAGAGAGGATTTGAATATGAGTCTACTTCAAATGAGCTCAACAATGGTTACCCAAGAAATTGACTATTGAGGAGACCAAGCTGAATAAAAAAGAGATTAAAGTTAATCTTGGTGGAAAAACAAGCCTAATGATCAGAAATCTACCAAATCAGTTTCCAAGACATGGTCTGCTGTAAATTCTGGACAAGCATTGTCTGGAGAAAAACAAGAATAAGTCCAAAGGGAAGTTTGCTTATGATTTCCTCCATTCGCCTATGGATTTCAAGACTGGAGGAAATGTTGGTTATGCATTTGTGGACTTCACCAACTGTGTTGGGGCAACTTGACTTTACAAAGCTTTCAACAATCATGAAGGGGACGATACCATCAACAGGAAAGCTTACAAAGTTTGTTGTACTCATATTCAAAGGGAAAGTTGCATTTGCCAACCATTTCAAGAATTCAGTCTTCGGGAGCCGTGTTTAAACTGAAATCTGGGGTGAATTAGAAACATGAATACAGAATCAGACCACAGGAGAATCCAGTGGTTAGTTGAATTCATCTCAGGTTGTCTATCCACAATGGCAACTCTATCCAGTGACCGGGCATTAATCCAAAAAAAAAATCCAATGTGGAAAACCAAAAGGACATGTTGGTAGTTTGAAGGGGCATCAATCAAAACCAGAGCCACACTTTGGATTTTCCTAATGCATCTACATTCATTATGTCATATATGTTTTATATTCAATTTTGATGTTCAATATGCATTCGTCATGTCATTGCATGTCAATGTCCACATACGGGTGACAGCATGCAGTGAACCATGTCCGATTCAGTGTTTTACACCCCAAACACAAACCCTTAATACTAGAGGCAGGTAAAAGCCAAACCACTGGGTGTCATCAGCAGCAACGTCCTCACGACTTCTGATGAGCATAGTCAAGGTGTACTTTCCAATCTTGAAATGGATCGATACAAAGAGAACAATTCGGCTGGAACGCTCGTGCAAAACTCTTGGACCATTCAAAAAAAATTGCAAAGAGAAAATTTCTGACACGGAAAACCAAGAGGACGTGTTGGTAACAAGAAGAGGGTGATGTCTAAAGCCGAAGTCACTGTTAATTTCCCTATTATACTCATTATGATGTCGTCGTAATGATATTATGCACGTTTGACATTCTGCTTAGATGTTCATATCGCATACATCATGTCATTACACATAAACATCCCTTAATATTGCATCCAATTCCCATAATAATAAAAATGAAGTCCATGTTGTGTATAAAAAAAAAGGGGTGTAGTACAGAGCACTCTATCTAGCTCTCATCCTATCCCTCACCCACCTCCTTCTCCTCGGACTCACTCTGATGCGAAGCTCTATAGGCGTTAAAGTCCTCTTGCACCCGAGTCAAATCAGCCTGCATCCGGGCCATGTCAATCCACACCCGGATCCATCTCGTGGGTCGCAGCCAAAACCCGAGCCTCAGAAGCAGCTACCTGTCTGGCCTGATCTTAGAGCATCTGCACTCGAATCTGTAAAATAACAACATAAGCTAACATGCATACATACATGCATATTCATCCATGCATTGCATAAATCATGTAATGATACAGGGATTGTAGAATGCTTACCGCCCAGCTGGCGTTCTCCTGGACCAGTTGAGCCTCCAAGCCCAAAGCGACCTGAGAAGTAGATGCTGCAACACTGGCAGAATGTACGGGATGACTCCTATCCTGAACAAGGCCATGCCCACCAGTAGTGGCAATCTCAGCACTTTCATATGTTGGGCTAGTCCGCTGAGCAGAACTGGATTCCCTACGTCTCTTGACCTGCAAACGGAAGAGCAAAAAAAAAAAAAGGGAAGGGGAAAGACAATACCAGAAGGCCAAAACAGAAACCAAGGATCTCCTGCTGCCACCCCCTGGCGCACAGGTCAAGTCCGTGGAAACTGCTCCAACGCAGCTCGAGCCCAATCCAAAGAAGGAAAGGCAGCCAGGTCCGTTAGAGTAGGGAGCAAAGTCAGATTACAAGTGCTCTGCCCGGTGGGAAAAAGTGTGCATGATAACAAGACAAACACATAAGCCCCGAGCACACCGCTCCAAGTCCTTCTCGGACAGGTCTAGGCGAGCAGCCCAATAAGCCTCCACCCTGGAGCATAAGATTTTCCTCTTCTCAGGGGTGCAGCCGATCAACCTGCCTATATAATCATCCTCCGACTGATGGCGAGTAAAATAGCAGTTGAAGCTGATCGGGGGTCTGCCGAACCAGAACCCAGTGATAGCAACGAAATCTGAAGGAGTCACGGCGAACTCCCCGATGGGCAAATGAAATGTGTGGGTGATGCAAGCCCACCTCTCACACAAAGCCGTCAACACAGCATGGGTAGTAGGCGGAGTGCTCGTCGACAATGACATAATAAAGGTCTCTGGACCCTGAATCCTAACCCGATCTCTCACAGACTCGGGGAGGCGGCCTCGCCAGACCCCGGGCAGAGAGAGATTTATGCTGCCGGAAATTCCCCGGTCTTACACATTGAGGAAAGCCAACAAGTCAGCGGTTAATCTTTCTAACAATGGTCCGCCTCATCCAAGGGGCACGAAACCTGAGAAACCTCAAAAAACTCACTGTAAGTACAATTTCACCAAATTTCATTTTCAACATATCCTGTATGCCAAGTCACACTAGTCTGCCACACACACACACACACACGCACGTACCCTTTACCAAATCTCAGTCCCCCCGCGACTATAAAACGGAACTAGGTTTTTTATGTCAGTCTGTTAAGTGCGCCAGGTTACACATGGCTGTCACACACTCACATTCACACATTTCACAAATCTCAGTCCCACATGACTATAAAAGGTGACCCGAAACGCATCTTCTCGTATTTATTCTTGATCGAAGGGGCAAAAATTTTTGTTTCAAAAGTATTGATCAAGGAATAAATACGTTCATTAAGCACACATTGCATGCTTTCTTTTGGCTCTGTATGGCAAATCATACATGACCATTTGACTCCAAAAGTCATTTTATCTTGGCGTCATCCTTACGCGAAAATCGTCGTAAGGAACCGCCCGACTCCAAAAGTCGCATTCTTCTCTGTATCATCTCGGCATCATCCTTATGCGAAAATCATCGTGAGAAACCGCTCGACTCTAAAAGTCGTTTTATATTTCTCTATATCATCTTTGTGCATCATCCTTACGCAAAAATCATCGCAAGGAACCGCCTGACTCCAAAAGTCGCATTCTTTTCTGTATTATCTTGGCGTCATCCTTACGCGAAAATCGTCGTAACGAACCGCCCGACTCCAAAAGTCGTATTCTTCTTTGTATTATCTTGGCGTCATCCTTACGCGAAAATCATCGTAAGGAACCGCCCGACTCCAAAAGTCGCATTTTTCTCTGTATCATCTCGGCGTCATCCTTACGCGAAAACCTTCTTAAGGAACCGCCCAACTCCAAAAGTCGCATTTTTCTCTATATCATCTTCGTGCGTCATCCTTGCGCGAAAATCGTCGTAAGGAACCGCCCGACTCCAAAAGTTGTATTCTTCTTTGTATTATCTTGGCGTCATCCTTACGCGAAAATCGTCGTAAGGAACCGCCCGACTCCAAAAGTCGCATTCTTCTCTGTATCATCTTGGCGTCATCCTTACTCGAAAATCATCGTAAGAAACCGTCCGACTCCAAAAGTCGTATTTTTCTCCACACACGAGTCACACGCTTGCATATCATCTCGAATTTCGTGTTCTTTGTCGTGTACCTAAATCCGTTTCGAAAATCGGATTTTAGCCTGTGAACACGAAATTTTATCGTAAAAAAAAAATTGAAAAAAAAATTAAAAAAAAATTATTAAAAAAAATAAAAAAAAATCGAAAAAAATTTTTTTAAAAAAAAATTTACAGTGGTACGACTGTAATTTAAAAATTACAGTCGTACGACTGTATTATCGGGACAGGTGAGCCAACCCATACCTCAAAAGCTGAAAGAGCAGAGAAGAAGGGGGGGAAAGAGACAGAAAAGAAAAAAAGGGGAGAGAAAAAAAAAAAAAAAAAAAAAAAGAGAAGAGAGGAGGAAGAGAAAACCAAAGAAAAGGGGAAGAACTCCTCAATCAGGATCCCCCAGCATTTGGAAATCTCTGGACCCAAATCTCAAACCCTAACTCAAAGAGAAAAGTCCGGATTTTAGTGGATTGGAGCGACGCCAGGGGTCAATCCTACGGTGGACGTAAGCCACAGAGGTAAATACCCCTTTTCCCTTCTTTTTTACAAGCTTTCTGGGTGATTGGCGTGCTTTTTCTGCATTTCTATCCATTTTTCTGCGTTTCTGTTCTGGAAATCAAGAATAGTCGTGCGACTGTTCTTAAGTTTGATGAACAGTCGTATGACTGTAGTTACAGTCGTACGACCGTAGTTGATTTCCAGGTGATTTTATTTCCAGCTTGTTTTAAATAAGATTTTGGTAAAATCCTAAGTTTGGAGAGTTTACAGTCGTACGACTGTAGTTGAGTTTGCACGACTGTAATTTACAGTCGTACCACTGTAGTTCTCAGAATCAGAATTTCACCTTTAAAACCCAAAAATTTCTTAAAAAATCCATAAAAAATACCAAAAATTCCCAAAAAATCCCAAAAAATTAGAAAACCCCAAAAATCATCAAAATGAATTTTGTTGTGTGCATCACGACCCTAGATTCAATTTTCAGTAAAATTACATTTAGAACAAAACCACGACGGAGACCCGGTTCTCCCGAAAACCGACCTATTTTGCATGCTAAGTTAAAATAAACCGGAAAAACGTTTTCAAAAGAAATGATTTTCTCACGAAACCAAAAATACAGGGACATTTCAAAATGGGTTTTCAGGTCTAACCGGGCCGGCCGACCGGGCTAACCCGGTTACCCCCAATTGCATGACTCCGAATACTTAATTTCCTAATTCTGTCTGTTTGAGTCCTACTTATGGCGTGCCGTATAAATTATGCTAACTTCTGTTTTGCAGCCTTATTTTATTTTAATTTTCTATTTTATTTGTATTTCAATAGAGTTAAATCGTGTATTTAGGCGGTTGTAATTTTTTTCGATTCTCGTGTATTGTAGGCGGTTGTATCAGTGAGGCGAGAGTTTTATTTTTCTTTCGATTGGGTTGTAAGCTCTTAAATATTTATTCCTTTTACTTTATATGTTGTATTATTATTCCGTATGCGCGCTACGTGTATTATTTAATAAAAATCAATCTTTAGTAATTTAAAGTATCGTAAATAGAACATTGGCAATAATATTTAAATTAGACACGAAATAAGGGACTTGTCCGAACCTAGATCTCTGAAAAGTGTGGCAGTTCCCGCTTTGGTTTAGCTACACTGTAATTTCCCGGTTGAGCTGAGCCGGGTGGCGACTCCTATACTTTTTATCGAGATTTAGGTCTCGATTCTTTTTCGAAACAATCCGCTTTTCCAAAAAACGAATTTCCAAATCAAAAACCCCACGCAAGGGAGGGCCCCGCTCGAAATCGAGGCGCCCCTTCCAAAAGGGAGTCCCGCGTCTCGTCGAAAATGCGTCGTCCGCTCACAGTACCCTATACCAAAACCCCGAAGATAAAAACCCAAACTTATCCAAAGCACCAACCACCAAGAAATTAAAATGACCTTCACCATCTACCTTATTGTAAAACTCTGAAGCATTCCTTGGTTGTAGTGCATGTATAATTTCGTTTGCATGACATTCCTGTGCACATGACATTACGCATGCATTGTTCATCCAAAAAGGCATATTAAGCACACATGACATGAACGAATCTGAATGCAGTAGGAAAACCAAGAGATGTATGTGTCTTGGATTTAGTTCCTTAAAAAAAAGAAAAAAAAAAAGAAAAAAAAGAGATTAGTGCAAACGGAAGAATTTCTCTCTCATATGGCAGCTACAGTTAACATGGGAATAACCCACCATCTCAACCTCCATCGCCACCAGATCTTTCGCACCCTTTCTGTGAAAAATTTGGACTTTCTCATCATTTTCAAACAACCTGTGAAAGATTTGGGCTCCTATATTTTCAAACCCAAAACACTCCCATCTCGATCTTCATCCATACCTTCAACACCTTTTACCCTCCGTTCAAGTCCAAAGAACAGTCTGCTTATGATTCCCTCTATTTGCCTATGGACTCCAAGATTGGAGGAAATATTGGTTATGCATTCATGAACTTCACCAACAGTGTTGGGGCAACCAGGTTTTACAAACCCTTCAACAATCGTGAATCGAAGGACTTGCAAAGCATGCTGCGCCGATATCTAAAAGAAAGTTACATTTACTAACCATTTCAAGAACTCAGTCTTCGGCCACAATGGAAGTGACTACTTACCGTTGGTTCTTTCATCTTCTGGGGTCGTACGTTGAAGGATTAAAAGCTGTGTTCATCTTTGAGAACTGTGCTCGAGTTGGAATCTGAGGTGAATTGGAAACATGCATATGCGTTTAAAATCTTGGAGGATCCAGTGGGTAATCAATTGATGCGGTTCAGTGCTCAGCTGTACACTCTGACATGTGTTAGCAAAAAAAAAAAAGAAAAAAAAAACCTCCAATATGGAAAACCGAAAGGACATATTGGTAATTTGAAGGGGCATCAATCAAAACTAGAGCCACTCTTTGGATTTTCCTAATGCATCCACATTCATTATGTCGTAGATGTTTTATATTCAATTTTGATGTTCAATATGCATTCGTCATGTCATTGCATGTCAATGTCCACATACGGGTGACAACACGCAGCAAACCATGTCTGATTCAGTGTCTTATACCCCAAATATAAACCTCTAATACTAGGGGCAGGTAAAGGCCAAACCACTGGATGTCATCAGCAGCAATGTTCTCACGACCTCTGATGAACATTGTAAAAGTGTGCTTCCCAATCTCAAAACGGATCAATACAAAGAGATCAATTCTGCTGGAACGCTTGCGCAGAACTCTTGGACCATTAAAAAAAATCACAAAGAGAAAATTTCTGACGCGGAAAACCGAGAAGACATGTTGGTAACAAGAAGAGGGTGATGTCTAAAGCCGGAGTCACTGTTAATTTCCCTATTGTACTCATTGTGATGTCGTCGTAATGATATTATGCATGTTTGATATTCTGCTCAGATGTTCATATCGCATACATCGTGCCATTACACATAAACATCCATCAGTAGGTTGTTGCATCCAAGTCCCATAACAATAAAAATGAAGTCCATGTTGTGTACAACAATCCAATACAAGAAAGAAAGACAAAAAAAATGTGTAATACAGAGCACTCAATCTAGCTCTCATCATCTCCCTCATCCTCCTCCTCCTCAGACTCACTCTGATGTGTAGTCCTATAGGAGTCAAAATCCTCCTGCACTCGGGTCAGGTTAGCCTGCAGCCTGGCTATATCAGCCCTGATCCGGTCCGCCTCCTGGGCCGAAGCCAAAGCCCGAGCCTCAGAAGCAGTTTCCTGTCTGGCCTGATCCTGGAATATCTGCACTCGAGACTGCAAAATAACAATGCAAATTAACAACAAATTTAATGTTTAAAAATCTTATCGAGTATGTTATTTTATTTTTTATTTTTAAAATAATCAATTCTCACATAAAATTTGGAAAAGTTTTATAGGCGTAATATTAATTTTTAATTTTTAATTAGAATACATGTTTGATAAAATTAAAAAATTAAATGTTATAAGTAGTAATTTTAAGTGTTCAATAGCATAAATATTGAAACTGCTAGATGATAACTTTATTTGATAAGTAATAAAAATAAAATAATGAATTTAAGATATATATATATATATATATATATATATATATATATATATATATATATATATAAAGGTCGATTAAGATATAAAAATTATTTTCATGTAAAATTTTATGATAAATGGTAATACAAATTTATCTGAAGAGTATAAGAATTTTATTCGACAAATATTTAGGTAACTATTATTAATGTCCTAATTTAATATGTATTTGAAGAGTATACAATTTTTTTGTCAAAAAATATTTAAACAACTATTATCATTGTTCAACTTAATATGTCAAGTTAAATATTTATACTTATTTAATTAAGTAGTATTTTAATTTAAATTTTTGAGCATTATTATCAAATAAGTTGAAGTAAAACTTTGGACATTTTAATCTATTTAATGTTAAGTGAATACTCATTTAGATTATGAAACACCCTTATATTGTTATTCAAAAAACTTGAATTCTCTCCAAACGAAAATAAGTAGAGTTTAATCTTTGGGAAAAATAATGATATTTCCCGTTGGTTTTGTGTGTGTGTGTGTCTCTAATGAACAAATATATGTTTTGTGAGGTTATTAAGTTGTGAACTGGGTGAAGAAGCAACTGAATTGTCTCTTTCAAAAACCATTGACTACCCTTAATTAGCTTCTAAATCTAATCAAGATATATAATTAAGTTTGAGGATAACGTCATTTCTCCATAGAAATATTTCATATTCTAGTTGATTGAGTACTAGTAAAGACTACAAAAAAAATTATAAAAATTCTAAAACTCAGCATGAGTTTTAAGATAGCTTAACCTCACACGCTTAGCAATAAAATCATGATTAATTCCTTTTCGTGCAAGATGGTCAACATAAATGTTAATTAAGATTCATAAGTCTCATCAGTCTACAGTTTTAAGATTTTACTTTACAATTCAAGTAATAGTAGGTTTTTTCTTATTTGAAAAATAATATATGACAAGCTTGTTTACTTCTCTTGTTGCTAGTTACTAATTGATAATTAGTGTTTTGTGAAAATATGTTAAATTTTTTGTGTTAGAATATAAAATAACTAATAAAAAAAATTAAATAAAAGGAAGCATTTTTTATAGAAAAAATAGGTTTTATTTATTGATGGAAATAACAAGTTTTTTCTTTCTAAAAACTTATAAGTAGTTATTAATAAAACCCAGTTAACCAAATATCTTTATTTCTGTTGTTTGGTATTAAATGACAAAAAAATAAAAAATAAAAAATTCGAAACTGAAAAACTCTTTTCCGATCATAACTAATAGCGCAAAAATAGTGTACATTGATTAAGTCTATATATAATAAATTAAATGCCATTACTGATAATTCTTAGACAGACATGAATAATATTAAAGAAAAATTTCACGTATGACAGTTGAATCTTAATTTTCAAATGTTCCTTTGAGAATGATAAGATATTTGGGATTTTTTTTTTTTTTTTTTTTAATAAAGAGCTCTCTGTTGATGAATATTATGAATATCATCAACTAACAATGAACATAGATTGAGGTAACTCTTCCATGATAATTAGACGCCTGCTTTTATATGAATTATTTTCTATTCAAGAGACTGATTCTTAAACGTGTGCTTATGCAAGAGAGTTGCCTTCTAAGTGTGGATTCAACTCCTAAATAGGCTACCACGTTGCTCTTATTCTAGTAGGATTGTGAGTCCTACGTACCTATATGAAGGGTTAACCCTCATGTTTGATTCATACAATCTCAACTCTTTTTTTTGTTTATTTTCTCTAAAAATCACACTAACTTAAACATCGAAGTATCTCTAACTAGGACAACCAACACCTCTTTCTTTTGGGTGTTCAAGTAAAAAGGTTCAGTCAAACCAATAACATAGTTGACAGTGACTCAGTTGAATTTTCCCTCTGCAACAACAATAGTAAAATACTTGTTGACAACATTAACTCTTTCATGTATTAAAATACGTGTTGACAACATTAACGCTTTCATGTCCAATAGTTTTTTTTATTTTTATTTTTTAATAAAACTAATTAATCATTCCATTAAAATATCAACAAGATACAACATACTAATAAAGGGACTAAACCCTCCCACACACCTCAGGTAAAAGCCGATACAAAAGCTACAACGGACATATTAGACAAACGTAAAACTAAATTAAAAAACCCACAAATTATACTATGAAAGATTATTTTCATCCGAAATCCAAAGCTGTAGAAATATCATTGCAGTGCAATGTTCAACTCTTAAAACTTTCGAGTCAATAGATTTGAAGCGATCATTTTGAAATCTTGTAGATCTGACAATCTATGGAGCACTTCTTGAGTGCCTTGAATAATTGTTATTCACACGTGGTAAACTTGAAAGAGAGATAAAAGAAACTGTAGCGTTCAAAGATAGATTTAACGAGTAGAAAATTGAAAAAAAATAAAATAAATTGCAAGCAAAGTGGATCAAAACACCAAAAGGAGTGAGAAAGATTAAAAAAAGCTAGATGGGAGGAGGAAGAAGAAATTCAAACTCACAAGAGAAAGAAATTTAATAGAATTTTAAAGAGAAGATTGACAGAATTTCTAGAAAGAAAAGGAAGATACGAGTTTTTAGAGCAACTCTAAAATAAATAAAATAATATATTATAATGGTGTGGAACCATCTAAAATAATTTTAGAAAGGGTTTTTTTTGCTTTGAAGAAGGGATAAAGATTATCTACCTTTGATACCATTAAAGATATTCTTAGTTTTCATTCAACCATGTTAAGAGATCGGACATCTTGTAATTTGGGGAGGGCATTTGTAGCAAAGCAAGTCTTTACACTTTGTGTTGTAATGATTTTTTTTTTTTTTTTTTTGGCTTTGGATTGGCTTTTTTGAATCCCCTTCTCTTTTTGAATGAATCTATTTTTTGTTAAAAAGAAAAAAAAAAATAATTGTTTTAAAATCTTGTATAAAACAGTAAAAATTTAGGACATAAGGATCTGGTTTTGTTGCTTATAAAATTTGTACACTTTTATGAACAATAAAAAGTAAAATAAAGTAATTAATAAATAAGGGGTATACAGTTAAATAAATGAAATAAAAAGTAGAGTAGATACATTAGAGCAGGGTCTGAATACTGATAAACCGAGAGAGAGAGAGAGAGAGAGAGAGAGGGGCACACGTGAGGTGTTTTTCTTATGCATATCATTATCATTATTGGTATAGTAACGATCATTTACCCCATATATTTTGTTTATTAATTTTTTCCAATGTGTAGAATTGTCTAAAACATATATTTAATATGTACTTTTTTACTACATAGAGAAAGGGATATATTTTTACACATCATTTGGACTAAATTGAGGTGGTTTGTACTAAATGTAAAAATTAAGTGCTTAACTGAATAGTATAAATCTCAAAACTATCTAATAATAGAGTTGTTTTCGTCACAATAAGAAATGTTAGCAAAAGAGTATATTTAAAAATAATATTCAAAAGTTGTTGCCAAAAAGCACTTTTAGAAATAAAATTATATCAAATTTTTTCTATAAATATCTACGTTCACAACTTCGACAACTATTTTATTGCAGCGAAATGTGCTCTTTTAACAGTAACTTTTGGATATTGTTATTAAATGTGCTTTTTATATGATGGTGTTTCTGCTGGATATTAAAAACGAATTACATTCTACATTTTATGATATCAAATGTGTTTATT
The DNA here is from genome assembly GCA_039660915.1 of Euphorbia tirucalli. NCBI lineage: Eukaryota > Viridiplantae > Streptophyta > Magnoliopsida > Malpighiales > Euphorbiaceae > Euphorbia > Euphorbia tirucalli. Next base: position 59,569,416 of record CM077637.1, read on the forward strand.
CTAACCAAGCTGATGGGTAGTCCGATTTTAGTTAAAATTGGTCTTAGTCCAAATTTTATAATGCTAGTTTTCCTGTTAAAACAATTAAAATATTTATATTACTTTTGTTGGAAAGTTAATCTTAAGCAAAGCTAACAAAAATTACCATTAATGATTGTAAAGGTTATATAGATTTTATTTTATTTTATATATTATTCGAGAAAGTATATGTCACATAATATTTTTTTTGTTTGATAAAAGCTGTAATTCAGATTTGTTTATTGGTAGGAGCTGCAATTTTTCTACAGTTCTTTAAAAAGTTGGTATTTGTTCATATATATATATATATAAGTGAAAACAAAAATATATAAATGTTGAAAACAACAAATGACAGTCTAAATTTTGTTGGTTAGGGCAATGTACTTCTTTTTGCCACACAAATTCAGTATACATTACCATCAAATATTTTACTTTAAAATTTCATCATCAATTCTTGATTTCTTTTTGGCTTCGACTGAATATGACTGAATATAACGCATAAAACTCAAAGAAGTTCAGCAACTTAATTTTAGATAAAGAATAAATTACTTCTACGATAATATTTTTAATTTATTAAATTATTTGTTTTGATTTTGTACAAATAAATGAAACACAATACATTAAACATTTAGTATTTATTTGTGGAAAATATCTTTGATTTTTTTATTTATTAATGTTTAGTTTGAAACTCAAAAGTAAAACAAGTAATAAAAAAGAATTAATAATTATAGAAAATCGGATAAGAAAAGAGAGAACATAGTTTTACGTCTTATAACGGAAGTTAATTACTTTTCAACCCCTTAGTTGAAGCAAGAAAATATAATATATGGATAGAGAATATAAAATTTAAAACTAGAAAATAGAATTGGTATATATGCTACTTATTAATTTATTGTATTTTCTAATGTTATCATAACCGGATTAGAGAGCAAACTAGGGGTGACAATGGGGCGGAGATTACCCGAAAACCGTGGGGATCCAAACCGGCGGGCGCGGAGAATAACCGATATTATCCCCCACGGGGATTGGGGTGGGGATTATTTTACCCCCAATACTTAAACGGGCGTGGGGGCGGGGAGTACTATCCCCGCCCCACTCCGGAATAAATCCATGTATATAAATATATATATTAATTAATTAATTTCTATTTAGTGTCAAGCCCATCTCTGTTTTTTTTAAATGATTGGACTTCAATTTCAAGTTGTTCAAAGAAAGTTCAATTCGAACTTAAATATTTGTAATATTAGATATATTTTGTAATTTGGATATTTAATGTTAAACCACATTTGTAATGTGGTAGAATTTGTATTTTGGATATTGAATGTTAAAATGGTTATTAAAATAATGAAATATTAATTTATTTTATTTATTGGATATGGGTGGGGATTCATCGATACCAGTAGGCACCCGCGCGAGACGGGGATGGGGGTGAAAAAATCCCCGAAATGTTAAATGGGAAATCACCGAAACCGCCCCTGCAATCATTGAGGGCGGAGTGGGGAATGCACCTCCGCCCCCGCACCCGCACCATTGCCACCCCTAGAGCAAACCAGTAAAATTGTTGGTTCGTTGGTTCAAACAGTCTGATCGGTGATTTAATTGGATATTTATTTAAAAAAAATATTATTTAATAATATATTATAATAAATTATAGTATAATTTGCTTCAAAAATATTATTTAATAATATAAATTAATTATTATTATTTTTAAAAGTTAAAAAATAATATTATTTTGATAATAAATAATATTGGATAATATTAAAAATTTTTATTTTTATATTTCAAACAATGGGTTATAAAAATTTTTACTATTTTCATTTTTAATTAAGGGTATAGTATCTGATTTTAATAAAATTCGAAATACAAACTTTCTAATTGGGAAGAAATACCTTTGTAATCATGTTATAGATGAGTAATGAAATTTCAAAAAGTTAAATTAGATTTCAAAACTTAATTGAGGTTTTTGCTTCTATGGAATTTTGAGCACTGTTTTTTTTTTTTTTTTTTTTTTTAAATGTTATCTTAGATTTGTATAAAAATTAATTGCTCTTTGTTTGTAAAAATTAATTAAGACACAAAATCAATAGAGTGTATGTTTTTGATAAAACGTTTTTCTAATCGATGGCGTATTATTATGTAGTATATGGATTATTTCGTTTTCAATTTTTATTATATTTATTAGATTAGGATTAATTTGACCAAATAGAAAAATGATGAAATATTATAGAGAGCCGCCATGAAAGAATTATCATAGACATTTTGCATGATTCAAAACATAAACCAAGGGTTGAATAGTTGGATTATCCTGTTAAAGAAGCATAGTTTTGGTCTAATATTCTCTAATGCATTTGTTCATATGAAGCAAATTGCCATTTTAAATAAATATATAAATTAATTAAAAGACAACACTAAAAGTTCTGAAAAGGTGTACTTTGTTAAGAGGGATTTCACTTTAATGCTCCCCGATCGATAAACTCCCCTCTTTCCCAAAAACATTTCGAATATTCAATCTAAAAATTAATTTAATAAACAAATTTTATATGAATATAATTTGAAATTATTAATATTTATGCATCATCTCATAAAAGCAATCTATTCCATACTTCGTTTAATTTATAAAATTAATTATTTTCCTTAAAAAGGTGAATCTTTTAATATTTAGTTGGCATATGATGAAATTTACCCACCATTTCAAAATTTAATAATTAATTTTTTAACGATATATTTTGGTAAAATAAATTAAATTACAATAACATGTGTGTTTTAAATGTATCCATCTAATTTTATAACATGAACATGTTTCCACATCAACTTAGAAAAATGTATTTTTATTTTAAGATAATATAATTTTTACCTTCAAAAAAGTTATTAAAATAGAAAATTATTAAGATCGAAAAACATCAATTTTACTAATACCGTGTTATTTTCATATTAAAAGCTTTAGTTCAACTACATTATTTTCAAGAATATTATCAGTAAATTTTTGTTAAAATTTTATTCAAAAACTAAAATTAAGCAGAGAAATTTACTAGTGAAATTAAATTGAATTAGACTCGTTATTCAAAATTAATATTGAACCATTTTAATCCTTCTTTCATTTATTTCTTATTTAGAAAAAAATCTTATTAATTTGGGAGAAGATAAATTTGGTTCGGTAACAGCAACAAATAGCAGACGACATCCCAGGCGCATAAAAAGATGCGTGAGTTACACATAATAAAAAAAATAGAGACATGACCGAACTCCAATGGAGTAAGCGCGTACAAAAGAAGGAAAGAGGAAGGGGAGAGAGAGAGAGAGAGAGAGAGAGAGAGAGAAGCCAACGAAGAATGAAGTGTAGAGCTGCTTAATTTGCTCTTTACACGCAAATGGACTCTGCTAATTTACTCCACGTTTTCAAAAGTACTTGGCTTTCTCTCCATCAAACAATAAACTAAAAACTTGTTTTAGACAACATTTTTAGTCCTCCAAAACAATACAATGCAATACCACCTTCTTCTTCCTCCCTATTCCAATTTATAAAAATGAATTTTTGATTCTTTTTCTTCCTCATCACTTATTCACATATAGTTTCCGTTTTTTTTTTTCCTCTGGCTGTGTCTGTCAAAAGCTGTAAACCAGCCCAACCCAGATACTGACTTTCCCAACCCACTTATTTCTGTCTTTACATAAACGTCTATATTTTGTTCATTCCACCCAATTAACCAATCTTTTCTTGCTGGGTTTTCTTCAAAGTTTTGATTTTTGTTTTTTTGAAAAAAATGGTTCACCACCATCGTTACAATCAGTGGAGAAAACATGAAATTCATCAACAAAATGAAGAAGAGGAGTTTCTTGGTTCGGTTTGTGCTAACTACAAGAGGAAAAGGCCAAAGCTTGTTTTTCTCCTTCTCCTTTCTCTTCTTTCTTTCTTCCTTATTTTGTCTCCTCACCTCTTTTGCCGCTCTTCCTCTGCTTTCTCTCTCTTATGTAAGTTTCTCTCTCCTGGGGTTTTTCTTATTGTTGTTTCTGTTTTTGTTGTCTTAATGAAATGAATTGGTTATGGTCTCTGCAGATTCGTTTGTTGTAGAAAATGACGCCGTTGTTTCTGATTCTGATTTAACTTCTCCCTTGTGTTCTGCAGTCTCTAATGGTATCTCTCTGCTTCATCTTTGTTATACTTTAATCTTTGTGTTTAAGCTAAGAATAATGAGAAAGATCATTAATTTGTTTCATTTTAATGGTGAATTCAGGAACCATGTGTTGTGATAGAACAAGTATCCGTACAGATATCTGTGTAATGAAAGGAGATGTAAGAACTCACTCATCATCTTCTTCAATCTTCCTTTACACATCAAAAAACACTACTGCTGCTTTGATGAAAAAAGACCGCGAAATACAGCATGAAATTATCAAACCATACACTAGAAAATGGGAAGAAAGTGTTATGGACACAATTGATCAATTACACCTCATTGAGAAATCAGCAATTAACAGCCACAAATGTGATGTTAAACATGATGTTCCTGCTGTGTTCTTTTCGACAGGCGGATACACAGGCAATGTGTACCATGAATTCAATGATGGGATTTTGCCTTTGTACATTACATCCCATCAATTTGATAGAAAAGTTGTGTTTGTCATCCTTGAGTATCACGATTGGTGGATGATGAAGTACGGAGATGTTGTTTCCCGGCTTTCAGACTATCCCCCGATTGATTTTAGCCAAGATACGCGAATCCATTGCTTCCCTGAAGCCATTGTTGGTCTTAGAATCCATGATGAACTCACCATCAATCCTTCTCTGCCACAAGGGAACAAAAACATTGTTGATTTTCGTAATCTCTTAGACAAGGCATATTCGCCGCGGATCAAAGGTTTGAGGCAGAACGAGGAAGAGAAGACGAAACTAAACAGACCGAAATTGGTAATTTTGTCAAGGAACGGTTCAAGAGCTATAACGAATGAGGGTTTGCTAGTGAAAATGGCTAAAGAAATTGGATTTGGAGTCAAAGTGTTGAGGCCGGACCCAACAACAGAATTGGCCAAGATTTATGGGGAACTCAATTCAAGTGAAGTAATGATTGGTGTACATGGAGCAGCCATGACTCATTTTCTGTTTATGAGGCCGGGTTCGGTTTTTATGCAAGTGATTCCTCTTGGGACAGATTGGGCAGCAGAAACATACTACGGAGAGCCTGCTAAAAAGCTTGGATTGAAATACATAGGCTACAAAATTCTGCCTAAAGAGAGCTCATTGTATGATCAATATGATAGCAATGATCCTGTTCTTAAAGACCCTCAGAGTATAAGCCAAAAGGGATGGGAATACACCAAAACAATCTATCTTGATCGCCAAAATGTCAAATTAAACCTTAGAAGGTTTAAGAAACGATTGATTCTTGCTTATGAATACTCTGTCCGGAAAATGAATCACCGATCACAATAATAATATTTTGTTTAGGATGAAAAATTTTATTGATTTGTTGTATGTAATTGCGATAATTGGATTTTGTTTTAGTCTGTGTATCTTATCTTGTGTAGATGGATGTGCATATTGTTGTTCATTCTTGGCCAAACACATACACGGTCCCTTCAACTTTAATTTTTAAGCCGCTTGACCCCCTCAACTATTTTAACGATCTATCTAACCCCTTATTTAAAAGCCAAATACATACGCAGCCCCTTCAATTTTTATTTTCGAGCCGCTTGGCCCCCTCAACTATTTTAGCGACATATCTAACCCTTCATCTATTTTAAAGTGGTATTTTTAGACACTTGAATACTGATGTGTCGTATTTTTTCCCTCTTCTTGAGTTTAATTAATTACTGGGAAATCTTCACTTTATAATAGTTTGTAATATTAATTAGATAGAAGATAATTTACAACGTGTGTCCTACATGTCTTTAGTGTCGGACTGGTGTAATGCATGGTACTCTGTTGTGTCTGGTTATGTTCACTTAAAGGTTTAATACCACTTTAAAATAGATGAGGGATTAGATAGGTTGCTAAAATAATTAAGGGAGCCAAACGGCTCAAAAATAAAAAATTGAAGGGGCTACGTATGTATTTTACCTTTAAATGAGGGGTTAGATAGATCGATAAAATAGTTGAGGGGGCCAAGCGGCTCAAAAATTAAAGTTGAAGGAGTCGTGTATGTATTTTTCCTTCATTGTTTGATGTAATTGCGAAATATACATAGTGGCACAACCTTCTTTAATGGAAATCCTAGCTCAACATTATTTCATTTGTTAAGCGTAAACAAAAACACCCTAAAAGAGTAAAAAAAAAAAAGTCATCGTCAATACAACTCTCTCGCATCTGGAATCATTTGAAAGCCTGAAGCAAATATACACATATGACCAAATGGTGCATACGAGTCTCTAATTCCTAGTAAACAAAAGAATAACCAACTCCAAAAAGTACCTCAACTAGGAGTATAAAAAGCCTCATAGCTGCATCATTAATGTTTTTCTTTTTTTGGTACAAAAAAAGTTCAAAGGAGGAGGGATATTTCTAGTCCAGGACTAACAAAAGCCTCAATGTCATAGATGGACTTACGAGAGAACTTATATATCACTATGTTGAACCTTGTTTTGACGAAAACAACTTTATATTTGAAGAAGATAAAATTAAATAAATACTTTGAGAATTAATTAAAGATAAACATAATTTTATTTTTAATTAAGTAAACAAAGTACAAAGGCGAAAACTTTCAATAAAGATATTAGAAGGATAATACAAAAAAATAAAATGTTTGGAGTATTAAGGTCAACATTGCTTTAAGAGGCTGAAAGCTTAAGAAATTTTGGTATAAATATTTAGAGGCCTAAACACTGTATAGGCCACATTCAGAGACCTGAAGAAGTCAGATTCAAAAATTCAGAGTCCTGAACACTGTATAACAGCCACATTCAAAGACCTAAAGAAGTCAAACTCAAATATTCAGAGTCTTAAACACTATATAGCGGATACATTCAGAGACCTGAAGAAAGTTCATTACAAGTCTTCAGAGGGCTATAAACTGTACAACGGCTAGTTTTCAGAGACCTGAAGAAAATCAGAAATAATGCTTCAGTTGGCTGAATACACTGCAACGGCTAGTTTCAGAGACCTGACAGAATTTGAATAACCTTTCCAAACCACCTCTTCAATGTCTATAAATAGAAGACAATAGCAAACATTTCAACCTTTGGAAGATAATTTGCAAAGCATGCAAGTCAAGCATTCTTGAGTACTTTTTCAAACACACTTCAAAGATAACAATTGAAAGAAATTAAGTTTTTATCAAAGCAATTCATACACTTTCAAACTAAATATTTTGAGTGAATTGTAAAATCACACTATGGGATATTAGTGTGAGGGGGAGCTTTGTTGATTAGAGTTCTATCAACAAAGTTTTGTAAAAGTTTTGTTGTTGATCCTTGAAAAACAATAAGTTGTAAAAGTTTGGTATTTTAGCTTGCAAAAAGCAATGTTGTCTCGATCCTAGACTGAAGAAGGATCACTGTCTTAATCCTAGACCGAAGTAGGATTGATCGTCCCGATCTTGGACAGAAGAAAGATCACTTGGTTTGATTCCTACCGTTAAAAGAATTGTAGTGGAAAATCTCAAGTGGTTCACTTGGGACAAGAGTAGGACAGTTGGTCCGAACATGTATAAATCTCTGTATCACAAATATCTCTATCCCTCCTCTCTTTAATTACTGCCATTTATATTTAGCAATAATAGCCTTTTAGCTATTTTATTTAAATTCTTCAAAAGCAATTATATTTACAAGTTTTACAAAGTATTTTATTCTGCATTTTAAAATAAAACTTGAATCTTCGGCAAAATTGTTTGTGATTATAAAGGTCTCCACAAAAGAATTTTTATTTAGATATATATACTATTCACCCCCCTCTAGTGTACCTCTAAGCCTATTTGGGATTAACAATCGATATAAAAGTTTGACTATTGCCCAAAAGGATTAACATCTTTAGAGTGATCCTAGTATAAAGGACATTATATTCATAAGCCACCTTTATTTTATGGAGACAATTATAATTTTTGGAAGAATAGAATGAAAATGTTTTTACAGTAAACTAATATTCAAATTTGGAAAATCATCAAGGATGCACTTATTGTTCCTTCTAAAATAGTTGATGGTAGAAATATTCCAAAAGAAGATAGTGAATATGATGCAAATGATTTGAATAAAATTACTTTAAATGCCAAAGATGCTCCTTAGATATCAATGAATATAATAATATTTCAGGATGTACAACATCTAAGGAAATCTGGGATAAACTTGAAGTAACTCATGAAGGAACCAAGCAAGTAAAGGATGGAAAAATTAATCTCTATGTTACCGAATATGAATTATTCAAGGTGGATCCTAAGAAATCAATCTTAAAGATCAACACTAGATTCATATGAATTGTGAATAAATTAAAGAATTTTGGCAAGCATTATACCGACAAAGATTTAATTAGAAAACTCATCAGAACAATATCAACTTCATGGGATTCTAAGCCTGCGGCAATAGAAGAATCAAAAGATTTATCTTCATATTCTTATGATGAATTTATACGTTCATTACTTACCGATGAAATGAAGATCAAAATCACCGCAAATAGTGAGCAATCAGAAAAGAAGAAATCCATTGCACTTAAAGGTGTAAGCTCAACAGTTGATGCACCTGAAAGTGTATCAAAAGGTGATGACAGTGATGAAGAGCTAGATGAAGAAGAAGCACTTTTTGTCAGGAAATTTCAAAAATTTTTAAAGAAAAAGAACAAAGACAAGAAGATTTCAAAGAAAAATTTTAACAATAACAGCATCACAAAAACAAAGCAAGAATCATCAAAAGTCACTTGCTTCAACTGACAGAAGCCAAGACACTACAAAATTGACTGTCCAAAATCCAAACCATAATTCAACAAGAAAGATAAGAAAGCTATGTTAGCTACATGAAGCTATAGTGATGATTCTGATGATGAAGATGCTGAAAACAATGCTCAAATTTGCTTTATAGCAAATAATCAAGAATAGACTTCATCAAAAGAAAAAGAAGTAGAAGATAAGGTAATCCTAACTTTCTTATCTCATAAAGAAACTATTCAAGCATATTTTGAATTATTTAATACTTTGCAAAAAAAAAAAAGGTTATGAATGCAAAAACTCTGAAGTAGAGAAAGAAAAACTTGAACTTCAAAACAAAGTAAAGTTTCTTGAAAATACTAATCTTACATTAGTAATAAAAGTATCATGTTTTGAAGATAAGTGTGAAAATAAATGTCACTTTCAGTAAATTTACACTTGTGAAAATATGCTTAATATGATGTTGGATAACCAAAGAAATCCAAATGACAGAATAAGAATTGGTTTTAACCAAAATGCTTGTGATGTGCCTATACATAGAACCCAAAAGCCAATATCTTTTTGCAAATCCTCATCCACATCTGAGATGCAAAATCCACCATCTACAAAATATGTTCAGCCATCTGAACCAAAAAGAAAATAGAAGATTAGCAATCTACGATCTTTTGAACAAACAGTTAAAAGAAATGTTCAGAGACATGTACAAAAAGTAAATCAGAAGTTTCAGCTCTCTGAACAGAAAAATAGAAAGAAGAATATACAAAAGGTTCAGCCTTTTGTACCACAAAACTCTCACTACAGAAAGGCTTTCAAACCTATATACCATAAAAATTTTCATCCAAACCAAAAACATGGTTACAAGTCAAAATACTTCCATAAAAAACCTAACCATGTTCCCAAACACAGATTCCTTACCATAAAACCTCATCACCCACCTCAATCATCTTACTAGAAAAAGAGAAATGTTACATGTTTTTATTGCAACCATAAAGGATATGTAATTCAAGAATGTAACTTTCGAAGAGGTTTATACAAAGAAAAAGTGATGTGGATCCCAAAGAAAGACAATGCTAACAAGGAAGGACTCAAGAAAATTTGGATACCTAAAACTGCTTAATTTGTCTTGTAGGTATGCCTAAAGAATACCATTGGAAAACAAAGATGGTATAGTGATAGTGGATGTTCAAGGCATATGACTGGTGATATTGCCTACTTCACCACTCTAAGACAAGTTAAGGGAAATATTGTAAAGTTTGGTGACAAAAAGGAAGACAGATTATTGGCAAAGGAAAGATTGGGAACAATTGTTGCATTGACAAAGTATCATTAGTTAGCATATTAAATTTTAATCTTTTAAGTGTTAGTCAGCTATGTGACAAGGATTGGAAAGTAATCTTTGACTCAAAGAAGTGTGAAATTATTAAAGCAAAAAGTGGTAAGATATTACTTATTGTTCTAAGAATTGGAAACATTTATCTCTTAAATTTAGATAGTCTTACACATGATTAATGCCTAATTTCACAAGAAGAGGAGAGTTGGTTGTGGCATTGTAGATTAGGACATGCTAGTATGTATCTGATTTCAAAAATTTCCAAAAGACATTTAGTAAAAGGTTTACCAAAAATTGATTTTAACAAAATCCATGTTTGTGATGCATGTCAAAGAGGTAAACAAATCAGAAGTTATTTTAAAACTAAAGAAGATGTTTCTACCTCTAGACCATTAGAATTATTGTATTTAGACTTACTTGGTCCCATACAGCCAACTAATCGAGGAGGCATAAAATATGTATTTGTCATCGTAGATGACTACCCAAGCTATACATAGACATTGTTTTTCAGTAAAAAAGATAAAGCTTTGAAAAATTTTCAAACTTGTGTAAAAGGCTTCAAAATTTGAAAAAAACTTCTATTATTTCTATTGGAAGTGATCATGGAAAAGAATTTAATCATCTTTTTGAAGCATTTTGCAATGAGAATGACATTTTCCATAATTTCTCAACACTGAAGACTCCTTAACAAAATGGTGCTGTAGAAAGGGAAAATAGAACTCTGGAAGAGATGACTAGAACCATGTTAAATGAAAATAATTTGCCAAAATATTTTTAGATAGAAGCTATGAATACAGCTTGCTATATTCTTAATAGAGCTTTAATAAGACCCGTTTTGAAGAAAACATCATATGAGTTATGGAATAATAAAAAACCTAATAGTGGTTACTTTCACTTATTTGGTTACAAATGTTTCATTTTTAACAACAAATAATATCTTGGTAAATTTGATTTAAAATCCGATGAAGGAATTTTTTAGGATATGCATAACATAGTAAAGCATATAGAGTTTTTGTTGGATCAAGAGGCATCTAAACGCTCTAAATACAAGAATTTATTTTGATGATAACAAACAAATGGACAAGAGAAATAATTGTAAAGGAATAGAACATCTAAAGTTCATATCATTTATACAAGAAGATCCTTGGAATATAAGTGACACTTGGAAGTTCATAATCTCAGCACTACAACTCTTTTGAGTACAAGAATTCCAACCAAGGACTTGATACAAAGAATTCTTCGCCAAGTACATCAAAGAGATTGCCACTAAATATTTCATGACATGCACAAAAAGTGACCAAATGTGAAGTTAATTAAAGTCAACATGATAGCTGAATAAAAGTAATGCAGACATAATGATCAAGACTGACTTCATGCAGAAATGAACTTTTAGCTGACTAAAAATGACAGTTTCAAAGACATAATATTTGTCATGGAACAAGCATCACAAATAGTCATCTAAAAGAGGTAAACAAAATTCACCAGTTTTCACTCTCCAAGTAGCGTCCATTCTAACTGATTAAAAGTGGAAGCCAGTCACTACGAGACAAAAATAATGGCTAGTTTTTGAAAGGGAGTAACAACTAGTTTTTGGATATTTACCTATAAAAAGAAGCTCAAATCAGTTTGAGAGGTTAAGAGACTTAATATTCATCATAAGCATTCTCACTCTAAGCTAAGTGCTTCTCTCTTTAAAAGATTTGAATATTTTGAGCTTCAAACCAAGTTTCTTCCAAGTCTCTTCTACAACACACAATCACCAAACCGAGTTGTATCTTTGTGTTGTATTTTGGAAGGTCATAAGTGTGTTACCATACCAAATTCTCATCTTTACACCTTGAGTTTGTCTATTGAGCTTTAAAATAGAAATTATAGAGTTTCTCAATTGAGCTTTAAAATTGAGGGTGAAAAGTTTCCTCATTAAGCTTGTAAAAATTAAGGGAGAAGTTTCTCAATTTCCTTGTGAAATTTGAGGTGAATAAGTAAGGGATTTACTTATTTGGATGGCTTTAATTTGTAAAGCACCAAGGCTTGATTCTTGCTCGTTCAAAAAGATCATAGTGGAACTCTCTAGTGGTGAAGCTTGAGGAAAGGAGTAGGCCGGAGTCGCTGAACCTCTATAAATCTCTTAAGCATAATCTCTCTAAACTCGAGTCTATTTACTTATAAGCATTTTTTTTTATTCTGCTTCATTCTTTATGCTTGTTGATTTTGTGCTTAGGGTGATACTTATTGACAATTGCATAATACATGTATGTTATTATTCCGCATTCTTTACAAGTATTTTGTGTTGGGCATTGTTGACCACTGTTACCTGGTTATTCAATTCACCCCCCTTTTGAATCTAGACTAGCCTTTGGGACCCACAGTTTTCAATAAGAGAAATCTTACCATAGATGAGTCGATGCATGTGACATTTGAAGAAGCTAACTCTCTCCAAGGCAATAATAAGTTTGAGAAAATTCTTGAGATACTTGATCCATAGGTTGAAAACACTACTGATAATAATTTGCAAAATAGTGATGACATCAATAATCAGGATGAACATGATTTGTAACAATTACAAACACAAGAAATCAACATCATGATCTACTTAAAGAATTCTGATATCATAAGTATCATCCAAAAGATGATATCATTAATAATCCTTCTGAAAGAGTAATGACAAGAAATCAACTAAAGAAATACTTTGACAACACAACATTTATTTTAAAAAATTGGAACTGAAGAATTTTAAAGAAGCTGAAAATTAAGAAACCTAGATGAATCCAATACAAGAAGAACTTGACAAGTTTAAAAGGAATAATGTAAGGGAATGAGTTCCTAAACCTAAAAGTCAAACTATGATAGGAACAAAATGGGTATTAAAAAACAAGCTTGATGAATCAAGTAAAGTTGTTAGAAACAAAGCCAGATTAGTTGCACAAGGGTATAACCAGTAAGAAAGCATTGACTATGATGAGACATTCACTTTAGTTGTAAGACTTGAAGCCATAAGAATGTTATGTGTATTTGCATGCTATAAAAATTTCAAGCTTTATCAAATGGACAAATAAGGTTCATTCTTAAATGGATACATTAATGAAGAGGCATATGTAAAGAAATCTCCTAGATTCAAAGATTGTCATCATCCAGAATATGTCTATAAGTTAAACAAAGCACTGTCTGGCTTAAAATGGGCTCCGAAAGCTCGGTATGAAAGGTTACGCTCTTTCTTGCTAACAAAAGATTTTACTCAAGGTAAAGTTAACATAACACTATTTATAAAACATATAAAGGACCATATATTAATTTTGCAAATCTATGTTGATGATATTATATTTGGTTCCATTAATGAATTGTTGTGCAAGGAATTCTCTTAAGAAATGAGTAAGGAATTTGAAATGTCTATAATGGGTGAATTAAATTTCTTCCTTGGATTACAAATTAAACAAGAGAAGAAAGGAACATTTATCTATCAATCTAAGTACACAAAGGAACTCATTAAGAAATATGAAATGGAGAATTCCAAACTGATGAAAACACCAATGAGTACATCAGTCTCACTAGACAAGGATAAAAAAGGTAAAAGTGTAGACACCAAGAAATACAAAAGTATGATTGGTTCTTTACTTTACTTAACTTCTAGTAGACCTGATATACAATTTAGTGCATGTTTATATGCAAGATTTCAAGCTAACCGTAAAGAGTCATATTTAAGTTCTATGAAAAGAATATTCAAATATTTAAATGGAACTTTACATTTTGGTATCTGGTATCCAAAGTGCAGGGATTTTGATGTAATAGGATACAGTGATGCAGACTATGCTGGGTGCAAATTAGAAAGAAAAAGTACATTTGGTAGTTGTCAATTTTTAGGTTAAGCATTAGTCTCTTGGTCAAGCAAAAAGCAAACATCAATGGCAACTTCAACTACTAAAGCGGATTATGTATCTATGAGTCAGTGTGTAGCTTAGAATTATAGATGAAACAACAATTAGAAGACTACGGGGTAAAGTATGATCATGTCCCTATACGATGTGATAATACTAGTGTAATTAACTTAACTAAAAATCCTATTCAGCATTCAAAGACCAAGCACATTAATATCAAGCATCATTTTGTAGGGGATCATGTGCAAAAAGGGGATATAAATTTAGAATTTGTTCCCATAGAATAACAAATTGTTGATATATTCACTAAACCTCTAAATGGTTAAAGGTTCGGCCAACTTCAAAGAGAAATTGGAATGTCTATTCCCATTGATGAAAAACGACTCTGTAGTTTCAATTCTTTAAATTAATTGGTCATCCACTGCTTAATTTTCTAAAATAATTAGTCACATACTAATTATTTTTCGGCCGACATTATTTTATTTTCATCCCTACGGGTCCAACATGAAAAAGCCCATGATCTTTTATTATTGACAAATGGGCCAATGCTCAAATAAACTTTCACGGGCCAACAATACATTATACTCTTAGGACAGGCCACATCTCTTTTTCTACCTTAGTTTCTTCTGTTCTCTTAAAACTCAAAAGTGCACGTGATTTTTTTTAGTAAATAATAGCAAAAGAATGATAGCATTTTGATTTTAAATCATAACTGTTAGAAAGCAATATTTACAAGAGAGAAATGAAAAGACAGTTGAGTATACCTCCATAGCCATTTCTCTCTCGAGCTTCAACGAAATCAAATCTTCCCTCTCTAAATCAAATCGTTTTTTCCTTGTTTTCTGTTGGATATGCCCTAGTCCCGAGGCATTGGTCCTTGTGTTTGTATTATACATTGTACATTTTATGTAAGATATGTATGATACAATTTGTGTTAATAAATAAAGAAATCAATCTATTTACTATATGTCTTGTGCAATAGAGTATCCAAGGAAATCTAATTTGGTTTCTGCAGTCATCATCTGTCTCTTGGAGAGACTTTAAGGTGAATTTTTACAACCTTCTTCCTTGTGCTTTGTGTTTTTGATTTCCACTACTTAAGTTCCTGGGACCGGATTCGAGGAAATCGACGCGTATTTCAGCTTTTTTGGTCGATTTTCGGTGACGAATCCCAACATTTTCATCCTGTTATAACAATATTGAGAATAGCTATGATCATGAAGAAGCAAGGGGTTAGAAATATAAGAGCCTCTCGGACAAGAACAAATGCTGAAACTGAAAACAGAGGAAAGAAGAAAATGAGAGAAGAAGAACATATTAACCAAAGTTCTTCTCAAAGGATGAACGACAAACAGAATGTGCAAAAACCAAAAGCAAAGCGAGTAAAGAAAAGCCTAAGGAATGCAAGCCGTATCAACCCATCTGCTGGACCATCTATGGTATTTATCCCTGAACAAGGTGCACTTGTTTATCCTGATGGTTTCTATAGACTTAAGTTGACTTGTAGGAGAATAGATTGGCATTATTTAGGGAAAGAAGAATTTCCTTTTGCAAATTGGTTTAGGTTTAAAAAATGGGATAACTTTGTGCAAATTGATGAATCTATTTATCCCTCTATAGTAACAGAATTTTATGGCACATTGTTGATTATAGCTTGTTTATACCTTCTGATACTTTTTTTATGCGTTATAGTTACTGATTCACTGATTTTACATTTGTTATACCTTAGATATGCCGATATACTGATTATTCCTTAGTTATACCTTTTTTATACCTTAGTTATACATCTTTTGTATTTTTGTTATACTTACTGATATAGTGATTATATCTTGGTTATTCTTTAGGATTGTTGATTGTGCTTTAATTATATTTACTAATATAATTATACCTTGTTTATACCTTAGTTATACTTATTTATGATTATAACTTAGTTATACTTATTCAATAATTATACCTTAGCTATACCTTAGTTATACCATATGATAGACTGACACACTAATTATACCTTAGTTATACCTTATTTATACCTTAAGATACAATTATCATAGTTTATGATATATTGATTATACCTTAGTTATATCTTTGTACAACTGTTTTACCTTAATTACAGCTTAGTTATACCTTACTTATTCATAACTGCACTTAATGATACATTGGTTATACCTTAATTTTGCCTTGATACAATTACTTATTGAAAGAATTCATTCAAACCACTACCAAAGAAAATTGGATCCTTTTCTTTTCTTAATTAGACTTTCCAAACATGACCATTAGGTATCGTTATCTTAACTACATTATAGAGTTCATCTCCTTATTCATATAATCTTTATATGAATGCTCTGTTGTTTTTGGTTATGGATTTCTTTTATCTTTTTGGGCAGAGACTTTCTTTGAAATGCTCTGTTAGAGTTTGGTTGTGGATTTCTTATATCATTTTGGGTAGAGTGTGGCATTGAAGCTTGTGAGGAAATATGGAGATGAACTGTACAATGTAGTTAAGTTAAGGGTACTTAATGGCCATGTTTGGAAAGTGCAATTAAGAAAAGTAAAGGATCACATTTTCTTTGGTGGTGGTTTGAAAGAATTTTTTCAATAAGTACTTATATCAAGGTATAATTAGGGTATAACCAGTCTATAGTCATTTTATCAATAATTATAATTAATGTCTTAAGGTATAACTAAGGTATAATCACTGTAATAGTGTATCTTAAGGTATAGCTAAGGTATAAATAAGGTATTATCATTGTAATAGTGTATCTTAAGATATAACCAAGGTATAACTAAAGTATAATCACTGTAATTGTGCATCTTAAGGTATAACTCAGGTATAATCATTGCAATAGTATTATTATACATTAGTTATACCTTTGATACTCTTATTACACCTTACTTATACCTTTGTACAACTATTATACCTTAGTTATACTTTAGTTATACCTTTGATACTTTTATTATACATTAGTTATACTTATTGATACACTAATACATTTATTATACCTTAGTTATACCTTCTGATACAGTAATTATACCTTAGTTATACTTATTGATACATTGATACATTGATTGCACCTTAGTTATACCTTCTGATACATTAATTACCTTGGTTATACTTACTAATATACTCATACACTTATTGTACCTTAGTTATACCTTTTGATACACTGATTATACCTTCTGATACACTGTTATACACTACTTATACATTGTTATACATTGCTTAAACAATGTTATACAATGATTTTACCATAGTTATACTTACCGATACACTTTTACACTGTTATACACTACAATGCTTAAACAATGAATAAATAAGGTACAAACAATGTATAAATAAGGTATAATCAGTGTGTCAAAAGGTATAATTAGTGTATCAGAAGGTATAACTAAGATATAATCAGTGTATTAGTGTATCAGTAAGTATAACTAAGGTATAATAAGAGTATCAAAGGTACAACTAAGATATAATAATACTATTACAGTGATTATACCTTAGTAATACCTTAATATACACTATTACAGTGATTATTCTTTAATTATACTTCAGTTATATCTTAAGATACACTATTACAATGATTATACCATAGTTATACTTACTGATACACTTTTACACTGATTATACCTTCTGATTCTCTGACTATATATTCTAATTCACTTATTATACCTTGTTTATAACTTACTGATACTCTAATTGTATTTTATTTGGTACTGGTGTGGTTCTGTTGTTATTTTTGTATGAAATATGCATAATATTATCATACACATTCTATATACTTTTTTGTTTTTATACTTTGATTCAGTATTTAGGTTAGGTATACGTGAGACCTTGTTTATACCTTAAGATTCACAAATTATATCTTAGTGATACCTTATTTATATCTTAGTTATACCTTATTTATACCTTAGTTATACCATCTGATATACTGACACACTAATTATACCTTAGGTATATCATAAGATACACTTATTATAGCTTTTGATATATTGATTAAATTTTAGTTATACCTTTGATACTCTTATTATACCTTAGTTATTCCATATGCTTGTGATTTGATGATGTTTGTGTTTCAGCAATGCATTTGTTTGAATTAGTGAGGCAGTGGTGGAGACATTTTTGCTATTTCTATGAATCTGTGTTCTTCAGTCCGAGTTCCATTATGTTTGAGCAGAATTGAGATTTTCTTCCATATCTGTGATTGATTTTTAATGTTTTGTGATGCAACAATATCTTCGATTGTATCAATGAAATAGTCATGGAGAGTTTGCGATTTGCGATTTCTGCTATTGCTGCGATTGCTGTGATTTGGGTTTTCTGTGAGAATGGAGATATTTTAGAGATTTCGATTCTTTGTTGTGGTGTTTTTCCTAAAGAAATCACGTAATATAGGAAATGATTAAATCACGTAATTTTGAAATTTTAAAAAGTTTTTAATATATTTATGCAATTTTTTCAGTTTTAGGTCAAAGTGTTATAAGGTGCCAAAAGGTACGTGTTTTTGTAAAATCTCGTATATAAAATGGTGAAGTAACTTTTTAGGCTCTTGTACTACTAGCTAATTGTCTTTTTAGTTTATGTTTTATGCAAAATCATACTCAATTGGACCATTATTGATTCTTTATTTTTAACTCATCTGGAGAATACAAGGATTAATTGTGGTTTAGTTGGACATAAATTTATATAAAAAGGATAACTTTGAAACTAAAGAGAACGAAAGGGGTAAATGGATAATAGAAGAGGGGTTGAATATGTTAGTTTGTGTATATAATAGAATTGGTGAACGTGAACGCTAATTAAACTGTTGTAGAAAGTGAGCACAAAGTATGTTTGTCCTAATGAAGGGATTGCTCTGCCTCAACTCAACTACAAGTGCATGGGGAGGGTTACTAATTTAATTTTTAATATTAATTTCACATTAATCCACTAAGTACAGTATTGGATCCCCCACCCTAAACATAATCCTCCCCACCCAATCTTGAATTCTTCATTTTTCCTGTTTCAGAATCAACATAATTGCATCCATTTACATATGAATCAATTACATTGCTTTAATCACTAGCCAAATTGCTGTAGGTGTTGGACCAGCTTATTTGGAACAATTTTTATTAGTATAAATTAAGTTATTTATTGTCTCTATCAATGCTTAATTAATATATTTGTCAATTTTCGTACTTAATTAATATATTTGTCAATTTTCATAGTTAATTAGCTTTTGATCAATTATGCAAGACTTTATATATTGATTATCAAAACAATTACATATGGTAATATTTTAATTGGTTGTAATTAGTTTTGGTGTCCCACATGTTGACCTCTTTAATTATGGTCAAATTTTTTTTACCAAATTTTGGTATTTTTGTCTCATATTAATGCTTATTTTATTAATTAGCTCTTTTTTTTTCTTATTTTACTAATTTAAAATAATTTAAAATCATTAACAAAATAATTTTCTCTCTATGTCATGTATATTTACATTTCTTAATTACAAATAAATCTCTTGCATCATGGGAATTCAAAAAATATTTTAGATCCCTTACATTGTGGAAATTTTTATTTCAATGTAGATAAATAGATCCAACTTAGTTCATATTTTCCAAATTAAGCACAATAGTCAAAGATGTTTTATTTCATTAATATAAATAGATTTTTTTGTAATTGTGTTTTTGAATATATTTTCTGTTGGAAATGCCCTAGTCCCGAGGCATTGGTCCTTGTATTTGTACTATACATTTATTGGATTTATGTGTTGTACTCATTTGTGTCATTAATAAAGGCATCAATTCATTTATTATATCTATCTTGTGCAATATATTAAATGAAGTATCCAATGGACATATCTATATCCATGACGACTAGTGTCATGCACTTAGCAGTAAGACCATGGATAGGGTTAACGATATGACCATGAATAGATCCGTAGTCTGTTCCAGTCATGGGAATGAATGGAACAACAGACTATCATTAACCTGGTTGTATGGCGGTGTCTTACCGGTCATTGGACATGGAATGTCAACCAAGTTAATGGGTACATGCCTGGGAGCATGGTACTGGATAGATCCACTAAACGAGTAATCCACATGGTATGGTATCACAATGGATTCTCGTGTAGTACTTGTATGGATCCTTTGACCTGACCATATGATGGTGTTACATATGAAGTCGCATACTTAGGGGTACGCCTAAAGGGCCTGTAATAGGGTGCCAAGTATGGGTGCTTTCGGGTATGTCACTGAACATGGTAATATTATGGATATGCAGAAGGGATTTGTCACTCAGTAACCAACTGAGAAGATATCACCGGCCACTTGATGAATGTGACTGATAAGAGTGTGGCCACACCCAAACAAGTTGGAACTTGTTTGTGAGAATCAGTACATTCGGGATCAAGTTAATGTCCGAACACAAAAGAGGGTGATCAATCCATGCCTCTGTGTTGGATACCGATATCAATGACATGGGATGTACAAGTTTAAACTACAGGGTTATGATATCAGTTAGACTGCCATCTCCATCTTAATTGGGGGCTGCAGTGGCTTGCTAGAGCCCAACTGCAGTCTGCGAGCCAAAGGCCCGCTGCCAACATAAAGATGGGCCCACGGGATCGTACACATTGAGCGACTGGACACCGATTTAAAGAATCACAAGTACACTTGGAGTGTACACTCTAAGGAGAAAGAACTATATATATTAATTATATTATAAGGATCAATTGGATTGATCATTATAATAAAATTAATATTTGGCTTCACATAATTAATTGGATTAATTATGAGATTATTTCCTGGGTGGAAATATTCATATGTATAGGTTTACATATGAATTTGTTTTGTGAAGACTTAATTTTAATTTGATGGATTAAATTAATTAGGCAAACCAATTTTAATTTATATGTAAATAATATATTACTTGGAGTAATATATTAAATACATGGGTTAATTAAAATTGGGCTTGATATTGATTTAGACCAGACTAATTAAAATAAGTTTGGGCCTGAATTAAAAGGAGGAAGCCCACACAGACAAAGAAGCCAGACTGGGCCCAAATTCCAGCAAGGGAATTTGGAAGCCCTAGGGTTAAAAACCCTAAGGGGAATTCGGCCAAACCCACTAGAGCTTCTAGCCCCCTCTTGGCCGAATTCTCCTCCTCTCCCTCACTCTCTAATCTTTGTGATTTTGACGCTAGCACGTGCGGTGTTCGTTAGGCGCTCGTGTACGGGAACGAGGAGGAATTCTATTTTGAATTCTGCAGTCATCGTCCATCTCAAGAAAGAGATATTTCTGGTAAGAAATTTAATCCCTTTCTGTTAAATTTCAGTTTTTCAATTTCCACCTCAATTGCTCCTGGGACTGGATTTGAGGAAATCACCGCGTTCTTCCGCTTTTATCGGGTGATTTCTAGTGACAAATCCCAACATTTTGTATACACATGATTTATAGCATATGTTTTGTTTACATTTGATTTATGTATAACATATATATTTATGTATACGTATGTATAAACAATTAATCATTTTCACACATATATACAAGATGATCAAATTAGACTTATTACACTCATAGTTAAAAAATAAAAAATAAAATAGGTCCCTTATATTGTGAGAATTATTATTTCAATATCAATAAATAGAGCCAACATGACCATCTTTTTTATGTTAACAAGTGGATTATTTGTAGTTCTATATTTGAATATGTTTTGTATACCTTGATTTATTGTATACGTTTTTTTTAAAATGTAATTTATATGTAACTTCTTAATAATAATATGAATCATGGAAAATTATTATATTATTATTCATTTTACATATATGTGAATTAAATTTCCATCTTTGTTATTATTATATAGATTATTAATCATAATAATCCATCTAATTGTTATTCATTTTACATATGTTCAATGCTTATATATCTTGCAGATTAATTCAAAATTCCTATATTGCAATGAAATATAATTGTTATTTATTATTTAATTTGCAATATTAAATATAATATTTTATTGAATTTTATATTTTTTTGTTAAAATAAATGAAATTATTGTAAACTGTAATCAATTTTCTTAATGGAAGGATTTATTTTCATAACAGAATATTTTAGAAACTAATATATTAATAATAACTTCCTTATTTAAATTATCTTAACATATTTTTAATTACATTTCATTTATATATATTTGTTTATATCTATGTTGGTTTTGATATTCAACAAATTAAGTTGTACTTTTTAATTGTTAGCTTATTAAGTTTTGTATCATTTACTTATGACTAATTAAATATAGTAATCATGACTTCTATAAAATTTCCCTTTTTATTAGAGCTACCATAGAAATATAAAAAAATATCGAAAAAAATTGAAAACTGAATTGCAAAATAGGTTAGGCGAGTTGAAAAAAACCAAAAATGATAGTATATAAAAGAAAATGTATAAATAAAGCTTTGGAAAAAATATGGTATTTTTTGGATTGATAGATGAAGTGCATAGTAGATTATCCCACCAAAACTAATGGTATTTGATGTAATAATTCCTAAAACGTGATATTTTCAGTAACTTTCTCATCATAAAAGTTATTATTGACTATTAATTATCAAGCTTTTTAGTTAAATTGGTTTATTGATATTATATTAGGACATCTTAGGTAAAGTTTTAGGTCAGTTTGACCGAATAAATGTATTTATGAATTTTGAAGCTAACAATTGATGAATTTACAAGGAACAGTGGATGAATAAGAAAATATTGATCAAGTTTGGCATCCTGTTGGTTGTTGTTTGTATTTGGCGGAAGCCTATTGAACATGAATATGAGGAATTGTGAGGAAGGGAGTAGCTGGAGATGCAACTGACTAGGGATGGTAACGGGTATAGGTACCCGTGAAACCCGGGACTACCCGAACCTGGTATAAAAGGGTATGAGACGGGTACGGGTTCAAAAAAATTATCGTCACGGGTATGGAACGGGTATGGGTTTACCCTTCAGGATACCTGCTACCCGTACCCGTTTATATATATAGTTTATAAAAAAATTAAAATTTTTTAGGTATAGTAGCTGGTAGGAGTCAAACCCAGCTCCTCTCATCTTAGTGAATAATGTCTCAACCGCTAAACTAATAGTAGATAGTATATTGATCTATTGTTTGGGTATGTATCACGTGTTGAATTTGTTTTCAATTTATATTATGGTACAATTTGTTAATTTTGTTGCTTTTATTTTCTTGAAGGATGATTGAAGAATCTACATTGAAGGGAAGAATGTTATAGAAGTTCGAAGCACTGCTTCTTATGTAATTTTTTTAATTAAGGATTTATGATTTTTTTAATTTCTTTAGAACTTTCGAATTTGGATATGAATTATTGGTTAAAATTATGTTTGTTATTTTTGAATTGCAATGTATTAAAGTGTGTTTATGAATATTTTTTTTATAATTTTGTGATTGATTAGTATAGAATTCTAGATATATTTTTATGATTTTTTAATTTTAAACTGGTAATTTTAGCGGGGACGGGTAATCAACGGGTACTCGGAAATTTCGTGGGACAGAAATGAGATTTAAAATTTAATACCCGCGGGTAATGGGACGGGTACGGGTAATTACTTTTCTAAACGGGAATGGGACGAGTATCGCCATTACCTGCGGGTACCCTATCCGTTGCCATTCCTACAACTGACAATAAAAGTACAAAATCATAAATTTTATAACGGATCCCCATCCATATGTACCCTTTCAGTAAAATAATAACACATAAATAATATTATACGCTGCGAAATAAAAAATTATATTAGAACATTAAAAAATATGGCAAATTATAAAAAAAAAAAAATCTTGTGGTTTCACTTTTTTGCAAATAAAGGACTGTACTTTTTTTTTTTGTTGAAAAAAGAGAATGTAAAATGTTAACAAAAAAAGTATAACTAATATTTTTCCGTTAAAAATGATGATATAGCAGAGGGTATTTTTAGTTGTTTAATATACCAATAATTTATGTATATTATTTAAGAATTTTACATCAAAATTTGAATATTTTTCAAACAATTTGTTATGATTTTTTTAAATCTATTATCATTATTTAATTTATAAAAATATTTGCGCTTTTAAAAAATTTTCAAAATTTATTATTTATGTGTATTGTATTTTTATTAACCAATTTGAAAATTTTGAGTTCAAAATGAACAAGAATACCCTATATAATGTCATGATTTAATTTTTAGTTATTCTCTTTTTGTTAACATTTTAAAACACAATCTTCTTTTTTAAACAAAAAAAACCGCAATCCTTTATAAAAAGTTCTCATTGAAAAAATCCAAATCGTCGGATCCGTTTTAAAACTTATCGACTACATAGAAGTAAATAAGAGCATGTTGTATACTGACACAAACAGACTCGTAGTCATAGTTCTGCTGCCTAGTTTCGCTAATCACAACTCTTCCTTGGTGTACTTTACTTGACCAGTAGCTTTCCCTTCCAGCCAGGAAAACGATAAAATTAATATTATTATTTTAAACTACTTTATTAATTAAATTTACATTAATAGATAGGGAAAGTAATTCCAATCTTTTGAAAATTTGACATATTGCTTTTTACCAAATAAAATAGATAGAGATGTAACAAAATACAAGAATGCTAAAAAATTATTTCCAAAAGATTGAGAACCCGTGAATGTTAAATTATTTATCTTAATAAAAAAAATGGATTTACGTTAAAGAAACAAAAAAATTAAGTACACGAGAATTTTTTGAGTAATATTAAATTCTCTTGATACTGAAATTTGAAAACTATTTCTAATCCCTCCATTATGCAGTTTTAATTGACTCTAAATAGTTATCTAATTTTACTAAGCTTTGTTATACTCCTAATGTAAAACAAACCTCATTTTGTTTAAAAATCTGCTACAAATTTCAGAAGTAGAAAAAAGTATGAATCATCATTATGACATTCTCTCCTCTGTACAGGGAACGCCATATGATGCTCAATCTGTGTCCTAACTCCAAATGTTAGCATGTCTTGTGCTTTGAGCAGAAGCACCTATTTGTTGAATCAATGGAGGTAAGTGGAGATGTCAATATGCTTGTGAAAATCAAATCACTTCGCTGACAAATGAACTGGAGGAGGTGTCCTTGCATTCCTTCTAGGATCATCTGCATTCCCAAAATCAACACTCAATTAATCAAAAATTCTGACATGCATTATCTATGAGTGCAGTCAGTCAGTCAGTCAGTTATACTTGCCAGAGTCTGGCTTCCCGCCAAGAGAAGATCGGCGTGACCTGTCAAACCCTTGTACACCTGTAAGTGACTGTCTTCTTCCTGCCCTTCCATTACCTGTAATTGGTGACTTTATATCAATCTCATTGCTTCTGGAATTGTTAATGGGCGTATCTGCTTCCTTTGAATGCTGTTGGTTCCTGCAATAACAAGGACTTTCAGAATAGCTTAACACTTTTTGTTATTTTGACTGAAAAATGGCTTGACACTTCATTTTCAATGAACATCTCAATTGTTCATCATATCCCTTCATGGATCAAATTTTGTAAAAAATTTACAAGTTTCTCAAAGATGTGATTATCGTACCTCTTGTCTGAACCGTTGATCAGTTTTCCAATGGTTCGCAGGGATTTCCTTATCTGAGACCCTCTTCCATTTGCACTACTAATGAAGTTAGTTGTCTGAGGAAGTTCACTTTGCATAACTGTATGGCCCATGGGTGCCACTGATAGCTGAAGAACTGGAATTTGAGTCTTATTCTCTATTTCCATCATTCTCTTTTGGTGGGAAAAACTAGTAGGGCTTTTAGGAGCATTAAGATGATATACTTCCATCACAGAACTTCCAAGAGCAGCACCCCCGTACGTCTTTGAAGCTGCCTCAGGATCTTCAGACTGATCACATTTCTGCCTTGACACTGTATCAAGTAATAGGGGTTTTCTTCTGTCATGTATGGCTACATCTGATTGTAAACTGTTCTTACTGTATCTTGGACCTTCCAAACTTAGTCTTCGAGAACGAGTTGGTATAATAGGTGTCAGACCCTTTCTCTCTATGGGATTTGATGTTTGAGACTTCATGCTGCTGCCACTGTCTATGTTCAGTCTCCGAACGCGTGGAGGAGTTTTTTCAGTCATTGCTTTTGGTTTCTCAATTGGAGATCTTGGTTCCTTAATTCTGTTGAACTGAGTGTTTGAACGTGGAGGAGTTTTTTCAGCAGCTTTTGGTTTCTCATGTGGAGATTTCTGTTCCTTCAATGATTTAACTGTTTGAGACTTCCTGTTGCTGCTGCTCTCAATGCTCAATCTCCGCATTCGCGGAGGAGTTAGATCAGTCATTTTGTGAAACTCCATAGCTTCAGCATCCTTGCTTGCCAATGCCTTCTTAAGGTTTTCAACCTACAGACAAACGTGTTAAAAGTTATGACCAATAATTTAATTTCAAATCAACCACCAAACATATCTTGAACATTCATATTATTAATTATATCTAGTGTAGTATGCTTCACCTGTTCTCTGAGTTGCATAATCTCACTGCTCTCTTTGTTTGCACGAGCAGCACCCAGCTCAACTGTGGATACCCTCTGTGCAAACTTCAAAGTACTGATGGTTTCCCCGAAAGAGTCTGCTTCAGGACTAACATGAGCAAACATCAATGTTTTTGCATGTCCACCTGCATTACAGACACCACATCAGTAAGGAATGAGAGTAACTGGATTTTATAATGAAATACATTGCCCATTTGCACATTAATAGCTTACAAACCTAAGGAATCCTGCAGGAGAAGAGTGAGTTTGCTGTTCCTGTAAGGAATGTGAGAATTTTTTTGAGCCAAGGCTGAAACCACATCTCCAAGACACGATAGGGATTTATTTATGTACTGTGCCTCTTTGAGCCTATCTCCTGTAACTTCTGATTTGTCTACTCTTTCACTCCCTGCAAGGTCTACCAGATGCAGACAACTGCGGAGGGAGCTTCCAGATGTATCTTTACCGTGAACATGAACTGTGAGGATACTGCATGTGCATTGTAAATTAACCGAATAATGATGTGAGAAGTAACATCAACTATTTGGTTTGCATTTTACTAGTTTTCATTAAATAAAAAGTTTTAAACTGCTCGAGTACTGACCTATGAGATCGACTACTTCGGTTATTCATTGCAGTGGAGCTGACAACTCGATTCACCTCACCAATTTTCATCAAATTAAGAACATCAGCAGTGGACTTCACAGGGTGCATTTTGGCATCTGGGAGACTCAAGCCACTGTCACCATTGCAACTTCGAATCTCTAACTTTTGCATAGTTAAGAATAATAATAATCAAATCATAAGAAACTAAAAGCAGTATAGTTTTTGTAAATGCAAATCAATACTCATTTGATAATGTAAATACAGTTTAAAAACAACAAATATGAAAGGATATTTGGTGGTTGATGAATCCTCAACAAGCAGGTCTCGTACTTGTTCATTGTATATTTCCACCATTTGAACTTGAATATCATAATCTATTATGTCCTTCCTCTTCGTAGACATTTGAAAGAGGTCATTAAGGGCAAGATAATTAATCCCCATATCTTTGGTTGAGCCACCTGATGGTCCGCTCTGTCAAGATTCAATTTCAAACGGATCAAAAAATTAGGATGCCTGGAAGACAGATTAGTAAGCAATCTAAGAATATACCATAGTGTATGTTTTCCCGGATCCAGTTTGACCGTAAGCAAAGATGCAAACATTGTAACCATCCAACAATGATCTAATTAATGGTTGGGTGTCCTGGTACACTTGATCTGGGATCAAATAAAAACGAATTTGGTTAGAATATGAAAGTCAGAAATGAGTCTTTTAGTGAAATAAACAATTTCCCATTTCTTTGAATAACATCTCATGCTTGTCAGAATGCTGTATAGAAGCCATCAAAGAACATATTATGAGGAAATAGTACCTTGGGTGGCTGCAGGACCAAACACTTGGTTAAACTGAAAAACTTTTCTTCCTTCTTTCTTGGGCTTTAACGGATCCAGGATCACCAGCGAGCCATCTGCTCCAACATAATGTATCATATTGATTTTTTCACCAGAAATGGCGGGCCTGATTCTACAGTACACTCTAATATTTCCTGAGAAAAATATTACTCAGAATTTCTCGATAAAGTTAACTCTAACAGGCCTTTCAATGGAGATATAAGATTAAGCCAACCTTTCAAATCCTGGACCATGTTGTACAAAGTCCTATTCTCTTTCAACACCTTGTGATATCCAAGAGCTACAGAAGACATCTCTTCAAGCTGATATCCTGAATCCATGTAAAGCATATTAACCTTTTAATAATATATTTTGAAAAGAAAAAAAAACATTAACATGAACCATAAAAATTTTAATATTCTTTTACACCTGGTTTATCTAAAGATCAAGAAAATGAAATTCCAACTGGTGCATGCATAGAATATATAGAAAATTGAGGCAGACGAGAACATAGCTAAAAGCTACTTCCCATAGCCATATTGCAAGAAGAAATAAACAGAAAACAAGGCTGATATTGAACATCCAATATTTTATTATCTCCCATGATGAGTGTATGCTCCACAAGAAAAATGAGAGAAACCGTAGAGAAACTACGATACTTTGAACATAGAGTCATAATTATGCTGTAGAGCACTTTACCAAGTACTCGCAAATCTGTCTCGAACTGGGATTGCAACTCTTCAAATTCCTTCCTTGTAACTTTTAATATGGCCTTCAACCCCTGAAAAAAGAATATATAACCAATCAAAACAGTATTCAAGTTGGTCTGATTATTAAATTAATGAGCATTTAGAAGATATATGGAAGTCGGCTAGCTGATCAAGACAATCAATCATCATATCCTAATAAAAAGAATATGCACAAACGAAGATCAATATTGGACATGACTTCCAGTTTTTTCTTTCCTGTACCATATTGGAAAACATTTCCAACTAACTTTTTTCAGTAATTTCACGTCATTTTAATTGATTTCTTGGAAGATAAAATTTCTTATGAAATCAGGCTGAGCAACATAATTGCTTTATGTTCATTCCTGCACATAATATATTATTGTTTCGGGCTAGCTGCCGAAATCCCCCTAACCAACGCCTCATGTGGGATTTAAATCCTAAGAAACTAGAATTGGAAGAAAGAAACACTTACTACAAGTTCGTCTTGTTGCATTTGAAATAAATGTCTATGTTTGCATTTGCCTTTTCTTAAGCAAGCCCGGCAACTCTGCAAAATTTGTATACATCATCAGGATAATTCTCTAGAGGTTGATGATGCAACATCCAAAAGAATACATAACTGAATGCTATTGTGCTTGATACACATCAGAATAATTCTCTAGAGGTTGATGGTGCAACATCCAAAAGAACACATAACTGAATGCCATTGTGCTTGATACCATAAGTGTATGGGGAAAATAAACAAATAAAAAAGATATGTATATATTTATCAGTGATGAAGAACTGAAGTCTATGTGTCTATAAGGAAATTCACATCTCTCTTGCATAACTTCTACCAAGCTTATAAAAAATATTCAAGGGTATTCGAGAGGAAAAAATGAATTTAAGCGCTGAGAGATCATTTAATCAAAGAGGAAATGAGCATGTAATTTTAGCATTCAATTTCAGGAAAACAAAAAATCCTTATTAGATTTCAAGAAACGTCAGGTAAATGCAGAATTTTGTGCATAATTAATAAATTCTCATAGAACATTATTGATATTGACAGTGCTTAGGAGCAATTTCAAGAAACCTACCCTGGGATCTACAGTTTCAGATGAAAACTGAAGAGGCATTGGAGCTGAATGATCTAGTGAGCTACTTCTTTCGATTATATCCTTCAACATTGATTTCAAGTGTTTCTGGAATAATAATTATGATATAAGAATAAGAAATACTACGTAAAATAATTTATATAACTAGTAACAAAAAAGAGTTATTTATAACAGCAATTGCTCAATGCTCAGTGCTTATTCTGGCAACTTTCATATGGTTGATTCTGCATGATAGACCATGAGCATTTCAACATACTTCTGCGATTTGGCGGCCAACAACTGTTTGCTACCATCAAATATCACGTTTCAAAATACAATTACACAAAGTAACAATTAGATATGATGACTGCAGGCAAACGAAAAGGGCGTAGGTTCTTTTTCTTTTTCTCCTTTTTTTTTTCCCTCCAAAGAGAGACATTATGAAGGGAAAAGCTGATAAATTTTTTGTATATTCAATCTATGTACTGGTTGTAGATGTATATAATAGGTTCATTCAGTTCCTACTCTTTCTTATTGTAATTGTCCATTGTATCAAAGAAAATTTAAGAGCTTTACCTTGAGAAGGTTCCCATCAATATTTTCTTTTGTATCAGCCATATCTTTGGCAAGTTGCTTGGAAATCAAATCTACAGAATCCAAATATTCATTTTAGATTAAGTGGAAACATTTTCCATAAGGAAATGGAAAAGAAGTATTCATACTCTACACCGGTACATGCCAAGCACCAAAAAGAAAATGTGTATTCTCAAACGACTACAGCAAGCTCTTAGTTTACCATGATGCTATAATTTACTTCAATGATTATAACAAGAAAAAAAAAATAATAATATCGGATTCCCTATTCTAAAATGATTGAACTATCAATGCAAGTTAGTTCCCAACTGACATTAAACACCTTTAAATTATTTATTTAGTTGTGTGGTTCATCAATCAAAAGTTCAAACTACATGATATCATCATTAGTAATCCAAGCCAACTTCATTTCGTCTAGTTATCATCCATTTAATAACTATACAAAGTACTCATTATATACCAGCAAGTTTCTGAATGTCAATATCTGCAGGTGGATGTTTCTCTGATGCTGCAGACATGTCCAGGCGTCTACACGAGTCTGATGAAATGGAATTGGATTTGCTCCCATCCGAAGGATGCATAATCAGAGGAGATCTGACATGCTTATAAAACCCATTTCCACCATTTATCTGCTTAAATTCATGGTAGGATTTAAGAGCTAAGATGCAATCAACCACCTTGGCCGCTGACCCTGCCTCCAATGTTTCCTTTAAATATTAAAGTCAACAACTATGTCAGGCATGCATTAGTAATTGATAACATAATTTGTCAAATATGTTTCCAGCTTTTTAAATAGAGTAAATTAGTTAATATACCCTTTCAAGGTCAGATGCTTCAAAGGCAGGCAACTTCAACTCTTCGACAGCCACTAGAAAGTTCTTTACATTCTCAAAGTATTGGTAAGCTGGTAATGGTTGAGATTCTCTGTTTAGAGATTGTAAAGGTATGTAATTCTCCACAACCTTAACCAATCCAGAAAGAAGACAATTAGAACATCAGAAGTAGCACATAGTCCACCATCTCCAAGACATCATTGAAAACAAGATCTCAATATTTACAATTCAATTCCCCATTATTTTTTAATTCAGTAACCCAATATATTCATCTCTAAGATATTCAATATATGACCAAATGCAATGTAACATGAGGAACAAAATCAATTACAGGTTAGGAACAAAATCAGTATACCTTAGGCACTGCCCCCGGGTGAACCTTGTTGATTGCATTGCACAAAACCAAACCGTTTCTCAAGCAAGAAACAAACTCTTTCTCTGATGGCTGGCTCGATAAATTTAATGGACCCACTAGGCTTTCCAGCCACTTAGCGGCTTGGAATCGTCTCCAAGCTGCGATATAACCAGCGAAGATTGTTCGATCAAAATTAATAATCATCTTTCAGATATAAAAATTTCATATATCAATATTAAAAAAAATTCAATTCAGTTGATTCAAGGAAAGAAATTACGGCATACGCTGAACAGATTGTGTAGAGATTTTGTAGAATCTTGGAACGATCTCAAATTTTTCTAAGTGAACAAACAAAAAGAAAGGAAATTGAACACAGACCTGCTTCTTCAGCTTTTCTTGAAGCCAATTTGTCGTGGAACGCTGCTCTTGCATTATTCTCCATCAAATCCAACACTGAAAATCAAATAAAATACCGAGAATCAACCATTGAAACAAAACCCCCAAAACAAACACATCTATTTCTTCAGAAAATTGACCAATAAAGAAAAACGAGACAAATAGATTCAAAAGAACGTACTCTTAATCCTTCTTCTAGATGTTCTCTATTCCCAAATTAGTAACCTAGAAGCCTAAAAATCGAAGCCTGAGAAACCAAGTGAGAGTTGATGGATGAATGAAGCAGAGAACTTTTCTTTTGTTTTTAAACTTTTGGTTCGGATCCTTGTAACGTTAACTAGAATTTTTTGAATTCAAATCTGTAGGGTCTGTTAAGTTAATCTATACTGTTAAATGTTCCACGGTGGCATTATAATCGGACGGCTACTATTATGATGTGTATTACACGGGGGTAGATGCGGTTCACATAATGTCACTCCATCACACAAGGCCCAGGCCAAATAATGAATTTTAAAGTTGCAAATGCAAAATTAAGAAAGGTAAAAAATTTAGGGTAATTTAGATAAATGACTTTATTTTCAACAATTTTTTCAAAAATACATAAAAAGGAAATTCTCTTCAAACTATTTATAAAACTTTAGCTAATTCTTAAAATACTCTCATTTGTCATTGTTGAAAATACGTCCTTTTAGTTAAAAAAAAGTAAGCAAAAAAATCAAAAATCCCGAAAACACCCCTCTTCTTATACCATACCAATCAATGTTATTCTCTCTCATCTTTTGTAATTTAAACGTTATTTATCATTTATCTCTCGAACCGTTCACTTTTTTGATATTTCGCTTTAGCAAATTCTTTTCGGTTTTTTTTTTTAATCTTCAAAATGAAATCCATATATATATATTTTTTCTAAAATTTTTTTCCAATTATAAAAAATGTATCAGAAATGTATCAAAGATAAATTTTTTATACATTTTTTATGTATTCTGATACTTAATGTATTATGATATGCTTTAATTTCATATGTATTAGCTTTTATTTATCCTTTATAATAATAAAAAACATCAGCTTCGGTGATTCCTCACTACAAATAATATGGAATTAATATATAAAACACAGTACTCAAAGTATCAGAAATGTATAAAAAAAATATCAACAAACAAACACTGATACAATATACTTTATTCTATTTTTTTTTCGGATCGTTAGAAATGTATCAAAAATAACTCTTTCTGTAGTTTTAATACAATAAAATATATATAAAAAATGTATCATGTATCATAAACTTATAAAAAAGGTAACTCTTTGTGCAGCTCTAATGCCAAACACAGTAGAATATAAACAATTGGAAAAAGACATGCAAGAATATCAGTACATAATAATATACAACCAAGAAGAAGATGAGGTCACCAATTTTACATAAGAAACATTACAGACAACACAATTCAGAAAATATACAAACAGCACATACCAAAAAATACATTAGAAGTATATAAA
Source organism: Euphorbia tirucalli (assembly GCA_039660915.1). Classification (NCBI taxonomy): domain Eukaryota; kingdom Viridiplantae; phylum Streptophyta; class Magnoliopsida; order Malpighiales; family Euphorbiaceae; genus Euphorbia; species Euphorbia tirucalli. Next base: position 59,602,881 of record CM077637.1, read on the forward strand.
ATGTATCACAAAAGTATGATAAAAGTACCATAAAAGTATCACAAAATTATGAGAAATGTATCAATAATATATCAGAAATGTATTAAAGTCACAAAAAAAAATCAGAATAACAAAATCACATACAAAATGTATCAAAAGAGTATTAGTACTTTCAATACTTTTTGATACTTTTCTCATACATTTCTAGCACAGTGGAATTACATCGTTTAAAATTTCCTAGAATCCACCTATCGTGTCTGATTATCATTGATTAGAATAAAAACCAATTTGAATAAAGAGATATTAACTCAACGGATCTGTCTCTTCTAGAGACTGCTGCAGAATCAATTCTTTAAGCGATTTCCAAAGTTCGGTGCAGATCAACTGTCGAGCGGGAACCGGTGCTAGCCAAAGAGCGAAGGAACGGAGGAATTATTGTTGGAAATTTCGGGTAAAGGGCTATTGTATTAGGGGGCCAAAAAAACTACTTGCAATTAGGGTTAGGGCTGATTTTTCTACTTAAGTATGCCCTTATATAGACTTCTTGTCTAATTGGGTTTTAATTAGGTTAATTAAACGCAAAACCACTAGGATTATAATTACATAAATAAACTTTAATTAAAAAAGTTTATATTATGTAATTTAATTCCATTTGGCTAAATTTAATTACCCTAAATAAAATTAAATCACACTTAAGTAAATACATTACATGTACTTAGGAAAATAATTTAATTAGTTGTTTACTTTATGTAATTCAATTAATTGATTAATTAATTCATTTCATTATGTAAACTTATTAATTAAATAAAATCAATCTAATATTAACTAATTACCTTGACACCAAATACCAACTAATTAATTAACGCATTCCTTCCAATGTACATTACATGTACAATTTCTATAAGTTCCAGCTCAGTTGATCTATGTTCACGATCATATGGGTCTGTCTTTATGTTGGCAGTAGGCCCAAGGCCCATAGACTGTAAGTGGATTCTAACAAACCATTACAGCCCCAATTAAGACAGAGATACAACAATCTTAAGAAGAAACTCACCCGGTAGTAATCTCATAGTGTCCTTTGCCAAATGACATTGATATGAATAAACAAGAGGCACAATGTCTGTCATCCTCTCCTGCTGTTTATTATATTTCTTGATCTTGAGTTGACTGATTAATCAAATAAGCAACCAACTTATTTGGGTATGGCTATACACTTATCAGTCCCACTCATCAGTGGCCAGTGATATCATCTCAGTGTTATCTGAGTGGCAATTCCATCACTTCATTATCAATATCAATATGTTCACCTATCCACCCAATCATACCCATATTTAGCATCCTTTTACAGACCTGTTAGGCATATGTCAAAGTGAACCGGATTCTATATTGATACTATAATGAACTCTGGTCTGAGGATAAAAGAGACCTACTTAAGAAAGACCTATGACATGACAACCATGTGGCTTTCTCGTGCGGATCGATCTAGTCCCATGTCAATGATATGTACCTATATTCATTATTGACTTTACAAATACTATGGCTAGTTAAGAACTACCATACAGTCATCTAATATACAAGTCTGTGATTCTATTCATTTCCATGATTAGAAGAGACTTGGGATATGTTTTATGATTATCAATCATGGATACTTTATTCATGTTATAGCACAAGATATAAATGAAATAGATTAAATGTCTTTATTAATGTGACACAAATAATGTGGAATAGATTGAATGCCTTTATGTGACACAAATAATGTATACATACAAAGAGTCTTAATGTATAATACAAAATACAAGAATCCAATACCCTAAGAACTATGGCACACCAACAATCTCCCACTTGCACTAGTTCCAAGCAGGCATTTTCCTAATTCCTATAGATCTGGTATGACTGTCGTTCTGTGTCTGCGGCAGCGCCTTGGTCAACGGATCAGCGACATTATTCTTGGTGTCAACCCTCTGTAATGATATGTCACCTCTTTTCATAATTTCCCAAATAAGGTGAAAATTTTGAACACGTGTTTGGATCTCTTGTGTGACCGGGGCTCCTCAGCTTGTGCGATGGCCCATTATTGTCATAGAAAACATCAACTGGGTCCAGGATAGTAGGTACTGCTCCTAGCTCAATTATGAACTTCTTGATCCAAATGGCTTCCTTTGCAGCTTCGCATGCAGCTATGTACTCAGCTTCCATTGTAGAGTTAACAATTGTGGCCTACTTTAAGGACCTCCAACTAATGGCATCACCATTTAGGAGAAAAACATAACCAGATTGTGACTGCTTTTCGTCCTCATCCGTCTCAGAGCTTGCATCAGTGTAACCTAACACTACCAACTCATCTTAACCTCCATACACTAAGATAGCAACCTTGGTCTGGTTAAGGTACTTTAGGATTACCTTGACTGCCTTCTAGTGTTCCTCCTTAGGATCCGACTGGTACCGGCTAGTCATAATTAGTGCAAATGCAACATTAGGCCTCGTACATAACATGGAGGACATGATAGATCCTATAGCAGATACACAAGTAATCTTTTCCATATGCTCCCGGTCCTTCTTTGTTTTAGGAACATCTTTCTTGCTCAGCTTCAACACATGGCAGCATAGGCAAGAATCCTTTCTTTGCTTTATCCGTGCTAAATCTTTTCAAAACCTTGTCAATGTATGTGGCCTGACTTAGGCCTAGAAGCCGATTAAATCTATCTCTATTGATCTTGATCCTTAAGATTGTTTCAGTTTCGCCTAAGTCCTTCATTGCGAAGCACTTACTCAACCACTTCTTAACCCTTTACAGTATTGGTATATCGCCTCTAATGATAAGGATGTTGTCAACACACAGCACTAGAAAGGTGGAAACGCTCCCACTAACCATCTTCTACACACAAGGCTCCTAAGAATTCTGCTTGAAGCCATATTCTGTAATGGTCTCATTGAATCTCTGATTCCATGACCTTGATATTTGCTTGAATCCATAAATGGATCTTTGAAGCTTACATACCCGGTTAGGATATTTCAGATCTATAAAACCCTCAGGTTGTGTCATATATACATCCTCGAGTAGCTTTTCGTTAAGAAAAATGGTCTTAACATCCATCTGCGATATCTCATAATCGTACCATGTAGCTCTGGCCAATAGTATCCGTATGGATTTGAGCATGGCAACTGGTAAAAAGGTTTCATCATAGTCAATTCCTTGAACTTGCCTGAATCCTTTTGCCACCAATCGTCCCTTGAAGGTGTTATCGGCTTTTAACTTGAAACACCACTTGAAACCTATCGCCTTTGCACCTGGAAGTGGATCCACCAAGTTCTATACTTAGTTATCGTGCATAGATTGCATCTCAGCCTCCATGGCTTTGGATGTGGGCTTTCAATAGCCTCCTGATAGGTCTTGGGCTCCTCTTGGTCAATGACCATAAGGTCCCCATTAGTCAAGAGAAAGCCGTACCTCTCTCGCTGATGACATGTCCTACCAGACCTTCTAAGGTCCTGGGTAACCAACTCAGCTTTCTCAATTTCTTGAATGGCTGGTTCTGTTCCTAAAGCATCTTTAGCATTTTAGCTGCAGAGTTTGTGAGTCTTGAACTTTGGAAAGTTCAACATTACTCCCACTGTCTCTCTTGGAAAGAAATTCCTTTTACTAGAAGACTGCATTCCTGATTATGAAAACTTTGTTTTCTACTGGATCATCGAAGTAATAACCTTTAGTTTCCTTAGGGTAACCCATAAACTAGCACTTGACAGATTTGGACTCGAGTTTGCCACTTGTCAATTTCTTGACATGTGCATCACAGCCCCAAATCTTTAAAAAGGAAACATTGGGCTTTCGGCCCTTCCACAGTTCATATGGCATTTCCTCAACTGCCTTGCTTGGTGTATTATTAAGTATGTAAGTAGTTGTCTCTAAAACATATCCCCAAAAGGAGACAGGGAGTGTAGAACGACTCATCATCGAGCGGACCATATCTATCAATGTCCTATTCCTCCTTTCCAACACTCCATTCGATTGGGATGTACCAGGAGGAGTGAGTTAGGATACAATCCCACAATCTCTCAAAAACAAGTTAAACTCTTGGCTCAAATATTCACCCCCTCATCAGACTGAAGTGCTTTTATTTTCTTGCTAAGCTGGTTCTCTACTTCGTTGTTAAAGTCCTTGAATTTCTAAAAAGTCTCAGACTTATGCTTCATCAAATACATGTAACCGTATCTGCTGAAGTCAACTGTGAAGGTAACAAAGTACAGGAAACTTGATCTAGCACTAGTGCTCATTGGGCTGCATACATCAGAATGTATCAACTCCAATAGCTTTGAGGCCCTTTCAGTAGTCTTGCTAAAAGGTGCCTTTGTCCTCTTGCCTCTTAAACAAGATTCGTATATATCATAATATTGGATGTCGAACAACCCTAGCACTCCACTAGAGTGAAGCCTAGCTATGCGCTTCTCATTTATGTGGTCAAGTCGATAATGCCAGATGTAAGTAGGATTAATTTCATTTTGTTTAATCCTTTTAGTGTTTATGTTATTGAACTTTCACATTTTAGATCAAGGATATATAAACCATTTTCTAGAAATGTTGTTCCATAAATAATATTGCCACATTGTATAAAAATTCTACCATGTCCAATATTGAAAATGAAACCAGATATATCCAATAAAGAAATAAAAATAATATTCATGCGCATCGCAGGTACAAAATAACAATTTTTTAGTTCCAAAACAAGTCCACTAGGCATCTCTAGGAAATAATCTCCGATCTCCATAGCCTGAACCCAAGCACCATTTCCTACTTGATGATCCACTTCTTCGGATCCTAGCAATCTCCTATTTCATAGTCCCTACACATTTGGACAAATGTGAGAACCACATCTAGTGTCTAAAACCTAAGATGTAGAAAGAGCCAGATTAATCTCAACAACATAAATATATGAAGCAGCAGACCTGCTCTTAATTTGCTCCCTTAGCTTTGGACATGAGCTCTTCCAGTGCCCCTTCTTATGACACTCATGGCAAACATCTTCAGGAGAAGCAACCCTTGCTTTAGGGTGGGCCACTACCTTCTTGCCCTTAGCCTTGGCCTTAGATTTGGCCTTTCCCTTAACAATGGGCATATTGCCTTTGTTCACCAGCAGAACTTCAGAAGTCTTCTTAAGAGACTGCTCAGCAAGCTTGAGCATGTCATGTAGCTCAACAACTGATTTATCAAGACCCTGCATATAGTAGTTCATGATAAATTGGTTGTAAGTCTGAGGAAGTGACCCAAGAATAATATCTATTGCCAAGTCCTATAGAACTAGCTAGCCGAGGCAGGCAAGTGTATCATTGTACCCCCTCAACTTTAGCACATAAGTGCTAACAGAAGTCCTGGCTGCTATTGCAGTCTTACAAAGTGCCTTAGTGGTCAGGTATCATTCCTGATAAGCCTGATCTTGGAACATCTTTTTAAGCTGATTTATCATCTCATAAGCATGATGCTCTGTGAACTGCTTCTAAAGATCAAAAGCCATGGTATCCAGCATAAGGCATAAGACATCTTGATCATCCTTCACATGCAGGTCGTACTGCTCTTCCATCACTGTGGTGACGCCTCGACCTCCGGGAGGGCCAACTGGTAAAGGATCATTTAGTACATACTCCTTGGACTCTTGTCTAAGAACTATTTGTAAGTTCTTAGCCCAGTCCAGGAAGTTTGTTTTCAAAAGCTTCTCCTTCTCCAGGAGTGACCTAAGTGAGAGTGAGTTGTTGTTTTTTGCAATGATTTTAAATTGCTAATGTGAAATGGGAATAATCTACATGGAAGAAATCATTGCTTGAGTTAAAAATAAAGGACTTTCGCCAATTCAAATTAATGATCCGATTTTAATTTGTTCGTTGGTGATGTTAATTAGCTGACTTAACTAAGATCCATAACTCCTAAATGATTGGCCGAACTAGGGCTCGCTAATCGATCATTGATTCGTTTGGTAGGACAACCTATCCAATCTCTCTACGAAGGTCTCTTGGTTTGATGGGCTTATTAACACTTTACCCATCTGTGCTTAGGGCCCGCTCTGAGCTGATGCTACCTATGTTGAGTCAAACCACCATTCACATGTTAACCATACCAAGTATCCTAACCCTCAATGGCCTACCAAATACTACAATGTACTTAGCTAGGGCATGGTGCATATTGCAGCATCAATGGGAGGAAGAGGTGTAAATGTGGGAAGCACTTTTAAATGACTCAATATTTTAATTTTCGGATTAAAATTAAGTGATACGGCTTTGCATGCATAATCGCGAGTTATAATCTGGTGATCGATACATCCACATTATATGACAAATATAATAGCATACTTAATTTAAAATAATGAGATCCTATGGGCCTTATTTACAATCTAATGAAAAACTAGATATCCTATCTAATTCTTCATGGGCAAGACTGCAATCCTTCTTGGGCTCCCACCATGGGCTTGCTCCATCTGGACCTTCCTTCATACTTGATGCAATTACAATAGTTTTATTTAAAATAAAATATATTCTAAAATTACATCAAAATAAAAGAAATGGCACGCAGGTCATATTTTCCAAAATTAATTACAACCGATAATAATATAGGACCCATAGAACTCAACACAACATTTCAAATAAAGTACCTGTTGTGTACATACATCCAATATGACGCATGATCATGGAATTCCAAATTATAAATATAAATGTTAAACCGAGTTACTTAGGGTGAAATCGCTAATTTTAACAAATATGACTAAGGACCATAAAGGCCTAATGGATTACATCCATTAATGCAAAATCAACAATTTTTCTCCCACTGGAATTTGAGTTGTCACAAATTTAAAATTTAGCTCTCCAAATTTTAACCGGTGCCACAGTTTATTGGGCCAATTTCACAAAGCCATATTCAATTTAATATGCAAAACAATTAAATTAAATATGCATGCCAACATAATAAATAATTTAAATACAAATTAATTCAAAACAAAACTTTTAATTTAATTTGTATTACGGACCAGGTAAAATAAAAAAACCCACAAAATCTAAAACCAGACCAGAACCCCAGCAGCATGCTACATAGTAGTAGCTTACTGTGGGGAGATGGGAATTGCAATTTTGCGATTCCCTTCTCCCGCAATATTTTTTTAAACATAAAAAAAACACAGCAGCAATAATAACACAGTAGCAAAATTAAATCGCAGCAAAAAAAATCGATAAAACCAATCGGGAAAAATTATCAAAACTCAAAAAACACCATTCTTGAAACCCATTCATTCTTCAAGAACGCTTTCAAGAACCAATTCCAATCAATCTAATGGACAAAACCTAGGCTCTGATACCACTATTGGGATTCATCACGGGAAAAATAACGTAGTGCAATGGAATTACACCGTTTATAATTTCCTAGAATCCACCTATCGTGTCTGATTACCATTGACTAGAATAAAAACCCTTTTGAATCAAGAAAGATTAACTCATAGGATCCTCTTCTAGAGACTCCTGTAGAATCAATTCTTTAAGCGATCTCCAAAGTCCGATGCACAATAAACTGTCGAGTAGGAACCAGTGCTAGCCGAAGAGCGAAGGAACGGAGGAATTATTGCTGGAAATTTCGGCTATGGGGCTGATGTATTAGGGGGCTAAAAAATCTCCTTGCAATTAGGGTTAGGGCTAATTTTTCTACTTAAGTGTGCCTTTATATAGAATCCTTATCTAATTAGGTTTTAATTAGCTTAATTAAACCCAAGCCCACTAGGATTATAATTATATAAATAAACTTTAATTGAAAAAGTTGATACTATGTAATTTAATTCCATTTGGCTAAATTTAATTACCCCTAAATAAAATTAAATCACACTTGAGTAAATACATTACATGTATTTAATTTTCATACTTAGGAAATAATTTAATTAATTGTTTACTTTATGTAAATCAATTAATTGATAAATTAATTAATTACATTATGTAAACTTATTAATTAAATAAAATCAATCCAATATTAATTAATTACCTTGACACCAAATGTCAACTAATTAATTAACATATTCCTTACAATGTATATTACATGTACAATTTCTATAAGTTCCGGTTCAGTTAATTTGTGTGCACGATCCTATGGTTCTATCTTTATATTGACAGTAGGTCCATAGACTGTAAGTGGGTTCTAGCAAACTGTTGTAGCCCCTAATTAAGACAGGGATACATAAATCTTTAGAAAACACTCACCCGGTAGTAATCTCATAGTGTCCTTTGCCAGATGACATTGATATGAATAAACAAGAGGAATGGTATCCGTCATCCTCTCCTGCTGTTTATTATATTTCTTGATATTGAGTTGACTGATTAATCAAATAAGCAACCAACTTATTTGGGTATGGCCATACATTTGTCAGTCCCACTCATCAAGTGGCTAGTGATATCATCTCGGTGTTACCCGAGTGGCAATTCTATCACTTTATCATCAACATCAAATGTTCACCTGTCCAACCAATCATACCCATATTTAGCATCCTTTTACAGACCTGTTAGGCGTATGTCAAAGTGAACCGGATTCCATGTTAATGCTATAATGAAATCTGGTCTGAGGATAAAAGAGACCTACTCAAAAAAGACCTATGACGTGACAACCATGTGGCTTTCTTATGCGGATCGATCCAATCCCATGTTAACGGCATGTAACTATATTCATGATCGACTTTACAAGCACTATGGCTAATTAAGAACTACTATACAATCATCTAATATACAAGTCTGTGATTTTATTCATTTCCATGATTAGAATAGACTTGAGATATGTTTTATGATTATTAATCAATTGATACTCTATTCATGTTATAGCACAAGATATAAATGGAATAGATTAAATGCTTTTGTTAATGTGACACAAATAATGTATACATACAAAGAGTCTTGATGTATAATACAAAATACAAGAATCCAACGCCCTAAGAACTAGGGCACACCAACAGAGAGTATTTTTGGTAATTTCCCAAAAATTTATTAGTACTATATTTATACATTATAGTACTCAATCTTTAAATTTTGTCATTGTTAATAGTTTAACCCTTTTAGTCAAGTCACTCGTCAAATTAGACTAATAATACCAAAATTATTTTTATTATTTTTTATAATGATAAAACAAATTATCTTTTTTCTATATATTTTTCCCACATAATCCTAATATTATTAATAGTAAACCACTTGAGATTTTCCACTACAATTCCTTTAATAGCAGGAACCAAGCCAAGTGATCTTCCTTCGGTTTAAGATCTGGACAGTCAATCCTACTTCAATCTAGGATTAAGACAACGAATCTACTTCGATCTAGAATCAAGACAGCAATCTGACTTCGGTCTAGGATTAGGACAACGATCTTGCTTTGGTCCAAGATCAAGACAGGGATCCTATTTCGGTCTAGGATTAGGACAATAGTTAATACTAGGGTTGAGTGTGGATCCTAGATATTCTTGAACCGGACCAAAGAACCGAATAAAAATATCCAGATTTGGAATTGAACCATTGCATTTTTTAATAGAACCGTATTGAATTATACCATTGACTTTTATTTGGTATAATTCTGGAGATTTTACCTATATCCGAACCGAAACACTGAAAGAACTGAATTGAATTGTATTGAACCAAAAGAACCAGATTTACAATACTTTTTATTTATTTAGTATATTAAAATAAGTTCTAAAAACGAAGTTTTATTTACAAAAACTCTAAATTATCCTAATTTAATAAAATTCCATTTTTGAGAAAAATCTACAAATGTTGGCTTAATTTTTATAGTTCACTCTTAGACTATGCATATATTTAGGCTTAAATGTAAAATAGGAGAAACAAAATAAAGAATAAAGAAAACTTAAAGAGAAGAAATCAGATTGGACTTGGCCTAATAACCCAGACCAATTTACCTTAATGAACAAAACCCAATTTCTTAACCTTAGACTATGTACCCATCATTTTCTAAACAAAACCCTAAAACTAATCCTTGTTCTCTCTTTCTCAACAACTAGCTGCCCCTTTTCTTCTCTCCCTCTCTACCTGCACGATTTCCGACTATTCACCACCGATTTCAACCGTTACCATCTTCTCATGTCATTTCCTTTTCTTGGTTCTCTGTCTCTTGCTCTCACTCCTTTTTTTAGATGTTTCTAAGCTCGCCTCCTTTGTCTGTTATCTCGTCACCTCTATCTCTATTCGTTGTCATCAGACACTCAACCAAAACTATCGTTGCACCTCCAATCGTGAACTCTAGCTTGGCCGAAGTCTTTTTGTTATCAAAATAATTTTGAAAGCTTTTATATTGAGAAATTGGCAGGATATCTTCAAATCAAAACTCTGATTATTTTTGTCTCCGAATCTTCAAATCTTCGTATTGTTTTGCCCCGGATTTTTAGAATAAAATAATACAGAGATTTATATTTTCGGGACGGTTCCGGAGCTTTAATTTCAAAAATCTCCGACTTTCGATACGGTTCCTGAGATTTTAAAATCCTAGGAACCGTTAACCCCGTACTCAGCCCTAGTTAATACAAATGTTGTTTTGTAGATGAACAACCAAACTTGATGAGTTGTTTTGTAAATTAAAAACCAAACTTGGTTACACTTTTTAGTTTAAGTGTGAAACTTTACAATGCCTTAAACAAAGCTCCCCCTCACACAAAACCCCTTTTTTTATGTGAAATCACAATTTCCTCTGTAAGCATGATTTGATTGCACATTTAGAATTGTTTGATGAAGACTTTTTCTTTCTTTGAATGCTCTATGAAGATTGTGTTGGAAAGACTCTCAAATGTAAGCTTGCATGTATGATTTTCTAAATCTTTCTTCCCACTTGTGAATGTTGATTTGGCTTTGTATTTATAGGTAACTTGGAAAAAACTAGTCGTTACTCACAAGTCCAAATATAGTTGTTAAAGAATCTTTGGTTGTTAAAGAATATGGCTGTTAGAGTTTCTGTCCTAGGTTGCATCCTCCTGAAACTTTCAATTACAATTCTATGTCCTCCTGTAGCCATTACTCTTGCTTCATCCTTCTGTAGCTATTATTCAGTGTATCCTCCTATAGCCGTTATTCTTGCTTCATCCTTCTATAGCCGTTATTCAGTGTACCCTCCTCTAGCCATTATTCTTGCTTCATCCTTTTTGTAGCCGTTATTCAATGTATCCTCCTGAAAGTGACCTTTTTATAGCAACCTAAAGATGACATTTATACATTCTATTCCTTCTGAAGCTTTATTGACATATCCTACTGAATACCTTCAGACTCTTGAAGCAATGTGGCTGTATTCTCTTTTGTATAATAGTCTTCCATTTTCTTCTTCTATTAAGTCTTCATCTTCTTGATGATATACTTTTGTAATTAAATCATTAAGATAATTATTTATTAATCTTGATTTAATTACCAAAGTAATCATTGTTATTTTTATCTTCTTCAATTTTTCGTCCACCGGTTGTTATCGTTGAAACTTGACTTAACAAAGAGAATTGTCCACCTTTTTTCTCAAAAACTAAAACTAAAAAGGAGATAATAATCCCCTTCCCTAATAAGAAGTCTAAAAAGAATCCAACTCTAAAAAGAAATAAAAGATATAAATCCTAAGGAAATTGTCAAAATTACCCTCGTTTCAGGGTTTATTTTGGTGGTTTACCTTTCTTTATTTACATTATTACGTTTTTTTAGATCTATTTCTTCTTTACGTTTGTTTTTTAATTCTTCCTTTCTTACATTTTTTTCATATCTATTTCTTCTTCAAGTTGCTGCTGTAGCTTCTCTTTTGATCTTGAGCTAGACTAAATTGATCTTGAGCTAGACTAAGTTCAATTTATCTTCTAATGGCTACCAAGTTTGGAAGGGATGCAATGTAAGTAGTTCCTTTCTATTTTACTTTCTGTCAATTTGATTTTGTTCTATCCTCTTTATTTGCTGAAATACGATCTGGGTTTTGTTGCTATTTGATAAAGGATGATTCTTTTTCAATTACTAGAGTTAGTTTGATGATTTCATAGTATTAGCCATTACAAGTAACCGTTATCTTTGATTGAAGATTCTGAAAGTAATTCAAAATGTTGACTTCTTATTTTCATTTGTTTTAATTGCTATTTTTGAATATATTTCTGACTTTATGATAACTAGAATGAGCAAATAGTAATGAATGCAAAACTATCCTCTGTAATCTGGTCACTAATAAGGCAATGGGGAGGCAAACTTAAATGAAAAAATGGACGGGAATGAAAGGTAATTTTTTGCTCATCTCAAATTTAAGATCTGGATGGAATTTAGAATTTGGGTAGTTGCTCTATCTTCTACCTGATGATGCTGTTTATATGGAGAGGATTGTTAAGAGTATATCTTTACAAATCCAATTGGCCTGTGTTGCAATTTTGGCTGTTTCTTCCTTAATGTGTTTTCCCCTCTCGGTTACTAATGTGAAATTCTAGTAAGAAGAGTTGTACCAGTGAGTTTTGCCAAAGAGATATTATCTCATGCTCAAGTTGATAAATGGGTACAAATAATTATAAATCTCCATCGTTTTGATACAAGTAATTCATGTTCGAATTTCATTTACGGTATCTTTTAATTTGTTGGTTGGCATTTATGGAGGAAGATGAGCTGGACATGTCTTATCTATGCACATTTAAGTTCACTGTTTTTGTTAATTCCTCAATGCATACGGGAAAGCCATTTAATTTTGGGACTGTAATTTTGGGATTGCATCTGCACTTTAGGACTGCATTTGCACTTTATGACTGCATTTTAGGACTACAATTTTGGGACTGCATATGCACTTTAGGATTGCATTTTAGGACTGCATTTTGAGACTGTAATTTTGGGACTGCATCTGCACTTTAGGACTACAATTTTGGGACTGCTTTTGCACTTTAGGACTGCATCTGCACATTGTTTATACACTTCTTATATATTATTATACATTGTTTATACACTTTTTATACATTGTTATACATTGTTATACACTTCTTATATATTATTATACATTGTTATACACTGTTTATACACTTATTATATATTCTTATACATTGTTATACACTGTTTATACACTTATTATACATTGTTATGCACTCTTTATACACTACTTATACATTGTTTATATACTGTTATACATTGTTTATACACTGCTTATACATTGTTATACATTGTTTATACATTTTTATACACTTCTTATACATTGTTATACATTTATATATTGTTATGCATTGTTTATACACTGTTTATACATTGTTTATACACTGTTTTTACACTTCTTATACATTGTTTATACATTATTTATACACTTTTTATACACTATTATATATTGTTATATACTGTTTATACACTTCTTATATATTATTATACATTGTTTATACATCGTTTAGAAATTATTATACATTGTTTATACACTGTTATACATTATTATACACTGCTTATATATTATTATACATTGTTATACACTTCTTATACATTGTTATACATTTATATATTGTTATGCATTGTTTATACACTGTTTATACACTATTTTTACACTTCTTATACACTGTTATACACTGTTTATACATTGTTTATATGCTTCTTATACACTGTTATACATTTATATATTGTTATGCATTGTTTATATATTGTTTATACACTATTTTTACACTTCTTATACACTGTTATACACTGTTTATACATTGTTTATACGCTTCTTATACACTATTATACATTGTTATACACTGTTTATATACTTCTTATACATTGTTGTACATTGTTATACACTTCTTATATATTATTATACATTGTTTATACATTGTTTATACCCTATTTATACATTGTTTATACACTGTTTATACATTGTTTATACACTTCTTATACATTGTTTATACACTTCTTATACATTGTTATACACTGTTTATACACTTCTTATATATTATTATACATTGTTTATACATTGTTATACATTATTATACACTGTTTATACACTTCTTATACCTTAAGATACACTATTACATTGATTATACATTAGTTATACCTTAATTATACCGTAAGATACACTATTACAGTGTTTATACCTCAGTTATAATTTAATTATACCTTAGTTATACCTTAAGATACACTATTACATTGATTATATATTGTTATACGCTGTTTATACACTTCTTATATCTTAAGATACACTATTACAGTGTTTATACCTTTGTTATACCTTAATTATACCTTAGTTATACCCTAAGATACACTATTATATTGATTATACATTAGTTATACCTTAATTATACCTTAGTTATACCTTAAGATACAAAGGTATAATTAGTTATACCTTAGTGGAAAAAATATGTCGGAAAAAGTATATGCATATGGAGTTTGTTTCGAAGATAAACAAAAAACAAAAAAAACTTTCTAAAGTCGCATGACAAAAAAATAAACGAATTGAGAGATAAATGCAAAATTAGATTAAAAATTATAAAAAAAGGAGAGAGAAACGTGGACAAATTGGATGAGGTATTTTGGAGATTATGATTTTTTGCTTTTGTTGTTTTTATGGGCAAGAATCACGTAAAAGAGGAATAAGTTTTTTAGGTATTTTTGAAATTTTGGAAAGTTTTTTATGTATTTATACAAACTTTTGCTTTGTATGTAAAAAAGTTATATGGTGCCAAAAGGTAAGTATTTATGTAAAAAGCCCTAAATCCTATTTGGAATAGGAATAAAACAAGACAAAAGAAAAAGGGTAATTTATATAAACACTCATATTTTCAACTATTCAATCCAAAATACATAAAAAGAAAAATCCTCTCTAAAATAACTACAAAACTTTGACAATTCTTAAAATACTTCCACTTGTAATTGTTGAAATTACACTCTTTTAGTTATAAAAACAACAAGAAAAAAAATTAAAAATATAAAAAATACTCTCTATCTTACACCGTACGATTCCCTCTTATTCTCTCTCATCTTTTGTAATTTAAACGTTATTTTTTCATTTATCTCTCAAATAGTTTATTTTTTCGACATTCCGTTTTAGCAAGTTCTTTTTGTTTCTTTTTTATCTTCGAAACGAGATCCATATGTATATATTTTTTCCAATTTTTTTATTAGAAAAATTGTATCAAAATTGTATTAGAAATGTATCAAAGATACATTTTTTTATACATTTTTGATACAATTTTGATACATTTCAGATATTAAAAGTATCATAAAAGTATCAAAAATATATCAAACCTAACTATTTCTACAGTTTTAATACAATAAAATGTATAAAAAAATGTATTAGAATTGTATAAAAAATGTATAAAAATGTATCAGAAATGTATTTTTGATATATTTTTTAGAAAATGTATCATAAAAGTATTTTTGATACAGTTCTGATATTAAAAGTATCAGAAATGTTTTTTTTTTACTACTCAAATTCTTAATTAATTGTGCAGTATCAAAAGTATCAGAAATGTTTAACATAACTATTTATGCAATTTTAATATAATAAAATGTATCAAAAATGTATCAGAATTGTATCGTAAATATATCAAAAATATATTAGAATTGTCATAAAAAATGTATCAAACATAACTATTTATGCAGTTTTAATGCAATAAAATGTATAAAAAAAATGTATCAGAATTGTAGCATAAATGTATCAACAAGCAGAAATTGATTCAATATACTTTATTTTGTATTTTTTTCAATAGTTAGCTTTTATTTAGCTTTCATAACAATAAAACAATCGATTTAGGTGATTGCTCACTACAGACAAAAAATATGGAATTAATAAATAAAGCACAGTACGTAAAGTATCAGAAATGTATCAGAATTGAATCATAAATGTATCAGAATTGTATCAGAAATGTATCAAAAAATATCAACAAATAGACATTAATATAATATACTTTATTCTATATTTTTTCTATGGTTAGCTTTTATTTAGCCTTCATAACAATTATGATACTTCGTGATACTATTTTGATATATTTCTGATACTTCGCAATACAATTTCAATACATTTTTAGAAATCCGAAAAAATACATACATATGGATCTTGTTTTGAAGAGAAAAGAAAAGAGATAAAAACATTCTAAAGTGGCATGGTAAAAAAATTAAGGAATTAAGAGATAAATGATAAAATTAAGGTTAAAAATATAAAAGATGAAAGAGAATCTTATATGAGAAAACAAGTGGGTAAAAGCAAAATTTACAACTAAATGAGTGTATTTCTAAAAATGGTACAATGTATGAGTGAAAAAAAAGTCAAAATTGAGATATTTTTGGTAATTTTCCAAAGAAAAACCCTTAAAAAGGCTATGAACTCCTTTTCAAGTTAAATTCGACCAATAAATAAAACTAGCCCAAAAAACAATTTCAGCTCCAAAACTCAAAATTGAGCACCCCATAAGGCATGGTCATGCCTCAAGGCTTCTCCTCAATTGCTTCAATCTAATTTTGCTCCTTTTTCAAGCATTTTTTGCTCCTTTTTCATCTCGAAGGCCCTAACACTAAAAATGATGCAAAGGAAGTACATTCCGCTTAAAATAAAGTAAAAATAATCAATTATAGCTCATAAATCAAGGCAAATTAAGTGCATAAAATGCACTATCATGCAACTCCATTTTACCCAGAAAGAGCCATGCGGCTTATCTTTGAAGAAGAAGTTCGGATTTTTCAATTTGATTTTTAACATGTTGAAATCCATTTTTGGTGTTTCTCCTTTCAATCTTGAGATCCTTTGGGGTCTATTTATTGTTTAAACTTAGAAATCATAGATTTTCACCTCAGATCCTTGAAATTAAGGGATTTTGAACGACAAAACCCATAGGCCATAGATGAGTCGCGCGGTTCAAAAATCATCCGAGATGTGTTGTACAGCTTAAAAAATGAGCCGTATGGCTCAATTTGAAAACTTTACAAAAATTTCATTTGAGTTCTTAACAAAAATAATACAGCATAACCAAATCAGGGATATCATGGATTTATGGCCTTTCAGAAGTTACCTTTGGAGCGTTTATCCAAGATTTGATTGAGTCCATAGATCCGATCCTTGAAGTCAAGATAGATTCTAATTCACTGATTCGAACCGAAATATGTCAAAAATCCGAGAACTAGTGAAGTTTACCTTGATTTACTGCTAGTTTCTGTATAAAAATGAGGTTTTTAGTTTTGATTCATGTTGTATATGGAGATACAAGTTGGGTTTTGAGGATTTAGAGGTGAAGATATTGATGAAGTTGAAAGATGATGGAGAAGAGAAAACCTTTTTAGCTTAAGTCTTTCTTTCTTTTCTTAACTATTCTTCTCTGTAACCAATCTGTAATGGGCCTCCCACTGTAAAGTTTGACAAAATCCTTTTATACTCTGTCCGCACAAGTGGCTTCTAATTTCTATAATTTTTCTTTTTAAGATGAGCCCGTAGGCTCATCTTTGCCAAAATTAAGCCGTACGACTCATCTCTCAAAGACAGTTGCTTCCAATTTTAAGCAGCTCTTTTTCACGGCTCTACCCTTCTTAATATGGCTGATCTCAATCCAATTTAAGCCGTACAGCCTATCTCCTTAAGCCAACTTGCCCTCTTCGGCTTTTTGACAGTTTTTAGTCCGTTTTGATGTAAGTTAGAATCTGAATCCTGCTTCTCGGACCTTTGAGATACATGCATGATACGTCTATAATACACATATGATACATAATTCATATATAATAAATCTATTATACATTTATAAAATCTTTTTAAAAAAGTTTCCATAAATGTATCATATTCTTCCCATTTTTAAAAACTTTAAGGACTGGAACAAAAATTGGGGCTTTTTGGATGTATGTATGTGTATTTTGTTCATATTCTGATTCAGTTAAGTTTATATTTGACCTAGTAGATAGCAACAACACCTTGATAGGAGTGCTAAAACCATTCAAACTTGGACCATATATGAAAAGTATGAAATAGTGATCTTACAATGTCTTTTATTACTCTAATTATAATTAGGTGATGCGTCAACTAAATATTTTTTAGGATATTTATTTGGCCTTACATCAATTGAACACTTAGGGAGGTCTTAACATTGAAAAGTTGTATTTTAAGTAAGAATTTAATTCCTAAACAGGCAAACGATGCAACCTTTGTTTTAGTGGGACTTTGAATTCCTCATGCCTATATAAAAGGGTAAGCCCCTAAGTTTGATTCATACTTTTCTTTTGACTCTTTCTCTTTACTCTTTTTTTTTTTTTTCTTTAAGAATCATTGACTTAGGCCTTGAGATGTCCCCAATTAGGACAACTAGCATCTCTTCTTTTGGTGTCCAAGTAAGAAGATCCGACATTCCATACTCAAGACGTTTGGCATCCAAAAAAAATATGAATAATAACCAATAACATCAAACATTTTTGAAACTTTTTGCTTTATCTAAAACTTTGTGATTAGTGTGAAAAGTTTGTGGAACCACTATCAAACCTCTTTGAAATTTTTTTCCTTGATTGAATCTGCGATAAAACTTGTTTTGCCCTACTTTATTTAGATGTTATGTTGTTTTAAATGTATATCGTTACTTTGTGCAGGATTTTTACATATATTATGCTTTAGGTTGCACAATCATTATTTTTCTTTAATTCAAAAAAATATACAAAATATGTATCACAACCAACAATGTAAACTTTTGTCAAATATTTTCAAAACTTTTCTCTTTATTTGAAACTTTGTGACTAACATCAAATCCTTGTGAAATTTTTTCTCAATAGTGAAGCTACTGGTTCACGGTTCGACCGATTTGAACCGGTAGTTTAACTGGATATTTTTTTTTTTAAATAATAGACTAATGAATTTTCGTTCAACAGGCCGATTCACCGATTCAACTACCGGTTGAAACATTTTTAGCCAAGTTTTCCAAAAATTGAAATTTTTTTTATCAAACCAATTAGACCCATGACTAATTCGTAGTCGATAACATTGCTTTTTTTTTTTTTAATCTTGTTTTAAATTATTTGAAACTATGATAAAATACATTTTCTTGTTTTTTATTATATTTATGCTATTCTAGCAAGCATCACATTATTTTGTAGATGCTTTATCCATTTCTTCTTCTTTAGGTTGCCTAAATAATTGTTTTCTTTATTTCAAAGATTTGAAAAAAAGAACAAACCGTCATTTTAAACTAATTAAATTTAGGAAAAATTTTAGAATACTCGTGAAGTATAGTACTCCTTAAAAATACATTAGCAAAAATGGTTGTTGCTTGAACTTTTAGGGTATAATAAAAGAAATATAAATCTCTTTTTATAACTAAGGGAGTATATACTTCAAAAATACTGTAATTTATTTCTTCAATTTAGCTTGGTAATAAATATAATAATTGAAATGTGATATACAATCAGTATGAAAAAATAAAGGTTTCATGAAAGTTTTAAAATAGAAAATAACATAATTATAGAAAAATGCAAAGGATCGAAGAAGAGTCACAAACGTCATTGAAAATGAACAAAACATAGAGGAATGAAATACTTTAGGAAGTAATATACATTTGGTGTTTTTTTTTTTTTTTTTTTGTTCAGCTTCAGAATCATCTTCCTTTATATGTAAAATTTGCTGCTAAATAATAAAAATCTGATTTTTTTTTTTTTTTATCAATGGTTGGTTATCATTTGTTCATAGTCAAAGATTTATGAGAAACTTTACATAATATGTACTCGTATCTATCTTTTTAAGCAAGAATTATTCATATATGCTAAATTATATAGTTTTATGTTCCAATTTTAAGATCTTGTGGCTGTGGATCTATGATAAAGTATGGTGGAACTTAATAAAAAGTAGGTTACAATGTGATTTTGTTGTTTTTCATTATTTTGTAATTTCCTCTTGCTCCGGTGACAATTTTTTCTTTCACTAATATGGTGAGTTTATACTATTTCGATTATCGTATGAGATTATGTAATTTATTTGGTTTTGTTACTAATAGATCGATGTGATGTATTATGCAGCTCAAAATATAAACAATTTCATTTCTTTAATAAAAATCAAAATTAGCAATTTATTACATATACGAATTAAAAATGAAAATTTGTTTTCCTAAAATAAAATGGTTAAAAATTCTCTTCCAAACAAATAAAAAAGGTGTAGCATCATCGCTTTTTTATTGTTTACATAGTAGAATCCTTTTGATTATTTAGCAACCATATACTATAAAGTAGAATATCCAAAATGTGGTAAGTTATTAATTATAATAAAACAAAAAGAAAAAGGAAAAAGTTTCCGAGACTAGAATTTGGGAAATAAACGTATGGAGAATAAAAATAAAGTTGGTTAGCGATTGAAATTTACTTGCCATATTAATCAAACCCAAAGACCAAAAACCTTATCGGAAACTTCCATCTTAAGGTTTACCTACCCATCTTATCTCATACTATTCTTAGCATTTTTTTCCTCTCATATTCGGTAAGTTCAAGTTTAAAATCATATATATATATATATATATTATCTTCTTAATATTTTTGAATTCAACCATAAACTTTTTAATACAAAATTTTAAAAATCAAAGAATTTATATTGTCATATATTAAAAAGAAAAAGAAATATCGCTTGGAAAACATTCAAGTTATTTATGGAACAACAATAAGATGAACACTTGATTACCTGTCATTTTCCAAGTCATTAAACTCATTTTTGTCGTCACTTTTTTTATTTTTACATATCATCTTTTTTAGGGATAAGATTGTACTGAATTTTCAAGGGATTAAAATTGATAATTTTTATTAATCATCGATACAAAAAAATGTTAGATTTAGCAGTAAAATAAAATTGAATTAGATATCAAAATTACACTATTTTATAAGATATCAATCGATTTTATAAAAAAAAATGCCTACATATATATCGATTTGTATTCATAAAGATTTAAACAATTAAGTTGAATAAAAACAATTTATGTAAAAAAAAAAAGCAATTAGTTAATTATAAAAGGCAGGTATATACAAAAAGATGGAAAAGAGAGAAAATAAAATAGGAGTGGTAAAGTAAAATAGAGAAGTGCCGAAATTGGATAAATGCTACATATAGTATCCATTCTGTCACCTTTATATGTCCATTACTAATTTAGGTTATACTTTCCTTCTATAAACCCCACAAAATCCTTTTCAATTTAAGATGCTTTTTGTTATTTTATTTTATAAAAGCTACTGTTTTTATCCCTTGTTAATTCATCTTCTACTTCTCTATATATATTTCTTTCTTTCTTCCCGTCTGTCTCATACAGTGTTTATTTATTTATTTATTTATTTTTTTGATGAAAGAAATAATAGAGCAGGCAAATAAGAAGAAAATGGGGAGAGGAAAAATAGAGATAAAAAAAATAGAGAATTTGAATAGCAGACAAGTGACCTTCTCTAAACGCCGTAACGGATTGCTGAAAAAGGCCAAAGAATTATCAGTTCTTTGTGATGCTGAGGTTGCTGTTATTGTCTTCTCCAACACTGGCAAGCTTTATGATTTCTCCAGCTCCAGGTTTCTTTTTTTCTTTTCTTTAATAGATTTTGCACTTCTCAATATTTTACAATTTTTTTTTTTTTAAATTAGGAGAGCCTGAAATTGTAATTAAGATGATTAGACGGAAAAAAAAAAAAAAATAGCGTAACGATTTTGAGTTAATTATAATGGAGATAAAGATGATAAAATAAGGGTTTATTTGTTGGGGTCAAATTCTTTTTTGAGGTTTTTATTTTTGTGAAATTCTTTTAATAGATAGATTTTAGATGTGGTACAATATTAAGAATGCAAAACACATCCTGAAAGTTCTTAACTTTTAGGACATAATTTTTTTTTTTTTTTTTTTTTTGATAGTATTAGTTTCGAATTGAGCACTTTTTTCTTTTTTTTTTTGTTTTTTGAGTAGATTATAATATCTATTAATAAACGTGTCACAATTTTCTGCGAATACGTGAGATTAAATTAGAGTTGTGGTTTATATCTATAACTATGGTACAACTGCATATAAAATATAATTTAGATCCCCACATTGAACTTTAAAGTTTTCTAGTTTACTTAAAAATTTTGCCAAATGAGACGAAAAAAAATTTCAAATTCAAGAAAATAAAATTATATACTTAATATATTAAAAAAATTGATTAAAAGTTGGTCGTAAAATTTATATTTGTACAAAAACTCCGCTTGCTTTTTGCCTATTAAGAATTAAGGTAACCGTATTTTGTATTTCTTTTCATTTATATTTTGGGGTAAGTTAGTTGACTTGGATTTGGGCTAGATTTCAGTTGAGATGTTGATCCTCGCTTCCTCAGTTTCAGCCCTATATATGATTAATGATAATTTCAAATTACTTATTTTTTAAAATTAGATTTGAAAATATAATTAGACCGAAAAATGACGAGTCATGAGTCAAATTGACTTTAAAATTCTCTTCCAAATCAAAGTAAAAAGAAACTGTAATATGCAAAAGCAATAGTTCGAATCAACTATTATTTTTCTGGTTTGAATCTTATATTTATCAATATTTTTCTACAATATATTTTTTTATTATATTTTAGAAGTTTTTAACAACTATCTTTTTACCATGAAACATTTTTTAATTCTTTTGAAATTAATTGTGGTTTAGTTTAATTTTACTCTGACATATATGGTTACCATTAAATTAACTTTTTTTTTTTTTTTACAATAACTAAATTTAAATTAAAAAGAAATTAATGTGGTAAATATTATTTTGTGAAGCATGGAGCACACTATCTCAAGATACAACAAAGGCCTGGAGCCAGGAAGTCCTCATGGATCGCTGGTAAATATCTGTCTATTTAAATAATTAATTACTAAAAAAATTTTAGTATTTGTTAATTGTTCCATTATTAAATAGAAGATAAATTATTAAAAAAAGTATATATATTAGTGTTGATGAAAAATGTTTGTTTGAATGAATTGGAGAACAGAATTTGCAAGTGGAAGAAATAAGTAGACTGAAAGATGAAGTGTCAAAACTAAGATTGACATGCTTGTAAGTGTAAATTAATTTCTATGAACTTAATTGATTAATTTTTTTTAAGAAATAAAAGGATGAATGAATTAATAGGCAAATGATGGGTAAACAATTGGATGGGTTAACCTTTAAAGAACTTCAGCACTTGGAGCATCAATTAAGTGAAGGCTTATTATCTGTCAAGGACACCAAGGTACTTTTCTTCTTCCATTTTTTTTTTTAGAAAGTAAAAATCATAATAAAAGTAAAAACTTCGGACTTGTTTAGAAACTAACAAAATTATGTTTTTAATTTTTTCAAATTTACAAATATACAACACTTTAGTTTTAGTGTTAAACACTAATGAAATTGGGACTCATAGAAATGAAACTAATTGGTATAAAGATGAAAATAAATAAATAAATATTTACTAAAACTCACCAAATTGCACAAAAAAAAAAAAAAAACCATGTGTTTTGGCGAATCGTATCACATACAAACTAAGTCCTCTGGTTTA
The DNA here is from genome assembly GCA_039660915.1 of Euphorbia tirucalli. Classification (NCBI taxonomy): domain Eukaryota; kingdom Viridiplantae; phylum Streptophyta; class Magnoliopsida; order Malpighiales; family Euphorbiaceae; genus Euphorbia; species Euphorbia tirucalli. The sequence continues at coordinate 59,626,272 of CM077637.1, forward strand.
CACAGTTAGATAATTTTTTTTTTTCCATTTAATAGACTTCCTAAAAAACTATCATATCTTTTGGATTTTGACTTGAAATATTGTATGTTAGTTGATAAAATTATAATAGATTTTGACGACGAAGCTTGAGAATTTTCGGGAGTACAAATATTTTTTTTTATTAATTACTAACACGAAAAAATGGAAAAAAATACAAAAAAAATAGAAAATTTTTGGAAAATATTCATCTTCATGGAAAATTCTTAAATAATATGGATAAAATATTGAGATGCTAAATGACAGAAAACGTTGAGTTTTGGATGGAGATTAGTTTAAAAACCAATTGTTGGAGCCTGAATACAATAGTTTATTTATAAAAAGAAAATCGATTGTCTTGCGTATTGAGTTGAGGAAAATCGATTGTTTTTTAAGGATAAAAGGTTGAAACGTTAGATTAAAGCCTTCACATGATGCCTTGATGAACAATTTAACCCCTACATTAAAGCCTTGTGATGATTCTAAGGTGGAAGATTAATTTAATCCCCTGATTAAATCCTTGGGATAACGTTAGGGTGGAAGGTTTAATCCCAAGGTTAAAGCATTTGGATGACATTAAGGTAAAAGGTTTAACCCTAAGATTAAAGTCTTGGGATGATGTTACTAAGAAAGGTTTAACACTGAGGTGAAAGCCTTAGGATGATGCTATGGTGGAAGGTTTGGTCCTAAGGCTAAAGCTTTGAGATGACACTATGATGGAAAGTGTGACATAACGTTTAGCCTTGGGATGACGCTTCAATGGAAGGTTTAACCCTGAGGTTAAGATGACACTACGGTGGAAGGTTTAGCCCTAAGGTTAAAGCCTTTGGATGACTTTAAGGTGAAAGGTTTAACCCTAAGATTAAAGTCTTGGGATGATGTTACGATGAAAGATTTAACACTGAGGTGAAAGCCTTGGAATGATGCTATGATGGAAGGTTTGGTCCTAAGGTTAAAGCTTTGAGATGACACTATGGTGGAAAGTGTGACATAACGTTAAGCCTTGGGATGACTCTTCAATGGAAGGTTTAACCCTGAGGTTAAGATGACACTACGGTGGAAGGTTTAACTCTGCGATTAAAGCCTTAGGATGACACTACAGTGGATGCTTTAACCCCGAGATTAAGACCTTGAGTTGACGTTACTTTGATGGTTGACCCTAAATGAATGCTTTAATCCTAAGATTACAGCTTTCAAGTGATAGTTACTTGTTGCAGTGAGGATATGTGTTCTTCTCATAAACACTCTGATGTTAAAGTCAGATGAAGTAGTAATTGCTCTGGGATTCCAAAAAAATCCAACCTTTTACCATTAAATTAGAAGCTACACATACCCCTTAAAGCTGAAAGTTACCTAATGAAAAATCATGTTTAATGTTTCCTTTATAACTGCTAGAGATGCGGGTTGACAGTTAAATTATTTGATAACTGCTTCATAAATAACGTGATAAATAACAACATAACTTAGGGTTGACCCTTAGCTAATCTTAGGGTTATATCATTTATGATTCACATTGTTAATCCGATCTCAATATAAAACTTAATATTTGTACTAGTTAGCATCTTAATAATTTACCTACATTATATTGTCATTTTTCTATTTTTCATGATTTTTTTTTTTCCTTTTTTGCATTAATAATTAAAACAAAATACATGTATTTTTTGAAACTTTTCGGATTATTTTTATCTAATAGTGCAAACCATAGATCTCATTTTACGTAACACAATAATTTAATTTTTTTTTTTTTTGCTAATATTCAATTCAAATCATTAAAAGATTATTTCTTTTGTCTGGTAACACTTGTAATGTGAAGGAATTCGATTGGAAATTGAATTGCAGTGTGTTACATTAACTCTTCTTAATTGAATTCTCTAATATCATACCAACTTTACTATAATTTCCAATTATCACATGTCATGAATTTCCAATTATCACATGTCATGTATTGTTAATAACGAGGGAATTTATTTCTTTTAAATTTTTTCCTTGCAAATATGAAATTTGCTAAAAATGAAATATAATAAATTGAATTTCTTTCAAATTGGGTTCAAATATGGGTAATTAACCGCCCAAATCAATAACTACCTGGGGTTTTTCTTTTCGTTACTCAATTTAAGAGAAAATAAGAAAAAAATTTTGAAAAATTTGAGAAACCATTTATGCAGCATAGGTACAAGCTCTATTGTTTTCAGACAAGTGGCATTCCGCTAAATGCTGATAAGTTCGGATTGTCAAATTTTCCCGATTTCAGATCCTAATTTTATTAGAAACGGACCATCGATTCAAAATCATAGCATCGCTTATTGGCCAAATTCCATCATTTAGGGCATCAATTTCGCATTTTACTGTTTTTCAAAACCTTTTTATAATTTTTCCAGTTTTATTTTCCTATTTCGTTTCAGATTCTAATTAGGGTTTTGCTATTTAAATTGTATTATGACATTTTGGGAGGCAGTTTTGATCAATTAATAATATTTTTGGATTTATTCTAATTCCTATTCTTATGAATTTTGCGAAATTCAAACTGCAAAAAACTAACTTCCGGCATCGTGCGCGATCAACGGATTTTAGTAAATTACCCATTGTATCAACCATTCATGTTAATTTGGGATTAAATATCATTTTAACTTGTATGAAAATGTGACACCCTGGTAGCATATTTAGCAAGACACATATTCATCTTTACAATTTTGATGCAAATTCTTTTTTTTTTTTTTTTTTCTTTTTGTAAATAAATTACATATTACAGGAACAAGTACTGCTGGAGCAACTTAACAATTCTAGGTTTCAGGTAATTATTAATCGAAATTTATGCATCTTCTAGGCTTTCAATATAGTTTATTTTAATTGACATATTATTTGTTTTGTTTAAAATATTATTTTGATTTTTATGTTCATCATCGATCAGGAGCAGAAAGCCATTGAAGAGAATGAAACACTGCGAAAACAGGTAAACCTCATCTTGATTTTATTTTGATCATTTAATTGAATTTTTGAATATATAAGTTTACTTTTTTTTTTACCCAGTCCTTGTATAAAAAGAGCTCAATTAACACAATTTTATAAATTTAAGAAAAAGATAAAAGTTTAAGGTCAACTAAATTAAAGAAAATAGCTTCGGGATAACTTAAGGCTTGGATATGGATAAATTACACCTATAACCCTCTTTTTAGACTGTTTTCACAATTTGGCCTGGAAACTTCATTTTGTAATTAAATACTACTCAAAATAGTTAAGTGTAACATATAAGTGCAATTTTGATAATAATAATAATAAAAAAAAAGTAAATAACTAGTTTTGGGTTTTTGCATATTACATTAGTTAGTTTTTCTATTTTCAGACATACATTATAGAGTAAGGATGTCATTGGGTAGGGTAACGCCGGTATTGACTCTACTTGTCCTATACCTATTTACTAAAAGAAGTAAATGGGTACCTATTTATTTGCACACTTTAAATCTCATTCTCATTCCACATATTTTTTGAGTACCAATTTATTACCTGCACCAATGAAAATTAGCAATTTAATATAAAAATTAAATAATAAACACATAAATAAATAAATCAATCGCAAATAATATTCAACAAATTTGCCCAACGGTTCATAAAATTAGCAAATAATCTTATTCAAACTATTAAAATTATAAAAAAAACATAACATAATATTCAATAATAAAGATTTAACTAAAAAATATATAACCGGGTACGGGTAGTGGATACCCTGGGGATATATCCATACCTTACCCGTACCCATGATGGACTTTTTTTTTCAAATTCTATTCCCACCCCAAATCCTTTTATACAAAGTTTAGATAGTCATATTAGGGTCCAGTAGCGCCGGATACCCGCGAAACCTGTATCTGCTGCCATCACTATTATGGAGTCTGTCAGTTTGTTGAAATCAAGTACTCACTTCCCCATTTATAATTATGTTAGTACAAGGTTACATTTTATACAAAATTATTCTATCTCTAAATAGACAAATATTATTTTTTTATTTGTAAGAATATTGTTCATAAATGTTGGTAATGTATCAATTTTAATTACATGGTATATTTTTTACTCTCTCGGTTTTTTAAAGGGTGTCATGTAAGAAATTGACACACCTATTAAAAAAAATGAGTAAAATGTCTTAAATATAGAGTAATTTTACTAAAATATTCCTATAATTATTTTTGTCATAGTATTCAACAATAAAATGAGAGGTATAATATGTTTTCTAGTTGATACATTAAAAATTTTAATTAGTTACATTTACATAAAAAAATCAACAATGTAACTAATTAATTTTTTTACTGAAATAGTTTGTATTGAAATTAATTAACTATTAATTATTTCATCAATATTAATTTTAATAATAATATGTATTTTATTTATTCATTCATTCATTTAATAAATTAAATATTGTGACATACATTAATGTAATAAAAACTTTATATAATGCTTAACTTAAAATAGATATATGTAATTTAATAAATATAAAAATAATGGTAGAAGGATGAATTTTTTACTTGGTATAAAACTTAACCTTTGACTAAAAGAGATATAGTTGGAGGTACTAAGTAGTTGATTTTGACAAAACTTAAAAATTTTATAATGGTATTTATAAAAATAGAAAATTGATTAGTGTAATATGCATCAATGCACCAATAAATTATTTTTAAAAAAATGTGAAAATACCTAACAATCTATTGATATGGACGCCTCTCCTCACATATTTGATTGATTCATAATCCTCATCATTATAAATAAAGTTAAATAACAATACTATCTTGGATATATATTTTTGTTTCTATATTAAAATAAAAAACATTAGGGGTAGGATATGTATTTCACTTTATAAACTAGTCAAATTATCAATGTCAGTAAATTGATATAGTTATTATAACAATTTATCAAAATTTGACTTTTAAATATTACGTATACAATTTAGTGAAGTTTGCTACTATATATATTGAATTTACTCCTTCGGTATGTAAATAAGCCATTATGATGTGTAAAGAGAAAATAAAATTAATTTGTGTCAAATGCATATAGTCATGTGGTAAATTTTCAATAAAAAGAAGTTACTATAAGGTAAATTTCAGTTGTTTATTAATTTTATTTATTTATTATTACTATTGTGTTTTCTTTTAAAAAAATTAGGTTGAGGAGCTCCGACAAAACTCAAGGTCAAAGTCAAAATCCGTGGAATTTAATGTAGTAGAAAGGAGATTTTCCATTAATGATGTTAGTTGTCGTAAACCAACAGCTGAGGATCATTTTATTAACGCTAGTGATCATTCAGACACTTGTTTGCACTTAGGGTAAGTTATTTGTAAGTAATACAATTTTTTTTTTTTTTGAAAGATATGACTGCCTAATATTATCAATTTGGTCATTATTTTAACATGTTTTATATTTGCTTTTACTCATTTGGTAATGTTTTCTCAAATGTACCCTCATTTATAATAAGAAAGATGTTTAGAGCTAATGGATATTAAGTTATAATTATTAAAAAGAAACATAAATTTAGTAAAGGTATATTAGTTATTTTAATAGTTTAATTAATGTTTTATTAGTTTTAGGAAAGAACCTTAAGCGCCATATAAAAATGATTAGAGAGAGTATTTAAGTTGAGTAACTTTTACTGTTTAAACCAATGATTGGTGATTTTAATTAATTTTTGTTGGATACAGGATGTCTTGTGATGTTAATGGCAACAGGAAATCACCTAAACTTGAACCAACATTCAATGATTCAGCTGGGAGTCAAGTGGCCTCAGAGTGATTCATATTCTTCATTTTCTGTATCAGTTTTCCATCCTTACAACTTTAAATAAAAATAGAGGACATCAAAATTTCAGTTTTGCTTTAACTTTAACATTTTGGCAATTGAGGTTGATCATTTTTTCTAATTGAAAGAATGATAACTGCATTAAATCATTTTATAAAGCTTTCATTGCAACATTAGGGAGAATTAGAGATTTAAGCTATAGGGTTAACTAAGCTTTGTTCGGCTAACTTATGATATGAGTTTCCTTTATATGCAACTGTTGGAAATATTAGGCGGCTCACCTTTGATGGGCCCGACCTCACCCGATTTATAATACTTATATGGATATAGGTAGAGTATAAAAGAAGAAAATAATAGTTATCAGTTAAATTAATTCATTTTCCTCCCTACAAAGATTGCTCTATGCATAGAATATAGAGGAAAGAAACAATTAAGAAATCCAACTTCGATCTATTAAACTTTGTGATTTCATCTTCTTCTTTATGTGGATTGAAGTTTCGCTTGGGAATCTACAAGAGGTATTTATGTTATGAATTTAATTTCATAGTTCGTCAATTATGTTTAATGTGATTATGCGAAACCAATGCATGTTTAATGATCTTGGATCATTATTGATTTAGTATCAATCATGTAAATCCTTCCATTGGTATCAAAGCATGGTTAAATACATGTTGATGACAATTACAACTTTTAAATCCTTGCTTATGATATAATTTTCGTTTTTCTACCATGCCCATTTGGCCTACTTTGAAGGATCATAACTTCTTGTGTTCTTCACGAAGTCATGCGTTCTTGCTCTCAATTTAAACAAGACATATCAAGGTTTGAATTGATATATTATACGCATGATTTGGATGAGAAATGAAGATGTTATGACCATTCGAAATAGACCCATTGAATCTGAAAATTTTCCAAGAAGATGAATTTTGGGTTTTTACCCAAAAACAAAGTTTTTTTTTTTTTTTATTATTAAATTTAACCATGCCAATGGATTTCTAGCCCCACCAGAAAACCCCTATAGGAAAAATTTATGGAATCTAGAAAATATCCGGAAGGTGGTGCGTGAACCCCATGCATAGGTTGAACTTTAAAAAAACAAATTGAATTTGAAAAGTTTTTTTTTTATAACTGTCGAGATGACAGTTCGAACCGGTACCTCTTTTAATTGTTCATTTATCCCTTTTTTCTTATTCTTTGCAGAGGGGCTGGTTTTATTATGGCAAAATGCATCCTATGCCTCTTGATCTTTTATAAAAAAATACAATTGATTCTCTGATCAAATTTTTGAACACATTGAGTCTCTGATATTTTCAATTTAACATTATTAGCTTCAAACTTAGTGTATCTTTTACGTGTGTGAAATACACTTCCTTCAGTAGGCGAAACTATAAAAAACACACCTCCAAATAATTTAAGAAGTATATGATTTTATCACGTAAAATTGTTAAACTGACACTTTCATCTACTTTTTTTTTATGTATACAATTTTCTGAAATTTTGTTAGATGCTAAAATATTATTAGTCACGTTATATAACAAAATATGTTTCATACACATAAAATAAAATCGAGTTTGGAACTAATAATGTTAAAATGAAAAGATCAGAAACTTAATGTGTTTAAAAAATTAATCAGAAGACTAATTACGTTTTTGGTAAGAGAGAAGAGACTTCAAGATGTGTTTTACTTTTTATTATTATAAATAAAGATTACTTTAGTTAAATATCGTGTTTTTGTCATCAATGGATTACCGTTTGAGATGCTGTTATTTTTAACTGAATTTCTTTTACCTTCTCCCGACCATTTATATACATATATATATATATATATATATATATATTTGTTTTTATCTAAGTGATAAAATATTTTCTTTATTTTTAGATTGGATAATAATAAGATGTCTATCAATAGTGTTATAATTTTTCTGTATATACTACTGAAAATTTATGTATTTTTCTGCGGAAAAGTGAAGTTCATGTACTAAACTGTGAAAAACACTTAAACATATGTATTGTCAATGTAATTTACCCTACAAATTGAAAAAAATTTATGTTTGTATAAATTTGAAATAATATTTTTATTTAAATACTAATATATATATGAAATTTCTCATGAAAAGCTTGAAATCGAAACTTTGAAAAAAAAAAAAAACAATTTTTATGTTATTAAAAGCTGTTTAAAATTTTCTACCAAAAACTTAGACAAAAATCTAAAATTTTTATACAAACGCTAAACAACAACTGGATAATCATCTAATCCAAATTGACACATGATGCATTTTCACCTATAAAATTTTTTATTATTTTTAGATCCATTAAAGAAATATCCGTATATATATATATAATACAAAAATTTCATTAAATTTTAAATTAAAATTTGAAAACAAAAAAATATAACTTTCATATAATACACTTAAATGATAAAAGACTAAAAAGTAACTGACACAAAATTTAATGTATAAACTGACTAGTGCCATACAAAAAAAACATAATAAGGATAAGTAAATTTTTACCCATCTATATACTATATTTACCAATTCATTTTCTTAGGAGTATATATATACCAGACTAATATTCGGCATATATAAGTAATAGCGAGAAATTACTTATATTGTTTAACATTTTTCAGTAAAAAAAATTGTTTAACCTTTTATCTTTCAGTATTTTCACATATTTATAAGCAAACCATTTTTTAATGTAATTATTTATATTATAACACAATATCCGACGATTAAATGTAAAATATGAAAAATAAGTATAAGATTAAAAAAAAAAAGTTAATTTTGATTGGCTAACTTCTATCAAGGAAGAAAATAGTTGGAGTTTTTTTAGTTACTATTTGTTGCTTGACTCCAGATAATAGATGGAGGAGGGTGTTTGATTAGAGTTGGCAAACAACTGCTAATTGATGTTTTATAAGGAATCAATTGTCGTTTTCATTAAGCAAGAGAAGGAAGAAAGCAACGATTACAACTCATATTAATTACTTTGTTAATTGCTATGTTTTCCTAATATTGCATTATTTTTATTATTAACAAAAAGAAACTTCCCAATAAATTCCTCAAGTACCTGTGAATATCATTCGTTTTCATAAAACTTTAATTAAACTCCTTTCAATTATTTTTTTTTTTAAATGTTCAACTTCTAAATTTGCAATATTTTTATGTTTCGATGAAGATCTCAATTTTGTGATATGGATTTATTAAATAATTGAAATGTTACTGATTCGAATGAAATTATGAGGACATTGGAGCAACTCAAATAGTTGTATCTTGAGAGATAATATGGGTTCTTTTTTCGGCTGCCATTTTGGGCATCTCACAAGTAATAATGATTCTACTCTTGCAAAAGCTCTTAATTGTAGGGAAACGTTGTCGTGGCTTAAAATGCTCTCCTACAAGCAAATCATAGTTGAAGGAGATGCACAACTCATCATCTCGAGACTTCACAAGTGCAATAATCATGACACAAGTACCCTTCTTTCCTTGGTGGATCTTGTTGAAGGAGAATGTATTGATATTACTTCTAGTCTTCATTTTGTTCCTTTTTAGCTTCTTAAAAGAACATGCAATAGAACAGTTCATGAGTTGGCTAGTCTAGGCTTGGGGACTTCTACTTTTGTTACATGCTCAAATGAGCCTCCTAGCCCTATGTGTGATGCTCTTATTAGTGATGCAATACAATGATCTATTTTTGTGTAAACAATAACAAACAACAAACAGTTACAGTAGAACCAAACAGACCTTATTTATTCAATAGAATGAACATAATTGGAATCAAGTAAACACTACTTGTTTAGGTTTAACCCAGTACATGATATACATGAGTGGTCTGTAAATATCATTCCTAGATAGATACATGTATGAGGGTATAATATGTGTCCTATGTTAATATAAGTGAAGGAAAAATCCAGTGCTTTGAACCAAGTTGTAAGAAAAAACATATAAACTAATAATAAGGCTTATAAGAGATATCCATTAGTGATAGTACCTAGCCGATCCGAAGCACTATATAATGTTTTATATATAAAGACATGAAGTGTGTCTAAACTTGAGTATTTGGAAGAAATGGATGTCCATCACTAACTGTACATAAATTAATTACACCATCAACTATGAATGTGATTGTGTTGAAAATAAGTGTTGTTATAGCCATGTATTTTGGAAACCTACTATAAATAGGTTCATCTTTCGCATTTGCAACGTACATAATATTAAAGCATTCTAATGCACTATTCTCCAGTTGCTATAATCTTTATATAATTACTATAAGCTTAATATAATTAGTTATATAATAACGCGTTATCAACACAAATTTTCTCATTCAATTAATTGAAGCACGGATTAGCTTATTCTATTAATTTCAACATAATTTGTTGATCCGATTAAAGCCAAATAAGTTGTAATTTTTAATATTTATTTTCTATTTATAATATAATTTTATTTTAATAAAATTACTTGTATTACAATTTATAAATATATTGAATCTTGCAAATATTAATTTTGTCATACTTAATATTGCCGAACTAATTACTTTTCGTGAAGGTTAGATGCTTAAACCCATCGAGATATCATGGATCTCGGAAATATAATCGATGAAAAAAACATGCTTCATTGCAAAATCTGGCAAAGGGCATGATTCTTCTTTGTTATCATCTTGACGAAACACTTAAACCAAAATATCTGACCGTCAAAGATCCATCTATTTTATGGAAAATTTTGAAAGAATTGTTTAATTGGCTGACTTGACCAAGATCCACAACTCCTCAATAATTGGCCAAACTAGGGTTCGCTAACCGATTATTGATTCGTTTGGTAGGAAAACCTATCCAATCCCTCCACGGAGGACTCTTGATTTGATGGGCTTATTGAGACTTTACCAATCTGTACTTAGGGCCCGCTCTGAGCTAATGCTATCCATATTGAGTCAAACCACTATTCACATGTTAACCATACCAATTATCCTAACTCTCGACGGCCTACTGAATACTACAATGTACCCAGCTACGGCATGTTGCACATTGCAGTATAAATGGGAGGAAGAGGTGTGAATGTGGGAAGCACTTTTAAATGACTCAATATTTTAATTTTCGAATTAAAATTAAGTGATACGACTTAGCATGCATAATCACGGGTTATAATTTGGTGATCCATACATCCATATTATATGACAAATGTAATAGCATACTTAATTTAAAATAATGAGATCCTATGGGCCTTTAATTACAACCTAATGAAAAACTAGACAACCTATCTAATTTTCCATCGGGCCGGACTGTAATTCTTCTTAGGCTCAGACCATTGGGTCTTTCTCTATACTTGATGCAATTACAATAATTTTATAAAATAAAATCTATTCTAAAATTACATCAAAATAAAAGAAATGGCACGCATGCCATATTTCCCAAAAAATTAATTACAACCGATAATAATTTAGGGCCCATAGAACAAAAGCTCGTTTCGATTGGATGCATGCAATTGCAAATTGCAAGATTTTAAATCTGTAATGGTATATAATTTTTCTCTTTTCAAAATTACATCTAAATTAAAATTAAGAGAAAGAAAGTTACCAATGAAGAATGTTAGAAAAAATTTTTTTACTTGAAAAAATTTTTTTACTTCTCATGCATCTAATGTGTTCTTGCAATAATAATATAGAGATAAATGTTTCAAGAAATATTCTAAAATAAGTTATCGTCTTCTTGTGACATCTACCACTGAAATGCATATGACCTGCAATCAAAGGTAAAGTCAAATAATGATGATGTGGCTTAATTTGACCTAAATACTTCACTTTTTATGGGACCTATCAATATTAAAATTACATTTTTACAATTCTTAAATTTCTCTCTCCCTAACTTAGCTCTCCAAAATTTTGTTTTTCTTATACATTATATTCTCTTTAAAATTTATTTTTTTATTTTTATATTACAATTCTTATTTTACTCGTGTATTTGTTACATAGAAAAAAGATGATAAGAGTTAAGAAAACACCAAAATGGCATGATATATCGTTTGTGAATCGGCTTTATTAAGTGATATTTAGAGGTATCTAATTCTAAAAGTAACACTATGTCCAAACATAAGTAGTATTTTTCTCGATATTGTTTGAGAAAATAATGAAGTATGTAAGAAATAAAGTAAACAAAGTTCAAAAACAATATAGGCCAAAGAAACCCAAGTTCTACAACAAATGCCCCAAAAGGGACATAAAGACAAAAAAAATAAAAATAAAAATAAAAATAAGAATAAAAATAAAAATTAAGCAATTGGCTCTGCTTGCCTCGGCCATGCTCACCTTAAGATGCATCCTACCGTGCTTCTCCACTACGTACACTACAAGAAAATAGAGAGTTAGTGACCACATGTTTTGGTCGCTAAAGTGACTTACCGACCAATATTTCCAGTTTAGCGACCAAGTGTGCTATGGTCGCTAACTAGCTTGTCGCTAAAAACACCGACAGTTGTAAAGTTAGCGACCAACATTTTCAACCTTAGCGACCAACCTTTTCGACCTTAGCGACAATCCTTGCAGTCACTGAGCAGATTTCACAATTCCAGTTATGAGAGGACGATGTTTTCGACGGAATGCGGAATCCCTTTTGGGAGGGGCGCCTCGATTTCGGGCGGACCCCTCCCTCGCGCGGGGTTTTTAGAATGGAAATTTGTTTTTAGAAAATTAAGTTGTTTCATAAAAGAATTGAGACCTAAGTCTCGATGAATAGTGTAGGACTCACCACCCAGCTCAGCGCAACCGGAAAATTTTAGTGTAGCTGAACCGGACGAACGGCCGCCACACTATCCAGAGATCTAGGTCCGGACAAGTCCCCTATTTCGTGTCTAATCGAAATAAATACGGCCAATGTTCTTTGATGGTATTTCAAATTCTAAAGTCAATTTTATTGCATTAAGTTAAACATACAGTGCGCATACAGATAAAATAGGAATAAAAGTAGGCAGTAAATAATTAAATGGCTTACAACCCAATTGAACAAAAATAAAAACTCTCAGCCTCACTTTTACAACTGCCTAAACAACACAATTTATCTAGAAAAATACAATCGCCTAGGATACACAGATAAATCTATTAAATATATCAAAAATAAAAATAAAAATAACCAAAAGCTGCAAAACAAAGGGTTAGCACAATATACGACATGCCACAAATAGGACTCAAATAGGGCAGAATGGGATTTTAAGGATTCGGGAACATGCATTTAGGGGGATAACCGGGTCGGCTCGGCTAGCTGGCCTGATTAGACTTGGAAAACATTTTGAAAGTCCCTGTATTTTTGTTTTGTGAGAAAATCATTTTGAAAACACTTTATTTTCCGATTTAATTAATTTTAGCATGTGAGGTGGGTCGGTTTTTGGGAGAATCGGGTCTCCGTCGTGGTATTGTTCTAAATGCAAATGCACTGAAAATTAAATCTAAGGTAGTGAATGCACACAACAAAATTCATTTTTGGTGATTTTCTTATTTTCTGAATTTATAGGAATTTTTAGAAATTTTTATGGGTTATTCTAGAAATTCTGATTTTGGACGCGCATTACAGTCTTGCGACTGTAACTGCAGTCGTACGACTGTAATTACAGTCATGTGACTATAAATCAATCCAACTCCAGAATTTCACCAAAATTTTTCAAAATAAAACTGAGAAGTTAATGGAAATCAAGAACACTCGTACGACTGTTCATCAACTCAAGAACAGTCGTACGGCTGTTCTTGATTTCCAGAAACAGAAAATGCAAAAGTTGAAATAAAATGCACAAAAACACACCAATTCACTCAGAAAAGCATGAAAAGTAGAGGGAATAAAGAGTGTTTACTTCTTTGGCGCTTATCCACCATAGGATTGACCTCTAGCGTCGCACAAATCCACTCAAATTCGCTCTTTTTCCTCTTGAGTCAAGATTGTGAAGTTATGTCCAAATTCTCCAAAATGCTTGGGATCCTTAGAGTTTCTAGTCCGAATTTTAATTTGTTTAGGGAGTTAGATTGTTTACCTATTGATTTCTAATAGATTTTAAACCTAATAATTGAGAATTAAAGGAAAAAAAAGAGGAAAAGAGTTTGTGGATTGTGATGAACTTTTCCTTCCCTTTTTCTTTCTTTTCTCTCCCTAAACTCTCTCTCTTTTCCACCAGAAATCAAAAATGTCAAGTCCCCCCCTTTTCTTTCTTCGCTCCTCTCTTATTTTCTGCTCTTTCTTCACCAAAATCCGGGCATTAATTGCCATATCTTTTCTCCTTTCTTTTCTTATGTCATGGGTATGGTGTTCTGCACCTGCTCCGATCGTACAGTCGTACGACTGTAACGACAATCGCACGACTGTATGTTACAGTAGTGTGACACCAGTGTTTTTTTTAAGGACGGAAAATTCTGGTACTTACAGCTGCCCCTCGCGTGATCAAATTCATCACCCGATCTTGGTCTGAAATAGTTGATGTGAATTTGAGAATGCGACTCAAAGCGCCACAAACACAAGAAAGAACCCACTGCTGAAATAAGCCGATACCGGGTCTAGGTTACCCGAGGCAAAATTGGGTAAGAAATAAGCCGATATCGGGTCTAGGTTACCTGAGGCGAAGTTGATGGATTACGAATTGGTCGATACCGGGTCTAAGTTACCCAAGGCAAAGGAAGATGGATTGCGGATTGGCCGATACCGGGTCTAGGTTACCCGAGGCAAAACTGATGATGAAATTAGCCGATACCGGGTCTAAGTTGCCTAAGGCGAAGTTTGCTGGGGATTTGAAGCTGGAACCAATTTGGGCCGATACCGAGTTTATATTACCCGAGGCGGATTTGCTGGAGAACTTGAGCTTGAAGCCGATCTGGGCCGATACTGAGTTTATATTACCCGAGGCGGATTTGCTGGAGAACTTGAGATTGAAACCGATCTGGGCCGATACAGAGTGTACATTACCCGAGGCAAATCTGCTGGAGAACTTGAGATTGAAATCGATCTGGGCCGATACTGGGTTTATATTACCCGAGACAGATCTACTGGAGATTTGAAGATGAAGCCGATCTGGGCCGATACCGGGTTTACATTACCCGAGGCGGATCTGCTGGAGATATGGGACTGAGGATGAATTCCTGCATTTGAAATGGCAAGTCTTCATTCCTTGATCGAGAGATTGTGAACAAAAATTTTTGCCCCTTCGATCAAGAATGAAGACTAGCTGGGGATGAATGGTTCATGTATGCTATATATGCATGCATGATGATGTATGTGCACATGTATGCACTTCCTGCTATTTGATATTTTCTCTTTCTGCTGGGGAGAGGTATGTTATGCCCCTGGCTGACTTTGTTTTCTTTGTATGATGGTTGTCGAAGTAGTGAGACGACCACTTGGGATGCATGGCACTGCTGGGGAAATGATTGTAATACTCTTTATGGAGATTCTACTAGGGAATAGTGTGGAGAATCCTGCTGGAGAATAATGTAAAGACTCCTGCGGGGAATTGCTAGGGAAATTCTTACTTCTTGCCCCTAGGGAGTTTATGAACCTGTAGGTGCTATAAATTTTGCCTGGGTTACCCAATGTAAGTTTTCAGCCCAGCGAGCTACTCTAACTTTTGCCTGAGGTGCCTTTTCGGTTTTCACCTCAGCGAGCTCTTTTTTTTTTAAGAAGAATCGATTGAAATGGTGTCATGACCACTTGTCCCACCGTATTTTTGGTGCTGATGTGCTACTTGGAGCAACAGTGCGTTCCCATTTCTTGTTAGAAGCGATTGCCGGTAAGAGAGATGATTTTGCATAAGGTTGATCTTCTCGACAGTTAAGTTCTTGGATAATCCCTGTTGCTCTTTTAGGAAGATGAATTGGATTTTGGAGGACAATAAAAGATTTCAAATTGCATGTATTTAGTGTATTTTCATTTAAATAACGCGATGAATTTAACTAGTTGAATGCAAAGTGCTTTCTTTAAATGGATGTTTAGGCAAGATAACTTTGTTTATGCATCTATCATAACCATGCAAACATATTTAAAAAAACATTTCACTTTATTGATGAAATCAAAATGAGTACATTTGAAATGATTGGTTCCCAAATGGTACATATTCCACACCGAGCCAGGATCCGTCACCAGTCGTCCTTTTCAGATTTTCCGACTGATCATTTTCTCTCATGTCTTAATTTTTTCCTAGATCGCTCTTTTCGAGTTTTCAGCCTAGAAAACTTTTTTTTTACACATGATAAAGCTTTAGCCGATCTTGGTTGATAGGGTTAATGAATTCATTTCTGTCCATGTCCATGATGCTGACACCTCCTTTCGATAACACCTTCTTCACCACATAGGGTCCTTCCCAGTTGGGTCTGAATTTGCCCTTAACATCAACATTTAAAGGCCTTAATTGCTTCAACACTAAATCTCCTACTTTCAACTGCCGCTTAGGGTATTTCACATTTCGTTTATAAGATCTGGCCATTCTGTGCTGGTACATCTGTAGGTGATCCAATGCTTTCAACCGCTTTTCATCTAGTGCTGCCAACTGTTAATATCTTGCTTGAACCCATTCAGTCTCTGGAAATTGAGCTTCCAGGGCAACTCTGAGTGACTTGAGCTCTATTTCCACTGGCAACATTGCTTCCATACCGTAGACCAAGGCATAGGGAGTTTCTCCTGTTGGCGTTCGGACACTGGTTCTGTAACCCCAAAGAGCATATGGCAATTTGTCAGCCCAATCTCTGTAGGTGGTTATCATCTTTGACAAGATCTTCTTTATTGCCTTATTAGCTGCTTCAACCGCACCACTAGCTTGCGGTCTGTATGGAAAAGATTTATGATGCTCAATGCCATGTTCTGCAAGCAGCTCAACTGTTGCCCCTTGAAACTGCACTCCATTGTCAGTCAATATGTGATGGGGAATCCCATATCAAGTAAAGATATTCTTCTGGATAAACTTGACCATTTGCTTGGCCGTTACATTAGTGAAGGATTCTGCTTCCACCCATTTGGAAAAGTAATCAACTGCTACGACTATGAATCTGTGCCCATTAGAAGCAGCTGGATGAATCTCACCAATCATATCTATCCCCCATGCTGAAAATGGCCAAGGAGACGCCAGGTTCTGTAATTCCAGTGGTGGAAGATGACTGATGTCGGCATAGATCTGACACTCGTGACACCTCTTTACTTTCCTTATACAATCTGCTTGCATAGTCATCTAGAAGTACCCTTGTCTCATTATCTTCCTAGCCATTGTGAGTCCATTCATGTGTGGCCCACAGGAGCCTGCATGTACCTGCTGCATCACTTCTTCTGCTTCTTGCTCTGTCAGGCACCTCAAAAGAATTCTATGTGCTGTTCTCCTGTATAACTTATCTTCGAAGATTCTGAACTGACTAGCTAATCTTCTTAATGACAACTTATCAGCAGTACTAGCTTCCTCTGGATACTTTCCTTCCTTAACATACTGGTAGATGTTGAAGAACCATGGCTTCTCTTCAGCTGTCAATTCCATCACTTCATGCACTTCGAAGATAGTGTTGCTAATGCATCAGCCATCTTGTTCTCATCCCTGGGGACATGTCTGAATTCACACTGGCCAAATAACTCTTTTTTGAACTGTAGCAGCTCTAAGTAAGGCCGTAAGGCTTCTTCTTTCAACTCCCATTCGCCTTGAGCTTGCTTGATCACCAAAAATAAATCTCCAATGATCAAGACATCATTTGCCCCTTGTGTCAATAGAGCTTCCATGCCAAACAGGCATGCCTCATACTCTGCTCCGTTATTTGTTATGGGAAAATTCAACCTCTTTGATAAAGGAATGATTTCACCGTCCGGCGTTGCTATTAGCACCCCGATTCCAGCACCCTTTCTGTTCACTGCCCCATCGAAGCACATAACCCACCTTTTTACTTCAACCATGGCTAACTGTTCATCTGGGAACTCCAAATTCTCAGTGTAATCTGATTCTAGAGGTTGATTTGCTAGAAATTCCGCTACGGCTCGCCCTTTGATGATTTTCTTTATGATGTACTCGATGTCAAACTCAGATAAGAGTAGTAGCCACCTGGATAACTTCCTAACTAACACCGATGCTTCATAAAGATACTTCATTGGATCCACTTTGGCGACAGCTTGTATCTTGTACGACTGGAAGTAGTGGCACAGCTTCTTGGTCAGCTAGATCATTGCCACACTTGTCTTCTCCACCAGTGTGTATTTGGTTTCATACTCCAACAGCTTCTTGCTGAGGTAGTAGGTAAGATATTCCTTCCTGCCGTCTTGCTCCTGTGCTAACATTGCCCCTATAGAGGAATCTTCAACAGCTAAATACATGATCAGAGGCTTCCCTGGAATTGTGGACTTAGCACTGGTGGATTTACCAGATAAGCTTTGATTTTCTCGAATGCCAACTGACACCTGTCATCCCACACAATCGGCTGATCTTTCTTCAGTAGCTTGAAAATTGGCTCACAAATGGAAGTCAACCATGCTATGAAACGGCTGACATACTGTAAGGAACCCAGGAATGACCGGACTTCTTTTTCTTTTTTTGGGGCTAGCATATCTTGGATGGCTTTAATTTTGTCTGAGTCCATCTCTATTCCCCTCTGGCTAACCACGTGACCTAACAGCTTCCTTGATGTGACTCCGAATACGCACTTCTTGGGGTTAAGCAGCAAGTTGTATTCTCCAATGCTTGTTAAAAATCTATCCATGATAACAGGATGTTCCTCCCGGGTTGCTGATTTAACAAGCATATCATCGACATACACTTCGACTTCCTTATGGATCATGTCATGCAACAGAGTTCTGACAGCCTTTTGATAAGTAGCTCCAGCATTCTTTAATCCGAAGGGCATTACTCTGTAACAGAAAGTGCCCCACTCTGTGATGAACGATGTCTTGACCTTGTTGATCATATCCATCAGGATCTGGTTGTACCCTGAAAATCCATCCATGAAGGAATACATTGCTGCTTTCGCTGCACTATCGACCAGGACATCAATGTGAGGCAGTGGGAAATTATCCTTTGGGCATGCCTTATTCAAATCCCGTTAGTCAACACATACTCGGACCCTTCCATCCTTCTTGGGTATTGGAACGATATTAGCTAGCCATTCTGTGTATTCTACCACTTCAAGAAACTTGGCGTCTATCTGCTTAGCCACTTCCTTTTTCACCAATGTAGCCCACTCTGGCCTCAGTCTTCTCAGCTTCTGCTTTACTGGCCTGAACTTGGGGTTCGTCGGGATCTTATGCACTGCTATCTCTGTATCTACACCCGGCATGTCTTCATATGACCAGGCGAAAGCTTTAACATGTTTTTGAAGTATTCTTATTAATTCTTTCTGTTCCTCGGATTTTAGCTCACGTGAAATGAATATCATTTTAGGATTTTCATCTGTACTTATTTTGATTTCATACAATGTAGTGTTATGTATGCTAAATATGCTTGATGGTGATTTAAATGCATGCATAGAATTATCAGGATAAACATCACACAAGTAAGCAAACTGAGACTTCATTGCATTAAACTTATCATAAAGTACATCGTTTACACTGAAAATGGAAGAAATAGATACAACAAAATCATTTTCATCCTCCACAGGTGGAGGTCCTTATACTTCTTCAGCTCCCGTCTCCGTCTTCAGAGCATTGTCTGGAATTGCATCTGCCTTAGCTTCTTTTTCGGTCACTTGCGCCTTAGCCTTTTCCATGACTTTGGCAATCTCGGCAACCACAGAGTCCAGGTTCACCTTGGCCATCAGCTCTTCGCTAAACATTTCTTTGGTCTTCCCAAATGCCTTGCTCAATGCAGCAGTTAATGCACCTGAAATTACTTCTACAGCTTCATTACAGGCTTCTTCTTCATTTTTCTCTTCGGCCACCTCTACTGCTTTTGCCACCACTTCAGGCGACCCACATTGCAGAACATCAGACATGGCAGCTGCCTCTTCCACTACCACTGCGGGGGCCACTGGTTCCTCCTGGCTTTTCTCAAAGTCAACCACATTAGCAAAAATTTCAAAACCAGGGTATTCAACATTTCCAACCCTTATTGGTTCAGCCTGGCCCTTGTATAGCCCTTCTCCCACTTTCAGGAATGGCTTCATCATAACCTTGCCATTCTTGCCCCTTTTCAGGTTCTTCTGCTTAGATGTCTCCTCAATATAGCCAAGGCCGAACTGTTTTGGCTTCCCCAAGTCGATCTTAAACTCTAGTACCCCTTGCAAGTTGATCCCAAGTCCCATGCTCGGGACAAAATTCTGCTTATACAAATAATGGGATAGCCACTCCGGCATGTAATTTTCATAAAGGACCATGGGAGCGTCCATGGTTTCTTCTTCCTTGATCACAGTAACTTGGAACCCGCCAAAAGGGACCACTCCTTCATTCACTGCAGCAATCATCGATTGGGCATCTGCCTCAATAGTGACTATCTCACCTTTTATCAAGAACTTGATTTTCTGATGCAATGTGGAAGGGACACCTCCTAGAGGATGGAACCATGGCCTTCCTAGCAGTAGAGAGAAGGTGATTGAAATATCTATCACTATAAAAACAACCATGGATTTGATGGGCCCAACCTCTACTTCAGTTTCGAAGGTCCCTATTACTATTCTCTTGGAGTCGTCGTATGGCCGGATTACTATTGAGGACTTCTTCAGCACATCTTCATTCAGACCCAGAAATGGCAGCATTTTCAGTGGACATATATTCAGTGCCGAGCCGTCGTCCACCGTAACACATGACATCACCTTATCCATCACATAGGCTCTAATGTAAAGAGCCTTGTTATGAGCCTTTCCTTCACCAGGCAGGTCTTTCTCTGAGAAAATGATATCAGGGGCCCCAGAATGAACTTTATCCAACAAACAGCACATAGCCTCTGGCGAAGCTATAGGGGAGACTTCAATCTCTGACAGTTTCTTCATTAAGGCAGCCCTATGCTCCTTAGAAGTCAGAAGCAAATGCCACAGGCTGGCTTGTGTAGGAGTCTTCTTTAACTGGGAAATGACTAGGTCCTCTCTCTCAACCCCCTCCGGTGATGATGTACTACCCGATCTAGTCATCGAGGCTTTGTACTTCACTTGGTCTACTGCTGGTACACCCTATCACTTTGGGTCACATGATGTACCTCCTGAACTTCCAGCTTCTCAATGGTTGGGAGCTTAATTGTCTCCTCTCCACCAAACTCTTCATACTCGTCTTCAGAATCAAGATCATTTAAGCTTATTGGCTTGATCTCCTTCCGCTCCTCCTTCTTCTCACATTCTGGTTCTACTTCGGCTTCCCCTACTGCCACAGCCTGAATTGCAGGTTTGCTTGAAGAACTTGGGCAAAGATAAAATTAGCCGACAGTCTTGAATGTACCATATTGACCCGCTTTTCAAATGCTGGTAGTGGGTTGGTCTTTGTGCTGGGCTTGGCCGGCTCTTGTAGTCTCCCTTCATCGATGAGCTTCTGAATGGCATCTCTCAGCTTGTAACAATTGTTAGTTCGATGACCAGCAACAACACGATACGTGCAGAAATTGTCTTTATCTACTTCAGAAGGCTTTTCAAATGGCCTCAGTAATTATAGCAACCCACCGTTTCTGCATTTAGCAAATATCTTCACCAATGGGAGAGTCCAAGGTGATATGCCCTGACTTCCCAGATTCCTGCTCTGATTGCCTTGTTGCTGGGTCACTGTAGTAACTTCCAATTGCTTCACTTCTGAGGTCTGCCCCCTTTTGCCATTGGAACTTGAGCCAGAACCACTACCAAACCCAGCTGCAGTAGTTGATCTATATCCAAAACTGTACCCCGAGCTTCTACCACCTTTATGACTGGGTGCCTTCTCTTTTTCATCCCGCTCAATTTTCATTGCCATACTATAGGCTTCATTGAGCTCGTTAAAGGGATGAAATTTCATATTATTTTTGAAGATGTTCTTACTGCCATCTATCAACTTTTGTATAAGCTCATCTTCATCTGGTCCGTTCTTCAAAAGGATCATTTTATTCATCCATCGCTGGTAGTACTCGTCGAAAGGCTCGTTGGGTTTCTGCTTGATCCGCTCCAAGCCGTACAGCTTCACCTAAATTTTAGTGTTGAAGCTGTAATACTTAATGAAAGCTGCTGAGAAAATCTCCCAATCTGATTGTTCCTCCTCTGTCAGAGAATTATACCAGCTTAGTGCTCCTCCCTCCAGCATGGTAGGGAAAAGATTAATCAATTGCTGCTTTGTGGCACTCGCCGTCAGTATGACTCGGGCATACAGGTTCACATGGGCCTCTGGCAAGCCCATTCCTTTATAAGATGGAACTTTCAGCACTTGGAAGCCGATGGGAAAAGTCTCGATGCCCCTACTGATCATGGCATCAACATTCACCCCTTTCTTGGATTCTGCACTGACATTGGCCCCTTTCTTTAACTGGGCCACTACCTCATCCAGCTCAGAACATTTTGCCTTCATTCTTTGCTCCATGGCTGTCTCTATTTCTTGCAGCTTCTCAAGACTGGCTGAAGTGTCACCACCCTGTTCGGATGACTCTGCTTCCTTTTCTCTTCCGGCTCCACTACCACCGATCTCACCAGCTTCTCTTACTACTGCCCTTTCTTCCTTCAACATATCATGAAAGTCTTGTGATCTAAAGAAATCCTTTAGAGCATCAGCTAGGCTTGGTGTCAGGTTTGCCATTTCCACTTCTTCCCCAGATTCTGAATCATTGTCCCTTTCGACTGCTCTTTGTTCCCCAACTGCCCTCAAAGCCTGAGAACTCATCCAAGGTCGCTCCAGCTTATTCTGCTTGGCATTATACGGGAAATGTTTAGGGCCATGAATGAATGGCATGGTGACATGAAGAGTAAAACATTGAAAGTGCTTGTAATGAATGAATGAAGTGAGGTTATGAGTGAAATGATGGTATGAATGGTCTTATTTTATTACTTCTTTTTTTTTTCTTCTCACGACATTCCAAGAATACCCAATGCTATGCAAAAATTTCACGTGTGGACTGCCACAAGGACAAAAGTTTGGCGCCTTTGGGGCACCTAATGATTTTTGTGATATGGTCGCATATGTACCGATACACGGACAGAATTTCGATGCTTTGAAGGTCTATGAGATGATATGAAATGGTCACATGGGACCATCCCTTGGACAGAGTTCTGATGCTTTTGAGCGTATGATATGAAATGATGTTATGAGGGGTTATATGTAACAGGGACACGGACAGAGGTTCGGCATTTGGGGAACACCTTTCATGATTTGATAATGTTATGAACCTGTATGCACACTAATTAGGCACTCGGAGAGTACCTTGAATGATAAATTAATGTCATGAAATGGGCCGATGTGGGCCATGATATTATATGATGTTTATGATAAATGAGCATGGTGTCATGAAGTGCATTGTGTAAATCGTCACACGAAAATGGGTCTTATACCATTGGGGTTTCTATTGAATGGAATGGTTTAGCAAAATGGCCGAATGCAATCCGGTGCATCGGCAGAACGCGGGTAATTTTGGATACCCGATATGTTATGAAATGAAATGGTCGTGATAGGCATCCTTGAAATGCCCCTAATTTAATTCAATTGATATGTCATGAATGCTTATGACACACAATATGCAAATGGCTACACAAAAACGTGGGTTAGGATGCATGACATACATAATGATGTTATGTATGCTATGTGAAAATAAAATGCCAATCACACAAATATAATGTCATGGCTGAAAAAGACATGATTAGTATGAATGGCAAACGGATGATTTAATGTTTTCACATATGAAAATAAAATGCACGTGGCTGCATAAAAACGTGGGTTAATTATCACGCAAATGTTTAATGTATGGTATGTCATATGTATGGAACATGTCGATTATGGTATGTCATGAAATGTCGAGAAGTGTGTAACACATAGCACACGAAGTGAATTATTCTAACCTTATTCCTCCAAGCGTGGTCGACTCAAAAATTCTAACCGAGTCCTAGGTGGGGTTTTCTTCGATCATCAACCGAGGATGATGAAGGCGCGATTTTATTTTATTCACACAATTTATTTTGGTATCCTAAGGGAATCCAACTAAAGTTGCCTATATGAGTTCGGTCCAAGTCGGGTTGAAATCAAGGCTCCCATAGCAAGATATACTCCTCACTTCTCCCCACTTAAGGGTCCGAGCGAAGGGGTTCATACGAGGCTATGGGTGGTGTTTCGTATCCGTGTCCCTAAGACCATGAGGAACAAAGGCAATACTTCAACAATTCACCGGGCTAAAAAGGGATACTTAACCTAATGCAAAAATGTCCAACTAAGGGATGCAAAATAAAATACCAAACAAGAATCATCCACCTTATTTTAATTAGACACTTTTTAGGGCTTGTCAAATTCTTTTAAGTTTTTAAGAAAACTTTTTGTAAGAAATTCCCAGTAGAGTCGCCACTGTGAGCGGACGACGTTTTCGAGGGAACGCGGACTCCCTTTCGAAAGGGGCGCCTCGATTTCGGGCGTACCACTCCCTCGCGTGGGGTTTTTATAATCAAAATTCGTTTTTTAGAAAACTAGATTAATTCATAAAAGAACCGAGACCTAAGTCTCGATGAATATTATAGGAGTCGCCACCCGGCTCAGCTCAACCAGGAAATTTTAGTGTAGCGGAACCGGACGAACGGCCGCCACACTATCCAGAGAGCTGGGTCCTGACAATCCCCTATTTTGTGTCTAATCGAAATAAATACGGCCAATGTTTTTTGATGGTATTTCAAATTCTAAAGTCAATTTTATTGCATTAAGTTAAACATACAGCGCGCATACAGATAAAATAGGAATAAAAGTAGGCAGTAAATAATTATATGGCTTGCAACCCAATTGAACAAAAATAAAAACTCTCAGCCTCACTTTTACAACCGCCTAAAATACACGATTTATCTAGAAAAATACAATCACCTAGGATATACTGATAAATCTATTAAATACATCCAAAATAAAAAAAAAATAACCAAAAGCTGCAAAACAAAAGGATAGCACAATATATGGCACGCCACAAATAGGACACAACTTGGACATAATGGGATTTTAAGGATTTGGGAACATGCATTTCGGGGGATAACCGAGTCGGCTCGGCTAGCCGGCCCGATTAGAACTGGAAAACATTTTGGAACGGCCATGTATTTTTGTTTTGTGAGAAAATCATTTTGAAAACATTTTATTTTCCGATTTAATTAATTTTATCATGTGAGGTGGGTCGGTTTTCTGGAGAATCGAGTCTCCGTCGTGGTATTGTTCTAAATGCAAATGCACTGAAAATTAAATCTAAAGTAGCGAATGCACACAACAAAATTCATTCTTGGTGATTTTCTGATTTTCTAAATTTTTAGGAATTTTTAGAAATTTTTATGGGTTATTCTGGAAATTTTGATTTTGGACTCGAATTACAGTCGTACGACTGTATTTCTGATTTTCTAAATTTTTAGGAATTTTTAGAAATTTTTATGGGTTATTCTGGAAATTCTGATTTTGGACTCGAATTATAGTCGTGCGACTGTAACTACAGTCGTACGACTGTAATTACAATCGTGCGACTGTAAATCAATCCAACTCCAGAATTTCGCCAAAATTTTTCAAAATAAAACTGAGAAGTTAATGGAAATCAAGAACACTCGTACGACTGTATTTACAGTCGTACAACTGTTCATCAACTCAAGAACAGTCATATGGTTGTTCTTGATTTCCAGAAACAGAAAACGCAAAAGTTAAAATAAAATGCACAAAAACACACCAATTCACCCAGAAAGCATGAAAAGTAGAGGGAATAAAGAGTGTTTACTTCTTTGGTGCTTATCCACCGTAGGATTGACCACTGGCGTCGCACCAATCCACTCAAATTCGCTCTTTTTCCTCTTGTGTCAAGATTGTGAAGTTATGTCCAAATTCTCCAAAATGCTTGGGATTCTTAGAGTTTCTAGTCTAAATTTTAATTTGTTTAGGGAGTTAGATTGTTAACCTATTGATTTCTAGTAGATTTTAAACCTAACAATTGAGAATTAAAGGAAAAAGAAGAGGAAAAGAGTTTAAGGATTGTGATGAACTTTTCCTTCCCTTTTTCTTTCTTTTCTCTCCCTAAACTCTCTCTCTTTTCCACCAGAAATAAAAAATGTCAAGTCCCCCCCTTTTCTTTCTTCTCTCCTCTCTTTTTTTCTGCTCTTTCTTCACCAAAATCCGGGTATTAATTGCCCTATCTTTTCCCCTCTCTTTTCTTATGTCATGGGTATGGTGTTCTGCACCTGCTCCGATTGTACAGTCGTACGAATGTAATTTTTTAATTACAGTCGCACGATTGTAACAGCAGCCACATGACTATATGTTACAGTCGTCTGACACCAGTGTTTTTTTTTTAAGGACGGAAAATTCCGGCGCTTACACCAGCACTTGACTTTTTGGTTCGGCTTTGCTATAGAAACTTCCATAGGTAACTATATTGAAAAAACAAATAAAAATAGTGATTCGGGTTGAGGAGTTGACTCTAGTTGTTTGAAGTTTAAAAATGTTTTTCATAATTATTCACTCACCTCACCAAAACATAATATTACTCGTATTAATTGTGTTCTCAACCAAAATATAAAGTTTAAGACCTAATAACACCTAACATCCCATATTTTGTAATTAATTAGAATATATTTGACAAAAACTTAACCAGAGTATATAAAAATAAGAGATGCAACAAATATATATATATATATCTATTTGACCGAGTCCAAACCCACTAGCACAAATGGTGAGCTAGCTTGTAATTATGGAAATAAGACAAATTTTGGAGTAAACTAATACCAATTCACGAGTATCATAAACAACAATCTTATGACATGGACAACAAAAGATTTAAAAAATGCGAATATGAATAAAGGAGAAATAAGAGTGTTACATGGAGTTAGTCTGCAATGTCCCCGTCAACATCTTCCTCTATGTTCCTTTTCACACACTGACAAGCGGAAATAAAGATATATATTACAAACAATACTTGTATACAATATAACATAAGGGCAGTAAGTTCCTGTTTTCAAGACCTCATAAGATATCTTTACTAGTGACTAGTCTCAAGTGTTCTTTTGGAAATTTAGTATATTTTTGGCATGCTCCAACAAAGGAATAACAAACAGTAGTATAATATGAAGAGGATAAATTGTTGGATATGCCCTAGTCCCGAGGCATTGGTCCTTGTATTTGTATTATACATTTATTGGATTCATGTATCATACTTATTTGTGTTATTAATAAAGGCATTAATTCATTTATTATATCTATCTTGTGAAATATATTAAATGAAGTATCCAATAGACATATCCATATCCATGATGACCAGTGTCATACACTTGGCAGTAAGACCATGGATAGGGTAAACGATATGACCATGAATAGATCCGTAGTCTGTTCCAGTCATAGGAATGAATGGAATAAGAGACTATCATTAACCTGGTTATATGGCTGTGTCTTACCGGTCATTGGACATGGAATGTCAACCAAGTTAATAGGTACATGCACAAGGGGCATGGTACTGGATAGATCCACTAAACGAGAAATCCACATGGTATAGTATCACAAGTGATTCTCGTGTAGTGCTTGTATGGATCCTTTGACCTGACCATATGATGGTGTTGCATGTGAGGTCGTATGCTTAGAGGTACGCCTAAAGGGCCTGTAATAGGTGCCAAGTATGGGTACTTTCGGATATGTCACTTAGCATGGTAATGCTATGGATATGCAGAAGGAATTTGTCACTCAGTAGTCCACTGGGAAGATATCACCGGCCTCTTGATGAATGTGACTGATAAGAGTGTGGCCACACCTAAACAAATAGGAACTTGTTTGTGAGCTTCAGTGCATTCGGGATCAAGTTAATGTCCGGACACAAAAGAGGGTGATCAATCCATGCCTCTGTGTTGGACACCGGTATCAATGACATGGGATGTACAAGTTTAAACTACAGGGTTATGATAACAGTTAGACTGCCATCTCCATCTTAATTGGGGGCTGCAGTGGCTTGCTAGAGACCAACTGCAGTCTGTGGGCCAAAGGCCCACTGCCAACATAAAGATGGGCCTACGGGATCGTACACATTGAGCGACTGAACACCGACTTAAGGAATCACATGTATGCTTGGAGTATACACTCTGGAGAGAGAGGTATATATATTAATTATATTATAAAGATCAATTGGATTGATCATAATGATAAGATTCATATATATTTAATTGGCTCTTCATAATGAATTGGAATAATTATGAGATTATTTCCTAGGTGGAAATATTCATATGTATAGGTTTACATATGATTTTATTTTGTGAAGATCTAATTTTAATTTGATGGATTAAATTAATTGGTCAAACTAATTTTAATTTACATGTAAATAATATATTACTTGGTGTAATATATTAAATACTTGGGTATATTAAAGTTGGGCTTGAAATTAATTTAAACTAGACTAATTAAAATAAGATTGGGCCTGAATTAAAGAAGGAAGCCCACACAAAATGAATGAGCCAAGTTGGGCCAAAATTCCTTTAGGAATTTCGGCCAACCTAGGGTTTAATAACCCTGAGAATTTCGGCCACCATAAAGTGAGCAACCATAGCCGAAATTCACCTCAGCCCCCCTCTCCATAGTTCGTGTTTTCTAACGCTAGCACGGGTGGTGTTCGTTAGGCGTTCTTGTACGTGAACGAGGAGGGATTCTATATTGATTCCTGTAGTCTGCATCCATCTCTTAAAGAGATATTCTGGGTAAGAGAATTATCTCTTGTGATTAAATTTTGTTTTTCCAATTTCCATCTCAATTGCTCCTGGGCACGGATTTGAGGAAATCATCGCGTTCTTCCGCTTTTATTGGGTGTTTCCCGGTGACAAGTCCCAACAGTGGTATCAGAGCGGGCTTTTGATCCTTGGAAATTGTTAAAATTGGTTGAATCCCATGTTTTAAAATTGGAGATTTTTTATTGGGGTTCTTGGTTTGGGTTTAAGATTTTTCCCCATTTGATTTTCATACAATTGAAATTGAATATGCATATTGGTTTGTGTTTGTTTAATTCAATTGTATGTTTTGAAATTCTTGGTGAATTTCCTGTTGTTGGATGCCAAGATATTTTTTTATATATTTTTTTTCTGTTAAAAAAAAATCTAGCTGTGCCCGGGGTGCGGGGCTGCCGGCGGCCGCTGCTGGGCAGTGGCTACCGCATGGCAGCAGCAGGCAGCCGCTAGGCGGCTGTGCCGCTGCTGCTCCTAGAAGCGGCTGCTGCTGCTAGGGCAACTTGGTTGCCCTAGCCGCAGCGGGTCGGGCCCAGTGCTTTTAGATTTGGCGAGTTTTGGACCCGGGGCCCAGTTTTGAAATTTTAATTGGTTTTAAAATTTATGTGTTTAAATTTATGTAATTTAAATGCGTGTGGTTTCTTGAATGAAATTTTATTTTATTCATGTGATATTAATTTTGGAAATTAATATGGTTAATTGAAATTGGTTCGGGCAATTTTGGCACAATTACTTGGACGGCTAAATTGGACCCATGGTTTCCCAATTCCAGTGGGAGCAGTTGGACTGCCTGGGCTGGAGGCCCAAAGCCCGTTAAGGGTTAGAACCATGGTGGGCCAAAATTGGCGATTTCAATATAATGGCTTGGACATAATTGAAATGGGCTTAAATCATGCATTATAACATGCTTATGAATTATATGTATTGGATGCATATGGGTGATTAAATATTTTGTATGATTGGATGCTATTGGGCCTTATTCAAGATGGGCTGTATTTTCTTTATTAGGTAAATACGGCCTGTGTGTCCTTTTTCTTTTTTTAATGTAATTTTATTTTATTCAATTATTATAAAATTTGTAAAAGAAGAAGCCCATGGAGTGGTGAGCCCAAGTGAAGGTGCAAGCCCAGAAGGAAGAAGATGGAAGCCCACCTGATATTGTTTTCTAGTATAGGTTTACTAGAATAATATTAGGATGTAATAAAGGCCCATAGCAGTCCATTTTACTTATTTATTTAATTATGCTTTATATTTATATGCATGTATGAATGTATGATCCAACCGCATTTCACCCGCCTTATGTATGCAAGCCGTTGTTAATTGAAT
Organism: Euphorbia tirucalli; assembly: GCA_039660915.1. Classification (NCBI taxonomy): domain Eukaryota; kingdom Viridiplantae; phylum Streptophyta; class Magnoliopsida; order Malpighiales; family Euphorbiaceae; genus Euphorbia; species Euphorbia tirucalli. Next base: position 59,656,140 of record CM077637.1, read on the forward strand.
CTAATAACCAAATGAAATTACTAAGTTGCTTAAAAGTGCTTCCCTCATTCAAAACCGGCTCGAAGTGGGAATAGGCCAGTTGTAGACCATGCCCTCGCAGGATACAGCAGAGTATTGTCACTTTGTATTGGGTTAGGGTATAGGATACTCTAACACTGGAGCAGAGGTTTTGACTTAGCATGGGTAGTAGGATTCTCCTGGCCTTAAGCACAAATGGGTAAGTGCCAATAAGCCCATCAAACGAGAGTCCCTAGGTTCGGATTCGACGGTGTTCCTACCTAAATAGTTAGGGTATAGTTGTACCAGGCCCTCGTCTGGCTATATCTTAATGAAATATGGATCTCGGCCCATGAGCCCAACAACTTGGTTTAATTAATAACTTGATCCATTATTAATTTCATATGGGAATAACAAAGTAAAGTCCTTTATTAACACTCTAAATGTTTTTCTGTGTAGAAACTCTAAATGGCAAACAACAATACTTTATCACTGCGATCGATTCTTGAAAGGTACAAGCTTTCCGGTCCTAACTTTTTGGATCGGTCTAGGAACTTGAGAATAGTTATAAGACAAGAGTCCAAAGTGTATGTGCTAGAGAGGCCTGTACTGGCTGTGCCTCAAGGACGTAATCCACCGGCTGCCCAGCTGGAGGAATACGAGGTGCATGTCAAGGATAATAGGGATGTGACATGCCTAATGTTGGCCTGTATGGTCCCCGAACTGCAAAAAACAGTTTATGGACCATCAAGCTTTTGCTATGATAACAACTCTAAACGAGATGTTTCAGGAGCAAGCTCGTCAGGAAAGGTACCTGACCAACAAGGCATTCCACTCCTATAAGATGGGGGCTGGGACATCTGTGAGCACACACGTGCTCAAGATGAAGGGCTATTTGGACACTTTAGCCCGTCTTGGATTGCCCATCTCTCAGGAGTTGGCGGTGGACACTATAGCATCCTTGCTGGATTCTTATGATCAGTTCATCCTGAACTACAACATGTAAGGGATGAACCGCACTGTCAGTGAGCTGCATGGGATGCTTAAGCTTACTGAGCAGTTGATTAAAAAGACTCCGCCGGTGCTGCTGGTCAACAAGGGGAACCCTCTTGTTGCCAAGGGTAAGGCCAAGGAAAAGGCCAAGGCCAAGGCCAAGGCTAAGAAGGCCAAAGCCCAACCCAAGGCCTAGCAGAAGGCAGGTCCTGAGGATGTCTGTTTCGGGTGTAGACAGGCGGGGCATTGGAAGATATCGTGTCCCAAGCTGATGGGAGAGCAGAGAAGGGGCCAAGGTGCGTCCTCTTCAGGTATTTATGTTATAGACATTAATCTCACTGTTTCAGCATCCTGGGTATTGGATACTGGATGTGGTTCTCACATTTGTTGCAATGTGCAGGGACTTAAGAACAGAAGGTCACTGGGGTCGGGAGAGGTGGACTAGCGGGTCGGGAATAGAGCAAGGGTTGCTACCATAGAGATCGGTGAATACCACCTTGTGATGCCTAGTCGATTGGTTTTAATTTTCGAACAATGTTATTTTGTACCTACTATGTGCAGGAATATTATTTCAGTTTCTATGTTGGATATTTCTGGATTTTATTTTACTATTTCTAACTGTAGAATTTCCATATCTAGAGAGGGATTATTTTATGGAGATGCTTTATTAAATAATGGCCTGTATATCCTGGACTTAAATGAAACCAATCATGTCTATAACATAAACACAAAAAGGGTTAAGCCCAACGAACTTAATCCTGTCTACCTATGGCATTGTCGTCTTGGCCACATAAACGAGAAGCGCATAGCTAGGCTTCACAAAGCTGGAGTCTTAGGGTCATTTGACTTGGAGTCAATTGACACATGCGAATAATGTTTACGAGGCAAGATGACTAAGGCACCTTTTAGCAAGAAGGCTGAAAAGGCCACTGGCTTATTGGACCTAATACATTCAGATGTATATGGACCCATGAGCACAGCGACCAGAGGTGGGCACCTGTACTTCGTCACGTTCACGGACGATTTCAACAGATATGGCTATGTCTATCTAATGAAACACAAGTCTGAGACCCTTGATAGGTTCAAGGAATTTAGGAACGAGGGACAAAACCAGCTAGGCAGAAATATCAAAACCCTTCGGTCGGACCGAGGTGGTGAGTATATGAGCCTAGAGTTTGACTCATATTTGAGAGAGCATGGAATAGTTCCACAGCTCACTCCTCCAGGAACACCACAATGGAATGGGGTGTTCGAATGGAGGAATAGGACCCTGTTGGACATGGTCCGCTCAATGATGAGTCAAACCTCTCTCCCAATTAGTTTCTGGGGACACGCCCTCAAGACAGCAGCTCTTCTTTTAAATAATACTCCGACTAAGGTAGTGGAAAAGACCCTATATCAGATATGGACAGGCAGGGAGCCCAATGTGTCTTTCCTAAGGATTAGGGGATGCAAAGCAGATGTCAAGAAATTGACTAGTGGCAAGCTGGAGCCCAAAACTGATAAATGCCTGTTTGTTGGCCACCCTAGGGAAACCAAAGGGTATTAATTCTACAACCCCGCCGAGAACAAGGTGTTCGTGGCAAGGAAGGGCGTCTTTCTAGAAAAGGAGTTCCTTTCCAAGAAAGATAGTAGGAGCAATGTTGAACTCAGGGAAGTTCAAAGTCCACAAGCTCCTGAAGAGTATAACTCGGAGGCCCAGGTGGAGCTTCCACAGGAGGAAGCACTGACCCAGGCCGCACAAGGACCTAGAAGGTTTGGTAGGGATCGTCGGGAACCGAAGAGGTATGGTTTCCTCGTCACCGATGATCAAACTCTTCTCATCTGGGATGAGGAAGAACCTAAAGCCTACTAGGAGGCTATAGCAAGCCCACAGTCTACGAATTGGCGTAAAGCCATAGAGGTAGAGATGTAATCTATGTACGATAACCAAGTTTGGAACTTGGTTGATCCACCTCCGGGTGCTAAGGTAATAGGTTGCAAGTGGTGCTATAAGCTAAAGGCCGACAATACCTTCAAGGGGCGTCTGGTTGTGAAAGGTTTCAGACAAGTCCATGGAATAGACTATAATGAGACTTTCTCACTAGTAGCCATGCTTAAATCCGTCAGGATCTTGCTAGCCTTAGCCGCATGGTATGACTATGAAGTTTGGCAAATGGATGTCAAAACCGCTTTCCTTAATGGAAAGCTACTCGAGGATGTGTGCATGACACAACCTGAGGGTTTTGTCGATCCAGAGTATCCGGGAAGGCTATGCAAGCTTCAAAGGTCCATCTATGGACTGAAGCAAGCATCCCGAAGTTGGAATCTTAGATTCAATGAGGCTATAACGGAATATGGCTTCATACAGAATCAAGATAAGCCTTGTGTGTATAAGAGGACAAGTGGGAGCACTGTCACATTTTTGGTACTTTATGTGGACGTCATCCTACTCATTGGAAGCGACATACCTACACTGCAAGGGGTAAAGTAGTGGCTGAGTAAGTGCTTCGCAATGAAGGACTTGGGTGAAGCTGAGATGATCCTAGGGATCAGGATCTACAGGGATAGATCAAATCGGCTTCTGGGCCTGAGTCAGGTGTCATACATAGACAAAGTTCTGAAAAGGTTCAGCATGGACTAGGCCAAGAAAGGTTTCTTGCCAATGGGCTATGGGCTGAAACTTAGTAAGAAGCACTGTCCTAAGACAAGGCAGGACAGGTAGAACATGAAATTAGTTCCATATGCTTCAGCTATAGGATCAATTATGTACTCCAAGTTATGTACGAGACCTGATGTCGCCTTTGCACTGAGTATGACGAGCCGGTACCAGCAAGATCCTGGGGAGGACCACTGGAAAGCTGTCAAGCCAATCCTTAAGTACCTTAACCGGACTAAGGATAGCTTCTTAGTGTATGGTGGTCAGGAAGTGCTATCAGTTACTAGGTACACTGATGCAAGCTTCCAGACTGACCAAGATGAGTACCAGTCACAGTCTGGGTATGTATTTTTTGCTTAATGGTGGTGCTGTAAGCTGGAGGAGCTCAAAGTAGCCAACCATCGCAGATTCTACAACAGAAGCTGAGTACATCACGGCATGTGATGCAGCTAAGGAAGCTGTGTGGATGAAGAAGTTTATCACTAAGTTAGGAGTAGTGCCAACTATCCAGGACCCAGTTGATATCTTTTGTGACAACAATGGGGCCGTTGCATAAGCTAAGGAGCCTCGGTCACACAAGAACACAAAGCATGTGCTCAGAAAGTTTCACCTCATACGAGAGATCGCGGAAAGAGGTGACGTTGCATTGCACAGAGTGGACACCGAGGATAATGTTGCAGATCCTTTGACCAAGGCGCTGGCACAGCCCAAGCACAAGGGTCATACTAGATCTTTAGGGATTAGGCCCATGCCTAGTTGGAACTAGTGCAAGTGGGAGATTGTTGGATATGCCCTAGTCCCGAGGCATTGGTCCTTGTATTTGTATCATACATTTATTGGATTCATGTATCATACTTATTTGTGTTATTAATAAAGGCATTAATTCATTTATTATATCTATATTGTACAATATATTAAATGAAGTATCCAATGGACATATCCATATCCATGATGACCAGTGTCATGCACTTGGCAGTAAGACCATGGATAGGGTAAACGATATGACCATGAATAGATCCGTAGTCTGTTCCACTCATGGGAATGAATGGAACAAGAGACTATCATTAACCTGGTTGTACGGCGGTGTCTTACCGGTCATTGGCCATGGAATGTCAACCAAGTTAATGGGTACATGCATAAGGGGCATGGTATTGGATAGACCCACTAAACGAGAAATCCATATGGTATAGTATCACAAGTGATTCTCGTGTAGTGCTTGTATGGATCCTTTGACCTGACCATATGATGGTGTTGCATGTCAGGTAGCATACTTAGGGGTACGCCTAAGGGGCCTGTAATAGGGTGCCAAGTATGGGTACTTTCGGGTATGTCACTTAGCATGGTAATGCTATGGATATGCAGAAGGGATTTGTCATTCAGTAGTCCACTGGGAAGATATCACTGGCCTCTTGATGAATGTGACTGATAAGAGTGTGGCCACACCCAAACAAATGGGAACTTGTTTGTGAGCTTCAGTGCATTCGGGATCAAGTTAATGTCCGGACACAAAAGAGGGTGATTAATCCATGCCTCTGTGTTGGACACCGATATCAATGACATGGGATGTAAAAGTTTAAACTACAGGGTTATGATAACAGTTAGACTGCCATCTCCATCTTAATTGGGGGCTGCAGTGGCTTGCTAGAGCCCAACTGCAGTCTGTGGGCCAAAGGCCCACTGCCAAAATAAAGATGGGCCCACGGGATCGTATACATTGAGCGACTGAACACCGACTTAAGGAATCACATGTATGCTTGGAGTATACACTCTGAAGAGAGAGGTATATATATTAATTATATTATAAAGATCAATTGGATTGATCATAATGATAAGATTAATATATATTTAATTGGCTCTTCATAATGAATTGGATTAATTATGAGATTATTTCCTAGGTGGAAATATTCATATGTATAGGTTTACATATGATTTTATTTTGTGAAGATCTAATTTTAATTTGATGGATTAAATTAATTGGTCAAACTAATTTTAATTTAAATGTAAATAATATATTACTTGGTGTAATATATTAAATACATGGGTATATTAAAGTTGGGCTTGAAATTAATTTAAACCAGAATAATTAAAATAAGATTGAGCCTGAATTAAAAGAAGGAAGCCCACATAAAATGAATGAGCCAAGTTGGGCCAAAATTCCTTTAGGAATTTCGGCCAACCTAGGGTTTAATAACCCTGAGAATTTCGGCCACCATAGAGTGAGCAACCATAGCCGAAATTCACCTCAGTCCCCCTCTCCATAGTTCGTGTTTTCCAACGCTAGCACGGGTGGTGTTCGTTAGGCGTTCGTGTACGTGAACGATGAGGGATTCTATATTGATTCCTGCAGTCTGTATCCATCTCTTAAAGAGATATTCCGGGTATGAGAATTATCTCTTGTGATTAAATTTTGTTTATCCAATGTCCATCTCAATTGCTCCTGGGCAAGGATTTGAGGAAATCATCGCGTTCTTCCGCTTTTATCGGGTGATTTCCGGTGACAAATCCCAACATAAATACCAAAGAAGGAATGCACGTAGTTACAGCAGTCCAATAGGAAGTGACAATAGGACTCTCCAGTGAGATCTTTATAGAAAAAATTCATCACCAGGTCACCAATTTATCAGAAAATGCTTAAAGATCAAGTCTATACAATCTAATTGAAATTAGTAAATAAATATTGACGCTCTTCAAACGAACCATCAAAATAGAAATGCATTCTCTAGAATTCTTAAGAAAATAAATATGTTCTATAGTTTAAAGTTATAATTCCATGTAATACTATAAAGTTAAAGCGGCAATTTTGAAACAAGCTTGGGAAGAAACGATGAAAACATACTCTTAAGAAATGCTAAGGAAGACAGAGAGCTTCTTCATCTATTCTTTTTCAAGCTCGTTTGCTGTTAAAAGTGTTTGAGAAGCATCTAACATATGCACAAGAACAACAATTAGAAAGATAGAACAAGAAAACTAGATGAAGCCAGGATTTCCAACCAATAACTAGCAACAGGCAAAATCCCTTCAATTTTTTGAACAAGGTTGCATAGCAAACAAAGGAAAATTTTCCCACTTACATAGCCACACCCACTTTTACCAATTGATGTGGCTGCAATTCCTCCTTTCTCTGTTAAAGAAGTTATGGCCTCTTATGCATTCCACTCCCAATAAGTGTATGTTCTCTTTCTCACATTCTCATTTCTTCTTCTTTTTCAATTCTAGATTTAAAAGTTTGCACTGATTTATCCTATCTTTTTATTTCCAGTCAATTCAATATAATAAAAGAAAGACTTTCCTTTATTGCAGAACTGAATCTAACATTGTTCATGTTTTACGGTCAATGCTAGTTGAATCACATACACCATCCATGCCATCAAAACAATGCAGGCCTATACCTTAACGTGCCACATATTTCATTTCCTTTATACATATTATCTACTTAGTTACACATATATATTAGGTCTTAAGTTATTCCTTTATCTATCATTTCAATTTCACTAAAAGGATAAGTAATTGCCAACTAGATAACTTATACAGAAAATTTTACCTATGAAAACTAAATTATTGAGTAAAATGTAACAATTAAGGTTTAGATTATGAGATTCCACTAACCAATTGATTGTCTGCTTGGACAAAAGTAGGCATGTTAAGAAGCTAATATAAAAAAAGAAGTCAAAATCTGCTACATATACCAGCTGCAATCAAATTAATAGACACTCACATATTTGAGGTAAAATTGATGTCAAAGTTTAAGCCATGAGCCACAAAAAAGCGAAGGAGTAAATGAGCCAAATATCCTTTAACGGAAAACAAGACTAGAAAATGGAAAAAGGAAAAAAAATAGTTATTTAACTAGCAAAGAGAAAGAGAGAGAGCTGTAGAGTACCTCTGTTAGGCCTTCAAAATGCTAGCAAAAAGTGTTGTTGTTTATCCAAGGTTTGAAGCGGCAATATTGTTGTTAATCCAAGGATTAAAGTAGCAACTGGCAACCAATAAAAGTTCCATCCATATTAGACTATTCAACATATTAGGATGGGAAATAGAGAGCTAATACTCAATTCCCAATAAATCTTATCATATTAAAATATTTAACAAAGCAGCCACAAGGCAAACCAATATCATGCATACACGCTAACAATGACAAGCTATACATTGTTGCTGCCTTAATAGCTATAGGTTACCTTTCCACTCCATAGCAGAAATTTCCAGAATATATAAGGCTTGCTATTATATAACGAGATGACAGGAAAAATACAAAGATTATGCATCAATTAAATAATCACTCTAGCACTTATTCAAGCAAAAAAAAAAAGTCACAACTAAAAGCCTAATGGTAATTAATTAATTAAGCTATGAGAAAGATTAATAAAGTTCCATCCATATTAGACTATTCAACAATAATTAAAACATGTAAAAAAAGGCACAAGACTAAAATTAAGGCATGAATCACAAAAAAGAGCTTGATAAGGGTTAATAAGCATACGGATAATTAATGGCTTAGTTTATGTAACACACAGGGATTTGATCGTCTGTCCCCACAAACCAACACTTGTCTTTCAGCATGCTTTGTCCTCACTCACATGCTACCTGGAAATTTCTTCCCAGGAGGTTCTTCCTAGGAGGTCACCCACCCTGAAATTTTCCCAAGTTAAGCACTCTTAACTTTGAAGTTACTTCGGAATGGGCTACCGAAAAGAAGATGCATCTTGTTGGTAAAGGTAGTACCTATCAAATCTCTTATGCCATTCTCAACTGTACCGTCCCATACTAGTACAGTCTCGAAATCTAGCCCTTTTTAACTGTACCGTCCCATACCAGCATAGTCTCGAAACCCTCTCTTTTCGGTATAGATTTGGTTCATTCCTGTCCCCATCGACATCCTTCAGGGCCGCTCCTTGCTCAGGTTTCTCTACCCCGGCGCCACCCCTCATTGGGCCGCTCCATGCTCAGGTTTCTCTGCCCCGGTGCCACCCCTCACTGGACCGCTCCTTGCTCAAGCCATCCACCCCGACGCCACCCCTCTTACGACCGGGTCGTTACAGGCCTACCAGCTTCCGTCTGGTTTGTCCCCAAACCATACCATACTAGGAGAGGGCTGGCTCTGATACCAACTTGCAACACCCGGGATCTAATCGTCTGTCCCCATGAACCAACACGTGTCTTTCCAGCATGCTTTGTCCTCACTCACATGCTTCCTAGAAATTTCTTCCTAGGAGGTCACCCATTCTAAAATTTCCCCAAGTCAAGCACGCTTAACTTTGAAGTTACTTCAGAATCGGCTACCGAAAAGAAGATGCATCTCGTTGGTATAGGTAGTACCTATCTAATCTCTTATGCCTTTCTCAACTGTACCGTCCCATACCAGTACAGTCTCGAAATCTAGCCCTTCTGAACTGTACCGTCCCATACCAGTACAGTCTCGAAACCCTCTCTTTCCGGTATAGATTCGGTTCATTCCTGTCCCCATCGACATCCTTCAGGGCCGCTCCTTGCTCAGGTTTCTCTGCCCCGGTGCCACACCTCATTGGGCCGCTCCTTGCTCAGGCCATCCACCCCGGCGCCACCCCTCTTAGGACCGGGTCGTTACAGTTTATGTCAATCATCAGCTAACAATAAGGATAAGATGCATAAGACAAATTAAGATGCATATTGTAATTGATTAATAAATTAATTAGATAATCTTCTAGTCAAACAAATAAAAAGCATGTATCATAAGCATTATGCGTATAATGTTAATCAATTTAACCAACCAATGAAATCCTTTGGGTTCATGATGTAGTACAATAGCGTAATTATTAGTTTTATTAATAAAAAGAAAAAAGAAGAAACAAAAATGCCTTTACCAATTAAACAATTTATTAGGAAAAAAATCGAAGTAAAATTAACTGCATATGGAAGTAGATATGAGCAAAGTAAGATGGACAAAACCAAAGTACAAAACCCAGAGGAAACTGTATAAAATCCCCAAATTACAACTACGAATGGAATCCATGTTACCAAAATTCTAATATCCATTGAATCTCAAATCCATCAAGCCTCAATTTCAGGTTAAATGAAGCAATTCAAGTATAATGCAAAAGAATTAAAAATATACCAGGTTTGTGATTCAAGTACCAATTAGTGAATCTTCATTGTGAATACCCTACACTGCCCTCCAACGCCGGAAACAAACTTTCTCCATTAAGTCGGTGCCCTTACCATGCCGAAATTAAACCTTACTTCCATCATCCCTTAATAGCAGGTTCTAGGTTTAGGTTCACATCTTTAACAGCCAGAAATTAAAAGAAAAAAGAAAACATAAAATGGAAAAAATTGAAGTGGGAAGAATAAAGCAGAGTGGTCGGTCGCATTTAATCATCGACCATGGAGGATGGAAATCGGAGAAGATGAATGGATTTTAGGAGAGAAAAGGGGAAGAGGGAAAAGTAAAGATGAGTATTGAACAACTAGGTGAAGAGGGAAAGCTAAACGGAACTCTATGTAAATTAAATTAATTATATAAAATGCAGTCAAACTTTTAACTATATTTATTATTATTATTATTTAATTTTTAGACCTGAACGACTAGTGTGTTTGAGTCGCTTGTGTTTAACCATAGTAGCTAACTTCATGCCATTATGGTGCCCAAGTTAACGCCATCAACAGCGTCCATTGAAACAAGTTCGTGACCACTGCGGTTGCTAAAGTGCACAATTTAGTGGGTCGCTAATTTTTGTTCGCTAACTCCCTTAGTGTGCCTTTATGTCTTGACAAGTTTTTTCCTCAACCTTCTGCACCTAAAAATTCTCAAATTTGAGATCATTGATTGTGGGGAAGCTAAAATCATCCACAGAATGAGGAATATCCAAGTGAAGCAATTTACAGACATCCAAGATGCATTTTTCGAACAACTCGTCGAGCTCTAAGAATTGAGTGCCGCCTTTAACTAACTCATTGGGGAGTTTATAGACTTCCTCTTTACATTTTTTTTGCGCTCCTGTAAGTTGTTCTTTGGAAGTCTCTAGTTGTGCCTCCAAAGTCTTCACTTTCTCCCCTAAAGCCCCAGAATCTTCCTCCCCCTTGTTCACCTTAGACCTCTTTGTGACAAGCTCCATTTCCACCTCAGTGAGCCATTTGTCAGAAGCAAGTTTATACCCGAAAATCTTAGCAATCCTAAACAATCGTCGTCCAAAAAGCAAGTGACATATTGAGAAAATGAGAACAAAAAGAACAAAAGGGTTCTTAGAGGAAAGTTCAGGTAGGGATGGACAAAACCAAACCACAGACCAAAAACCAAACCGAACCGAGACTGAAAAACCAAACCGAACTAAACCAAACTCTATTTGGTTTGGTTTTGGTTTTATAAAATATAGTAATTTGGTTTTGATTCGGTTTTCAATTTTTATTGAAAAAACTGAAACAAAACCAAACCGAACAGAATTAGCAAAAAATTTTTTTAAAAAATATGTATACATATATATATATATATATATTTCATTTGACATTATATATTTATATTATTATGTAGTTTTTATTTATGAGACTTTAGTAATATATATGTAATATATCCTTTTTAAGCAATACTTTACATGTAATTGATAAAAAAAATAATGATAATAAAAATTAAAAAATTGAAAATTTTTTTTATTCGATTTTTAACCGAACCAAACCAGTTCGGTTCTACCTGAATCATATGAACTTTGGTTTGTCTTTGGTTTTCATTTTTCTTCTATTTTGGTTTTTGGTTCGGTTTGGTTCGGTTCATTTTTAAACCGAATCGTGTTTTGCTCACTCCTAAGTTCAGGCGAAGAGGGGAGCTAATTGAGGAAAGATCCTTGAAAGCAGTTTCAATGGTTATTTTTTCTTTTAAAGACGTGTACACTGACTCGTCAGCAGGAAGGAGTAAGCCGCGAAACAGTTCTTTTTGGAAGGAAGGCAGAATAATCCCCGCAATGGACGTCTTATCCCTCCATTGGTTGGGAGAAAACACCATATTTCTTCTTCTAATTTAGAGTCGTCTCGAGCACTTACATCCTAAAAAAGAAATGAAAAGCATATATGAATAAAAACCTGGAGAAACAAAACAAAAGTTCAAACATTACATTTGCCACTCGGCTCCTCTTGGAGTTTACAGCATGAGTATCACCCTTACATTTATTTAAAGCATCCACAGGAGTCGACATTACCACTAATAGGAATAGTCCCCGTAGTTAGTGCCATGATCTAGGGCTCATTGACATTGTTCATCAGAGCTTTCTTCTTAGCTTCAGCTGCAAGGGCAATATTGATTGCTTCGTCAATGTTCATTCCTATAAAAATCCAGGGAAGTGAAGTAAGCGTTAAGAAACAAAAATACCTGAAGGAGGCTTAGGCCTGAGTATTAGGTGTTAGTTTTTGTATCAGGATCATATCCATCTATTCTTTTCTTCCGTAAGTATGCCTCCACCACTACTCACTTTTGGGAATCATCCCAGCAGTAAAAAAAAATTTTGGTAGCAGAAGCCTCCATTTACTACTAGATTCTGTGCTCGAATAATGAACAGATGAAAGAAAGAATGAAAGGAACAAAATCAAAAGGGATTCGAACCAATACCTTTGTCATCTCTACAAAAGAATAATGTTTCTACACTAAACTGATTCCTATCGAAAAATACCCTTTTCTTGTGCAAAACCCAATCCCCGCCATTCAAAGCCGAGATACAAATATCAAGAAGATCTAGTTAAATTTTTTTGAAAATCTAATGATTAGAACTCCAAGAATCAATGAAAATGTGACTATTGCTCATAATGAAAATAATTTACTAGGAGCTGCTTATGCACGAGCTCCTTCAACATTCACTCACACTATAATCTGAGGGATGAACCATGTGCTAACACCTAACTAGTATGATGTATCAGTCTCTCATATGAAAAAACAAAAACCCTTTCTTTTCCCACTATGAAAAGAGTTGGAGTGGGATTTCTATCTTTTATTTAAAAAAAGTCTTTATCCCTTCTAACTCTAATCCCACATAAAATATTTTTAGATATTTTTATACAAAATAGCTCAGATATTTATGTCTTTTCACCAATTAAAAATTACCATATGGTATGATTTAATAGGCTGATATAACCACTCTAGCTGGGCTTGGTATATTTATCTGGGTCTTATCCCATTTAAGCTGATCTAATAAACCAACCCTAAATACACCAAATTTTATAGGTAACTATTAAATATAGAATCCTTGAAAATTGATCCATACTTTATAATGTGCGATCCTGTAGGTCCATCTAATATTGGAAGTGGGCCCAAAACACTTTTTCGGCTCACAAGTTGTAAGTGGACTCTAAAAAGTCATTAAAACTATCAAAATTAGATGAATGTCATTATGATGTTGACATGTACCTAACAGTAATCTTATATGATCCCTTACCTTGTGATATTAAGGTCTAGCATGAGGCATGGTCCTGTCATCCTTATTAAGTGCTATGACTTTCATGGTATCTGAGTGAACTAAAAAACTCAAATAAGTAATTAACTCTTAATTAATTTATTTAGGTGTTGCCACACACTCCTCAGTCTCACCCATAAAATGGCCGGTGATATCTATTCCCAATTTAGAGAATGGTAATTCTTTCACATCACTCATGGCCCTTAATATGATTTCTAGCATGCCCAATCGTACCCATTCTTGGCACCCAATTACGAGTTCGTTAGGCATACGTCAAAGTATATGAGGTCTTATCTAAGAGCATAGCAATATCAGGTCTAAGGATTCGTATATAAGCATTACATGAGAGTCACTTATGACGCTTGTGTAACGGCTCTACCTAAATAGAGATGTTACAATAATAAAATCCCACTCGCAATCAAGCCTATTAAATCAATCATTGATAACTAACCATGATTTATATACTCCAATATATATATATATATATATTTCACACACACACATATATATATTAACAAACACATATATATATTAACAAACATAAATAATTACGATGAAAATTTACAAAAATTACCATCTCCAAAACAGTTATTACAATTCACTAAATTACACTATGTAATATTTACACTATTCTAGTGTATGTCATACTATTACAAAATCACCAAAGATTATCAAAGCCCCAAACATAAAATATCCACCTTGAGATGCTAGCTCTACTTGCTTGTCTCGTTTGATCCACCTTTAGCACCTTGGTCAAGTATATCTATAGAGCTCCAAAATTACGTGTAGAAAACAAACTATATGCTAAGCAATTTGCTTAGTTGTGTACACAAACCTCCTTGAGCTCTTTATTTGTTTTCTTCTACCTCTTTTTCCTTTTCCTTACTTCAATTATCTCCTTCTACACTTTCTACACATATCCATAATTGATTAAATATAAATAATACATAAATAAGCTATATAGTGCATAAAACATGCTTAACTAACTATAAATCCCGACATGGATGCTTTAATTTCATCAATTTCTACTTACCTCAAATTCATTTCACTATTCACCAAGAACCCTATGCCTTGAAATCACTCCTCTCTTTTCCTTAATTAGCCAAATTCAAGAGCAAAGAAGCCTTAAAAATCAAATTCTAGCATAAATTTGAAGTTGATTTGAAGGAATGTGAAAATTTGGCAGTAAGCTTTTGCAAGCTTACATGGAAGGTTTGTGTTTTGAAAAAGAAGGAATGAAATGGTTTTATGAGATTTTTAGAAATCTGGTTATCGGAATGATTATATGGTAAAATTACTCTTACGTCCCTGAAGAAAAATTAAATGACTATTACACCCCTTTTTAACTTTACTCATTTTCTTCTTGTATTTTAACTCCATAAATGAAATAAATGTAACTTATTTTCACAACTATCATAACATTACACCAGCATACTTTCTCTTATGTGAATTTAATTTTCATGAAATTCAGGTTTGAATGTTAGAGAAATTTTCAGGTCAAAATTTGACCACCGGTCAAACTTGGCTCTTTTTATCTCACACCATGATTTTAATTTTTAATTGTCACTTCTAAAATATTATTTTAACCAAAAATTTATCTCCAATTATATTGTTCATCAACCCAAGCAATATTATTCTAGATATTAAAATTTTAGGTCATTACAATTCTCCAACTCTTAAGAATTTTTGTCCACAAAAATTACCTGATGTAAACAATTATGGGTATTGTATCCTCATTGTCTCTTCAGGCTCCCATGTAGCTTCTTCAACCTTGTGATTCCTCCAAAGTACCTTTATGAAAGGAATAGACTTGTTTCTTAATTGTTTAACCTCTCTGACCAATATTTCTAATGGTTCTTCTTCATATGTTAGGCTCGGTTGAACTTCCACAATATCCAGAGATATAATGTGTGAAGGGTGTGATCTATATCTCCTTAGCATCGACACATGAAACACTTTATGAATGTTGTCTAATGCTGGTGGTAATGCCAATTGGTAAGCCACCGGTCCAACTCTCTCTACCACATCATATGGGCTAATGAATCTTACACTTAGCTTGCCTTTCTTGACAAACCGTAAGATTTTCTTCCAAGGTGGCACTTTTAAAAACACTTTATGTCCTACCTCATATGCAATATCTTTCCTTTTTAAATCAACATAAGATTTTTGTCTATTTGCAGCTACCTTCAATCTTTCCTGGATAAGTTTCACTTTATCCTTCGTCTCTTGATTCAAGCCTAAATCCACATAATCTTGTCATCACTAAGTTCAATCCAACACAATGGAGTTCGACACTTTCTTCTGTATAACGCTTCATATGGTGCCATTTTTATGCTTGATTGATAATTATTGTTGAAGGGAAACTCCATAAGTGACAAGTACGGGTCCCAACTTCTCTCAAATTCAATGACACAACTTCTCATCATATCCTCCATGTTAGGATTTTTCACCAAAAATCAACCGATTAAGCGGAAGAACGCGTTGATTTTCTCAAATCCGTGCCTAGGAGCAAATGTTATGGAAATCAAAACCCAAAATAAACATAAGGAAGATTAGATTCTCACCAGAATATCTCTACAAGAGATGGCTGCAGAAACCAAAATTGACTTCCTCCACGTTCCCATACACGAACGGCTATCGAACTCAAACCCGTGCTAGCGATTCGATCAACCAAAAGAGAGAATTATTTTGTTGGAATTTTCTGCTGTATTTCCCCTTCCCTCGGCCGAAATATTCAAAGGGTTTTTAACCCTAGGTGGCCAAAATTCACTTGCTGAATTTCGGCCCAATTTCTTTTAATTTCATGTGGGCTTCCTCTCCTTTAAGCGCAAGTCTATATTAATTCACTTGGTCCAATTTAATTTCAAATTTAATTTCAATTCAACATGTATGTTAATATATCATACTATAATATATTACATTCCATTTAAATTAAAATTAATTTGACCAATTAATTTAACGAGGAATTAAATTAGACTTTCTTAAATTTAAACACATGTAAACTTATGCATGTGAAATATTTCCACCTAGGAAATAATCTTATAAATTAATTCATTGAATTAATTATAAGAAGGCCAATACAAAGTTAATTATATTATTTTGATCAATCCAATTGATCTATATAATATAATCAACAGAATCCTCTCTCTCTAATGTGTATACTCCAAGTATACTGCTGATCCTTTAGTTCAAGCTCAAACGTTCAATGTGTATGATCCCGTAGGCCCGTCTTTATGTTTGGCAGTGGGCCTATGGCCCATAGACTGCAGGCGAGCTCTAGCAAGCCACTGCAGCCCCTAATTAGGATGGAGATAATAGTCCGACTGAAATCTAAACCCTGTAGTTTAAACTCATATATCCCATGTCATTGATATCGGTGTCCAACATAGAGGCATGGATTAATCACCCTCTTTTGTGTCCAGATATTTACTTGATCCTGAATGAACTGATGCTCATAAATAAGTTCCAACTCGTTTGGGTGTGGCCTCACTCTTATCAGTTGCATTCATTAAGAGGTCGGTGATATCTTCTCAGTGGACTACTGAGTGACATTCCCTTCTACATATCCATAGCATTGTCATGTTCACTGACATACCCGAATGTACCCATACTTGGAACCCTGTTACAGGCCCTTTAGGTGCACACTAAAGTATGCCATTTCAAATGCAGCACCATGATATGGTCAGGTCAAAGGATCCATACAAGTACTACACAAGAATCAGTTATGATACTGTACCATGTGGATTTCTCGTTTAGTGGATCTATACAGTACCATGCCCTCATGTACCCATTAACTTGGTTGATATTTCATGTCTAATGGCCGGTAAGACACTGCCATCCAACCTAGATAATGATAGTCTCTAGTTCCATTCACTCCCATGACTAGAACAGACTACGGATGACTTTATGGTCATATCGTTTTCCCTATCCATGGTTTTACTTCTAAGTGCATTACCCTTGTCAACATGGATATAGATATGACATTGGATGCTCTATTTAAAACATAGCACAAGATATATAATAAATAGATTAATGCCTTCATTTAATGACACAAAATGTATAATACATAGATCTCATGAATGAATACAAATGTATCAGACTGACCGTCAGTTTGAAGATGAAAAGCAGTGCTAAAATTTAGTTTAGTACCTGTGGCTTCTTGCATTTTTCTCCAAAACCTCAATGTGAACCCTGGATCCCAATTAGAAATGATTGAAATAGGTACTCCATGTAGTCGTACTATCTCCACTACATATATCTCTACCAATTTGTCAAGTGAATCATTTCTAACTGGAAGGAAATGTGCTAAACTTATCAACTTGTCCACCAGAACCCACAATGCATCATGCTTCTTCTTGGTAAGGGGTAAAAATGTCACAAAACACATGGTAATCCTTTCCCATTTCAATTTAGGAATTGTTATTGGGTGTAACAATCCAAATGGAATTTGGTGTTCAGCAGTCACTTGTTGACAAGTCAAATATTGTCCTACATAATTGGTAATGTCTTCCCCCCCCCCCCCCTTCCACCAATAGTGACCTTTTAAGTCTTGATACATTTTATTTGCTCCCGGGTGCATCATATACAAACCATTATATGCCTCAGATAAGATCTCTTTCTTTAATTCTTCTTTGTTATACACACAAAATCTCCCTTTCTAGTATACATTTTAATCACCTTCTCACTAGCTTTTATTTGTGCTCAAATCATCCTTAACTCTTCATCTTCATATTGTGCTTCTTTACTTTTTCCAATAATATGGGTCGAATCCTCAATTCCACAACTATGGC
The DNA here is from genome assembly GCA_039660915.1 of Euphorbia tirucalli. Classification (NCBI taxonomy): domain Eukaryota; kingdom Viridiplantae; phylum Streptophyta; class Magnoliopsida; order Malpighiales; family Euphorbiaceae; genus Euphorbia; species Euphorbia tirucalli. The sequence goes on from CM077637.1 coordinate 59,673,962, forward strand.
CCCATCATTCACTAAAGCTAATTTAATATTTAAGCTCTTGGTGCCATCATTTTCTTCCTACTAAGAGCATCAGCTACTACATTAGCCTTCCCCAGATGGTCATCAATAACATAATCATAATCTTTAATAAATTCCATCCACCTCTATTGTCTTAGATTTAACTATGTTTTTATCGGTATGTATTTAAACTTTTATGGTCTGTATAAATATAGCACTTCTCACCATATAGATAATGTCTCCAAATCTTTAAGGCAAAAACTATTTTAGCCATCTCCAAATCATGAGTTAGATAATTCTTTTCATGATTCTACCATTATCTAGAGGTATAGGCAATTACTTTTCCTTCATGCATGCATACACATCCAAGGCTGTTAAGTGAGGTATTAGTGTAGATTATAAAATCTTTTCCCTAGTTAGATTGTGTAAATACAGGCACTTCATTCAACATAGTCTTTAACTTCTCAAAACTAGCTTGGCATTTGTCATCCCACTCAAGCTTTGCATTCTTCTGAAGTAACTTTGTCAATGGTATAGCAATTAATGAAAATCCCTTTACAAATCTCCTAAAATATCTCACCAAACCAAGAAAACTTTTGACTTCTGTAGGGTTCCTTGGCGATTTCCACTAAATGATTGCTTCTACCTTTTTAGGACTACTTTAATACCCTCGACCGAGACAATATGTCTTAAGATAGAAATTTCTTCAAGCCATAACTCACAATTACTAAGCTTAGCATACAACCGATTCTCCCTCAAAGTTTGAAAAACTATCCGCAAGTGTTGATGATACTCCTTCTTCGTCTTGGAATGTACCAAAATATAATTAATAAAGACCACTACAAATTGTTGTAAGTGTGAATAGAAGACATGGTTCATAAGGTCCATAAATGTTGCTGGTGCATTGATAAGACCAAATGGCATCACCAAAAATTCATAATGCCCATATCTAGTCCAGAAAACAGTTTTTGAAATATCACTTTCTTTCACTCTCATTTGGTAGTAGCTTGATCTTAAATCAATCTTAGAGAAGTATCTAGCACCCTTGATTTAATCAAATAGGTCATCAATCTATGGTAACAAATACTTGTTCTTCACCATCAATTTATTCAACTCCCAATAGTCGACACATAATCAGAGTGATCCATCCTTTTTAACAAATAACGTCGGTGCACCCCACAAAGATACACTTGGGCATACGAACCTTTGTCTAATAATTCCTACAACTGGATGTTTAACTCTTTACACTTGGGCATACGAACCATTTGTCTAATAATTCCTACAACTGGATCTTTAACTCTTTAAGTTGAACAGGTGCCATTCTATATGGTGTTATAGATACTGGTGCAGTAGCTGGTAGCAAATTAATTGTGAACTCCACTTCTCTTTCTGGTGGCAACTAGACCAGTTCATGGGTCGGGCTAGGCTGGGTTCGGGCCGGGCTATATTGGGTTTGATATAAAAATCTCTTGTCCAAGCCTAGCCCAGCCCGCACTAATTTTACATCGGGCTCAAGCCGGGCAATTAAACCTTATTCCCAGCCCAACCAGCCCATCAAATAAATGTTTATATTTTTCTAATATAACTTATTTTAAACAAATTTAATTTACAAATAGTATTCATAGACAAATTTAATTTACAGATAGTATTCATAGAGAAATTATAATGGTCAAGATCTTTTATAAGTTTTTCAATGGTTCAGATTAAATATTTAGTATATAATTATATAAATAAAAATATAAAAGTATATATTATAAAATTATCCGGACCGGGCCGGGCCAGTCATGGGTCTTATAGTTATTCCCAAGCCCAACCCATCATTAACTCAGGCTTCTAAGGGGTTCGGGCCGGGCTGGACTTAAAGTAAAATATGTATGTCCAAGCCTAACCCAGAACAGGCGGGTTTGGGCGGGGTTTGCGGGCCGCAGGTCGTTTGCACAGGTCTAATGGCAACCCTGGTAATTCTTCTAAAAATATATCTAAAAATTCACACACTACAGGAATACTTTCTACCCCCAACTCACCTTTTTTAGACTTGGGAGCAAAGATTAAGTAGGCTTGACATCCCTTCTTAATAATCTCCTTAGCCTTTAGAGAAGAAATTATATTAAAGAGGTAATCTGATCTCTCTTTCACCATAGTTATCTCTTCTCCACCTGAAGATTGAAAAGTAATCCTACTGCTTGATGCTTTGACAACCAATCCATTACCAAAATAACATCATAATCTCGGAAAGGTAATTTAATTAAATTAGATAAGAAAATTTGATGTTGAATCCTAATGGGGCAATTTCTATACACTTTGTTTACTACCACACTATACCCTAAAGGATTAGTCACTTTAATATTCTACTGTATCTCTTCTTCCATATTAAGGACATGGTGGAATTTTCCCTCTCCCTCTACTTGAGGGTTTGCTGGCCACAGACCCAGTACTAACTACTTATCCTTGAGAATACCCTTTGTTTTGATATTGTATCTGCTCTGATGCTCCCTTCTGCTTCTTGCTAGGTGGAAGCTTAGAACTTGCTTAAACCTGTGATACCTTTTGAAATCCAGACTTTCTGGCCCTCCTTTATTGTTTATCTGCTTTGATCTTCTCTACCCCTATAGTAGTATCCATTGATTATGTAAATGTTCTAATCTTTTGTGCATATAAATGCAATTTGATCTCATCATTCAACCCATCTTTAAATCTCTTGCACCGATTTTCTTTAGTGACTACAATATACCTGGTATACCTCTCAAGTTTGGTAAACTGATATTCATTTTTGATCATAGTCATTCAACCTTGCCTCAAGGTAAAAAACAATCTCTTCTGCTCATCTTTAAATCTTTCACTAACATATTTCTTCTCAAATTGTTCCAAGAAAAAGGCCCAAGTTATTTGTTCTAGGCGCCTTTCTCTCACAATATTATCCCACCATCTTCTAGCTTGTTCTTTCAGTAGAACTTGTACACAATCTATTCTTTCTACATTTTTGAAATGTAGCCTATCCATACACCATTTTGTATGGTCTAACCAATCCTCTACAACTATAGATCCCATTGTTTCCGTCTTGAAATCATTAACTAAAAGTTTCTTAATCCTTTCTAGAGGAGTTGCCTCCTCTTAGCTCAAGGTGGTGGTGCTAGAGGTATAGGTATTGATATGTTTTGTAACACTTGTGTGATAACTTCAGCTATCATATGCTGAAGTAAAGCGGTTTTTTCCGAAGTAGGTTGCTCTAGAAAGCCCTACAGTGCTGGAGGTACTGGTCCTAGTCCTCCCTCCTAACCACCAATAGAGGAACTACTATCAATCTCCTCCTCCTCATCCATCCAAATCAGAACCAGAAGCTGAAGCCATAACCTAGTCCTGACAATGGACCAAGGTGCATCAATAACTGACTCAAATCATTTATTACTTAAATGTCATTTACATCCTAGGCCTAGAATTGCCTAATCCTAGCTCTAATACCACTAAATGTAACATCCCTACCTAAATAAAGATGTTACAACAATAAAAGCTCACTCTCCATTGAACCTATTAAATCAATCATTGATAACTAACCCTAATTTATATACTCCATATATATATATATATATATATACACACACACACATCAACATACATAAATAATTACAATGACAATTTACAAAAATTACCATCTCCAAAACAATTATTATAATTCACCAAATTACACTGTAGTATTTACACTACTCTAGCACATGTTTACAAAATCACCAAAGATAATCGAAGTTCTAAACATAAAATATCCACCTTGAGATGCTATCTCTACTTGCTTATCTCGTTTGATCCACCTCTAGCACTTTGGTAAAGTCTATCTGTAAAGCTCCAAAATTGCGTGTAGAAATCAAACTATACGCTAAGCAATTTGCTTAGTGGTGTACACGTGCCTTTTTGAGCTCTTTATTTATTTTCTTATACCTCTTTTTCCTTTTCCTTACTTGAATTAGCTCCCTCTACATATAATCATAATTTATTAAATATAAATAATACATAAATAATCTATCTAGTTCATAAAACATGCTTAACTAACCATAAATCCTAACATGGATGCTTCAATTTCATTCATTTCTACTTATCTCAAATTCATATCACTATTCACCATGAATCCTATCCCTTGAAATCACTCCTCTCTTTTCCTTAATTATCCAAATTCAAGAGCAAAGAAGCCTTAAACATCAATTTCTAGCATAAATTTGAAGTTGATTTGAAGAAAGGTAAGAATTTAGTAGTAAGCTTTTATAAGCTTCCATGGAAGGTTTGGGTTTTGCAAAAGAAGAAGCATGAATGAAATGGTTTCATGAGATTTTGAGAAATCTGGTTATAGGATTAATTATATGCTAAAATTACTCTTATGTCTGTGAAGAAAAATTAAATGACCCTTACACCCTTTCTTAACTTTACTCATTTTCTTCTCGTATTTTAACTCTGTAATGAAATAAATGCAATCATTTTCACAACTATCATAATATATTACGCTATCATACTTTCTCTTATGTGAATTTAATTTTCATGAAGTTCGGGTTTGTCTTTTAGAGAAATTTTTGGGTCAAAATTTGATTTTCGGTCAAACTTGTTTCTTTTTATCTCACACCATTACTTTAATTTTTAATTATCACTTCTGAAATATTGTTTTAACCTAAAATTTATCTCCAATTATATTGTTCATCAACACGAGCAATATTATTTGAGATATTAAAATTTCGAGTCATCACAGCTTAACCATATATTGTTCTCTTTAGCAGATCGATTTGGTATACTGTTCTCTCACACGTGCCCATGTCCTTGATCAACATCTCATGTCCTATAGTTAGGAAAACACCACCCATCTTATAAGGTACATGCTGGTCTTTTCTTATTATCATTCCCATGATAGTAATAGACTAGCGATATATTTAAAATTGTGTTCTTAGTGCTCAAGGTTTTACTGCACTGATTATGCTTATAACATGCATGAGCAAACAAAAATTCATGGATACTTTTGTGAGCGGACGACCTTTTAAGCGGAAAGTGGAACGTGGCGAAGCGAACCGGGGAAAAAGACAAGAACTGAATGTTTGATGATTTGAATTGAAAACGAGTTTATATCTTGTTGAGAAAAATCATTGATTTGATTGAAAATCCTTTTGTACATTTGAATGTGAATTTTGGGAAAACTAGTTTTTACATTTTGGAAATTCCCGTTTTATTACTTAAAGATCTCGAAACCTAAATTTCGGGATCAGTGGCACAGTTGCCACCTGGATCAGCTCATCCCGAAAATTCCGGTATAGCTCCCTACCGAGTGTAGACTACCGTACCTAATCCAGAAATTTAGGGTTTTGGCAACTTACCTATTCAGCCTTAAGCTTGCATTCATTTATAAATTCATATGACAATATTATACTCACTTATTCTCTACCCATTTTATCTTTTGTTATTAGCCTATGCTCATTCAGATGACAAAAATAAATAGCATGAAATAAAGTGCAGAAAAGTAAACCATACATCCAAACCAAACCAAACCAAAAACATAATAGAGGCCGCTTATTACAACCCAAAAAGATTAAAAAAAAAAATCTCATCGTTACCAATACAACCGCCTAGACACACGAATATCTAAAAAATTGCAATCGCCTAGGATACATAGATAATCTATCAAATACATCCAAAATAATAAAAACAAAAACAAAAGCTGCAAAACAAATGGTTAGCACAATTATATCACAAGTATACATAGGACTCACAACAGGGCAGAATGGGAGATCTTAGGAAATGGGAGCATGCATTTAAGGGATAACCGAGAAGTCCAGGCGACTTACTCAATTAAACCTGGAAAACAAATTTAGAAACGCCTTATAGGTTTTTGTGCTTGAAAACATTTTTAAAAATAGTTTGGCTTAAATACATGCACATTGCTTCAATTTCGTGAGTCAGGTATCCCGGAACTCAAGGTTCCATTCGTGTGGATTTCCTAATTCCAAACATCCATCTAAGGCCCAAAGCAATAAACACACCAAAAATAGTTTGATTCTGAAGGCAGCATCATGTGACGACGTCTGTAGGAGTCGTCCCGTGATTTTGCCTCCTTCTGGGAACTACAGTCGTGCGGCTTTAGTTAGAGCCACGTTACTATAGCCACTACAGCCGTACGGCTATAGTGTCCAGAACCCGAAATTGGTTTTCTTTACTTTTGTAAATATTGTTTCAACTTGTTTCAGTGATTTCTAAGAATTTTATAGAATCCGAGGGTCTGCTAAAGCTGGACAGTGGAACCGATTTGGATCGAACAACCCCGAATTCTAAAAATCAAAACCAACAAAACCCAAATCTCACATCAACTTTATTGGAAAACTAAAAACCATAATTCTGAGTGTAACAGATGTGATTGGCAAAATAGTTCATAACAGAACAATTAAAACAGGAAACTGACTGCTTTCAGTCGATTTAGGGCATTTCGGGTTTCTGCCTGGAAGAACACAGCCATGCGGCTATAGTAGTATAGCCGCTCGGTTCTAGTCAGAGCCGCATGGCTGCAATAAAACAGATAGTTTCTGGAAATTTTGTAAAACACAGAAAACACACAACAAAAGCAATCAAATATGAGTTTAAGGCCTCTCAAAGTTTACCTAGTTGATGTTCCAGTGTGTTTTACTACCGAAATTGGATTTGGAAGCTGGAATTCGCTTAGAATCTCATGAACTTCCTGAAATGCTCGAACACGAGCCTCAAATCAATCCGAACAAACCCAAGAACGACTCGAGCAAGTGAAAGTATGTTTGGGAACTCTCACTCCATATGTTCCTCGGCTATATTCTCACTATTTTTGGTATTTTTCTTTTGGTTTTCCTTAGCTTTGGTTTTGGGTTTCCTCTTTTTTCTTTTGATTTTCTAGTTTTTTTTTTTTGTTATTGTCTTCCCCTCTGTCTTTTGTTTCCTGCCTCTCATCTTTTTAACCTAGAGAATATCGGGTTATCTCCCCTTATTTTGGAATTCTACCTTAAATCAAAGACTGACGTTGGCGATTTAGGAAGTAATCTGACTGCTCGTCAGAGCCGTGCGGCTGTAAGGTTACAGCCGTGTGACTTTGGAATTATAGCCGCGCAGCTGTAGTTGTGAAACTACAGTCATGCGCCTCTAATCAGAGCTGTGACGGATTCTCCTAAATCCCACACTCACCTGTAAGCCCGTTAATCACTCGAAGGACTTTTTTCGGGGTTTTGGATAAAGGATTATTCGATTTTTGGAGCGTTTGAGACATTCCAGGCAACATCCCGCTCATTCCCAAGTCTGACTCACGTTCATCCGTCTTAATAGATAACATAGGATTTTCATCACAGAGGTTGGGAAAACCCATGATAGCAACTTTATTAATATTATTTATACAATTAAGTAACAAGAAATAATTTAATGCCTTTTATTAATATTTACAAAACTCTAATATAATGCCTTGGGACTAGTGCATACACTAACACTTGCCAAGTCTAATAACTTGACTCTATGGACCTTAACACTTCAATTTGTTCTTCTTCATAAGACAATGTCTTTCCAGGTGGACTTATCTCTAAATGACTAGGCAGTAGGAAAGGAATTTGCATTTTGCTGGACCTTGATATAGAAGAAGAAGTGTTTCCAGTCTTTTACATGTTAGTGTATGCCCTAGTCCTAAGACATTGTATCTTGATTGTATTACCCATTTCTGTTATTAATAAAAGACATAATTTTTTAATCAATTTCTAGTGCAATTTCTTGTGCAATTAATAGTAACAAAGAATCCATTAATTGTGTTTCACTTATGTATGTTGATAACATTCTCCAGGCGGTAAGATTGAATAAGGAAAGAACACAATTATAAAACTATCTCTAGTCTGTTAAAATCATGGGAATGATAATAACTAAAGACTAATATGTGCCTTGATTGTATGGTGGTGTCTTACTGACCATTGGATATGGATTGTCAATCAAGGACACGGGTACATGTTAAGTTACATGCTATTGGATCGATCCACTATTAAGAACACCACATGGTCCCTATGTCATTGGTGGTTCTCAAGTAACTTATATTGGATCCTTAGGCCTGATATCTCTATAGGCTTAAATGTAAACTAACATGCTTTGACATATGCCTAACGGACCTGTAACAAAGTGCCAAGTCTATGTAAGATTGGGTATGCTAGTGATCGTAGTAGGACTAGTAAGGATGTAAAGGGATATGCCACTCTGTTAACTCAGAGCCAATATCACTAGCCACTTGATGAGTAGGACTGATAAAAGTATGGCCACACCAAAATAAGGGAATCACTAGGTGATTACTTATTTCTGAACCTTAGTCTACTCGGCATCAAGGAATGTCCATGTACCTAAAAAGGGTGACTTTACCCTGTCTCTTGCAGGACAATGACATCATTGGTAGAGGATGTATAAATTACTACAGGGTGTATGCTTCGCATAATATTGTTGTCTTCATCTTATTTGGGTAGCTGTAACGGTTCGCTAAAACCCACTTACAGCTTACGGGTTTCGAGGTGATAGGTCCACTGCCAGAATAAGATGAACCCATAGGATTGCACACATAGGATGTCTAAACAAGTTTATCAAGGACTAAATGATATATATCAGTTATATATTATGCTTAGAGCATTTAGGTTGATTATATTTAATAGGCTTTATGGTGAAGTCTAATAAAATAAAATTAACCTTTGGGAGAATTTTATTATAGTTTATTGATTACCTAGGGTAATTTAAATAAATGAAATATTGTCTTAATAAATTATATGAAATATTTATATTATTGACTTGTTTAAATTAAATTATGGAGTAGTTTAATTTTAATTTATTAAATTTTATATTCTAATTAGGATTTATTATATGGTTGTAATAAAGTCCTATTAAAATAATGAAATTACATAAATAAGATAAAAGATCTATTCTAACTTAATTTTAACCTAATTTTGTTTTAGGTATAAATAGAATTTCTTTTCTCCTTCTCTCCCTTAACTCAAGAATTTTGGCCATTACTGCTTAGAGAGGGGGTGATTTTCGGCCAACAAGGAAAATTAAGGGAGAGCTTCCATTCGTCTAATGCTAGCAAACCAGCTTGTTCGAAAAGGCATCCATGTACGTGAGGGTGGAGATTCTTCACGTAAAAGCAAGGATTATAATCATAACTATTGCAGGGATGACATAGGTATGATTTTAATCACTCTCTGGTTGCGTCTGTTTGGTTTTTTCTTCCGTAATCTGAGTGATTCTTCCTAGTACAGATTCGAGTGCGAAATGAAATTTCTTCCACTATGATATAAATTTTTGTTTTATACTAGGAGAATCCCAACATTATGTATAAGATACAGCTTTAAAAAAGGTAGAAGTCATCCTTCTTGGCCTAGGTGTAGTGGTCCTCATTAAACTTAGGGCCAGCTAAACTGTTAAATAAAGCACCATTTAGGCAAAAGTTGAGATTCCTGCACAACCAATGGGTGATAGTAATATCCCCCCAGGCATTTGGATGGAGTTGATCTGGGTGGAAGTCAAAGAAGCATAGCACATCACACATGCTTTGGGCTAGAGGGTAGTTAAAACTTGCCTCGATATGGTGAACGTACATGGAGAAATAACATTCTGGAGGGCAATGGGCTCTTTGAATTTTGGATGGAAGCATAATTTCACAGTTCTGCAGCCAGGTGTTGATCCCTTTAATATTCATCTATATGACTCTTATCAAACTGGGATATCATCTTGTCAATATGAGGGCTATCAATCTTAAGATTTTTATCTGGATTGTTATGGTTAAAAGGATTTATGTTGCCCTAAAATTGTGCACTAGCAAGTGTACTAGGTCAATTGTAGTGGTGGCAAGACAAGTGTCGATCCCACAGGGAATAAGGGAAAACTATAAGATTTCCTAATAAACCGTCAGATATAAGATTTTCCAAGTAAATCAGCAATACAAATTTATATAAACTGAAATCAACAAAAAGCATACAAGATAACGTAAGAAGGTTGCCTAAAATAGAAGATGAAAAACAATAATAAAAACACAGACTTCCACCAGTTAGACAGGCAATCTTGAGATATCTTTCATTAGAATTTATTATGAATAAATTAAGGAATGTAGATCTAAGGTTTCTTGCTCTCCACCCACCAAGCTTATCTCTCGACCTCACTTAGCATAGGCATTCATGCATTAAGTCAAGCAAGCATTCTACCATAAATAGAAACCCTTAGCACACCCAATCTCCTCTCGGTCTCATAGGAAGTGTGTGTGTGTGTGTATGTATATGTGATTTTTCCATATCCCCAAATCTCCTCTCGGTCTCATTAGGAATACTAAGCATACAACAGGGCCCCATCGTAATTTTGATAAGCACATCACCACACAATCATCTGAGCATATTATTCATAGTAAACACGAGAAAGACTTCCCAAGATCACTAGCCTAAGCTCGCTTCAGCCTGCTGGAAAACTACTCACAACACATAATTAACATCAAAACGAGATTGCTTAACCCCAAGACTTGAAAGAAAAATTCAGTAAATTAAAATTAGAGCAAATAAAATAATGGTAGTTGGAGAAGCATTCAATGCCCAACCCCCCTTTGAACAGCAGACTATATATAGTCCCCTTAAAGAAAAGAAAAATAATCTACCTAGAGACATGTTCCTTGATTATAATAATAACGAAAAATTAACAACCACAAAATGCAATGGCTTCCTTAAGAAGCCAAGGATAAGTCTGGAATTTCCTAAAAGAAAATATCTTCTCCTCCTCTCTGGGCCGCGCCCCTTCCTTCAACTTCGATCCATTCACTCCGCATCCCACTCTAATTCCTTTTTCTCTCTTCTGCTCCCTGAGACTTCCCAAATCTGGCAGCCTTCCTGAGCGACGCCTAAGACTTGGAAAAACTCAATATTAGCTATGAATTCTCTACTTTCAAAGGAATTTAACCAATTTAGCTGCTGAATTCTTGTATAATTAACTAGTATTAATTTCACTTATCAAGAACCCCCACACTTGAACATTGCTTATCCTCAAGCAATCTTAGAATAAAACAGAAAAGAAAGGAAGAAAAACTTTATAGGAAAACACATTTAAACATTTTAACTTAACTCAAGCAGCAACCAATAATCAATCCATCACCCTTGAACAACAAGACTTCTATGCAAAACATGAAAATTGAGAATACCAAATCAATCAGAGCATTCTTAAGAGGCCTAGCTTAGCTTCAAAAACATCCTAAGGCAACGAGACCAAACCTTAAACTTCAGCAAGCTAGCAAGAAATTAGACCTAATTTTCCTCTCTAAAAGAGTTCACTCACTCTCAAGTGCTTGGGCAATTTGAATAAGAACTCTTAGCTGCAACACATATTGGCAATAAACCACAAACTAAGCAAACATCCTATCGCTACCACTTAATTTGACACATGCACAATCAAAAGGTCTTTACAAAGGGTTGTAATGTAAGGCTTAGGTTAGGGGTGTGACAAACAGGCTTTTTAGGATAAAGGAATACCATATCAAACTACACAATAAAACAACAAGTAACTTATCCAAAAAGAACTTAAGCAACCAAGGACAGATTAGAACAGGAAACTCAACACTTTAGATGCAGTATCAAGAACTTCAGGATTTTAAGCACAATTTTTTTTTTTTGAAAGAAAAATTCAGCAAATTATATGGTACGGGGTAAAATTGATCTTGCTTACACTTTTGATTCTCAAGCAGTTTGAAAAGAGTGAAAATTCCAACTGCCTTTTTACACGGATTAAGTAAAAAGTTGCAAACTCGAATTTCGAAAGATTGATTATCATGAGAACATTTGTTTTTAGGACCACATGAATTTCTAAGAAAACAGGTTGCAAGAATTCAATTGAACTAAACTACTTGCTATTCGAAAACAACTTGATTTATGGCTATGGTATTCCTAGGGTAATTTGGACAACATAGTGTGAAGTGGATAAGGTAAAACAAATTGTGGGTTGACAAAAATAGGCTTAAAGGCTCAAGGGGCTAAAAAAATGAGAGAAAATTGGTTAGGAAGGCTTTTTGGGATTAAAAACAGAGAGGGGTAAAAACAATTGCCTTAATCACTTTATGCATGTGAAAAACCTTGTGGTTTTGACAAAGACAATCCACTAAGTTCTAGCTTAAAACTCAAAATGCATGCCCACTCCGCAAGGAATTTAAGCAAGAATTTAGATTGATTAAACAAGGAAGAACAGGCTCAAAAACCTCACAGACAAATGCAGGGTTATTGCAATTGGCCTAATTCAAGCTATCGCGATGAAATAAATTTTAAGGTCTCATAGCCCTAGGCTGCTTAATCAACAAAAACCAGCATTTCTTAAAGTATTTTCTAATCAATAGGCAATCAATTTTTAAGTGTTTTATACAGACTTCCTGCATCCTTAGGATCAGAAAATCTCACCGGCTGCTATACTCAAGTGAACACAAAGAACTCGAAAAATTTTAGACAAATTTTTACAGACTGCTAAGAAAACTAAACCAACATAAAAGTTTATAAAATCACACAGAAAACTTTAGAAATTCACACATAAAACTTAAGACTACTTAAAACATCAAATGTTCAGGCAGGGATTCCCAATCAATAGACCAGCAATTACCAAATAATCAACCAACAATCATGCAAGACCAAGAATCATCAGCAATTTCAATTTAAAAGTCTATTAGGCAGTTCTTCTCCCCCACACTTAATTCATGCTTTGTCCTCAAAGCATCAAACGCATGCAATAAAATCCAAAATAGGGCAAGAGAAACCACCTACTTGATGGCACAGAAAAATTATTGAGAGAGGGCATTGAAAAGAAGCACACCAGAGTTGATTGAGGAGGAGAGAGAGAACATATCACTCAGCAGGCTTAGAGGAGACTTGCTCCTCTTCTTCTTCCTCAGATGCATCCTTAATTTCTTTATCAGCAGAATCTTCGTCCTCCTCTTCTTCAGGGATTTCCAATAGAAGCTTCCTAACTTCCTTGGGTTGGACAACCTTCTTATGCTCAGCTTGCACTTCTTCGATAGTGTCAGAATTCTCATGCTGCTTCTCCACTTTGGCTTCGAGGAGAGCAATCTTATTCTCTAGAATAGCAATTTTGGCCCTATCCTTAATTTGCCTGGCCCAAATGCGGTCAACCAGGTTTACCAACTCTGCCATGGTCATCTTAGAGATTCTTTCAAAATGCCTCAACTTCTCTTAGTCATTCAATGTCAGGTCGTCAATGATTTGCTGCTGGGATGATATGGAGCAATGAGTAAAAGGCCTCCTTTGCTTTGCTGGGGGTTCAGAAGGCTGCTTGGAAGCTGACTTTGCTTCTTTCTTCAGTTCAAGCTCTTTTTCCAATTGGAAAGCATCGTCCCAAAGCATCCACTTTCCTGCTACCTTCTTGCATACCCCCATCTGGTTCAGGTTGACAAACTCAAACAGCGTTGGATGGCATTCCAGGGCCAGACCTTCTTCAGAGAACTCAGTTAGGCAAGCTTTTGCAATCCTTGTCACATACGACCCACGGAGAATTTTTCCTTCGGCTTGATGCTATCAATGTAGTGAACAAACCAGGCCCCAATATTCCTCCTTCTCCCTTCAATCATGCACCAAAGAGTGAAAAGATCTTGATTTGGAACATGAGATTGGTTGTTCCTGCCGAAAACTGAACTGGCAATAAACTTCTGGAGAATTTTATGGCTATACTTTTTGATGTATGAGGCAGAGGAAGTTTTTGATGAGTACTCATTCCGGTCAGTGATTTCCTTCCAAAATTCTGTAGGGTTAAACTCTGGCGTGAAGTCAGTTTAGGCCTGTGCAAACTCTTCAGATTCAAGAAAAGCAGTGTCCGCTACCCCCAAATATTGGTTGAGCTTAATCAAAGAACAAGTTTTCCTTTTTCCCATCACTCTGAAGCTAAACTTGCGCTGATCATCCATTTCAGAGATCTCCGGATTGAGAGTGAAAGTGCTGAGGAATTCCAATGTCAGTTTTCTGAAGGCAGGCTCCTCAATCTACTCATAGAATTCGAAACCCCCATTGGCTAATTACTATCGGATTTCGTTATTAAGGCCCAAGGTTGCCAGGATGTTCCAATCAAATGTTATTGAGGGCACAAAGGTTAAGCCCTTGAATTGCTCATACCTCTCATTTTCCCTGTTGACGAAGGTCTGCATCTTGGCGAGCGTCTTTTCCACGATACTGGTTTCAGAACCAGAAGGCTGAACGCTGACAGATGATGATGAGAGTGAGAAGCACTTGGGGCTTGCTTAGCAGCTTTCTTTTCCCTGGCCATACTTACAATCACAAATCAAAGAAAGAGAGAAAGAAAATGTGAAGATAAAATCAGAAAATACAGAGGATTAGAGAGAGAAAAGTGGAAGTAATGAAATAGAGAAGAGGAAAGGTCTTAAAAGGGAAACGAGAGAGAAAGGAGAGAAGTTACCCAATTTAAAATTCAAAATATAACTGACACACAGGCAGAGAATAGGGAAACGTGGGCGGCAGAGCTGGGAGAAAAGGGGGTAAAAATTGTGGCTGATGGGATTGCACATGTTTTCCAAAATTTACTTTGTCATTCTCATAATTACTCCCTTTTTGAAAAAAAATTTAACCGTAAAAAAAAATTCTTGCGGTTGAAAATAAAAATAAAGGCAAGTATGGATTTTAACAAAATGAGAATATAATTTTCAAACTTGATGTTACTTCCCATACTTGCTCCAGTTATAGCCCTACAAAAAGAAAGCAAAATTTCATCATTAAAAATTGCATGTCAAAAAGTAAATGGAATAAGAGAGGGGTTAGGGAGTTTTCGAACAAAATTGCTTCAATCTGTGTTTGAAGCGGACACTGAGAAATCCTGGGTTGCTTAAGGCAGTTCAAGGTATTAGAGACTTCCAACACCACTTGATGTTTCTGTTGGGAAATTAATCGCACAAAACAATACGCAGCGGAAATAAAAGGATTAATCCCCACCAAGGACCCATGTACATTGCATTGAATTGGAAGGAGGGTTAAAGAATTACCTTAATTCTTTGTAGGTTTTGAATCAATTAGGAACCAAAGTAGCTTCCCTCTACGGTTGATCCACACGGAGCAATTCATTCACCGCGTGCTAGCGCCGGGATTGAAGAACGATTTCTTCGAATGAAAAAGCCAAAATTTCGAAAACTTTTGGGAGATGGAGAAGAGGAGATTTCGGCTGGCACACATTGTAGCTGCTGGAAAAATCTGCTTCACTTGATGATGGCTAAGGTTAGAGATTTTAGGTTATAAAACTTCCTTTTATATCCATTAAACTTAATTATAATTATAACTTAATACCCTTATTAGTTATAATTATAAATTAACCCACACAACTTAATATTAATTCTCAATTAATATTAAATCAATTCCATTCTCCATCATACACATATGTATATTTGATATTATAATTAATTATATCTCTATATAATTGAATTATAATATGTAGCATACTTTATGCAATATTAATCATATTAATATTTATATATACATATATATATATAAATATATATATATCATTATATATATATTTATTCTCTTTCTCATTCATAAATTATTATCCAATAATAATTTATACCCGAAAAGATGAACTTCATTTTGCTCTTTGTGTGTGACCCCATAGGTTCATATTGATTGGCAATAAGGAGATTACCATAATATCCTTATAAGTCATAAGCGGACTCTAGCAAGCCTTTATGACTACCCAATTAATATGAATGGAATGATCCAATACCTATTTATAGAATGTCATATTCCCTTTTGTCTCTTTGATATCATGATTAATCATAAGACATGGTATACTTGTCAATCTTATATAATTAATCATATGCTTTCTCGATCTCAAAGTAAACTGTCCAGACAAATCAATTGATACTATTATCAATTTATTTGAGCACGGCCATGCATTTAACAGTCTTACTTATCGAGGGGCCCAGTGATATCGCTCTCTTGTTAGAGAGGGACAAAATCCCATATCTGTCACTCACATCCCAAAGCATGAGTCATATCGTACCCAATCACAGCCTTTATAACTACTCTGTTACGAGCAGCGTTTGACTGCGTCAAAGCACAACATGAGTTCATCCCGGAATCAATGGTGACCTCAGGTCAAAGGAATCAGCTAATGACACTACTATAATCAAGATCAGTTGTGACACATGACCATGAACTTGATCTCATAGTGGGTCTCCAGTAACATGTTCTCTAACATATTACCCGTGAGTATAATCTGTATCTGTATACACTATATTCATCTTATGAATATCCATTATCACTCACACTAGTCTTAGTTTGTTATTATTCCCATAATAACAATCGACTAGGGATATTTAGAATAACACGATTTATTCATGGATACTTATCATAAATGCTAACATACAAACATAAATGATAATATTAATCTACACTAGATTAATCTTAGAAGTCAAATTACATAATCCAATATTGGCCTTAGGGCACAATCTCCAACAGCTTCCTGCACAAGATAGGGCTTTAATCTTTGGCCATTGATTTTAAAGATTCCACCATTCTGATTCATTATTTCAACTGCCCCATGTGAAAATACTTGATTCACAATAAATGGTCCAGTCCACCTTGATTTAAGCTTTCCTAGAAACAATCTCAACTTTGAATTATACAGCAAGACTTTCTGACCCTTGTAGAAAGTTTTCTCCTGAATTTTTTTTGTCATGCCATGTTTTGATTTTCTCTTTGTAATTGATGTCATTTTCATAACTGAATAGCCTGAACTCTTCCAATTCATTCAGCTGCAATTTCCTTTTTTCACCTACTAAGTTCCTGTCAAAATCCAAATATGTTAAAGCCCATAGAGCCTTAAATTCTAATTCAACAGATAAGTTGACATGCTTTTCCATACAACAATCTAAAAGGCGACATCCCAATAGGTGTCTTGTAAGCTGTACGATATGCCCAAAGAGCATTATCAAGCTTTCTTGACCAATCCCTCCTAGAATTGCTAACTGTTTTCTCAAGAATTCTCTTGATCTCTCTATTAGAAATCTCAACCTGCCCACTGGTCTGTGGGTGGTAAGGTGTAGCAATTTTATGAGTGACTCCATATTTAGTAAGAAGCCTTTCAAATTGGTTATTATAGAAATGAGTACCTTGATCACTGATTATTGCCCTAGGGACTCTAAATCTTGTAAATAATTTCTTCAGAAACCTTACCACAACTCGAGCATCATTAGTAGGACTTGCAATGGCTTTTACCCACTTGCTCACATAGTCCACAACAACCAATATATATTTATTACCATGTGAGCTTGGAAAAGGTCCCATAAAATCAATACCCCAAACATCAAAAATTTCACAAGCAAAGATATTATGAAGAGGCATAGTATTTTTGGCAGAGATATTACCTGTCCTTTGGCATTCATCACATTCTAAGACAAACCTATGGGAATCCTTAAAAATCATAGGCCAAAAGAATCCACACTTCAGAACTTTTGAGGCTGTTCGGTTTGCACCAAAGTGACCTCCAGCTTCTTGAGTGTGACACATTGACAAGATTGCTGGGACTTCTTCTTGTGAAGCACATCTTCTAATAATTTGATCTGCACATAACTTAAAAAGAAAGGGTTCCTCCTAAAAATAATATTTTAAATCTGAAAGGAATTTCTTTCTTTGGTGAGAAGACAAAGATTGAGGCATTATTCCACAGGCTAAATAATTTGCAATATCAGCAAACCAAGGTATAGAATGTACCGCATAAAGTTGTTCATCAGGAAAAGAATCAACAATCACAGGTTGCTTATCGAGGTTACTTAGTGGAATTCTAGAAAGATGGTCTGTAGCCACGTTCTCTGAACCCTTCTTATCTTTGATCTCAATGTCAAATTCTTGAAGAAGCAGGAGCCATCGTATGAGATGAGGTTTCGCATCCTTCTTTGCCAATAAGTATTTCAATGCTACATGATCAGTAAAAACAGTGATCTTAGATAAGACCAAATAAGATCTGAATTTATCAAAAGTATAGACAACAGCAAGCAATTCTTTTTCTGTAGTGGTGTAATTTTGTTGTGTCTCTGTAGTAGATGGGGTGGAAATGCTTGTCTCTTCTTTGTCCTAGCACAGCTCCAATACAAGTATCACTAGCATCGCACATAAGCTTGAATGGAAGACTCCAATCAAGGGCCATAAGAATTGGAGAATTCACCAATTTCGCCTTAAGAGTTTCAAAAGCTTTCTCACAAGCTTCATCAAAACAGAATTGAACATCTTTGTGCAAAAGTGTTGTCAGCGGCTGGGCAATCTTAGAGAAATCTTTTATGAATCTTCTGTAGAACCCGGCGTGACCAAGAAAACTTGAATTTCTTTAACAGAAGTAGGAGCAACCAGCTTTTCTATAACTTTGACCTTTGCTTTATCAACCTCCATTCCTCTTAAAGAGATCTTATGGCCGAGAACAATGCCTCCATCAACTATGAAGTGACATTTTTCCCAATTCAATACAAGATTGGTCTCCTTGCACCTGGTTAGGACTGCTTCAAGATTGTTAAGACAGGATTGGATAGTCTCGCCATAGACTGAGAAATCATCCATGAAGATTTCTACTGTTTTTTCGGCCATATCATGAAAAATCGCCATCATGCATCTTTGGAAAGTTGCTAGAGCATTACAAAATCCAAATGGCATCCTTCTATAAGCATAGGTGCCATATGGACAGGTAAATGTTGTTTTCTCTTGATCTTGGGGATGAATAAGAATCTGATTGTACCCTGAATATCCATCAAGAAAACAATAAAATGCATAACCTGAAAGTCTTTCTAACATCTGGTCAATAAATGGCAGCGGAAAATGATCTTTTCATGTAGCATCATTGAGCTTCCGGTGGTCAATGCAAACTCTCCATCCAGTAACTGTTCTAGTGGGAATGAGTTCATTTTGCTCGTTCTGAATGACAGTGATCCCTCCTTTCTTAGGGACTACCTGAACCGGGCTAGTCCACACTAAATCGGAGATAGGGTAGATAATTCCTACATCAAGTAGCTTAATTACCTCCTTTTTCACAACTTCCTTTATATTGGGATTCAGTCTCCTCTGAGGTTGTATGACAGGCTTATGATCTTCCTCCATGAGAATATGATGGACACAAATAGAAGGACTAATGCCTTTTATATCTGAGATTGTCCAGGCCATTGCTTCCTTGTTCTTTCTCAAGACACAAAGTAATTGAGTTTTCTGCTCCTGGGTAAGTTTGGAAGAGATAATTACAGGTAAATTGCTTGGTGGATCAAGGAAAGCATATTCCAAGTGAGAGGGTAATGGTTTCAATTCTAGAGTAGGAGGTTCTTCAATGGAAGGTTTAGAATGCAGTGTGGGTGTATAGTCTAAAGTTTCAATGAATTGCCTGCTTCTTAAGATTGCTGGACATCCAATTTCAGCTTCAATTTGCTTTTCCATATCTTCTTCTTCATTCTCAAAATCTATTTCCTCAAATTCCCGCATGAAAAATGGGTTTAGATTGACATCAGTAGCATCAATAAAATAACAATGATAATCACAAGCAGGAGGATATTTCATGGTTTCATTCATCTTAAAGACTACTTCCTCATCATGAATTTTCAAAATTAACTTACCATTATGAACATCAATTAAGGCACGACCTGTTGCTAAGAAAGGTCTTCCTAGAATAATAGGAACATGCAAGTCTTCATCCATATCCATCACAATGAAATCAACAGGAAATATAAATTTTCTTATCTTAACCAAAACATCTTCAATTATTCCCCTGGGATATCTTACGGTTCTATCAGCAAGTTGTATGGAAACCCTAATAGGTTGAGGTTCTCCTAACCTTAATTGTTTGTAGATGTAATATGGCATGAGATTGATACTTGCTCCTAGATCACATAATGCATTTTCAATATTGAGATTACCAATAGAGCAAGGTATAGAAAAACTCCCTGGATCTTTGATCTTGGCTGGTAAAGGTTGCTTGCTCTGAAGGATTGATGAGCAATCTCTGTTAAGCTGCACCATTGCTACATTCTCCAACTTCTTTTTATTAGCAAGTAGTTCTTTCAAGAATCTCACATATAGGGCAAAGGGTATGTTGATGTGAAGCTTCTTAAAAACCTCCAGAAACTTGTCAAATTGCTTGGCCATGTCATGTTGCGTAGCCCTTTGTGGATAAGGTATTCTCTATTGATAAGCAGGTACAGGTTGCCCATCTTGAACAAATGTGTTCTAAGTAGAGTCTGAGGTTGCTTGATTCTGCTCTGGTTGAGCATTCTCTAGCTGAACTTGAGATTGCTTAACTACGTCAAAAGGTTGCTCAGTGATGTGAGCAATCTTAGGTTGCTCATTCTTCTCAACGATCTTTTCTTCTGAGTCTTTGTTCTTGTCCACAATGTTCATCTTGTGAGGTTGCTCAACATTCTTACCACTCCTCAGAGTAATAGCTTTGCACTCCTCTCTTGGATTGGGTTTAGTGTTGCTTGGAATGACCCATTTGTTCTTTGGTATGACAATATTTGTAAGTTGCTGGAGCTGAGTCTCCATGTTCTTCATATAAGCTTGAGTCTACTTCATGAACTGAGACATCATTTCCTTCATCTCTTCAAACTCGGATTTCTTAGATGTATATGATGGTCCAGCTTCTTGAACATGATTGGGCTGTTAATGAGGTTCGAAATTGCTGTGAGGCTACTGAAAAGGTACATGAGGTTGCTTGCCAGGTTGTTGGTTCCAAGAGAAATTAGGATGATTACGCCATCTTGGATTGTAAGTGTTGGAAAATGGATTAGTCTGCCTTGGATTATTTCCAATATAATCACATTGCTCCTGATTGAGTGAGATATCATAATCAATACTTCTATGATCACTTCCACAGAATTCACATGATATTTTTGAACTTGAAATGGCTAAGATATTTTGCTTGGCTAGCTGTTTAAGGATCAGATCTACTTTGTCGAAAAGCTTGGCAACAGCGTCTGATTCGACAATCTTTTCTCGGTCCTCATGTACTGAATGCCACTTATAACTGGTGTTGACCAACCTTTCAACCAATTCATAAAGCTCTTCCGGTGCCAGTTCTTCTGGGTCTCCATTTGCAGCAGATTCAATTTGAATCTTATATGCATTTGTCAAACCATTGTAGAAATTCTAAATCTGCATCCACATAGGAAATCCATGGTTTGGTACTTTTCTTAAGAGCTCCTTGTATCTTTCCCAGGCTTCTGACAGAGATTCATTTGAGTAACCTCATTTCTTAACTTAATTGCTTGTTTGGGTGGAAAATACTTAGTCAGAAAGAGTTGAGCCATTTCATCCCAGGTTGTAACTGAACCTGGTTGAAGATTCTTCAGCCAACTTTTAGCCTTATCCCTCAGTGAAAAAGGAAAAAGCTTTAATCTTATCACATCATCTGAGACTCCACGGCTAGTACGAAAAGTATTGCACATAGTCACAAAATCTTGGATGTGAGCATTAGGATCTTCTCCGGGCAATCCTCCAAACTGAACAGCAGCTTGAAGCATTTGAATCATATAGGCTTTGATCTCAAAGACATTTTCCCCTTCATTGGGTATCACAATGCAAAAAGAGTGTCCCTCAGTGATAGGTCTCGAATATTCCTTAAGTCTTTGTCTTGGAGGAGGAAGATGAACTTCTCCCTCTCCTTCTGGTGGTGGAGGTGGTAAATTTTATTCAGCCATTCTCTATCTTCTGCGAGCTCTTATGATAGCACCACTCCTTCTCCTATAAGTCCTTTCGATCTCTGGATTTATAGGAATTAAATGGATTCCTGCTCTTCGCATACACCAGGAGATTGCTTAAACAGAGAATTTCTGCACAAAACACCCAACACCAAATCAAATAAACCTATTTACAAGAAATCTGTAAAATTTTCTACCGTTAATTCCCCAGCAACGGGGCCAAAAACTTGTTGCCCTAAAATTATGCACTAGCAAGTGTACTAGGTCAATTGTAGTGGTGGCAAGACAAGTTTCGATCCCACAAGGAATAAGGGAAAACTATAAGATTTCCTAATAAACCATCAGATATAAGATTTTCCAAGTAAATCAGCAATACAAATTTATATAAACTGAAATCAACAAAAAGCATACAAGATAACATAAGAAGGTTGCCTAAAACAGAAGATGACAAACAATAATAAAAACACAGACTTCCACTAGTTATACAGGTAATCTTGAGATATCTTTCATTAGAATTTATTATGAATAAATTAAGGAATGTAGATCTAAGGTTTCTTGCTCTCTACCCACCAAGCTTATCGCTCGACCTCACTTGGATTCTATGACTACCCAACTAAGCTTATCTCTCTACCTCACTTAGCATAAGCATTCATGCATTAAGTCAAGTAAGCATTCTACCATAAATAGAAACCCTTAGCACACCCCCAATCTCCTCTCAGTCTTATGGCAAGTGTGTGTGTGTGTGTGTGTGATTTTTTCATATCCCCAAATCTCCTCTCGGTCTCATTAGGAATACTAAGCATACAACGGGGCCCCATCGTAATTTTGATAAGCACATCACCACACAATCATCTGAGCATATTAGTCATAGTAAACACGAGAAAGACTTCCCAAGATCACCAGCCTAAGCTGGCTTCAGCCTGCTGGAAAACTACTCACAACACATAATTAACATCAAAACGAGATTGCTTAACCGCAAGACTTGAAAGAAAAATTCAGTAAATTAAAATTAGAGCAAAGAAAATAATGGTAGTTGGAGAAACATTCAATGCCCAACCCCCCTTTGAACAGCAGACTATATATAGTCTCCTTAAAGAAAAGAAAAATAATCTACCTAGAGACATGTTCCTTGATTATAATAATAACAAAAAATTAACAACCACAAAATGCAATGGCTTCCTTAAGAAGCCAAGGATAAGTCTGGAATTTCCCAAAAGAAAATATCCCCTTCCTTCAACTCCGGCCCATTCACTCCGCAGCCCACTCTAATTCCTTTTTCTCTCTTCTGCTCCCTGAGACTTCCCAAATCCGGCAGCCTTCCTGAGCGACGCCTAAGACCTGGAAAAACTCAATATTAGCTATGAATTCTCTACTTTTAAAGGAATTTAACCAATTTAGCTGCTGAATTCTTGCATAATTAACTGGTATTAATTTCACTTATCAATTTAAAGGAACCCCAGAAGTTGAAGGGTTTTGGTTTTGTTAAGCCTCTAAAGGACTTGACTCATTCCCTTGACTGCATCGTTTTGAGGGGCATTATTAGAAGGACATAGAGTATTTTTGTCTTATCAGCACATAAATCCTAGTTTTTGGTTTTCTACCCATCTTTTAATATCTCCTACCCAGATTAAAGAAGCATGATCTAATTTTTCTGTTAGTTTCTTTTAGCAAGCAGTGAGTCTCACCGCTACTAGAGCTTATGTACTTAATAAGTCAAAGCCCAAGAAAACCACAAAATCTAAAGGCTCTAAGATTACGGAAAAAGACCAATAAAAGAAACAAAAATTCGAGAGGAACAGAAACGCAACAACACTAAGAATAGGAAAAAAGGCAAAATTAAAATCAATAGCAGAAAGCGACTAGATCTCACAAAGAAAGGAAGGGGCATAACGAACTTATCGGCGTTTGATTAAAAAGAACTCTCTTGCAAAGAAGAAATAATCACCACTAAAGAAGAACTTTCCGATGATGGAGTCCTCACAACTACATAGAGAATAAAATCTTTGAGGAAAAGCAAGAGCAGCAAAATGGATTTCTTTCCTCCTATTGTCAATTTAATTAAAAGATGAAAGGGGAAATTGAAAAGTCGTCTTCTGTTAAAACTAACAAAGTGGGACACATGTCAAGGACATAGTGGAGGCACGAGATACCATGTTTGTGGATTTCAAGGAACGATTACCCATGTCCTTAAAAGGAGCTCAAGAGACTTTTAGGGGGACTTCTGAAGTCACCCAAGTAACATATCCTATCAAGTCTACAAATAATCGGTTGGAAGACCTAAGTAAAGGGTTAGACAAGAACTCGGCCTAGTTGGCTGAGATCAAGTGATCCATCCGGTTATTCCCAGAAATCGATCTAAGTACAAAAAGACTGACCGGATGGTGGGCTTGAAGCCCGGATCCATAAGGGAAACACATGTCTAATAAAGGCATCACCTTGAGGAAATTACATCTTCATCGTCCATGTGAAAATCTAAAACCTCATACCTTGCACAACAAGTTGAAAAAAGGATAGAGTGGTCTGAGGATTCTATGTGTAAAGCAAATAGATGAGTTCATCATTACCTCACTACGATTGACCAATAACACTTGAGCTATATATAGTGGCCTGAAAAAGAACTTCTTAGAGAAGTATAAAGGTAGTATACTATTCATGGTGGAGGTATCTATTACTTGCTCTCTTCTTTACTTTATCTTTCTCTCCTAAGCAGTATTTATTATGTAGGCATCAGAACATACTCCTGGTTTATGTGATGTTTTACTATTGTTTTCTTATAGATCAACAAGTTTATAGATGAATCCATCCGGTCATTTGGAGCCAAGCGATTGCGGATTCGAATTTTACTAGCCTAGAACATAGTAACTTATTACATATTTCTGAGTTTAGACGAATGTATTTTAGAATAATTGATATTTGAGTCACCAGCACACAATAAAGCCAATATATATATATATATATATATATATATATATATATATATATATATATATATATATATATATATATATATATATATATATATATATATATAAGAACTAATTGGATCAATTATTGCAACAGTAGGATCAGATGCCATGATACATACTAATTAATTAATTAATTCTGTTCATTGTTTCTTTTTATAGTCAATTAGTATCGTAATGCACATATTAATTTATACCATGCTGATATATTCAGAAAATTAAAATAAATAAAACTTGATATTGAATAAAGCCATATTAATTTGTCAACTAGACAAATCATTAAGTTGAACCTTTCTCGTCAATTTGTTGTTAATGTCTTATTCATATCTTATTATAAATTTGTTTGATGTGATAAATTGCCATTTGAAATGAAAGGAAGCAGACATCAAAATGTGGTCCAATAGAGATATATATATATTACTACAAATAAAATTACTAATTAAAACACATCCCAAAATAATTATAGTAATTTTAAAAATTAATTATGGGTGATGATGGTGATCAAGTCAACAAAATGAAAGTAAGATATTGATAAAATGTGCGTAATTAAAAAAAAGTGAGAGATGACATAATGTGCATGCCTATGAAAAGGAAAGAAATGTTGGGTAGTGGTGTTAGTATGGCACACGTGGCTCGAATATGTCAGCAGTCATAGTTAGCCTTTTGTTCCATTGGGTTAGGTTAGCCACTTATTAGGCACAGGATCGATTTCAAAAAAAAAAAAAAAAAGTTTTCACTCATCCATATATAGTTTGGAACCGTCCAAAAAATATATCAATCACTATTTTTTTTATATATATATATATATATACAATAAACTAGTATTACATACTTATTATTTCTAATCAACATTTCTTATACCACTCTGTTGCAGATTGAGAAATTAACAAAAAAAAAAAGTATTTATTATATTATAATATAACACAAATACTTAACACTCAATATCGCTTATATATCCTATTAACTATTTCACTTAATATTATTGGTGAAAGAAATTTCAAAAGCACAAATTAAGCTATTATATCTTTAAAAGAACTTAATCTCGTGCATAATTTACTTTTGAATTATTTTTGTTGTTAATTGAATAGATAACTGTTTAGTTTTTCTGAAAAGTAATTTTTTTGACTTATAGTGAGAAACTTTTACATAAAATTGTACCTGATTAACAATTATGGACTACATTACTAGTTAATTTGAAAAATTATTAATTCAAAAATTATCGATCTATTAATAATAATTTAATGTTTTTTCCATTTCTTTTAATTTAAATTTCCTGTGTTTATATACCTATTTTTTAAATAAATATGGTTCAAAATTTGTCAAAGGAAATATAAAAAAATTGAAAATTGAAGATAATAGAACCTATTTTGAGTTTTATAACTTTCTATTTGAGAAACAAAAAAAAAAAAAAAAAATCAAGGAAAGAATAAATTTGAAAATAGAAAATAGAAAATGAAAATAAAAAGTGTTTAAGTCAAAATTATTTTGTTATTGAGAGAATCTTATTACATAAAGGTACGTCATGAATTTAAGGCAATATCTCTTGAAAATAAGCCCAAAGAAACCTTGTTTTGCAAGGTCCACTTCAATTTTCAACCACTATTGTGATTCTAATTAATCTGACGGTTAATATGAGATCATATGAAACTATATTTTATAATTGCAATAAGGAACTAATCAATATCACTAATTCATTATTAATAAGAATAATTAAGGGAGACGAAGACCAATAACAGATAATCAAACTTACCAAAACTTACCAGATAATCAGTTATGCATATATATATTATAATTAATTAATATATCCCATCATTGATAGTGATCTTTGCCACACAATTAACGGTGGAGATCAATGGTGTGGTTTGTGGCAAACATATGCAAGTGCTATATTAATTCTTAAAATCAAATTCTAAACAATTTCTTTTTTTTTCTCAATTTGTCCGTCCAAAAAAAGAAAAATTAATTTTTTCTGTTAAGTTATCAAATTTGATATGAGAAAAATGAAATTAATTAAATATACAAAAAAAGTTTTAATAAAATAAACTAATAATTATAATGAATTAAATTGAAGTTTGACTATTCGTTTAGAAAGCATATGAAACTTATAATGGGTTTCATAAATATTTTATGTAGTGGCTTATTTATTTGAAAGATTATTTAGGGCCTTAATATAATAGCCACAATCTTACCTTGATAATTATAATTTCGTTTTAAGAAAAGATGAAACTTTTTTTTTTTTTTTTTGTCTAATTGATTCAATGGTGTTTACAATTTTAAAATTAAGTAAATTAGGGGTATTATGGGTGCACTCAACAACAAAAACGAGTATTTGTGACATTTATCTCAGTTCAAATCTTATTATTGTTATTGGAGTTCTTATATTATAAGTTGGGTGATATATAAATTCTCTGTATGATGTTGAGATTTTTTCTTAGGAATGTAAATCGGGAGGGGCGCTACTGGGAACGTAACCTCCATCCATATTCCTGTCAATAAATCTGAAATTTTTTTGTTCCTATCTCTATCAAGGAATTTGAAAAAAATTTTTTTTTGTCCCCATTCCTATAGGTATTTCTGTTTCGAACTAAGATTAGTCACTTTTTTAAAAAAACTAATCTGTATATTTCTAAAACTTTCAACTTCTCTAATTAAATAGTACTTCTAGAATTAATTATTAAATGATTAACAGAAGAAGAAAGATTATTAGACCAAAAAAACTCTTTTTGACTCCAAATTTTATTAGCAAAATTTTTACTGATAAAAAGGAATAATTGACTAACTCAAAAGAATAAATTTTACCCCCGTGTGAGGGTTAGAGATTTCTCAATGCAGACGAGGTTATCCCCGTTCCCATCCTCATCCCAATTAAGGTTTTTAGGATAAAAGAAAAACTCCATCCCTACCCCGTGGTGATTCTTATAAGAGATTCCCCATCCCCAGACAATCTCTGGTAAGGATAGGGAATCTCTGCCCCATTTACAATCATCCTTTCTTTTAGTTGGTTGGAAATACGTTTTCATATAGGAAATATGAGAGATGTATCTCAACCACACATGGAGTCCAAATTCACCATGACTCCATTAAGAGAACGTGTGTCAAGCAAAGGAGACCACTTTGAGAGAATCCATCATCTTCGTGCATGTGTAAGTCCGGATGAGCTACACCTTATGCAACAAGTACAGTAATGGTCCAATTCATCCACACCCTACAAGTTGATAGGAATATATTTATATGTACCTAAAGTGTATTTATGTATATAACATAGGGAGTCTTGTATATATTCTACACATGTATAATTGGGTATAAATACCCATTACTCATTAATGAAATTTAAGGGTTTCACAAAACTTACATGGTATCATAGCTAAAAAGGCTTAACAGCAAATTCTAAGAAACCACAAAACCCTAGCCGCCGACTCCATCATGACCACAACACCGAATACCGTAGCCGCCATGTCTGACGCCTTGGCCACCGTCGACCTAGGCGCTACAATGTTGTCCGCACCGGCGTTACCAGCCCTTACCATGCAACTGCCAACCAAGTTAACAAACTGCAATTTTCTTCTCTGGAAACACAAATCTTACCAATGATCAAGGGGAGCAGTCTTGATGGACATCTCGATGGCTCAGAACCAACTCCAGCCTTGCTATTGGCAAACGGAACCCGAAATCTAGCCTTTACGATTTGGAATCATCGGGATCAGCAGATTTTGAATTCAATTTCGAAGTCTATTTTACCTCAATTAGTGGGAGTTACATTCGCTAGGGCTGCTTGGAACAAATTGAATGTGTCATATGCTTTGGGTTCTAGAACCCAGATAAGAGAATTACGTAGCCGTTTGAATAGTTTAAAGCAAGGGAATGATGATATTGCTGTATATTTACAGCGAGCTAAATCAATCTTTGATTCGTTATTGGCGTTGGGTTATAATGTTAGGGAAGATGATTTAATTGAGACTGTAATTGAGGGATTGCATGATAGTTTTGATGCTTTTGTTCGCACATTTGAGGTGCAAATGGAGAGGATTGGTTTTGATGATTTGTATGGCTTGTTGTTGACGAAAGAGAGAAAGATTAATTAACATGCAGGTAGAGAAAGTTCAGTCCCGTCCGCTCATGTGACGGTGAGGCAGCATTCTAATGCGCCAGGAAGCTATTCCGATCAGAATTTTGGATTTTATGTTGCTAGTAGAGGCCGTAGGAATGGCCGAGGAGGTCTTAGAAGAGGAAGGCAGTAGCAGTCTTTCGGTTTTGTTAATGGAGGAAGAGGAAATCAGTTTCAGCAAGGGAATTTTTCAGCATCAGCAGGATATGATGTCACTTCAGTTGTTTGTCACAATTGCAAAGGGAACGGGCACTATACAAGGTAGTGTCCTTCACCTAGCTTGAACACCCACCAAACCCACCAACCCCAAATCAACCACACCACAACAGCTTCTAATCTGATCGCCCCTCAACCTTGGATCATAGATATGGGAGCAACTCACCATCTTACTTCTGATATGGGGAATCTGGCTCTGCACTCTGATTACACTGGACCCGAAGAGGTGATTTTAGGTAATGGTTCTAAAATCCCAATATCTCATATGGGTCATTCAACTTTTCCTGTGTCTGGTAAATCTCTGAAGTTATCTATTGTTTTATTGGTTCTACAATCTACTTCAAATTTGATATTTGTTTCTGCTCTCACTAACCATAATGATGTTTCCGTTGAATTTTTTAACGATTGCTTTCTTGTGAAGGACCTAAAATCTAGGAAGGTCATCTATCGAGGTCCGAATAACGAGGGTCTATATACAGTGCCAAAGTTGCCCACTCCTCCAGCCAGGATTCATATTGCTTCTATTTCCACTTGGCATGAACGGTTGGGTCATGCGACCTTACCTATAGTCCGAAAGATTCTTAGTCAGAACAATTTATCTGTTTTGAATAAGTCTGAGACATTTTATTGTATGATTTATGCTATTAGCAAAAGTCACAAACTTCCATTTCCTGAGTCGAATTTTCAGGCCACTCAGCCTTTAGAGCTTGTTTGTTCTGACCTTTGGGGTCCTGTTTCTATGAAATCATATGACAACTTTTCATGTAATGTGCTATTTTATGATCACTACAGTAAATTCTCTTGGGTTTATTTTCTGAAATACAAATATGATGCTCTTTCTGCATTTATTAACTTTCGTACTTTGGTTGAAAAACAACTTGATTGTGCTATTAAATATTTCCAATCTGACTGGGGCGAGGAATACCAATATATTTCTCAACACCGGGTTTCCTGCCCGTACACCCCAGAACAAAATGGGTGTGTAGAAAGGAAACACCATCATATTGTCAAAACTGGATTGGCATTACTTGCCCATGCGAAACTTGATAAATCTTTTTAGACCTATGTCTTTGATACTATTGTTTATTTGATCAATAGAATGCCTACCCCATTACTTAATTTCTTATCTCCATATGAGAAACTATTGCATGCACTGCTCGATTATAATTCCCTTCGTGCCTTTAGTTGTTTATGTTATTCGTGGCTCCACCCCTATTCTACCTCTAAATTGGATTTTCGTTCTCATCCGTGTATTTTTGTTGGATATATTCATTTGCATAAAGGTTACCGTTGCTTTGATCCCTCTTCTGGTAAAGTGTTTGTCTCACGCCATGTTTTGTTTGATGAGCAGGTTTTCCCATATCAAGAATTGTCCTGGCTCCAGGATCCAACAGCTTCAGCCCCAACCTCAACTTCGCTAATTTCTTTTCCTGTGTCTCCAGCACCACCAGCCCCACTAGCCCCCTCTCCGCCCAATAGCCTACCCGCCAACCTGTCTCGCAACCCTTTACCCAGCAGCCCACTAACCCACCCGTCCAGCCTTTCTCCGCCCAGCGCCACTCCAGTACATCAGCCCAGCCTTCCGTCCGCTGGCACCCATCCAACCCTCTCGCCCAATGAATCATCCAGCCTGCCCTGACCGCCCACCACCCTACCTGAACCCACAGCCGAACCCTCCCTTGACCCGTCCTCTCCTAGCCTTTCTCTTGTTGTTGACCTCACCAAATTTTCCCTACCTCCAACCACCGATACAACCCAACCCCCGGCCCCTCCTACCCTCCGCTTGGTAACTCATTCCCAAAGGGGCTCCTCTCGGCCCAAGGCTTATCTTACTCAACTTGCTGAGGCTGACCTTGTATCCTACTCTGAGGCTGCCAAATCTGAGAAATAGAGGACTGCTATGGCTAAAGAATTTAATGCCTTACTTGTGAATGGGACATGGGAATTGGTCCCTCCTCCACAGGATACTAATGTGATTGGATGCAAATAGGTGTTTAAAACGAAGCGAAAGGCTTTTACTGACACCTTTAGTCCAGTGGTTAAGCCCACCACAATTCGGGTTCTACTTTCTCTTGTTGTCTCCTTTTCTTGGGAAATTCTTCATTTGGATGTGTCTAATGCTTTTCTCCATGGTGATCTTGAGGAGAGGGTTTTCATGTAGCAACCAACTGGGTTTGTTGATCCTACATGCCCTTCTCATGTGTGTGCACTCCGGAAATCCTTATATGGTCTTGAACAATCTCCCCGTATGTGGCATAAGCGCCTTACGTCCGCTTTGGTGAGTTTTGGTTTCAGTTGTTCAAAGGCTGATATTTCGCTCTACATGTTCTGCTCTGGGGCTGTGATAATTTTCTGTTTGATTTATGTGGATGATCTTCTGCTACTTGTTAATGACCCATCCAGAATTCAGTCTCTTATTGCTTTTCTTCAGAGTGATTTGCTATTAAGAATCTGGGTCGGGTTTAGTATTTTTTGGGATTGGAATTGCAGTGGTATGGTAATGCCCTATATGTCTGTCAACACAAGTGTATTAAAGATCTGCTGGAACGGTCCGAAATGTCTGGTTGCAAGCCGTTGAGTACCCCGGCCTGTGTTTGTACCAAACTCTCGGCTTCAGGAGGTGAGTTACTACCCGATGGGTCTCAATATAGGAGCATTGTTAGGGGCCTTCAGTATTTGACGATCACCCGCGCTGATATAGCTTTTGCTCTGTTCAGAGTGGCTCAGTTTATGCATGCACCCACTAATATGCACTGGCAGGCTGTGAAACGCATTCTTCGCTACCTGCATGCGTCCCCTTCCGCTGGTTTAGTGTTTCAGCCCAGTTCTATCCTTTCTCTCCATGGTTACTCCGATTCCGACTGGGGTGGAGACTCCACGGACCGCCGCTCTACCATCGGTTTTGCCATCTTTCTTGGCGGAAATCTGATTTCTTAGGTCTCCCAGAAGCAATGCACTGTTTCTCGCTCTTCTACTGAAGCGGAATATCGAGCTTTAACAACGACTACTTCTGAGTTGTCCTGGATTACTATGCTCTTTCGTGATATTGGCTTTTCTTTACCGCAGGCTCCAACACTTTGGTGTGATAATTTGAGTGCAACATATTTGACGGCAAATCCAATCTTTCATTCCCGCATAAAGCATCTAGAAATTGATTTCCACTTTGTACGAGAACGGGTGGCGGCGAAGTCTCTTCTTATGCGATACCTCCCTACTGAACGCCAACTGGCGGACATTCTCACTAAGGCACTTTCCAAGGCGCGGTTTCTCTCTCTGTGAGACAAATTGAGCATTTGTTCCTCCCCTGCTCAACTTGAGGGGGTGTGATAGGAATATATTTATATGTAACTAAAGTGTATTTATGTATATAACATAGGGAGTCTTGTACATATTCTACACGTGTATAATTGGGTATAAATACCCATTACTCATTAATGAAATTTAAGGGTTTCACAAAACTTACACAAGTGTATAGCAAATAGATGATCTCATTATCGCTTATTATGTGGACCAATCCCACACTTATTGTACATGATAGCCGAGTAGCACCAATCACATGGTTAAGTAAAAAAGCAAAGATATGAGTCTTTCTATATTAGACTTTTATTCTTCACTCTTCCTAAGAACCCAACTGACTTAACTATTAAAGGGGCTCCGTCGGACACTAGATTGCCTCTAACTTTAGTGTTTATTTCAAGTTAATCACCACCATGCAAGTGGGACTCATCTCCGAAGACTATTGCCTTCCTACCCCCATAAACTTTTTTCTCACCAAATAATAATAATAATAATAATAAATTTATGAGAAAAAATAAAGTAGAGAATGATATTCCAAGGAACACATATATAAAAGAGTAGATATGATAAGCGCAAGCCTCCGTAGCCTTCCTTTATATTGGCCAATTCCAAACACTATCATCACCTTTGTCGGCCTCTTCAATCCCATTTCTTTCTTCATCAACAAATCTCTCTTTTGTTCCTCCCTCAAACAGCTTTATTTGATTTTCATTTCTAATTCTTCTTTAATTATATATCTTCGTACTCCAAATATCAATTATCCACCTTTTATTTATTTTTTATATAATTTCCCTTCTCTTAATTTCTTTTTGTTTGAACTATGAAACATCAACAAATAGCTACCCTTCAAAGAAACACTAGCGCTAACAGAAGCTCTAAAAGAATAATCCCCTCAAACCACATCAGATCAACGCCTCCGATACCGGAGCAAGAAGACATCTCCGCCAAATTACTCCTCCGACGAGATTCTCCGATCTCAATACAACGCCTCAATTCTAGATTCTCATCTCTTCTCCGTTCTATTTTCAAGATTGTTTCTTTTCCCAACATAATTATCCCCACCTCCTGTAAATGGCTTTCTCTCCCTTCTCATCTCTCCATCACGCCTTCTCTTGGACGCAAAGTCACCGGTACTCTTTTCGGTAACCGCCGTGGCCACGTCAGCTTCGCCGTCCAGGACGATCCCCGCTCCGAACCGGTCTTGCTGCTGGAACTAGCAATGTCGACTTCCATGTTGGTTAAGGAAATGTCATCTGGTCTGGTCCGGATTGCGCTGGAGTGCGAAAAGGTTCATGTTCCGGTCACCGGCGGGAGATCGGGGAATAATAAGCTCTTTAACGAGCCAATGTGGAGTATGCATTGTAATGGGAGAAAGTGTGGGTATGCAGTGTCGCGCACGTGCACGGAGCTTGATTGGCACGTGCTAAGGACGGTGCAGAGTGTGTCGGTCGGAGCTGGGGTTATTCCGATGGTGGAAGATGGGCGGAAGGGTGGCGGGTCAGAGGGGGAATTGCTGTATATGAGAGCTAAGTTTGAGCGAGTTGTGGGCAGCCGTGACTCGGAGGCGTTTTACATGATGAACCCGGATGGAAATGGAGGGCCTGAACTCAGCATATTTCTTTTAAGAATATGAAATAGAATCTTGAAAGGAAAAAAAATTAAAGGAAAAAAAAAAAAAGACTTGTTGGTAAATTTTATTTTCTTTTTTCTTTTTAATATTGTAGGTTCTTTTAAGGTAAAGATGGTTTGTTATCAATTAATTAATCGGTGACGTGTTGATGGATTTTTTTTTTTTTCCTAATTATACTTCCGCTTTGTGTTTTTAGTACCTATGTACAAATGGTTGTTGACTTCCATGAAAGGGTATAACATGAATGCCAATATTAATTTCTTGTAAGATTTTATTTATTATTCTCAAAGGCAAACTTGTTCAGAACTATTGGATGAATGTCACATCAGCATAACAACTGATAGAGCAATTGTTTAACGATTCCCAATCAGTCCGATATGAGACCATATTAAAAATTTTCCAATTATTATATATGTCAAAGAAATTGTTGCTTTTGCAAATACATGAATGATAATATCTATTAGTACATAAAAAAAAAAAAAAAAATCAAAGTGTTATACTCTCTTGCCGACATATGGCGATCGTCAAACAACACCCCTACCGGATCAAATGGAATGACAAATTAGATTACAAACTTGAAAAAACATCAAGTGTATTCATCTCCATAATAATCTAGGTTATCAAAATTATTGTTCTTAATCCAATTAAGTGTTTTGTTCAACTAATAGCTTTGACTTGCTCTGGATTAAGACAATTTTGAAGGAGAGAACTTCGAACCATATGAACAGTGCTTGTAGTATCTCGAAAAATACAACCATGTCCACAATGATGTCCTTATTGAAAAAACTCACATTAATATGTTGCATTTCAACCACCCTAAAGGCGAAGGAACCCCAGCCTTAAGAAGATAATGTAATAAGGGCAACAAGCGGTCCAAACACTCATGTTGATAAATGAGAAACAACTCGTGAAGAAAACCGAAACCTATGTGACAAAGTGTATACTTTATGTTTCTTTACCATGCAATTTATTATGACTATTTGTTGTAGCTCAGTTTTAATAGTTTTCAAGTAAATACGGGAAAAATTGGGAAAGTGAGATGATTGGTGATTATTGATAGATTCATTAACAAATCTATTGAAAACTTATGAGTTTGAATTATGAAAAAAAATAAATAAATAAAAAAAAGTGATCACAACCTATATAAAATTATATGATAAACATTAAAAATTCAACTGAATCCAAATACTTTTAACTCGTTTTAGAAAATCATAATCATGCATAGTTATTGCTTTTATTTTAAATCTTATTTCAAGGCATTTAAGAAATTCATCGCGTTTAAAAAAAAAAATTAAGGAAAGATAACAAATTAATTAAAGATTATAATTTCTTTTAGTTTTTTTATTGCTAAATATTAAACAAGTGTTTTGTGATTATTCATCCAGAACCCTAGATAATCATTTATATATCCTTTTCATGAGATAATTAATTAATATATTAGTTTATCATGTCATTAATCCAAGAACCACATGAATCTTATTTTATGATAACTAATAATTTGTTTTCTTTCTAATATATTAATAATGGATGTATCATTTTACATAATATAATATTTGTGCACGCCTACGTGTAACTTTTCAGGCAAAAAATTGTTTTGAAAGATGATCGGCGTGCTCATTGCCTTGTTGGACTGATCCTATCCATTTAAATTAACTATATTATATGGAATTTGACAATAATTTTTGTTTTGTATATATATTAAAAGGAAATAGCTATATTAAAAGGAAATATGCCAAAACCCGATGCATCTTTTTGCTCACCTCTCTAACTCTCTCTCTGTCTCTCTCTCTATCTCTTGTTTTTTCCCCATATTTCATCTCTCTCGCCTGACTAATTTAGATCTCTTTCACTCTGTTATTTCATTTAAAATCAATTGGGCAAGAGAGGAAATTGTTGTTTTTGAAATTTATATTAATTTAAAATTTTATACTAACTATATATATAATTTATTTAATTAAATTTTGATTTTTTTTTTTTTTTGTCAATATCATCATTATTTTTGGTACAAATAAATATTATTGATGGCATAAGAATTGCATGTCAATTCTGTTGACTTTTTTTTTTTGTCTTCTTTGAAAAGGGATGTTATGTCGTCTGATGCCACATAATTTAATTAAAGCCACAAATAAAAGTAAAAATATATATGTGTGTGTGAATTTATTATAATGATTATTATCAAGGTTATGAAAACCGGACCGGACCGACCGGTTCGACCGGTTTTACCACGAACCGGCTATGGATCCAGTCGGTTTAATTAAAATGAGCGGTTTGATATAAAACCGGAACCGACCAGTTCGAACCGCGGAAAACCGGTGAACCGACGAACCGGTTAAAAACCGGTTTTCTTCTCTATCTCTGCGTTTTATTTGAACCAAAAGAAATCCCTAAAAATCTTCATTCACAACTTCAGCTCCTTCGTTCTCTTCACCCTCACTTCAATCTCTGCTGTAAAAATCTCTGCGACTATCACTTTCGTGGAAATCTAGCGCCGTCGCCGACCAAAGAGACCGATTTACTTCCGATCAGGTATTTTTTTGGGACAGAAACTCTTGTTTTCTCTATTTTCTTTTCTTTATCTTTTGGGTTTTGGAACATTGATTTCCTTTTGTTGTGGTTGCAATTTGTAATTTGTGATTTGAATTGGCTAATTTGTGATTTGAATTGGTTGAATTTTTCTAAGTTCCTGGCTTTGTTTCTAAGTTCACGAAATTTTGGTTTATTCTGGACTCCAAGGCTGTGTTTCAATTCCTTTTGATTAGGCATCTATCCTTGTCTTCAATCTCAGTCCAGTTCAGTCTTTCCACATATGGCTTATGGAAAAAGTTCCTTACCCTGTAGTTAGAAAGGATAGCTATTCAATCACAGTCTGTTTTCCACACTGGTGCTTGCTCGCTACAGCTCTATCATGCCTTAAAGACCCTCTGTCTAGACAGCAAACTCAACGAAATTGTTGCCATCAATGGCATTAAGGGTATTCACCGCCCACGTCAAGGTGTCTTTTTGCCCTAAATCAATTTGCTTTTAGACTGTTTTCTGAGTTTGTTGAGGATGACGAGCTAGTCAGTATCCCGTACCTTCCTTCTCTTTAGGTTAGTTCTAGAAGGATTGGCTAAGATCCTTGACAGAGGGGATGAGGTTCAGTGCCATAGGTAATAAAAGGAATGATAGAGGAGAAGGTGGGTTGCCTAGCGTGAGTATTTTTCTTTCAGTCTTTTATTAGAAGTTTTTAGTTTGGTGATTTCTTGTTTAATGTTTGATTGTTATGCTTATGTTTCAAGTATATTGATCAATTCTCCAGATGCCTTTATGTTGAATATAAGAAAAGTGGGATTGATGTGCAGTGTCAGGTATTGTTCTTTCAATTGCTGAGTTGAATCTTTGATTATATTGTGTTTTGGTTTTGCTACCCCATGATTATTATATGCAAACTAAAATTATATGTGAATCAGTATCTGTATGACTATTCAAATATTTGTATCTCCTTTTTTTTGTTGATTTCGGCTCTTGAGAGGAGTTACTTTAAGAGTATCTCATCAATCTCGAGCAGATTCGTATGATCACCTACCAAAACAATATATTTGCTGTTTAAATGTTACATGGTTAACTTGGAAAATTTTTCAGAATTTGCAACTGTTCAGTTGCTCATTAACATTGAAGCTTTCAATTCATTCATTGAGTTGTCAATTCTTATTCTTTGGCTTTTATAGCTTGTTCAGAAACCAATTTTATGTAACACACAGGTAAGTATTTACTAATAAGAAATTGATGAATATACTAAATTGATAATTGAGGATAGAAACTGATGCAGATTTTACATGTCTTTTTCACCACTAACCCTTGTATTGGATTTTACTTCAACAGTTACTAATGAGTTTTATTAGTTGGTTGCTAGTTTAAGTTACTAATATTTTAAGTTACTAGTTTATTTTTATTATTTAAGACTTGTATTTGATGAAATTTTAGGATATTTCGTGAAGCTGTTTTGAATATTAAACATTTGAAAATTGTGTTTTATGAATTTATAAGCTTATTTATTATTTTTGTAATATTTTTTCCAAAAAAATCAATAATCCGGTATAACCACCGGTTTAACCCAGTTAAACCGGTTGTACCACGAACCAGTAGCTCCAACGGTTTGATGTCCGGTACGGTTATGATAACATTGATTATTATTATTATTATTGACATCTAATAGGTAAATTAATTACACAACAACGAAGAATAAAAGCAAAAAAGATCGCATTCATAGTTGTCACATAGACATAATAATTGTAGAAAGATTAGGCTTTGAATTCAGATTAAAAAGGACTTGAAGATACTGAATTGTAATAAAAATAGGATTTTGAAGATATTTGTGACCCGAAAGATATTTTCAGTTAGCCAGACATAAGATAGTTACTTTTTTTTAATCCAATTCAATCAAAATGAGATCGCGACTCTTAGGAATATAATTTTTAACATTTAAAAATTTCTATAAATTAAAGATAAAATTAATTTAAAGATAGAGAAGTTTTAATGAGGTGGAAGTACGTAATATGGATATCACGTTCATATAAAATTGATACCTATGGTTTGGTTAAATATTTTCAGAAATTAGTTGGAATGTCTTATATATATATATATATATATATATATATATATATATATATATATATATAAAATATTGTGAGCGGACGACGCGTTTTCGACGGGACCCGGGACTTCCTTTCGGAATGGGGCGCCACGATCTCCGACGGGTCCCTCCCTCGCGTGGGGTTTTTATGAATGGAAATCCGCGTTTTGGAAAATGAATGGAATTAATGCATAAAAGAACCGAGACCTAAGTCTCGATGAATATTGTAGAGTCGCCACCCGGCTCAGCTCAACCGGGAAATTTATAATGCAGCTGAACCGGACGAACGGCAGCTACACTATCCAGAGATTCGGGTCCGGACAAGTCCCTTATTTCGTGTCTAATTAAAATAAAATTGGTCAATATTTAAAGATGGTATTTCAAATTCTAAAAGTCAATTTTATTGAAATAAATAAACATGCAGAGCGCATACAGGTATTACAAAAGTAAAAGTAAAGTAATGAATATTTGAATGGTTTACAACCCAATCGAATAAAAAATAAAAACTCTCGCCTCACTTTACAAGCGCCTAATATACACGAGAATCTAGAAAAATACAACCGCATAGGATACACGGTTAATTCTATTAAATTACATCCAAAATAAAAATAAAAGAAATTAAAACCTGCAAAACAGAAGGTTAGCACAGAATACGGCACGCCATAAATAGGACTCAATTATGACAAAATGGGAAATCAAGAATTGGGGGCATGCATTTAGGAGATAACTGGGCTGGCTCGGCTAGCCGGCCCGGTTGGACCTGGAAAACGTTTTGAAATGTCCTTGTATTTTGGTTTTTGTGGGAAAATCATTTTGAAAACAATTTTTTCGGTTTACATGCATTTTTACATATTAAGTGGGTCGGTTTTCGGGAGAACCGGGTCTCCGTCGTTGAATTGTTCTAAGTGCAATTTTACTGAAAATTGAATCTAAGGTCGTGAATGCACACATCAAAATTCATTTTGATGATTTTTGGGGTTTTCTGAATTTTTTGGGATTTTTGCAAATTTTTGCGGATAAAAATGGAAATTCTGGTTCTGGAAAACACGTTACAGTCGTGCGACTGTAACTATAATCATACGACTGTAAATTACAGTTGTGCGACTGTAACGAGTCCAAACTTAGAATCTCGCCAAGACTTTATTTGAAGAAAACGGGGAAGAAAACGCTGGAAGTCAAGAACACTCGTACGACTGTATATACAGTCGTACGACTGTTCATCAAACTCAAGAACAGTCACTGTTCTTGATCTCCAGAAATAGAAATGCAGAAAAACAGATGAAAACGGCATAAAACCACACCAATCACCCAGAAAGCTTGTAAAAGAGAGGAGAACAGGAGCCTTTACCTTTTTGGCGTGCGTCCACCGTAGGATTGACCCCTGGCGTCGCCCCAATCCACTAAAATCCGGACTTTTCTCCTTGAGTTAGGGTTTGAGGTTTGGGTCCAGAGATTTCCAAATGCTGAGGGATTCTGATGACGAGTTCTTCCCTTTTCTTTTGGTTTTCTCTTCTTCCTCTTTTTCTCTCTTCTTTCTTTTTTTTTCTTCTCTTTTTTTCTTTTTTTTCTTCATTTGTCTCCCCCCTTTTCTTTCTGTTTTTTCAGCTTTTGAGGTATGGGTTGGTTTACCTGCCGTGATCTACAGTCGTACGACTGTAGTGATAGTCGTACGACTATACTTCTTTTTTTTTTTTTAAGGAAGAAAAATTCCGGCACTTACAGCTGCCCCTCGCGTGAGCAAATCCACCACCCGAACTTAGTCTAGGATAGATTATGTGAATTTGAGAAACGCGACTCAAAGCGCAGCAGACACAGGAAAAAACCTGCCATTGAAATATGCCGATATCGGGTCTAGGTTACCCAAGGCGATGTTGGGGAGGAAATAAGCCTATATCAGGTCTAGGTTACCCGAGGCAAAGCTGAGGAAGGAATAAGCCGATATCAGGTCTAGGTTACCCGAGGCAACGCTGAGGAAGGAATAAGCCGATATCAGGTTTAGGTTACCCGAGGCAAAGCTGAGGAAGAAATAAGCCGATATCAGGTTTAGGTTACCCGAGGCAAAGCTGAGGAAGAAATAAGCCGATAGCAGGTTTAGGTTACCTGAGGCAAAGCTAAGGAAGAAATAAGCCGATATCAGGTTTAGGTTACCTAAGGCAAAGGAATGTGACATTGTGGTTAAGCCGATATCGGGTTTATGTTACCCGAGGCAAAGGAAGG
Source organism: Euphorbia tirucalli (assembly GCA_039660915.1). Taxonomy (NCBI): domain Eukaryota; kingdom Viridiplantae; phylum Streptophyta; class Magnoliopsida; order Malpighiales; family Euphorbiaceae; genus Euphorbia; species Euphorbia tirucalli. The sequence goes on from CM077637.1 coordinate 59,714,684, forward strand.
TGGATTGTGGATTAGCCGATATCAGGTCTTTATTACCCGAGGCAAAGAAAGATGGAATTTTGACAATTTGAAACCTTACTGGAATTAGGTGGACTTGAAATAATAAGAGGTTCAAGGATCTGAACCCATGCTTGAACATAATGAAGTTCAAGGATTTAAGATTTAGCTTGATTGAAAAAGGGGTTCAAGGATTTGCGACCATGCTTGAACGTACTAGAGTTCAAGGGTTCGAAAATCTAGCTTGATGAAGAAAGGGATTCAAGGATTTATAACCATGCTTGAACGTAATGGAGTTCAAGGGTTTGAAATCTGGCTGGTTCAAGGATTTGTAACCATGCTTGAATGTAATGGAGTTCAAGGGTTTGAAATCTGGCTTGAATGGAGAAAGGGGTTCAAGGATTTGAAACCATGCTTGAACGTACTGGAGTTCAAGGGTTTAAAAATCTTGCTTGAATAAAGAGAAGGGAATTTAAGGATTTGCAACCATGCTTGAACGTAATGGAGTTCAAGGGTTTAAAAATCTTGCTTGAATAAAGGAAGGGAATTCAAGGATTTGCAACCATGCTTGAACGAGTTCAAGGGTTTAAAAATCTTGCTTGAATAAAGGAATGGAATTCAGGGATTTGCAACCATGCTTGAACATAATAGAGTTCAAGGGTTTAAAAATCTTGCTTGAATGAGATGAGGAAATAGGTTTAGGAAGAATAATTTTGGTGTTGGTTGGGGAATGAGTATTTATCCCTTAATCGATGATTTTGGAAACAAAAATTTTTGCCCCTTCGATCAACGATAAATACGGCTTGATTGCTCTGCCCCTTGGAAACTTGATTGTTCTGCCCCAACATTGTGCCATCTCTGCTTTGAGAGCGATCCTGGTTAGGGGAGACCTGGTGATGGCAGTGGATACCTGCACTTGGATGAGTTGCGATGCATATGCATATGAATTGTACGTGTTTACTTTAAATGTATGCATGTATGTACGAATGCATGTATAGTTCTAAATGTATGCATGCAACATGTGGCTTATGCTTTGTTCTTGGTATCCGTGCGAGCCCAGAGACGGAATTCACGACTTGTGGCTTGCCCCGATGGTAGCCCAGGTGACCTAGCTCGATTGTCCCAACGTGTCTCCTGACCGACTAACTATTACGCCAATCTAGGTATTAGGGGAGTTGGCCGTCTTGAGTGACTTTCCACTTTACCCTCTGCATATTCTGAAGCATTGTCAGTGCTGAGCAGATCAGGATAGTAGGCCGTGCTAGTGGATGGTCCGTTTGATTGAGTAAGGAGATGGGAGTGAAACCTTGCATTTCCGTACCACATAACAGGGGTTTCTGCGATATTGTCACGGGCTTGAATACAATGTCCTACTGATGGACGTTTATATGTAGTGGCATGGTGTATGCAAGATGAGCATCTGATCAGAAGTCCAAATACACACAATATTGCACTGGTGACATCAGAATGAGTATAATAGGGAATGTGCCATTGACTCTAACTTTGTATATCATCCCTCTCCTGTTGATGACACTTCCTTTCGGTTTTCCGTGTCAACAAACTTTTTTTTTTTTAGAAAGATTCTGTAATGGGCATTTTGTCTGCGTTAACGCAAGGGTTTGTCTTAGGATGGGAAAGATATATCTTGATATGTTCATTGTGACCTGCGAAGATAATACTGTCGATGATGCCCAGTGGTTTGGTTTTTTACTTGCCCCTAATATTATAGGTTTGTGTTCGGGGAGTATTATGGGTTTGTGTTTGGGGAGTAAAACACTTCTACAGACAGGGTTTGCTGCGCGATGTAACCCGTAAGTGAACATTGACATGCAATGACACGACAAATGCATATTGAACACCAAAATTGAATACAAGACATTCATGACGTAATGAATGCGAATGCATTAGGAAAATCTAAAACATGGCTCTGGTTTTAATTAACGCCCCTTCAAATTACCAATATGCCCTTTCGGTTTTACACATTGGAGTTTTTTTATAAGCCCGATCACCGGATAGAGATGCTATTGTGGATAGACAACCTAAGATGGATTCAATTAACCACTGGATTCTCCTGCAGTCTGATGCTGTATTCATATTTCCAATTCACCCCAGATTTCAGTTCAAGCACGGCTCCCGAAGACTGAATACTTGAAATGGTTGGTAAATGCAACTTCCCCTTTGAATATGAGCACAACAGACTTTGCAAGCTTTCCTGTTGATGGTATCGTCCCCTTCATGATTGTTGGAAGCTTTGTAAAGCCAAGTTGTCCCAACACAGTTGGTGAAGTTCACAAATGCATAACCAAAATTTCCTCCGGTCTTCAAATCCATAGGCAAATAGAGGAAATCATAAGCAGGCTTCCTTTTAGACTTATTCTTGTTTTCCTCCAGACAATGCTTGCCCGGAATTTACAGCAGATTATGTCTTGAAAACTGATTTGGTAGATTTCTGATCATCAGGATTGTTTTTCCACCAAGATTAGCTTCAATCTCTTTTTGTTCAGCTTGGTCTTTTCAATAGTCAATTTCTTAGGCAACCACTGTCGTTCCTTTTCACCTACAGAAATTATTTTCTTCTTACTCTAGAATCTCGGAGCTATGTATTTCATTTTCCCCCTTTTTCAGCATTGTTGAACTCATTTGAAGCAGACTCATATCCAAATCCTCTATATATCATCAAATCAAAACCCTTTCCACTATCTGAGGGTACCCAACAATTAGTCTAGGAGTTTGGATTGAAGAGAAATAGCATGGGATTAAAAGGTTATCCCCAATTTGGTACAGGTTGATGATAAACGAAGACGGATTGAAACGGCGCCATAACCACCTGCTCCGACTCCTTTCCGCTGATGAGATGGTGCGGAACCAAAATGATAAGGAGCAGCATTGGGGTTCAACTTCTTGTTGGAAGCCATTGAAGGTAGGAAATATGGAATCACAGAATCGGTTCAAGTTCCAGAGAGAAGATGAAAGATAAAAGATGAAAGTGAAGGAAAGACAATAAAGGGAAGACAAAGGTGTTGAAGGCAAATGGAGAAGACAAAGTGGAGAATGAAAAGGGAACTGCTTTGGGTAAAGACACCGATCTTCTCTGTCATCGCGTGAAGTTAACTTTTCAAAACAGGCAAAAACGTACTTATCTCCATTGTCTCAACTCATTGACCCCGGCATTTCATGCAATAAGTGGGCCGCTCCCAGATTCACCAGGCACTCAACAGAGTTTAACTTTATGATTGAAGAGAGTGCAACTTTAGACCAGGAGCAGAAATTGGACTGTAAGAGAGAGCTGAAGTCCTCCATCGGTGCTGTTTTTTTTTTAAAAAAAGTTAAATCCAAACCACAGCCACCTATTGATTTTCCTACTGCATTCAGATTCATGTATGTCATGCGTGTTTGATATGTCTTTTTGGATGAACAATGCATATGTAATGTCATATGCACATGAATGCCACACAAACAAAACTATACATGCACTAAAACTAATGTCTGCTTTAGAGTTTTACAGCATGGTGGGTGGCGAAGGTCATTTGGATTTCTTAGGGCTTGGTGCTTTTTAATGGGTTTGGTTTTTGATGTGAGATGCTTTTTTCGAGCATGAATTAGGCTCAAAGCCTCGTCTTGGGGATCGGCTCTGAAATTTGGCAATGGTCCCTAGTTTGGAATGATTTGGGTGTATTGTGGGCTATTCGAGTTGAAGCTTTTAGGGCAAGACCAATAGTATTTTGGATCGTGGTTTATAGGGATTACTGATTTAGGTTGGCAATTGATTCGACAGAAATGGTACCACCCCATTGTTCGCTTGGCAGACTTCTTTTTTTTTTTTTTTTTTAGAAAAGGGCTTTAACGGAAGTCAGGTTCACTTGTAAATTCCCTGTAAGACTCAGATTGATGTCATGCATTTTAATATTACGCGTGATGGACATGTCGTTTCAGATGATCAAATGCATGCTTAATGCCATATACATGTAATCACCACATAAGTAAGAAAATAACAAGATGCATTGCATTCAAAATGAGTTTAATACACTTTACAACAAAATGAGTTCCCTACGAGAAGGAGCCTCTAAAGGTATTGATCTCACAGCGCCCGACTATTCCTTATCCAGTCACTACCCCACTCTCATCAGATCAGGCTTAGGAGTTCTTCATCATATTCCTCTCCCCGGGAGGTTTGAGGAACTTCCTTGCCATTCTCCCTGCTTGTCCCTAGTTGCTCATTAGTAGCGGATGGCACCTTTAACCTTCCCTCATCAACCAACTTCCGGATCTCCTTCCTTAACATATAACAAGCATTGGTTCGGTGACATGTCACTACGTGATAGGTGCAGAAGTTATTCTTTTGATCCGGTGCCGGCGCCACATACGGCTTGATGCTCTACAGTAGCCCCTCTTTTCTACATTTGGCAAATAATTGGCTCAGCTAGAAAGGCCACGGGGATATGCCCTTTCCGTCACCCTTAGGGAGTGGACTCTTGGTTGGCCGCGGAATAAGGCCTGTGTTGGCTTTGAGAGGGGCCTTCGATTCTACTTCACCGGTTAGCCCTCTTATTACTCCCTCAAGCTCAACCACACATGCCTCCAATTCAGAGCACCTTGTCGTCAGCTTTTCAATCTTGTCCAGGTCACCTCCTAGCATTTCCTTCAACATTGCCATTGCCTCTTCCCTAACCACCTTTCGGAATCACGATGAGGCAGCATAATCATCTAGGATATCTATTACGGTGTTGAAGTTCACTGGGCCAGCCATTCTCGAGACTCCTTCCCTTTCTCCCCTGATAAGAACATTTGTTAGCACTGACTGGGGCATGCGCACAGAGGATACCAAGTCAAGGGATGATGTAGGTATGAATGCGAGATGTGGTGCATGCATGCATGAATGATGATGTCATATGACGCCATGTCATGTTATGCAACCCTAAGCTAGTCAAGTGCACAAAAAGCCAAGAATGGAAACATGCAAAATGCAATGAATGTTGTTGACTAAGCTATATGCTGAAGTATAGCGTGGCATATAAATATACACCACATGGATAAAATGATACACAGGGTGTCCACGGATCGAAGCAAGGTGATACTTGCGAAGCGTTTACGTGTAGAGCATATCTTACACAGAAGGAGAGTTAATATTTGAAGCGGTACGTGTAGAGCGGATCTTACACAGGGAGAGATGTAATGTTTAAAGCGGTATGTGTAGAGCGTATCTTACACGAGAGAGGTTTGGTATTTGGAGCGATACGTGTAGAGCTTGTCTTACACGGGGAGGAAGGGTAGAGTTTGATGCGGTACATGCAGAGCTTATCTTGCACGAGAAGATTTGGAGCGGTACGTGTAGAGCTTGTCTTACACGGGGAGGAAGTGTGCAGAGCTTATCTTGCACGGGAATATATTTTGGAGCGGTACATGTAGAGCTTGTCTTACACGGGGAGGAAGGGTAGAGTTTGATGCGGTATGTGCAAAGCTTATCTTGCACAGGAAGATTTGGAGCGGTACGTGTAGAGCTTGTCTTACACGGGGAGGAAGTGTGCAGAGCTTGTCTTGCATGGGAATATATTTTGGAGCGGTACGTGTAGAGCTTGTCTTACACGGGGAGGAAGGGTAGAGTTTGATGCGGTACGTGCAGAGCTTATCTTGCACGGGAAATTTGGAACGACACGTGTAGAACTTAGTCTTACACGGAGAGGATGGGTAGAGTTTAAAGTGGTACGTGCAGAGCTTATCTTGCACGGAAAGATTTGGAGCGGTACATGTAGAGCTTGTCGTACACGGGGAGGATGTGCAGAGCTTGTCTTGCATGGGAATATATTTTGGAGCGGTACGTGTAGAGCTTGTCTTACACGGGGAGGAAGGGTAGAGTTTGATGCGGTACGTGCAGAGCTTATCTTGCACGGGAAATTTGGAACGACACGTGTAGAACTTAGTCTTACACAGAGAGGATGGGTAAAGTTTAAAGTGGTACGTGCAGAGCTTATCTTGCACGGAAAGATATATGGAACGATACGTGTAGAGCTTAGTCTTACACGGGGAGGAAATGTGCAAAGCTTTTCTTGCACAGAAAGATATATGGAACGATATGTGTAGAGCTTAGTCTTACACGGGGGGGAAATGTGCAGAGCTTGTCTTGCACAGAAAGATATATGGAACAATACGTGTAGAGCTTAGTCTTACATGGGGAGGAAGGGTAGAGTTTGATGCGGTACATGCAGAGCTTGTCTTGCACGGGAAGATTTAGAGCGGTACGTGTAGAGCTTGTCTTACACGGGGAGGAAGTGTGCAGAGCTTGTCTTGAACGGGAATATATTTTGGAGTAGTACGTGTAGAGCTTGTCTTACACGGGGAGGAAGGGTAGAGTTTGATGCGGTACGTGCAGAGCTTATCTTGCACAGGAAGATTTGGAGTGGTACGTGTAGAGCTTGTCTTACACGGGGAGGAAGTGTGCAGAGCTTGTCTTGCACAGGAATATATTTTGGAGCGGTACGTGTAGAGCTTGTCTTACACGGGGAGGAAATGTGCAGAGCTTGTCTTGCACAGAAAGATATATGGAACGATACGTGTAGAGCTTAGTCTTACACGGGGAGGAAATGTGCAGAGCTTGTCTTGCACAGAAAGATATATGTAACGATATGTGTAGAGCTTAGTCTTACACGTGAAGGAAATGTGCAGAGCTTGTCTTGCATAGAAAGATATTTGGTATTTGCATATGCGGAACACAAGAATAGGGTTTCTAAGGATTATGGAAGATATAAGGGGCTTGATGAAGCTTCTAGCTTTTTTGGAACACTTAAGTGACTTAGTGCATGCGATAAAGTACTCGGTGCTCGTGGAGTGCTCGAACGTTGTGGAGTGCTTGAATGTTTGATGGACGGATGAGATGTACAACATGAGTCAGTGAGGATGATCCCTTTGTTTTTATTTTTTTATTTTTTGACTTTGGACATTCCAAGTGCACCCAATGCTATGCAAAAATGCCACGTGTGGACCACCACAAGGATGAAGGTTCGCTACTTTTGGGGCACCTAATGAATTTCATGAAATGGTCACGTGTGTACTGACACACGGATGAAGTTCGACGCTTTGTAGGTCTATGAGATAATATGAAATGGTCACATGGGACCGGCCCATGGACAGCGTTTTGATGCTTTTAAGCATATGAAATGAAATGATGTTGTAAGAAAGTCATGTGCCATAGGAGACACAGACAGAAATTTGGTGTTCGAGGAACACCTTTTATGATTTGGTAATGCTATGAAATGCTCCTACATGTGTACTAACCCAGCACTCGGGGAGCGCCTTGAATAATGTAGTAATGTCATGAAGTAATCCGATGTGGATCACAGTGTTGTATGATGTTTATGAAGAGTGGGTATGATGTCATAAGATGCATCGTGTGGATTGTCACACGGAAATATACCTAGGAGCATTATGGTCTCTATTGAATGAAATGGTTTGGTAGAATGGCCGAATGCAATCCGGTGCATTGGTAAAACACAGGTATTTTTGTGATACCCGATCTATGATGGAATGATATGATCGTGGTGGGCGTCCTTAGAATGCCCCTAATTTAATTTAGCTGATATGTCTTGAATGTTTATGACACACAAAATGCAAATGGTTGCACACACACATAATGATGTTATGTATGCCATGTGAAAAATGCTAATCACACAAATTTAATGTTATGGCTGAAAAAGAAAGGGTTAGTATGAATGGCAAACGGATGACTTAATGATTGCACACGAAAATAAAATGCACGTGGCTGCATAAAAATGTGGGTTAGTATCACGCAAAAATGTTTTATGAATGGAAAATCTTAATCGTGTATGGAAAATGGTAATTATGGTATGTCGTGAAATGTTGAGAAGCGTGTAACACATAGCACACGAAGTGAATTCTTCCAACCTTATTTCTCCAACGTGGTCGGTCTCAAGAAAAAAATTCTAACCGAGTCCTAGGCGGGGTTCACTTCGATCACCAACAGGGGGTGATGAAGGCGCGATTTTATTGTTATTCACACAATTATTTTGGTATCCTAAGGGAATCCAACTAGGGCTGCCTATATGAGTTCGGTCCAAGTCGGGTTAAAAATCAAGGTTCCCATAGCAAAATATATTCCTCACTTCTCCCCACTCAAGGGTCCGAATGAAGGGGTTCGTACGAGGCTATGAGTGGTGTTTCGTATTCGTGCCCCTAAGACAAAGAGGAACTTAGGTGACACTTCAACAATCCACCGGGCTGAAAATGGATACTAAATCTAATGCAAGCATGCCTAGCTAAAGATGCAAAATGAAATACCAATCGAGAATCATCCACCTTATTTTAATTAGACACTTTTCAGGGCTTGTCAAATTCTTTTAAGTTTTTAAGAAAACTTTTTAAGAAATCCCCAGCAGAGTCGCCACTGTGAGCGGACGACGAGTTTTCGACGGGACGCAGGACTCCCTTTCGGAATAGGGTGCCACGATCTCGGGCGGGCCCCTCCCTCCCGTGGGGTTTTTATGAATGGAAATCCGCGTTTTGGAAAATGAATAGAATTAATGCATAAAAGAACCGAGACCTAAGTCTCGATGAATATTATAGAGTCGCCACCCGGCTCAGCTCAACCGGGAAATTTATAATGCAGCTGAACCGGACGAACGACAGCTACACTATCCAGAGATTCGGGTCCAGACAAGTCCCTTATTTCGTGTCTAATTAAAATAAAATTGGTCAATGTTCAAAGATGGTATTTCAAATTCTAAAATTCAATTTTATTGAAATAAATAGACATGCAGTGCGCATACAGGTATTACAAAAGTAAAAATAAAGTAATGAATATTTGAATGGTTTACAACCCAATCGAATAGAAAATAAAAACTCTCGCCTCACTTTACAAGCGCCTAATATACACGAGAATCTAGAAAAATACAACCGCCTAGGATACACGATTAATTCTATTAAATTACATCCAAAATAAAAATAAAAGAAATTAAAACCTGCAAAACAGAAGGTTAGCACAGAATACGGCACGCCATAAATAGGACTCAATTATGACAGAATGGGAAATCAAGAAATGGGGGCATGCATTTAGGGGAAAACCGGGATGGCTCGGCTAGCCGACCCGGTTGGACCTGGAAAACATTTTGAAACGTCCCTGTATTTTGGTTTTTGTGGGAAAATCATTTTGAAAACAATTTTTCCGGTTTACATGCATTTTTACATATTAAGTGGGTCGGTTTTCGGGAGAACCGGGTCTCCATCGTTGAATTGTTCTAAGTGCAATTTTACTGAAAATTGAATCTAAGGTCGTGAATGCACACAACAAAATTCATTTTGATGATTTTTGGGGTTTTCTGAATTTTTTGGGATTTTTGGGGATAAAAACGGAAATTATGGTTCTGGAAAACACGTTACAGTTGTGCGACTGTAACTACAATCGTACGACTGTAAATTACAGTCGTGCGACTGTAACGAGTCCAAACTCAGAATCTCGCCAAGACTTTATTTGAAGAAAACTGGGAAGAAAATGCTGAAAATCAAGAACACTCGTACGACTGTATATACAGAAATGCAGAAAAACGGATGAAAATGGCACAAAACCATACCAATCACCCAGAAAGCTTGTAAAAGAGAGGAGAACAGGAGCCTTTACCTTTTTGGCGTGCGTCCACCGTAGGATTGACCCCTGGCGTCGCCCCAATCCACCAAAATCCGGACTTTTCTCCTTGAGTTAGGGTTTGAGGTTTGGGTCCAAAGATTTCCAAATGCTGAGGGATTCTGATGACGAGTTCTTCCCCTTTTTTTTTGTTTTCTCTTCTTCCTCTTTTTCTCTCTTCTGTCTTTTTTTTCTTCTCTTTTTTTCTTTTTTTTTTCTTCGTCTGTCTCCCCCCTTTTCTCTTTATTTTTTCAGCTTTTGAGGTATGGGTTGGCTTACCTGCCACGATTTATAGTCGTATGACTGTATTTGGTTACAGTCATACGACTATACTTCTTCTTTTTTTTTCTAAGGAAGAAAAATTCCGGCGCTTACAAATATCTTGTTCCTTTATAGTATAATATACATAATAATACTTTTGATGATTGAGTGGTATATTCAGTTTAATTAAGAAAATAATATCTACCATTTGTTTTTTTATTTCTTTTTTATGCTCATGTAATATTGATTCATGAGAAACCTGTATTTTCGGATACCAATAGTCAATAGGACTATTCAACCGACCTATATAATATAAGTAGTGGCCTGTGATGAAAAAAAAAACCTACACTAAAACTTCGGTAAATGAATATTTTATAAATTAACAAACTCGATTAAATAATAATTTTTTTATCCAATTTGAACGAGTGAGATAAAATAATAATCTTGATAAATACATATGATAATAATTTTTATAAAATTTCTTATATTGCATTAAAAATATAAAATAATAATTCATTAAATACATTAAAAAAGTTACACATAATTCATAAAATAAAGCACTTTATTAAAAGTTTTGTTTTTAAATTTTATTATTTCCTAAAATATGTATCTCTAGTCACTTATTTTTTTCTTTCCATGTGAATTAAATTAAATTAAATTTTTTACTTTTTATAGGCAATAGATCACATTTAAAATATTTTCGTATGTTGAAACAAATAATTTTTGAAGGTTTCTAAGGTAAGAAAAGCCTCTTTTGAAAAAATATGTGGTAAAATATTACTGTCTCCTTGATCTTGATCGCCATTAACTGGCAACCTGGCAAAAGGCACCACCGAGTTGGTTAAGTTTTGTTAGAGCGACAACATAAAGCTGTCTTTCTGACTGTTAGAGTTGTTGGTTATGTCGATAGCTCTTTTAAAAAAAAAAAATTAATAGGGTTTGTCCATATGAAGTTTTTTTAAGGGGATTTTATAAAAATACATACAAAATAGGGTTTCTTTACAAAAATACCTTCTGGGGAGAATTTTACAAAAATACTTTCAAAATTTTTCAAAATAACAGCTTTACAAAGGTATAAACAATGTATAACTAAAGTATAATTAGTGTATCACAAAATATAACTAACTTATAATATTTATAAAAGTAATAAATACACTGCTTATACATTACAATGCTTAAATAATATATAAATAAGATATAATCACTATACCAGAAGGTACAACTAAGGTATAATTAGTGTATTAAAATGTATAACTAAAGTATAATTAATGTATCAGTAAGTATAACTAAGGTATAATTAGTTTATTAGAAAGTATGACTGAGGTATAATAAGTGTATCAAAAGGTATAATTAAAGTATCATATGGTATAATCAATGTATAAACAAGGTCTAATAATTTTGTATTATTGTTATATATGTTTTCCTTGTCATATACGTGGTTTATATATTTTTTTTCTGCTATATACTTTTTTGTACATTGTTTATACACGTTTTTTATACATTATTTATACACTATTCATACAAAAGCAGAAGATGAAAAAAATCAAATAAAATATATACATATAGATCTCGTTTGAAGAGAAAAAAAAAAGAAAAAAATTTTCTAAAATTGCATGATGAAAAAATAAACAGATTATGAGATAAATACGAAATTAGATTAAATTTATAAAAGAAGAGAAAGAAAAGTGGACAAAGTAGAGAAGAAAGTTTTGCACATATCTTTGTTTGTACCTTATTTTATTCATTGTTTAAGCATTGTAATGTACAAGCAGTTTATAACAGTGTATAATAGTATATAAGAAGTGTATAACAATATATAATATTATAAGACAGTGTATAGGCAGTGTATAAGAAATGTATAAAGAGGGTATAACAGTGTATAGGCAGTGTATAACAATGTACAACTGTTATACCTTAGTTATGCCTTTGATACTCTTATTATACCTTAATTATACCATTGATACTCTTATTATACCTTAGTTATACATTTGATACTCTTATTATACCTTAGTTATACATTTGATACTCTTATTTATTATACTTTTATAAATATTATAGCTTAGTTATACCTTATGATACTCTTATTATACCTTAGTTATACCTTTGTACAATTGTTATACTTTAGTTATACCTTGATACTCTTATTATACCTTAATTATACCTTTGTATAACTATTATACCTTTGATACTCTTATTATACCTTACCCATACCTTTGTACAACTATTATACCTTAGTTATACCTTTCATACTCTTATTATATCTTAATTATACCTTTGTACAACTGTTATACCTTAGTTATAAATTTGATGCTCTTATTATACCTTAGTTTGTACATTTGTACAACTGTTATACCTTAGTTTTACCTTTTGATACCATGTGATTGTTACCTTTGAAAAAAAGTATGAAAAAAATATATACACATAGATCTCATTTTGAAAAAAAACAAACTTTTTAAAGTTGCATGACAAAAAATAAACATATTGAGAGATAAATGAAAAATTTTATTAAAATTATAAAAAGAGAAGTGAAAAATGTGGACAAAGTAGAATCACATGTTTGAGTAATTTTAAAAAGTTTGAAAGATAGAGTCCAAAACAGAACCTAAAACAAAGGTATTTCTAACAATTTCCCCTTTTTTTAATGGTTATTACTAGAATTACATTGTTTTAATGTTTGTTTCCATGCATACCTTTATTTTTTGTAAATATGCCCTTCTTTTGAATACTTTTTTTTTATATGTTTACCGCTAATACTCTTATTTTTATATGCTTTTTTATTTTTTTCTACCTTTTTCTATCTTCTTCTTCTCTTTTGCACGTGATTTCTTCTCCACGATTACTATACTGTTCTTCTCCATGATCCACGTTTGTCCATTATTTTCTCTTCTGCGAGCCACAATTATCCATTGGTTTCTTATACACAATTATTGTATTGTTCTTCTACCGTTTCTGTATTTGTGATTATGTAATTTCTAATATTTTTTCGTTATTTCTTTTTGCATTAGGTTTTTTTGTTGATTTTTTTAATTTTGCATTTAGGTTTTTGTTCGATAATAGTTAAGAGAAAGAGAGATGATAGAGATTCTGAGGATAATGTTTTGATTAGTGAAACTTTTGAAAAATGAAGTTTGTAAAAGAGCTTATGACTAGGAGGGTCAGTGGAAATATTAGTAAGAAGATTGGGTTGGTAAGGTTTCTAAGAGGAAGAATGCTAGTAAGAGTAAGAGTAAGAAGGAAGCTGCTACCACTGATCGAGAGGTCTTTAATGGTATGTGTCTTTTTTGTTTAGTATTCTATTATCTTTTATGATTTTTTGTTTTTTTCTTTGTAGATGGTGATACATTTTTTATATGTTTGTAATATTGTGTGATACATGTTTTAGTTGTTATATATGCATTTTTTTTCATATATTGTTTTCATACATATATAATACATTTTTAATACATTTTGTGATACTATGTAAATACATATGTTGGTGTTTGGATGTTATTGTGTATTCTATGTTAATACATTTGTAATACATTTGATATATTATTGATACATTTTTTTATACTACATTAATACTTTTTTTTTGTTTGGTTATTGTTATATATGTATTGTTTGTGCTATATACTGTTTTTATAGTTTATACATTTATGATAAATTGTTTGGTACATTTTTTTACATCTCAGGTCGGTCAACCTATGTACCTTCCTTGTGAGTATTAGACACCAAGGATTACTATTTTTTCCGACTCTGGAGTAATTTATTTTTAAAGACTAATCTGTCAAAGAAACAAATTAGTTTGTTTAGAGATACTATTTTGGTTCTACTTGGATATTAAGAAACGTCTTAGAACTAGATGAGGGTGACAAAACCATACCTCTTGCTGGACCCCAATATTGTAAGACAATGGATCATATAAGATTACTACAGGTACATTCTGCTTTATGTGTGCTTTATTTGGACATTTAATTTTATTTAGATAGCTATAATGGATTGCTAGAACCCACTTACAGTTTGTGAACCGAAAGCGGTTTTGGGCTCATTGCCAAAATAAAATGAACATATACGATCGCACATAAAGAAGTCTAGGTGGATTTATCACGAACTATTTAATATGTAATAGTTACATGTTAATTTTGGTGTTACGTGAGTTATTATAATATGGGCTTAATAGTTAAGGTTGAGTAAAATAATAAGCCCATGTAGAGAGGAGTAATTTTAGCCTAATTAAATATCACCACATGGTAATATTTAAACAAGTGAAAAGGATAATAAAATTTAGATATTTTGTGTCAAGCTAAGAGAGTTATATGGGAAATAAAATTCTTCCATATTAGATACGGAAATAGAAATTAAACCTTAATCTAACTCTCTCCTCACCCGGGCTCTCTCTCTCTCTTATTCTCTCTCTAAGGGGTTTCGGACAAGAGATATTGCACATACCAATCGTTCAGAGCTAGCACTCGATCCATCCATTAGGCTTTCGTGTGCGTGCCATGAATAATAGAAGAGCCAAAATACTTCCCTAAATCATTAGTGGTGCTAAAGTAATAATAATGGTAGAGGAAGTTCGCGTAAAAGCAACTTCTCTAGTCAAAATTTCGGTGTGAGCAACAATTACATTTCATTGATTCCCATATCCCATCGTTGGATCGTTGTGAAATTTTAACTAGAGCTTTCTGATTTGTATCTTGGTTTTGAATCGGATTTGGACAAGCATAAGGTATTTTTCGACTCTGATTAGATTAGGTTAGAAACTACATTCTTTTGCAGAGATGGCAAAAGTATTGGTTCCAATCCTTTCTATTTTATTTCTTCTTCTTTAATTTGAACATGGTTCCTATCACGGAATTGAGCTACAAATAAAGGCTTTTGCTGCCAAAATTTTGTTTGTAGAATTTTGTGATGCAGTGATGAGTGAGATTGCGCGTTTGGAGATTTTTTGAGAGAGTTGTTTGCCATCAAAGAGATTGATTGGAGAGATTAAAATTGCAATGTTCAATGATGTTAGACGTATCAGGCATGAGGTTGGAGGTATTTCGGAGATTTGAATATCTTTTGTATTTTTTTTATGTTGTAGTTTACGTAATATAGGAATGTATTTCATGAAATATAGGAAAATTTGAAAAAATTTCAGAGTATTTTGATAGAAAATCTTTGTGTTACATATTTGAGGAATGTGGGGTGCAAATTGGAGTATTTTCCTAGAAATTCCTAAAATTTTTAGCTAAAAACGAAGTTCTTTGTACTAATATTCGGTGTGACCCATAAAATTAATGCAAGAAATTTCACTTTTCAGCCCATCAACGTCATTTCTATGATATAAAGCCAAGATTTTTTTTCTTCAATAATCCATTTACGGTTTGAGGTTCTTTAGACACCTGGATAGTCTCTCGACTAAAATTTTCTACGTATGCTAAGACTTGAATTCGAAATCTCTAACTTAAGCTGGTGTGATACCCTTAATTACTTAAGTCGACCTTATTTACAAGTGAAGAATCTCTCTTGGTCATCCTTCTATTTTTGATTCTGCATATACGACTCAAATGCTTCGATTTCATCCAAAATCTACAATTTCGAGTGATTTATGATCAAATGATGAGAGGACAAGTCATTTTCCAAATAACAATTTGATTTCCAGATCTGCTAATCCTCAGTTTCTTCCATTTTACAAAGTATGGTTCTTTTTCTAATTTAATAGGTCAGAATACAATGTTGATCCTATTATGTCCTTGGAATATACATTTCTAAGAATCCCAATCAATTAAATATTTATCTGTTAATTGGCTTGCTACCGTTCAGCCCTCACAAGCCCGACCTCTGAAATTTGGACTCGGACATGCATTTTATGTATTAGGTGTGTTCAAGTTTGAATTGACTTTTATACGGGCTGTGCTAGACGTGGGACAAACCTTTTTATTATAAAGTTTGACAGTCCCGATCCAACCTACCTGAAGATTTCGTCAACGTACGTCATTTCATCAAAACCGTTGAAGGTAGTGTATATATATATATATATAATTTGTGTTGGCAATTCCTTGATTTAGGTTTGAATAATGAATCTAAATTATCTAATTAAAGATGATATTCGTTAAGAGAGTGACCGATACTGTCCTATAAGCTATTGACCATTGGGACCAAACTCTACTATAACCAGCTACAGAAGCAAACTCTTGATTGTCCCTTGTTGTCTTTTTTTTTTAAATTTATGTGGTTTATTAAATTTAAATCCAATTAACTAGTAATTAAACTCTTTTATCAACTAATTTATATTATATTTTTCACTAAAATTCTACATGCTGCCTATTTTAAGTATTATGACGTAATATATAAAATTATTTGAATCTTATATTAAATTTCTTTTATAGTTTAAATAAGGATAAACATATAAAATAATATAATGGTAATACAAACCGTAATATAAAAAATACTAATGAAACCTAAAAAGTCACAAAATAGAGAATGGAGTTGACATTTAATTTTGCATGTTGTTTTTTAGATAATAATTTTTGCATTTTTACAAAGAAGATATATAAATTATTGTTACCCAATGTGAGATCAAAGATGGTAGCTAGGAGAAATTTTATTGTATGTAACAATTAATTAAAAGATAAATAAAATCCAAATTTGTATGGGGTTTAGTGGTTTCAATGATGCTTCAAATGCAATCCAAAACAAACGCAATCCAAAACATCACATATGTGATAGTTTTTTTTCGATGGGTTGGTTGTTATCAGTTTTTAATAATGTTATGAAAATCAAATTGGGCCGATCGGTTCGACAGATTTTATCTCAAACCGGCTATTGATCCAATCGATTTGATTAAAAAAATATGGTTTCAGAGAAAACCGGTGTTGAGAGGTTTGAATCGGAGAAAACCGAAAAACCCAATAAACCAATCAAAAAATGGTTTTCTCCTAAAAGATGACCCTTCATCTTCGTATAGGTTAAGAATCTAAAACAAAAAAAAGGCCCTATTTCGAAACACCCTCTTCACTTACCTCACGTACCACGTGTCCTCTTTCCTTCCATTATTTCTTTCTCTCCCTTTGTCTTTTTCTTTCTCCAAAAAAGCAAGTAATATGTTTTCTAATTTATTTGTCAAATTTGTATTTATTAATGGTATAGTAATCAATTTTAATTATTTTGAATCTATATTGAAAATTTACTTAGTTATGTATTAATTAGTTTTTGAAAAACATAATTTGTTGTAATATTTAATTGAATTAATTTTTTTATTTAATTATTTATTTTCTTTTTTAATTAATTATTTGATTATTTTATATGTATATTTTATTATTACAAAACTATTATAACTTAAAATTAGAAGTATGATACATCATCTGCTAACATTATGTATTAGCTTAAAATTTGAATATTAAAAATTTAGGTCATGTATTTGATGAATTTATAAGGATACTTATATTTTAAATATTATTTTTCCTAAAAAAATCCTCAATCCAAATGTATCACTGGTTAAACCACGTATCAGTAGGCTCATCGGTACCCATTTATATTTTTTTTACATAAAATCTTTTGATCTACATATGGTTGTAGATCAAATAAAGAATGACGTTTTTAATCTGCAAGACCAGTTAGGTTTAGCATAAACTTATCGAATGAACAGTTCTACTTTGCACTTTCATTATTCCATTTTCTACCTTGAGCAGTTGTATTCCTTGTTTGAAATTTTAAAGAAAAATGTTGTGTCCACCGCCAAGTATAAATTTACTGATGTGGAAGTATATAATATTAATCATAGTTAGTTAGTTAACCAGAGTTAAAAGCAGAATGGTTAGTCAACTAACTAATGTGTTATAAATGTTATATATATATATATATATATGAGGTTTTAGGAGTTTTCTCTCTCCTATCTCAAATTTCACTGAAATCATATTTTACCCTACCGTACAACAAATGCACAGATCACGTAAACAATGTAAATAAACCGACTTACAGTTTATATGCAGCGAAAAATTTATTTACGGATTGAATCTAATCAACATGGGAAACCGGATCATTCTAATTGTCTTTCCTACGAATGTACGAATACACTGAGTACGGGCTTTATCTGTGAATTCTTCCGACGAACGAAAGTATGTTTCGTGTTTTCTCTCTGGGAGTGTTTTTCCTGATACTATGAAATCTCTACGAGTTTTTCCTGATACTATGAAATCTCTATGATCCTTTTTCATCTTTGAAATAGAGAAACCACTTCTCTATTTATAGAGAAAATCCCAACTTCCATCTATTTATAGGGTTAGTCTAAATTATACATTTGGTCCTTGTAATTTACATATAATTATAATTTAGTCCTTGCCATTCCAAAATGTCATAGGCGGACCTAAAACCAACATCTCCCACTCGCATATGACAAGACATACTTTCATTGCGATTGAACAAACATACTTCTTTCAACCCTTATTCGACGAATTCACGTGACCAGTTAACGTAACGGTTAAACCTTTGAAGCTCTGATTCATCATTCCACCTTTAGCTTAATGCGACTTTCCCCTAGTCCATTTTCCATGATCACTAGTTTTCGACTCACTTTTGATCTCACGAAAACATGCATACACACTACATACCTTTTCCACGAAAAAGTATTGAGCTCGAGTGTTATATGATTAACAAGTGACATGTTACTGAAAATGTACTTCCTCTCTATAAATAACCTTCCACCATATATCCAATGTTTATCTGAAAGGTCCTTGTATGGCCGTTCATTGCTAACGCAGCCTAGTTTGGGGTTCCAATCAAGATAATCATTAGACATACCCTTCTTGTTATTTATAAGAGTCCTTAAGGGTGAATTGAAACTTATTGTTTCATTTAGGTCTCACATTAGGAAAGTTGAGATCAATTTTCTTCTTTCCATCCCTTGGTTGGCTTTTACACATATTACTAAAATATGCCATAGTGTTAATCCACTTAGGACGTATGTTTTATCAACACTATACGAAAGCATTCAGTATCTAAATACAACTCATGCATCATTACCTCCAGTCCACATTTAACCTTTCATAGGACAACTTCCGGTATAAACGAAATTATGATATTACAATTATCACATATGAAGTTTCTCACATCTCCATCTATACTTTTACCTATGAACACACCACTTATAGTAAAAGATTCATATATGTGAGTAGATGCATTTCGTCAACATACTGAACTATACTCAATAGCTCTATGTGTATCGTTTTAAATAGTGAATGAATTTGAACATAACAAATAACTCACATTCTATTCCAATAGAATTTACCAAAGTTATTACAATAATTCAAAAACAACAACATGTTCCTATAACCTACGAAGGCCAAATTCCAAAATGTGTTTACTAAAAATATTTGGTGCTATTGGCTTCGTTAGCGAATCTACAATCATATCTCCGGTTGGAACATACACTAAACTTATTTCACCCTATGCTACTTGGTCTTTAACAAAATGATATTTTATATCGATATGCTTGCTTTTTCCATGATAACAAGATTCTTAGAATAAGCTATCGATGCAGTGTTGTAAGAATAGATAGTAGTACATTTCCCTTTAGGCAATAGATCCAAAAGATCTATGAAGCATTTTAACCAAACTGCTTCTTGTACTGCCGCTGCTGCAGGTACATATTCCGACTCCATAGTCGATAATGCCACGCAAGTTTGTTTCTTGCTACACCAAGAAATTGCACCATTTCCTAGAGTGAAAATATACCCAGACGTGGACTTCCTCTCACCTTTATCAGTTCCATGATCAACATCTGTGTATCCCTTTAACTACATATCCTTTCCTTGGTAACAAAGGGAATAATTTGAAGTCCCCTTCAAATATCTTAATATCCTTTTTACTGCTACCCAATGCTTCAAACCTGGATTTGCCTGATATTGGCTTGCGAGACCAACCGCAAAACCTATATCAGGTCATGTACAAATCATAGCATACATCAAGCTACCAATTGCACACCTATAAGGAATTCTCTCCATCCTTTTAGTCTCTTCTGGAGTAGTGGGATACATACTTGTATTCAGTTCCATACCTTTAGCAATAGGGGTTGGATCAGAATCACAGTGAGCCATACCAAAACGTTCTAAGATCTTATTCATATACGTCTCTTGTGAAAGAGCCAATAATCTCTTAGATTGATCTCTTAAGATTTTAACCCTAAAAATATAATTGGCTTCTCCTAGATCCTTCATCTCAAAATTAGAACACAACCATGTCTTACTTTCTTGAGTAAGGAAATGTCATTTCCTACTAACAAAATATAGTCAACGTATAATGTTAGAATGACAAACTTCCCTCCGTTTTCACGCTTAATGTAGACACATGAGTCTGCATTAATCACCTTAAATTGCATTGATATAATCGCTTCATAGAAACGAAAATACCATTGTCTTGAAGACTGTTTAAGGCCATAAATTGATCTTATCAACTTACAAACCTTATGTTCTTGGCCCTGGACAACAAAATCTTCAGGTTGAACCATATAGATTTCTTCATTCAGTTCACCATTTAAGAACGCAGTCTTTACATCGATTTGATGTAATTCAAGGTCCATACATGCTACAAAAGCAAGTACTATTCTAATAGACGCAAAACGGACAACAGGTGAAAAAGTCTTCTAATAGTCAATTCCTTCCTACTATGTGAACCCCTTCGCAACCAACCGACACTTAGTCTGGATAGATTTCTCATCCACTGATCGCTTAATAGTATGTACCCACTTATTCCTAATGGCTTTACACCCTTTGGGTAGATCAACTAGTTCCTAAACTTTGTTAACCCTCATTGACTCCATCTCACTTTTCATTGCTTTTATCCATTCTTCCTTTGCTGGAGATGCCAATAACTCTCTCATGTTAGTAGGAATGTCTTCAATTTGAGCTATGATCGAGAAAACTTCACTATCAACTAAATGACGACGTCGCGGAACATTTCCTTTTTTTGATCGTCTCAGAGGTTCTGCTTCTTGATAAACAAATCTCATATATTCATTAAGATTTTGGGCAGAACTCCCACTAGGATCTATATCCATATTCACACTTGAATTTTGAACAAGACTCCCACTCAAATCAAGATTACTCAAGTCAGGGTCAAGATTACTCAAATCCGCTTGTGAAGGTTGAAAAACATCATTCTCCTCCCTCTCCCTTACATCTTCAACTTCATTCCTCCCACTCGGATTGAGTAATCCTGAAGTTTTAGACTCTTGAGTTTCAAAGGATGTGAATTCTTTATCCACATCTCCCAGCTTAGGAAATTCATTCTCTAAGAATGTGACATCTCGTGACTCAAATTCTGTTATTTGACCATTTTCATTCTCTCCCACTAGAACATATTCTTTTAAGAGATAAGGATATCTTATAAAGATACCTTTCTTGCCTTTAGGGCCTAGCTTGCCATGCTTGCTAGATGTGTCATGAACATAGGAAGCACATCTCCATGGTCGTAAATGGTTCAAATTAGGCTTTGGGCTCGTCCATAACTCATAAGCCATGGTTTCAACGGATTTAGAAGGTACTCTATTGAGTACATATGTGGTAGTCAACAATGCATCTCCCCAAAAGGAGATAGGCAAATTTGCTTCAGCTATCATAGACCTCACCATCTCTAAGAGGCTTCAATTTCTTCTCTCGCAACTCCATTTTGTTATGGAGTTCTTAGTATGGACAACTGATGTTCAATACCTCTTTCATCACATAAAACTTTAAATTCCTCAGAGAGGTACTCTCTTCCCCGATTGGTCCTTAAAGCTTTGATTCTCTTCTCTAGTTGATTTTCAACCAGAGCTATAAATCATTTGAAACATGCTAATGCTTCAGATTTATGTGCAATCAAATAGACATGACCATACCTCGTATAGTCATCTATGAATGTAATGAAATAATACACACCATGCCTTGCCCTAACATTCATTGGGCCACAGATGTCAGAATGGATTAATTGCAATGGTTGGTTAGCTCGCGTAGCTTTACCAAATGGTTTTCTTGTCATTTTTCCTTTTAAGCAGCTGTCACAAGTTGGGAGATCTACTTTTGATAGATTAGCCAACAAACCTGCTTTGGCCAATCGTACTAAACGATGTTGACCGATGTGACAAAGTCGCGCATGCAACATTTTTGAAATGTTAACATTATCCATAAACGAGTTAACAGAAAAGGAAAAACTATTATGACACATATAATTAGGATCCAAATCCAACACAATAAAACCATCCAACAAATGTCCACCACCAAAGTAGATATTGTTCATAAAGAGACTAAAATTGTTCAATTCAAAAGATAACATGAATCCTAAATTCATGAGGGCAGAAAAAGATATCAAGTTCCTTCGAATTCCTGGAGCATAGAGGACATCTTCAAGAAATAATGGACGACCACCATTTAGGACCAGTTGATGATAGCCAATCCCTAAGACTTCCTCTTTAAAGTTGTTTCCCATGTATATCCACCTAGTTCCCCGTGGAACACTGCAGAACTCTACAAAGGAAACTCGTTCCATTGTTACATGGTCTGTGGCTCCTGAGTGTAAGCGCCGGAATTTTCCAGGAAAAAAAAGAAGAGACTTAAGCCATATGACTGTAACTACAGTCGTACGACTGTAATAGAAAATTATAGTCATACGATTGTAGGATCACAGCAAGTGCAGCAGCCCATACCGAGAAAGAGAAAAAAGGAAGCGTGATTTGAGGGGCATTTAATGCCTCCTGCAGCCGAAAAACAAAAGGGGGGATGGTTAGAAAAAAAAAAGAAAGAAGGAAGAGAAAAAAGGAGAAGAAAAGAAGGAAAAAGGAGAGAAGAAAAAACCCAACCTAAGCATCATCTTCTTCTCCTCTTTTTCTTTTGATTCTGGTGTTGTAAAGTTTAAAACCGGATAGAAATCATAGGTTAAGAACTTGACACACTAAACGTAATCAATTCCAGAACCTAAACTCACTCAAATCCGTAACTCTTAGAGATTTTTGGACCTATTTTGGAACCTTGACATACAAAGGAGGAGGAGCAATTTGGAGCAGATTCAAGGCGTTGTCTGCACCAAATCCATGATGGATCTGCGCTACAAGGGTAAATACACCTAAAACTAGTGTTTTGCTTTATCTTTTGTGTGTTGTGGTTTGATTTCGTGCATAAAATCAATTTTTCTGCTTTACTGTTTCTGGGTAGGATGAACAGACGTACGTCTGTAATTATAGTCACACGACTATAATTACAGTCGTACGACTGTTCTCAACTTCTACGACCATCCTCTTTCGTTTAAAATAATTTTTGACGTTTTTTCTGGGCGAAGGCGAATTACAGTGCGACTGTAATCACAGCCGTACGACTGTAATCTTCGTCCAGAAGCAGAAAATTCATAAAAATCCATAAAAAATAGAAAAATTATAAAAGTTCAAAAAAATCAGAAAATCATCGAAAATGAATTTGTTTTATGCATTCCACGACCTTAGATTTAATTTTTGAAGTTGTTGGAATTAGAACAATGCAACGATGGAGATCTGAATCTCCCAAAAACTGACCCACTTTACATGCTAAATGGAATCACAGCCGTACGACTGTAATCTTCGTCCAGAAGCTGAAAATTCATAAAAATCCATAAAAAAATAAGAAAAATTATAAAAGTTTAGAAAACTAAAAAAATCATCAAAAATGAATTTGTTTTGTGCATTCCACGACCTTAGATTTAATTTTTGAAGTTGTTGGAATTAGAACAATGCAACGACGGAGATCCGAATCTCCCGAAAACCGACCCACTTTACATGCTAAATGGAAGTAAACTGGAAAAAGGAAATGTTTTCAAAATGTATTTTCTCATGAAACAAAAACACAGGAACGTTTCAAAACCATTTTCCAAGTCTAGCCGGGCGAACTAGCTGAGTTCACCCGACTACCCCCTAAATGCATGTCCCCAAATCTCTCATTTCCCCGTTTTGTCTATTTGAGTCCAACTTGTTGCATATATCTGTGCTAACCTTTGTTTTGCAGGATTTGGTTTATTTATTTTTATTTGTTTATTTTAATTTTAATTCATTAGATATTCATGTAAAATAGGCGATTATACCCCGATCCCCAAATTATACAAATGTATCCCCTAAGATAGTTTATTTGTGATTCAATTGGGTTGTAATAATTTATTTATTTGCTGCTTTTTATTTGTGTGTACGCTGCATGATTAAATCAATAAAAATTCACTTTAGAAAAATAAAATGCTATCAATGAACATTGGCCAAATTTACTTTGATTAGATATGAAATAAGGGACTTGTCCGGACCTAGATCTCTGGAAAGTGTAGCGGCCCTCGTCCGGTTCAGCTACGCTGTAATTTCCCGGTTGAGTTGAGCCGGGTGGCGACTCTTACACTCTCTATCGAGACTTAGTTCTCGATTCTTTTACGAAATAATTTAATTTTCCAAAACCAAATTTTCATTACAAAAACCCCCCGCGAAGGAGGGTTGCCCGATATCGAGGCTCCCTTCCGAGGGAGGAATCCATCGTCCGCTCACAGTGGCGACTCTGCTGGGGATTTCTCATAAAAGTTTTCTCAAAACTTAAAAGAATTTGACAAGCATTGAAAAATGTCTAATCAAAATAAGGTGGATGATTCTTGCATGGTATTTTATCTTGCATTTTATTTAGACATACTTGCATTAGGTTAAGTATCCAAATTTCAGCTCGGTGAATTGTTGAAGTGTCACCTTTGTTCCTCATGGTCTTAGGGGCATGGATACGAAACACAACCCATAGCCTCGTACATACCCCTTCGTTCAGACCCTTGAGTGGGGAGAAGTGAGGAGTATATTTTGCTATTGGGACCTTGATTTTATCCCGACTTGGACCAAACTCATGTAGGCAACCTTAGTTGGATTCCCTTAAGATACCAAAACAAATTGCATGAATGTTACAATTACGCCTTTGTCATCCCCGGTTGATGGTCGAAGTGAACCCTTCCTAGGACTCGGTTAGAATTTTCTCAAAAATTGACCACGATTGGAGGAATCAGGTTGGAGGAATACGCTTTGTGTGTTATGTGCTACGTGTTTCTCATTCCTTCACAGCATACCATCATCAACATGTTGGGATTTTTCACCGGAAATTACCCGATTAAATGCGGAAGAACGCGGTAATCTCCTCAAATCCGTGCCCAGGAGCAATTGAAATGGAAATTGCAAAACATAAAATTTTTCCAACAAGAGATAAATCTCTTACCCGGATTATCTCTTCAAGAGATGGATGCAGACTGCAGGAATCAAAATAGACTCCCTCCTCGTTCACGTACACGAATGCCTCTCAAACACAACCCATGCTAGCATCGGAAAATCACGAACTCTGGAGAGGGAGAGGATGAGAATTTCGGATACAGTGGCTTAGTCCTTTCTTGGTCGAAATACCTAGGGTTATTTTAACCCTAGGTGGCCGAAATTCTCCTTAAGAATTTCGGCCTATGTTGGCTCACTTTGTGTGGGCTTCACTTTTTCTCTTGAGGCCCAAATCTATTTTAATTTATTTGGTTTAAATTAATTTCAAGCCCAACTTTAATTTTAACATGCATATAATATATTACACCATGTAACATATTATTTACATTTAATTAAAATTGGTTTGACTAATTAATTTAATCCACAAAATTAAAATTAGATCTTCACAAAATAAATTCATATGTAAACCTATACATATGAATATTTCCACCTGGAAAATAATCTCATAAATTAATCCAATTAATTATGAGAAAGCCAATCAAATATTAATCTTATTATTATGATCAATCCAATTGATCTTTATAATATAATTAATATAATCCTCTCTCTCCATAGTGTATACTCCAAGTATACATGTGATTCCTTAAGTCTATGTTCAGTCGCTCAGTGTGTACGATCCCGTGGGCCCATCTTTATGTTGGCAGTGGGCCTGTGGCCCACAGACTACAGTTGGGCTCTAGCAAGCCACTGCAGCCCCCAATTAAGATGGAGATGGCAGTCCAACTGTATTCATAACCCTGTAGTTTGAACTTGTATATCCCATGTCATTGATATCGGTGTCCAACACAGAGGCATGGATTGATCACCCTCTTTTATGTCCGGACATTTACTCGATCCCGAATGTACTGATGCTCACAAATAAGTTCCAACTTGTTTGGGTGTGGCCACACTCTTATCAGTCACATCCATCAACAGGCTGGTGATATCTTCTCAGTGGACTACTGAGTGACAAATCCCTTCTGCATATCCATAGCATTGCCATGCTAAGTGACATACCCGAAAGCACCCATACTTGGCACCCTATTACAGGCCCTTTAGGCATACCCCTAATTATGCGACCTTGCGTGCAACACCATCATATGGTCAGGTCATAGAATCCATACAAGTACTACACGAGAATCACTTATGATACAATACCATATGGATTTCTCGTTTAGTGGATCTATCCAGTACCATGCCCTTTTTACATGTACCCATTAACTTGGTTGACACCCTATGTCCAATGACCGGTAAGACACCGCCATACAATCAGGTTAATGATATTCTCTAGTCCCATCCATTCCCATGACTGGAATAGACTACGGATCTCTATATGGTCATATCGTTTACCCTATCCATGGTCTTACTGCCAGGTGCATGACACTTGTCATCATGGATATGGATATGTCCATTGGATACTTCATTTAAGATATTGCACAAGATATATATAATAAATGAATTAATGCCTTTATTAATAACACAAAATATGTATAATACATAAATCCAATAAATATATAATACAAATACAAGGTCCAATGCCTCGGGACTAGGGCATATCTAACACAACATTTCCCACGAACATGACATGTTACACGCAAAGCATTTGTATGATACTAACTCACATATTTTGTACAACCACTTACTTTTTTTTTCGTGTGTGAAAACATTAATCACCCGTGTGACATTCATACTAACCATTCCTTTTACAACCATAACATTATATTTGTGTGCTAACATTTTCACAAAGCATACACGACATCATCATGTATGTCATGCATACTAACCACGTTTTTGTGCAGCCATTTGAATTTTGTGTGACAGAAGCATTCATGTCATCTCATCTCATTTAAATTAAGGACGTTTCGAGGATGCCCATCACGGTCATTTCATTTCATAACATATCGGGAGTCCCAAAACTACCTGTGTTCTGCCCATGCACCAGACTGCACTCGGCCATTTCACTAGACCATTTCATTCAATAGAGGACCACAATGGTCTTAGGTCTATTTTCATGTGGCAGGTCATATGATGTCATTACATGGCATCATACTCATTCATCATAATTGTCACGATGAAGCCAGAGTCCTGCTTGCACATCATGGTCCACATCAGATCATTTCATGACATTGTGAAATCATTCAAGGTACTCCTCGTGTGCCGAATTAGTACACATATAGGGGCATTTCATAACATTATCAAATCACACAAGGTGTTCCACAAACATTGCACCCTTGTCCATGTCCCGAGTTATATGTGACTTTTCTATAACATCATCTCATATCACATGCCTCAAAAGCATCAGAACTCTATCTGTGGGACAGCTCCTATGTGACCATTTCATGTCATATCATTAACCTACGAAGCGTTGAAACTTTGTCCATGTGTTGGCACACATGCGACCATTTCATGACATCCACCGGGTGCCCTAAAAAAGCCAAACCCTTGTCCATGTGACGGTTCATACGCGACATTCTTGCATTATCATTTGCATGGCATTGGGTATTCTTGGAACGTCTAAAATAAAAAGAATAAAAACAAAGGAAGTCATCCTCACTATCTCATGATGCACATCTCACTCATCCGTCAAATGTTTAAGTGCTCCACAAGCACCGAAAAATTCATCTCATGCACTTAGTCATTTAGGTGTTCCAGGAACGCCGGAAATTTCATCAAACCCTTTAGGCATCCCGCAAGCATTGGAAACCTATTTCATGTATTGATGTTCCGCGAACATCGAAAAATATCATCTCATATCACGAAAATCCAAGGTGCTCTCCGAATACCGAAATTATGTCCATACCCTATGTGCATGCATGCATCCATAACATAAAATTCCCTCACAAGTATCATCTTACTTCGATCCATGGACACCCTGCATGTCATTTTATCCATGTGGTGTATATTTATACGCCATGCCTTACTTTAACATACAGCCTCATCAACAACATTCATTGTATTTGCACGTTTCCATTCTTAGCTTTGCGTATGCTTGGCTGGTTTGGAATTGCATAAGATGACATGGCATTGCATGACATCACATATGTAATTCATCATTCATACATATACATATCCCATCATGCATTCATGCCTACATCATCCGTGATTTGGTATTCTTCATACGCATGCGCCCTTCAATGCTAACAAGTGTTCTTATTAGGGGGGAAAGGGGAAGAATCTCGAGAATGACCAACCCAATGAACTTCAACACCATAACAGATGTCATGGATGATTATGTCACTTCATCACGGTTTCGAAAGGCGGTCAAGGTGGAAGCGGCAGCAATGCTGAAGGAAATGCTAGGGGGTGATCTTGACAGGGTAGAAAGACTGACGGCAAGGTGCACCGAATTGGAAGCACAAGTGGCAGAGCTTAAAGGAAAAATAAAAAGTATGGTGAGCACATACTCGGAGCCATTTGCTAACCCAGATCAATGATCCTTACAAATCACAATCCAAAATGCTATTGGCCTTGCCCCAAAGTTTGAACTTGAGCAGTAAGCATAACACCTAAACTGTTCCAAGCTAAGGGCTATTGCTAAAATTCAACGTCAAACTCCAAAATGAAGCTTCAAGCCTAATTCCATACCCAAGAAAGTACCCTGTACCAAAACCTCGAAGCTAAAATTCCAAACTCATCGAAAACACCAACCCATAAGAAATTCAAATGACCTTAATCACCTACCATGTAGTAAAACTCTGAAGCAGTTCTTGGTTGTAGTGTATGCATAATCTTGTTTGTATGACATTCATATGCACATGACATCACGCATGCACTGTTCATCCATAAGGGATATTAAACACACATGACAGGCACGAATTTGAATGCAGTAAGAAAACCAAGAGGTGGCCGTGACTTGGATTTTGTTCCTTAAAAAAAAGATCAATACAGACAGAAGAGTCTTTCTCTCTCATGCATGGCTACTACAGCTAACAATGGAACGTCTAACCATCCCAATTTCCATCACCATCAGGTTTTTTGCACCCTTCCTGTGAAAGATTTGGACTTTCTTATTTTCAAACAACCTGTGAAGAATTTGGGCCTTCTTGTTTTCAGACTCAAAGCACTTCCCTTCTTGACCTTTATCCGTACCTTTAACACCTTTTCTGTTTATATATAAGGCACGAACATTTGTTCGATGAACTACCCCTTTCATCTTCCCTCTTGAACTGATTCTGTGAAACCTTATTCTCTACCGCCAATGGCTTCTAACAGGAAATTAAACCCTAATGCTGCCCCATATCACATTCCTCTATGTCATCTCATCACCAGAAAGGTGATGGAGCAAGTGGTCATGGCATTGTTTCAATCGGTCTTCGTTTATCATTAACCTGTACCAGATTGGGAATACCTATTTATCCCGTGACACTCCTATTCAATCCAAACTCCTAGGCTAATTGTTTTGTACCTTTGGACTGCGAGAAGGGTTTTCATTCCATGGTAGAGAGAAGATTTGAATATAAGTCTGCTTCAAGTGAGCTGGATAAGGAAAAGCAGAAGTTACCCAAGAACTTGACTATTGAAAGGGCAAAGTTGAACAAGAAAAAGATTGAAGTCAACTTTGATGGGAAGACAAGCCTGATGATCAGAAATATACCCAATTCCTTATACCTTCCTATTGTTTTCAAAAACAAAGTGAATAAAGGTTATGCATTTGTAAATTTCACAAATCCAAAAGCTATATGCAAGTTCCAGCTAGTAGTTCACAATGAGAGATGGCCACTTTTCTTGCCCAGTAAGATATGCACTATAGCCTATGCTATACTTCAGAGCAAAGAGGAGCTGGTAAGGCACTTTGAGAGGTCAATATTTGAGTGTGAAACGGATGATTGTTTACTAACAATGTTCATTTCATCAAGGGACAGTTCAAGGGTTCGGTTGAGCAAAAGGTGATAAGGAGAAAGTGGAGATTGACACTTAGTCCCTTTCAGGCTGGAAAAAACCCTGGTGGTGCACTCATGAACTTTATCAACAGTGTTAGAGCAACCAGGTTTTACAAAGCTTTCAACAATCATGAAAGGGAGGACTTGCAAAACCTGCTGTGCTAATAGTCAGGGGAAAGTTGCATTTACCACCATTTCAAGAACTCAGTCTTCATTTGCTACGAAAGTGACTACTTACCAGTGGTTCTTTCACCTCTTAGGGATGATACAACTTGCTCCGGAGTTATTGTGATTTGTGGGCATAAACAAACCAAAATTACTCAAGTCATTCTGGGTCAAGCTATACCTTGAAAGGCTAAAAGTTGTGTCCATCTTTGAGAACTGTAAGCGAATTGGAATCTGGAGTGAATTGGAAACATGCATATGGGTTCAAACTCTTGGAGGATCTAGTGGGTAATTAATTGATTCAGTTCAATGCTCAGTTGTACACTTTGATAGATGTTAGCATCGCGTAAAAAAAACTCCAATGTGGAAAATTGAAAGGACATATTGGTAATATGGAGGAACGTTAATCAAAACCAGAGCCACACTTTGGATTTTCCTAATACATCCACATTCATTATGTCATAGATTTTTTAAATTCAGTTTTGATGTTCAATATGCATTCGTCATGTCATTGCATGTCAATGCCCACATATGGGTTACAGCACGCAGCAAACCATATCTGATGAAGTGTTTTACGTCTCAAATACAAATCTCTAATACTAGGGGCAGGTAAAAGCCAAACCACTAGATTTCATTGGCAATAATGTTCTCGTAATTTCTGATGAACATATCGAGGTACACTTTCCAATCCTCAGACAAGCTAGTGCAAAGAGATCAACTCGGACGGAATGCTTGCGCAGAATTTTTGGGCCATTCATCCCTAAAAAAATCACAAAGAGAAAATTTCCGACACGGAAAACCGAGAGGATGTATTGGTAATAAGAAGAGGGTGATGTTTGAAGTCAGAGTAATTATCAATTTCCCTATCATACTCATTCTGATGTCATCATGGTGATATTATACATGCTTGGATTTCTGGTTAGATGTTCATCTTGCATACATCGTGCCATTACATATAAACATCCATCAGTTGGTCATTGCATCCAAGGCCATGATAATACAAATGGAACTCCTGTTATAAACATCGATACCAGGTCAGAACGTTATACAATACAGAAATACAAGGTCTAATTCTTATCCTCTTGCGCGACCAGATAGACCATTACTTGGCAAAGCCTGTGATCCTGATCCACTAAGCCTAATAGCACTTCATAGCATACCACGAATAAAGTGGAAGGATGCTCGAGAGGCTCAACTTTTCCAATGACTAGATCTGTGTGATAGCCAGTCGATCAGAAAGATGTTGAGACAATCAGACTTAGTCGGCATGGCACAAAAACTTGCCTGAAATTGAGAAGAAGCGTTCGTGGGTTTAAATAGGGTAATTAGAATAAACAGAATCCAGATAAATCAGGGCCTTAGCCAAGAAAACCCCCATAGACGTGACACTGTAAATCATCTAGGCTACCACTAAGGCTAATCGTAAGCCACAAATTTCATCCCTAGACTCGCACAGATACCTAGAATAAAAATAGAAGCATCATGTCGCATACATACACTTAAATCATACATGCATCCATGCATACATGTATACGTTTAAAGTGTACACACAATTCATGCCTACATGCATCGAAAGCAATCCATGTATAGGTACTCATCGCTGTCATCAGGCCATCCTGGATCGGAATCACTCCTAAAGAAGAAATGGCCTAATCCAAGGGCACTCTCAGGGCTATAACATGTAAATCAGAATTATACGACTCTAAATCTCACGTATGAGAAATTCCTCAATTGTCAGAATTTTTGTTCACGCCAATATAACCCCGAGAAGGGTATTTCTTGCCTCTTGCAGATGTCTAAGGGCAGAACAACTGAGTCGTATTTATTCTTGATCAAAGGGGCAAAAATTTTTGTTTACAAAATTATCGATCAAGGAATAAATACGCATCCTCAATGCAACTTCAAACTAGTAGTCTCGCCTCGGGTATAGATAAACCCGGTATCAGCTTAGGTCAGATTCGTCCCTCCGAAATTCAGCAGATCCGCTGTAGGTAACATAGACCCGGTGTCAGGCCCAGATCAGCTTCATCTTCGAAATTCAGCAGATCTGCCGCGGGTAACATAAACCCAGTGTCAGGCCCAGATCAGTTTCATCTCTAAAATTCAGCAGATCTGCCACGGGTAACATAGACCCGGTGTCAGGCCCAGATCAGCTTCACTTCTGAAATTCAGTAGATCCACCATGGGTAACATAGACCCATTGTCAGGCCCAGATCAGCTTCACCTCCGAAATTAAGTAGATCCACCGTGGGTAACATAGACCCTGTGTCAGGCCCAGATCAGCTCTACCTTAAAAATTTAGCAGATCCACCGTGGGTAACATAGACCCTGTGTCAGGCTCAGATCAGCTCCACCTCAGAAATTCAGCAGATCTACCTTGGGTAATATAGACCAGGTGTCAGGCCCAGATCAGCTCCACCTCAAAAATTCAGCAGATCTACCTCGGGTAATATAGACCCGGTGTCAAGCCCAGATCAGCTCCACCTCAGAAATTCAGTAAGTCCGCCTCGGGTAACATAGACCCGATGTCAGGCCTAGATCAGCCCCACCTCAAAAATTCAGTAGGTCCGCCTCGGGTAACATAGACCCGGTGTCAGGCCCAAATCAGCTTCACCTCAGCAATTTAGCAGATCCGCCGTGGGTAACATAGACCTGGTGTCAGGCCCAAATCAGCTCCACCTCAGAAACTCAGCAGATCCACCACGGGTAACAGAGACTCGGTGTCAGGCCCATAGCAGCTCCACCTCAAAAACTCAGCAGATCCGCCTCGGATATATGTAGATCCAGTATCGGCCCAGATCAGCTTTGCCTTGGGTAATGTAAACCCGGTATTGGCTTATGTCAAATTCATCATTTCAAAACTCAGCAGATCCGCCTTGACTATATGTAAATCCGGTATCAGCCCAGATCAGCCTCGCCTCGGGTAATGTAAACCCAGTATCGGCTTATGTCAGATTCGTCATTTCAGAAATTTAGCAGATCCGCCTCGAATATATGTAAATCCGGTATCAGCCCAGATCAGCCTCGCCTCGGGTAATGTAAACCCAATATCGGCTTATGGCAAATTCATCATTTCAAAACTCAGCAGATCCGCCTCGGATATATGTAAATCTGGTATCGGCCCAGATCAGCCTCGCCTCGGGTAATGAAAACCCAGTATCGGCTTATGTTAGATTCGTCATTTCAAAACTCAACTGATCCACCTTGGATATATGTAAATCTGGTATCGGCGGAGATCAGCCTCTGTCACACCCAGCCCCAACCGGCCGGAGCGTGATGGTGAGGCACTACTTTGGCGGGCGCCAAAGCCAAGGTAGCGTCTCACAAAAATAATGATAATGAATAAAGAGTCAAAAGAGAAGTACATATTTTAAGTTCTAGATTTCATACAGAAAATATTGACATTTAAAATATACAGATACATTGCTTCATATTTCAATCCAAAATAACATTTTTGGAAATAACATTCACACAAAACAAAAGTAATAAATTCATGCTCATCATGCAATGCAATACCCTAATGACGACTGACAATCCGTGGCCACTTCCGAACCTCCCCTAGCGAATAGTACCCTTCTCGGCACCTACTTCCTCTTCGCCTAAAAACAATAAAAACATTTAAAGAAAAATGAGACAAAAATCTCAATAAGCAATTGTCAACTACATAAAATAATCATACGCGAAATAGCTATATATGCATATATTTACTTTTACCAAAAATCAACTATATTTAAATAAAAGCTTAAGTAATCATTTTTATTCCAACAACATTGATTTAAAATACCAAAATCCTTGCAAAAACATCTCACAACATAAATAGAAGTAAAATTAGATTATCTCATAAAAATTCCCAAATCATAAGAAACACATATTTATTTCCAAATCATTCATTCTAAAACAAGTTGTATCCAATCTAGAGTTCATCCCCAATTGAATCAAAATCAACAATCACAATAAAGTCTATATATCTCTTACATTGCCTAATCTCGCATGGCCTTACCCAACACTTCTTTGCCATACCCGATTAGGTCTTTAAGCTGTGTACACAGGCCATATCTCTCACTAGATATGGTCTTCAAATAAAACCACCAATCTGAATCACTCTAGATGGATATCAAAACATTTCAATTCCAACATCAAAATAGAATTCATATAAAACCACTTCATATAAACCATCCTTGTCAAAATCACATTTCCGGGTTCAACAACCCCTTTTCAACACAATCTAAGACACTTTGAATTCTTCATTTTTCAAAACATAACTTACAAATATATATATATATATATATATATATATATATATATATATATATCAAGAAATAATTCTGCAATTACAGGGAAAATACATGCATATACATAATCATCACAAAAATAACTTCAAACCATCATTTAAGAACTCAATTGACAAAATCCCCAAATTTAAAAATTTCTCACCCAAGAACCCTAATTATAAAATCTGGAAATCACAAGTATGAATACCTTTATATAACTATATAAATATACTAAAAACATAAGGGTAGTTGATAATCACTTACTTGAACAAGAAAAAATTGAAATGAACCAACTAAGGATCAAGAAATCTCCCTAAATCTGCCCAGATATGAAATTGCTCCCTAGAACTCGAAATCCAATCTTCACTGTTCAGACTAAAGGCTAATGTGTCTAAAAGCTTCAGTTAAAATTTGGTGGCGATCCGACGGTTCAAACTCCAGCAATTTGCATTTTACTAAAACTGGTTAGTTTTTGGAAGTGAAAGAAGAAAGAAGAGAAAATGAAGAAGAAGAAGAAGGAAAATGGTTCACACGAAAATTTAAGCTAAATTTCACCTTTTTATAATGTAAAGATATCACTTTTGGTCCTCCTAATACTTTCCTCATTTAATTTTCTCCCCCCTTCAAAATTAGTTTTCTCTAAAACACACAAACTAATATATTTTTCCTAATTAACCACACCCAACCAAAATAAATAATACTCTAATGCTAAAATAACAATTAATATAATTAAACTTGGGGTAATAATGCTAGAAATATAGGACATGGACGTGACAATTCTCCCCTCCTAAAACAAAAATTTCGTCCTCGAAATTACACTTACCGGATGAAGTAAACAAGTGTGGATATTGTTGTCTCATATCCTCTTCTCTTTCCCAAGTTGCTTCCTCTCGCGAATGTCGATGCCACAACACCTTCACCAATGGTACTCTGTTATTCCTTAGAACTTTTTCCTCTCTTGCCAAAATTGCTATTGGTTCTTCCTTATATGTCATGTCTTGAGAAAGTTCAACTGGTTGCTCTTGGATGACATGCTTTTATCACTTTTATATCTCCGCAACATTGACACATGGAACACATTATGTATATTAGCAAGATTGTCAGGTAAATCCAAACGATATGCAACTGGTCCAATTCTCTCCACGATCTCATATGGCCCGATAAATCTTGGACTCAACTTCCCCTTTTTGCCAAAACAAAGTAAACCTTTCCATGGTGATACCTTCAAAAAAACTTTATCCTCGACATCATATTCAATTGGTCTACGCTTCAGGTCGGCATAACTCTTTTGTCTATCTTGGGCTGCCTTCAATTTTTGGTGTATGATATAAACTTTTTCCACTGTTAATTGGACTATCTCGGGTCCCAGCAACTGCCTCTCCCCAACTTCAGTCCAACATAAAGGAGTTCGACACCTTCTTCCATTCAAAGCCTCATATGGTGCCATATCAATACTTGAATGATAACTATTATTATAAGCAAACTCCATTAAGGGTAAATGCTCATCCCAACTACCTTGAAAGTTCAAAATACAAGCTCTTAGCATATCTTCCAAAGTTTGGATGGTATGTTCACTCTGCCCATCTGTTTGCGGATGGAAAGCAGTGCTAAAATTCAATCTGGTTCCCAATGCATTTTGGAAACTAGGCCAAAATCTTGATGTAAATCTGGGATCTCTGTCAGAAACGATGGTAACTGGAATGCCACGAATCCTCACAATCTCCTTAATGTACAACTGTGCCAATTTTTTGAGGGAATAAGTCACTTTCACTGGAAGAAAATGTGCTGATTTTGTCAATCTATCCACAATTATCCATATAGTGTCATAACCTTGCCGTGTACGAGGTAACCCACTGACAAAATCCATGGTAATATGTTCCCATTTCCATTCAGGAATAGCAAGCGGTTGTAGGGTACCTGCTGGTCTTTGATGTTCTGCCTTGACTTGTCGACAACTTAAACACTTACTCACATATTCAGCTATCTCTCTTTTCATCCCGTTCCACCAAAAATGCTCACGAAGATCTCTATACATCTTAGTACTTCTAGGGTGCATTGCATAAGAAGAATCATGAGCCTCTTCTAAAAGTTCTTCCTTAATGTCATTGTTGTTGGGAATACACATTCTATTTCTGAACATGATCATATCATCATCCGCTAATCTGAACTCTGTCTTTTTCCCATCTATAATCTCCTTTCTAACTTGCTCCAAAAATTCATCTCGACTTTGAGCTTCTCGGATTTTATCTTTGAAAACTGGTCTCACTTTTAGCATTGCAGTCAACACCCCTTCTTTTCCACATGTCAATTCTACATTCAAAGCTCTTAATTGAAGCAATAAAGGCATTCTTACTACTCGAATAAAGCTAAGGTTCCTAACATTTTTGCGACTTAAAGCATCAGCTATAACATTAGCTTTACCAGGATGGTATTCAATTGTCAATTCATAGTCTTTTAACAACTCTACCCATCTTCTCTGCCGCAAATTCAACTCCTTCTGTGTCATTATGTACTTCAAACTCTTATGATCAGTGAATATATGACACTTTTCACCATACAAATAATGTCTCCATATTTTCAAGGCAAATATTACAACAGCCAATTTAAGATCATGCGTTGGGTTATTCTGTTCATGTGGTCTCAATTGTCGAGGGGCATAAGCGATTACTTTGTCATTTTGCATCAACACCATTCCAAAACCTTGACCCGATGCATCACTATATATTCTATATCCTTCACCTACCACCGGCAGTGTCAACACTGGAGCACTAACAAGTCTTGACTTCAGAATATCAAAACTTTCTTGACAATCAGGTGTCCATTCGAACTTAATACCCTTCCTCAATAATCGTGTCAATGGTGAAGCTATGAGTGAGAATCCTTTTACAAATTTTCGATAATATCCAACTAATCCAAGAAAGCTCCGTATTTCACGTACAGTTGTTGGTGCCTGCCAGTTGGTTATTGCTTCCACCTTCTTAGGATCGACCATAATTCCCTTAGTTGATACGACATATCCTAAGAACTTAATTTCATGAAGCCAAAACTCACACTTACTAAATTTAGCATATAGTTGTTTCTCCCTTAGAGTCTGCAAAACTATCCTTAAGTGTTCTTTATGCTCCTCCTTACTCTTAGAATACACAAGTATATCATCGATAAACACAATCACAAATGAATCCAAGTAAGGTTTAAAGACTCGATTCATAAGGTCCATAAATGCTGCAGGTGCATTAGTTAACCCAAATGGCATAACTAAAAATTCATAGTGCCCGTATCGAGTTATAAAAGCTGTTTTCGGTGTATCTTCTTCTCTGACTCCCAATTGGTAATATCCTGTTCTTAAATCAATCTTTGAAAATGTAGTCGCCCCTTGCAATTTATCAAACAAATCATCAATTCTAGACAACGGGTACTTGTTCCGGATAGTAACCCTATTCAATTGACGGTAGTCAATACACAACCTCAATGATCCATCCTTCTTCTTTACAAACAAGACTGGAGCTCCCCAAGGAGATACACTTGGTCCTATGTACCCCTTGTCTAACAAATCTTGCAACTGCAGTTTCAATTCTCTCATTTCCGCTGGTGCCATTCTGTAAGGTGCTAGTGATATAGGAGCGATACCAGGCTGTAAGTCAATCGTAAACTCTACCTCCCTCACTGGTGGTAACCCCGGTAATTCCTCAGGAAATACATCTGGATATTCATCCAAAATCGGCATATCTTCTATGTTGGCAGGTTCTTTCTCCCTATCTACCACATATGCTAAGAAAGCCTCACTCCCTTTCCTTAACATTTTTGTGGCTGCTATAGTGGAGATTAAATTCCTATGCACTTCTCTTTCACCATAGAAAATATATTCCTCCCCACTAGCTAATACAAACCTAACTTCCTTCCTACAACAATCCACCATTGCTTGGTACTTGGACAACGAATCCATGCCTAATATCACATCAACTGTTTGAATCTCCAATGGTACTAAATCAACATGAATAGTAGACCCTCCAAACTCCAACTCACAACTAGGATATACATGAGTGCAAACTAGAGACTCTCCCATAGGCATGCTAACAGTTAAACATTCAGGCATTAACTTCAACTCCCATGTTGTTCCAGACATAAACAAAGGCGACATAAAAGAATGCATAGCACCAGGATCAATAAGTATATAAGAATCTTTTCCAAATAAAGAAATCATACCAGTAATTACTTCATTAGATGTAACAGCCTCTTGTTGAGTCATAGCATAAACACATGGTTGAGCTGAAACTCTATTATTTTGAGTGCCCTGATTCCCAGTCCTTCGTGAAGCATTGCTTGTTCCTCGTCCATTTCCTCTTCCATAACCACTATCTTGACCTCCTCTAGTGACTTGTGATCCTCGGCCTCCCCCAGATTTGTTCAGGTTAGGACAGTTAGGGCGTACATGTCCTTCTTCACCACATTCAAAACAAGTGACCCTTCTTTTAGATTCAGCTACCCTACCCGAAGGGAAATCTCTCTTCATATGCCCACTTCCTCCACATTTGAAACATTCAAAAGATCGCTTCCTACATTATCCTGAATGAAACTTCCCACACTGATTGCATTTTGGTACACTACCACTGCTAGCCATGGAAGAATGAGGTGCAGCTTGACTAGTAGTATTAGATGCTCGAGGAGTAGTATGACTCATCGAACCTCCTCTTGTATACTGAGATGATCCCCCTTTCACAGACTTGCCTTTACCAACATCCACTGACTGCTTCTGACTACTCTCGGATTCTAACTTACTTTTCAATCTTTCTTTCTGCAATGCCTTCTCTACCCAACCTCGATAATGTGTGCCTTCATACAAGCTCAGATCATTTTGGTAAAACGCATTCAAACCATCTTTAAACCTTTCACATTTAACTTCTTCAGTAGGAAACCACTCACTGGCATAACGTTACAAATCGTCAAATTTATCCACATACTCCTTCACAGTCATAGTTTCTTGTTTCAAATTAAAGAACTCATTCCTCTTGGCTTTCTGAAATGATTCAGTAAGATATTCTGTGTTGAAATCACGTTTGAACTCTTCCCATCTTATACCCTGAGGATACAATCCCCTAATTTTAGTCAACCATGAATCTGCTGCCCCATGTAATAAACCGCTAATCATCTTGACCTTATCCTCCTCCCCAATCTGCATAGTACTAAAGGCCTTTTCAGTAGCCTTTAACTAATTATCGGCTTCTTCCGACTCAATTGTTCCTTTAAAGTCAAATGCCCCACAACTCTTGGCATCTTCTATCAATTCGCTAGGTCTTCGACGTGTCCTTTGTGCTTCCATCATGGCTACAAAAGCTTCAACCAAGGTTTGGGTCTGAAGTTGCAAGATTGGTGCAACAGGTGGTCTTTCGGCTTGTGGAGCCAAAGGTGGTACATGATGTTCGGGTGGCGGTTGAGGATGGACAACAGGTGGAACTCTAGCATCAGAGGCTTCACTATCCTCCGTGCTCTCAGGACCCCAACCTAACTCTCTAAATTCTTCTCCTCTACCTCTACCCCTATTTAGAGGTGGTCGGCCACGTGGTCATCTTGGATGCATCTATATGATAACACACTATTAAAATAATATCTTAATACTTGGTATGCATAAATGTCATGTATGCAACACTTTTCACTTTATTTAATTAAGTCATATTTTAATAAATTCATTTATTCCATAAATATACCTCACAATGTCATACTTAAATCTTATACCATATATGTATATCCCTATGGATCAACCGAGCTCTGATACCAAATTGTCACACCCAGCCCCAACCGGTCGCAGCGTGACGGTGAGGCACTACTTTGGCGGGCGCCAAAGCCAAGGTAGTATCTCACAAAAATAATGATAATGAATAAAGAGTCAAAAGAGAAGTACATATTTTAAGTTCTAGATTTCATGCAAAAAATATTGACATTTAAAATATACAGATACATTGCTTCATATTTCAATCCAAAATAACATTTTTGGAAATAACGTTCATACAAAACAAAAGTAATAAATTCATGCTCATCATGCAATGCAATACCCTAGTGACGACTGACAATCCGTGGCCACTTCCGAACCTCCCCTAGCGAATAGTACCCTCCTCGGTACCTACTTCCTCTTCGCCTAAAAATAATAAAAACATTTAAAGAAAAATGAGACAAAAATCTCAATAAGCAATTGTCAACTACATAAAATAATCATACGCGAAATAGCTATATATGCATATATTTACTTTTACCAAAAGTCAACTATATTTAAATAAAAGCTTAAGTAATCATTTTTATTCCAACAACATTGATTTAAAATACCAAAATCCTTGCAAAAACATCTCACAACATAAATAGAAGTAAAATTAGATTATCTCATAAAAATTCCCAAATCATAAGAAACACATATTTATTTCCAAATCATTCATTCTAAAACAAGTTGTATCCAATCTAGAGTTCATCCCCAATTGAATCAAAATCAACAATCACAATAAAGTCTATATATCTCTTACATTGCCTAATCTCGCATGGCCTTACCCAACACTTCTTTGCCATACCCGATTAGGTCTTTAAGCTGTGTACACAGGCCATATCTCTCACTAGATATGGTCTTCAAATAAAACCACCAATCTGAATCACTCTAGATGGATATCAAAACATTTCAATTCCAACATCAAAACAGAATTCATATAAAACCACTTCATATAAACCATCCTTGTCAAAATCACATTTCCGGGTTCAACAACCCCTTTTCAACACAATCTAAGACACTTTGAATTCTTCATTTTTCAAAACATAACTTACAAATATATATATATATATATATATATATATATATATATATATATCAAGAAATAATTCTACAATTACAGGGAAAATACATGCATATACATAATCATCACAAAAATAACTTCAAACCATCATTTAAGAACTCAATTGACAAAATCCCCAAATTTAAAAATTTCTCACCCAAGAACCCTAATTATAAAATCTGGAAATCACAAGTATAAATACCTTTATATAACTATATAAATATACTAAAAACATAAGGGTAGTTGATAATCACTTACTTGAACAAGAAAAAATTGAAATGAACCAACCAAGGATCAAGAAATCTCCCTAAATCTGCCCAGATACGAAATTGCTCCCTAGAACTCGAAATCCAATCTCCACTGTTCAGACTATCTCCACTGTTCAGACTAAAGGCTAATGTGTCTAAAAGCTTCAGTTAAAATTTGGTGGCGATCCGACGGTTCAAACTCCAGCAATTTGCATTTTACTAAAACTGGTTAGTTTTGGAAGTGAAAGAAGAAA
Source organism: Euphorbia tirucalli (assembly GCA_039660915.1). Taxonomy (NCBI): domain Eukaryota; kingdom Viridiplantae; phylum Streptophyta; class Magnoliopsida; order Malpighiales; family Euphorbiaceae; genus Euphorbia; species Euphorbia tirucalli. The sequence goes on from CM077637.1 coordinate 59,756,408, forward strand.
GAAGAGAAAATGAAGAAGAAGAAGGAAAATGGTTCACACTTGTGATTTAGGGAAGTGAAAGAAGAAAAAAGAGAAAATGAAGAAGAAGAAGAAGGAAAATGGTTCACACAAAAATTTAAGCTCAATTTCACCTTTTTATAGTGTAAAGATATCACTTTTGGTCCTCCTAGTACTTTCCTCATTTAATTTTCTCCCCCCTTCAAAATTAGTTTTCTCTAAAACACACAAACTAATATATTTTTCCTAAATAACCACACCCAACCAAAATAAATAATACTCTAATGCTAAAATAACAATTAATATAATTAAACTTGGGGTAATAATGCTAGAAATATAGGACACGGATGTGACAGCCTCGCCTCGGGTAATGTAAACCCGGTATCGGCTTATGTCAGATTCATCATTTCAGAAACTCAGCAGATCCGCCTCGGATATATGTAAATCCGGTATCGGCCCAGATCAGCCTTACCTCGGGTAATGTAAACTCGATATCGGCTTATGTCAGATTCATCGTTTCAGAAACTTAGCAGATCCGCCTCGGATATATGTAGATCCGATATCGGCCCAGATCAGTTTCATCTCGGGTAATGTAAACCTGGTATCAGCTTATGTCACCCAATCAACTCAGATCATCATCTCAACAAGACTTCGACAAGTTAGGTTTGTCTTTCTTTTTCTACAGTTATCGCACTTCAATTCGCATTCTCAAATTCATCACCGCAGGTATTTTTAAACCTGACGTCAGGTGTTGAATTCGGTCACGTGAGGGGAAGCTGTAAGCGCCGGAATTTTCCAACAAAAAAAAAGATGAGACTTGAGCCACACGATTGTAACTACAGTCGTGCGACTGTATTTATAGTCGTACAACTGTAATCGAAAATTACAGTCGTACGACTGTAGAATCGCAGCAGGTGCAGCAGCCCATACCGCGAAAGAGAAAAAAGGAAGCGTGATTTGAGGGGCATTTAATGCCTCCTACAGTCGAAAAACAAAAGGGGGGATGGTTAGGGAAAAAAAAAAGAAAGAAGGAAGAGAAAAAAGGAGAAGAAAAGAAGGAAAAAGGAGAGAAGAAAAAACCCAACCGAAGCATCATCTTCTTCTCCTCTTTTTCTTTTGATTCTGGTGTTGTAAAGTTTAAAACCGGATAGAAATCATAGGTTAAGAACTTGACACACCAAACGTAATCAATTCCAGACCCTAAACTCACTCAAATGCGTAACACTTAGAGATTTTTGGACTTATTTTGGAACCTTGACATACAAAGGAGGAGGAGCAATTTAGAGCCGATTCAAGGTGTTTTTAGGACCAAATCGACGGTGGATCTACTCTACAAGGGTAAATACACCTAAAAATAGTGTTTTGCTTCATCTTTTGTGTGTTTTGGTTTGATTTCGTGCATAGAATCAATTTTTCTGCTTTGCTGTTTTTGGGTAGGATGAACAGACGTACATTTGTAATTATAGTCGCACGACTATAATTACAGTCGTACGACTGTTCTCAACTCCTACGACCATCCTCTTTCATTTAAAATAATTTTTGACATTTTTTCTAGGCAAAGGTGAATTACAGCCGCACAACTGTAGTTACAGCCGCACCACTGTAGTTACAGCCGCACGACTATAATTACAGCCGCACGACTGTAGCTATAGTCGCACGGCTGTAATCACAGTCGTACGATTGTAATTTTCATCCAAAAGCAGAAAATTCATAAAAATCCATGAAAAATCAGAAAAATTAACAAAGTTTAGAAAAATCAGAAAATCATCAAAAAAGAATTTGTTTTGTGCATTCCACGACCTTAGATTTAAGTTTTGAAGTTGTTGGAATTAGAACAATGCAACGACGGAGATCCGAATCTCCCAAAAACCGACCCACTTTACATGATAAATGGAAGTAAACCGGAAAAAGGAAATGTTTTCAAAATGTATTTTCTTATGAAACAAAAACACAGGAATGTGTCAAAACCGTTTTCTAGGTCTAGTCCGGTGAACTAGCCAAGTTTACCCGACTACGCCCTGAATGCATGTCCCCAAATCTCTCATTTCCCCGTTATGTCTATTTGAGTCCAACTTATTGCATATATCTATGCTAACCTTTGTTTTGCAGGGTTTGGTTTATTTATTTTTATCTGTTTATTTTAATTTTAATTCTTTAGATACTCGTGTAAAATAGGCGATTGTACCTCGATCCCCAAATTATACAAATGTATCCCCTATGATAGTTTATTTGTGATTCGATTGGGTTGTAATAATTTATTTATTTACTGCTTTTTATTTGCGTGTACGCTGCATGATTAAATCAATAAAAATTCACTTTAGAAAAATAAAATGCTATCAGTGAACATTGGCCAAATTTACTTTGATTAGACATGAAATAAGGGACTTGTCCGGACTTAGATCTCTGGAAAGTGTAGCGGCCCTCGTACGTTTCAGCTACACTATAATTTTCCTGTTAAGCTGAGCCGGGTGGCAACTCTTATAGTCTCGATTCTTTTGCGAAATAATTTAATTTTCCAAAACCAAATTTTCTTTACAAAAACCCCAGCGAGGGAGGGTTGCTCGATATCGAGGCTCCCTTTTGAGGGAGGAATCCGTCGTCTGCTCACACTGAGCCTATAATCTACAAAGGATGAGATTCAGTTAGGAACACAGAACTTGATACAAATGTATAACACTTATACAATTCGGTGACATTTACCTTAGGAGCTTTGCAATCTCTTGCAAAATGCCCCTTCTGTCTGCAGTTGTAACATCTCACCCTAGAAATGTTAACTTCCTTCTTGCCCTTCTTTTGAACCGAAACACTGCCCTCCATTCCCTTTTCCTTCTTCTTAAAGAACCTCTTATTCTTCCCCTTGGTCTTTTGACCATAACTCGAACTAGCCATGTGAACTTCAGATTTCACATTAAGAGAAGCCAAGCGGCCCTCTTCCAGCTTAAGATGACGAACTGCATCATCAAAGGTCTTAATGTCGTTGGCATAAGTAAGGTGCAACTTCATATGCTCCCACCCATTCGGCAGAGAATGTATCACAGCTTGAACTTTTTGTTCCTCGGTCAACTTATGACCAACATTATGAAGCTCAGGTATCATGTTAGATATTTCCCTTAAATGCTTCTTCATTGTATGGCCAGCTCTTTTCTTATAAGTATCAAACTTGATACTTAAAGAATGAAGTTTTGTTAAGGAGACACCTCCAAAGTTCTCCTTAAGAGCATCCCACAGTTCTTTAACTGTGTTATAGACGCAAAACCTTTTCACGATGTCATCATCCATTGCACTAAGCATGATGATGCGGACAAACGAGTTCTTCCTTTTCCAGATTTGATAAGTCTCAAGGTCCCTTCTTGCTTGAGCGGTGTTACCCTCTTCAGGAGGAACCATTATTCTCTCCAGGGTGTCCAGAGCCTCTTGCTCTTCAATTATGTATTGGAATTCCATTGCCCAAACCTCATAATTGTCACCGTTCAAACGAAGATCCTTATTTAGCTCAACAACTATTAATTTCGAAGTAGCCATTGAAAAATTCTAAAGACAAAGTAGCACTAATAAGTAAGCGAAACACCATATTTATTATAAGATCATTTAAAACTAAAAATAGTGTTTGGTTCACGTAAAATCGAACACTATGCGTAATGAATAGAGTCACCATTTACATGGGCTAAGACAAACCTATATAAAACTAATGAACAACTAAAACAACTAACCAAAATAACAATGTTTAACGAATAAACATTTATTATACCATATAAAAAAATATCCAACATTTAATCAAAATTACAACCACAAAAAAAAAAATATCGCAAAGCCATTCAATACAAAATTGAAAAATGAAATCAGCAAGAGAAAGAGTGGAAACTGAAGAGCTCAATCTTCATTTCAAGCCCAATACTCCAGATTATGGTAATTTTCTAGAGTCATTGGGTCATCCTCGACACTAGTGTCGATTTCTTTCTCTTCCTCTAGTTCAACAATTTCAATTTCTTTAGAGGTGATTGGGATCATCTCTACGAACTTATAGTAAAGATCCAAAGGCATGTTCTCAACACCTTCAAAAGCAGCATCCAAACAAGGGCGGCGAACCAATTTGTTACTTCTGAGTAGCATGGTTCTAGGATTATGAGATAACTTTGCTCCCGTTTCAGCCAAGTTCAACACAATTACTTTGCATTGGGACTTATAATCTTGTTCAGGAACTAATCCTTCAATGGAGTCCACCAATTCGTCAAATTTAGAGTTTTCTCCATACCAGAATTTATTAAAATGCTTTTCACGAAAGCCTTTTTTGTAAATTTTAACATTTTAAATTGATCAGTACCAGAGAAAAATCCTCCTTTCCAGACAAGCTCTTGGATTTCTCGGTTTAACGCATTAAACCTTTCCATAACTCCAACAATATCCTCCCTTTCCAACGGATTAGAGAAAAGCTCATCTTCAAGTCTTTGTATTGTCCTTGTCTTCTCCTGAGACTAGATCACTCTTGCCGTTTTCATGAAAGTTGCCATTTCTATAACACATATAGAAATAACAAAAACTTATCAATGATCAACAATAAATAGTATATAAATAAACAATGAATATACTGAATTTTTATTGAAATTTTTAAACATAAATAAAGCATTTATACACAATAAATACTATTAAAATTTAGTTTAAAATTGAATTAAAATATCAAATGAATTTCAAAAATTCATCAAAATATACCAAAAATTCAAGAAAAATGTAAATTTTAATTCTGGGAAAAATTTGAAGAAATTTAGACACCAGAAATGCCCACACACACCGACACGCACCGTTGGAAGTTCCACCATGTGCCGCCACGTGCGTCCACGTGTCATCACGTGCTCTAAGAGTTTTGCTGACTCACGTGACACGTGGCGACATGTGATTGGTGCTGATATGGCCACATGCCATGTGTCATCATCTGATTGGTTCATTTGTTGACATGGCAGATGACATGACACGTACACAACTGCTCTGCCATATGTCATCACCTGATTAGTCCACTGTGATGATGTGGCAGATGATGTGACATGCTGACGTGGCACATACACAACTGCTCTGCCATGTGTCATCACGCTATTTGTCCACGTGTCTACCACGTGTGTAATTTGACCGTTTTAAAGGTGGTTATGCCTTGATACATGGCAACACATGATTGGTTTGACTTATTCAACTGTTGAAAAACTGCCCAATCCCATTGCACCACGTGTCCCTCAACTCTAACTTCCCTCAACTGCTTTGGAAACCAACTCCAGCCGCAGTGGTGGCACGTGAGGTCCATGCGCTACCTTCCGGGGCTCTATTGGCCGTGAAATTTAAGATTCTGACTCGATTTTTTGCGCTAATTTCAGTGGTGTGATCAGATTTTAGAAAATTTAACAAAAAATTTTGACACTTTATACTGTTGGATCAAATATGGTATCGTTTTGACATGGAAATCAACACAAATCCATATCAAATGAACAAAAATATATTATATTCATGGATCATCAGAAATGAAGATTTGAACATATCAATCTTTGAACCTTTTGGCTTTGATACCAATGAAATCATATTTTAACCGACCATACAATAAATGCACAGATCACGTAAACAATATAAATAAACAGACTTACAGTTTATATGAAGCGGAAAATTTGTTTACAGATTGAATCTGATCAACATGGGAAACCTGATCATTCTGGTTGCCTTTCCTATGAATGTATGAATACACTGAGTATGGGCTTTATCTGTGAATTCTTCCGACGAACGAAAGTAGTATGTTTCTTATTTTCTCTCTAGGAGTGTTTTTCCCGATACTATGGAATCTCTACGATTCTTTTTCATCTTTGAAATAGAGAAACCACTTCTCTATTTATAGAGGAAATCCCAACTTCCATCTATTTATACGGTTAGTCCAAATTACACATTTGGTCCATGTAATTTACACATAATTACAGTTTAGTCCCTATAATTCCAAAATATCATGGGCGGACCTAAAACCAACATTCACCATTGCTATTTATCTAATTTTCTAATTTTTTTTTGAGAATTTTTATCACCATTTTCCATGATAAACTAGAATTTATGAATTAATAAAAGCTAAAAGTTATTAATGGATTAATTCATATGCGAGTTACAAAAATTAGTGGTCATTTATTCTCAATTGCATCCCTCACTACTAATGCAAAATCATGTAATATCAATTTATCTTTCATATATAACGTCTATTTTTTTTCTCAATTTATTTATGTTATTTTATTTTAAAAAGTAAAAGGCGTAATGATACGTTTCATTTAGTTAGGATTATGCTTAAATTTATAGTTGTGAAAGCCTTACAAATGATTTATCTATCTCTTTATTTTTTCTTTTATCCGGTTGCTCTTTACCAACATCTTCAATCTCTACCAAAAAAAAAAAAACCTATAAGATTCAAACAAAAATATAAAAGTTATAATTTGCAACCAAAATTGTACAACATGCAATGAAAATCTTGAAGAGGGACCTCGTTGAGAGAGAGAGAGAGATAGATCAAGAGATTAGTATGTTGAAAAAAACAGCATATACATTTGATATAGTTACTGAAGGGGAAAAAGAATCATTATGCATGCAAGAATTGTAGTAATGCTTATTTATATATGAAAGATTATTGAACTACTATAATTTTATGGTTGTTATAAGCCATTAAATTATTATAGTTATTGCATACTTCTCTCTTTATTTTCATTATTTATTTTTCATAAATGACAATTAGTTTAGTAATGTCAAGAAATATCCGTTTGGTTCTGTTGTTGCTGTTAACTGATATTATTTGCTGTTGTTATTTGTTGTTTGTTGTTAATGATTGCTGGTTGTTGTTTGCTGTTTGCTAATTGATAATTAGTGTTTGGTAAAAACATGATAAATTTTTGTTATTAGGATATTAAATAACTAATTTGAAAAATTAAATAAAATAAAGTGTTTTTCGTGAAAAATAGGTTTTATCTGCTTATAGAAAACAACAGTTTTTTCTTCATAAAAAGTTATCAACAGTTGCTAGCAAAATCTAACCAAACACCTCTAAAACTATATTTTTTTTTTGGCATTAAACAGCGATCCAAACAGACTCTAAATTTCTCCATTAAATTTTAGCTTTTCTTGAATCAGAAATTATGGCTTACTTATCCTAAAAATAATTTATAAAAATTCTTAAAAACTCAATAAAATAGATAAGTACGAATGAAGAGATATGAGATAATAAAAATAAACTACCTTTGAAAGCGTAAATTAGTGAATAAGTTTAGAGACTATAACTTCAAATGTCAAAATAAATTTATTAATAGTATAAGTTACAAAATCTAATTTTATTAAGAAAAAGTTACACAGAGAAATTATAAACTATAAATTGAAAAATAAGCATTGAAAAATATTAAAAAAAATTTCATTAAAATCGAGAAAAAAAAGAGAGATAAAATCAAAGGGAAATTATACTCTCATATAAAAGAGATAACATGCTATATAAAATTTTCTTTTATTTTTTGAAAATTTATGAAATAATATACACAACTAAAAATTTAAGCATTATCCTAACTAAATGAAAAGTATCATTAATAAATTATTTCTATTACGCCTTTCACTTTTTAAAATAACCTAACATGAATAAATTGAGGAAAAAAAATAGACGTTATACATTAAAGATAAATTAATGTTACATGATTTTGTATTAGTAGTGAGAGAGGCAATTGAGAATAAATGACCACTAATTTTTATAACTCATATATGAATTGATTCATTAATAACTTTTAGCTTTTATTAATCCATAAATTCTAGTTTATCATGGAAAATGGTGATAAAAAATTCTCAAAAAATTAGAAAATTAGATAAATAGCAAGGGTGGAATTTGAGATAAGAGAGAGAAAACTCCTAAAACCTTGTTTTGCTATGTATATAGCTATTATTGGTCTTCTTTTTCATCTCTCTTTGTTTGGTCTTTTTTTTTCTTTCTTTTTTTTAATCAGTATCGTAGGGATATTATATAAATTTTTAATTGTTTTGTTTTAGCTGCAAATAATAACTTTTCTATTTTTTTATATTTTTTTTGTCATATAATAGGTGCTGAGATTTGAAAATATTGGCGATGATCAATTGAATTTGAGAAAAATATACATAATCTTATGTATTTCACAGATGTTAAAGATTATGAAATGAAGATTGAAGATGGTTACAAAATTGAATAATTTTTTGACCTTTTTGCTTTCTTTTCTTTAACAAGTCATGTAGAAAAATTAAAAATATTTTTTTTGTACAATTATAATTGCAAATCATAATTTTTGTATTTTTATATTTGTATTGTTATTCTATATGTGTTTCTTTTATGGAGATTGAAGATGGTTATCATAAATGAAATTAATAAGTTTTTCCATTAAAAAAATTATATATGTTGAACTAAAAAATAAGGCAAAATAAAATTAATACAAAATTATAATATAAGTTAAATTTAAAGTTATAAGTGTCACAAGAATAAATAAACTCCACATCTGACTATGTCTTGGTGATAAGTTCATCTCTCTTTAAATAAGAGGTTTAAAGTTTCAGTTTTCTTAATACTGAATAACGGTCCCAAATAGGCTAGTTACAGTACTGGAGAGGGGTGAATAGTACTCTATATAGAAGAAAAAATTTCGTAAACGATTTAGAAAATTCTTTTTTAATAAAACAAGTTTTACAAAAATACTGAATTAATAAAATAGTAAAACTTGCGAATATAAATTTTCTTGACCAAAAATAACAATGTCTTCAAATAATAAAGCCATTAATTTAAATTGCAAGAATTTAAATAGCAGTAAATATAAAGAGAATAGGGATAGAGAAATGAAGACACCGAAATTTATCCTGGTTCGATCCAACCGGTCTACGTCCAGTCCCCAAACCAACCGCTTGAGATTTTCCACCAACGTTTCCTTTACGGGCAGGAAATAAGCCTATGTTACTTTTTACGAGTTCTAATAACAAACTCAATACTTTTACAGACTCAGTATCAAACCTCTACTGTTACTTTTCCGAGCTATACTAGCAAACTCTTCTTGTACTTTTTAAAACTTAAACACCAAACTTATCCTGGTATTTTTCAATGCTAAAATACCAAACTTATTCCGGTATTTTTTTCAAGCTTAAATACCAATCTTCTACCGATGCTTTTTCAAAACTCAAGCACCAAACTTATCCCGGTATTTTTAAAGCTCAAATACCAAACTTATACAATCTTTGTTGATCACACTATCGACAAAATAAACCCCTTCACACAAATCCCTTGTGTGAAATACAAAACCTGAATTGTAGAATATTTAAATGAACAATAATGAAGCTTTTCTCTCTTTGAATGCCAGAAGGATTTTGTTGGGAAGACTTAAACAATTTGCTCTTAAAGTGTGAAATCTTACTTAGTGTTCCTTTCTTTCAACAATTTCAATTCTTCTATCTATATAGGCTTTGAAGAAACTCATCAGGAGGTGATAAGGTTGTTGTCTTGAGCTCACATAGGAAATATGGCCGTGGCTTTGCAAGTCCTAAAGGTAGTATGACCGTTGTAGCTCCTGAAGGAGATTGTGACAGTTGCATTTCAGCTCTTAATCAAAGATATAGCCGTTGTGTTGAGCTCCTGAAGGAGTTATGACCGTTGAAGGAAATAATAGTCGTTGCATGCAGCTCTTGAAGGTAATGTGGCTATTGGTTAAGGTCAGCTTCTGAAGAAATGATGGCAATTGTACTTTAGCTCTTGAAGCATTCCCTTCACCTTCTGATCATAATGTAGTCGTTGAAGCTTTTAAGCATTTCCTTCATTCAAGCTTTCTTTAGCTTGTAAGGCAATGTTTGTACATTTTATAGATTTGACATGTAATGAACTTATTGACCTCCTGATGTTTAAGCTTGATAAATCCTCCTTGTAATGTAGCTTCATCTTCTAATCATAATTTACTTAATAATTGATTACAAACTAACTGTAATAATATTAAGATAAACATGATTTTACTTTTTAATATATATGTCAACTTTTCATTTGTTGTTATCATTGAAACACGATTCAACACTATGTACTACACCCTTATAAAAATATAAATTATCAAAGAAAAAATAAATAAAAAATTTTAAATCATATTTATTTAAAAATTATTAAATAGATCCGCACAATGCGCGGGCTCAAAGTAAGTTGTAAGCTAAAGTTGAGTTGGAGCTTAGACTCATCAATTTGTTTTCTTCTATCATGCAGAGTTTTTATAGATTGATTTTCATGATTTTTTTACTATGTTTGTGAGTTTACAATTTTTTTTCTATTTTTTAACCATATATCTTAAACATTTGTTTTTATATTATCGTTATTCTATTTTATAATAATAAAACACATTATCTTTTCCATTTTATACTTTTTCCTCGCATAATCTTAATATTAATAATATTGATTAATTAATTTATTAAATTTTATATAATTATAGAACTACACTCCTTATTATAATTATAGATTTACACTCTAGGCATAGAGATTGTTGTTTTATTAAAAAATAAATAAAAAAATATTTTTAAAAAATATAAAATTAGGAGTAGAACTATATAAAATTATATAAAACAAAATATAAAATTAGGAACAAAACTATATAAAATTATAAATGCGAACTTTTATCTCTACCATATCTTATAGATAACATAAATAATAAATAAGTGTCATTTTAAAATAATTAACAAGATTAATAATAATGTTTATTGTTATTTTATAGATATTATATTGAACTAATAAAAAAATAACAATATATATTAAAGAGAATAAATAATATAAATATTTTTATTTTTATAACTAATATATATAAGTATAAAAATGTTGGCGCACATGTATATATTATAAAAATTTTTACTAGAATTAATTTACTTCAATTTACAAACTAAAAGATAAATATTTTCTTATAAACAAAGGTTATTTTTTACTTTTATAAACAAAAAAAATAAAGAAATGGACTAAAGATTTGGTTGAGACAAAATTTAAGAATCTTATGAATTAATTATTCTAATACATTAAAAAAACTAGCTTCTTGCCCGCGCGTTGCCCGGTGCTTTTTCTTTTTTTAAATCGTTTTTAATTTTTTTTTATATTTGTTTCCTATTACATCATGAAATAATGAATTTATTAAATAAATGAATAATATTTTTAATGAGTACGTTGTCAAAAATATGAATATTGGTACAATTTTTTCATGATTGTGCGCGTTTATTTTGTTTTGGAAGTTTCTTGCAAATTTCTCCCACGACATAACATGTACCTCTTAACCCTATACTTGTTTACTTAGGGTCATTTTATTGGAAGAAAATTCTTATGCATTTTGAAAATTAATTTATTAAAAATGTTTACTTTTTTAGAAAAAAACTTACTCTTCAATTTGAAGCATTATTACTATTTTTATTTTTGTTATTGTTTCCCTTGAACAATAATTTTTCTAATTCGCTCTTTACTGTTATTTTTCCTATAAAATTTGTAGATGGAAATAATATTATATTAGTATATTTCTAGTAAGAACTATAATGTCATTTTTTTAATAAGTTGAGATAATTTACATTTTGTAAACTATCGAATTTACTTGATAGCATTTTGTTGTCATTGCATCTTTCTGTTATCAATTTGTGGTCAGCAAAATCGAACTTTTCCTTCTATATTTCATATTCTCCCAAATCAATTTTTGTGATTTTTGTTGTTAATAGAAAAGTTATCTTGAATTTAGTTTTTATGCTTTTGTAGGTAGCAAATGAAGTGTCCACTTTGAAATTTATAATTAGGTAGATGTTTCTTTCCTCTACCTTTGCTTTGAATCTATTGCTTTGTACAATTCCTTGGATTGTGTCATTTGCAAGTGTATTCCATTAATATGATTTCAAAATATTTAGTTCAAATTACATAATACATGTATTTATACAAATATACTTTCCATATTTTATTATCAAGCAAAAGCATTTCTAAGTTCATGCTGTCATTTTTATTTTTGTTGATAGCTTTCCACATTTAAATAGTTCTTGCTTGATCTTCCATACTTCAATTCCAGGTTTGAGGTGTCAATGTAAACTGATGATTGAGCCTTTTTTTTTTTGTTGGTATATGAAATTTTAGATGTTGGAGTTCTTGATTTGTATGGCAAAACTAAATTGTACGGTTTTGCTATTCACCGTTTTTATATTTATATCAGTCTTTATTGAAATCTTATTTTAAATTTTTCAAATTTTTGAATCATTATATTTCATTCAATTTATTATTTATGATATAATTTTTAAATTCTAATATAAATCAAATTAATTTTTGGTTGTTTTGAATTATTAATTTCTTATTAATGAGGCATTTAACTCCTGTTTTTTTTTTTTTTTAATTGTACTAATACAAGCTAATTATAAAGAATTATGTTGTCATTTACGTGTATATAATAGAGTATTGATTTTTTCATGATTTTATGACCGTTATGATCTGTTATATTTTTGCACTTATTACGTAGATTTCTGTTTATGTTACCTTTTTAATTAGAACTCATTAAATTTGTAACGCATTAATTTTATTTATTTATTGCTCCTAATGGTTTATAAATGTTGATTGTTGGCCTAAATATTACGAGATTTATATAAAAAGTCTTGGAGAAAATGTGGGCAACAATAGATAAATTAAAACGTCATAGTAAGTTACAAATTTTACTTTGATAATCACAATTAGTAACTAACCAAGAATTAATCCATGAAAGAGCAAACTGAATCTTTTTGTTACATAAATAAAAAAATATCAATATTAAATTTATAATATCAAAAAGCTGAAATACCTTACCTTGATATATATTTCAATTTTAAATATTTATAGTAATGATTTGTAGTATACAAATATGATGCTTCTGCGACTCTATATTTCCTCATAAAAAGTTCATCAAATAAAATCAATATATTAATTTTCTTTTTCTTTTCATTAAAAAGAAAGAAGAAAGAAAATAAACAATCATCATGAATCAAATCAAGAAACACACTAAAATAGATAATATGAGAGATCAATAATGAGTTTACCTACTCTTATAAATTGTAGATCCTAATTGAGTTTCGACTGGGGAAGAAAACAAATAATTTGTTTGAAGAGAAAGCTTTAAAAGTAATTAATAAATGAAAAAAAAAAGAATGATGAAGGAGTGAGAATGAAAGTGTGAGTTTTATATTGTGGAGTGAAAATAAAATGCAAGCAATTCCTAGTATGAATTTTACCTATTAGTATCAATTTTAGTCGTTACTTATCCCAATCAAGTAATTGTTGTATACTTAACCTTTCAAATAATTAAGGGCAATTAAAATAGATGTTACAAATTATGGAAAATTATGCTTCTTTTAGGATTGAAAATTTAAGCAAAAAATGGGTAAAAATAGAGAAAAAAAAAGAGAATAGATAAATAGAAATCCTAGAATTTTAATATATATATATATATAGCGCAAAAACATAATCAACAAATATTAGAATATACACTATTAGAATTTTTCAATCCAGTGCATATTAGATAAAATTATTACAATGACTATAAAAGAGGATGATAAAACCTGGAAACCACACAAAAGTAAATTTTCGACCAAGATGAAGGTACAAATCACAACATCAATTGCTCTCCAAAGTTAGTACTAGAAGCTTTAAAGAGAGTGCATTTGATGCTTAAAACTTTGAAACAACAACTATAATTAACAAGAAAGCTTAGGGAAGCAAAATGTTTTAAGAGTAGAAGATAGTTTTTTAGTGTATGCAGAAATGAAAAAATTAAGAATTTTTTTATAGTGAAAATTTTAAAGTCAGTTAGAAAATTATTAAGAATATAAATTATGAAATAATTAAAATTTTGAAAGTACTATTATGATATTAATATATTTTATAAATGAATTAAATTAATAGTTATAAAGAGTGGATATATGTATATATATATATTATATTGAATAATTAGATTAAAAATTTAAAATGCTAGAAACAAAACAAATATAAATGAGATGATTTGGAAAAGTGAGAGAAACTATCTTTTTTTCTTTTTTTTTTTTTTTTTGAGTGAAAAATAGATGAATATCATTAAAAAGCCAAATCGGTAACGGAACAGAAGAGAGTAAACCAAGTTGAGCTAATTGGTGAGCAACCTGGTTGGCCTCCCGTCTAACAAAATTGAATGAAATGGAGACTAAGTAGCTAGCCAAATTCTTACAATTTTCGACAATTAAACCCATAGACGATAAGTCTTCATTATCCGTAGTTCTCAGAGCCAAAATCACACTTTGAGCATCACCCTCTTGGACAATATCCTGGATGCCTCGATCTTTTATCCAGCTTAGGGCCTCTCTGCAGGACAGGGCTTCGGCAATAGGGGGGGTATAAAAACCAGCTACAGAGGAGTACCTAGAGGCAACAAAACCTCCATTAGCATCCCGAATAATGCATCCCAAGCCTATCCTTCCAGCCACGCTATCCACCGCTGCATCGAAGTTACATTTCAGCCCCCTTTGGTTCGGACGCCAGCCAGCACGAACAGACGCAGCTTCAGACGCCAAACTTTCTTTTAATATATATATATATTGATATAAGCACTAATAAAGTGTTTCCAATTTTATAAACCCATTAATTTTGATAATTTGGTTAAGTGAATTTGGGTCGTTTTGTCAGTAGGCGGCCCAAAGCTTTGGGGTTTGGTTAATACAGACAGAAAATAGAAGCAGCCTAGTGGGGAAACTATTTTCTCTAGAAATAAACAGCAGCAAAGGGTTTTACTTCTGTGTTCTCTGCATAAAGAGAAGAGAGATGGGAGGATTAAAGGGTTTAGTGAAGAAGGGTTTGGGAGAGATGAGTTTCAACGCAGAAGGTGGAGTTATCAACTGGTTTCCCGGTCATATGGCCGCCGCCACCCGTGCAATCCGCGATCGACTCAAGCTCGCCGATCTCGTCATTGAAGTTCGCGACTCTCGTGTCTGTACATCCACTTTTATTTATATGTATATATATTCTCCCCTTTGCTGTCTCTTTTTAATTATTCAATTGTTTCTCCATTGAATAGATTCCTTTGTCCTCAGCAAATGAAGATTTACAGCCTCAACTTAAGTCTAAACGCCGTGTAATTGCTCTCAACAAGAAAGATTTAGCTAATCCTAATATAATGCATGTAATTACGCCTTCTTTTTCTTTTTCTTCCTTTCACAATTTACTATTTGATTCCTAAGGGGCATATTCATTCCACAACCATGATTCATTTTTTGCAGAAATGGATTCATTATTTTGAATCGTGTAAGCAGGATTCTATTCCAGTTAATGCCCACAGCAAGAGTTCTGTTCAGAAGGTTAGTTGCTGTCTTTCTTGTCTATGTTATGCCGTTCAACCATAAATTTCTCTTCTTTTTTCTTATAATTGATTGCAAACAAAATCAAATTCTTCTGAAATTGGAAAGCTTCTATTCATCTATGCTTAGTGATAGTTACTTTCTAATGGATTGTTTCATTTCATGCTGCTGATAGAAAATTCAGTTATTCTGTCTGTCTCCCTCTTCATTTGCTTGAGTTCTGCAACAAATGAAGTGAAGACTATTGCACCCAAATTAAAAAGTTTATTTATAACTGTCATTGTATACAATCTCATGGTTGTGGTTACTGCACATTCATTAGTAATAAATTAAAACTTAGGAAATCAAAATTTTTCAATGAAAACTC
Source organism: Euphorbia tirucalli (assembly GCA_039660915.1). NCBI lineage: Eukaryota > Viridiplantae > Streptophyta > Magnoliopsida > Malpighiales > Euphorbiaceae > Euphorbia > Euphorbia tirucalli. The sequence goes on from CM077637.1 coordinate 59,772,090, forward strand.
TGGCCCTTCTTATTCCTTTTAAGTAATTAGAATGAATATGAAGGTTGCACTTACATTTCATGGATTTGGTAGTGAGTTGTTTTGGCCAATGTGACATTAGTTTTTATTCATGTAATATTTTCTAGGAGGATGGATGTCATAATAGATTAGGATATTCTAGTTCTACTTATGTGAAATTGTGCAGTTTTAAGGGTTTATTCCTTACCTTCTTTTTTCAACTCAACTACTTCCTATAACATGCTAGGCACTTCTCCGGGGAAATTAGAGGGGAAAAAATTGTGATTAGTCGGTCTCAAGGGGTTGACTAGTTGGCTGAGGTAGAAGTTAACTTCTCCTAGTTTGATAATGTAAAAAATGGAGTTCAATTACTTTGTATTACACATGACACATCAGGTCCTGCTTTCCTGTTTTAACTATTCATAGGCAATTTGATATGTGCAAGGGTAGGTTTAAGCATGAGCAAGTATGACGTTTATTAGCAAAATTTTTTCCTTTTTTTCTTTAGTATATACACAATGTGTTACTTGTATCCTGCCATGCAATAGAGAGTTCCTACCTTAAATACTGACTTGATTCTAAGAATCTTCTTCCCCTCTCTTCTTTTTTTAGACAGTACCGTTGCTTCCAGCTCAATATGTTATTTGTATGAAGTCAAGATAATGTTATTAATTTCTGTTGAGTTTCTGGTTTCACATTTATGATTATCTCAATCTTCACAGTATTTCTCTTGCACCAGTAGTGGAATTAGCCCATTCCTTATAGTCATTTGTTTTTTGTAATTCTGATTAAATATTTTATTTATTCTACATATTTATGTGTACAGCTCATTTGTTTTTGTCTTCTGATTTTCTTACGTACTTCTAATTTTTGTTTTACATTCCAAAAGCTTGTTGAACTTGTCGAGTTCAAACTAAAGGAGGTTATTTCTAGGGAACCTACTCTCCTTGTAATGGTGGTTGGTGTACCCAATGTTGGAAAATCTGCTTTAATAAATTCCATCCATCAAATTGCATCTTCCCGTTTTCCAGGTATGATAACAGATAAGATGCCTATATATGCATTTGTATAAACTGGTAAAACGACTCAATTGTCAGTGTTTATGTTGTTGAATTATTTTGAATGGAGTTGGTGAGAGTTTTGTACATAGTGCAGGAGAAATTAAAACGAGCTAGAGTGGGTCCATTGCCTGGTGTGACTCAAGATATTGCAGGATTCAAGGTGAAATGATTGTTTCTTTTTTCCATATTACTGTTCCTTATTGTATGGGGAGTTCCTACTCTCAATATAAGAGTGTGCTGGAAAATGTGTCTGCGGATGTATATATGTTATCATTCTCTCTATCTCTTTAGATGTATGAAACACGTGCTACCATGCATAAATGTTGATTGAAAAAAGATATCTTTATAAAAACAAAGGGGTGTTTGAGATGTTAAACTATTTGTCGGAGCCTTCTCCTACAGCTGCAAACATGTATATTGGGTGGTTCTTTGGTATAGTATCAAAACCTCTCAAACCAAAGGTCAAGAGTTTAAACTATTTCCACCTCTAGTTTATTTAATGAAATTCTAGCATGAGGCAAGGTGCCCTGTCTTTATGCTTCAAGCAAATAAGCATTCATGTGCAAATGTGTTAGAGATATAAAACTGTTCTTGAAGTCTTACCTTCATAGTTAAGCTTTTTGGTCGTGTAGGTAGTTGACAAGAAGATTAGTGATTTTTTTTTCTTTATGTCATGTACGTTGCATTCCTTTTCCTAGCGGTCTCTTGCCTGAGGTTCTAACTTCTGGGCCTTCAATGTTAATTTGCTATTGGCCAAGATATCCTTGGATGTCTTTCTTTACAAATGATTTGTCCTAGTAGAGTTTCAAATTTCTGCTCGAAGGGGGCTTTCTTTCTTACGATTTTGGACATTACTTCTTGTATCGGTCTGCTGAATTTCTATCAAATTAGAGTTTTTGCTTATTTCTTTTTAACTTATAAAATGTGAATGGTCTGCTTTATGTCCATCCTTATTTTTATGCTGATGAAATATTTCCAATTCTGTTTTCATCATTATGAACATAATTTCTTCATCATGAGCAGACAACATTAAGTCCTTATATTGTGGAATATATTTTTTGCTGTATATAATATAAAATGAATGCACAAAATATATATGTATATATATACCAACTGGTGTATTTACAGTATGCAAAAGCATGTCACCTCAGCCGGTGTAGCTTAGCATCATGTTCTCACCTTCAGTTTTCTGAAAACAAAAATCTTGTTTGTCACAGCTGAACATGGATGTAATACTTACATTTCTATTATTGAAGTGCAGATTGCTCATCAGCCTAGCATATATGTTTTGGACACTCCTGGTGTGCTGGTTCCCAGTATCCCAGATATAGAAACTGGGTTAAAGCTAGCTCTTGCAGGTGTATACTGTTTTTCTCTCGAATTTCTTATGCATTCTACTCAATTGCTCTCTTCTTTATGTTTGAGAAAGAATTGAACTGTGCATCTGATGTTGCTTCTAAAACTTTTGATAGCCCGATTTCTAGATTGTAATTTTAATAAAACATGGATTGACTTATAGACACTGAAACAATATTACTTCCTAGATCTTATTTTCTGTTGAAATGCCTCGATGATGTTTGCTGCAAAATGTTCCTCTATGAATTTAACCTGAATATTGGATTATTTCTCTGGTTTTACTATTAAATGAACACAAAATGATAGTTTAAATGATCCATGGATCTTTTGATTTGAAGTTTTATCTAGCGTGCATAATTCTGACCAATTTAATGGTATGCATGTGTAACAATTGAGAGCAATTCATAGCTGTAAATTATAAGTTAAAAATGACCTATATATACAGATAGAGACATTGGATACTTCATTTTTCTTTAGTCATAAGGCCCAACCAGCCCCTAACATTGATGTTAGCTATTTTATTCTAAAAATAAACTGTTGTTAAGTCATAAGTAGCAAGCGACACTCTCTTTCATTTGTTCAACTTTAAAATAGATGTTCAGCCAAGTAGCACCCATTTAAGATTCCATTTTCTGTAATGTTACAATCCAGTGATCATTGTCACTGTTAACTCTATGCTTATCTATCTTAAAGAAAGTATTAATAATTATAGTTGGGTCTACATGCAGGATCTGTGAAAGATTCTGTTGTAGGCGAAGAGCGTATCGCTCAGTACTTGTTGGCTGTTTTGAATACTCGAGGCACTCCTCTTCACTGGAGACACTGGAATAATAGAAAAATGGATGGGATTAGATATAAATCATCTCAGGAGAAACATGAGTTCAATCCTAAGGATCTTCGACTGTCGAGGAAGAAGCCACCGAATATGTCTGATGTGTTGTATGTTGAGGTGAAAAAATATCTCATTCTCTTTCTCCCCTCCTTCCCCCGTTCTCCCCTAAGTAATGATATTCTTATTGCCATATTGTCACGTTTATACAATATAGACTCTATGTTCTATGCTTTTCTTATTTCTTTATACAAAGCTCTCCATGCATTGTAAATATTGGCCTGTTATTGTCAAAATCATAATACTAGAGGGGTTTTGATATGTTAAGAATTTCAATATCTTTTCTGGGTACTGTTGGCTCTGGATTTTGCATCTTGATTCATGTTTACATTGCAGGATCTTGTAACTGAAGTCCAATGTGCACTGTATAAAACTGTGGCGGAATTTAGTGGCAACGTGGAAGACGAGAATGATTTGGAGAATCTTATAGAGCATCAATTGGAAGTGCTGCAGAAGGCATTGAAGATTCCTCATAAGGCATCCGAAGCTCGTCTGATGGTATCAAAGAAGTTTCTAACTCTGTTTAGAACAGGTAAACTTGGTCCTTTTATCCTTGACGATGTACCTCAATTCAACTCTTCTTCATAACGTCTTATCGTTAAATCATTGTAGTCTAACCGCTTTACTTAATGGTATTGTATTAATCAGTATATCTTGAGATACAGTTCGAATCTCAGTGGCCTATTTCATGTAGGGGTGTCAAAATGGTTGTCGTGTAGTGTCCGTGTTGTGTTGACCTACCGTTGTGACATGTACAAGGTCAACACTAACACTGCCTATTTATTGGACTAGTTAAATGTCTCGCCTCCTTTTTGACACTAACCATAAAATCTCAACCCTTGCTAAATTTGCGTAGTATACGAATTGTATTGTGTCACAATCTATTTTGACACGTCTATAAATTACATTTGTGTTTAATTGTTGAATGAATTAAACGAGTCATAAACAAATTGACGAGTCATTTTCGGGTTAAATGTCTCGATCCATTTTAGATACTATTACACATAACATCAACCTTTATTCACCAAATTTACTTGTTTTACGAATCGTGTTAACAAGTCACAACCCATTTTGACACTTCTAAGTTTGTGCTTGGTAAAAACACTAAATGGTGAATTACGGGAAGGTATTTGCAAGAATACTTCAAATTTTTATTTGAACAAAGGGAATAATGGAAAAAACAAATGAGTATATCGTTTTATCTCTCCAAAATTAGCATGCACTTTGATTTCAAATTTGATTTTTTCAGCAATTCTAAAAGTTATCTTTATTCTAATTATCTATTGATAATCATGAAACAAAAGCAAATAATATCCATTCACTATGAAATGGTAGTCATGCTGCATGAAAAGTTGAATACCAAAAGTAACCAAGTTTGATTTGGTTGGAGTAATATTTTAGTAATCATTCTACAAGCAACAATGTTTTTCACTTATTTCTTATGAGTATCTGGGCTGAAATGAAATGACGGTATTTGAAGTTTTGCAATTGGCCCCTGGTAGCTAGTGAAGTCCATTTTGTGTGCCTCCACTGTAAATAAAGTCAATCTAGTTAATATAAGGAAAAGGTCAACCGAAAAGATGGTATGGTTATATAAACCAATTTTTTTTTTAGATAACCCAAAGTTACATGGTATTTCGTTGTTATTTCAAATTGTTCTTCCACGTGGCTGGAAAAAAATGAAACCAGTATAAATTTAGAAATATAAATTTAAATAAAAAATTAAAAATTAAAAAAATTGTTCATATATGTATATATTAGTTTGTTTATTTTCTTACTACTGTTATAAATTTTTAATTTTTTTTAAGTTTACATAAAGTTTTAGGTTTATAGGTGAATGTCTCTTCGTATAAAATTTTACTAAGCTATTTTGTATGTTTAATAAATTAGAAAAAGTATTTTAGACCTTTTGGATGTGATTATGGTGAACAACCATAATGAAGACGACAATTTAGAATATGCACAAAATTGAAGTTTTTTCTTTTTTCTTTTTCTCCCTGTCGTGCAATAATTAAATCTTTTAATCCTTTCACATCATAGTTTCTTAGTGAGGTTTTGTGTGTCGGCATTTTTTTTTTTTTTCTTAAATATATTTGAGGCATTTTGCAATAATGGTTCTGTATCTTTTAATTTTTTTAAAAATATATTCTTGCATGTCTTCATTATTAAAAAAAAAAATTCTCCATGATCACCTTTTTCTTATATATATATATATATAATTGAATAAGTAGAATATTAACTTCTTAGAAAAGAAAATAGTGAACTAAACTAAAAAAAATTTAAAACTTTAGAAATCAAAAATCCAAATTGGTTGACCAAATGATGAAATCAAATTTAAAATTCAACAAATTCTATCTATTTATGATGAATTGTTGGGTAACCTTCTAAGATAACATGCTTTATTTGCCATTTAACACCACCAATTGCAACATCAATTCCACGCTCAAGAAAATAAAAAATAATAATAAAAAAGGCTAAAAAAAATAGATGAATATTACATTCCCATAAACACGTCATGTTTTGTGTGCTAAGTTAATAAAATCATGATAAATCATACTACAACTAATAAAAAAAAAAAATCTAATTAATTAATTAATAGTTGATTATTTAAATAAAACTTTAGATCTTGAAATAAAAATTCTAGAGACTAATTTATAAACCCTCAACTTTAAAATATATTATGCGATATGATTTTATTAGCTTGATGTTCAGTCCTATTCTATCTAAAATTTGTCTTAAATTGGGTTTCTTCCAATATAAGTTTCTAAAGACCGTTTAAGCATCTATAATGGTAAAACTTTTATGATGTTTTTCCTTTTTCTCTTTCATGACACCTTATCAAACTTTCAATGGAAAAATCTCTTCAAGAGTTATCTAAATGCCCCATATATTCTGCATTACACTTTATTTTATTGTTATATACTCTATCCGTCTCAATTTGATAGGGTGCATTTATATTTTGGCCAGTCTCAAATTATAGAGAACCTTTCTTTTATAAATAATTAGTTGTTTTTAATCTTTCCATTATACCCTTATTTATTATGTACGATAATCAATAAAATATATTAATATTTATCTTGAAACTATAAATATTCTACCACTCAAATACAAATTTAATTGGAAGTTGTAATAATTTAATGTTCAACCACTTATATTACGAAGTTGAATGAGTGTATATTAGAAAAGTTATGAAAAAAAATTGTCCTCCAACTATTTTACGTATATGTCTAAAGTATTCTATCAAATTGAGACGAGGGAAGTATATTATTTTATTTAATTAAAAAAAATTAAAAGGTGAGCACAAAAAGAGTTTTTAAGGGGACTTTTTCAAAGGAAAACGTTCTTTTCATTGAAAAACTCCTTTATCACTCCTCCAAATCCCATGGACTTAACACAAATAGCCCGTTGGAAATGTCGGCAATTCGAATTCCATGAAACGCGGCATAGATTTTTGAATTGGAGAAAAAAAATTTATTTCCAAATATACCCCTAATCTTTTCTCCCATTTCCTTTCCACTGCCACTCTGCCTTTTCTCTCACATTCAAAAGCGACATAGCGATTCCGTTCCTGTCTTTGCTGCGTCTCATTCTCCGCCATCCTTGCCACCATGGCACCACTACGGATTTCATTCAGGTTGCTAAAACCCTATAATTTCTTTATTAGACAAAATTTTATTGTGAGCCTTCTTTGTTCAATGATTTTTTAAATTTCAAAAAGGTTTCAGAGGATCACCAAAACTCTTATTTGCTGGCTCATCCCTAATCTTGATCAAATCATTATGGCAAATTTTGAAAACTTTCTAGATTGTTTCAGTGAAGTGTGTTAGGGGATAAGAGTAAAACTTAGTGCACATCTTTATCTTGTCATTTTACTGTATTAGAGTATCATGTAACTCAATATATTGCTAATATTCATAGCATCAATTGAATCATTATAGAAAATTGCGACTCATTGTTGTTTGTGATTTATTTCTAGAGTACATTATAGTTCCTACAAGTTTGTAGGATTTGTATGGTTTGTAGCATAAATTTGTTTATTTATGAGTTCAATGAATTAGACCTATCTAAAAGTGCTCCTACCTTTTTAATTTGCCTATGAACATGGATCCTCATACACAACTTGTACTATGGAGGCATTATTTTGGTTTTTAATCTACTTAATTTGGGTCAGTCTTGAGTTTGAACTGCACATGTTGAAGCTTTGTGGTTTCAACTGAACAAGAATAAAGAAATAAATGCAACATATATAGTAATGAAACACTATAACAGTATCATATCTGATTCTTTGAATGGTTATTGATAAGTGTTATTACAGAGGGATTGAGAGGAATTTCTGATGATTTCATTGATGAATACCTAGGGCATATATATACAATATACAGGTTACAAGAATGGGAATAAATCCACATATTTTACTCCCCTAAATTACTCCTATAATCTCTCCTATAATCTGCTAATTATCTACTAGTTATAGCTATGATTCTGTACTAATTATGATTCTGTAACACTCCCCCTCAAGCTGGAGTAAAGATATTAGTCATGCCCAGCTTGATACAAATGTAGTTGACCCCATTTCCCGGTAAAGCTTTAGTGAATACATTTGCCAGCTGGCTCCTGGTTCTCACGTGATGAGTTGAGATTGTACCATTCTCTAGCTTTTCTTGGGTAAAGCGACAGTCAACTTCTATATGCTTGGTCCTTTCATGAAATACAGGATTGTTGGCAATGTAGATAGCTGCTTCATTGTCACACTATAATGTCATTGGTTTAGTCTGAACAAACCTAATTTCCTCAAGTAAGTGATTTAGCCATACCAGCTCACACGTAGTCTGTGCCATAGCCCTGTATTCATATTTAGTGCTTGAACAAGACACGACAGTCTGTTTCTTACTTTTCCAAGACACAAGATTACCGCCAACAAACACACAATAACCAGTTGTGGAACGTCTATCACCTGTATAATCAGCATATGTGAATCCTTCTACTGTATGATGACCATGGTTTTGATATAAGATACCACGTCCAGGTGCTCCCTTTAGATATCTCAAAATATGAGTAACAGCGTCCCAATGTGAAGTTCTAGGGGATGACATGAATTGACTGACCACGTTTACTGGAAATGCGATGTCAGGACGAGTGATTATAAGATAGTTCAATTTCCTAACAACCCTTCTATACTTTTTAGGATTTTCAAGTAAATCACCATCTTCAGCTTTCAACTTCACATTTGGTATCATTGGTGCATCACAAGTCTTTGTTCAATCAAACCAGCATCACTCAACAAATCAAGACAATATTTCCTTCGAATGAGACAGACTCTCTTTCGGCTGCAGAGAACTTCAATCCCTAAAAAATACTTCAATGGTCCTAGGTCCTTTGTTTGAAAACAAGAACCAAGAAAAGCTTTCAACTTTAAAATTCCTGACTTATCACTTCCAGTAATCAATATTGTTGGGATTTTTCACCGGAAATCACCCGATAAAAGCGGAAGAACGCGGTGATTTCCTCAAATCCGGCCCCAGGAGCAATTGAAGTGGAAATTGAAAAACATAAAATTAAATAGAAAGGGATTAAATTTCTTACCAGAAAAATCTCTTTCTAGAGATGGATGATGACTGCAGAATTCAATTGAGAATTCCTCCACTCTCACGTACACGAACGCTTGGCGAATGCAACCCGTGCTAGAGTCGGAAAAACAAAGCAATGGAGAGAGAGGAGCTAGGGAAATTTCGGCTAGGAGTGCAAAAACTAGAGGTGGCCGAAATTTCTAACCCTAGGTATTTATACCTAGGGTTGGCCGAATTCCTCAAGTGAATTCGGGCCCATCTTGGCTCCTGTCTATTCTGTGTGGGCTTCCATGTTTTAATTTAGGCCCAGTCTAATTTTAATTACTTTGGTTTAAATTAATTTCAAGCCCAATTCTAATATATCCATGTATTTGATATATTACTCCAAGTAATATATTATTTACATCTAAATTAAAATTGGTTTGACAATTAATTTAATCCATTAAATTAAAATTAAATCTACACAAAATAAAATCATATGTAAACCCATACATATGAATATTTCCACCTAGGAAATAATATCATAATTAATCCAATTAATTATGAAGAGCCAATTGAATATATTAATTTTATTATTATGACCAATCCAATTGATCTTTATAATATAATTAATATATACACACTTCTCCCTCCATTGTGTATACTCCAAGTATACATGTGATTCCTTAAGTCTGCATTCTATCGTTCTATGTGTACGATCCTGTGGGCCCATCTTTATATTGGCAGCGGGCCTTTGGCTCGCAGACTGCAGTTGGGCTCTAGCAAGCCACTGCAGCCCCCAATTAAGATGGAGATGGCAGTCTAACTGATATCATAACCCTGTAGTTTAAACTTGTACATCCCATGTCATTGATATCGGTATCCAACACAGAGGCATGGATTGATCACCCTCTTTCGTGTCTGGACATTAACTTGATACCGAATGTACTGATGTTCACAAACAAGTTCCAACTTGTTTGGGTGTGGCCACACTCTTATCAGTCACATTCATCAAGTGGCCGGTGATATCTTCTCAGTTGGTTACTGAGTGACAAATCCCTTCTGCATATCCATAGTATTACCATATTCAGTGACATACCCGAAAGCACCCATACTTGGCACCCTATTACAGGCCCTTTAGGCGTACCCCTAAGTATGCGACTTCACATGTAACACCATCATATGGTCAGGTCAAAGGATCCATACAAGTACTACACGAGAATCCATTGTGATACCATACCATGTGGATTACTCGTTTAGTGGATCTATCCAGTACCATGCTCCCAGGCATGTACCCATTAACTTGGTTGACATTCCATGTCCAATGACCGGTAAGACACCTCCATACAACCAGGCTAATGATAGTTTGTTGTTCCATTCATTCCCATGACTGGAACAGACTACGGATCTATTTATGGTCATATCGTTAACCCTATCCATGGTCTTACTGCTAAGTGCATGACACTAGTCGTCATGGATACAGATATGTCCATTGGATACTTCATTTACTATACTGCACAAGATAAATATAATAAATGAATTGATGCCTTTATTAATGACACAAATGAGTACAACACATAAATCCAATAAATGTATAGTACAAATACAAGGACCAATGCCTCGGGACTAGGGCATTTCCAACAAATATATCATCCACATACACAACTAGCAAAACACATCCAGAGCTAGATGAAGTAAAGAACAAGGAATGATCATATGCACTTCTTCGTAGGCCAAGGTCAATCACAGCAGAATTGAATTTTCCAAACCATGCAGGCAGAGATTGTTTCAAACCATACAAGGATTTTCTCAACTTGCACACCTTTCCTAACTCCCTCTGAGCAACAAGTTGATGAAGGCATTCTTAACATCAAGTTGATGAAGATCCCAATCATAAGTGGCAGCCACTGAGATGAACAGACGGACTAAAAATAGTTTGGCAACCGGAGAGAATGTTTCGGATTAGTTTACCCTATAAGTTTGAGCATACCCCTTTACAACTAAACGAGCTTTCAGCCGTGCAACAGAACCATCTGGATTCATCTTTACCATGAACACCCACTTGCACCCAATAGCTCGCTTACTCGAAGGTAGAGTCACTAAATCCCATGTGTGATTATGTTCCAGTGCCCTCATTTCTTCTTTTATTGCCTCTTGCCAACCAGGATGAGCCAATGCTTCTGCCACAGACTTGGGGACAACAACAAAATCTAAGGATACTATAAAGGACTTGGAAGAGGGTGATAAGGCATTATAAGAGACGAAGGTAGAAGATGGGTAAGTGCATGTGCATTTACCTTTGCCGATAGCAATTGGTTGGTCAAGACTTGGATCAGAGCTAGATACAGGGTCTGGAGACGAAGCAGCGGGTGCAACATTAGTGCTTGAACCAAGTGGAGATGCCTCAATCATATGCGGCACAGGATGAGAGAAAAATTAACGGACAACAGGCGGAAGAGAGGATTCCACCTGTGTAACGGTAGGAACTGGAGGGGATTGCACCTGTTCACTCACAGAAAATCATTTTCAGAAGTACTTGTGGATGGTATAGGAACTGACGCAATAGAGCTGAAGAAGGGGTTGTTCTCAAAGAAGGTAACATCCGCAGACACCAAGTAATGCCCTAAAGAAGGAGAGTAATAAAAATACCTTTTTTGTTGCTGAGAATATCCCAAAAAGACACATTTAAGAGATTTAGGGTCTAGTTTTGATACCTGAGGTCGTATGTCTTGAACAAAACAAGTGAACCCAAATACCCGAGGAGGGATAGGAAATAACGCTTTTGATGGAAAGAGAAGGCATACGGTTGATAAGAAAGCAGGCAGTGGAAACATCATCAACCCAAAAGGCTTTCGAAACCTGCATATGAAACATTAATGCACGAGCAACTTCGAGTAAATGATGGTTCTTTCGTTCAGCGACACCATTTTGCTGAGGTGTAACAATGCACAAAGTTTGATGAATGATGCCATGCTGGGAGAGATATGATGTGAATGTACTAGAGATGTATTATTTAGCATTATCACTTCTTAGAATGAAATTGAGTTTTGATCTCAGCATGAAAAGGACACAATATTGTAAACAATTCTGAATGAGATTTCATAGGATAAAGCTAAGTTACTCGAGAATAGTCATCAACAAATGTCATAAAATAACGAAAACTAGTTTCGGACAAAACAGGACAAGGACCCCATATATCACTGTGTACTAAATATTAAGACTTGGACACAATTGTTGTAAAACTCAAAGAGGTAGATGACCAAACTCATAATGGAGTTGTAGAGTGGTAGAGCTGGTGCATGCAATTAATCGAGACATTGGTTCAGAAGTTGACTCAAGTGCATACAAGCCATTCACCAAGCACCCTTTACCAATAATCTGCTTCGTCCTAAGATCTTAAAAAAGGCAATAAGCAGGATAGAAAATAACATAGAAGTTAAGGCTTTTTGTGAGTTGGCTAATAGAAAACAAGTTAAGAGGGAACTGTGATAAGCATAAAACAGATGATAATGGTAATGTTTTTGAGGGGTATGCTGTCCCACGCTTAATAACAGAAGCTGTAGATACATTGGCTAAAGTAACAGGAAGTAAATTGACACAAGGCATAAAAGAAGAAAGAATACTCGAGTTGCTAGTCATATGATCAGTAGCACCTGAGTTAATAATCCAACTATGGGATAAGGTGGAAAGGCAGGCAGCATGATTACCTGCATTAGCCAAGGCAGACACGGATGAAGATGGTTGCTCTAGGTTAGAAGCACCGGAAATTTACTGCTGAGTAAGGCGAGCATACTCATCAACCGAAATGATGATGGAAGGTGAAGATGACTGAAAAGCTTCTCCTTGAGTATCAACATGAGCAAATTTGTTATGATTGTTCTGACCTGCATATTGTGGAAGCTTACCATGCATCTTCCAACAATACCTCTTGATATGTCCCCCTTCACCACAATGATTGCAAGTACGAGTAGTACTTCCATTGTTATTTCCGCTTTTGTCACCCCGATTAGAACTGCTCACCAATGCAACCGTGTCATCAGGCACTCCACCAGAAGTTGTGTCTTCATCCTTTGAAACTCGAAGCAATTGGGCATATACTTCTGTAAGAGAAGGAAGTGCCCCACCACTAGTCAACAGCTGTGTGTGTGCCACATCATATTTAGAACCCAACCCCACTAAGAAACATTGAACCTGGACTAGCTCTTTTTGTTCTTGCATTTTCTTCACATCAGCAACAATAGGAAATATAGATCGCTCTTCTTCAACAGCATTTTTGAAATCAGTGTAATACTATTTAAGAGAACGACCTTTTTGGTATGGTCGATAAAGCTTGAACAGCAAATTATGAACATACGACGTATCCTCTTTGCTGGCATACGTAAATTCAAGATATTCCCATAACTCTCTGACAAATTCACAGTGAGTCACAACATCATCAACAGCTGGGTCTAAGGTGTTCTGAATTTGATTGAACAATTCATCATCTTCCTTTATCCATTTTTTTCTAGCGTCAGGATTAGATGGTGGGTGGCCAATTAAATGGTCTTCTAAATAAGCACTATTAAGAAACCTACGAATAATTCTTTTCCATTGACCATAGTTTTGACTCCCAATTAACTTTCTATCCGTAATCTTAGAGCAACCAAAAGTAACTTCAGTAACTACTTTCTTTTTTACCACTATCCCCCATTTAACTAAATCACAACTACACTAAAAATCACTAACACAGACTGAAGTTATACCCAAATGAAAGACCAACGTAAAAAAGGACAGAATACAATCTGCCCCTGAAACCCTCGCCAGTGGAGTTGTCGGACCGCTGAACTGACCCAACAAGAAGGCCGGAAATGAAGAAACGACGCCGCTGTAAAAATCCAATCGCCAAAGGACGAGCCACGCGCTCGCACGCGCAGGCGAGTGAGGAGGCACGTCTGGATAGGGGCGGCGCGTGAGACACACGCGCGGGGTTTCTAGTCACTGGATTTTGGGGAACCGCCGATCGTAGCTTCTTCTTTCTATCTAGGGGGGCGGTGAGACCAGGTGATGTCTCCAAACGACTGGCCACGAAACCGTAGAATACTGACAGTTGAGGAGCTAACCGGAAAAAAGATGCAGACAAACCCAGAAAAAAACAAGCTCTGATACCATGTTATTACAGAGAGATTGAGAAGAATTTCTGATGATTTCATTGATGAATACCTAGGGTATATATATACAGTATACATATTACAAGAATTGGAACAAATCCGCACATTTACTCCCCTAAATTACTCATATAATATGCTAATTATCTACTAATTACAGCTAAGAATCTGTACTAATTATGATTCTGTAACAATAAGAAACATATGATATTTGGCTATATACGTATAAAGTACTATTGCGGGCATCGGGGAATAGCTAACTGGGCATAGGTATGTTTCATATTTTTGGTCTTTATGGACTAATTTTACTAGACAATGTCATTTTATACAATTTGATATTTAAGGCATTGTGACTTTTTATTTAGATGAAGGAAAGTGATATATTTTACGGCCCTACTACAATGCACACATGGTGGCCACTGGTAGGTGTTTTATACTGACGTAGTCAAGAAAGGAAAATAATTAATTAGTGGGGGAGTTACTGACTAAGACCTCTGCAAAAAGAACCGTGCTTGGAGCTGCCATACAAATATCAAGTATCATAAAGGCTATATAAATGAGAACAGATGTTAGTTGTGGACATTGAAGAAGTGGGTGTGAGAGATAGCCAAAAACAGGATATAAGAAGATAGGAGAAGAGGAAATGGGAGATATAATGATGAATAGAAATAGTAAAGAAAAGATGCATTTAGTGTGGGAAGATTTGACTGTTTTAATGCCCAAAGGTGAAAAGAGAACAAGTTTGCTGAATAGAGCAAGTGGATTTGCTTTGCCTGATAGGATTATGGCAATCATGGGTCCTTCTGGTTCCGGCAAAACAACCATGCTTAATGCACTCTCTGGTACCCTTCTCTCATAATTTCCCTTTTTTTCTTCATGAGGTAACAAAAAAAAAAAAAAGAATTTTTTTTTTTGGTTTCATGCCTCATTAGAATGAATTTCAGAAGTGATCAATCTCAATGTTTCTGTATTATCTCAGTATTTTGCCAGTTGTGTTAGTTTAATGGGAAGTTTTTCCTTTTTATCATGGGAAAATTTATTTATAAAAGTGTGGTTAAAGGATTCACCTCTTACTTAAAAAGGTGCGTATTTTAATACAATTTGTAGTTTCTTTGAATTTATAGTTTTGTCTTTTATTGGAAATTTGATCTTATAATATTTGGAATAGGACATAAAAACTGTAACATTAAATATAATATTAAAAGTTACCATTAGTAGAAGTAATGTACATGGGCAACAAACCTATGTTTTTTTAATAGAAAAAGGGGCAACGAGTATGAACTAAAGCTACCAATAGTAATTTGGGGATTTATTTAATATTTTTTATAAGAGAAATCTTTAAAGATATCAAAGAAAAACCAAAAAAAGTGATTTGGAAGTCAAAGAAAGCAGCTTATATAAATGCTTACGCCTCTATTTTTATTGACAGGAAGGCTTTCACCCAATGTAATAATGACTGGAAATGTTTTGTTCAACGGGAAGCAGACAACCACAGCTTCTAGAAATATTGTACGTGTGATTATCCGCAATGGTCATGAAACAAATTAATCCCTGACCCCATCTTAATATTTTTAATTAACTTCTAATTGAACTATATAGTGTGGTTTATTAAAAGGACTAAAAATCTCTTTGGGACTTGTATTATTCACACAATGTCCTTTCAACTCCTGGATTATTGGAATGGAATATTTACTCTCTATAATATCACTTGTCTTTTAAAAGAAATCAATGAACTACATAATATACTACATTTTCATAAATCCAACAAAAACTGCATAATACTTTATTTAAATCATAATTTATGTGTAAGACGCACTGCATTTTATGAAGGTGACATTGGCCTAGATTTTAATATTATCAGAGTTAAATATTCCATTCCAATAGTCTAGGGGTGAAGGGACATTTTCATGAATAGTGCAGGGATCAAAAGGTTCTTTAATCCTTATTAATATAATAGTTTGTATTTATTCTTTAATCTTGGATTATTTTTTTGTTATGCCATTACATTGATTATATCCATTCTGAGTGTGTGTTGAAAATTTGCAGTCTTATGTAACACAAGAAGACCATCTGTTAGGATCTCTAACAGTAAAAGAAACCTTAACTTACTCTGCACATTTAAGGCTTCCTTCTACAATGACTAATACTCAAATCAAGCAAGTAGTAGAAAATACAATAATGAAAATGGGATTAGAGGAATGTGCGGAAAATAAGATTGGAAACTGGCATTCAAGAGGAATAAGTGGTGGGGAAAAGAGGAGACTTAGCATCAGTCTTGAAATGTTAACACAACCCCATGTCATGTTTCTTGACGAACCCACTTCTGGTCTTGACAGTGCTTCTGCATACTTTGTTATTCATGCTCTTAAAAGTATTTCTCTTGATGGGAAGATTGTTATTTGCTCTATTCACCAGCCAAGCAGTTTTGTCTTTGATTTGTTTGATGATTTATGCCTTCTTTCAAGTGGGCATACCATTTATTTTGGAGAGGCAAAGGCTGCAATCCAGGTACATTCTCAAGTTTAATTTAGTTGTAATTCAGAGTTATTTTTAAACTTACCCTAGAAATGTTAGATTTAACCGCAAAAAAGTTTTATTTTGTTGCAAATAAATGGTAAGAATACTGGCTTGGTTAGCTTTTAATGCAATATCCAAAAGTTACTATCAAAAATCACATTTAGCAGCAAAATTATATCAAAATTTTGTTGCAAATACCTATAGTCACAACTTTGTAGTAGAAACATGCAACAATCTTTTTTATTGTTGCCTAAAGTTATGGCAACTAGTTTTGTATTTTTCACAGTGTCATGAACCATTTGATCTAAAAGGTTAAGCTGATAGGTAAGGCCAAATAATAGCTTTTATTATTATTTCTGGCACTCCCCCGCACGCAAATGCCCCTTGGGCTTGAAGCGTGTATAATGTAGGCCCATCCTGCCATGTGTTGAATTTTAATCAACAAATGGAGCTGCTAGGATTCTAACTCTCGACCTCTAGGCCTAAGCGGTTCTAATACCATGTCATGAACCATTTGACCTAAAAGCTTAAACTGATAGATAAGACCCAATAATAGCTTTTATTATTATCTCTGACATACAACAATTTTTTTTGCTACTAAATCTTGGATTTCTTGTAGTGTTAATTAGGGTTGAGCAAAACCGAACTGAGAACCAAAAACCGAACCGAACCGAGACTGAAAAATCGAACCGAACCGAACCAAACTCTATTTGGTTTGGTTTTGGTTTTATAAAATATAATGGTTTGGTTTTGGTTTTATAAAATATAATAGTTTGGTTTTTGTTAAAAAACCAAAACTGAACCGAACCGAACCGTAATAGAAAAAATATTTTTTTAAAATATATATGTATATAAATAAATTTTGTTTGTCATATTATATATTTATATTATTATATAGTTTGTATTTATGAGATTTTAGTAATATACATGTAATATAAATCCTTTTTAAGCAATACTTTACATGTAATTTATAAAAAATAATGATAATAAAAATTAAAAAATTAAAATTTTTGTTGATTCGGTTTGAACCAAACCAAACCGTAACCGAACCGAACTCCGAACCATATGAACTTTGGTTTGGCTTTGGTTGTTATTTTTCTTCTATTTTGGTTTTTGATTCGGTTTTGAACTGAACCGTATTTTGCTCACCCCTAGTGTTAATTTGAATTTGTGTTTGAATCCTGACTTGATTAGCTTCTAATGCAGTTCTTTTCTGATGCTGGATTTCCTTGTCCAAAAAGAAGAAGCCCTTCGGATCATTTTCTTCGTTGTATCAATTCAGATTTTGACCAATTTGTTTCAGTTCGATTACAATCACTAGGAGATTATCTATCGCATGGATCTCCTGGGGATGATCCTTCACTTAATCTTAGTGCAGAAAACATCAAACAAAAGCTTGTAGAAGAATACAAGAATTCTGCATATTCAATAAATACAAGAAAAAGTATTAGGGAGATCTCACTTGTTGATGTAAGTGATTCTAACTTCACCAAAGCTTTTATCAATTTTGATTACTGAGAAATGTTTATGCTAAATACGCTTAATTTTGATGGTGATATGTAATCAGGAAAAGTCGACGAGTAATTTGAACATGAACAACAACAGTTGGTGGAAGCAGCTACGCACATTAACTAATAGGTCTTTTGTCAATATGACAAGAGATTTGGGATATTACTGGCTAAGGATTTTGTTCCTTGTGCTAATTGCCTTTGGTGCTGGACTACTGTTCTTTGATATTGGCTTGTCAAGCTTCTCAATCTTATATAGAGCAAAATTATACACATTTTTCTTTGATTTCTTCCTCTGCTTATGTGTTGGAGGCTTACCCTCTTTTTTTGAAGAATGGAAGGTAAAAAATTTAATAACAGATTATATCAAGTAAAGACCTTTTTGCCCCTGTACTATCATACTTTTTCCTTTGCACTTCTTGTAAAGACTTTTTTGTCCCTGTACTATCACACTTTTTCCTTTGCACTTCTTGTAAAGACCTTTTTGTCCCTGTACTATCACACTTTTTCCTTTGCACTTCTTGTGGTATGGCTATTACCCTTTGTCCATATGGTATGTCATAACGCTCCAAAATGATTTAAAATAAGCATATCTCATCGTATTACGTTAACAATTTTGTTAACAGAATATGCTTATTTTGGAGTCTTTTTGAATAGCATAGGGAGCATAAAGGAAATATCAATAGGATTGGGGCAAAAAGCAAACCGTTGATACCACATAGGTGAAAAAAGTATTTAAGCCCAGATTATATGAATAAAATAACTACCTCACCCGTTAATTAATAGTGTGACTTGTGAAACAGGTGTCATATTATGAAAGATTGAATAGGCATTATGGAGAAGCAGTATTTGTGCTTGCAAACTTCCTATCATCATTCCCTTTCTTGGTACTGGGAACGATGTCCTCTGCTGCTATACTCTACAGCATGGTTAAATTTCATATGGGTTTCTCCATCTTTTGCTATTTCGTCATCAACGTATTTTTCTGCAATTCGATTATGGAGAGTGTGACAATGATTATTGCATTACTTGTTCCTAACTTTTTGATGGGTATAGGAGTTTCAGCTGCTGTGATTGTAAGTGAAAGACACGTTCATCTATTATGCGTATACCAATATCATATAAATTGCTACTGTAGAAGCTCATAATATTACATATGTTGTCATTGCAGATGTTTTTGACAATAGCATCTGGACTCTACAGGCCACTACCTGATCTGCCTAACTTCTTCTGGAGATACCCAATGAGCTATATTAGTTTCACCTCTTGGGCTGTAAAGGTAATTAAACCTAATTCACTTAGGTGCCGTTTGTTATGAGGTAATGAGATAGTAAGGTAATGAAGATTGTAACGCAAGTCCAACTTTGATTCCATTACAGTCTTGATTACATTACATGTCATTATCTCATATCAAACAATAACTTAGAATTGGTAAGCGATTGTGTTGTTGATGTGAACAGGGGCAGTACAAAAATGATATGATAGGATTGGAATTTGAGGCAGGAGAAGCAAAGATGAAAGGAGAACAAGTCCTGAGTATACATTTCGGTATTGATTCAAAGCAATCAAAATGGTGGGATTTGAGTGTTGTTTTGCTCATATTTTTGTGTCACAGAGTTGTGTTTTTCATGGTTCTAAAATACAAAGATAGAGTAGTATTCCTATGGGGAAGACGTTGGATGAAACAGTCATTGGAGAAAATTGGCAAGAGATCATCTTCTTCATTCAGAATGGAAGGACTTATTGTTCCCTCTAAGAGAAACCAACCTCTCCATTCATTGTCTTCTCAAGAAGGTCTCACGTCACCATTGCAATAGTACTGCTTAATTTGTTCATTATATTTGATTATTGAATAATCGGATATTAATTTTATTGTTTTATAGTACTCTTGTAGTATATACACCTTTAATTATAAATAGGTTTTTATATTTTTGTTATTATATCCTACAAGCTCATGCAAAAATCTTTTACCATATATATTTTCAAGGAGTACTACACTGCAAGAGTAACTTTTCGTGTTATTTCCCTCCTAGTTGGAACTCTTCTTCCTAGAAACCAAAAACTCTATCAACAAGAGTGTTCAACTATCACTATTGGAAGACTTGCAAATCCTCTCCGATGAGAAAAGGAGGGTTTTCTAATGGATATTTTGTTGAAATCCATTTCAAATATGTATGATCACTTTTAAAATTTTTTATAAAAAAAGTTTTCTTAGATATTTTTATGCATTAAAAAGTCTAAGTTATTTTTAAATCAAGTTACTTTGTTCTCTGTTTGCAGCACATACTTCATATTTTTTTCTCCTCTAATGTTATTGTTGGTTTTTGGTCTGCCCATGACATTTTGGAACAGTAGGGAGTAAACTGTAATTATGTGTAAATTATAGGGACCAAATGTGTAATTTGGTCCGACCCTATATATAGATGGAAGTTGGGATTTCCACTATAAATAGAGAAGAAGTTTCTCTATTTCGTAAGGATGAGAGAATCGTAGAAATTCCCTTCTGGTTCCAGGGAAAACGTCCCCAGAGAGACAACACGATATACTTCTTCGTTCGTCAGAAGAATTCACAGAGATAGCCCGTACTCAGTGTATTCATACAATTGTAGAAAAGGCAACTAGAATGATCCGATTTCTTGTGTAGATCAGATCCATTCAATAAACGAGTTTCCGCTGCATATAAACTGTAAGTCTGTTTATTTATACTGCTTATGGTAATGTATACATTCGTTGTATAATCATTATGGAATTCTGACTTCATTGGTATTAGAGCCAAAAGGTTTATAGATTGATGCATTCAAATCTAGTTTTCTGGTATTCCATGAATAATTGATGTGTTCAAATCTTGATTTCTGCAATTTCGTGAATTAGAATAAGTTTTATCCGTTTGAATGCATGTTTATTCGATTAAATACATATTTGTTCGTTTTGATACAGATTTATATTGATATCTATGTCAAAATGATACCGTATTAGATCCAACAGTACAAAGTGTCAAACTTTTTTATCGGAATTTCGAAAATCTGATCATACCACTGAAATCAGTACGAAAAATCGAGTCGGAATCTCAAATTTCACTGCCAACGGAGGCCCGGAAGGCGGTGCGTGGACCTCACGCACCACCATTGCGGTTGGAGTTTGTTTCCAAAGCGGTTGGGAGAAGTTAAGATGAGGGACACATGGCGCAACGGTATTGGATAGATTTTTCTGACGGTTGAAAAGTCCAACCAATCAACTGTTGACACGTGTACCAAGTCAACCGTTTTTGAAACGGTTAAATGCCACGTGTTTGACACATGGACCAATCACGTTATGACATGTGGCAAGACATATGTGAATGTGCCACGTCACCATGACACGTCATGAGCCACGTCATCCGATGAACCAATCAGGTGATGACACGTGTCAGGTTATCAATGTCAGCACGAATAATATGTTGCCATGTGTCACGTGAGTCAGCAGAACCCCTTGAGCACGTGAAGGCGCGTGGAGGCGCATGACGGAGCTTCGGGCGGTGCGTGTAGGCGCGTACGGGACTTTCTGGCTTCCAAATTTCGTCAAATTTTTTCCAGAATTAAAATTTACATTTTTCTTGAATTTTTGGTATATTTTGATGAATTTTTGGAATTCATCTGGTATTTTAAACTAAATTTACTAGTATTTATTGTGTATAAATGCTTAATTTATGTTTAATAAATTCAAGAAAATTTAGTATATTTATTATGTATTTATATACTGATTTTTGGTTGATCATTAACAAGTTTTTGTTATTTCTATATGTGTTATAGAAATGGCAACGTTCGTAAAAATGGCGAAAATAATCCAGTCTCAAGAGGAGGCGGGGACTATACAAAAACTTGAAGATGAGCTTTTCTCTAAACGGTATTCCCCGTTGGAGGAAGGGGATATTGTTGGAGTTATAGAGCGGTTTAATGTGTTAAACTGGGAAATCCAAGAGCTTGTCTGGAAAGGAGGATTTTCCTCTGGAACTGATCAATTAAAAATGTTAAAATTTGCGAAAAAGGCTCTTCGTGAAAAGCACTTTAAGAAATTCTGGTTTGGAGAAAATTCTGATTTTGACGAACTAGTGGACTCCATTGAAGGAGTAGTTCCTGAACAGGATTATGAGTCACAGTGCAAAGTATTTGTGTTGAACTTGGCTGAAACGGGAGCTAAGTTATCTCATAATCCTAGAACCATGTTACTTAGAAGTAACAAGTTGGTTCGTCGCCCATGTCTGGATGCTGTCATTGAGGGTGTTGAGAACATGCCTTTGGATCTCTACTATAAGTTCGTAGAGATGATCCCAGTCACCTCAAAAGAAATTGAGATAGTTCAACTAGATGGAAATGAAGATTGAGCTCTTCATTTTTTTTCCACTCTTTCTCTTGCTGATTTTGTTTTTCAATTTTGTATTGAATGGCTTCGTGCTAAAGTTTTTTTTTCGTGGTTATAATTTTGACTAAATGTTGGATATTTTTTTATGGTATAATAAAATGTTTATTTGTTAAACATTGCTATTTTGGTTATTTGTTTTAGTAATTTTAATTTATTTATTTTGAGATTATAAGTAAGTGTTATATTACTTATTAGTTTTATACTTAAGAGAAGTATAAATGTTAAATAAATTAAAATATAATCTAAAACAAAACTAAATATATATTTATTATTGGAAATTTAAACCTAATATGGTGTTTGTATTAGCATATGTAAATGGTGACTCTATGCATTGCGCATAGTGTTCGATTTTACGTGAACCAAACACTATTTTTAGTTTTAAATGATCTTATAATAAATATGGTGTATCGCTTACTTATTAGTGCTACTTCGTCTTTAACCTTTTTTTTTTCAATGACTGCTTCAAAAGCAATAGTTGCTTAACTAAATAAGGAACTTCGTTTGAACGGTGACAATTATGAAGTTTGGGCTATGAAAGTCCAATACGTAATTCAAGAGCAAAAGGCTCTGGAAACTTTGGAGAGAATTATGGTTCCTCCTGAAGAGGGTAACACCGTTCATGCAAGGAGGGACCTTGAGGCTTATCAAGCCTGGAAGAGGAAGAACTCATCTGCTCGCATCACCATGCTTAGTGCAATGAATGATGACATCGCAAAAAGGTTTCGCGTATGCAACACAGCTAAAGAACTGTGGGATGCTCTCAAGGAGAATTTTTTTGGAGGTGTCTCCTTAAACAAAACTCCATTCTTTAAGTATCAAGTTTGATACTTACAAGAAAAGAGCTGACCATACAATGAAGAGGCATTTAAGGGAAATGTCTAACATGATTTTTGAGCTTCATGATGCTGGTCATAAGTTGACCGAGGAGCAGAAAGTTCAAGCTGTGATGCGTTCTTTGCCGATTGGGTGGGAGCATATGAAGTTGCACCTAACCCATACCAATGACATTAAGACCTTTGACGATGCAGTTTGTCATCTTGAATTGGAAGAGGACCGTCTGGCCTCTCTTAGTGTGAAATCTGAGGTTCACATGACTAGTTCAAGTCCTGGTCTGAAGTCTAAGGAGAGGAACAAGAGGTTCTTCAAGAAGAAGGCAAAGAGAACTGTGGGCAGTGTTCTAGTTCAAAAAAAGGGTAAGAAAGATTTTAACATTTCTAGGGTGAAATGTTACAATTGCAGACAGAAAGGGCATTTTGCAAAAGATTGCACAGCTACTAAGGTAAATGTTACCGAAGTGTATAAGTGTTATACAATTGGTTCAAGTTTTGTTTTCCAAACTAAATCTCGTCCTTTGTGGATCGTAGACTCAGGAGCAATAGACCACGTAACAAAGGATCGAGATTCTTTTGTTGAGTTCCATAGTGTTCCACGGGGAACTAGGTAGATATACGTGGGAAACAACTCTAAAGAGCTTTGGGATTGGTTGTTGTCAGCTGGTCTTAAATAGTGGGCGACCACTATTTCTTGAAAATGTCCTCTATGGAATTCGAAGGAACTTGATATCTGTTTCTGCCCTTATGAATTTGGGATTCATGTTATCTTTTGAATTGAACAATTTTAGTTTCTTTATGAACAATATCTGCTTTGGTGGTGGACATTTGTTGGATGGTTTTATTGTTTTGGATTTGGATCCAAATTATGTGTGTCATAATAGTTTTTTCCTTTACTGTTAACTCGTCTATGGATAATGTTAGCATTTCAAAAATGTGACATGCGAGACTTAGTCACATTGGTTAACATCGTTTAGTACGATTGGCTAAAGCAGGTTTGTTGGCTGATTTATCAAAAGTAGATCTCCCAACTTGTGAAAGCTGCTTAAAAGGAAAGATGACAAGAAAACCATTTGGTAAAGCTCCGCGAGCTGACCAACCATTGCAACTAATCCATTCTGAAATCTGTGGCCCAATGAATGTTTGGGCAAGGCATGATGTGTACTATTTCATTACATTCATAGATGACTATACAAGGTATGGTCATGTCTATTTGATTGCATATAAATCTGAAGCATTAGCATGTTTCAAACGATTTATGGCTCTAGTTGAAAATCAATTAGAGAAGAGAATCAAAGCTTTAAGGACCGATCGGGGAAGAGAGTACCTCTCCGAGGAATTTAAAGTTTTATATGATGAAAAAGGTATTGAACATCAGTTGACCATACCTAGGACTCCGCAACAAAATGGAGTCACGGAAAGAAGAAACCGAACCCTCTTAAAGATGGTAAGGTCTATGATGGATGAAGCCAATTTGCCTATCTCCTTTTGGGGAGATGCAATATTGACTGCCACATATGTACTCAATAGAGTATCTTCTAAGTCCGTTGAAACTATGCCTTATGAATTGTGGACGAGCCGCAAGCCCAATTTGAACCATTTGCGACTATAGGGAGGTGCTACTTATGTTCATGATACATCTAGCAAGCATGGCAAGATAGGCCCAAGAGGCAAGAAAGGTATCTTTATAAGATATCCTGATCTGTCCAATGGATATGTTCTAGTGGGAGAGAATAAGAATGGTCAAATAACAGAATTTGAGTCACAAGATGTCACATTCTTAGAGAATGAATTTCCTAAGCTGGGAGAGTGTGAGCGGACGACCTTTTTGAAAACGCGGGACGCGGCGAAGCGAACCGGGGAAAAAGAAAATTATTATAGATTATTGGAACACAGGTTTTGTTTATCTTGAGTTAGAAAAGTGCTGATTTAATTTGAAAATTCCTTTGCAGAAAACATTTTCCCGTTTTTAACTTAAAGACCTCGAAACTTAAATCCCTAGATCAGTGACAGAGTTGCCACCCAGATCAGCTCATCCGGGAATTCCGGTACAGCTCCCTACCAAGGACAGACTGCTGTACCTAATCCAGAGATTTAGGGTTCGTGCAAATAACTTACTTAACCTCTAGCTTGCTTTCACTTTACAGTTGATATTACCATATTTAATTTGCTTTATTATCTTTTTCTAACCCCAATTTGTTTATTTTAATTATCCGATGCAAAAGCAAAATGCAGGAAATAAATTGCGGGAAATTAAATCATACATTCACAATATACAAAAAAATAATAAAGGCCGATTATACAACCCAATTGAATAAAAAAATAAAAAACTCTCAGCCTCACTTTACAATCGCCTAATATACACGGAGATCTAAAGAAATTACAATCACCTAAAATACACGATTAATTCTATTAAATACATTAAAAATAAAAATAAAAAGCTGCAAAACAGAGGATTAACACAATATACGGCACGCCACAAATAGGACTCAAATAAGACAGAATGAGATTTTAAGAATTCGGGAACATGCAATTAGGGGATAACCGGGTCGGCTCGGCTAGCCGGCCCGATTAGACCTGAAAACATTTTGAAACGTCCCTGTATTTTTGGTTTTGTGAGAAAATCATTTTGAGAACAATTTATTTTCCGGTTTGCTTTAATTTATCATGTGAGGTGGGTCGGTTTTTGGAAGAATTAGGTCTCCGTGGTGGTATTGTTCTAAATGCAAATGCACTGAAAATTAAATCTAAGGTAGTGAATGCACACAAAAAAAATTCATTTTTGGTGATTTTCTGATTTTCTGAATTTTTAGGGATTTTTGGAAATTTTTATGGGTTATTCTGGAAATTCTGCTCTTGGACGAGCATTACAGTCGTGTGACTATAACTACAGTCGTACGACTGTAATTACAGTCGTGCGACTGTAAATCATCCAATTTCAGGATTTCGCCAAAAACTATTTAAAATAAAACTGAGGTATTAATGGAAATCAAGATCACTAGTACGACTGTATTTACTGTCGTACGACTGTTCATCAACTCAAGAACAGTCGCACAACTCTTCTTGATTTCCAGAAACAGAAAACGCAGGAGTTGAGTAAAATGCACAAAAACACACCAATTCACCCAGAAAAGCATGAAAAATAAAGGGAATAAAGAGTGTTCACCTCTTATGTGCTTATCCACCGTAGGAATGACCCCCTGGCGTCGCTCCAATCCACTTGAATTTGCACTTTTTCCCCTTGAGTCAAGGTTGAGAGGTTTGGTCTGAAATCTCCAAATCTTAGGGATTCTGATGTTTTTTAGTCCGAGATTGATTGAATTTAGAGTGTTAAGTTATTAACCTATTGATGTCTAGCAGATTTTAAACTTAAACACTCAAGAATTATCAAGAAAAAGAAGAGAAAAAGAAGTTTGTATTTGTGTGGTTTTGCTCTCTTTTTCTTCCCTTTTTCCCAATTCTCTCTCTCTCTTAAACCACAAATTCTAAGTGTCAAAAGTCCCTTCCTTTTCTTCTCTTCCTCCTCTTATTTTCTGCCTTTGCTTCACCAAAAATTAGGCATTAATTGTCCATCTTTTCCCCTCTCTTTTCTTATGTCATGGGCATGGTCTTCTGCACCTGCTTCGACATTATAGTCGTACGACTGTAATTTAATTACAGTCGTGTGACATGCGCGATTTTTTTTTAGGATGAAAAATTCTGGCGCTTACAGCTGCCCCTCGCGTGATCAAATTGGACACCCGGATCTAGGTTTAAAATACCTGAGATTATGAATTTGAGAGCGCGAATCAAAGCGCCGCTGACACAGGAAAGAACTCACTGTTGAAATAAGCCAATACCGGGTCTAGGTTACCCGTGGCGAAGCTGGGGAAGAAATAAGCTGATACCGAGTCTAGGTTACCCGAGGCGAAGGAAGGTGTATCGTGGATTATGGATTAGCTGATACCGGGTCTTGGTTACCCGAGGCAAAGGAAGATGAAATATAGATTATGGATTGGCCGATACCGGGTCTAGGTTACCCGAGGCAAAGGAAAATGAAATGTGGATTATGGATTGGTCGATACTGGGTCTAGATTACCCGAGGCAAAGGAAAGTGAAATGTGGATTATGGATTGGCCGATACCGGGTCTAGGTTATCCGAGGCAAGGAAAAATGAAATGTGGATTATGGATTGGCCGATACCGGGTCTAGGTTACCCAAGGTAAAGGAAAAGAGATGAAATAAGCCGATACCGGGTTTAGGTTACCCGAGGCAAAGTTTGCTGGGGATATGGAATAACACCGATTCTGCACCGATGCTGGGTTTATGTTACCCAAGGTGGATCTGCTGGAGAACTTAAGATGAAGCCGATCTGGGCTGATACCGGGTTTACATTACCCGAGGTGAATCTGCTGGAGAACTTGAGATAAAGCTGATCTGGGCCGATACCGGGTTTATATTACCCAAGGCGAATCTGCTGAAGAACTTGAGATGAAGCCGATCTTGGTCGATACCGGGTTTACATTACCCGAGGCGGATCTGCTGGAGATGTGAAGCTGTGGATGATGAGTTCCTGCATTTGAAATGGCAAGTCTTCATTCCTTGATCGAGAGATTTTGAACAAAAATTTTTGCCCCTTCGATCAAGAATGAAGACTAGCTGGGGATGAATGATTTGTGTGTGCTATGTATGCATGTATAATGATATATATGCACATGGAGATTAATTGATGCATTTCTCATTGTTTGTGCAAGATTGGTATCCCTCCTTTCTGTTGGGGAAGACATGCTTTGCCCCTGGCTGGTGGAAGGCGCTCTTTGCATAAGGCTTCCCCTTATTGAAGATATATGTGAGGACTGCTGGGGAAATGAGATAATTGCTAGGAATGCATGACGATGCTGGGGAAAAAGAATCATACTGTTCTTTTGTAAATGTTCCGTTGGGGTTATGATGTGGAGAACCTTGCTGGGGAGATGATGGGAAGACTTGGCTTCTCACCCCTGTAATTGATGAATTTAGGAGTGCTCTAAATTTTGCCTGGGTTGCCCAATGCGGGTTTTCAGCCCAGTGAGCTGCTCTAATTTTTGCCTGAGGTGCCTTTTCAGTTTTCACCCCAGCGAGCTGCTCTAATTTTTGCCTAGGATGCCTTTTCGGTTTTCACCCCAGCGAGCTCTCTTTTTTTTGTTTTCTTTTTTTTAGTAAAAACCGATTGAAAAAAGCAAGTTCTTGGACAATCACTGTTGCTCTTCGGAAAGCTGAATTGGATTTGGAGGAAGATAATAGATTTCATATTAGATGTATTTAGTGTATTTTCATCGATAAACATCATGATATGTTCGACCAGTTAAATGCACAGTGCTTTTCTTTAAGTGGATGTTTAAGCATGATAACTTTGTTTATGCATTTCATCATAACTATGCAAATATATTTAGACAAACATTTCACTTTATTGATGAAAACAAAATGAGTACATTTCAAATGATTGGTTCCCAAATGGTACATATTCCACACCGAGCCAAAATTCGTCACTAGTCGTCCTTTTCAGACTTTTCAACTGATCATTTTCTCTCGTGTCTTAATTTTTGCCTAGGTCGCTCTTTCGAGTTTTCAGCCTAGCAGACTTTTTTTTTTACACATGATAAAGCTTCAACCGGTCTTAATTGATAGGGTTGGTGAATTCATTTCCATCCATGTCTATGATCCTGACACCACCTTTTGCTAGAACCTTTTTCACCACATAGGGTCCTTCCCAATTAGGTCTGAATTTTCCTCGAACATCAACATTCGAAGGCCTTAACTGCTTCAGCACCAAGTCTCCTGCTTTCAACTGCCGCTTGGAGTACTTCACATTTTGGTTATAAGCCCTGGCCATTCTGCGTTGGTACATCTGTAAATGATCCAGTGCTTTCAGCCGCTTTTCATCTAATGCCGCTAATTGCTCGTATCTAGCTTGAACCCATTCAGTCTCTGGTAACTGAGCTTCCAGGGCAACTCTGAGTGATTTGAGCTCTATTTCCACTGGCAAGACCGCCTTCATCCCGTAGCCTAAGGCATAGGGAGTTTCTCCTGTTGGTGTTCAGACACTGGTTCAGTAACCCCAAAGAGCATATGGTAGCTTATCAGCCCAATCTCTGTAGGTGGTCACCATCTTTGACAAAATCTTCTTTATTGCCTTATTAGCTGCTTCAACCGCACCATTAGCTTGCGGTCTGTATGGAGAAGATTTATGATGCTCAATGCCATGTTCTGCAAACAGCTCAGCTATTGCCCCTTGAAGCTGCACTCCGTTGTCAGTCACTATGTGGTGAGGAATCCCATATCGAGTAAAGATATTCTTCTGGATAAACTTGACCATTTGCTTGGCTGTTACACTGGCGAAGGATTCTGCTTCTACCCACTTTGAAAAGTAATCAATTGCCATAATTATAAATCTATGCCCATTAGATGCAGCTAGATGGATTTTCCCAATCATATCGATCCGCCATGCTGAAAACAGCCAAGGGGTCGCCAAATTCTGTAGTTCAAGTGGTGGAAGATGACTGATGTCTACATATATCTGACATTCATGAAATCTCTTCACCTTTCTTATGCAATCTGCCTGTATGGTCATCCAGAAGTATCCTTGCCTTATTATCTTCCTAGCCATAGCTAGACCATTCATGTATGGCCCACATGATCCTGCATGCACCTGTTGCATCACTTCTTCTGCTTCCTGCTCTGTTAGACACCTCAGAAGAACACCATTTGCCATTCTCTTGTGTAGTTTATCTTCAAAGATTCTGAATTGACTAGCTAGCTTCCTCAATGACATATCAGCAGCACTGGCTCTTTCTGGGCATTTTCCCTCCTTTGCATACTGGTAGATATCAAAGAACCATGGCTTTTCTTCAGCCGTTAGCTCTATTACTTCGTGCACTTCAAAGCAAGGATGCCTGGAAGTAGCTATAACCAGTGGCTGGATTTGAGTTTCTTCCGGGTTTTCCAACATAGAGGATAAAGTCGCTAGTGCATCAACCATTTTGTTTTCATCCTTGGGGACATGTCTGAATTCACATCGGCCGAATAATTCTCTTTTGAATTGTAGCAGCTCTAAGTAAGACCGTAAGGCTTCTTCTTTCAACTCCCATTCGCCCTGAGCTTGCCCAATCACTAAAAGTGAATCTCCAATGATCAAGACGTCATTTGCCCCTAGGGTTAACAGAGCTTCCATCCCAAACAGGCATGCTTCATATTTTGCCCCGTTATTAGTTATAGGAAAATTCAGCCTCTTTGATAAGGGAATGATCTCACCATCCAGCGTTGCTATAAGCACCCCGATTCCAGCACCCTTTCTGTTCACTGCACCATCGAAGCACATAACCCATCTTTTTACTTCAACCATGGCTAACTGTTGATTCGAAAACTCCAAATTCTTAGTGTAATCTGATTCCAGAGGCTGATTTGCTAGAAATTTTGCCACGGCTCGCCCCTTGATGGTTTTCTTAGTGATGTACTCGATATCAAATTCTGATAAGAGTAACAGCGATCTGGACAACTTTTCGACTAGCACCGGTGCTTCATACAGATACTTCATTGGATCCACCTTGGCGATGGCTTGTATTTTGTACGACTGGAAGTAGTGACGCAGCTTCTTGGTCAGCCAGATCATTGCCACACAGGTCTTCTCCACCAGTGTGTACTTGGTTTCATATTCTAGCAGCTTCTTACTGAGGTAGTAAATGGGATACTCTTTTCTGTCATGTTGTTCCTGTGCCAACATTGCCCCTACAGACGAATCCTCAACTGCCAAGTACAAGATCAAGGGCTTGCCCAGAATTGGTGGACTTAGGACTGGTGGATTTACCAGATAAGCTTTGATTTTCTCGAATGCTAGCTGACATCTGTCGTCCCACACAATCAGCTGATCTTTCTTCGGTAGCTTGAAGAATGGCTCACAGGTGGAAGTCAATCGTGCTATGAAACAACTGACATATTGTAAGGAAACCAGAAATGATTAGACTTCCTTTTCTGTCTTTAGAGCTTACATATCACGTATGGCTTTGATTTTATCTGGGTCCATTTCTATTCCCCTCTGGCTGACTACATGGCCCAACAGCCTCCCTGATGTGACCCCGAACATGCACTTCTTAGGATATACTTTCTGATGCGAGTAAGAAATCTATCCAGGATAATAGGATGTTCCTTCTGGGTCATTGATTTGACCAGCATATCATCGACATACACTTCGACTTCTTTATGGATCATATCGTTTAACAGAGTTGTGACAGCCCTTTAGTAAGTGGCGTCAGCGTTCTTCAGCCCGAAGGGCATTACTCTGTAGCAGAAAGTACCCTACTCTGTGATGAACGATGTCTTCACCTTGTCAATCACATCCATCAGAATCTGGTTGTAACCTGAAAAGCCATCCATGAAGGTATACATTGCTGCTTTTGCTGTACTATAAACTAGGACGTCAATATGGGGCAGTGGAAAGTTATCTTTTGGGCATGCTTTATTCAGGTCCCTGTAATCGACGCATACTCTGACCCATCCATCCTTTTTGGGAACTGGAACAATATTGGCTAGCCATTTTGTGTATTCTACCACTTTAAGAAACTTGGCATCTATCTGCTTAGCCACTTCCTCTTTTACCAGTGTAGCCCATTCTGGCCTCAATCTTCTCAGCTTCTGCTTTACTGGCCTGAACTTGGGATCCATTGGAATCTTATGCACTGCTATCTCTGTGTCTACACCCGGCATGTCTTCATATGACCAGGCGAAAGCTTTAACATGTTTTTGTAATATTCTTATTAATTCTCTCTCTTCCTCGGGTTTTAGCTCGTGTGAAATGAATACCATTTTAGGATTTTCATCTGTACTTATGTTGATTTCATGCAATGCAGTGTCATGTATGCTAAATATGCTTGATGGTGATTTAAATGCATGCACAAAATTATTAGGATAAACATCACACAAGTAAGCAAACTAAGATTTCATTGCATTGAACTTGTCATAAAGTACATCGTTTACACTGAAAATAGAGGAAATTGATACAAGTAAATCATTTTCATCCTCCACAGGCGGAAGGCCTTATACTTCTTCAACTTCCATCTTCATTTTCAGAGCACTATCCAAGTCTGTAGCTGCTTTGGTTTCTTTTTCATCCACCTGTGCCTTAGCATTTTCCATGATCCTGGCTATTTCGGCGACCACAGAGTCTAGGTTCACCTTGGCCATCAGCTCTTTACTGAACCCTTCCTTGGTCTTCCCAAATGCCTTGCTTAAGGCAGCAGTCAATGCACCTGAAATAACTTCTACAGTTTGATCACAGGATTTCTCTTCATTTTTCTCTTCGGCCACCTCCACTACTTCCGCTATCTCCTTAGACGGTTCGCCTTGCAGAACATCAGATTCAACAGCTGCCTTTTCTATCACCACTAGGGCCACTAGTTCCTCTTGGCTTTTCTCAAAGTCAACAACATCAGCAAAAATCTCAAAGCCAGGATATTCAACATTTCCAACCCTTATTAGTTCAGCCTGGCCTTTATATAGCCCTTCTCCCGCTTTCAGGAATGGCTTCATCATAACCTTGCCATGCTTGCCCCTTCTCGGATTTTTCTGTTTAGATGTCTCCTCTGTATAGCTAAGGCCAAACTGCTTTGGTTTCCCCGAGTCAATATTGAATTCAGGTTCTAAAGTTCTGTTTGTGTAAGTAGCAGGACAACCATTTAGGCATATAATTTTCATAGATCACCATGGGAGCATCTGTAGCTTCCTCTTCCCCGATCATGGCGACTTAGAACCTGCCAAAAGGGACAACGCTTTCATTCACAGCAGCAATCACCGATTGGGCATCCGCCTTAACAGTCACAATCTTGTCATCTATCGAGAACTTAATTTTCTGATGTAATGTGGAAGTGCCACCTCCTAGAGGATGGAACCATGGCCTTCCTAGCAGTTTAGAGAAGGTGATTGGAATATCTATCACTGTAAAAATAACCATGGATTTGACTGGTCCAACCTCTACTTCAGTTTCAAAGGTCCCTATCACTGGTCTCTTGGAGTCATCGTATGCTCAGATTACTGTTGAGGACTTTTTCAGAAAATCTTCATTCAAGCCCAAGCATGGCAGCACCTTTAGTGGACATATATTCAGAGCTGAGCCATCATCCACCACCACACACGGCATCACCTTATGCATCACATGGGCCCTGATGTAAAGGGCCTTGTTGTGAGCCTTCCCTTCACTAGGCATATCTTTCTCAGAAAAAATGATGTCAGGAGTCCCATAATGGACTTTGTTCAGCAGACAGCACATGGTCTCTGGAGATGCAATAGGAGAGACTTCAATCTCAGACAACTTCTTCACTAAAGCCACTCTATGTTCTTTAGAGGTCAAAAGCAGATGCCACAGGCTGGCTTGTGCAGGAGTCTTCTTTAACTGGGAAATAACCAAGTCTTCTTTCTCAACCCCCTCCGGTGCTGATGTACTACCTGACCCAGTCATGGGGGCTTTGTCCTTCACTTAATCTGCTGGCTGATACACCTTACCACTCCGGGTTGCATTCTGGACCTCCTGAACTTTCAGCTTCTCAATGACTGGAGTCTTAATTGTATCTTCTCCGCCAAAATCTTCATACTCATCTTCGGAATCAAGGTCATTCAAGTTTATCGGCTTGATCTCTTTCTGTTCTGCCTTCTTTTCGCATTCTGATTCTACTTCAGCTTCTTCTGCCGCTACAGCCTGAATTACAGGATTTGCTTGAAGGATCTGGGCAAAGATGAAATTAGCCGGCAGTCCTGAATGCACCATGTTGACTCGCTTCTCAAATGCTGGTAGCGGGTTGGTCTTCGTGCTTGGCTTAGCAGGTTCTTGCAGTTTCCCTTCATCTATCAGCTTTTGAATCGCATCTCTCAGCTTGTAGCAATTGTTAGTCCGGTGGCCAGCAACAACATGATACGTGTAGAAATTATCTTTATCTGCCTCAGAAGGTTTTTCAAAGGGCCTTAAGGACTGCAGCAACCTACCATTTCCACACTTAGCAAATATCTTCACCAATGGAAGAGTCCAAGGTGATATGCCCTGACCTCTCGGATTCCTGCTCTGATTGTTCTGTTGCTGGGTCACTGTAGCAACTTCTACTTGCTTTAGCTCTAAGGTCTGCCCCCCTTTGCCACTAGAACTTGAACTTGAACCACCACCAGACCCGGCTGCAGTTGTTGACCTGTACCGAGAACTATAACTTGAACTTCTTCCACCCTTATGGCTTGGTGCCTTCTCTTCTTCGTACTGCTCAATCTTCATCGCCATACTGTAGACTTCACTAAGCTCATTGAATGGGTGGAATTTCATATTGTTTTTGAAGATGTCCTTACTGCTATCAATCAACTTCTGTATCAGTTCATCTTCATCTGGGCGGTTTTTCAGAAGGATCATCTTAGTCATCCATCGCTGGTAATACTCATCAAAAGGCTCATTGGGTTTTTGCTTAATCCTTTCCAAGTCATACAGCTTCACCTGAATCTTGGTGTTGATGCTGTAATATTTAATAAAGGCTACTGACAAAACCTCCCAATCTGACTGCTCTTCCTCTGATAACGAGTTATACCACCCCAATGCTCCTCCTTCCAAGGTAGTCGGGAAGAGATTAACCACCTGTTGCTTAGTGGTGCCCGCCATCAGTATGACTCGGGCATACAGGTTCACATAGGCCTCCGGTGAGCCTATTCCCTTGTAAGAAGGCACCCTTGGCATTTGGAATACGGTGGGAAAAGTCTCGATGCCCTTGCTGATCATGGCATTAATGTTAACTCCCTTCTTAGACTCTGCACTAACACTGGCCCTTTTCTTCAACTGAGCCACCGCCTCCTCCAACTCAAAGCATTTTGCTTTCATCTTTCTTTCCATAGCTGCTTCTATTTCTTACAGCTTCTTGAGACTGGCTGAGTTATCACCACCATGTTGGGATGATTCAGCCTCCTTCTCTTTCCTAGCTTCACTACCATCGGTTTCTCCAGCCTCTCTCACTATTGCCCGTACTTCCTCCTTCAGTATATGACGAAAGTCTGGCGATCTTAGAAAATCCTTCAAAGCATCAGCAAGGCTTGATATTGGATTAGCCATCTCTACTTCTTCCCCAGAATCAGAATCACTTTCTGTCTCAACTGCTCTTCATCTCCCAATAGCCCTCAAAGCCTGAGATCTCATCCAAGGTCGCTCCAGCTTATTCTGCAAGGCATCATACTGGAAGTATTAGGGACATGCATGAATGGCATGGTGACATGAAAAGTAAGGCATTAAAAGTGCTTGTAATGAATGGATGGAGTGAGGTTATGAATGAAATGATGGTATGAATGATTTTCTTTAATTCTTTTTCTTCTTTTTGGGACATTCCAAGAACACCCAATGATATGCAAAAACTGTCATGTGTGGACCGCCACACGGATAGAGGTTCGGTGCCTTTGGGGCACCTAATGATTTTTGTGATATGGTCGAGTGTGTGTCGAGATACGGACAGAGTTTCGACACTTTTAAGGTCTATGAAATGATACGAAATGGTCACATAGGACCGTCCCTTGGACAGAGTTCTGATGCTTTTGAGCATATGGCATGAAATGATGTTGTAAGAAAGTCATGTGTAACGGAGACACGGACAGAGGTTCGGCGTTCGGGAAACACCTTCTATGATTTGGGATGTTATGAAATGCCCCTACATGTGTACTAATCCGGCACTCGAGGAGCGCCTTAAATAATATGGTGATGTCATGAAGTAATCTGATGTGGATCACAGTGTTATATGATATTTGTGATGAATGGGTATGATGTAGTGAAATGCATCATATGGATTGTCACACTGAAATATATCTAGGACCATTGTGGTCTCTTTTGAATGAAATAATTTGGTGGAATGGCCGAATGTAATCCGGTGCATTGGCAGAATACGGGTAATTTGGGATACCCGATATGTTATGAAATGAGGTGATCGTGGTGGGCGTCCTTTGGAATATCCTTAATTTAATTTAGGTGATATGTCATGAATGCTTATGACACACAAAATGCAAATGGCTGCACAAAAACATGGTTAGAATGTATGACACGCATAATGATGCTAAGTATGTTTTATGAAAATGCTAACATACAAATATAATGCTATGGCTGTAAAAATAATGGTTAGTGTGAATATCACACAGATGATTTAATGTCTTCACACGAACAAATGGCTGTATAGAAATGTGGGTTAGTATGACACACGAAAGCTATGCATGTTTGGTGCTTCGTGAAAAGTCAAAATAGAAAACAACACGAAACAAACGTCAGCACATGCAAAATATGCACTCCCTTCCAACCTTATTTCTCCTTTCGATTAGTCTCGCATTCTCCCTAGGTGTTAGGTCTCTTTGGCATCAAAGGGGGATACCAAAGGCGCAAGCTCAATGTTCATTTTGAATTTAAGTTTTGGTAATCCTAGGGGAAGTTGCTAAGGCATTATGGGCCAAAGTCAAAACCAAGTGTCGTACAGGTTCCCATAGCGAGTATACACTTCCCCACCGTAGAACAAGATGTAAGGTCATGCGGCGCTATGAGTGGTTTATCCCGTCGGGTATCTCCAATCCTGGTGGAAGAGGTAGTCCACCTTCTTGGGTAAACCAGGGTTGATAAGTGTGTTGGAGGGATTGAGAAGAAGAAAATGTCATGATATGCAATATGCAAATAAATATGGTAATATGAACTAGTGAAGTGACTGCAAGCGAGGTTTTATTTCGGTAGTTGCCTAAGTTCCTTAAGTTTTTATGAAAACTTTTTAAGAACTGTTCCCCAGCAGAGTCGCCACTGTGAGCGGATGACCTTTTTGAAAACGCGGGACGCGGCGAAGCAAACTGGGGAAAAAGAAAATTATTATAGATTATTGGAAAACGGGTTTTCTTTATCTTGAGTTAGAAGATTGTTGATTTAATTTGAAAATTCCTTTGTAGAAAATATTTTCCCGTTTTTAACTTAAAGACCTCGAAACTTAAATCCCGAGATCAGTGATAGAGTCGCCACCCGGATTAGCTCATCCGGGAATTCCGGTACAGCTCCCTACCGAGGACAGACTACTGTACCTAATCCAGAGATTTAGGGTTCGGGCAAATAACTTACTTAACCTCTAGCTTGCTTTTACTTTACAGTTTATATTACCATATTTAATTCGCTTTATTATCTTTTTCTAACCCCAATTTGTTTATTTTAATTATCCGATGCTAAAGCAAAATGCAGGAAATAAATTGCGGAAATTAAATCATACATTCAAAATATACAAAAAAATAATAAAGGCCGATTATACAACCCAATTGAATAAAAAATAAAAAACTATCAGCCTCACTTTACAATCGCCTAATATACACGGAGATCTAAAAAAATTACAATCGCCTAAAATACACGATTAATTCTATTAAATACATCAAAAATAAAAATAAAAAGCTGCAAAATAGAGGGTTAGCACAATATACGGCACGCCACAAATAGGGCTCAAATAAGACAAAATGGAATTTTAAGAATTCGGGAACATGCAATTAGGAGGATAACCGGGTCGGCTCGGCTAGCTGACCCAATTAGACCTAGAAAACATTTTGAAATGTCCCTATATTTTTTGTTTTGTGAGAAAATCATTTTGAAAACAAATTATTTTCCGGTTTGCTTTAATTTAGCATGTGAAGTGGGTCGATTTTTGGGAGAATCGGGTCTCCATCGTGCTATTGTTCTAAATGCAAATGCACTGAAAATTAAATCTAAGGTAGTGAATGCACACAACAAAATTCATTTTTGGTGATATTTTTGAATTTTTAGGGAATATTTTTGAATTTTTAGGGATTTTTGGAAATTTTTATGGGTTATTATGGAAATTCTGCTCTTGGACGAGCATTACAGTCGTGCGACTGTAAATCATCCAATTTTAGGATTTCACCAAAAACTATTCAAAATAAAACTGAGGAATTAATGGAAATCAAGAACACTCGTACGACTGTATTTATAGTCGTACGACTGTTCATCAACTCAAGAACAGTCGCACGACTGTTCTTGATTTCCAGAAACAGAAAACGCAGGAGTTGAGTAAAAATGCACAAAAACACACCAATTCACCCAGAAAGCATGAAAAATAAAGGGAATAAAGAGTGTTCACCTCTTAGGCACTTATCCACCATAGGAATGACCCCTGGCGTCGCTCCAATCCACTTGAATTCGCACTTTTTCCCCTTGAATCAAGGTTGAGAGGTTTGGTCCAAAATCTCCAAATGTTAGGGATTCTAATGATTTTTTAGTCCGAGATTGATTGAATTTAGAGTGTTAAGTTGTTAACTTATTGATGTCTAACAGATTTTAAACTTAAACACTCAAGAATTATAAAGAAAAAGAAGAGAAAAAGAAGTTTGTGTTTGTGTGTTTTTTCTCTCTTTTTCTTCCCTTTTTCCCAATTCACTCTCTCTCTAAGACCAGAAATTCTAAGTGTCAAAAGTCCCTTCCTTTTCTTCTCTTCCTCCTCTTATTTTCTGCCTTTGCTTCACAAAAATTCGGGCATTAATTACCCATCTTTTCCCCTCTCTTTTCTTATGTCATGGACTGTAATTTAATCACAGCCGCACGACTATATGTTATAGTCGTGTGACACGTGTGGTTTTTTTTAGGACGGAAAATTCCGACGCTTACAGAGAGGTGGATAAGGAATTCACTTTCTTTGAAACTCAAGAATCTGAAACTTCAGGATCACTCAATTCGAGTGGGAGGAATGAAGTTGAAGCCATAAGGGAAAGGGAAGAGAATGATGTTTTTCAACCTTCACAAACAGATTTGCGTAATCCTGACCCTGACTTGAGTGGTCTTGATTTGAGTGGGAGTCTTGTTCCAAATTCAAGTGTGAATATGGATATGGATCCCAGTGGGAGTTCTGCCCAAAATCTTGATGAATGTATGAGATTTGTTTATCAAGAAGCAGAACCTCTAAGGCGATCGAAGAGGGGAAACATTCCGCGATGCCAGTCATTTAGTTGATAGCGAAGTTTTCTCGATCGCAGCTCAAATTGAAGACATTCCAACTAACATGAGAGAGATATTGGAATCTCCAGTAAAGGAAGAATGGATAAAAGTGATGGAAAGTGAGATGGAGTCAATGAGGATCAACAAAGTTTGGGAACTAGTTGATCTACCCAAAGGGAGTAAAGCCATTGGGAATAAATGGGTACATATTATTAAGCGAGCAGCGGATGGGAAACCTATCCAGACTAAGAGTCGGCTGGTTGCGAAGGGGTTTACACAACAGGAAGGAATTGACTATTAGGAGACTTTTTCACCTATTGTCCGTTTCGTGTCTATAAGAATAGTACTTGCTTTTGTAGCATGTATGGACCTTGAATTACATCAAATGGATGTAAAGACTGTATTCTTAAATGGTGAACTGAATGAAGAAATCTATATGATTCAACCTGAAGGTTTCATTGTCCAGGGTCAAGAACATAAGGTTTGTAAGTTGAAAAGATCAATTTATGGTCTTAAGCAGTCTTCACGACAATGGTATTTTCGTTTCCATGAAGTGATTATATCAATGCAATTTAAGGTGATTAATGCAGACTCGTGTGTCTACATTAAGCGTGAAAACGGAGGGAAGTTTGTCATTCTAACATTATACGTTGACGATATTTTGTTAGCAGGAAATGACACTTCCTTAAGAAAGTAAAGACTTGGTTGTCTTCTAACTTTGAGATGAAGGATCTAGGAGAAGCTAATTACATTCTTGGGGTTAAGATCTCAAGAGATCGATCTAAGAGATTATTGGCTCTTTCACAAGAGACGTATATCTTAGAACGGTTTGGTATGGCTCATTGTGATCCCGATCCAAACCCCTATTGCAAAAGGTATGGAACTGATCGCTAGTATGTGTCCCACAACTCCAAAAGAGTCTAAAAGGATGGAGAGAATTCCTTATAGGTGTATAATTGGTAGCTTGATGTATGCTATAATTTGTACACGACC
The DNA here is from genome assembly GCA_039660915.1 of Euphorbia tirucalli. Classification (NCBI taxonomy): domain Eukaryota; kingdom Viridiplantae; phylum Streptophyta; class Magnoliopsida; order Malpighiales; family Euphorbiaceae; genus Euphorbia; species Euphorbia tirucalli. Next base: position 59,812,299 of record CM077637.1, read on the forward strand.
TGATATAGGTTTTGCGGTGGGTCTCGCAAGCCATTATCAGGCTAATCCAGGTTTGATGCATTGGGTAGCAGTGAAAAGGATATTGAGATATTTGAAGGGAACTTCAAATTATTCCCTTATTACCAAGGAAAGGATCTACAGTTAAAAGGATACATAGATGTTGATCACGGAATCGATAAAGACGGGAGGAAGTCCACGTTTGGGTATATTTTCACTCTAGGAAATGGTGCAATTTCATGGTGTAGCAAGAAACAAGCTTGCATGGCATTATCGACTCTGGAGTCGGTATATGTAGCTACAGCAGCCGCAGTACAAGAAGCGGTTTAGTTAAAACGCTTCATAGATCTTTTGGATCTATTGCCTAAAGGGAAATATACAACTATCTATTCCGATGGCACTGCATCGATAGCTTATTCCAAGAATCCTTGTTGTCATGGAAAAAGCAAGCATATCGATATAAAATATCATTTTGTTAAGGACAAAGTAGCATAGGGAGAAATAAGTTTAGTGCATGTTCCAACTGGAGATATGATTGCATATTCACAAACGAAGCCAATAGCTCTAAATGTTTTTAGTAAACATATTTTGGAATTTGGTCTTTGTAGGTTATAGGAACATGTTGTTGTTTTTGAACTATTGTAATAACTTTGGTAAATTCTATTAGAATAGAATGTGAGTTATTTGTTGTGTTCAAATTCATTCACTATTTAAAGCAATACACATAGAGCTATTAAGTATAGTTCAGTATGTTGGCGAAATGTCATCTACTCATATAGATGAATCTTTTTACTATGAGTGGTGTGTTCATAGGTAAAAGTATAGATGGAGATATGAGAAACTCCATATGTGATATGTGAAATATCATTATTTCATTGATACCGAAAGCTGTCCTGTGAAAGGCTTAAATGTGGACTAGAGGTAGCAATACATGAGTTGCATTTAGAGACTGAATGCTTTCGCATAGTGTTTATAAAACATAGGTCCTAAGTGGATTAACATTATGGCATATTTTAGTAATATGTGTAAAAGCCGACCAAGGGATAGAAAGAAGAAAATTGATCTCAACTTTCCTAATGTGAGACCCAAATGAAACTATGAGTTTCAAGTTCACCTTAAGGACTCTTATAAATAACAAGAAGGGTATGTCTGATGATTAACTTGATTGGAACCCTAAACCAGGCTTCGTTAGCTATGAACAGGCATATAGGACCAGTCAGATAAGCATTGGACATATGGCGGAAGGTTATTTATAGAGAGGAAGTACATTTTCAGTAACATGTCACTTAGTAATCATACAACACTCGAGCTCAATACTTTTTTCGTGGAAAAGGTATGTAGTGTATATGAATGTTTTCGTGAGATCAAAAGTGAGTTGAAAACTAGTGATCATGGAAAATGGACTAGGAGGAAGTCACGTTAAGCTAAAGGTGGAACGATGAAGCAGAGCTTCAAAGGTTTAACCGTTACGTTGACTGGTCGCGTGAATTCGCCGAATAAGAATTGAAAGAAATATGTGTGTTCAATCGCAATAAAAGTGTGTCTTATCATGTGCGAGTGGGAGATGTTGGTTTTTGGTTCGCCCATGACATTTTGGAATGGTAGGGACTAAACTGTAATTATATGTAAATTACAGGGACCAAATGTGTAATTTGGTCCGATCATATATATAGATGGAAGTTGGGATTTCCACTATAAATAGAGAAGAAGTTTCTCTATTTCGTAAGGATGAGAGAATCGTAGAGATTCCCTTCTGGTTCCAGGGAAAACGTCCCTAGAGAGAGAACACGATATATTTCTTCGTTCGTCGGAGGAATTCACGGAGATAGCCCGTACTCAGTGTATTCATACACTTGTAGGAAAGGCAACTAGAACGATCCGGTTTCTCGTGTAGATCAGATCCATTCCATAAACGAGTTTCCGCTGCATATAAACTGTAAGTCTGTTTATTTATACTGTTTATGGTAATCTATACATTCGATGTATAATCATTATGGAATTCTGACTTCAGTTATTCTCAACTATTTTTTTTATCCTCAATTGTATGATTGCTCTATTTACATTATTTCAAATTTTATGTTCTTCAAAGCTAAAATTGATCAAAATGTCGATAAAATCTAGAAAAATAATAAAGATGCCTTTGTACACTACTAAATATAATTTATGGATTTATTTGTTAAATATTTCCTCTAAAAAGAAAAAAAATTAATTTATAATTATATCATTTCTGCCACTAAATAAAATCCCAAAAATTAGGTTAATCAATCAAGAAATTACTCAAGCTCATTAAGATACTTTATTTTCCATTTAACAAAAAATGAACCTCAAAATGTAGGAGGGGAAATTTGATAACCCTATAGTAGTTTTATCAATAAAAAAGATTGATTAATTTTATTTCAGAACCAGTTACAGACTATAAATAATCATTGTTTCATTTTATGATAATTAATTTAAATATCTCTCTTTTGATAAAATTAGTTTTTATATATATAAATGCTGAATTAGATTGCAATTTTAGAAAACGTTTCAGATTTTTACTTTTTATTAGTTATCAAATTTTGAACGACGTTCATTAAATTGTTGACATTTAATTTGACAACTAACAGGGGTGTATTGGATTAAGACTTTTACTGACTTTTACATACTTTTAAAATCCAGAAGTATTCAATTAAGACTTTTTAGGAGTCTTTAAAAGTCATCAGGTATTCAATTATGACTTTTTAAGAGTCTTTAAAAGTCATCAGGTATTCAATTATGACTTTTTAAGAGTCTTTAAAAGTCATCTTGCATTCAAAAAGTCATTGACAATTGATGAAAATGACTTTTATAGACTTTTTATACAAAATATAACACAAAATCCTTAGAAAAAAGTCTTGCATCTATACGCAAGACTTTTTATTTATCATTTATCGTGAAATCCATAATCACCCGCCCTTTCTATATCTAGAAACGATCGATCTCCACCCTCTCCGACCTCCATAATCACCCTCTCTTTTTCATTACCCTCTAGGACTAGGGGTGAGCAAAATACGGTTCGGTTCAAAAACTGAACTGAACCGAAAACCAAAGTACAAGAAAAATAGAAACCAAAACCAAATCAAAGTTCATACGGTTCGGATAAAACCGAACCAACCCAGTTCGGTTCGGTTACGGTTTGGTTCGGTTAAAACCAAACCAACAAAAATTTCAATTTTTTAATTTTTATTACCATTATTTTTTACAAATTACATGTAAAGTATTGCTTAAATAGGATTTATATTACATGTATATTACTAAAGTCTCATAAATATAAACTATATAATAATACAAATATATAATATGCCAAATAAAATTTATTCATATATAGATACATATTTTTAAAAAATATTTTTTCATACTATGGTTTGGTTCGGTTCAGTTTCGGTTTTTTCAATAAGAGCCAAAAACCAAATTATTATATTTTATAAAACCAAAACCAAACCAAATAGAATTTGGTACGGTACGGTTCGGTTTTTCAACCTCGGTTCGGTTCTGTTTTTGGTTCGCGGTTTGGTTTTGCTCACCCCTATCTCCGACCTCCATAATCACCTTCCCTTTTTCGTTCTGCAACAAGCACGAAGACAATTTTTAACTCCATTTTGAGGTGTTTGCTATCATCTACATGATTTTAATGGCAAAGATTGACATCATGAACACGCAAATGAGTTATTTAATATTCATCATATTTCTCGGAGAAATACAGTTGAGAGGTTATTTGGTATTTTCAAATCAAGATTTATCATCTTTAAGATAGCTCCACCATTTCAGTTTGACACACAAATAGAGCTAGTGTTGTCTTGTGCAAGATTGCATAATTTTCTTAGAAAGGAGAGTCGATCAGATGAGTTTCCAATTAAACAAAATAGTGAAACTAATTCATCTACACCAATGTCAATTAATGAAGAAGAAGATTTTGAACAATTTGTTGGAACACAAGAGCAACAAATAAATTATACTAATGAATAGAGAGCTAGTATTGTTACTGACATGTGGAATAATATTGAACATATGAATAATGATAAATATTACAAATTTTATAGCCAAATTACAATTTTTTAATTAATATTACTACTCAATTTTTATGTTACTATTTCATATTTTATGTTTGGCGATTGTTGTAGTCATTTATGTGGTGTATTATCATTGCACACATAGAGATTATTAGTATTTTCTAATAAGTCTATAAAAGTATTTAAAAATCTTTAAAAGTCTATAAAAGTCTATGAAATAAACTTTTTAAAAAGTCATCAATACTTTTAAAAATTCTCTGCAAGATATTAAAAGTCACTGAAAATCACTAAAGTCTATAAAAGTCATTCACTTAAAAAAAGTCTATAAAAGTCTTAATCGAATACCACCCCCTAAATTTCATTAGTTTCAAAGGGAAAATAAAATAACTTTAAAGAAAAATTAAAAATTTGAGTTACAAAATGTTGGGAAGAGGAAAAAGTCAATTTAAAATAAATACTAGTAGTTTTATTATTATTATTATTATTATTATTATTATTATTATTGTTATTGAAATACAATGTTAGTATTTGGCATTTAGTAAATGTGTAAAAACATTGAAAATTGACAGGACACCTTTTATAGTGGGAACATATCAAAATATACGTCTGCCACAATCAATGGCTAAAAATACGACAAAACATCAATTTATTTGACGAAATTTCTTAGATAGTTAAATTATTGATCTTTATTTTTATGTTTTTTTTTTCCAATTCAGGATAAGTTCGAAAAAATAGAAGGTGGAAAATTTGAACTAATTAATTAGTTGATAAGGGTGAGGAGATGCAAATTCCACGATTAAGAGAACTTGACCAAATAATTGGAATTGATTTGAGGACGAGATTTCAATAACCAAACGAATCCTCCATCTCATAAATCAATGAAAAGTCTAAGACCTAAATATGTCCTTCAACATTAATGTGGAAAATTGACCGTATACAATATCTGCTCCTTGTGTCTTGTGTTGTAATCAATTGTCATTATGTCTCCTGTCTAATTTCTGCCATACTTCAAACAAATTAGATTAAAACTACAAAATACATATGTTGCCCATCTAGTATTTCACAATCAACAATTAATGAGAAACACGAGTTCCTTTTGAGATTCATGAGAAGGTTATCCTAGGTCTGAATCTTTCGGGATGGAAGTTGATCACGAACTGTGCTGAAGCTCTTCCAGGGCGTATATCAATTGTATATGTTAGTGTTGGATTGATTAGTCATCAAGTTTGGTATAAAACTTGGCCACTAAGTTCGATTTAAGACTATATAAGTAGGCAATATCATAATCTAATTTGTATCGGCATACGATTTTCAAGTCTCAATCATTGTTTATTATAGCCAATTTTATCAACAAATGGTATCATAGGTAGTAGGTTGCCGAACAACATGACTTCTCATAAATTTGATGTTGAGAAATTCCATGGATTGAATGATTTCTCTTTGGGAAAATTAAAGATAAGGGTGTGCATTAGCTCTAGAAGGAGAAAGTAAATTTTTGGCTGAGATGAAACCAGAAGTGAAGGCAGAGATTCTGACAAAGGTGCATTCTGTTGAACTTGACAAATGAAGTCTTACACAAGGTTATTGAGGACACAACGACTAAAAGATTATGGGTAAAGCTTGAAAGCAAATACCAGAAGAAATCTCTAACCAATCGGTTAAATCAGAAACAATGTTTGTATACCTGATAGACGATGATAAGGACTAGACTATCATTCTCTTGCATTCCTTACTAAGTTCTTATGAGAACTTTGTTGATAGTATGTTGTGTGATAGAGATAGTATTTTTGTTAGAGATGTTAAAGATGTTATGCAATAAAAGGAATTGAAGAGAAAAGTCTCTAACTCCAATAAGGAAGCTGTTGAAGCTGGTCTTGTTGTTAGCAAGGAAAGGAACAAAGACGAGATAGGAAAGGAAAGTGCAAGTCATGTTCCATGTACGCGTCAAGTTGAAAAGTTCAATGCTACCAATGCAGAGAACTTGGACACATAAAAAGGAGTTTCCACAATGGTAGCAGGGGAACAGGAAGAGTGAAATAAGTACTAGTGCAAGCGTGGATGTAGTACAAAATGCTATGGCTTGTTCAAATGAAAGTGTTGATGAAGGGGATGACGATGATGTTCTGACGGTCTACACATCAGGTTCTGTGAACCAACAGGTTTTGGACATTGGATCAACATATCACATGACTTTTAACAAGAACCTATTCACTTCCTTCAAGGAAAGGAATGAAAGTGTAAAGTTCGGTGATGATGGAGAGATGAAAGTGAAAGGCAGTGGTTGTGTGCAGATAAAGATGCATGAAGGAATAGTCAGATCACTTGATCCCTGGTATGTTCCTGACTTGCTAAAGAACTTGATCTCTCTTGGTACCTTGGACAAACAAGGTTACAGTTTTATTGGATCGAATGGACAGGTAAAAGTGTCCAAGGGTTATCTGGTAGTAATGAAAGGTAAACTACAGCATGTTATTTATGTAATATTTAGCAGTTGACTAGTGGGAATAATGGTGGTTGCTCATTCAATGGAGGAGCATGACAATGACATAAAATTGTGGCATCAGAGATTGGGACACATGAGTGAGAAAGGGCTGTCAGTGTTGAGCAAGTAAGGACTGTTGGGTGGAGCTAAACCTAGTAAACTAAAGTTATGCGAAACTTGTGTTTTGGCAAGCAGTGCAAGGTGAAGTTTGGAACCCGGAAGCACACTTCACAGGTTATCATTAATTATGTTCATTCTAATTTATGGGGTCCTGCACCAGTCAAATGTCAACATGGATCTCGATATTTTGTGACATTTATTACTCTAGAAAGTTTTGGTTATACTTCTTCAAATCCTAAGATTACTAGTCAACGAGTTATGGAATAGCCTCAACTTGTAATTGTCAAAGTCAGCCAAGCTGGCCAAGTCCCCACATAGAATGGGAAATTTGGGCATATGCTCTTGGGTTAAATGCCCATCTTCTCCATAAAAAAGATTGAAATCTAGAATTTTATAACCGGTAGGATAGGGATTTGCTCTATCAATCTCCACTGGATACGGCTTGTCAAATTCTAGCCTCATGATCTGCCAAATCATGGACCATACAGCTCTTGTACCATCTCCATTACATCATCCATATTCATTGGATTCAACGATTGCATATAATTTGGAGGATAATATTGTTGATGAGTATGTACGTTGTGAACCACCGTTCTCATATTTCAAATTCTAGGGTTGCCCCCTAAGTTTTGGGAAGATCCTTGATCATCTTTTACAGCATAGACAATAGGATTACTGAATGATCTGATATGTCCCTGCATATGAACAACAATATTAAAGGCTCGACAGTTGAATCAAGACCTACATTTAAATTCTTATTCTGGGTCTTTGAACATTTTCATGCCTCTTAGGAGGGATCTGATACTTTTCAGGAACAACATTATGAATCTCATTGCTTCCACCTTTGCCAGCATTTGCTGTGGGTTTCTTTGGATTAGTGGTTTTAAATGCAATATTAGATTTAGACAAATCTTTCTTACTGCTCCCTCTAGAAGCACTTTGAATGAATTGGTCCATCTTATTCATCATCTAGATCATCATGTCTATGTTGGTGTGTCGCAGTTCTTAAAGCATTGGATTCTTGTATTTTGTATTATACATTAAGATTTCTTGTATGTATACATCATTTTTGTCACATTTATAAAGACAATAATATATTTCATCTATATCTTATGCTATACCATGAAATTATCTATTGATTGATAATCATAAAACATATCCCAAGTTTATTCTAGTCGTGGGAACGAATAGAATCATAGACTTGTTTATTCAATGACCGTATGGTAGTTCTTAACTAGCCATAGTACTTGTAAAGTCAGTCGTAAATATAGGTGCATGTCGTTGACATGGGACTGGAACGATCGGCACAAGAAAGTCACATGGTTGTCATGTCATAAATCTTTCTTGAGTAGATCTCTTTTGTCCTCAGACCAGATTTAATTATAGTATAGATATGGAATTCGGTTCACTTTGACATACGCCTAACAGGTCTATAAAAGGATGCTAAATATGGGTATGATTGGGTAGATAGGTGAACATATTGATATTGATAATGAAGTAATAGAATTGCCACTCAGGTAACACTGAGATGATGTCACTGGCCACTTAATGAGTGGGACTTATAAGTGTGGCCATCGCCAAATAAGTCGGTTGCTTATTTGATTAATCAGTCAACTCAAGATCAAGAAATATAATAAACAACAGAAGAGAATGACAAACACTATGCCTCTTGTTTATTCACATCAATGTCATTTGGCAAATGACACTATGAGATTACTACTGGGTGAGTGTCTTCTAAAGACTGCTGCATCTCTTGCTTAATTGGGGGCTATAACAGTTTGCTAGAACCCACTTATAGTCTGTGGGCCTTGGTCCATTGCTAACATAAAGATATACCTATAGGATCGTGCACATAGATCAACTGAGTCGAAACTTATAGAAATTGTACATATCATGTACATTGGAATGAATTGATCAATTAATTACTTGACGTTCGGTGTCAAGGTAATTAATTAACATTGGGTTTTTTTAATTTAATTAATAAGTTTACATAATGTGATTAATTTATTTATTAATTAATTAAATTACATAAATCAAATAATTAATTAAATAATTTTCCTAAGTAGAAAATTAAAATACATGTATTATATTTTCTTAAGTATGATTTAATTTTAATTTAGGGGTAATTAAATTCAGCCTAATGGGATTAAATTATATAGTATGAACATTTAATTAAAGTTTATTTATATAATTGTAATCCTAGTGGGATTGGGTTTAATTAACATAGTCAAAACCCAAATAGACAAGGAGTCTATAAAAGGCACACTTAAGAATAAAAAAATCAGCCCTAACCCTAATTTAATAGCTGGAAATTTCGGCCACCAAGAGCAGCCCCAACAACCAAAAATTTTAGCAATTAATCATCAATTCCTTCGCCTCTTCGGCTAGCACCAGTTCCCGTTCGATAGTTGATCGTGCACCAGACTTTGGAGATCGCAGTTTCATAAAACGATTCTGCAGCAGTCTCTAGAAGAGACAAATCTGGTGAGTTAATCTCTCTTAATTCAAATTGGTTTTCATTCTAGTCAATGGTAATCGGACATGATAGGTGGATTTTAGAAAATTTTAAACGGTGAATTCAAATTAGTTTTCCGCTGCGCCACGTTATTTTTCTAATGACGAAACCCAACAGTCTCATTGCACCTTTAAACCATCACCCCAGAAACAATCACCAAGGGTTGATTTGATCCCTCCTTTAGACGAAGAGAAAGAACCATGTCCATAGTGTCATCATCACTTGTAGGAGAAATGTGTCCTTCAAGTTGTTCGACTATGTCAACAACCTGCCCTGTGTTGATAGGCGCAAGTCTGTATCTTCAAATATGGAAGCATCTACTTCTTTATCTTTAGAACCTCGTTTTGGCGGCATGAGTCCCATCGAGCTTGCCAAACTTTGTTTTTGCCTTTTCATGATTTTTGAGCGTGTTACAAAATTTTTATGAAAATTTCCAAAAGTTGACGATAATTAAGATAAAGCAACTTCTATCAGAAATTGTGTTAAAGTAGCTATAAATTCACAATTAATTCTATTATGACTAGATCAATTGAAATAGATGCCAACAAAACAAAATTAGAAAGAAAATGATGCCAACTGGAATGAAAATTGAAAGAATACTTATAAACTCTTTGCAAAGTTCAAGAACAACTCCAAAAAATAGACAAAAAAGAAACTAAATTATTGCTCAAACTAAGAATTTGGTGAACGAAAACTATAAATTTGTAGTGTTTTTGATTTGTAGAGTCCCTGGTGAATTTTTGTGGACCCTCAGAAATCTTCAGTTATCATACTTATACTCCAAGAGTGAATCACTGCTTGCTATCAAACTCTAATCCAACATGTCAAGCGCGCCGAGTAACTTTTCTATCTCAACTTCTCACAACCGATCTGGTGGCTTAATTAATTAATTAATTAGTCAGCTGCACAAATAAATTAATTAAAAGATCAGATTAAATAAATTTTCTACACCTAGTCTATGTCAACCCAAGCCCGATTTTATGCGTACAGGATGAATATATTGTTAATATATTACAAAACATTCAATTAATACAAAAAGCAATGATGCTGTCATGGATAAATTGGAGAATCCTTTATTTTTATATTTTTAAAATTTGAAAATATGTAAAATATTTCGAATATTTTTTAAAATAATTAACTTATCATTCAACCGTGTTTGGCTTCAGCCTATGGAATATATATATATATATATATATATATATATATATATATATATATATATATATATATATATATATATATATCCCGCAAGAAAGTACGATACTCATTTAAAATCTATTATCAAAAAGCGTTGACGCATGTCATCCGAAAAGTTATAGAATGCGTCTGGTATACCAAGTCATCCATGTACCGTACTAATAATATTACGATAAGTTACACCTTAATTAATAGAATAATTATAAAGTGTAATTAAATAATTACTTATTTAAATAAAATTATAGATCCTCAAATAAAAATCATAGGCTGTAAAATATAACCCCTAGAGACTAATTTATAAACTCTAGACTCTGAAATATAGTACGTGAGCACGAATGACGTGGTGTATCAGTCGTATTTTATAATTTCTCGTCCTTTTAGTGTATAATAAAAAAGTACAAATCTCATTTTATAAGTAAGAGATTATATACTTATAGAGACAAAATCCTCTTTTAGGAATTTAATTGGAGTCAATAAAGAATGAGGACCGGATTGAATTTTACCAAATAGTAAAAGGGCTCAAAGGGGGCTGTGGAAAAGAAGTTGAAAACCTAGTAAAACTAATTAAGGAGCATGATCTTATAAGCTTTAGCCTCCAATTTTGTGCATATGGCTTTCAATTGTTTTTTACGTAGTCTCTAGTTCCATATTAGCTCCAACAAGAGTAGTCTTCGCCGTTGATAATGTTGAAATTGTCCATTTGTGGCACCATGGTCGGTAGTATCTCGATTCTGGATGGCCGTTGAGGGCGAAGTTATTGAAGCACTTCGATCCTTTATTTGGATACCAATCCGATCCGGTGATGTGAGTTCTTGTTTGTATTCCTACATATGCATTCATGTTCATGTCCTCATTTCTCCTTTTTTTTTTAGTTGTAATCAAAAGTACAGAACTACTTTTGATTACAACTAAAAAATCTATAATCTAATTTTCAAATTTAATTAGAATACTTGAAATAATATTTTTATAGTATATATTGGCGCACTAATATTTTCATACTTGTATATATTAGTTATAGAAATATAAGATCAAAAATAAAATGTTCATGTTTTTCCAATTTTATATAGTTTTACTCTTATTTTATACTTTTAAAATATTTATTTATTTATTTTAAAGAAACAAATTCTACGCGATAGATTACTTTATATAATTAAATAAAATTTAATAAATTAATTAATATTACTAATATCGGAACTATGTGAGAAAAGATAAATAGCAATGATGATATATTTTACAATTATGAATTAAAATAAAGGGTAATTTTGGTATTTTTAGTCTATTTGACCATTAATTCTAATTAAACGGACTAAACAATTGACAATCACAAAACTTAAGACTATATAATTATGTCTAATAACACATGGGCTGACTAGTGTAATATGTAAAAACGCATGGATTAATAAATTATTTACCCTTATTTATATAAATATACAAAAGATTAATTGTACAAACCTTGCGAAACATGAAACATCAGCATTTCATCTTTTTATTTTGATTTTTTTAACGCAAGCAGATAGATTAAGAAATGAGAGAACTCCGAGAGTACAAAGAAGAGCTCCTTGAGAGCCAGTACAAGGAATTACCATCACTAAAACTTAGATTTTTAGAAATGAGGGATTGTTTGGCATTAATGTGTTCCACCTTATTGCAAGATCGCTTAACAAAATGAACAATACAATCCTCAAAACTAGCAGACAAAATAATCATATCCTCGAGAATCACTATAATCCCAAGAGGGAACCCTACCAAAGAAGAATTGAGACTGTTGATAATTTGAAACGCGTCTCCTTCCATTATGACCTTGAAAAATCCCATGATCAATACCAAAAAAGCATGCCATCTCACATAGGTAAGGCCTTAACAATAAGAGGAGAGGAGTAACTTGGGTATCACTAAGCTCGCAAGCAGTAATCTTTCGCTCATGATTCTAGGCCACAATTCCAGCACTCTCAAGTTGATTGTCCACCCTAGTGCCTCGACATTAACCTTGATCCATCCAAAGTTTGGTTTTGGCTAAAAAAGAACTTGTTGGTTCCACGTAACCGCATCATGAAGAGGTTGAATAAAAGGGGAATTGAATAGAGTCCGAAGAAGTATTAGCCTTGCATTCAACTGCCTGAGAACACGCTTTTCCCATAATTTCTATTATGGTCCAACCCTTGTTACTAAAACTACATCATTCCTTGCTTTCCATAAATGCCAAATTAACATTGGTGCTAAAGGAAAGAGAGATGGATCAACCTGGGCTTGATCCAAGAAAAGCACAATGTTCTTCCAAATTTTCGTACAATTGTTCTCTTGGAGTTAATCAACCTGTTCTCGTTCATTAGCTAAACCAACAAAAATATAGGAAAGTGTACCAAATCAACAAGTAGTAAATAGATTTTAAGTCTGAATATCGTTCCCGCGTGGATAATTAAGAAAGTACTAGATATAAACTACTATGTGATTATTCAACAAGCATAAATATATTCTTTGGAATTGAAAATTAAACTAAACAATAAACTTAAGATTAAAGAGAGATTAACAACACAAAAGGGTTAAACAATATTAAAGAACAACTAGGGTCATAGGTTCATAGGAATTTATAGTAATGTTTAATAATAACAACATACACCCTTACTAACATGAAGATATATGAAGGCAATGTGATAAGTATAAATTATACCTATTAATTTAGGATAATTATATGTTTATTTGGTGTTAAATAATAAATTCTAGAATAAAATATCTCATTAAGCCCATTTATTTATAGGTTGTCCAAAAGTTTTAGTGGGCTGTTCACTTTTGTTGATTGCAGCCCAACATCACTTGAACGGGCTAGATTGGAAGAGAAACAAGTTTAAATCACTTGAAGGGGCTGGGCTAGAGAAGAAACAAGGAGAAAAAGGCCTGATATTACAAGATAGCTTATTGCTTTAGCTATGATTTGTGTGGACTGAAATTAGATATACTCTTATCATTTTAGCTAAGATTTGTATGGTCTAAATTTAGATATGGTCGTTCCATGTCAGAAATTTCAGAGTGAGCAATCTGCTCCACTCCTTCTATTATCCTTTGACATCTTTGGAGACTATATATTCTCTCTTTTGTGTCTGTAAGGGGAATCTCTGAATAACTTAATCTCCTGCACCTCTTTAGGAGTTTTTCGTTTTTCTTTTACTTCTTCTTCAAATTTATTTATGCTATTCTATATGTAAAAAAGTTGCTCTCTACATGAAGATGAGTAAGTAGTTAACTTTCAGGTCAAGACCAGCCATGAGCTGCTAGTTGTAAGTCTGTTCTTCCTATTTATGAATTTATAAAATTGTTTGATAGTTGTTCAATGGAGTACTTCATGTTTTATGAGTTTGACCATCTCATATATAGTCAGATAAATACAAGGAGACTTGTATGAGACTGAATTACCATTAGGCATATGATGTTGGGATAGGAGGCTTGCATGACCACATGTTAGGGGTTTTTGCATGCTTATGTAAAATTCTTTCTTGTTCTTAATGCTTAGAGACTAATTAATGAAAGGAGACTTGGTTAATGAATATCTAAAGAATTTTTGGTGCAAGGAGACTTAACTTTAATGAATTCATGAAAGATACCTTAAACCTATGTTCTTAACATCATTCATATAAAAAGGAGAAAGATTACTTATAACTACTTGTTCTTGCTGTGTTCTTGGCCTGTTCTATTTATTATTGAGTAAAATTTATACTTTTAACTTGTTCTATCTATTTGTTCATAATATTTGTGTCATTCATTTTATTTTCTTGTTTGTAGTTATAAATATAAAATCAACACTTTGGAAAGAAGTTACTAGCTTGTTCTACTATTTTACACTACTAAGTGAATAGATTTTTCTTGTTCAATCCTTATGGAGACAATACTTTACTTCCCTGCTTTATTACTTGAAGACCTAGTGCACTTGCTAGTGTATGTTTTTAGGACAACACAATGGTCATGCTACATCATATTACCTTACTAACATGTATATATTCATTTGGTCATTTGAAAATAAACATATTAGCAAGTTAATCACAAGACAAAGCCAAGGAAGTTATTTAACAACTTCAGGTCTCATAAAGAGGATTTGAAGTTTGGTCATTCATTAAATCTTTAAAGATGTCTCCTCTAATTCTGAGTTCTAAAGCCAATGGTCATGGTCAATTTCACTCTATTAGGTATGTTTGATCAATTAGAACCATGCATTAAGCATAAGAGAGAAATATAGTATCCTAGTAAATGCCCAAACTAAAAATCATATGAACATCTAAATTATACCCATAATCCCCTAAAGACCTTAATTAATTAACCAGCCACAAAAAGCAAGCAAGAAAGCACAAAGTCTAAAATGAAAATGCATATTCATTGCTTGAAATAAATGAAATTACAAATGAGAATAATCTTGTTTTTTACAAAGAAAGAAAATAGAAGAATAAGAGGAAAACACCTGATGAGGAAGAAGAAGGCTTCTCTAAGATGATTAGCTCCAATTTTCCATTCTTATCTTATCTAAATTAACTCTTTAGACTATAATAAACCTTAATTTTCTCCCAACAAAACTATAAAGAAAAGAGAATAAAAACCTAAATCTAAAGCTGTGTATCAACCACAAGATAAGAAGACCCATTTTATAAAAGCTAAATTAGGAAGCTGCCTGTAACACCTCAACCAGGTTGTACTAGATCAAGGTGTTTTCATATCTACTCCCATCCCATACATTTTATTACACAAGTTTATTTTTTTTAGATATTTCAACAAGGAATTGGTTCATTTGGGCTAAATCAAATTATTGTTGGGATTTCACATTAGCAATCTTTTTTATGGGTCTTGAGTAATTCTCTTTTTTGAGATATTTAATCTAGTAAATGTATATATATTACCTTATATGCTTAGAATTTGATCCAAGCGGGTTTTCTCTCATTTTATCATGTAATATTTAGTTGAGAACTTTAGCATAGGTCAAGAATCATTTCCATTCATAATATATCTCCTTAGTATATCCATTATATTAACTGGGATCCAAGATTGGTTATTCAATAGCAATTTGTTAATATCTTCTGAATTCTAGTCTGTACCTCAAACTTTACTCTTGGATTTATTATTGCATTACACCATTAAACAAGATCTCAGCCATCAAGTGTGTCTCTAGGCCTATTCACCCCGGATTATTAACCATGATTGCATTTTCTTTTCAGGCTCTGCTACCTGCTCATGCATTTTAACCTTGCATGCTACATACAACATGATTCTTCAAGGTTCATCCTTATGTGTGACCACCTGGCCTCATTAGATGCCCTGCATCAGATTTTAATGATTCCAAATCATTGATCAGTACCTCCTCTATGAGATTACTCATAAGTTCGCTCTCACGATTATTCCGCTACCATAATTTCAGCATTTTCTTCGGACACACTACCCAATCAATAACACTGAGGCTAATTGACTTGGTCAACAGGAGTGTTTACCAAGTCTCCACTCATCCATTATACATCTTATTAATCTTTCCAATTCAATTTACTCTAATATCAATAGTAATAATAATACATTTTCAGTTCTTTAATCTTATTATACCGAGTCTCGCTTATTTCATTAAAAATACATACCACTAACTCATTTAACAAATACTATTTAAATCTATATTTTTCCAAACAACAGTTCTAGAATTCTTATATAAACTAATTTATATTCAAAACTAATTAATTTTAACACTACACCATCATCTACACATTCTTTTCCACTATTTACTTTGAGATTTACAATTTATATAGTTTTGAGCAAAGATAAATTCCCAATACAATGGGTTTTATAAATAAAGAATAATATATCACTTAAATACCTAAATAGTAGAAACTAAATCTTAAAATTTAATTTTTACCTTCATTTGAATTTCTCACATTTCTTCCCTTTCCTAGCCTTGCTCAATTCCTTCAAGGCCCTATCTTCTTCCAATCTTACCATTTCCATCTACTCCTTTGCTAACACACATTTGAATCCTTTTTTATTCAATGGCTTAAACTTAGTAGATTTTCTATTAAGCTACTTATGTATCCCAAAAATTCATTTGGGAATCAAAGCCCACATAGTTCTGTTCTTCTTTCGTTTCTCTCTCTTTTTGATATGCCATTTTCTACCTTTCTCTCTCCCTAAAATATTTTATTTCTCTCTTTCTGGAATATCCTTAATTTTTATTGTTAATGGCAAAAAGTCTCCTCTTTCTCTTTTTTCCCTTTGTTTTATACTATGGATAAAATGGAACTCTCCAGACTTCAGTACATGTCGCCTAATATTGTCCACACTTTTATTTAGTCTGACACGTGGTTACTTCTCCTTCTACCACCTATACTTTACATGCAAAATATCTTCTCTGTATTACTCTTCTTTACCATATCACTTATATTTCTTATACTTCTTGTATAGCCTTGTCTTAATAAGACGTGCCCTCAAATTTCCATTATCGGATCTCTTATCTCCTTAACCTCCCATTCTTGCTTTAAGTTTAGTGTATTCCTAATCTAGTCATGCTATATCTCTACTTGTAACATCTCTTTTTGTTTAACTATTCGGCAATCTAGTTCAACTTGTTATCTGCTCCTTCAAACTTGCGGCCGATTTTCTTTTTATACCGGATGTATAATCTAATCAGGCTTTCAATCTGCATCTAATAATTAACTCTTCCACTAAAACTGAATTCACCAATCTCCGTAACCCAACTAACCGTACTCCCTTTTAAATCAACCATCTTTCACCCAATTTGCATTCATATATTTGGTCCTCCATCTGACCTGATTTTTTGGATGTTACACTGCCAAAGGCCATTTACTGGAAAGGAAGACAATTATAGCTTATAGGTGTGTTATTGCTAGTGAAAGAAAATGAGTTTTCCATTGATTGAACATGTTTGCTCGAAAGGAAGTGAATTATTTTCACTATTAGAAAATTATAGACAGATCTGTCAGCAAACACAAAATCTGTTGGTAAATAAGGTTGATGAACATTTTACTGACGGATTCCATTGGTAATCATAAGTTTTCTTTTAGTGTTTGGATATTGGCAATTGCAGATGGGAGAAGGAGGGGTATTTTCATTCTTTAAGAATGAGTGATTAAATTGGTAGGTTTTTTTATAATCAACTGGGTTGTGCTGCCATCAATCGTTAATTATTGATGGAAAGGAATGAGATTTTAAATCAATCAGACGGTGGTGATTAAACTCAGCTATTGATGGTATTCATAATTTTTATTGCCCCTTTGAAGTTTCCCTTTTAATCCTTTGAGATCTTCAAACTTCAGCTCCAACCCCAATAGATTTTATAAATTTACAATTCAACTCCTTAGACTTCAATTGAGCATGAAAAAATAACCCATGGTTAGATCATGACATTAATAAAATTGGATTAAAATGGATTTTTATGGCTAACACCTGCAACATCAATGGAGAGGAAAACTAGACCGTATTGGCTGCTTTGCAACCAAATAAGATATGGAATGAATTATCAATAGCGCCACACCTACAATAAAAAAAAATTATTATTAATACCAAGATTGTGCATATTTGTTGCAGAACAATCAACTAATAATCTAGAGGAAAAAATCTTAATCTTATTGGGAGTTTCCAGATTCCATAGTTGTTTCCAGTAACCACCAAATGGAGGAGTTGAGGCTACTAGATCAACAGCTACCTGGTAATTAAACTTGATAGAGTAGTTACCATTATTGGAAAAATGCCACACTAGAGAATCTATATCGCCTACAATGTTGATCATAGTAGACAGGAACCAACATTGTCTTTTGAAAAAGAGGATCTAACCAAACCATTATTCCAAAGACCTTGCCCCCGATCAATGAGGTGACTAACCTTAAGCTAGGTATTGATTGCATCGTTTCAAGGAGTAGCCAAAAAGGATAATTAAGAAGACACCTAAGGGCCCTTGTAACAAAAAATGAAGTTACCATCATTTATTTTCCACCGAACACCTTTAAACAAAAGCTCCATGCCTTTACAAATGCTCCTCTACCCCCAAGAAGCTTTGTTATCTATGTTGCATAACCACAAACATGGACATGGATACAAACATGAAAAATGTGATTTCTAAAAAATATAAGACACAATACATGGGAAATACGTGCAAATAATACAAAAATAGGGGTAAATTTATAAATAGTAAAATTACAAAAATAGGGTAAGTATACTATGCCAAAGTAAACATATTACAGACCTTTTTTAAATCGTAAAACAGGGCAAGCATACTCCTCAATTTATCAATAATTAATAACACAATACAACACAAATAAAATTCAATAGTAAAATTTAGTTGGAGAATGGTTTTACAAGAGTTAAAGACTTGAAGGCTCTTCTTCTCTATCGAGCAAAACTTCTTGGACAATTAATCATAATTTTTTTTTTCATAATTAGAGGATTGAATTGAACTAGAGAGTTAAATTATCTTTCTTTTTATAATGGAAAGAAGTGGAAAATTACTGTAACAGTAATGAATTTAGAATAGTAAACAAGTTCCTAAAAGTCTAATTTCGTGTATAATTGAAATTCTTCTTGAACAATTTCAAAAAAGGAGGAAAGAGTGGGCGACACTATTGTGAAATACGAACATGGTGTGTCCAACTTCTTATATTGATAAACATGTTTCCCTAGACATTTCCGGAGAATGTCGAATGATATTGGTGTCTGAAACATATCGAACTTGGGACACGACAGTTTTTAAGAGTGTTCGTGCATCATAGTCTATCATTTACTGCAAGAGTAAGAAAATCTCTAAAAGGAAAAATATTTCCCTTTTAAGACTCTAGCAAGGAGAGAGTCCGGGGACTTCAAGATTTTCCAACTTTGATTCCCCAAAAGGTATCTGAAATTGCCTTTTGAAAAAATGTTGCAATAACCGAACATAAACTCCTTTAATGAAATTTCTAATTGTTTATATATATATATATATATATATATATATATATATATATATATATATATATATATATATATATATATACTAGGACAATATCCGAGCATTGTTGTGGATATCACTATTCACAAAATTGTCCCTCTATAATTATTCATGATATAATTTAACATTATACTAACTCATAATACTTACATAAGTTTCATATATATTTAAGCCCTGTAGATCTAAAAAAAATTGTACAAAATCAAATAAGACATTCACTTCAAGTGATTAGAGAGATAATGAAAGCAAAATAAAGCTAGTATACATGCAAGTAATGCGGTAGTAGTGTTTTAGCCACAATGATGATTTCTTATGCGTGTAGGTTTAAACCTACAAAATAGAGTTTTAATGACAGTTTTTCCAGTGTGAACACTCTGATGCTTAAGTTAGTAATGGAAAAAGAATATTGAAAAGAGTAATTAATTAGATTCCAATATGATATCAATCTATCCATAAAAATTTCTCATACCCTTAAAGCACCTTTATACATAATTTGAATTAGAATTGTGATTATATTTGACATACAATTTTTAAAATATACAACATCATAATAAATTATCAAAAATTTCAAAATATACAACATTTTTTGTAAAATTCAAAAATTCAAAATTTTCATCATTTTTATTCTTACTCAAAACAATTCGAATGCTGTGTTTGCTAGGAACTCTCGATAATGCAACATACAATTGGCAATGTCTAAAAACTGGTTCATCTAATTATAATCCAATTCGCTTTAAAGTTTGTCCTTGACTTTTATTTATAGTCATCAAATAACAAAACTTTATCGTAAATTGTTGATGTTTAAAATGAAGAGCCATTTTCCCTGTAATATTGAAAGGGCTATTCGTAGAATAAACAATCTAGTTTTCACAAAAGAACCTGTAATTATTTCAGCCTCTATTACCCTATTCCCTAATTGAATTACCATTAATCTCGTTCATTACAAAGACTTATTGTTGGATTAAGATTTCATAGTAACATTATTGGTGCATTAACTTTTAAATATATTTCATGAGGCGAAAAACAATTGAAAATTTAAACAATTTAAATTTCAATAGGATAATGTGACTTTAACTCCTTAAAGTTATTAAATGCTTTACATATTGAATCACAACTATAATAAGAATGACTTTCCCCAGGTAATAAATCTATCATCATGCTATTAATTTTATCAACAATATCAGTTTTTGGAGTCACGATAGCTCTTTCTTTTAAATAAGTATTACAACTATAATTTTGTGAAAAAATTTGTATAAGTTTCACTTATAATATCTATTATAGGTTCATTATCTAACTTTACTAAAAAGCATTGTGGTATTCTTATCCAATTTTCATCATCATCAAAATCGAGAATTTTTCTACTTTCAATTTCACCATGGCCAATGGCTAAAAGCCAATCCGAAAAAGAAGTAATCCATCTTCAAAAAAACTCCCTATTATTTTCATGTAATTGCATGTTTGTGTTTAATTTATACACTTTCAAAGAATTCCATAAATAAGATCTCATAATTGAATCATTCATAATATCTTCTTTTGTTCCTTAAGGTATGACTGGTAAAATTTATTGAAAATCTCCTCCAAATAATATTATTTTTCCTCCAAACTGTAAATTTGTTTTGTCTGCTTTAAAAGAGGATAAGACATCTCTTAATGATCTATCTACTACTTCAAAATAATGTCGATGATTCATTGGATTCATCCCAAACAATAACTGAAGATTTATTAATTAGTTCTGCAAGATATGTTCCTTTTTTATTTCACACGAAGAATTTTCATCTAAATTAATCAATATTTTAAATCTTGAATGAGCTATTCGTCCATTAGGAAGCAACAATGGCGGTTATGTCACATAAAGCCACAACTAAAACAATTTTATATTTGGATCTAAGCTTTGCAATAATAGTTTCTTGTAAATATGTTTTGCCTGTTCCTCAGTGACCATATACAAAAAATTGTTCATCTTTATAATTACTAACAGAGTCAATAACAACATCGTAAATTGCTCTTTGTTCAGTATTTAAATTGGAAATCATATTGTCATGCGTTTGTTTTAATTGAACAACATCGTACGACATAATCTATTATTGATATTATCAATGGATTAGCTTGGGATTAGTAAACTATAATCACTTAAAGAATAGTTATTCCGAGTTTCTAATTTTCACTTAGAAAGGAATTAGGCAATTGAAGGCTATATTTTAATTCATGTTTAATCTCATGAGTGAAATGCTTCTAGAAAATATCAAACAATTTATTTGGTGCAGCAACCTTGCAAAAGACTATGAAAATTACAAATCATTGTCGTAATTGATTGGATGATGCTGACTAGATGCTTTCATTTAATGCTTCTGTCCACTTATTATTATCTCCCAATAAACCATAAGCATCGCAAGTTGATTGAAAAGCATCATACTTAACTCTATTTGTTTTAAAATCATTAAAATTTTTTAGGTCCTTTCACTTTATTCAATAACATCCTCAAGTAATACAGCTCTTCAGAATTGGAATGGACATACAAAATCCTCCCAACAGTTCTTTTTTTTTTCTTATTCTAGGTTAAATTTTTCTTTAGTATCCTAAAGCCATTGCGTAGGAAACTGGACATAAGTTGTCGAGCATCTTCATACAAATTATTTATATTCATCCATTCAGTTAACATAGTTTTTTGGCGTATTTGAATCATTAACTATACTACTCATGCTACGATGTTGATTGAATAACACGATGTTCATATTTGGTAAATGTACAACTAATCACTCAGCAGAGGGTTCTCTACATTCTATAGGAACTCAAATAATCTCCATGAAGCTTCAAGCGATGAAATATAATGACAATCTAAGTATGATTAAATTTCATTATGAACACTGATAATGTTGGCATCTTGATTGTCGTTTTGATTCACTTTTTTTTTTATCACAACTCATAATCTATCATGATCTTTATTAATATACTAAAAAAGATATTTGACCATTGTTGAATGACAAAAATATTTTTTTTTATCACATATTAAATCAAGTTAAAACCCACTAATTTCATTATAAAAAATTCATACCAAAGGAAAATGGCCATAAAAAATAAAGTGAAATATGAGAGAATCAAAGAAAAATCTAGTCTAATTACCATTCCCACTTAATTATATATAAATCAAACAACCCATATCTTAAAAAAAATAGAAGTGAAAAGAAAATGAAAGAAAAAAATGCAAAATTAAACAAAACAAAACAAACCTTAGTAGAGAGAATACACAAATAGCAGATTGCTTGAATCTCTCAAAATATCTACAACAAATAATAGAGAAAATGGAGTGAAGAGTTAGATTAAATAAAGAGAACTACTCTTAGATATGCCAAAAAAAAGAACAACAATCAAACAAAAATTTTGTTTCAGTAATATATATAAGTTTTCAAAAATATCATGTGGTATCAGAGCCTATACGCTCCAACGAGTTATCTTCTATTCTTGTTTCAGACCTTGTTGTAGGATCTATTATGCAAATTGATGCACCAACTCACTTTCCCATCCCACTCTCTGCTACCAATTTACATGTTTGGAGAAAGCAAATCCAATCAACTCCCATTGGTCTAAATTTGCTTCAATATATTGATGACACTCTAATCACACCACCCAAATATCTCAATCAAGAAATTACTAAAACTAATCCAGCTTGTACTCTGGTATAGGCAAGATTAAACTCTTATGAGTGCAATTCTTGGTAGCTGCTCTGTAACTATCCAAAGACTTATCTCGTTAGCTGAAACCTCAAAGGAAGCCTAGGATCAGCTCAACAATAGCTATGCAAAGTCTTCTTGAAGTAGAATTATCTTTCTAAAAGCAAAACTTGCAAACAATCCAAAA
This sequence comes from Euphorbia tirucalli, assembly GCA_039660915.1. Lineage (NCBI taxonomy): Eukaryota > Viridiplantae > Streptophyta > Magnoliopsida > Malpighiales > Euphorbiaceae > Euphorbia > Euphorbia tirucalli. The sequence goes on from CM077637.1 coordinate 59,835,443, forward strand.
GGTACAAAATTTATGGCTATTTTTCTCAATGAAATACGATCCATTGCAGATAAATTAGCACTCATGCAAAATCCAATAAGTGAAGGATTTCTCATTGTTCATATCACGTTGAAAGACAATGACTCAACTTCCCATCAGCTCCAGCGATAGCAAATATCACCAAAAAACAAAACTACAAGTCTAAAAAATTCTATAAGTTGCCACAAGGATCTCAAAATCCTTCACCAGCTCACAACTCCAATTATCACAAATCACGTGATGGTTATTATGGACATACTAATCATCTATGGCACAACTAATAAGGGAATCGATCATTCAAAAAAAAATTCATTCGGTCAATTTTGTGAAATTTCGGGTCATGCTACTTGTGATTGTAGGAAACTTGCTCGATTTCTAAAAGACAACAATATCTCTCTTTAGAGTCATCAGAATTTGACTTTACAACCAAGTCCAATAGCTAATGCTACTACATCTATGCATTCCAATGACTTGCAAGAACTTTGGTTATTTGATATTGCTGCATCTCATCATGCAACATTAAATCTATCTGACTTGCAATCTTATTTTGACTATGGTGGTCCAGATGAAATCTTTTTAAGTGATTGTAAAAGTCTCTCTATCTCTCATACTGGTCATATAAATATTCATACACCTCACAAAGCACTTTCTTTATCCAATGTCTTATGTGTTCCAAAATTGTGCAATAACTTAATTTCTGTAGCCAAGTTTTGCAAATCTAATCCAGTATCTATTAAATTTTTCTCATCTCATTTTATTGTGAAGGATCTTTGCACAGGGGTGCCTCTAATGCAAGGGAAGAACATCGATGATGTTTATTGCACAACCGTTTTTGGTCCTCAAATCAATGTTACAACCAAAGTCTCTCAATAAGATTGGAATCACAAACTTGGTCATCCCTCTAATAAAGTTCTTAGTGCTATTTGTAGAAATGCTAGTTTAGGATTGAATTCATTATCAGTTTCTAATATTCATTGTACTTCATGCTCCATTAATAAAAGTCATAAATTACGTTTTTATGAAAATTCTCTTGCTAGCACAAAGCCACTAGAATTTATATACACTGTGGGGACCAATGAAAAGATCTATCAATGGCTTTGAGTATTATATCATTTTTATTGACCATTTTACTAAAGATATTTGGTTGTATCCAATGAAAAAGAAATCAGACACTTCTCTCTTATTTACTCAATTTAAAATTATTTTCAAACGAAAATTATCTCTATCTTTTTTAATAATAGGGGTGAGTATCCTAAACTAATTCCACTTTTTAATTCCTTTGGCATCTCTCATTTCACTTCCTGTCATCATCACATTGTAGAGACAAGTCTCTCTCTACTTTCACTTTGTATGTCTTCTGTTGCATTACTGGTCCTATACATTTGTACTGTTGTTTACTTAATAAATCATCTTCCTTCATTAGTTTTGCAATTTCAAACTCCCTTTGAGTTGATATACTACAAAGCACCTAACGACAAATGGCTTAAACCATTTGGTTGTCTATGCTTTCCTTGTCTACGGCCATACTCTACATCCAAACTTCCACCAAGGTCTATTCCATGCATTTTTCTTGGTTACTTTACTTCTCAATTAGCATACTTCTTGAAACTTCCATAAATCATATTTGTTTATCCTGTCATATAAAGTTTGTCGAGAATGTCCTTCCATTTAAGGTTTGTAATAAATGTCATGACCTTATTAACTTTGTTTGAGGTGCTTCTTTTGAAGGTTCATCATAGGAACATAATACTGTCATTCTCCCTTTATAACTTATCCATATCCCTAACAATATACCATCTGTCTTTAATTCTCCATCATCTGACTAAAATGTTCCCTCATCCAATTCTATTGACACACCTTCTTATGCTACATATACTGCACCATAACTCTCGACTGATTCCACATCATCCTTTACTACTCCATATATACCTCGACAAAATTTTGAACCTCCTACATTATGCCCTGCCCTTATAAAAAAGCCTAATCATAAATATTTTAGTGATAAATACATTAATCTCACCACTAAACATCCATTACTTACTACCCTTGAACCAACCATTGTGACTCAAGATATTAAAGACCCTCTTGGTACTAAGCCATAGATGCTGAGTTTAATGCTCTCTTGCAAAACGGAACTCGAGAGTTGGTTCCAAAATCCTCACATATTTCGTTTGGTTGCAAATGGATTTTTCACATCAAGTATCATCCTGATGGTTCTGTAGGCAAGTATAAAGCTCACCTTATGGCGAAGGGATTCCTACAAGAACCCGAGCGAGATTACTTTTAGACCTTTAGCTCGGTAACCAAATCTATGACAATCAGAGTTGTTTTATGCCTTGCTTTATCTCAAAATTGGCTGGTTGTCAATTGGACGTGACATGGAACATTACATGCAAATGTCTATTGCTGCAACCTTTTGGATATATTAATTCCCACTATTTGCAAGCTTCGTAAGGCATTTTATGGCTTAAAACAGGCCCCTTAGGCATGGTATAAAGAACTACAAAGTTTTTTTGCCTTAGTTTGGCTTTCGCTAGTCCTTTACAGATGCATCTCTCTTTATCTATGATAAAAAAGGTGTCATAACTTATTTTCTGGTTTATGTTGGTGACATTATCCTCACGAGTAACAACTCTACCTTCTTGGATGGTTTTGTTCATAAGCTGGCTAATCAATTTTTATTAAAGATTTAGGTTCTTTACATCATTTGTTGGTTGTTGAAGTTATTTCCACTCCCTCAAGAATGTTTTTATCCCAACATCACCATATTGTTGATTTGCTTACTCGGTTTCATATGGATGGTGCATAAGATATTGCTACACCTTTCAGTTCATCTGACACTTGCACTTTAGATGATGATACTCCTAAAGTGGATGCTCAGTTTTATTGAAGCATTGTTGGCTTATTACAGTATCTGGAAATGACTTGTCCCGATGTATCATTTGCTTTCAATAAAGTATCGTAATTTATGCACGTACCTTCGGAGCTCGATTACAGGCTTTAAAGCAAGTTCTTCGACACTTGAAAGGGTCAATTGGTCATGGCTTATATCTCCAACGCAAATCTAAGCTAACTCTTACAACTTTTTTCGACTTTGAATAAGGTGGTATTAAGGATACTTATCGTTCTATTACGACTTATGTATTATATTTGGGATCCAACATTATTTCCTGGAAATTTGCATGGAAAAAATCAGTTTCAAGATCCTCCACTGAGGCTAAATACAGGCCTTTAGCAAATGTAATTGCAAAAGTTCTCTGGGTTTAGAATTGATTAAGTGAATCAGGTGTTTCTAACAAGAAAACTCCACTCCTTTTTATCAAAACACAAGAGCAAATTATTTATGTGTTAATCCAGTTTATCATTCTCTCATCAAACATTTGGCCCTTAACTACCATTTTGTTCGAGAAAAGTTTTCTGATGGTTCTTTGCATGTTATACATATTAGCTCTAAGGATCTGTTGGCTAACATGCTTACTAAATCGATGCCTCGCAACCAATGTCTGCATTTTGGTTCCAAGGTTGGAGTCTCTGATGGATCCTCCATCTTGCGGGGGTGTGTCGAGGATAAGTCTAAAGAGTCCTAATTCTTATCCTTATCTTATCTAAGTATAATTTAGTATCTTCTCTAATTTGTTGTATTTTCAAATTCTAGCCTATCGAGTTGTTGTAACTGTAGATTTTCCACAAATTTATCTTCTCATTTTCTGTATAAATTGTAATTGTTGCTTAGTAATATATACAAGTTTTGACAAATATTATAGGCAATTTGATCTCGAAGAGCATTCGACGGAGCAATCTTCGTTGTTCTTAATTGTGAAAGCATCTATGTTGCACGGAAACGGAAACAGATACGTAAACTAAAATGGAAACAAACACTAGGAAATTGTATTTGTAAAAAAATATAGGAAATACAAATATGGGGGAAAATGTGTAAATAATAAAAATATAGGATTTATTTATAAATTTAAAAACTCTAAAGATGTATTTTGTAGTGTTTTTATACATGTACAGTGAAAAAAATGAATTTCCAATTTTCTAAGGAATTTTATAAAATAAGAAATAAGGAATTTTAAACTTTTTCAGCTCACAAAAAATGAATTTTCAATTTTCTAAAATTACAGAAATGTCCAAAAATTTTTTGTACAAGTTTTTTAGAGTTTCTAGTTTTCGAAACATTTCGGAAATGTGAAAACAGAGAAATGCTTCAAAATTAAAGTTTCCATTCAACATAGGAAAGCAACGGTCATGGCCACTTGGTCTGTAGGCAATTTCTTCCACTTTTACAATTCTCGACACTACAGCCGCTGGTTTCTATTCTTTGCTTTGGTGCTGCTTTTGATTATTTATTTGTTTATTTAGTTTATATATTGTTTGTTGGTGTTAATTTTTCTAATCTAAGCAGTAATAGTTGTTGTCAACTTCTTTTTTTCTAATTGCAATTAAGCCCTAGTTGAAATTGTAGAACATGATGGTTTCCCTTTTTTAACGGGATTCTTGCGCGATATGGTCATGTATTAAACTAGGGATTTGTTGTTGTAAAATTGTTGGAATCCCACATTGCTTGGTTATGGGAGTATATTGCTCTTTATATTATTGAGGGAATCCTAATCTCATGAGGTATTTTTTGGGGTTAGTTAGGCCTTTGTTTATAGAAATATACAATTATTTGCGAGTACCATATTGTTTCATTGCTATGTAATTATATTGGAGACATCATGCTTACTGGTTTATAAGCTGGTTCACTAAGGGAGCATATAAAATGCATCATTGGACTTGGTAGACAATTGTTTTTCACTGCCAAGCATAAACTGTAATTTGTTGTCTTCAACGAAAATTTTTATTTAAATTAACAGTAGTTGGAATTCTAAATTTTGATGCTTCCCCTCTTTTATTTTGTTTTGAATGGATTCATAGCCAACATGGCCTTGCTCATTGTTACTGCTGAAGTAGGGATTTGTTTTTGTGTAGATGTGCTCACTATCTCATGGTAAGTGTCAAAATATATTTTGGGTGTTGAGAATGATATAGAGCAAGTTTTGTTCAATGTCTTTCTTTGTTACAGCATAAGTTTTTATGCTGTATGCTTTCTCAGTGTTTTGGATACATTATTATATAAGCCCTGCTAACTGGGTTATAAAAAGCATGAAAATTGCATCTTTGGATTAGTGCCTAAGCCTTCCTTCATATCCTTGGAGCAATGTAAGGATTTCAAGAGGGGAAACATAAACTAAAAAAATTAAGAACTAAATACTACAAATGCAGTATCCTTGGACACACTTTATTAGAGGACTGTTAATACCTATTTATAGGCTTATAAGACAACTATATCACATAAAATCAGTAAACACTAGATAAATTAACTTCATTCGGGTTTTTAATACAACTATTGTTACATTATATATACGAGAATTTTATTTTTAAAGAATACTTTGTTTTACTCTGGGTCTATATATATAGAGAGAGAGGGTTTATATCCTTTGAAACTAAATCGTAAGGGACTTATATATCTCAATGTAATTATCATAGTAGCGGATTAGATTATTCGATTAATAGCTGCTATTTTCTTTTTCCTGATATCAATAATAATTTTGAAGTTAAAAAGAGGATCTTAAATCCATTGTAATTGTTAGTTTAAAAAAGAAACAAAAGAAGGCAAAGACTGGAATAGGAAATCTGAAAATTGATAGAAGAGAAGAAGAATATAGCTGAAAGTATGCAGCAAGGAATACAATACTTTATTCATTGATATTCTGTTACATTTATAGTGCTGAAAGTACAAAAATATCAGGAAACAAATCACAGCAACTTAATTAGTGCCTGAAAAATAGGAAACAAACTCAACAACCCTTGACTGAGTAAAATACATAAAAATAATGTAGATGTTGCAGTCCAAAAGCATTATTCAACACTCCTCCTTGTTTTAGGAACTGCAGACTCTAATTTGTTGCCTCAAGAACTCAAACTTGTTGAGTGGAACTGGTTTTGTGAATAAATCTGCATACTGATCTTCAGACCTGCAGTAGACTAGAAAAACATCTCCAGTTTGTTGCACCTCTCTCAGAAAGTATAGCTTGATATTAAAGTGCTTTGTCTTCCCATGAAACATTGGATTTTTTGAGATAGAAATTGCTGCCTGGTTGTCAACAAAAATTGCTGTACCACTTTGCTGCTTCATATGCAAATCACACAAAATTTTTTTTAACCATAGAGCTTGGTTCACTGCTGCTATAGCTGCTATGAATTCTGCCTCTGCAGTGGATTGTGCCACAATTTCCTGCTTCTTTGAAGACCATGAAAATACCCCTGAACCCATATTGAAGCAATATCCAGAAGTACTTTTCATGTCATCTAAAGATCCACCCCAATCACTATCAGAAAATCCACATAATTTGAATTTGTCTGATTTCCGAAACTTGACACCAAAATCAGCAGTCCCTTTGATATACCTTAATACTCTTTTTTCTGCTCTCAAATGCACTTCACTAGCACAATGCATAAAACGAGATAAGAGACTTACAGCAAATTGAATATCAGGCCTTGTTGCAGTGAGATACATCAAACACCCAATTAAACTTCTGTAAAATATTTCATCAACTTTATCTACACCATCATCTTTAGTGAACTTCTCTTTGTGATTCATTGGTGTGTTGATTGGCTTGCACTCCTCCATCTGAAATTTTTTTAGTATCTTTTTTGCATATTTTTTCTGACAGATGAAATTTCATTCTCGCTTTGTTTTATTTCCATTCCGAGAAAATAGGTCATAAGACCCAAATCTGTCATCTCAGAGACCTGCATCATTTCTTCTTTAAATTTTTCAACCATTTCAATGTCATTTCCTCTTACCAATAAATCATCAACATAAAGAGATACAACAAGAAGATTATTTTCCTTGCATTTCACGTAAAGAGTTGATTAAGACAAGCTTTTCACAAAGCCAAGGCTCAACAAATGCTCATCTATATTACTGTACCAAGCTCTAGGCGCTTGCTTAAGGCCATAAAGAGCTTTTTTCAGTAAATAGACTTTATCTTCTTCTCTTTCCTGCACAAATCCTTCAGGCTGCTCCACATATGTTTCTTCTTGTAACACACCATTTAAAAAAACTGATTTAACATCCAATTGAAAAATTTTCCAGCCCTTTTGTGCTGCTATTGCTAGCAACAATCTAATCGTATCCATCCTGGCTACAGGAGCAAAAGTGTCAGAGTAATCAACACCGTAAATTTGTGCGTACCCCTTAACAATGAGCCTCGCCTTGTATTTGTTAATGGAGCTATCTGCATTGAGCTTTGTTCGAAACACCCATTTGACTCCAATGATCTTTCTTTTGGCCTACTAACCAGCTGCCATGTCTGATTTTTTTGAATCATTGACATCTCCTCCTCCATCGCTTTCCTCCATTTTGGGTCTTTGAATGCTTCTTCACTGATGGCTGGTTCGCATATCACGACATTACACCTTTGATAGATGTCAGAAAGTGGCCTGCTTCCTCGAACTGGAGGGTCATCTTCTAGCTCATCTAGCCATTGAGTTGTTCCTTGAATTTCAGGTGTAGCTGCAATTATTTCTTTAGGATTCTTCCAATCCCATTGCTCATCTTCATTGAAATGAACATCTCTAGTGACTGTCATCTTTTTTTATTGCGGATGATACACCTTGTAGGCTTTTGAAACTGAACTATAGCCAATAAAAATGCCTGGGATCGACTTCTTATCTAACTTGTCATGTTTAACCTGTGGAATGTGTACAAAACACATGCAGCCAAAAACTTTAAGAAAACTGAGTGAAGGTTTGTACCCATGCCAAGCTTCAAATGGAGTTATGTTGTTCAAGGCTTTAGTTGGAAGTCTATTCTGTAGAAAGACTGCAGTATTGGCTGCCTCTGCCCAAAATTCTTTGGGTAACTCCTTCTCATGCAACATGCTTCTGGCCATCTCCATTATCGATCTATTTCGCCTTTCACTGACTCCGTTTTGTTCTGGAGTGTAAGGAGCAGTGAGCTGATGTTGAATTCCAGCCTCTTCACACAGTGAATTAAAATCTGCAGATGTGTACTCCTTTCCATTGTTTGACCTCAGAATTTTGATTTTGCACCCACTTTGATTTTCCACAATTCTTTTGAATTTAGAAAATACACCAACTACCTCTGATTTGAATTTTAAGAAGAAAATCCAGCACATTCTTGTTAGATCATCAATGAACAAGACATAGTATAAACTACCTTGTAATGATGGTGTTCTTTGAGGTCCTGCTACATCAGTGTGAATCAACTGCAGCTTTTGAGATGCTCTCCAGGTAGACTTAGAAAAAGATGTTCTGCTTTGTTTACCAAACTGACAGGCATGACAATTTGGCAAATTATTTGCAAGTGAAGGTAGACCTCTCACCATCTCCTCCTCTTGCATCTGCAACATTCTTTTTAGGTGACAATGGCCAAGCCTCTTGTGCCAAATTTCTGTGGTGTCAGCCCTGTTGGAATAGGCAATCTGCTCCTCCTCGGTTGGATCAAATGAGAAACTTTTACCTCTCATTTTAACTTTCAGGATCTCATGACCAGCAACATCATAAATTAAACAATATTGGTCTTCAAAGGATACTTTGAATCCTTTTTCCAATAGCTGCCCCACACTTAGCAAATTTTGATCAATTTCAGGTACATAAAGAACATTTGAGATTGTTTTTGTACCTGATTTTGTTGTGATTGCAACTGTCCCCTTTCCTTTCGCTGAGATGTAAGCACCGTTGCCTATTCTGACCTTGATCATCCCAACTGATTGAAACTCTTTAAAGAGAGATCTGTCATAGGTCATGTGGTTTGTACAACCACTATTGATTAACCAGCATTCCGAGGAACATTTGGTTAAGAGACATGTTGCAACAAAAATCTGATCTTCTTTATATTGTTCGGCAACTTGGGCATCTTCCTCTTGCTTTTGAAATTTGCTTTTGCAAATTACAGCCTCATGTCCGAGCTGATTGCACTTCTCGCATTTTACATCTGGACATATCCAGCATTTGAACGGTGGATGGCCTATTTTATTGCAATGCTTACAAGGTGGATAGTTTTTCTTTGAAGTTCCACCTTTACCCTGGTTCACATTGCTTTCACTGGTTGAAGACCGGTTCTTTCTGAAGTTTTTCTTCTTGCTGGCTTCTTGATGCTTGACCGGTAAGGCTCCTTCGACCATGCGATCTTGCCTCATAAGTCTCCTCTGCTCCTGGGCTTGAAAAGCATTGAGAATCTCTGCAAGAGTAATTTGTGTCAGATCCTTGGTATTTTCCAAGGCTGCAATAGTTGCTTCAAATTTTTCTGGCACTGAAACAAGAATTTTTTCAATAATTCTTGAGTCCTTAAACTCAGAACCAAGTAGCCTGATTCGGTTTGCAATGTTAAGTAACCTGACAGAATATTCTTTAATTGATTCTGTTTCCTTCATCTTCTGCAACTTAAATTCTCGAATCAAGTTTAGCACACGCATTCCTTTGATTCTTTCATCTCCCTCATACTCTGACTTGAGATAATTCCATATCTCAGATGCTGATTTCAGAGTCATAATTCGAGTGAAGATAGTAGATGAGACTGCTGCGAACAAAAAGGCCTTTGCCTTGGATTTCTTTGTCTTCTTCTCCTTGTGCGATTTGATTTGCGCCATGGTAGGGTTGTTTGGAAGATCAGGAATTTCATAATCCTCTTCCACTGCTTCCCAAATATCTAAAGCTTCCATATACGCCTCCATACGAGCTGCCCAAATTTGATAGTTGTCTCCATCAAATACCGGTGGAGAAATTGAAGAGAAACTGGAGCTTGCTTCAGCATCCATGACACTGCAATCTGATACACTTCCTCACAGATCCCTTAAGAAAGAGCTCTGATACCAAATTGTTAGTTTAAAAAAGAAACAAAAGAAGGCAAAGACTGGAATAGGAAATCTGAAAATTGATAAAAGAGAAGAAGAATATAGCTGAAAGTATGCAGCAAGGAATACAATACTTTATTCATTGATATTCTGTTACATTTATAGTGCTGAAAGTACAAAAATATCAGGAAACAAATCACAGCAACTTAATTAGTGCCTGAAAAATAGGAAACAAACTCAACAACTCTTGACTGAGTAATACATAAAAATAATGTAGATGTTGCAGTCCAAAAGCATTATTCAACAGTAATTCTTGTAGATAGCTAGAATTAGGCATCTTTATTTTTTCAATTTCACTTCTTGTTCATAAACAAACCTCGAAAGTGTATATATTGAATTTTATTTCTTGTTAAAGTTTTAAGTCTGTGTCTCAGCTTCCCAATGCATCTTGCATAGCCTCAATTTGAGTTGAAACGAGAGGGAAAACTTGTGTTTACTCAGATTGGTGACAATCCTGTGAGTTAACAATTTTTGACTTTTTCTTCTCCAACCCAAGCATTCAAATAGAAGAAGTCTTAATTGAAGACTATTTAGAAGTTTATTCCAGCAGATTTATTTATGTAAAAATTAGTTTATTTATGAGATATAGAAAGACTCCTATTAGAATTAGATTTTTCCTAGGTAGTTAACTCATTTTCGGTTTAGAAGAGTTGTTCTCCTATGAAAGGGTTAAAAATTGAATTTGGTGCAAAACCAGTACATATATATCAATTATATATGACTTGGTCCATTGTCGACCTCTGGCTTGGGCGGTGAACTCGGGTCTGTCAATCTGCTCCTGCTACTTTTGCTCATCTTTGGCTGGTGGCTCATCAGCAGCAACACCGTCACATTTCTACTCGAACTTTATATTATTGGAGGATAATAAACTTTGGATGGTTCTAAACCTTGTTTGATGGTAGTAACTTATGCAACAATGAGTTTGTGATATACAGATTGGTACAAATTATTATTGTTGGAAAATTGGCGTTTGATAGGTGATTTTTGTCAACTTTAGGCTTAATTATATTATGGTTAGATTACGGTTCAAATAATGTGAACTACGCCATTGTATTCTACACAACGAGATTTTTCCAACAGTATATAATACGCCTAAAACGCATTAAGGATGAACGAGAAATAAATGTTCAAAGTGAGTTTGAAAGAAAAGAATTTGAAGAAGAAAATGAATGAAATTCTCAAATCTTACGTCCCTTGTTTAAGGGAAAGTTCAGCTTTATTATTTTATTGGAGGAGAAACAAGAGAATTAACTTACAAAAAAAAAAATTTTATTTAACACACTATCATTTTTCAATTGATCGAAATGTGAGATATGATAGTTTTATTAGTTTAACACAAGACTTGTCATAAAATTAATGTTTATCTACTTATAGCTAACATTGGTAGCCTTGCACTTCGAGATGGATTGGGCATTGAATAGATTCATCCATTTTATTCGATTTTTTTGACAATGCATTGATATAATATTATAGTAGGTTAGTATTCCTTTGTTAAAAAATAAATTTTGCCCATTCTTTTGAGAGATTCCTAATTAATATGCTCAAAGTCAAGATATCATGTCATATTTGCCGAATGTTGATGGGAGGAATACATATTTATATATGGTTCACCTATTATATATGGTTAACATAATTAATTGATGCAAGTGATATTATGTTCCTGAACTGCCCAAATTAATTTGGGCAAAAAAGGTTTGATACTTGGTTAAGTAGTTGAATGTTTATATATGTATAACTATATTCTGGTTGAAAATGTGTTTTTTTCTTATTATAAAGTTTTAGAGTTCGAGTCTCACTGGAATCAGGTATTATGCCCTAAAAATAATAAGAACTATATATAAAAAGGAGAATTTGAATGAATTTTGATTAGGAGTTTTAAGTGTTAATTGAAATAAATGGATTCAAAGGTTGTTTTCGAAATAGAGACTTACCCTTCCCATCACCCACTTGTACTAACTTTCTAACGTTAGACCATTCTTCCTACCAACCTTTGTCTTAAAATCGTATCCAAATGTTCATACCATTTATTTATATTAATTAATGACTTGTCAGGAGACTATCTACATGTCAACCTTATTATATAAACATATTCTTTCAAAATTGTGAAAGGGGAAGGTGTATATATTAAATGCAACTATACCAATTAAGTTTTTTTTTTTTTTTTTTTTTTTTTTTTTTTTTTTTTTTTTAAGAGAGATTTTAAGCCAAAATATTGTACTAGACCTAAACACTTTAATTACTAGACAAGCCATATAAAAAATATCTTACCAAACGCAAATCAATTAATCGTGCGCATTCATTTTATAGGAAAACAACGAATGAAATCATTTCTTGAAGATGTAGTATTTTATTGTTCTCATTTCAAATACAAAAAATATATTCACATGCTATTTATTGCACTCCCATACCATTTTTCCTTATAAAAAAATTATAAAATGCATTTACATGTTATATATTGAATACAAACAAATAGCATATATATATATATATATATATATATATATATATATATATACACACCTCAGAGATATTGTTATATTGTAAGTGTTATTGTTTTCTACTGCTTTTTGTTACTTCCAAAATTTCCTCCTATTTTTTGTAAAAGTTTCTTTTCCCATAATGACAATCTATATAATCCTATTTATCGATTTCTTTATACAAGAAGTTTGTTGCTTACAAATTGAACACTAACAAGTATATTAGGTTAAGTGGTAGTACTTAAGCAAGACTAAGTATCGTTTCCTCAGGGATTAAGGATAAACAACCTTAAATTTCTTCGCAAATAGGTAGATTTGATTTCTTTCAATATTTTAATAAAAGAAATAATATAAAATCAACTAAAACTAAGAACATAAAGTAAACAGTCAATAACTGATCAAGATTGCTGAAAACAGAATAAAAAGAATAATAATAAATAAAAACACACTGACTTATCCAACAAAGTTAAACAGGTTCAGTAACTCTCTCTCTATTACAAACAAGTTAAGAACATAGATCTAAGGTATCTTACCCCTCAAGTCACCAAGCTTAGATCTCTTCCCCACTTCAATTTTATGAAACTACTCCTACTTAGATCTCTCCTTCGTAGGATTCATTTCATGTATCAAAGTTTAGGCAAGCATTTTATCAAATGAGATAAAAACCCTTAGCATGTGCCTAATCTTCTCTCGGTCTTATAATGCACATGTGTTTAATGATATGTCTGTATTCATAAATCTCCTCTCGGTCTCATTATAAATACTAAGCATAAGGTGGCCAAACTCATGAGAAATTACATAACAACATCAAACAATCATCTAAGCATTTTACTCATACTAAAAAGAGATAGAAAGATTACTTACTACCGCCAGACTAAGCTGGTTCAAGCCCACTAGAGAACTACTCACTCCTTATAATAAATGATGAATAAGATGTCTTCCCACATAGAATTGAAAAAAAAAATACTAATAATATTAATAATAAAATAGAAATTACAAAGAGTTGGTGGGAGAATTTACTTCTCCCTTTTATTCCTACATAATTGCTACTTAATTCCTACTAAATGATAGAGTATAAGTATAACTAGAATTGTATTCCTATTTAATATCTTGTTGTATAGTCCTATTAGGACTCCTCCTATTTAGGCTAACCCTAATGTATATATATGTATCCTTACTCTAATAACAAATCACGGTTTCTCTCAATCTCTACGTGGTATCAGAGCTATCTTTAGCTTAAAGAAAACCCTAAAATTTTCGGCCAAATCTCTACTCTCAAACCCTAAAAATTTCTTTCGGCCAATATGTCTTCCTCCTCTTCCATGATTTCGGGACTTACCGCCTCTGTGGCTGACTTATCATCTGCCTCCGTGGCTGCTTTCTCGTCCGCCTCAGTGGCAGCGCCGCTCTTTGCCTCAGTGGCTCCTTCCGGCTCTTTTTCTAGCGTGTCCATCACGACTACGCCTCTCACTAACACCTTGCTCGCCAATGCTGATTTTCTTGTTCAAACCAGTGTTCCTTCCCTCAACACCGGCTTCATGTCTCATTCAATTCATCCGATAACATTTAATCCTGCCCCAGCAGTTCAGATCTCCAATAAATTAACTCCGAGCAATTATCTTTTATGGAAATTACAAATTTTGCCTATGCTGCGTGGTTGTGGTCTTTCTCATCATATTCTTGGTACTTCTCCTCTGCCTCCCAAATCTTTATCCAATGGGTCTGATAATCCACTTTACCTGGCTTGGGAACAGCGGGATCAACAGGTCCTTAGTTGGATTGTTTCGTCTGTCTCGCCTTCGATTATGCCTCAAATCGTTGGCTCCAATACTGCTCGTGATGCATGGAACAAATTAGCGGCTGCCTACGCCTCTGGTTTAAAGGCTTAGATTCGTAACCTTCATGGTTAGTTGCACTCTCTCTCTCAAGGTACTGATGATATTGCTACTTATGTTTAGAAAGCAAAATCTGTTGGTGATCAATTAGCTGCTTTAGGCTATTCGGTTCCGGAAGAGGACCTTATTGATTTTTTACTTGCTGGATTGATTGATGATTATCATTTATTTATTTGTACTCTTGAAACTAAACTTGAACCTGTTAGCTTTGATGATGTGTGATAACTCATATTCACATAGGCATATTTAGGTACATTTTAACTTATTTTCTTAGTTATTTTCGTATTATAGTATTAGTTTTATTATTTTCTTAATTAGTTTGTTTGTTTTATTTTATTTATCCTTATTTAGTGTTATTTACCTCTTTTAGATGCTTAGAAGTAGATTTTGGCTTTTTAGGAAGGCTGCTAGAAGAGGATTTGTTGGAGCTTGAACTTCGGCTGGATTTTCAGAAGATTTAGAGGCTGTTTTAGCTCTAGATTTATTCTGTAAGATTGTGCGTCTGTCCGTTAGCTTTCCATAGCATCTTGAATCGCGCCAATCGGAGCTGTATCGAGGAAGTTAGCTGAGATTTTCTATAGCTTGTTTGGGTTCTACGGGTCAACCCTCCCTTGTTGACTTTTTCTTCTTATTTGGGCCAAATTTCTCTTTAAGGAGCCCATTGCTTACACTTTAATTTCTAGCAGGCTTTTTTAATTAAGGAGGTTAATGAGAGACTCCTAATGAGGTTAAGAGAAGGAGAGCCTATAAAAGAAAGAAGAGGAGAAGGTTTTGGGGACTGTTTTGACTTCTTCTAAAATGTTTTGGGAGGCTCTCAAGAGGACGAGGCTGCACGTTTTTCCTTAAGATTTTTGGTAGAATTTGTTTAGTTATGAGTAGCTAAACTCTCTTCTAGTTGAGGTACTTTGAAGTTTAATTCCATCAGATTCATGAGACTTGTGTTTTAACTGTATTCTTTTATTCGAATATTTATTCAATTCCTATGATTATAATTTATTATATTGCTATGGATTTAATCAAATTGATTTGGCCAGTTAATTGATTGATTGTACTGCATATCGCCGAATAAAATAATATATCCGTGATTGTTGTTCTATCAAAGTGGCAAGTTAGCTTCGTGTAAAGTTAACGGAATTGAATAGTTTAGTTTTTATGATTTATGGCGTTTCCGATTTCATTAACTAAGATAGAGGTCTTTTTTTGTGTTTAATGCTGCCATAGGTTAATTCTTATTAAGAGGTTTCTTGGAGATTATCTATTGGCTAGGGAAGTAGTTTATTCGGGCGTTTCTCGGAACTATTGATAAATTAAGAAAAGATTGGTTATTGAGTGCGTTTCACCTTTAACTATAACTCTATCTATTTGGATAATTAAATTAGATCTTTGGTGTCTGTGATTGAATTAAGAAATTAAACTGAAAAGTATCTCGGCTAGTTGTTCATCCTATTGATTTATTCTGTCTTAATTTAAATTCTGCAATTTCTCAAATCACCTTATTTATTTTTATTTCAATCCAATCAAATTTATTTCTTTTTGCAAATAAATATACCTGCATTAATCCCTGTGGTTCGACTCCGTTCTTGCTATACTACCCAGTATAAGGAACCGGAGATATTAAATTAAACTTTGACAGGTTGACAACCTATCAATGTGTATGGAATGTTACTCTCTGAGGAATCGTATTTAAAAAGGGCCAAACAAAGAACTAGTGGGGATGGCATCCTACCAACAGCTCATTATTTCGTTCATGGGCAGCAAAATCAGCCCACTTCAGGTCGTGGTAGGGGTCGTGGCCGTAGCTCAAGCCGAGGACGTGGTGGCCGATTCTCTTCTCAATCACGTTTTTCTCAGTCTTATGGTGGTTCTCAAGGTGATCAGCCCCATTTCGACCGAATTTGCTACAATTGTCGCGGCAATGGACACTTAGCTAATGTCTGTCCCTCACCTAAACAAAAATGCAGCAATGACAATACCTCTCCTAGTTCCTACATGACTACAACCGAAACCCCACCCACCATAAATAAATCTTGGGTCGTTGACTCGCGAGCAACTCATCATCTCACTCATGATCTTGATACTCTTGCTATCCATTCTGAATATCAGGGTCCTGAGGAAGTCCAACTTGGTAATGGGTCTAAACTTAATATCTCTCGTGTTGGTAGTTCGAGTTTTTATTTTAATGATACATTGCTTCGTTTTCGTAATATTCTTTATGTTCCTCGTATTACTCAAAATTTATTATCTGTTTATGCTTTAACTAACTCTAACTCGGTTTCTGTTGAATTTTTTGCCAATTATTTTGTCATTAAGGATTTGGCAACGAAGCGGGTTTTGTATCGCGACCAGAGTGATCAAGGGCTCTACTCTATGTGTCTTACACCTCCAGTCTCAATTAAAGCTAATTTTGTTTCTTTATCTACTTGGCATGCTCGCTTGGGCCATGCCGCAAAACCTATTGTCTCTAAAGTTTCACATTCTAATAAAATTTCAGCTTCTTCTAGTTCCAATAAATCTTTGTGTGATGCTTGTTGTTTAAGTAAAGTCCATAAGCAGCCATTTATTTTATCCACTTTTCATGCTACTCAACCTCTTCAACTTATTTGTTCTGATGTCTGAGGTCCTGCAGCTGTTACCTCTTATGATGGCTATGCATTTTATGTTATCTTTTATGATCACTATAGCAAATATACATGGTTCTATCCAATGAAACACAAATCTGAAGTGTTGTCCATTTTTAAAAACTTTAAAACTCTTGTTGAAAATTTTTTTGACACTAAGATAAAGATGTTTCAATCTGATTGGGGCGGTGAGTTTCGAGCCTTAACAAATTTTTTGCGAGAGCATGGGATTACACAGCGGGTTTCTTGTCTATATACTCTCGAACAAAATAGGTGTGCGGAAAGAAAACATCGCCATATAGTTGAAACCGGTTTGGCCCTACTTACCCACGCAAAAGTTTCCTTGAAATACTGGAATAAAGCCTTTGAGTGTGCTGTCCATATTATAAATCACTTGCCTATGCAACAATTAAATTATGAGACCCCCTTCCATCATTTGTTTGCCACAGATGTTGATTATTTTTCTCTAAAAATATTTGGCTACTTATGTTATCCTTGGTTGCGTCCATACACTAAGCATAAATTAGAGTCTCGTTCTCTTCCTTGTGTGTTTTTTGGATATAGCAAAATTCATAAGGGCTATCAGTGTTTTCATATTCCTTCGGGTCATCTTTATATCTCACGCCATTTTCTTTTTGATGAACAGGTTTTTCCATTTGCTAATTTTTCTGATGAGTTGCCTCCGCTGTCAACATCTCCGTCTTCAGACCCTGGCCCCATGGTTTATTATCCTGCTGTTCCTCAACCCCAACACCACCTGCCATTACCGAAACCAACCGAACCTCCGCCCCGTCCGCCCAGTCCGCCCAATCTGCCCAGTCCGTTTTCGACCAGCCCACCTCCACCCAAACCGACGCCCTACTCCTCACCTAACCGTCCGCCTAGACCACAACCGACCAGACCTGTTTCCAACCCATCAAACGATGAACCTATCCCTCTCCTTCCATCCGAATCTAATTTGACATTGCCGAGTCCATCTATTGCTGTTGATTTCACTGGTTATGGTCGTTTACAGGCTGATCCTCTTGTTGTTCCTCCATCTCCACCAAAAAGAATGATGACACGGTTACAAACGGGTTCTTTACCGGGTAAGCCCAAGCAATTTTCCAGCATTATTCAGTCTCAAGAACTTGAACCAGCTAGTTTTTCACATGCAAATAAAATTGCTCATTGGCAACGGGCCATGGAGGAGGAATTTAATGCTCTTATTAGGAATGGGACGTGGCAACTTGTTCCACCTAGTCCTAAGCAGAATTTGGTGGGTTGCCGGTGGGTTTATAAAATCAAGCGTCATCCTAATGTCTCTGTGGAACGATATAAAGCTCGCCTTGTGGCCAAAGGTTATATTCAACGCCCTGGTCTTGATTATGTTGATACTTATAGTCCTGTGGTGAAACCCACTACTATCCAAGTGATTCTCTCTGTTGCTGTGTCTCTCAATTGGTCTGTTATACATATGGATGTTTCAAATGCCTTTTTGAATGGGACTTTAGAGGAACAGGTATTTATGGCTCAACCCGCTGGTTTTGTTAAGCCTCTTTTTCCGGATCATGTCTGCTTGCTTAAGAAGTCACTGTATTGGTTGAAGTAGGCCCCTCGTATGTGGCATAAATGTCTAACTGATGTTTTGAGCACACTTGGTTTTCAAAGGTTAAAATCGGATACATCACTGTACTACTATGCTAAAGGACATATTAGCCTGTTTTGTTTGATCTATGTGGATGATTTGGTGCTCATTGGGAATGATAGTTCCTTCTTAAACAAAATTGCTTCTCTTCTACAATCTTGGTTTGCAATCCGAAATCTAGGCACATTGCAATATATTTTCTTGGGATTGAGGCGCACTGGCTACCATCAGGTTTACTACTTACTCAAACTAAATACATTAAAGATCTTCTACATCGAGTTTCCATGCATAATTGCAGTCCGATTCGTACTCCTGCCTGCACTTCCTAAAAATTGCATCTTAAACTTGGTGAACCGTTGTCTGATCCTAGTCAATATCGGAGTGTTGTTGGCTCCCTTCAGTATGTGGCCTTGACCCGCCCAGATATCTCCTTTGCTGTCAACAAAGTGTCTCAATTTCTTCATTCTCCCACTACTGCTCATTGGATGGTAGTCAAGAGGATTTTACACTATCTTCGTGGATCTGCTACGTCAGGTATCCTCCTCCGTCAACATTCGTCTTTACTACTACAAGGGTACTCTGATGCTGATTAAACTGGTTGTCTCGATACTCATAAATCTACCTCTGGTTTTATTGTCTATCTTAGCTCAAATCCGGTTTCTTAGTGTTCATGCAAATAAAAGGCAATAGCCCGTTCTTCCACTGAGGCCGAGCATCGCTCCCTAGCTATAGTCTCTTCTGAACTTCAATGGATCCGTATTCTACTTCATGAGATTGGTTTTCGGCTTCCTATGCCTCCTCGGGTTTGGTGTGATAATCTGAGTGCTACTTATCTTACTGCAAATCCGATTTTTCATGCACGTAGTAAGCATTTGGAAGTTGATTTTTTCTTTGTTCGTGATCAAGTAAGTCGCAAACAACTGCAAGTGCATTTTGTCTCTTCTCAAGATCAGCTCGCTGATGGGCTCACCAAACCATTGAGTAAAGCTCGTTTTCTTCATCTGTGTGGCAAGTTGAACTTGACTTCTTGCCCCGTTCAACTTGAGGGGGAGTGATAGAGTATAAGAATAACTAGAATTGTATTCCTATTTAATATATTGTTGTATAGTCCTATTAGGACTCCTCCTATTTAGGCTAACCCTAATGTATATATATGTATCCTTACTCTAATAACAAATCACAGTTTCTCTCAATCTCGACACTAAACATTACTCACTACCAAAAATGGGCAAAGCTATTTATAGCCCTCAAGAGAAAGATCTAGACATTCCAAAATATCAAAGACTGTTTACTAAAATGATCCCAAACTAATGACAACCACAAATGTGTCTTCAATTTTAACCATATGTAAAAAGTAAGGGTAGAGCTGTAAATTCCATTTTAAAAATATCTCATACTCTCTTTATTTGAGCTCCTTGCATGGCTTATTCAAATGGGTTTCCATCCAGTGATCTTTAACTCCTTTTAAAGCTTGTTTTCTCTGATTTTTGGACTATAACCTTAAGCAGCTATCCAGCAACATGAAAACAGACATTTTGGCAATTTCTCCTTCATTTTAACTCCAAATTAAGTCAAATCAATTCGATTATGCTCTAAAATAATTGGTATATTATTCACTTATCAAAACGTAATGAGTGAGAAGAGTAAATGATGAAAACTATTTTTTTATCTTACCTATTAGTTTAAGCTATTATTAGATTAAATAATTCATTGATATGTTATTAGAGCCTCTTATAAGCTTATAGTTTTAGAGGTTGTTGAGGATTCAAGTCCTGCAATATCATCTATTGTTGAAATTTCAACAAATTCTAGAATGGACATGTGTTGTACTCGCTTCAAACATAATGAGCATTTGTGTGCAGAGGTGTATCGGAGATAATAACTAATAAAAGCTATTCTTGAACTTTGTATATCTAACTTAAACTTTTTTGTTAAATGATTTTTGTTGGAGGGTCAATACCATATTTGAAATAAATAAAACTAAAAAATGGCATATACATATTATAGATTCACCTTTTACATAACTTGATCGATTGGGTGTTAAATAGAGATCCAACACTCCCAAAGCACATGGATTCTTTTCAATTTCTTGACTTGAAAAATACAACTACAACAGCTAGCAGTACATTTTAATAGAGTATATATATGTTTTATATATTTATGTTTTATATCCTTTTATATTCTACCTTGTATAGAACTCTAATTGTAAAATCCTCTTTGTATTTGTATTCCTCTATTATATATATTCAATGGATTACCTCTCCACACTTTAGGAGAGAATTCACAAACCCTAAATCTATCTTGGTATCAGAGCTAGGCCGAACTCCAAATCCTAAAGGATTTCTTCTCTTTTTCTTTCTTGTTTCTTGTGGTGACCGAAACCCTAACCTTGGTTCTCTCTTCTCCTCTTTCTTGTCTTGTGGAACCGAAACCCTAATCTTGCTTCCTCTCTCTTGTGGTGACCGAAACCCTACCTCTAAGAATTCTCTCTTTACTTATTCTTTTTCTTCTCATTATGGCAACCACCGGTAACTCTACCAATTCTTCAGCCACCTCTTCTCCTGCCGATTCCATTGGTTCTAGTCTTGGGGGGACGGCTACCCCAACTTTTTCTCATCAACTTCCGCTGAAACTTAACTCAACTAACTATGTGCTTTGGCGCACACTGATTATGCCTATGCTTTTGGGATGTGGTTTAGCCGCTCATGTGGATGGTACGGCGCAAGTTCCAGCAGAGAGACTGGATAATAATGATGTCAATCCCCTTTATCAGATATGGTTTCAAAAAGATCAACAGGTTCTCAGTTGGATCTTGAATTCTATCTCTCCATCTCTCCTCCCGCAGATCATTGGTGTTAAAACGGCTCGTGATGCTTGGGTAAAGTTAGAAAATGCTTATGCTTCTGGTTCAAGGGCTCAGGTACGAGACTTGAAACAACAACTCCACTCCCTAGTAAAGTTGAACTCTGAAACAATTTCTGATTATATGCAACGTGCCAAATTAATTTCCGATCGGTTAGCCTCTTTACAATACATAGTCTCAGATGAAGATCTTGTTGATGCTATTTTAGATGGACTTCGGGGTCCCTTTCGTGATGTTTGTCGTACGTTTGGGGCACGTACTATCTCTTATGATGATTTATTTGGTTTGTTGTTGACTAAGGAACGGCATATTAAAAAGGAAAAATCCTTGACGGAGGAATTGAATGCACCAACTGCCTTTTTCACGGCAAGGCAGCCTAGTTCAGGTGGCCGCGAAAGAGGACGCAGATGCCATCAGCAGCACCCTCAGGGACAGTACGCCCCCTCCTACCGCCGGCAACAGCAGCAATCCATCCTTGGCCCATATCCACAGCAGCAACACGGACAGACTCACTTTTCCGGCCAGCAATATTCACGCCACCAGCAAGGGCAGTACACTCAATCCGCACCAGCTGATGTGTCGACGGTTACATGCCATAATTGCAGAGGATTGGGGCATTATGCACGTCAATGTCCATCTCCCAAACTTAACCATCAGCGTAATCCTCACCCCCCTACCTCCAACCATACTACTACCAACCCACCCGACTCTTCATGGATAATGGATAGTGGAGCTACACACCACCTCACTCCGGACTTGGGTCAACTCCACCTGCACTCAGAATACAATGGGCCTGAAGAGGTTCATCTAGGTAATGGCTCGCGTCTCCCTATTACTCATGTTGGGTCTTCTTTTATTCCTACTGCTGTTCATCCTTTAAAATTATCTCAAGTCCTCCATGTCCCATCTTCTCATTCTAATCTTGTTTCTATTAGTGCTCTAACCAGTGCTAATGATGTTTCTGTTGAATTTTTTGACTCTTATTTTATTGTGAAGGACCTGACTTCCAAACAGGTGATACTTCAAGGCCAGAATAAGAATGGGCTATACACTCTTTCTCCAGGTGTTCCACCTCCTATCCGGGCACATCTCACATCATTAGCCACATGGCATGCACGGCTTGGTCATCCTGCTTTACCAGTAGTCAGTCATATTTTGCGTCATAATAATATTAGTTTCTTAGCCAGTAGGGATCGCACCACTTGTTCTAGCTATGCGGTTAGCAAGAGTCATAAACTTTCTTTTTCTCCTTCTACTTCTGTTGTTGATGGACCTCTTGATATTATTTGTTCTGATTTATGGGGCCCTGCCCCTATTGAATCTCATGATGGTTTTGTTTACTATTTGCTCTTTTATGATCAGTTTAGCAAATATTGTTGGATTTATTTTTTAAAATATAAATCTGAGGTATTAAGTACATTCATTAAATTTCGTTCAGTAGTTGAAAAATATTTCCGTCGTCCTATTAAGATTTTTCATTCTGATGGTGGAGGCGAGTTTATTGCTATGAGGTCTTATTTAGCTGACAATGACATTCAACATCGTATGTCATGCCCTTATAACCCTGAACAAAATGGGGCAGCAGAACGAAAACATCGACATGTAGTAGAAACGGGTCTCTCCTTATTACATTGTGCTAAATTGCCTATGGAATTTTAGACATATGCCTTTGATACTGCTGCCTATTTAATTAATAGAATGCCATCACCTGCGTTACATTCCTCTACACCATATTTTCAATTATTTAATCGTCATCCTGACTACTCTTTTTTGCGTGTATTTGGTTGTCTTTGCTACCCTTGGTTGCGTCCATATTCTTCGAATAAATTAAATTTTCGCTTTCGCAAATGCATCTTTTTGGGCTATAGTAAATTACATAAAGGTTATAGGTGCTTTGATCCTGTGTCCA
The DNA here is from genome assembly GCA_039660915.1 of Euphorbia tirucalli. NCBI lineage: Eukaryota > Viridiplantae > Streptophyta > Magnoliopsida > Malpighiales > Euphorbiaceae > Euphorbia > Euphorbia tirucalli. Next base: position 59,858,773 of record CM077637.1, read on the forward strand.
AGAAAATCTTTATCTCACGCTATGTTGTTTTTGATGAGCAGGTGTTCCCTTTTTCGGAGTTGTGTAGTTCTGCTGTTCCTGCTCCGCCTCCTATCCAACCCGAGCTTCCCAGTTGCCAAATCACCCCTACCCTCCAGCTACTGCCACATCATCCATCCAATCCCTCTACCTCTGCTCAGCCCGCAACCCAAACTCCACCACCTTCTCCGACCGAACCTGATGCCCAACCACCCGCAGTCCCGACCGAACCACTTCCCTCCACCCAAAACACCATACCTGGCATCTCCTTGATTGTTGACCTCCAAGAAGCCGTGCATAAGGCCCCTGTCCCCTCTACCGCACCGTCCACAGCTCCTGTTGCTACCGAGGTTCAGCCCACTCATGGGATGGTTACTAGGCGGCAAACGGGTAAATTGCCACCTCCTCCAAAGTTCTTTCACGCATTGGTACTTCCTCCAGACCCCACCAGTTTCACAGAAGCAGCCAAGAGTGCTCATTGGCGTAAAGCAATGGCAGAAGAATATTCCGCATTGGTGACTAATGGTACGTGGGAATTAGTTCCTGCAAATTCAGCTCAGAATGTAATTGGATGTAAATGGGTGTTCAAGACAAAGACCAAACCTGACGGGTCCGTTGAGCGTTACAAAGCACGCTTGGTGGCCAAGGGTTTCCACCAACGTCCGGGTCTTGATTTCCATGATACCTTCAGTCCTGTGGTTAAACCTACAACAATTCGGCTACTCCTCTCACTCGCTATTTCTTTTGGGTGGTCAATCTCACATTTGGATGTCTCTAATGCATTCCTACATGGTGATCTTGATGAACCAGTTTACATGGTCCAGCCCCCTGGTTTTGTGGATAAAACCTTGCCCTCTCATGTATGTCGACTTCGGAATTCTCTCTATGGCCTCAAGCAATCTCCTCGGATGTGGCACCGCCGTCTGACTCAAGCATTGGTTGCTCATGGTTTTCTTTGCTCACGAGCTGATGTGTCCTTGTATTATTGGCATCAAGGTACTCGGGTTATGTTTTGTCTTATTTATGTTGATGATTTGTTGATCTTGGGTAATGATTTGGGTCAAGTGGCTTCCTTAATTGCCTCTCTTCAATCTCAATTTGCTATTCGGAATTTGGGACCAGCCAAGTATTTTTTGGGTATTGAACTTACAAGACATGATGGTTCCTTGTTTCTAACTCAGAAGAAGTATGTTTGTGATCTTTTATCCAAGGCACGTATGTTGAATTCCAGACCGGTGGACACTCCAGCTCATTCCACCGATCGGTTGTGTGTCTCCTGAGAACCATCACCTGATGTTACGGAATATAGGAGCTTGGTGGGTGGCTTACAGTACCTTACAATCACACGTCCAGACATTGCTTTTGCGGTACACAAAGTTGCTCAGTATATGCATGCACCAACAGTCCTGCATTGGCAAGCGTTAAAACGCATATTGCGTTACTTGAAGGCTACGACTTGTTATGGTTTGCGATTTCAGCCTCAAACTCAGACCCGTCTCCATGCTTTTTCGGATTCAGATTGGGCGGGTGATATTGATGATCGACGGTCCACCTCCAGGTTTGCCATTTTTCATGGCACCAATCTTATTTCGTGGGCTTCCCGCAAACAACGCACTGTGTCTCGCTCTTCTACGGAAGCAGAATATCGTGCCCTTGCTACTTCTACATCGGAATTGTCTTGGCTTGGCATGTTACTTGTTGAACTTGGCTTTCCTATGGAGCATGCTCCCACTCTCTGGTGTGACAATCTTAGTGCTACCTACCTTACGGCCAACCCTATTTTTCATCAGCGTACCAAACATCTGGAGCTTGACTTTCATTTTGTTCGGGAACGTGTCGCTTCTAAGTAGTTGGTTGTTCGATATATCTCTACTGATGATCAGGTGGCCGACATTCTCACCAAACCTCTCCCCAGGCCGCGTTTTCGTCTTCTAAGGGACAAGTTGGCTTTGATCTCCACCCCAGCTCAACTTGCGGGGGAGTAATAGAGTATATATATGTTTTATATGTTTATGTTTTATATCCTTTTATATTCTACCTTGTATAGAACTCTAATTGTAGAATCCTACTTGTATTTGTATTCCTCTACTATATATATTCAATGGATTACCTCTCCACACTTTAGGAGAGAATTCACAAACCCTAAATCTATCTCATTTTAGTCCGAAAATTAAATGGTATCCATTTGAATACTAATTTAAAATTTATGGATTTAATCATAATTTGTTATTTTTCTGCAGTACTACTGCTATACAAGATTGAATAAGGAAGGAAACAAAAGAAATGTGAAAGAAATTAATAGGCCACCCATGTCTGAATAGCCATCATACATTTATTAGGTTAGTTAGAGAAATTTAATCATATTTAAAAATTCAATTCTATTCCATTCAATCATGTCAATTTACAAAGTCATTATGTTAAAAGAGATAATCCTTATTGTATATATAGATGTACTATATTGAATAGTTTCTTCTAATTAATGTCTAAGGAAATGATTCTTTTTTTATTAGAAATAATTTTTTTTAACAATTGTGTGACTGTGTAGAGATGGGGATGAAAGAGGATGTGATGCTTTGGAATCCATGACCTAATTCTCTTTGAAAAATCCCTCCCAATCTTCTACCGAAGAAGTTGGTTAATTAATTGCAAAGCTCCAAGTATCTTACCTTGAAACAAAATGACAAAAAATATTTGTTTACATAATGTAAAAGTATATTTTTGTTTATAGAATTTCGATTATCATTGCAAAAAAAATGTTAGATTTGATAGGAAAAAATTTAGCAGCAAAAATATTTGTGTTCTAAAAAGCTCATTTAGCAATAAGAACTAAAACTTATTGCTATATGTATATCAATCATTGACAAAAAAAAAAAAAGTATACTAAATATATTGCTATTGTCACAATTTTATTACAGCAATATACGACTTTTTTTATTATTGCCTCAAGTTATGATAATAATTTTATGCTTTTTACAATAAATTTTTTTCCTGTCAAATTTTGTGTATGTCAAACTTAAATAGTAATCCACCAAGATAAGCTTCCAATAATCCACTCAAATTAGAAGGATGCAGGTTTCAAAGGGTGCAAATCTATGGTCCAGCCATCTATTTTGAACTTGTGATCTTAATTATTTTAGGAGAGGTTTCCAACCACTTTATATATATATGTATGAACAAGAAAAATTATTACTAGTTTATAGAGATTATTAATTTATCCATAAATTAATAGTATTTATTAATTTAGAAAATATTTTACATTTTTATACATTTTTTACATCAAATTCATATATAAACTAATGAAGTAAATAATAAACCATTACAATGGCCTCATATAGTTCAAAATGCAGTTAAATTTACTGTATCAAAATAAATATTGGGAATGACTATAAGTGATTCAAAATGCAATGCATATAGATACACTAGATACAAATTTTTCAATTTAATTGCATGGAATATGAAATGTTTTTAAAATGCTTCAAGTAGATAGAATAAAAAGTTTATAGATATATAGAAAAATATACTTTAAGTTCATCTATCAAAATATAACAATTTGCATGTCTCCTCCTCTATGGCTTCTTATTTGAAAAATGTAAAAAAGTCTACATTAACAGATGAGATGGGAAAAGTATTATTTGAATACAAAAACGATGAGCATCCCCCTTCAAGTCAAGAAGACTTGCAACAGTGGATTCAATAAACGTTTGATCTCTCTAACTAGCAATTGACTATCAATACTCTTAAAAAATAGAAGTTATATAGAAAGTACTTTAATTTTATGAATTGTACATAGAATTTTTGTATATATCCAATGAATTATTACTTTATTATTTCGTTGGGCCTTAATTTTTTAAAATTTATTATTTCATGTGTTTAGCGAGGTTATTATCTTAACACATTAGTCCAAGTTAGAACTAGAAAAAATTATTTAATCAAGATTGTTAATTTATCGAATATTCATTGATCGATTATATATATATATATATATATATATATATATAGAGAGAGAGAGAGAGAGAGAGAGAGAGAGAGAGAGAGAGAGAGAGAGAGAGAGGGAAACATATCCGTCCCATGAAAACAAATCAATTATGAACAATCATAAATACACCTAATAAAAATGGAGAATTTAACGTTAGGTAGAACATATCTAGAAGTATAACAATACGAAAGAAATAGGAAGCAATAATGCAACCCCATAATGCATACATTTAATACATGTACGATTTAATAGATAGAGTGATCCAGAGTAGCGTATATATAAACAAATGACTTAAACACATTACATGCATAATAAGAGTAAAGCCAAAATGGAGAGAAGGAAAATGTATTTTGTTTGGGAAGATTTAACAGTAACACATAATAAGAAATGTGAAAAGAGGAGAAATTTGGTGAAAGGGGTAAGTGGTTTGGCCATGGCTCATAGAATTATGGCGATTATGGGTCCTTCTGGTTCTGGCAAGTCTACCTTGCTCGATGCTCTCTCTGGTACACCCTCTCTTTCTCTCCAATTCTTAGTTAACAAAGTTTAATAAAAATTCTACTACCATCGTGGACTGTTACAATCATTACACGTCAGCACAACTGATGATGTGTTATGATAGTAGCGTTTCGGATTAATTTGATCTAGAACCATGCGTGGTAGAACTTCAGATATTTAATGGCAAAAAATTCTCAGTATGAAGTCCGCATTGATGGAGGATAGAGTGATTAAATTAAGGCTTCAAGTGTTGCGTGCTTAATTATCCAAAAAAATTGAGTTTGAGTCATAGTGTACGCATAACTTGAATTGAAAGATAAATTATTTAAAGAGTGTTTGATCAAACTCACACTGATTAATCTAATTCGCCCAAGAAGAAATAAAAGTAATGATCTAAAAATGTCAAAATCAATAGAGATATTAAAGTGGTGTTTTACAGAAAATAATTCATTAAAAATTTTAATTAGAAAAGTTTTTATTTTACATTTCATGACTAAACAAAATATATATATATATATATATATATATATATATATATATATATATATATATATATATATATATTTGATAGGTGAAAAAGAAAGGGAGAGAGAAGACCTAAACTTGAGTATTAATTTATCTAACGTAGAATATGAATAAACTTAGCAGTTTCTTAATTTATTTTATTTTGTAAAGAAATAGTTTGGACTTTGGTTTACAGGGAGGCTATCTCCCAATGTAATAATGACTGGAAATGTGCTGCTAAACGGGAAAAAGATAAGCTCTGCCTGCAGAAATATTGTAAGTAGCCTATCATTTTTCACATATTAAATTATACTCCCTCCATTTTTTTTTTTTTTTTTTTTATGTTTTACCTTTTGACTTTGTTAAAAAATTCTTTTATAATTGATGTTTATGTTTTCTATAATTTTTTGGTTTTACTTTCATTTAAAATGTATATCTTAAATGAGTGCTCTATTCAATAAAAAGAGCATAACCAATAAAAGTATATATATATATTCTAGATTTATATTTTGGGGCATGGTTTAGTATTAATGAAACAAGCTATATAATTGGAAAAAGAACATTAGTGTGAAAAATAGAGTTTTTGATAGAAATTAAATAACCTATTTAATATATTCTTGATATTAGTTATTTATCTAAAACATCAAACAAATAAAAACGGAGAAATTACCTTTATTTACTCTCAATTTGTCAAATTAACTTTTTTTTTTTTTTTTTAGCTTAGGCTACTCTTGAATATTTTTTTCCTCATGTAGATATAAATTAACGTATGAAATTATTGCTTCCAAAAGCCTGTGACTTTGACTTTTCTAAAATTAAAGAAATTTATGAATATTGGAACTTTGAAAACAATTAAGGAATGGAAGTTTATACAAAATTAATTTTTGAATTATAATTAACAATAGATCAAAGTACCTTGAAGAGTTTTTCTTTCCCCCCTCAATATTTGTAGGCAGTCAATTTCTAACACAACATAATTTATAGAAATACCCAGTGTCTGACACAATCCGTTTCAAATGATTATCATTTTTATTTCATTTAATCATATATATAATCATGTGAAATATATAAACCACATAGTACGATCATTACAAGAATACCCGATTCAACACGTCTAATTATGTATGTATAATTTAATTGCAGTCTTATATAACACAAGAAGATCATCTGTTGGGAACTCTAACGGTAAGAGAAACCCTAACTTACTCAGCACGTTTGAGGCTTCCATGTACAATGACCAATACCGAAATCAATGAAGTAGTAGAAGAAACAATGAAGAAGCTAGGACTAGAAGAATGTGGTGAAACTAAGATTGGAAATTGGCATTCAAGGGGGATAAGTGGGGGAGAAAAGAGGAGACTTAGCATTAGTCTTGAAATGTTAACACAGCCTCATGTCATTTTTCTTGACGAACCTACTTCTGGCCTTGACAGTGCTTCTGCTTTCTTTGTTATTCAAGCTTTAAGAAATGTTGCTCTTGATGGAAAGATTGTCATTTGCTCTATTCATCAGCCCAGTAGTTTCGTCTTCGATTTGTTTGATGATTTATGCCTTCTTTCAAGTGGAGATACTGTCTATTTCGGGGAGGCGAAGGCAGCCATTCAGGTAAATTCACAACATCAATTCCTATGAATTTGTTATATACATGAATGCTGATGTGATTGTATTCTTTATAATGCAGTTCTTTGCTGATGCTGGATTTCCTTGTCCGTCAAGAGGAAACCCTTCAGATCATTTTCTCCGTTGTATTAATTCGGATTTCGACAAGATTCTATCAATTCGATTAAAATCACAACATGTAAGCATGTATATATTTGTACAAATGGATTTCTTCAAGGGTTAAGCTCCTAATTTTGGATGTAATGTTATTAGGGATCTCCTGAGGCTGAGTCTGCAATCAGTGTCAGTACAGAAAACATTAAAGGAAAACTTGTCGAAAAATACAAGATTTCTACATATTCAGTAATTACAAGGAAGAGGATTAGGGAGATCACACTTGTTGATGTAAGTAATTCAACCTTGACCCGAATTGTTTTCAACTTCAATTACATTGTAATATCTACACTAAATACGTTTAATCTTCTTGGTGATAAATACCCAGGTAAAGTCGATGAGTAATACGAACATAAACAAGAACAGTTGGTGGCAGCAGCTAACAACATTAACAAAACGTTCTTTTATCAATATGACAAGAGATTTGGGTTATTACTGGATAAGGATTGTGTTCTGTATTCTGGTAACTATAGCTGCCGGAATAATGTTCTTTGACATTGGATTATCAGGCTACTCCATCTTATCAAGAGCAAAACTTTACACCTATTTCTTTGCTTTCTTCCTTTGCTTGTGCGTCGGAAGTTTACCTTCCATCATCGAAGAATGGAAGGTAAAAATTTCTACAACCACTTTGAATATGAGAGTAACAATTAAACCTCATTGTCTTTGTCTCGGTTCAATTTTAAACCCTTAACGTTTTCGAGGATGTGATGTTACCTCATCGTCTTTGTTTTGGTTCAATTTTGGATTTGGGCAAGAACAATGAGGGTATAATAATTGTACTATTGAAAATGTTTAAGAGTTTGATTGCATACTTCTAAATGTAAAGAGGTAATTTTTACTCGTAACCCCATGAAGATTGTTCATTTGCTGCACTTGTACAAGCAATCAAATCCTTCAATTGATATGTTGCTTATGAAATCAGATACTGTATCATGAAAGATTCAACGGGCATTATGGAGAGGGGGTTTTCGTTCTTGCTAACTTCCTTTCATCATTCCCGTTCGTGGCAGTTACTGCTATATCCTCAGTAGCTATACTCTACAGCATGGTGAAATTTCATATGGGAATCTCCATATTTGCCTATTTTCTAATCAATCTCTACTGCTGCATTTCTATCATGGAGAGTGTGACAATGATTATTGCACTACTTGTTCCTAACTTTTTAATGGGTATAGGAGTTTCAGCTGCTGTAGTTGTAAGTAAAAGACACTCGACTTTCTTTCGAATAATTTGCTAATTAGAGGAGCTCATATATGTGTACTGCATGTTGTTATTTTGGATTGCAGATACTTCTCACAATTGCATCTGGACTCTATAGGCCACTGCCTTACTTGCCTAAGCTTTTCTGGCGATACCCAATGACCTATATTACTTTCACTTCTTGGGCTGTACAGGTAAACTTAATTAGAAAAAGAAATTTGTGAAGCAGGACTACTACTAATCAATGAAATGAAAAGAGTCAGGTATCTTATGCTAATAATCCATGATATTGACAGGGTCAATACAAAAATGATATGATAGGACTGGAGTTTGAACCCTTAACACCAGGAGAACCAAAGATGAAAGGCGAACAAGTCTTGAAGACATTTTTCGGTGTAAACCCAAGCCAATCTAAGTGGTGGGATTTGGCTGCTCTAGTGTTGTTATTGTTGTTTCACAAAGTAGTATTCTTTATGGTGTTAAGATACAAGGAGAGAATACTATTCATCTTGCGCAGATGCTATGCAAAACGAAGTTTTCAGAAACTAGCTGTAAAATCTTCATTTAGAATGGCAAGAATGGTCCCTTCAAAGCGGCATCAACCTCTCCATACATTGTCTTCTCAAGAAGGTCTTGCATCACCATTAAATTGACACTTGTGTGTAACCATCAGATATAATAATGTTCATGTTCATTATCATAGATTTGGATATGTAGTAGGAGCTGCTATGTTTCTTGTACTTCATATTCTATGCAACAAGTATTTGAATTATCAGAGAACGAATTGCAAGCTAAAAATGAGATTTTTTTCTTTAGACTCCCCTGCCCTGAAGTAACTCTACAAATGTATTCGATTGACGTATTTGTAAAATCTAGCATAGTTTGACACATAGGAGCACATCTTAAATGACCTCAACATTCTATAATTTAGTTTAAGATATAGGGTCTAAAAGATGTGTCAAAACTATATAGAGTGAGCAAAAATGTGGGAATAATTCAACTGGAAACGGGGATTCAATAAGAACAATGAATCAATCTTGCAGATAGTGTCAAGTAGCAAACATGGTAGAAACTAAGTGAAATTCAGCAAGATTAAGTAACATGTTCATCTCACAGGAAAATTGAATAGAAAGCTTTCAAATTGATTTTAATTGCTTCATTTTTTCAGTAATTAAAGACCATGATAATGCATGGAAAATGTGCACATGATCATACTTGGACTTTATCCTTGCCCAAGGGAAAAAGGTTCTTTTTACTTGTTCAGTGATGAACTTCTACTCAACTGTTACGGACACTGAAATAGGATGTAGGCATCATAGCTAAACTTTAAGTATTTTATTTCACTTGTAATATGTTTAGGGCCAGTTTGGGGCTGTAAGCAGCTTTCAGCCAAAGCATTGAGATTCTTACTTTGGCAGAAAGCTGCTTTTAAGACTGCGGAAAACAGTATCAAATGCACAATACGTAAAAGTCAGATTATATTCAGAAAAGCACTGGAAAAACAATTAAAACTACTTTTAAAGAAAACAATAAAACCTAGCTTTCCCTGACAACATTTTCACTAACAGCAATTCCAAACTGACCCTTAATATAATTAGAAAGTTTTATTGCTCAAGAGTTTTATTATTTAAAAAGATTTACTAATTAGAAGTGTTATTATTCTATCATTTGGAAAGTTTAGGTACTCCTAGCTCAACTATTTCAAGCAAAGTATTCTTATGTACTTAGTATTCTTTTTCCATTTGAAGGGCGTGTTCGTATTCAATAACTAAGGGAGTTTGATGATTTCTTACAAAAAGGCCATTGAACTTCAAAGATACGTCCCTCAAAGGGTTTGTCCTGTCAATAGACCTCTTATCATCAAAAGTGATAACGACTTGGTATTAGACCTGATTGTCATAAGCGAAGATGATCAGGTGACGTCACAGATTCTGGCGAAGAGGTATGCGCAATCAAGAACAACATCAAGGACTTGTGGTGCTTGATGGAGCCATACTTTTCCATTAAGGTACAAAGGACCAAAGGGCTGTGACTAACAAGTCACAAACCAGTCCAGTCGGAATCATCTGGTGAACATCCAGTTGTAGTGCATGGACATTCCTAAATACAAAACTCAGAAAAGGGACCTTAAGGGACTGCAACCACAGGTAGCACCAACAAGCTCGGACCAAATCCTCTGATACATATCAGGTTGTTGCACGGGAAGCTGCAATCATCCCCACATAAAGCACGATGAAATTTGTTTCCAATAGTGGAAGTAGAAATTCATTGGAATGGTTACAAGTATGGAGAACTTTTCATCAACCAATAGACAGAGGAAAAGGACAAGGTAGGATTAGTTCACATAACAGGTATTATAGACTAGAACAAGAGGACCCTGGATGATGATAAAGATGAATTCACTTCGTCAAGCTTAGGAGAAGTTTTATTATTTGGAAGTTCTGTTTTTTAGAATTTTTATATTTAGGATTTTTTTAAAATAAGAATTCTTCTCCCTATGTACTTAGGATCGTTTTCTATTTAATCCTTTTTTATTTAAAGGATCAATCATATTCAATATAGACAAATTACCATTGAACTTCAATGATAGATCCTCAAGAACAGGGATAAAATAAGGGAAAATAAGGGGATTTTCCTATGAATAGACCAGTAACGAGAGGATGTCCTATTTGCTGGCCATAACATCAACAACACTAGCATTTTTTACAGTCTGAGGTTTCTTATTTTTCTTTACTCTGTTTCCAAATTATATACCAGGACACTTGACGCCCAAAAAATTACAGAACACTTAACTGTATTTCTCTGAATTATTTTTGTAAAAAATAAATAAATAAATAAATAAAAGAAAGATCAACGAAAGCAAAAAAGAAGAACAAAGAAACCAATATTTTTATGGACCAAAACCACATGCAAAACATTGATTGAGACGAGCACTATTCTCCTCTGAAGTCTGAGGATAAGAAAGAGCATACATGTTCTCAAACACATCAAAAACTACAGTAGTTTATCAGAAGAAAAGGAAGACAGTAGTAATTTAAATAATATTTCAGTGAGTTCTTTCTGTTGGGAATTTCAAGAAGCTAATAAAGTCTTTGGTCATCAGCCCTTTTTATCACACAGAAAAATAAGTAATATTTAAAACATGGTGCCAGTTGAACAGAATGAAACTAAAAAAGGAATTTCATAAAGTGAAGGCTCACCCAAATGTACAGATTTAAGGAAATACAAGATTGGAGATTGAAAACCGAAAAAACACTTTGGAACCTTTGCATGCATAATCTACAATGCAGTGCAACAATACAAGTTATGATTGTAAAAATTATACTGTATTATTTGTCTAAACAGGTTGCTAGGAACAAAATTGAATTGAAAAAATGATGGCATCAAACCAAAGGAGTGTTTGGCATACCCTCATTTATTTGCATCAATGAATTCTCTGTACTCTTTCTTCATCTTGACTCCTGATACCGTCCTGCATAACCAACATGGAAAAGTTAAAAATAAAGGAAAACACCAGTAAAGTTCTAAGGAAAAGCTGCATGAGCAAGACCTTATCAAGACTAATTTTATTTGCATAAGCATAATATTTTTCCATTGTGCATAGACAAAAGTTCATGGACAGGAATAAGAAGCCCATATAACTAGCAGACGAAGGGGTTGACCAAAAGAAAGAAGCAGTAGCATACTAACAGTAACAGATAACGAACAAGGTATACAAATAGCATTGTCAAGCTAACCTAAGCATCTCCTTATTCTTGAAGAACTGCACACAAGGTGTACCCATAATTCCAGCTGCTTCTGCAATTTCTGGATCTTCCTCAATATCAATTTCAACAAAATGCACATTTTGATCATATTCATCAATCACCTGCAATATGGTCAATTTTTTTAAGAAAGAAAAAAAGGTCATGAATGTAACAAGATGGGACTAAAGACCTTTTCGAGCCCTGTGCTATCAACAGTTTGCTCTTTTTGCTCCGTATGCTATTCATAAAAGCTCCAAAATGACACCTACTAGCATAGTCCGTTAGGGGCCATTTTGGAGAGTTTTTGCGTACCACAAGGGGCAAATGGGTAACCGTCATACCAGAGGGGGCGATAAAATGTGTAAAATCTCTAAACTTTTTACCAGCACCAAGCAATATAACCTCTAACATTAATTAATTATTCAAGCATAAATATGTTGTTGCCTCCCACTTTTAGGTTTAAGGAGTTGCAATCTCTTACAATAAACTTAGAAATGCTAATTGAACATGATTGAGTTCACAGTGTTATTACAATAGAATGATTGTGAATAACAAACTAAATATAACATACCTTGCTGAGAATTGGCTTCAAAGTCCTACAGGGACCACAAGTTGGTGATGTATATAGTACGCATATGAGTCTTGGACTTTCATGATACAACTTCCGTAGAGCATACTGCAGAAAGGAAACAACACGTACAAACATATATAAGCTAGAGCTTATTATAAACAAGAATCAGATGCAGAAGCTTTAATCACATTGGAGATCGAAATAAAGGATCAATTTTGTCATTGAAGAAGAAAGAGAAAACAAAGAAGATCACATCACGTACCTGGCCTTTATGCTTTGTAAGTGTTATATCGAAGCCTGCTTCAACGTCTCTGTCAGTAAGTTCTTTCTTAACTTCTTCTGTAGGAGGCTGTCATGCAGAACATGAACAAAGTGAATTCAACAGGCACTACTGTATAGACACAATACCTGTAACTAAACATTTACGTGCAATTTTTAGAATAATTATGAATGAGAGAAGAAAATTGGGAAAAAAAAGTTTGGCAAATCACAAAAATGAGCCAAATTTGATATTATTTTGGCTAAATAAGACCTTGACATTCTATTTTTGAGCCAGCTCAATCCAAGAATTAGTTTAATACAAGTATTGAGTAAGATGAGTCAACTCATTATTTGAACTGAATTAAAAATCAAAATTTGAGAGCTTATTTGGGGAAAAGTTTATCTAAGCTTAATTTTGCCACACCTTTTTATTCCACACGTGAGATTTGGCAACTAATTTTGCAAGACATGATCGTAAATAGGTTTTAGGTGACAGCATAGGGGAATTTGATACTTAGTCCTATAAGATATGGATCTACAATTATATTAAATGATTCATTCATCAAAAAGAAATTAAGTTAAAATGCATATATTAAAAAAATTCATTTTCGAAAGGTTCAAGACAATAAATAAGGAAACAAAAAAGAGTCAATTTGGCCTTTTAACTTGGCCCGCGGTGGTCAATTCGCCCCAAAGTGAACTTTGGATATCAATTTTTCCTTCATTTTAGCGGTTTTTAACAAAATAGTTCAAAATCACACATATCGGCATCAAAGATTGGCGTGTTAAAAAAACCACGAAGCGTATGTTGAGACATGTCATTTTTGGACAAATTTGACAAAAATGTCAAGTTGCGAACTACATTGATACAAGTTAGGAGCAAATAGTACCAAGCCAAGTTGAAGGCCAAATCGATCCTTTATCGTAATAAATACACAAGTTGATTAACATGCAAAAAATAAAATAAAATTATAAAAGTAGGTTACAATTAGGAATCTAAAATTTTATATTTCTTTCTAATTTGTTTCACTTGTCAAAAGCGACAAACACTAAATAGATACACCGATCAATTATGCTCTAAAAAATGAAATTAGACATTTTGAAATGGACAAAAGAAATAGGAGCCTATCATCATCATCAGATGGAGGGAGTAACTCCCTAGAAGATTAAGGTTAAAACTTCATCCCTATAATACTTATACTAGTATTCCGTACAATTTTCCAATGGATAAAACTTCAAGTGATTATTGAATTTCAAGATGCAGTTTAACCTTAGGCGTAATGCTTACATAAGGTGTGATTCACAAATAGCCTCTAAGTGCAAAGTTCATAATCTTTAGCTCTTTATTTCTCACAGCAACCACATATAAAACATCGTAGACAATGGCAAATTGGAGCTGCTGAAAGGCAAAGTTCGTCAGTTGTCTACTTAAATTTCTACTCTTTTTTATGGCTTTTAATAAACTCAAACTATTCTCATGTAAGTAAGCCTTCCAAATTTTTCCTATATGACAGGGAGTTGGATCAAGACATATTCAGATTCTAACCCAACCTCTTATTCATTGGACCCTTTCTCCAACTATAGAAAAAGTTCAACGGGGCTAAAACCCTACTAATCAAATTTGATGGAAAAGCACATTTAATCCATACTAGTGAACCATATCAGGTATGCAACATTATTTTCCGCAAATTTTAAACTTAGATAATGGATTCTGGCACATTAAGTTCATACAAAAATAGTAAAAGATATTACATGCAGCTAAATCTTCCATCTGGTTATAATAATTAGTCGAACTAAAAAATGCGATCGAAGTTAATAACACAACTAATTGAGAGCATTAAGTTGGCAATATGATCTAACACAATGAAAATAAGACCTGGAAAGTTCAAGTTGGACTCGGAGAAGAAAGAGACATTTTCTTTCTTCTTCCCCCTTTCAATCTGATTCAATATTTTTTTCATTTTTATTTAATTAAGAAGAAAAGGAGAGTGGAAAATGAATTTAATACCTGATGAAACTCTACAAGTAGATTGTTTCCAACAAGGTATCTCTCAACTGATAACGCAGCAACACATCCGGACCCAGCAGCAGTTACAGCTTGCCTCCATTCATGGTCCTACTCATGAAATAGGTAGCCCACTTACAAAATGTACAGTTACAGTTTTTTCCAAGCAAAAGATGATATCTGGTAAGAAGTTTACATGAATTATGCAGCAAGGTTTAACAATTTTGGTGCAAATGCTCAGAAGATATTTTTTAACGTGATTTGAACTATCTGATGAACCACAAAGACAATCATTTGCCTTCCATGAATTTGGTTAATAATTTCTTCAAATGTAAACAAAACCCATGCATCATATCAGTTAAAAACTCTGAAGTCACCTTCAGATGAGATGCATAGAGGAGGGTTATGAACCAAGAACAACCAAGTTTACAGTCAAAGAAGAATGTAGACTAGATGGTTCCATAAATTCAACCGGGCTGACCACATTCTCATCAGTTATCGAATTACCAAAATTTTCATGATCATAGCTATAAAATTCAACTGCATCTTATTTGAACTTGTGGCATTGATTCTTTCATCACTTTTTAAAAAGTGTGTTTCCCCAATTAACTGACTTTTTTGAAAAAGTTAATTTACACGTCATACAAACTTCATGCAGCGAAAAATTATGCTTTTCTCCGTGAATTTGAAGATTATTGTTTAATCCCAGTCACAAGTTTTGCATTAAAGGTCCAATCAGCATATCTTTCAATTTTAGAAGAAGAAATAATGAAGTAAATCTCAGACTAATCACAATAATAATATTAATAATAATAAGTTCACACAATTACCTGCACATCTCCTGCAGCAAATACACCTTCAACAGATGTTTTTGCAGTACCTTCTTGAACTAACACGTAGCCTGCACCATCAAGTTGAACTTGGCCTTCCAACAGCTGGCTATTAGGTAAATGACCAATGCCGTAGAACAAGCCTTTTGCCTCAAGCACAGATTCTTCCCCAGTATCAACTTTTCTAGTCAAAATTCCAGACATCTGCCCTTTAGTATTGCTAACAACATCCACAGTCTCTGTATTGAAGTGCACCGTGATATTTGGATTGTTGAACACTCTGAAACATTTGCGATAATCAACCTGTTAAACAAACATTCAGGGAGTTGAAAACTCAACATACAAATTATCATTAGTGTATAGTTCAGGATATCAATGGAGGCAATTAGATAATACATCACCACAAAAACAAATAACTAATGAAAATTAAGAAATTAATGGAAGGCCTAGAGTTCATAATGCTATAGCACCACCAAGACAACTTGCATGTCCATAGAGCCATGTCCAAACGGCTAACACATTGGGTTCTAATAAGACATTTATTTGAGGTAACAAATATGAATTGAAGATTAAAAGATGAAGAGAACAAAATGGATATATACAAGTAGAAGAAAACCCAATTATTGAGCACTGAATCCATTATAAAGTTCAAAATATCCTCAATTTCAGTTTAGCAACATATTTCCACTTTTCAACATTTATGTGAAACTTAAATTAACCAACTAAAAAGGTTTTCAGCAAAATGAGTGCTTTAATAACTTCAAAGACAATAACAAATGGTAGACTGACCTATCTTGCATTGCTTTTGAAGCCCTAAGCTGATCCCTCCGTACAAGCAAATGAACGTGACGGGCATACTTGGTTAAGTATATTGCTTCCTCTGTAGCTGTATCACCACCTCCCACAACAGCAAGTACCTGTCCTTTAAACAGGGGTGAAGCTCCATCACAAATTGCACAAGCACTAATTCCCCTACTCCAAAATTCCTCTTCACGAGGTAACTTGAGCCTTTTTGCAGTAGCTCCCGTTGCATAAATAATGCTGTGGCATTTAACCTGAAATTGTAATGTAAAAAAAAAAAAAAAGAACCATAAGCATAACTAGATATTCTTTTCTTTTTCTCTCTTTTTCAAACACCAGATAATCCATGAGGCTTGGTCATATTGGGAAAATAGCAAGACTATCCACAATGAGACTTCCAGACATGACAGAGGGAGAGACAAAGCCCTGATCGTCATGGGCCCAAGGCATATATCACTCCTTTCTAGTCATATATTCTTTCATGGGAATCAGCTTAAGGATGCATCAAAAAGAACATCCTTAAATGTATCACATATTAACTTGTGACAAATCATAAAGTAACCAAAAAACATAAACACCAGATCAAATCTTTCTGTAATATGAAAAAATTCGCATCAGATTCGTTAACGTGCTAAATGAAGTTTAAAATTAGGAAAAAGGTATTTTTTGTGCAGATTCCATATAATGCCTGGAGCAAAGGTATATCAATCACATAATTTGGAACTCTAATTATTAAAATTACAATAACCATGTCAGGATAATTTTATAGAAGTATGCCATAAAACCATATATCACCTTACGTTCGCTGCTTTTTACAGTGAAAGGACTGTTTTTTACGTCAACAGATTCCACATCTTCTTGGAACAATTCAGCACCCCAACGTTCAGCTTGCCGTCTCATCCTACTCAATGAAACAAGTAAAGAAGACTATATTATATAATCTCATGTGACATAATAACTATGCATGTAAAACATTCATTCAGTTCAAGAACAGGAATCAACCATAAATAAATTAAAAAATAAAAAAATCCTTCTAAAAAAAAAGAAAGTTGTCTTTAGTTAGTATTACCTATCCATCAAATCTGGACCAGTTATACCATCTGGAAATCCTGGAAAATTTTCCACTTCAGTGGTAGTCATAAGCTGTCCACCAGGCACACCACCCATTTGATACCCTTCAAAGACTAGAGGCTTCAAATTGGCACGAGCAGCATAAATTGCTGCAGTGTATCCAGCAGGACCTGAACCTATAATTACCACATTCTCCACACCTTTGGCTGCAACAATAAGAACCACTCAGTTAAATGGAAATTAATGAAACAACAACAGCACAAAACTTCACGCCAATAAAACTTCAATTATCTCTACCCCAACTTGCTTCGCTGAGTTAGCATTCCACTTTCAAATAGTTTACAGAAATTACATACACAAAATTTGCATATGTAATCAACGAAAGTCAAAAGCAGAACGTCCAATCCTTCCCAACATTAAAGAAAGTAGCTTAATCTTACTCTAACCAAATTAAAGACAAGCAGATTACAACAAAACAATCACTTGGAGCTCATGCCAATCAAAAGAAGTGGAAATCCAATTCCATCAATTCAATCACAGAAACACAAAGCCTATAGAAAATTCAAGGAAGAGAAAGAAAGTACCAGGGGAAGATGAGGGGTCGGCGGAGGAAGAAGCTTTGACCGGGCGGAGAGAAGTAGAATGAGTAAGAATTGGTGAGGAGAGAGAAATGGAGCGGCGATGAGAAGGAAGGGAGGAGTTAGTGAGGAAGATGAGAGAGTGAGGAGGAAGAGAGAGAGGAGCCATCGGAAGGCGGTGAGTGGGTAGGGCGCCGATTCCGAGTCTTATCTTCGGAGTCGTAGCCATTGGTTTGAGACCATACAATGACACAAATAGGGGAACTAAGTACTCACAGACAGTGTAGCAGTTAAAATAAAAGGAGTTATTCTGGTTCTGGTTTTTTTTTTTTTTAATCTAATCGACCAACAGCTAACAAACATTCAGCAAGAGAGGATTTATGAAATTGGAAAGAAATACAATAAAAATAATCTTTTTTTTTTTTTTACGCGCAATAACCGTAATCCTTGTAATGGTTTAGATTAATTTTTAAATATAAAATTGATTTCTTATAAGGAAATAACATTTTCAGATTCCTATTTTTTTTAATTATGTCAATTAAGTTCTCATATTTAAACATATTAAGATATTAATCAATTATAGTTTTACACATCAAATTTTTAGTAGCGTAAAAATTGAATTAACAAAACTTCATCCATTTCATATACATTTTTTCTTTTCCGAAAAGATTGCTCATTATATTAAATACAAAGAAAGTATATCTGAAATCTCAAGAGGAGATTAGAACTACTAACAAAGGAACTACTACATTGCAATTCTATTTTCGCAAGGACATGTGCAACTTTATTGGAATCCCTCTTGACCAAATTGAATCTAACACAATTAAAATGACTAGCAAAAAAAAAAAAAAAACAATCTTCTAAGATTTAATTGGTGGAGGGATCAAGTTTTATCAATTGATGTTGAAGTTATTGGACAAGAACTTTGGAGTCCCATTCATTAAAAACCTTTGAGTAACCAAGTTGGGAGAGCTAAGAGAGAGTTTCTCTACAACTCAAAACTTCACCAAGTAAAAGATCTTGGAAGACAACCATAACAACAAGCAATAAATTGACCCCAATGATGATACATCCAAAGTTGATATTACTGTTTTGGGAAATTGATGAGTCAAAGTTACACTTTACAAAGTAAACAAAACGAGCTTGCCACATCAATTGAACCCGAGGACAATTATATCGGGTAATAACTTTAGAATTGACTTTCTTCCAAGCACCCGATATACCAACTGTAACATCAATTATAACAAGATCATGAGGCCTTTTTTTATCTCAAATTAAAGAATTTCTTGCTAGCCAAATTTGATTCATAATGACCACATACAAGGGGAGTAAATTGCTTTCCACCGAATCACAAACTTGCTGCCACCAATGTCAGAAATGAAAGTCTGAGTTCGTCGGAAAAGATAACTGACTACGACCCCAGATGGAACGAACAAAATAACAATCGAATACGAAATGAGAGATAGTTTCACTAGCATAGTTACACAAAGGACCAAAGGAGGGATATCAATACCTTTATTGATAAGAGTAGCTTTCATAGGAAGGACCCCTATGAGAGTTTTCCATAAGAAATTCCTCAACTTTGCAAGAAACTCCATAGACCAAACAAGCTTCTAATTGATTAACTGAATATCAGCTGGAAAGGGGGCAACATTATGAGTAAGGTGATAATAACCATCTTTCACACAATAAACACCTTTTTTATTGAAATTCCAACAAATAGAATCTGGGACCTCACCTCGTCGAGATAAAGGAATGGAGATGATTTTAGAGCTGATTGAAGGAGGATCGAAAACATGTAAAGCTTCGAGATTCCAAGCAAGATAAGGTTTGACAAGAAAATCTGCCACCTTTAAATTAGGATTTGCGTAGGGGATATGATCCTGTAACTCCTCCACCCTACTGCCATCACCATTAAATAACTAAGGATCAAAGAAAAAACCAATGTTTTTCATATTACCAACACACCATTTTATCCCCTCCATAATTAAATTTTGAGTAGATAAAATACTCCTCCAAATATAGCTAGGAGTTTCAACCAAAATAGCCTCACAAAAACTAGAGCGATGATAATACCTTGCTTTATAAATCCTTGCCACAAGAGAAGAGAGACTAGAGATTAATCACCAAGCTTGTTTTGCCTAATATGGCAACATTAATATCATGCATTTGAAAAAAAATTAAGACCACCTGCTGGTTATTTTAAAAAGGATGCTCTAAGAATGACTTAAGAATTCTCTAACAATGATCAAAAGAGTAAGAACAAATGGAGCGAACATAAATTGAAATATTGCAAATCTTTCATTAATTTCACTAAAATAAACCAGAACTATGCTAAAACTTAAATAGGCTAGGAAATAACTAAATAACCATAAAAGTAGCAAACATGTTGCCACTAACATACACCATTAACACACTAATCAAGCCAATAACGCTAATTGCTAATTGCCACTAATACCACTAAATTACTATTAACCACTTGTAATTAGTGAATCTTAAAATTAAGAGCACTTCTGAAAACTAATTTGCAATATTTTAGGCATTTTCAACACCACCAATCTCCTTCTTCACACAGAATTTATCCCAAGACATTTAAAAAACTCCTGTAGGGATTTTCACAGAAAATCAACCGATTGAAGTGGAAGCTCGCATCAATTTTCTAAAATCCATGCCTAGGAGTAATTGAAATGGAAATCATAAACAACAAAATTAAGATGAGAAAAATTAGATTCTCACCAGAAATATCTCTTACAGAGATGGCGCAGAAATTGAATTCGATCCCCTCCACGTTCCCGTACACGAACGGCTATCAAACTAGAACATATGCTAGCGATTGGACCTTTGGAAGAGAGAATTTTGCTTGCTGAAATTTTCTGCCTATCTTTCTCTAAGGCTGGAGAAATTTTCAGTCTCTTTGGTCTTGGTGTTTGGCAGAAATTCTCCTATTAAGTGGTAGAGTTTCAACTGAACACAAAGACTCTAGATGGCTTAGGGATTCCTGCTTCTTTAAAGTGGGTTAAAATTAATTACCATGGGTTAATATTTAATTTCAATTTTATGTACATGTGATTATATCAAACCATATAATATAACACATTGCACTTAAATTAAAATTAATTGGCTAAATTAAATTCACTCGATGAATTAATTTAAACCCAACTTAGAAGAAATACATATAAACCAATATATGTAAAATATTTCTGCTAGGAAATAAACTAATGAATTAATTAATTTAATCAATTCATAGAAACCCAATTAAATTGATTATATTATTCTAATCAATCCAATTAATTTATAATTTAATCAATTAATAATTCATCTCTCCAGTCAGTATACTCTAAGTATATAGTTGACCCTTTAAGTTCAAGCTCAGAAGTTCAATGTGTACAATCCTGTGGGCCCGTCTTTATGTTGGCAGCGGGCCTGTGGCTCACAGACTACAGACGGGCTCTAGCAAGCCACTGCAGCCCCCAATTAAGACAAAGATAGCAGTCCAACTGAAATTGAAACCCTGCAGTTTAAACTCGTATATCCCATGTCATTGATATCGGTGTCCAAAACAGAGACATGGAGTAATCACCTTTTGTGTCCGGACATTTACTTGATCCCGAATGGACTGATGCTCACAAATAAGTTCCAACTTGTTTGGGTGTGGCCACACTCTTATCAGTTACATTCATCAAGTAGCCGATGACATCTTCTCAGTGCACTACTGAGTGACATTCCCTTCTGCATATCCATAGTATTACCATGTTCATTGACACATCCGAACGTACCTAAACTTGGCACCCTATTACAGGCCCTTTATATGTACAGCAAAGTATGCCACTTCACATACAGCACCATAATATGGTTAGGTCAAAGGATTCATACAAGTATTACACGAGAATTACTTGTGATACTATACCATGTGGATTTCTCGTATAGTGGATCTATTCAGTACCATGCCCCTTTACATGTCCCCACTAACTTGGTTGACATCCCATGTCCAATGGCCGATAAGATACCGCCATATAACCAAGCTCATGATAGTCTTTGGCTCCATTCATTCCCATGACTGGAATAGACTATGGATGACTTTATGGTCATATCATTTTCCCTATCCATAGTCTCACTGCCAAGTGCATGACACTTGTCAACATGGACATGGATATGTCAATTGGATACTCCCTTTACGATATTGCATAAGGTATATGATAAATGGATTAATGTCTGTTGGATATGCCCTAGTCCCGAGGCATTGATCCTTGTATTTGTATCATACATTTGTACTTTGATGTGAGTGTTATGTATTATACAACTTGTGTCATTAAATAAAGGCATTAATCTATTTATTATATATCTTGTGCTATGTTTTAAATAGAGTATCCAATGGACATATCCATATCCATGTTGACAAGTGTCATGCACTTGGCCATGGATAGGAAAAACAATATGACCATAAAATCATCCGTAGTCTATTCCAATCATGGGAATGAATGGAACTAAAGACTATCATTAACCTGGTTGAATGGTGGTGTCTTACCGGCCATTGAACATAGGATGTCAACCAGTTTAATGGGTACATGCAAAAAGGCATGTACTTGATAGATCTACTAAACTAGAAATCCACATGGTATTGTATCACAAGTGATTCTCGTGTAGTACTTGTATAGATCCTTTGACCTGACCATATGATAGTGCTGTATGTGAAGTGGCATACTTTGGTGTATGCTTAACGGGCCTATAAAAGGGTGCCAAGTATGGGTACATTCGGGTATGTCAGTGAACATGGCAATGCTATGGATATACAGAAGGAAATGTCACTCAATAGTCCACTAAGAAGATATCACTGGCCTCTTGATGAATGCAACTGATAAGAGTGTGGCCACACCCAAATAAGTTGGAACTTGTTTATGAGCATCAGTTCATTCAGGATCAAGTAAATGTTCAGACATAAAAGAGGGTGATCATTCCATGCCTCTGTGTTGGACACCGATATCAATGACATAGGACATACAAGTTTAAGCTACAAGGTTACGGTTCCAGTTTGACTGCTATCTCCGTCTTAATTGGGGAGCTACAGTGGCTTGCTAAAGCCCTCCTGCAGTTTGTGGGCCATAAACCCACTGCCAACATAAAGATCGGCCTATAGGATCATACACATTGAACGTCTGAACTTAAACTATAAGGATTTAGTGTGTACTTGGAGTATACACGCTGAAGAGAGAGAGTTCTATTAATTATAATATATAGATCAATTGGATTGATCAAAATAATATAATTAATATTTATTTAGGCCTTCTCATAATTAATTCAATGAATTAATTTATGACATTATTTCCTAGGTGGAAATATTTTTCATGTATAGGTTTACATGTAATTAATTTTATGAAAGTCTAATTTTTTTCCTTGGTTAAATTAACAGGTCAAATTAATTTTAATTTAAATGTATGTAATATATTATATAGTATAATATATAAGCATACATGTTGAATTAAAGTTACATCTGAAATTAAATAAAACTAAGGAATTAAAATGGACTTGGGCTTGAAAGGAAAAGCCCACATGGAATTATATGGATGGGTCAAATTTGTGGGATAAGGATGGTGAGTCATCCTTTTGGATGAAGATGATGAGTCACCCTTTTGACTAAAAGGTAGCAAAATCGGACTTTATTTCTTTTGGATAAAAGGTAAAAGAAGAAAAGTTGGACTTTGCTTCTTTGTATGCTTATAAGAAGAAAAATTGGATTTTGCTTCTTTAATGCTTATCCTTTCTTTTCTTTTGGTAAGAAAAAAGATTACCACTTGTTTTCCTCTCTTCTCTTCTAAAGAGTTTCCTTCCGCTAGCACGGGTTTAAGCTCTATAGCCGTTCGTGTATGTGATGGTAGAGGAAGTCTAGTTTGATTTATGTAGCTATCTCTTCAAGAGATATTCTGGTGAGAATCTAACTTTCCTCTTATTGGTTTTGGTTTTTGATTTCCACTTCATTAGCTCCTGGGCACGGATTTAAGGAAATCAACGTGTTCTTCTGCTTTTATCGGTTGATTTCTGGTGAAAAATCCCAACAACGCCTTTAGTTATTGACACAAATTGTATAATATATAAATCTCATAATAAAGTACAAATGCATGATACAAGAACGAGGACCAATGCCTCGGGACTACGGCATATCCAACAACTCGAAATTTAGTTGTAAGATTCTGATCCCACCAAAACTTGTTCATGATATGCTCCATAACTGTGCAAATAGTTAAAGGCAGTAAAAACACACTCATAAGTTAGGAAGGGATGGTTTGAGCAACAATGCTGCTTGAGAAAGGTTTTTAGAATTTCAAATTTGAACTCTATTGAGGAGTCTATCGAGAATGAAAGAGAAAACAACCCTCTTGTTCCTCCCAATATGAGTTGGGAGACCTACATATTTCCCGTGATTGTTAACACAACGAACATCCAAAATATCCATAATTTCAGTTATCATTCTGGCAACAACACTAGAACTAAAACTAATAGTGGATTTCTCAAAGTTTATTACCTACCCTGAAGCTGTGCCATAAGCCGTGAGACAACTCTGAATAGTTTTAGTCTCCCCGTCTTGTAGCTTTAAAAAAAAGATAGTAGTCATTTACGAAGAAGTGGTTAGTCAAGAAAGGGGCTCCTTTCGCAAGTTGACAGCCATATAGAGTTTTGTTTCTTTCACAACTTTGGAGAAGAGCTGAACGACCCTCAGCAAAAATGATGAAAAGGTAGGGAGATAATGGACCCCCTGCCTTAAACCACTTTCAGGTTTAAACTTGCTAAACTGAAACTCCATGTGCTGAATTTGATACTCAACAGAAGTCACACAAATTATGATTAAGTTGACAAAATGAGGAGGAAAGTTCATACAAGTAAGCATACTTCTCAAATAATGTTATTTTTTTCCTATCATAGGCTTTAGACATATCAATCTTCAAAGCTGCATAACTCTTTTTAGCTTGATGTTTCTGTTTCAAAAAATGTCTCAGTTCAAAAGCGAACATAATTTTTTCAGCAATCAATCTACCAGGAATGAAAGCACTTTGATTTTCAGGGATAAGAGAATGCAAAACTGATTTCATATCATTAACAATAGCCTTCTAATAATTTTCATTAAAACATTGCACAATGCATAAGGCATAATTCTCCAATAGTTTCAGGATGTTTCTTTTTGAGGATAAAAACAATATTAGTAGCATTCAAGCTTGAAGGAATCACACCTTTATTCAGACAATTTAAACAAAAATTTATCACATCATTCTAAATAATAGGCCAAGAAAACTAATAGAAGCCCGGGTTAAAACCATCCGCCCTAGGAGATTTGTACGGATTCACTACAAAAATAGAATTTTTAATATCACTAGAGGTGAAAGGTAAAGAGAGAACCTTACTATGATCTGTAGAAAATTTATTATGAAGTGCACCTAAGATAGGAGTCATGTCATGCTACCTTGAGAAGTGAAAATTTGTTGGAAATAGCCATGAATAAGATCACCAAGTCCTGAATCCCACTGTCAACAATGTCCCAAGGAGTTTTCTAGTCGGAAGAAACCATTCTGTCTCCTTCTAGTCGTAGCCTGTTGATGGAAAAAATGAGAGTTTACATCATCTTCTCTTAACCAATTATCTTTGGATCTCTACATCCAGAATAACTCTTGCTCTAGCAGAATTCATTCAGCTTACTATAAAGAGAAATAATCTTGCACTGATTATTGAAGCTAGGAGTGGAACTTTCCAGCTTTGAATCACCTTTTGAGTCTCATTCAACCTTTTACGGAAATGCAGACGGTAAGAATCTCCCCAAGTTTTAAGACTACTATCGATAGTATCAAGTTCAATTAGAAGGGGGGCATATAAGGACTGATTCCAAACTGTATGAATAACATCCTTCATATCAGGTCTAAATTTCCAAGCATTCTCAAAACAAAAGGAGTAAGGACATTTTTTATGAACCTGACAGGATCGAAAAATCAAAATCTGATAGTCCAAATTAGAGACAACAGTATTGAGAATTCAGATTTTAGGAAAAAGCTTCATCCAATTTCTATTAACAAGACCTCTGTCAAGCTTTTCTTCAATGCATTTGTTAGTTCCTCTACTTCGGGACAAGGTAAAATCATACCCTTCTAAATCCAGATCAATTAGCTAACTATCATCTAGGGCTTTTCTGAAACCTTGAAGTAAAGAAAATGAATGATTCTTCCCTCTCTTTTTATCCTCGCTCAAGCAACATATCATTAAAATCTCCTAACATGCACCATGAGAGATCACTATTGAGAGAGTGAGCCCTTATAGAATCCCAAGAATTCGGTAAATCTCCAACTAGGTTGATTACCAAATTTGATAATAACATCAACAGAATTATCCGTAGAATTACGGAGTTGAACATTGATGTTGTTTATCCAAATTAGGGCTGATACACCTCTTTGCCTCACACTACTAGTTGCGAAGTAATTTGGGAACTTGAGTCACCTTTCCACACTCTGAATATGATCTTTATGAATCATGGTCTCCATCAAGAAAATGAAATCAGGTTTATAGAGGAGGGCTAAATCACATAACTCATGAACTGTATCTTCATTACCCAATCCTCTGCGGTTCCAACTAAACCAAGTGATTAATTCAGTTTAAAAGTAGTTTTTTCATAATTTTTTTTTAATTGCCAAAGAGATTATTTCAAACTATAAAAAAATATGAAACACAAATGAAATAAGCACAGGGCACGCTCTTGATTGAATTCGATATTCACAACTAATTTGGTAACTATGGATTAATGTGTGCAATTATAATTGTTTGATGGCCTAATAAATTGAAAGATAACCTCAATGGATAAACTGAAATACTTAGAGGCCTAAAGAATTTTTTTTTTTTTTTCATTTTAGAATGCACATGAGCCGAAAGGTACAAGAAGGGTTAGTGTTAGATTTACTTTAACCAAACAAAAGAAATTACAAACCAAAGTACCTAACCTTCTCAGTTTAGTTTTTAGTTTCACCTTCTTTTATTGTTAAGTTACCTTCCATTATTTGTAGTCAACCATTAAACCACATAGCAATTCTTATTACTTAAAATATGTTCTTGTAGTTGTGGTCTTTTGACCAAATTGCGGTCTGTGGTTTCTTCTCATTTGACTTATGTATGCTCCAATGTTTTTGTTCTCTCATCGATCGGTCGTTGGATCTCACCGGTCAGAGATTCTGTCTCGAACCAGCAAACGATGAAATCGTTACTCCGGCGAACTACGGATGACTTCAGTTGGCCGCCGGCCCAACTCACCTTGACAAAAGGTTTAATGGCACTTCCTTCTTTCCCCTCTTCTTCGCTCCCATCGCCTCTCTAATCTCTCCCTTTGTCCATTTCCATCACCAGATCAGGTAAATTTTCGATTCTTCATTGTGTTATTTCTCTTCAATTTTGAAATTTTGCTCCTCTTTTGGATATTTAAGCAATTCAACTGTGAATCTTACGTGTTGCTGTTATCAAGTCCGATAACAAGATATTATAGGTATAAATTCTATTCAATTGTATCTTATATGTGCATCTGGAAGGAGTATGGCTGAGTATTGTCTGCCTCTGCTTCTTTCAATACTCAACATCAGCTACATAACCAATTTGGGGATGGATTGCTACTCGGAGGCAATGGTAAGCGTGCTAGGATAGTTGAGTTGTATGGTACATCTTATTTGCATTTTTACGCTACTTCTGGATCCACATGTCAATGATATGAATCCATGGATGCTACTGAAATAAATTGTATATATAGAGCTTGTAAAGTTTTGTCCTGCTTCTGCCAAAATGCTTGTTTAGATTGCAGAGACAACTTAAAGAAAGCTTGTTATATTAATCATGACATTTTGCTTATCTTGTAATATTATATGTTGTTATGCTTGGTTTGTGCTAGCCATTGTTGGTTCACCAAAATATGTCCTTGTTCCTTCATATACATTTTATTTGAAGTCATCCAGTTATCTTTTTTACTATTAATGTGATAGATTAGTGTAAAATATACCCAAATAGAACAAAGTAAAGGCATTGTGAAAGTTGGTTTTACTCTTAAATAAAGAGAAAGTGACTTCTGATCAATTGATGATAGTCTCTTAAAATATGTCATTTTGTCCCTTAATCTGAAAATTGAGCTTCTTAGGCTAAGTTAAATCGGGATTGTTATTGATTTATGGTCTTTTTTTTTCTTATTAAGATAGTGATGTCTAAAGTCATTTAAATTGGAATCATATTTAAAATATATTAGATTCAACAAGTTATAGGTAATGTCTGCTTAATAATCCGCAGTTGCAAGGTATGAGAATTGTTGTTTGAGTGGGGCCTTTCTCTAGCTTTGATGCTTTTAGTTAGTCTTTATACTTTTGTCACAAACCTTACATGAGAATTGTTCTTCTTCCACTTTTATGGTCTATTTCTATAATTATCAAATTTGATGTCATCTTGCGTTTTACTTATTTACTTAATGTAGGTGTTTGAAGAAATTCAGGAGTATCAGTATAAACCTCAACTTGTACAATATATTATTAAAGTTTTTGCTAGCAATGGTTATATGGAGCAGGTTGCTCTTGTTTGCATTTACTGGAAATCTAAGAGTAATTTACATGTTGAAACTGAACCATTTAATGCTGTTTTTACAACATTTTTAACTTCTAAACTCTTTGGACTTGTGAACATGTAAATTATTGCATTCTGCTACCAGCTGCAATGGTTGCTGCTACAGTTGTAATTGGGGGTTTCTAGCTTCTGCTGCATTTTCATCTTTGTGATGACTGTATATGTTGTATGGCCTATAAGTAAACCATTTTTGAAGCTATTTCTCGGCAACTGATGAGGGGAAAATATCATGATATCTTAACACTAAAAAGAATAAAGTTGAATTCAATTTAAAGTTGTTCTGGCTCCAATTTACTTTAAATGGGTGTAATTATTACTCATTGCTTGTTATTACTCTTTTATATTACTCTTTTATAGACATTTATGGAAATTCTTGGAGTGATTTGCTCAAATTGGGCTGATCTAGGAGTCTTGAGCAGCGAAGCAGTCTTTTCACCGACGCAGGGAGCTGACTTTGCCACTAACGTATCTAGAATTCTTGTGGGGATATCAGATTATGTTGTTGATATTTTCAGTTATAGAGGAATCTTCTCTAAGTTGAATGAATTTTACAGTTTTAGTAGCATCTCTGCCAGCCTTAAGATTCTAAAGCCTATTGCAAAAGGCTCTATGCATTTAAACATGTTGGAGTTGTAAACGGATCTTGAGTTAAATCCATTTTCCTTTTTTTAACGCAAATCATGATATTGAAGCAACACGTGGATTGCTAGGAACTCAGTTTTTCCGTGGTGCATTGCTACCACTTTTTGGAATGGATTGGAAGAGTGCCTTAGTAGCTGCTTCTGTGTTTTGGTGCTGCACTTGGGCATCGGTCAAAAATACTTCTTTGATATCCAGTTTTCATCTTCTAAAGTCAATGATCACAGCATATCAAGCATTATTTCTGTTGAATTATGATGAAATTAGTTTGGAACTTTATGGACTTATTTCGCTTATCCCTACACTTTATGAACTTGAAATTAGTCAATATCCATTTCTGATTTGTCAATAGTTATGAGCTCTTTGTGAATGGTTATACACTATTTTTCTTTTTATCTAGTTTCACTTATCACTCAATTTCCAAGAGAACATAATCACCCTATTTTATTGCCAGATTGCTTATGCATCATTCGCTAAAATATGTGATCATTTTGTACGGTTAAGCTTGCTAATTAAAGTTCCCAAGTCTTTTCATTTAGGCATTTCTAAATTTTTTTAACATTTGATTTTTATAGGATCATGATGCTTGCTGTAACAGAGATTATGGAGAGGGATAATATGATTTCTACGTTGCATGCACTTTGAACATGGCTATTAGAAAGATCACTGATGGAGGCAAGCCCATTGATATGAGTTTGCAATGAATAATTTTATTTCTCCAATTTGATTTCTTGGACTTCAGTTCTGAAACGCTTTCATTGGTGTTGCACATAAAAAAATGATAGTGTTTTAGTGCCTGAAATTTGGAAAATTTGTTACAGACATGGAAGAATGGTGTTATTGTACATCAATCATTGAATATGAGAGTCAAGGAAATGCTTGCTTAATTATGCTAAAGTTATCAAGAGCCTTGTTAATCAACTCGTCATCTTTCATTATCTTGAAATGCATGTGTTATTATACTAATTCCATATGTATATTTATAGATTTTGTTTAAGACAATATCTGGTAGGACTATGATAGACTGATAAAGAATGTAAGACAATTTTTTATTCATTATTTATTGTAATTGTCATTTTGAAAGAATTATTCATGCAGCACTAGAATTGTGATGTGCGCGGTGGCTGTCAATATGGTATATTTTTCACAAACCGGGACCGACTATATTTTGGTATATTTTTATACTGTTTTTACTGCATATCGGTATATGCTTTTTATAATTGATTACAAAAAAGTTAGATTTTTTTCTTCTATTTGATTTTGGAAATATATTTGTATATTTCTATATTTTGTCATTAAGATGCCTCATTGTTTAATATGTTAATGGCAAATGTATAATTCTATGCAAAAGAATAATTTCTTCAATTGTTCTCAATTTTATAACCGGCCCTGGTTATTCAATCCAGGACGTACTGAGTGGCTTTCAATGTGGTATCCTTTTCACATTTGGCTAAACAATTGAGCCATGCTATATTTTGGTATAATTTTATGCCTTTCGATGGACTTTGGTATATTTTATACCTTTTCGCTCTTTTGGTATATTTGTTTTTATAATTGATTGCCAAATTTAGATTTTTTTTTCTTTTATTTGATTTTGAACTCATATTTATATAATTTGTCATTAACGTGCATGATTTTCAATACACTAATGACAAATGTATAATTATATGCAAAAGTATAATTTCTTCAATTGTTTTAGATTTATAACCGGTCTGGTTATTCAACCTCGGACATGTGACTCGACTTTCGGTGTGGTATCTTTTTCACATCCGGCTCCAGAACTAGGACTGATTATAGTTTGGTATATTTTAATACCTTTTTGATGGATTTTCTTCACAATCTTTCTCAATGAGGCTCAAATAGCCAACACCTTGAGGTTCAATTTCAGTTGTTGTCGATGTTTCCACTTTACTTTTATTTTTGCTGAGTGTTTGTTGCCGCTTACTTCTTTGCTTCTAAAGAAAGTAGAAGAAAAAGTGAAGTTTAGGTGAGCCAAGGAATTTCCACAAAGCAATAAAGTAAGTGTTGTTGATGAGGAGCTATGGTATAATAAGCTTGTTAAGTCACTAACTTTGTTAAATTGTGAGAAAGCAGGAAAATCGTTGCATTTTTTCTTTGGTTGTAGAAAACGATACATTTGAAAGCTCAATTCCCATTGAGTGTGTACATTTTACTCTTTACACAATATTATTATTTATGCTCATATAGATAACACATTTCAAACCAAAAACGTAACCAACTTCTATTTTCAATTGTTTTTAGTTTTAAAATCAGGCCCAATTATGTAACCCCTGACATGTGCAATGGTTTTCATTGTGGTATCTTTTTTAATATTCGGCTCTATAACCAGCCACAGTTATATTTTGGTATATTTTTATACGTTTGCACTAGATTTTGGTATATTTTTTTTTATGCCTGATTCCCAAATTTAAGTTTTTTTCTTTTACTTAATTTTAGAGATCTATTTATATATTTTGTAATTAGCACGTGTGATTTTAATTTGCTTATGACAAATGTATAATAATAAACAAAATTCTAATATTTGTTGAATTTTTTTCAATTGTTTTCAACTTTATAACCGACCACGATTATTCAACCCCAGGCATATCAATTGCTTTTAATGTGGCGTCTTTTCACATCCAGCTCCACAACCGGGACCAATTATATTTAGGTATATTTTCATACCTTTTCGCTGGATCTCGGTATATTTTTTATACGTTGTTGCAGGATTTTGGTATATATTTTTATACTTGATTACCAAATTTATAATTTTTTTTCTTTTATTTTATTTTGAACATGTGGTTTATATTTTATACTTGATTACCAAATTTATAAGATGTGGTTTGGACAATTTGCATATCAAGGGTTGTCTTTTAAAACATGACAAACTGAGACCTGTGGTTTAGCAGTTTAACAGATTAAGGGTTTATCATCCAACACACTTCCCGAAAATTTTCAAGTTTCAATACCAAGGCCCATTATACTTTAATCAACAAATTTAAAAATTTCACGTGAAATTTCATAGGATATGAGAGTTTGGGAGATTGTATTGGATAATAAATTCTTGATCTGCAAAATCGTCAAACCATAGGTCATAGTTTGTCACATTTTGGAACACATCCCTCGATCTGCAAATCGGTCAAACCACAGAGTTTTTAAATATTTTTCCTTATATTTATATATTTTCTCATTAACACGTCTGATTTTTAATAAAGCTTTTGATTTGTTTCTTTTAAAAACTCCTTCATGAATGCTCTGAATTTTCTGAAACTCCTAAAGAGCCTGACTTTGATAATACCCAAGGAATTCAAAATAATCTTGACAATTTCCCCTCCGATTTTCTATTTGTTTTAAGTAAAATTACTTCAAGAAAATATGTGATAAAAATAACACTTGTTTTAATGATTTCCAAATTGATACTATTGTACTTTTTTTTACTTATGCCAATTTGAATTGTATAAAATCAGGAATGGTCCCAAAAGAGTATTTAGAAGAAACAAATAAAAGGCTTTTTGCTGCAAATAATTATAAATTATTTGTTGATTCCAAAATAGAAGCCTTAATCCTCAATAATGGTATTCTTTTAAAAACTTTGTTTATTTCAATAACAGACATTTAACACAGTGTGATTTTGGATACTTCTTTTATAATTTGATCACTCCTTACAAAGTAAAAGCCAATTCAATTTCTATAAGAACATATAGTGGAAAATTGGATTTTTAATTTGTTGAAAAACCTACAAAAAGCTTACATGTAGACAAAACTTGTCCTATGAAAATTCCACAAATGTTTTTATTCAAGGAAAGACACATCATTTACAAATCCTTCAAAAGGATGTTGTTTTAAGAAGATTTGAAGAATAGATCCCTCAATTCAACCAAAAAATTTCTGAATTTCAAAATCTGGTTGTAAGGAAATTTGTTCTGATCCTTAAATTGCTTTTTGGAACAGAAAACAACTTATTATTGATTTGCCTCATGAAAATGATTTTGATGAAAGATAGATTACTACAAATGCTAGGCCGATACAAATGAATCAAGAACTTGAACAAGTATAGAAAGGAAATTCAGGAATTAGGAAAAAAATGGCTAATTTCAAAATCAAGATCCCCAAGGAGTTGTGCTGCTTTTTATGTCAATAAAATTTTCAAAAATAAAAGATAGGTTAGTCATCAATTATAAACCTTTGGATTAGGTAGCATATTCCAAATAAAAAGATCTTTTACAAAAACTTCATTCTGATTATATCTTTTCCAAATTTGACATGAAATTAGGTTTTTGGCAAATTCAGATTTACATATATAAAACATCTTTTACTGTTCCTTTTGGTCACTATGAATGGAACGTGATGCCATTTGGGTTTAAAAAATGCTTCTTCTAAATTGCAAGGAATAATGAATGACATTTTTAATGATTATTCAAAATTTTGTATTATTTATATTGATGATATTTTAATCTTTTTCAATTCCATTTAGGAACATTTTAAACACCTTAAGACCTTTTTCTATGTTGTTAAGAAAAGTGGTTTAGTTGTGTCAAAGTCGACAATCCCTTTATTTCAAACTCATATTAGGTTTCTAAGACGTTATATTTTCAAAGAAACCATTGCACCAATTGAATGATCCCTACAGTTTATGAATAAAGTGCCTGATAAAAATCTTGATAAAAATCAATTACAGAGATTATTAGGAGGCCTTAACTATGTTCTTTTTTTTTTTTTCCAAATATCAATCTTACGGCTATGAGTGCAGATTTTTCCTGCCTCAATGATGAAAATTGAATTAGTTATCCTTTGCAATGAGTTTTCTTCAGGAATCGCTTTGAAGGATGAAAGACGGAACCTGAATGAGCTTCAGAATTAACTTGAGAATTTTCTGAGAGATCAACAGCCTAAACCCTAGTTTTAGAAGAGTTACAAGCCTCTAATCTGTGCCACACGGCTCTAATCAGAGCTGTATGGCCCTATTTGAAGAAGTAAGCCGTGAACCAAATTCATAACTCAAAAATTCCTAGCCAAAAAATTAAGTCGTACGGCTTAACTACAAGAGTCATATGACTCAAAGAGAATAGCTATACGGCTATCAACAAGAGTCGTACGGGTCATCTCCCATAAATTAGAGCTGTACGACTCATCTCCTCTGCCAGAAAAAAAACTAATTTGCGGATTGGCAATAAGAGTAAAACAAAAATTTTGGATCTTGAGGGAGATGGATAGATAGGAAAAGGAAGAAGAAGAACCAAAATAGAGGGGATTTGAAAAAGAGACTCAAAGAGAAAGTTAGAGAGAGTAAACACAAAACAAAGAACCCAAAAACTCTCTCAATCTCATTACCAAACCTAAAGAACAATCTTCTTAACCTCAAACACTCAAACTTTAAGTCGTTATCTTTTGTTCATGATCTCGGGGAAAATTTGAGACAAAAATAAACTCATTCGGAACCGGCTAATATCCCGAGAATCAATTTTAAAAACTCAAACTACTAGATATACGTGACACGGGTAACTTCTAAAAGGCCTTAAAACCTTTTTTATTACTTTCAAGATTGTTTTTGTTGTTTGTTGTGAAGTTTTTAAGCCAAAAATGAAATTGCTCTTTTTCTGGTTATTAGAGCCGTATGGCTCTATTCTTCACAGAAGAAGAGCCATACGGCTCAAAGGAAGAGCCGTACGCCTTTAAGATGAGCCATACAGCTCTAATCATAAAAACCATTCAGTTAACCAAACTTATTTTCCAAATTTTTGAGCCGTATAACTCATTTCTTGGGTTTCAAAATCGTACGACTCTATTTTGAGCCGTATAGCTCTGTTCTTTGTTTCAGTCCGATTTTCTGATGAATCAGTGAGATTTCACCCCAAAGGCAAGTTAAATAGCTAAAATCATGCGAAGAAGAAATATTCTGGTACTTTCTTCTTAGATAAATATTTTATAATAGTAAAAATAAAAAAATAAATAAAAGAAAGAAAGAAAGAAAGAAAATTATGTTTTTCATTAAGATTTTTTTGACTATGAACATTTATGTTTTAGTATGTTTTTGTGAAAATCGTTTTTGATGTGTGTACTGCTTTATGACCTAGATTTAATTTTTGTGAAGTAATTAGAACCCACACGAATGGGATCTCATGGACATCTAGGGATAACTGACTCACGGAAGTGCATATTGGTCCATTAACTAGAAAAATGTTTTAGAAACCGTTTTCTTAAAAATAAGTTTTAAAATGGGTTTTAAGGTCAAGTCGATTGAATCTCCCAGTGTCTCCCGACCCCCCCTTTCTCATCCTGTATAATCTATTATCCCTTGCAGTCTTGTTTGAGTCCTACATGCATTTATATGTTCATCATGCTACTAATCTCTGTTTACAGGTAGACGTATGTTAGGTTAGATCTAGCTTTCGCTTTCTAGATCGTTCACATATTTTAGGTGATTGTACCCCATATCCCGTTTTTATCGATGTATCGCTTTAGTTAGATTATTCAATTTGGTTGTATTAATTTATTTTCCTAAATTTATTTACTTCTTTGCATTTATTTATTGCTTTTTGCATGAGCATATAAAAATAATCAAGATTGAAAATGGAATAGGAAAGAAATATTTATAAACGTGAAAATTGGAATAGTTAATAATTACGAGACAGAAATAAGTGATTTGTCTGGACTAAAATCTCTGACTAAAAGTTATAGCAATTCCTACTTGATTTGGCTATGTCGCAATTTCTCGGTAGAGCTAAATCGAGTGGTGACTCTTTAAATCTTTTAGTGAGGAAATTTTGTTTCGTACATTTTCCTTTCAATTTTCAAAAGCCAAAACCGCTTTTCCATTTCAATAAAAACCTTCTCCCACTCTGGCCTCACGGTCCATTGTGTGAAAGGATCGTCCGCTTATAATGGCTAAGCCATTACATGATAGGTTGAAAAAGACCCCTGTCTTATGAACTAAAGAGCCTATTGTTCTTATTTGAAAAATTAAACAAGCTTTAGAAATTCCATGTCTCCACATAGATGATCCTTCTTTGCCTAAGGCTGTTGAAACAAATGCTTCTGAGTTAGGCTATTAAGGTATTTTAAAATAAGTGCCAAATGGTACAAACTGTATCATTCAATATACCTCAAGACATTGAAATGAATACAAGAAAATCATTCTACGATCAAAATGGAAATTTTAAGCATTCTTTTACGCATAACAAAGCTTCAAAGTGATTTGTTGAATAAAAAATTTCTTTCGAGAATTTATTACAAAAGTGCAAAAAACATTTTACAAAAAGATGTTAAAAACCTTACACATAAATAGATTTTTGCAAGACGACAAGCAATTATAAGCTTCTTTTTATTTTGATATTGAATATATAAAAGGAGATACAAATTTAATTCCTGACTTCCTAACTCATGAATTCCTTCAAACTTCTAGCCATGCCAAGAAAGAATAAAGGAGAAAAGGTCTCAGGGTGAGATTTCAACAATGATAAAGATACCAAAATAAAAACATAAAGAGATGCCATAAAAAAAGAGAGATTGAAGATACCGCAAATCACTGTTAGACCCAAAGGTTCTAAAGTGGTTGGCTAAAACTTTTACAAAATCCCTATAGATTCAAAAGGCTCTAATTCAATATGAGATTTTTAAAATTTCAAAGAAAGAAGAGATTTCAGAATTGATGACTGAGAAAGAAGAATCTTCAAAAACCTTACTTTAAAATATGAGGTTTCTACAACTTAGAAAATTTTCCATGATTCCCATAAAATTATTTCAAATTCCTCCTTTCATAATTCTCAAATAGTTTTAAGCCAAAATGTTCCCTCTTCTTCAACTTATTCAAATGAATTTATTACTAACCCATTTTTCAAAGTGTTCTTTCTATAGAAAAAAATATTTTCATAAAGATCCTTATGAAAGATGGAACCTTTGGAATAGTACTATAGGATCCTTATTTTCAAAAAGAACATTACTATAGAAAGAGCTTTTGGGAAAAATTGGTTTTACAAACCATGGGATTTCATTAAAAATTTAAAATATTATGAAGTGATTCTCAATGTTACTAATTCTGCTTCTTTTAAACATCTTTTTCTGGAAATATGAACAAGCAAATCCCGCATATTCAATATGCAAGATCCATAAGATCATTTCTCCAGTAGATTGAGGTTATCTAGTGGCAAAACCCTTGTATTTTTTTGAAGCTCACGAAGAAGAAAATTTTTATGAGATTTCATTTAATTATAGGAATACTAGCAAACTTGGTGGAATGCATTCCTGATTAATATAATACTGTTGGGAGAAAGCACACTTGGCCATTCTTTTCTATTCCTTTTGTAACCCGAAAAAGTTCTCTGATTGGTTTGTTTGTTGGTGGGAAAAGTTTGATTGTATCGACCAAATCCTTAAATAAAAAGTCAAACTATGCTATGAAATTTTTAAAACTGGTTACAAGCCATCAAATGCAGAGAAGAGATTCCTTCCTTGTATGAAGTTTTTCTTATCCTGGGTATGTGCCTTGAAATTTGAATATAAGGAAGAACTTAAGATCCCTTTAATCCAAAGAAAGTTCTTTATCAAGTGGTGAGACAGTTTCAACGTTCCTTTTAGCATTACCCCTGAAGAGAATACAACATTACAAAAAAAACCCCCTATAAAAAGACTATTTAAATTCCTGAGAAAGTGATTCATGCTTTTGAAACCAGACAGACCATTGTTAATAACAGGTTTCTCCCTGTTGAAGAACATATATATATATATATATATATATATATATATATATATATATATATATATATATATATTCATTTTATTCTTGTTAGGTTTAAGTTTTCTTTTCTCTTATACATGTATGTCCATTGCCTCTAAAATATGCAGTATTCACATAGAATATACATATAGTGTATTTTAGGTGTCGTCATATGTCATATATGTCTGTCCATTGCCTCAAAAATATGCAGTGTTCATGTAGAATATATACCATAGAAAAAAGTATCAAAATGGTATATTTTAGGTATATAAACTTGTTGGTGCCCATAAAATTGTAAAAAATAATTTCAGTTGCACTTTTTTTTTTTTTTTTTGCAATGTTGTATTTTTGTAGTCTAAAATCGGTATATGTTAGGTATGTGTGCAGAATATATGTGACATAATATTTGTGGAAAGTTAATGTGAGCACGGTTTTTCCCGACCTTTGTGATGAAAATCCTATGTCATCTGTTAAGCCAGACGAACATGAGTTGGACTTGAGAATGAGCTGGATGTTGCCTGGAATGTCTCAAACACTTCGAAAACTAAACAGTCATCGATCTGAAACCCGGAGAAAGGTCTTTCGAGTGATTAGAGGGCTTAGAGGTGAGTGTGGGATTTAGGAGAATCCGTTACAGCTTGGATTAGAGACGCACAACTGTAGTTTCATAACTACAACCATGTGACTGTAATTCCAGATTCGCCGTACGGCTCTATCGAGTGGTCAGGTTACTTCCTAAATAGTAAGCATCAGTCTTTGACAGTAATTATGATTCCTAAATTAGGGTGATTGAGAGCTGGTTTTCTCTAGGTTTTAGAAGGCAGAAAACAGAGGAGAGAATATAACAATAACACAGAAAAAAATAGAGAACACAGGAGATCATTCTAAGAGAGAAAACAAAAGAGAAAAAGAGAAAAAAACCAAAACAAAACACAGAAAAAGGGGAACAATACACAAGAAACACTTAGGGTGAGAGTTCTTGATCATATCATGTTCATTTGGAACTGTTCTTAGGTTGTATTCGGATTGATTTAGGATGTATATTCAAAGTTTCAGACGTGTTCATGAGGTTCTAAGTGGATTTCGACTTTCCAATCCACTTCCGGTCGTCAAACACACTGGAACATCAATAAGGTAAACTCTGAGAGGCCTTAAACTCGTAATTAATTATTTTGTGCTGTGTTTTTCTGTGTTTTGTTAAATTTCCAAAAACTGTCTGTTTGATTATAGCCATGCGGCTCTAACTAGAGATGAGCGGCTGTAATCCCTTAGAAGAGAGCCAAGCGGCTATACCTCTATAGCCGCACAGCTATGTTCTTCAGGGCAGAAACCCGAAACGACCTAAATCAGCCGAAAGTAGTCAGTTTTCCTATTTTAATCATTCTATTATGAATTATTTCGGTCCAATCACATCCGTTACTTTCTGAATTGTGGTTTTCGGTTTTCCTAGAATGTTGATTTGACATTTTTGAGTTCTTTGATTTTGATTTTTGAAATCGGGGTCGTTCGATCCAAATCGGATCCACATTCCAGCTTTAGCGGACCCCCAGACTCCTTAAAGTCCTTAGAAATTATCGAAAATGATTAAAATAGTGATTTTCAAAGCGAAGAAAACCTATTTCGGGTTCTAGACTTTACAGCCGCACGACTATAGTGTCTATAGCCGTGCGGCTCTAACTAGAGCCACATGGTTATAGTTCCCAAAAGGAGGCAGAATCACGGGACGACTCCTACGGACATCGTCGCGTGATGCTATCTTCAGAATTAAAATTTTTTTCGCGTGTTTACTGCTTTTGGACCTTAGAATGTTTAGAATTAGGAACCCCCACGAATGGAACCCCGAGTTCCGAGATATCCGACCCACTAGAATGAAGTAAGTTGCATGTAATCGAGCCAAACTATTTTCAAAACTGTTTTCAAGCATAGAAACCTACAGGGCATTTATAAAATTATTTTCCAGGTCTAATTGAGTAAGTCCCTTAGACTTCTCGATTACTGCATAGATGCATGCTCCTCATTCCTGATGTTCCCCATTCTGTCCTGTATGAGTACTATATGTGTTTGGGATATAATTATGCTAACCATATGTTTTGCAGCTTTTTATTTCTTTTTATTCTTATTTTGGATGTATTTGATAGATTCTCGTGTATCCTAAGTGATTGTACCTTTTTTAGATATTCGTGTATTCTAGGCGATTGTATTGGTGAGGATGATAATTTTTCTCTTTTCGGGTTGTAATAAGCGGCCTCTATTTCCTTTTGGTTTGATTTGGATGTATGGTTTATTTTTCTACACTTTACTTTTATGCTATTTATTTTATGTCATCTAAATGAGCATGGGCTAATAACAAAAGATAAAATGGGAAGAGAATAAGTGAGTAAAATATTGTCATATAAACTTATAATGAATACAAGTTTGAGGTTGAATAGGTAAGTTGCCCGAATCCTGAATCTCTGGATTAGGTACGGTGGTCTACACTCGGTAGGGAGCTGTACCGGAATTTTCTAGATGAGCTGATCCTTTCGCACACAGTTAAATTATTTGATTTTATAGGTCCAACTAAGAAACAATGATATATTCAAGGTGATTCTACTTGAAAAAGATTTTATTGTCAATATGAAAGAGAAGACAAGCATTTGCAACTAGTTTCAAATGTAGGAGCTAACATGTGTCCATGTAGTAGCAATAATCAAAGAACTCTACATGGATGCTTATAATTTTTGCTCTACTTACCAAACAAAAGAGAACATGTTGTCTACTTATGAAGGCATGGTATACCCAATCAATAGTATAGAAACTTGGAACATTCCTGATGCTATAAAAAATGAGATCATCCCACCACCAATTGTGAAAATTAAACCAAGAAGACCTAGGAAAAGAAAAAGAAAATCAATATTGGAGGTAGGAACACAAAATAAGTGTGGGAGATGTGGACAAAAAAGGCACAACCAAAAAAATGTAAAGGTGTCCCCATAAGTGCATGACTTTGAATTGTGTTTGAAAATCTACTATATGGAATCCTATGAGTAGGAAAAAAAAATATTTGATAGATATTTCAGATATTAGATTTATAGAGTTTTAAGATTTTGATACAAGTGATATTTTATCTTGTTCCTATTTAATTCCTGTTTAATTTTTATATATGCTTACAATTTTGTGTCCTTATTTGATCTTAAATACAGTAAAATATATATGCATAGATAACATATACTTACACTTTGGAATAATATACATAATATACTTCGTATGACTATAGTATGAAACAAGTATTAAGTATGACTGCAACATAACTACATTGAATCTACTATAATTATAATAAAACCGCAATATACATACAAGTAATATCTTACCCATAATGGCTAACTCATAAAAAACTTCTAACAAATGTGTAAAGATGAAAAAACCAATATAAACCTAGTATAATCGTAGTACGACTACAATATAAAACCAATATAATTACAAATATAGTTTTAATATAACTACATCATACATGCATTATATGTACAATTTAAACAAGGTGTAAATTATTCAAAACTATCATACTAAACATAAATTAACTAAGAAATCAAATTGCAAAATTCGAATATTCATCCATTGTAACAATTAAATTGGAAGAACAAAGATTTTCTAGTGATCCATTTTACTGTAAATGTTGCACATAATACCAAAAAATAACTATTTCTACAACAGAACTATAAATCTACAAAAGCTGCACCCCCTTCCTTCTTCTCTATTCTCTTTCAAATTGCTCTTATACATTATGTGTTACTATTAATTTCCTTAAAAATTTTCCTCATGCCATAAGCATATAACAATCTAGTAAGCCTTAAAGCAACAGATCACACTTAAAATAAAACTGCAAAAAGATAATGACAATGACATGTACAACAAAACAATTGAATAATTTAAATTGACTACTTTAAAGATGCCATGCACTTGGTATTTCAAAAATGAAGTGAAAACATTTTTGTGAATTGTACAACAAAACACTGGAGTTATTTAAATTATAGTTACAATGAAAGTTGTAATGCTATTGTACTAGTACTAGAAGAATTAAATGTAATAAAGAGTCTAGCTAGTGGTACGATAGTCAACAATAATTTTGTTTCTAACATCATATAGTTCTAAGCCAAAAATATCGAAGTTTATATCAATGCCTTTGAAGTCTACAAGTAAGTTTAGAATGTCAAACAACATTAGTGATATTACCCTAATATAAGCTTAGGTCAATCCTAATACATGTCACCATCCATCATACTATTTTATCAAGCAATTATACATGGATCCACCTATCAAGTCACGTTCTTAACAGTTATTAATTAAGACATGGAACATGTTTTTCAATCAGGTAACCACCATTCCTGATGCTATAAATACTTCATCATTTAATGCTATAAGGGGGATCCTTGAATTCTCAGTGCATTTATTAACTTTGGGATCAGAGTGTTTGTGGGAAGAACACCTTCCCTTATTGTAACAAGTAACATCATCTTCGTAGCATCATCTAAAGGCTCACCATAACATCATTCAAAGGCTCATTGTAGCATCATCCCCAGTTTTAATCTTCGGATTAAGACTTCCACCGATTGTCATCCCAAGGCTTTAATCCCAGGATTAAACCTTTTATCCTCTAAAAACCATTAAGATCATATGTTGTCAGAAGATCTTCCTTCCATAAATATATTGTTGTATTCAGACTACAACACTTGGCGCCATCTATAGGGAATCAATTGAAAAGCCATTATTTTTATTTCTTTCATAAAAAGAAATGCCTCTACAGAAATCTCACGCCGCGCATTCTCAAATGACTGTTAACTGAGAAAAGATGAATCTACAACAAGATAATCGAAAAGAAAA
Source organism: Euphorbia tirucalli (assembly GCA_039660915.1). Lineage (NCBI taxonomy): Eukaryota > Viridiplantae > Streptophyta > Magnoliopsida > Malpighiales > Euphorbiaceae > Euphorbia > Euphorbia tirucalli. The sequence continues at coordinate 59,901,434 of CM077637.1, forward strand.
TGTTGAGACCTAACTTGCAACCCAACTATGAACTCAACCTAAAGGATTAGGAACTGTTCCACCTATAGTTCCCTTAATGGAATATGAAGCTCTTCAGAAGAAGTTTGATGAGAACAACCGCATCTTAGAAAGCTTATTGCTCTTTGTCCAACAAACACACCCTTATGAAATGCTTCTGCTAGATCTCCCTATGGGAAAATATCTTATGGAAGATCATTATGTAAAAGATCATTAAGAAGAAGACGAAATCTCTTATCCTTCTCTTGAAAACTTGGAACATCGAGATGCTAAAAAAAGAGGTGAAGTGAGATTAAAGGATGGAGGAAAAAAATGCTACAAAATAATATGATGTTGCAAAAATTACTTACAAAAGAGATTCAAAAGCATCAGGAAGTAAGAATGACAAAGAATCCCTATTGTGTGTAAGACAAATGATACATCTGAAAAAATGATTGAAGAAGTCTTGGACCAAAAGAAGCTAGTTTCTACCAGTGATGAGTATCAAGGAAATAAGGTTCCTTTCACAAAAGGGATTATGAAGAAGCCTCTTCCTAAAAAATTCAAAATGCCTCAGCTAGCCATATAGTCAGGGAAAAGTGATCCTCACGACCATATGCAAAGTTATGAAGATATGATATTATAGCATGGATGGGAGGATGCAATCATGTATCAAATATTCTCTCTTATTTTGATTGAACATGCTCATACATGGTTCAATTGTTCAGAATGCCTTAGTCCCAAGGCATCAGTCCTTGTATTGTATTATACATTTTGCATCTTTTATGGATTAATGTATTATACATTTGTGTTCAAAAATAAAGGCATAATCTATTTGTTTTATATCTTGTGCAATATTATAAATAGAGTATCCAATGGTCATATCTATATCCATGTTGATAAGTATCATGCACTTGGCAGTGAGACCATGGACAGGGAAATGATACAACCATAAAGCCATCCATAGTCTGTTCCAGTCATGGGAATAAATGGAACCAAAGACTATCATAGCCTTGATTGTATGGCAGTGTCTTACCAGCTATAGAATATGGATTGCCAATCAAGATTATGAGTACATGTAATGGGGCATGGTACTGGATAGATCCACTGAACGAGAAATTCACATGTTATAGTATTACAAGTGATTCTTGTGTAATACTTATATTGGATCCTTTAACCTGACCATATTATGGTCTCTCATATGAACTCATACACTTTGGTGTACGCCTAAAGGGCCTGTAACTGGGTGCCAAGTATGGGTATATTCAGGTGTCCTAGTGAACATAGCAAGGCTATGAATATACAGAAGGAAATGTCACTTAGTAGTCCACTAAGAAGATATCATCAACCACTTGATGAGTGCAACTGATAAGAGTGTGGCCAAACCCAAACAAGTTGGAACTTGTTTGTGAGCATCGGTTCATTTGGGATCAAGTTAATGCCGGACACAAAGAAGGTGACGATACCATGCCTCTATGTTGGACATTGATATCAATGACATGGGATATATAATTAAACTACAGGATTACGACTTCCGTTAGACTGCAGTCTCTGTCTTAATAGGGGGCTATAATGGCTTGTTAGAGTCCAACTACAGTTTGTGGGCCATGGGCCCACTACCAACATAAAGACGGGCTCACATGATCATACACATTGAACATCTGAGCTTGAACTAAATGGGTTAACTGTATACTTGTTGTATACTAACTAGACAGGAGAAATTCATTGATTAAATTATAGATCAATTGGATTGATCAAAATAATATAATCACTTTTAAATTGGGTTTTATAGAATTAATTTGAATAAATTAATTTATGAATTTATTTCCTGGTGGAAATATAATACATATATAGGTTTATATGTATTTAATTTAAGTGAAGTCTAAAATAATTTATTGGGTAAATTTAATTAGGTAAATTAATTTTAATTTAAATATTATGTGTTATATTATATGGTGTAATATAATCACATACATGAAAATTGAAATTAAATTGCAATTGAATTTTAACCCATAGTAATTATTTTAGACCTAGGGTTTTAGAGGTATAAAAACCAACTTAAAGAACAAACCCATGACCTAATTTTGACACTAAAAATTTCGGCTAGGGCAGAGAATTTTCTCTTGAAACTTTTTTGTCCCCTTTGAGTACTCTCCGTTGATTTTCGATCCTCCTCTAGCATGGGTTCCTGCTCTAAAGCCGTTCGTGTATCGGAGTGTGGAGGAAATATTCATTGGTTTCTGCAGTCGTATCTAGAAGAGACTTTCAAGGTTAAATTGATTCTCTCCTTCCGCTTTTCATTGTTTTTTATTTCTATTGCATAAGCTCTTGGGCTTGGATTCGAGAAAATCTCAATCGACTTCTGCTGCCAAACGGTTGATTTTCGATGACGAATCCCTTCATCAATAGCTTGAAAGAAGCGTCATCTCTAGCTTTGATCAACTTCAAAAGGAATTCATAAATGCTTTCATCATTAATGCTAGGAGAAAGAAGAATGCTACTTATCTTCTGACCATCAAACAAGAAGAAAGAGAAACATTGAGAGATTATGTTGAAAGATTTTGTGCTACAACATCGGAGATTCATGATCTTCAGGTTTCGTACGGTAGTTACTAGAATGCTTCAATGCATAAGATCGTGAAATTTTCAAAAATCTCTTTCCTATGACCAATGCTCCCCTCTAGGAGACTTATTCAGCCAAGCCAATAAGTTCATCCTTTATAAGGATGTCAAGAAAAATACTTAAGTCGGGAAGTTATAAGCCAACTTTGATGGAAGCTTGAAGAAAATCTTCTACAGCTCTATTTTCAAAATAACTATATTTGTAATTGTTTATATGAATTAATCCATATAAATTGTTGGGTTTCATTTTTATTATGTCTTTCATAAATATAAATCTTCAACCTTAAATAACATTTTTTGTGTAAAGAAAAAGGCTCATCATTGTATAAGTTTGCACTTCAACAGTTAAAGAGTTGAGACTTGATCCTCTATGAGGGAAGATGATATATAAACATTTATTTTCTATGTAAGAAATCAATTAATATTGTTGAAATAGATCTTCATGGCTGCTAGGACATGTGGTATGCCACAAAGGTTTATCTTTTAAGAGGGAAGAATAACTTGCTACCATGATGCACGTAGTAGCACTCTTTAAAGCTGCTAAGACATATGGTAAAGAGTTCATGTTATACGAGAGAAGATAGCTTGCTATCATGATGCATATAGTTTCACCTTTCAAAGCTGTTAATACATATAGTAAGCTAAAAATGATTCATCTTCTATGAGGGAAGATAACTTACTACCATGATGCACGCAATTAAGGATGGCAATGGGTTCGGGTTCGTGGATATCCGATGCTACCTGATCCTATTGGAACTACCCGAGCCCGATATGAAAGGTTTGGGACGGAATGAGATTTAATTCTCTATCCATCACGGGTTTGGGACGGGAATGAAATTACCCCTCCAGGTACTTGCGAAACCCGGAACCATTTATATGTAACAATTATGTAATAATATGTTAATAAAATTAGATTTAAGTATAACATTAAAAAAAAAAAAACTTCAGTTATATTATACAATTAGATATAAGTACATTATATCGATTATATTTATTTATATAATTATAGTGGATCTTATCCTTTCTCATAACTCATAACTTGATCCAATACTCACCTATCCCTAAAAGAATCCTTAACTAAATCTACTCTAAGTCTCATTTTTCCTTTCCTCTCAATGCTAATTTGCGGATTTGTTGATTGTCAATTTAGGGATTTATTTAATTTTATTATTTATTTATTTATTCGTTTCTTGACGGGTTACCCGTCATGAGATGGGAGTAGGATTGATTTATTTAATATCTGTGGGTAATAGGATATGACAAATAGTGAAATTTGCAAATGGGAATGGGATGGTAATTCTATTACCTACTTGTTGCCATCCCTACACGCAATTGCACCTTTCAAAGCTATTAAGACATGGTATGCGAAAAATGGTTCATCTTCTATAAGGGAAGATAACTTGCTACTGTGATGCATGCAGTTGCACCCATGGTTTTCTGACCCGGACTAGTCATCGAACCGGTGAAGGGATGGATTCATGGATTTTGGATTAAACCGGAATCGAACCGGATTTAATAAATATATTAAAATATTAAAATATTTTTATTTTTATATTTATAATTTATGAAAATTTGAACATTTTTATTATAATTCTTCAAGTGTAAGCATTTCAAACACAATATAGTAATTAAAAAAACTCAATTTATGAAATATAGTTTTTATAGTTACAATTAAATGTCAATTTAATTTAAAATAATTTAAAAATACAAACTATATTTTATTTTAAGTAAAAACACCTCAAAATAATAACTTATATTTTATATTCAAATAATTTTTTTTAAAGTCTGGTCGAACAGGAAAACCGGTCCGGTTCACGGTTTTCCAGTTCGATCGGACGATCCGACCGAAAGTTGACCGGTTGTTGACCAGAGTGAAAACCGGATAGAAACCGACCGGTCTGATCTCTGGTTCCGGTCAAACCCGGTCCGACCAACCGGTCCGGTCCGGTTTTCACAACTATGGTTGCACCTTTCAAAGTTGTTAATCCATATGATATCCCGAAGAAGATTCATCTTCTATGAGGAAAAGTAACTTGCTACCATAATGCACACATTCTTTGAGGCTGATGAGCTAATAACTTTCGATGAATCAATTATTGAAAAAGCTCCATACTTGACGTTTGTAATACAAATGTTTTTATCTGATATAAGAAGGTTGATCTTTGGGAAAAGGGTATCCAATGTTGAACTTGAACTAACCTTTCTTCAAAACATCCCTCGAAAGGTGTCGATGCATGTAAGGTTATCACCCTTAGACGAATAAGCTAATGAGGGAGCCTTAAAAGGTGTCAATACATGTAACATGGAAGAGTAATCATCCTTGGATGAATGAATTGATCGGAAAGCTTTATGCTTCATTTTTTTTATTTAAGAGGGTGAAAGCCTATGCATAGCCTCCACCGGCTTGGATGGAGTTGAGGTTAAAAGGAATGTCATTCTTCCACATCGATATGATGAAATTGAGTAGAGGATTAAAGAAAAAATTATGGCACTATTACAAACTATTACCCAATATAGGGTAGAAATGAAACTAATTCCAATTTTATGGTGTTTTTGTCAAAGTCCGCATATCACATTGGCGGACATTCCTTTTTTTTCTCCCGCCGCAGGTCCGCCAGTCAAACTAATGGATCCAAAGAGGTCCGCCTATAAAAGTAGCGGACTCAAAATGTCCGCCCATAGGAGAGGCGGACGCTTAGGTCCGCTTTCAAGAAAAGCGGACCTAAAAGCTGCCTTGTCCCCGCTGATGGGACAAGGCAGAGTCTGCCTACAGTCCGCATTCCAAAGACGCGGACTCATTTAAGTCCGCGTCTTTGAAATGCGGACCTCTGTGTCCGCATACCCAACAGGCGGACATCATGCAGAATCCGTGTCTCCCCCCATCCAACCGACATATCCCAGCCATCCGATCAAAATGTAAAATAATCCCAGCCGTCCGATCAAATTTTATACCTTCATCTTACCTTCATCTGCTTTCTTCAGCTCATTTATACGTTTAGTAAAAAAAAAACCAGATTTGTTCTTCCTCTCCTTCTCCAACCTTCATCTGTAAAAAAAATTGATTTCCTTCCATTTTTAATATTTTAGAAGTTAAATTTGTTCAACATTATATCTCTTTCAAGTAAGTTTCCTACCTCTTTTAATTATCAATTTAATTAATTTTTAGTAAGTTTTTAGTAATTATAATTTTATTTTATATTTATATATATTTAATTAAGTTCTTAATTTTTGTTACAATTTTTTTTTTTTTTTTTTGTAGGATTAGCATTATCAAATTAGGAACGAAAATACTAACAATAATATAACCACCAAATAACAAATATTGTGAAGTATTCAACCCAAGAAAGGTAAATACTAAAATTTTTTGCAAATTTTATATTTTGTAGATTTTGTAGAAATTATGTTGTGAATTTCTATAAATTTTTGTCGTAATATATATGTAATGTGTAAAAAAATGGAATATGTATAAAATGTTCGTTTATAAATTTATATTAGATGTATAATATGTGTTTAATTAAATGTATAAATTTTTTGTATTTTATATATAGGAGTAGCATCAACAAATTAGAAACGAAAATCCTAGCACTACAATTATCAAATAGCAGCTATCGTCCGCGTTTATTAAACGTAATAAAGGTAAATAAAAAAAATTTATGAAATTTTGTAATTTTTGTATTTTTTTGAAATTATGTTGTGAATTTCTTTAAATTTGTGTAATATATATGTGATTGATGCATGGAAAAATTGAATATGTATATAATATTTGTTTATAAATTTGTATTAGATTGATTTTTGTGTAGTATATAAGACCATCTCCAACTCTCCACTTCAAATTTCCAATTATAATAAAAATATTTTAAAATTATTCCTTTCCACCTAACATTTTTATTATTAATATATTTCTTTTTACATACTATATAATATTATTAACTTATTTTTTATGAAATTCTTAGAAAAAAATTTAATGTTAATTAAATATAAAAAAATAATTTAAATTACATAATAATTTTTTAATGTTTATATGTTTCGAAAATCTTAAATATATGATATAAACTATATAGTTTGTATTAGAAATGTCTATTTGATATATATATATATATATATATATATATATATATATATATATATATTTGCATTTATGTTAGAATTAATTAAAAAATATCATAATTTTATTTAAGATAATTTTTTACATATATATATTGAATGATTTTTAATTATATTACAGAATAATATCGACTTCATTACCAATATATATATGATGTATGCAAAAATAGAATATGTATATAATATTTGTTTAGAAATTTTTATGAGATTGATTTTTGTGAAGTTAGTATATAAGACCATCTCCAACTATGCAGTCTAAATTTGCACTCCAAATTAAAATATTTTTAATTTATTCCTTTCGACAAACATTTTTATTACTATTATATTACTTTTTACATACAATTATATTATTCATTGTTTTTAATAAAGGGTAATTCAAAACATTTTAGTGTTAATAATATATAAAAAAAATTTAATGGACTGGGTAATGTTTTAATAAATAAATAATTTTATAAAATAAAATCGTATAGGATATAGTTAAAAAAAATTAACATATTAATGCAAAAAATAACACTTAATGATTAAAAAATAGGATATATCAAATTTTATGATAGTTCCAAGTTGTATATGTATTAATATTTTTTTGAATTTGCAGCATTTTAATTTAGTTTTGACATTTTATCAATATTAATTTAAAAAATTTTAAGAATTTAAGCAAAATTATTAAAATAAATGAAGATGACAAATACACATATAAATTATCAAACACACAAATTAATGAAAACCATATTTGTGAAAACCGAACAAGACCGGCCGGTCGGACCGGGTTCGACTGGAACCAGAGGGCAGGCCGATCGGTTTGGATCCGGTTCGACCAAACTATTTTTTAAATCTTTTTTTAAATATAAAATTTAAGTTATTATTTTGAGGTGTATTTATTTAAAATAAAATATAGTTTGTATTTTTAATTGTAAGTACAAAACCTATATTTCATAAATTGAGCATTTTAATTTACTATATTGTGTTTGAAATGCTTAATTATAAGAATTATAATAAAAATGTTCAAAGTTTCGTATATTATAAACATAGTTGTGAAAACCGGACCAAACCGGCCGGTCGGTTTCTATCCGGTTTTCACTTTGATCAATAACCGGTCAATGGCCGGTCGGACCGGTCGGTTGAACCGGAAAACCGTAAACCGGACCGGTTTTCCGGTTCAACCAGACTTTTTTTTTAAAAAAATTTATTTAAATCTAAAATTTAAGTTATTATTTTGGGGTGTTTTTAATTAAAATAAAATATAGTTTGTATTTTTAAATTAAATTGACATTTAATTGTAATTATAAAAACTATATTTCATAAATTGAGTTTTTTTAATTAGTATATTGTGTTTGAAATGCTTAAACTTAAAGAATTATAATAAAAATATTCAAATTTTCATAAATTATAAATATAAAAATAAAAATATTTTAATATTTTAGTATATTTATTAAATCCGGTTCGATTCCGGTTTATTCCGGTTTAATCCAAAATCCATGAATCCATCCCTTCACCGGTTCGATGACCGGTCCGGGTCTGAAAACCATGATTATAAATATAAAAAATATTTATTAATATATTTACAAAATCCGGTTCGATTTAGGTTTATTACAGTTTAATCTGAAATCCATGAATCCATCCCTTGACTGGTTCGATGACCAGTCCGGGTTTGAAAACCATAATAAAAACACATAAGCGAAATACTGTAAAAAATTAGACATTTTGAAAAAAAAAAATTAACACTGAAAGAAAAATGGAAAAGAAACTAAAATAACACTAAACATTAAAAAAAGAAATTGGATATTGGTGGTGGGTTGGAGATGCCCTAATGAATGCTTTTTAATTATATGACAGAATAATGTCGAATTCATTGCCAATATATATTCATTGGGGTGGTCAAATCATAAGGAATCAATTTGGAGTTGATTATGAGAATGGATGTTGCAAAGTAATATCAATGAATGGTTTATTCAATCTTAGTTCATTGTTTGATAAGATTAGGACTGTTATGAATATACCAGCGACCGAAGATTTGATTAGGGTGCAATTTCGAAACCCAATTGCAATGAATGGAGTACAGTTAGTGTATAAGTGTTTTGATCTGTGTGACGATGATGATTTGAATATGATGTTGGGGATAGTCAACAGTTTAGGTCATACCTTGTTCTGTATTGAATTATACATCGAATGCAATCATAATACACCTTCTACACACACGAGGGATATAGCTGGACCTTCTAATTCTCAAGCTGTTGATTATGATGTTGGTGGTAGTGGTGGACTTGGTGGTTATGGTTGTGATGATGATGATGATGATGATGATGATGATGATGATAGCGATGATTATGAACCTATTGGTTTTAACGGTGGTGGTGGTGGTGGTGGTGGTGGTGATGGTGGTAGCGAATCTGATGATGATGAAGAGGATGATGTTGATGTTGATGGTGATGATAGTGAATCTGAGGATTATGCTGATGCTGATAATGATCATGATGGGTTACACAATGAGGATGAGCTTCTAGGGAATTATAGGGCTTCTTCTTCAAATGTTGATGACACTGCATTATACAATAATTATACCCCTACATTTTTCCCAAATATTCCCCAGCTTACCCAATTTGATGCATCAGCTATGACAGTCCATGATATTGATCAAACCAGGAATGCTATAAGATGGGATTCGTCAATGGAACTCTCAAAGGGGATGTTATTTTATTCAAGAGAAGCAGTTAAAAATGCAGCTAAGGAATACTCAATGAGAATACAAAAAGAGTTTCGGAGTAGGGAGACAAGGATGAATACTATCACATTGGTATGTCATTATTATGATGAGGGATGTCCATGGAGGTTACGTGCGACGCTGAAGAAGAAGTCTCATCTGTGGGAGATCACAAAGTATGTCGGTGAACATACTTGTCATGGGCTAAAAAAGTCTCAAGACAACCGAAATCTTGACACGGCCTATATGTATCCCATAGTGGAGGCTATGATTAGGGAGGATCCCTCACTAAAGGTCAAGGTCATTGTTGCAAACTTTGATCAAAGGTATAAGATAAAAATCTCTTACAAGAAGGCATGGTTGGTAAAAAATAAAGCCATTGAGAAGATATATGGAGGTTTTGATGAGTCATATAACCATCTTCGCCCTTGGCTTTATGCTGTAACCGAAATGAACCCCGTCTCAATCTACCATATTAGTGAGTCTAATCACTTTGTCAATGGTCGTTTTGTGCCAGGAGTTAAACGTTTTGAGCGTCTTATATTGATTCTGAAACCATGCATTGATGGTTTCAAACATTGTATGCCAGTGTTGTACGTTGATGCCACTTTTTTAACTGGAAAGTATAAAGGTGTAATATTAGTAGCATCAGCGCTTGATGGCAACCGAAACATATTTCCGATAGCATTTGGCATAGCTGAAGTTGAAAATATTGCAAATTGGGAATTCTTCTTGCGTTGTGTACGAGATTTTGTTTGCCCAGACATGCCCGATGTTTGTGTCGTATCTGATAGCCATGTTGGAATCTTAAGAGCCATGGAGTCTGAAAAATGGAAGACGGCACCTCATCGATTCTGCATTCGCCATCTAGCAAGCAACTACAATAAGCAATTCAAAAATGAAGAAGTTAAAAACTTTATCATCAATACAGGTATTTAAGAGTATTGCTTTTTCAATTACCGTAAACCTAAACCATAAGGATCAAGTATACAATTGTTTAACTCATTATGCTTTCAAATATGTTTTCATGTTTTTTTAGCATATCAACATCAACCTCGGAAGTTTAAACGGATGATGAGGTTGCTTGAGGAGAAAGAACCTGATAGCTTTAAATGGTTGAATCGGGTGCCAAAGGAGAAATGGGCTCTCGCTTTTGATGGTGGTTGTCGATGGGGTAGTATGACAACTAACATTGCTGAATCAGTAAACGGATGGCTGCTAAAAGATATTCGGGGATTGCCAATAACAACAATGATGGAAAGCCTTTTTTTAAAATTGGTCGATCGTTTCGAAAAACACAGACGTGAAATTGCAGCCGAAATGCAAAAGGGATTCTCATATACTACATTTGCAATAGACCTATTGAGGACAAGGTTTGAAAAGGCATCTGGACATGTAGTACAACGGTTTGATACGAGGAATGGTGTTTTTGAGATTAAAACTGCCCGTTGGAATTCAGGAAGGAAGGGAGGACACAAGCAAGTGGTCAATCTGAAAGAAATGACTTGTAGTTGTCGAAAGTTTCAACAACTGCGAATACCATGCTCCCATGCCATTGCTGGGTGTTTGGCATATGGCATTGACCATAGACAATTTATTCATCCAATTTATAAATTAGAAAACAACTTGAAATGTTGGTCGACAGCATTTACCCCACTTGGAGAACGTGACTACTGGCTAACAATCGATGGACCATCACTTGTACCAAATCCGAATTTGATGAGAAAAAAGGGTCGACCAAAAACAACACGGATTCGGAATGAGATGGATTGGAAAGTTGCCGGTGCTAACACCTCGAGTTTTTGTAGTAAATGTGGCTTACCCGGTCATAACACTAGGACATGTGGGCGTAGTTAAATATGTTGTAATTATAATGACTAATTTGTAATGGATTCTAATATGTTATTTGGGAATGCAAACTACTATGATAATGTGTGTTTTGTGACTATATTGCTTTAATTAATAGTAATACACTCAATTGGTAAACCTTGTTAGTATGTTGAAATCTTATTGTGCATCATTTTATTATATTGACATCAAATGTTTGTGTTGTTAGGTATGTCAGGTAATCCACGACCACAGCGAGCATACATTGAGCCTGGGCCGATTGACCCTAGCGTTTTACATTCACAGAGATCACATAGATCGGAGGCAGTATGGTTCAACGAGGTGCAAATATATCACTTTCTATTTACATAATTTAACTATTAATTAAATATTGTGTGATGAATTAAATTAATGTTACTTATGATAATAAGTTGCATTATTTTATAAATTTATCCAAAATTTTTACTTAAAAAAGCATTGTCCTCTTTAATATATTAAGAAATATATTAAGTTCATTTAAGTGTATATTATTTTGTTATATTTGTTACTATGTTATTAATTAATATAATTTTTCGTAAAAATATTAGGATGAGGAGACAACCCTTACTTGCAGGAGGGACGGTACGATACTACGTGAGGAAGAAATTGATGAGCGACTAGAACAAGTCTTGAGACAGACTGGTTTCTATGGAGTTGCACGGTTGGGTTTTTTTCAGTTGGACCATCATCTCATTACGGCTCTAGTTGAGAGATGGAGACCGGAGACTTATACTTTTCATCTTCCCGAAGGTGAGGCAACAATTACACTGCAGGATGTTGCTATTCAAACTGGATTGCCAATAGATGGTAATCCATTGATTTGCCCACTTCCTTTAAAATGGGTAGATGAGTGTGAACGACTATTAGGCGTTCGTCCTCCTAGAAAAGCCTTAAAGAAAAATATGCTGCAATTGAGTTGGTTAAATGCTACTTTTCCTGCAATGCCGGCTAATGATAACGAAGAAGACATTGCACGGTACATCCGTGCATACTTGTTGCAACTACTATCGGGCATATTATTTAGCACAAAAACATCAGGTTATGTCAACCTTTTGTTTCTACCTTTGTTGGAGAATCTTGCAACAATTGGTCAGTATAGCTGGGGCAGCGGGTGTTTAGCATATCTTTATAGAGAGCTATGCAAAGCCGCCCGACACAACGCTGCACAAATTGGTGGTGCTTTAATTTTGTTGCAGGTTTGGGCATATGAGAGATTGAGAGATATATAGCCGAACCTACGGAGTGGAGTTATCACGCCTGGTTTACCACTTGGTCGGCGGTACGTATACATAACACTTATGATATATATGTATTAATATATCAATTTTGTTTTCACATGAGTCATATATATATATATATATAGTGAGAGACAAATCATTGAAATTACAAATAAGCAAGAGAAACCAATTTTGCTCTCAAAGGAAAACAAAATAGAATTCACATAGTTCCTACCGAACAGTTAATAAAATACAACAACTTAGGGTATACGATGCCGAACTTGTGTAATTTAGAATTCAAAATTACTTATGCATAGTTATATTTCGTTGTTATGATATAGTTCTACAATTTTCTTATATGTTTACCATGTAAAATAATATCTCCTAATTAATTACAGATGGAGCACACCTAAGGATTGTACTGCTGTGCCAACTCATACGCTGAGACATATACGATATGTAATTGATTTGGCTGACAAAGATTCTGTAAGTCATACAAATTAGGCATGCAGTCATGTTAAACATTGTACGAAAAAAATATTTTTTTGGGAATGGTAAAATCATATAAATATATATGTTATTTTGTGTTGCTTGTAGTTCACTTGGGAGCAATACACAGATGAAATCCGGGCAGCATTACCAGAATATTGCTTTCAAGGAAATCATTTATGGAGAGCTGTTGTGCCATTGATTTGCATGCACATTGTGGAATGGCATCAACCAGACAGAGTTCTTCGACAATTTGGTTTGCAACAACACATACCTATTGCGCCCATGCAATCCAATGAGCTGCATGATATTGAACTGATTCAGGTTAAAGGTTCCATTATGCAGAAAATGGCCTACTGGGTCGCAATATGGAATAATAGGGCAAATTTGATATTTGCAGCTCAACCACGTGCCGAACCACTCCATTATCATTCCGAGTACATGGAATGGTATAGGCGAATAACAAGGAGATGGATTTCTGTTAGAGGTGCTGCCCATGGTGCCACTGTAAGTCATTAAAATTGAAAATTCATGTGTTTAATTTTTTTATGACCTGTACATAGTAATAATATATATTATGTACAGGTTGATGGAATGGAGCAACTTGCTTTGGTTAGAGATTTGGATGCTGTGAACAGGATCAGAAACAGCATATGCGGGGCGCTTGGGGAGGAACGGCGTTATGTTCGGGGTTCCCAACCTCCTCATCCAGCTCCGTCTGCTATTTATCCAAATTTTGAAGTGGATGAAGAGGCACCCGTTGCTGCCACTGGTAGACGCCGCCAACGTACCACATCGAGGAGACGTGAGGTCACAAGACCAACAGATCCTTCTTGTGACATTGTGCCACATCCAGTATCATACCATTCACAAGATCCATATGGAGCAAGCACTTCACAACAATCACAACCAACACAGCAATATTCATCATGGGTTCCTAACCCATCTGCTCCTGGTTCATTTGTTAGTCCAAGTGGTCCACCACAGTATGGGTTTAACACTTCTCAAAACCCATTTACACAATGGAGTGGGTCGGGCCAATCACCTTGGGCTATGCATGGTATGGGTACACCACATACTCCTTCTAATATGACATTTCCATCGTTTGCGCGGCCATCTTCAGTGGAACAGTGTGTTGGTATGTCTAGTATGTACTCTCAGCAACAACCTCCTTTTCCATATTCCAACTTTGGAACAACATCAAATGTTGAATATAATCCATCACAGTGTACTGATCCATCGCAACCTTCCAATAGAAGTGGACGTAATATTTGATGTTTCTTTTTAAACAATGTATAATATTTTTATGTTTTAGTTCAAGACTTATATCTTTGAATATTTAGAACATTGACTATAAATTAAAAGGTCATATATTTTTTAAATTGTGCAATCCAATTCCTTTGAAATCGAACGATTTGTAATTAAGATTAATGAGCTTAATTGTCAAATTAAATTTCAATTTTGATGAGCTCTTAATTTTTTTTTTCTTTGTAGTTATTAAATTCTAATCATATCATATTTTAAGAATTAAAAATTTAACTCTAGAAATAAGTCTCCCAATCTTAAAAGTACAAAATTAATTAAAAATTAAAAAAATTTGAATTAGAAACAATTAAGAAGAAGAGCAATATGGTTATTTGACATGTATTTAACAACAAAAATACCTTTAATACTCATGGAAGACGATTATACAAGGACAAAATAAAAATATAGAGAGGTTGAAATTTTTGTTCAAAATCAAATTTTAGGGAAATTTAAATTGTTAAAATGGGAGACAAGAATGCGTAAATTTGTCTTTTAAAACTTGCCATTTCATTATTTTCAACGAAAATAATCAAAAATAAATGAAAAGATGTTATAGCGTAATAAATGTGTAAATTAAATTAATGGGTAAAATAAAGAGAAAATGATTGACCAAAATGCAAAAAGTCCGTAATTAGTTACTCTTTCATAAAACACTCTCAACATCCAAAGCAATAAAAAAAAACCATTCAATTAATTTTTTTTCCTTTTTTTATATAGGATTTTTCTACATTAAAGTGAATTCTTCTTCATGCCTTTCATATGGTTGACAAGAGTCCAAAATTTGGATGATATAAGGGAAATTAGGTGGCAAGGGTTGAATTAAAAAGGAAAAAGTTAAAAGAAAGAAATTGCAGTGAGAAATCTTGCTACGAATTTCAATACCAAATTGCAGAAATCCTTTAATTGGAATGATTATTTGATGACATCTTTTGATTAATTTCACACTTGGAAAATGTTATAGTAAAATTGGCAATATTAAAATTGGAGATAGAAAATGATGCTAATCACTTTTCTAAATGCAAACTCTTAACGAGTGGTCATAAATTATTTTCATATTTATTTTATTTTTTCCCCTTTTTACTGTTATTAATAATACCATAATAGTAAAATTGTATATTTATTTAACGATTGTTATAACTCTAGAGTTCATTTATGTTCTATATAATTAAAGGACTTTACTAAAATTATTAATGCTGAATTAGATAATCATAATACTAAATTACATTATAATATTAAATTACATTATAACACTAAACAACAAAAAAAATACATAAGTTACATAATTATAAAATTAAACTACTACTATAGTCATCTCCTAATCTTAAATTTAAAACCATTCCTAGCGTTAACTTTATTACAATAGTCTACTTGACATATTGGCAGAGTTTCTAGAACTTTGCCAACCAATTCTTGGGGTAATTTTATACATTCACTCTCCTTCGTAATTAATATTTTTACCATATTATCATAATCTACAGGTGATTCATCAAAAATCTCATCAAATAAGCGTTGATAACGCCAAGATAATCCATTTCTTAGCATCCACATTTGTTCTCTCGTTCGCACATCAATTTGTAGCCAGACATTATTATGTCTTGTAATTTTTCGTTCATATTTAGCAGGTACTCCAGTAACTTTTTTCCCCTTCTCATCCGAATTTTTTTTAAATTTTCTATTTTCTTCAATGCAAATTCCGGGAACCGCATAATCTTTGGGGTCAGTATTGTTTTAACCATCTACAGGTTACATAAAAAAATATTAACCTTAATTGAACCATTTCAAATACACATTAATTAATTAATTAATTAAACAACAACTTAAATAAAATATTATATATCACTACACCAGTTTTCTATTTTAAACCCTTGTAATAATAATAATCATAATAATAATATTAATATTAATAACAACAATAATAAAAATAAAAATAAAAATATAATTTACAAAAAAATAACTTGTATTAAAAATAATAACAATAACAATAATAATGATAAAAATAAATATAAAATTTTACACCAAATTAAAAAAAATTCTTTTTTACTAGCTCAGTTTTATTTATTTTTCCAATATTCTGTAAAAATAATAATATTTCAAAGTTTAATAACAATTTTTGAACAAAACTTATAGAGATATTTACTAACTATATAGTTTATATCATATCTATATGATTTTTCAAACATATAAATATTATATACTAACTTCACAAAAATAAATCTAATACAAATTTATACATATTCCATTTTTTCATAAATCTCCTATATATATATATATATATATATATAAACAATGCTTACTCTTTATTCAAACAAATTCTTTTGTTACAGCTCGGGGAATGCTTTGATTCCAGAAAATAATTACAAGTAGAGAGAAGGAAGAGAGAATTAGAGAGAGAAAGAAAACTGAAGAATAAGCTGATAAAACTGATGCCTTTACAAATGGGAAGAGGGCTCCTTATATAGACAGAGAGGAGCACAAAATGACAAAATTGCTTTCGGTGCCTGGGACCCACTTCACTTTCGGCGCCGGGCCCACCAAAGATGCTTTGAGACAGATACGTCTGGATACCGTAAATACGTAACCTTATACGAATATATACATATACCAGTATGCTTACATTGGCAAGTATGCATATTAGGGAATTCCTGGTTATGAGCCAAGTACCCCTAACCACATTACCAAACCAAGCGGCTACTAGCTCGGTTCTTATTCATTTGAACATTGGAACCAAATTATTATTCTGGTATAATATTCATTAGGTTATAGATTTACAATAAACCAAAAATATCTTCGTTCTCGCCAGCAAGGGATGGTGGCTTGGAAGACGAAGATGAAGAAGATGCCTTGGATCCAGCAGTTGATTTTCTGGAGACCATTAATTCTTTCATGATTTGGAAAAATTCTTCCTCGGACTTAGCGGCTGCAAGCTGAGGAATTGCAAATGATTTTTGTGCCAAAAATTCTGAATGAGCTTGGATTTGTTCGACAGGCAGATCAATTTTGCCTTTAGATCTAAGCCAAGTTCTGACAGCGGCTTCATTGCATTTATTGAATGCTTGGAATTTATTCCACCATTTAATCTTAAAAATTCTTATAAGATCAATGGTTGCATTTTGATTCGTTTGGTAAGAAAAATGCCAGGTTAAAGTCCATGGTACAAAAAAGATTGTACAAAAATTATTTTGACTCTATTGCTGAAGTAAAACGAGTTTTTGAAAAACCCTCGTCTTCTTCTTCAGCACAAACTCTTCCTCAAACGAATTTACAAAAAAATCCTACTTATAAGGGCAAAGAAATTGCTCAACCTTCAAAAGCATTAACTGTTTCTAGTCCTTTTGGACCAGTATCTTTAAAAGAAGCAAAGGAAATTTTTAAAGAAAATTTTATAACTTTTCCTTCTTCTTCTAAAAGTATTTCTGCAAATGTTGTTTCTCAGAATACGGCTACCCAGCCTAAATCTGAGTATTTTACCAAAAAGAATTTTCAGTATATTACTTCCATTGAGGATGGCTTTTATGATAAAAATCCCTCAGTGGCTGTATCAAAACTTTTCCCTCATGGATGGAATTTTAAACCTTGGGATTATTCAAAGCCCATTGATTTTTACTTAACCATCCTAAAGGTCACAGAATCTGTGGAAATAAAGCATACTTCTCATGGTGATTCAGGTGAACCCGCATACTCCCAATTCAAAATCTTTATTCCTTGTGGTTATCAGAGCCAGAAGGGGTGAGAGTACTGTTCACATGGATGAATGTGAACAGTGATGATGATGAATGAACAGTACTCTCACCCCTTCAAAGTGATTTACTCAATCAAAAGTTTTTATTACGAATTGATTGCAAATCACTTTGAAATTTTGAAATACATTTTACAATGGAAAGAATTTCTTTTTTAATAGTAGAGTAATTCTTTTCAGTATCATTCCAGTGTCCGGAAGTGAACTGGACAATGTTCTCATGCTTATCCTGTACCTGCTTTAATATTCCTCCATAGCCAAAATCAGAAGCGTCAGTTTCAACGATTTTAGGTAATAAAGGATTTGCAATATACAAGCAAGAAATTTTACTAATATACTTTTTTATTTCTTGTACTATTCTAGTATGCTCTTCAGACCATGTAGGCGGATTCTTTTTTAATCTAGCATGCAAGGGTTTTGCCATCCTATTGATATTAGGGCAAAAATCTAATACATAATTCAAGCTTCCTAAAAACCTTTGAAGCTGCTGTTTTTCCAGAATTTGATCTGGAAATTTAGATGCAAATTCTAAAGATCGCTCAATAGGAGTGATCGTTCCTTGGGTAATATAATGGCCAAGAAACCTTATTCTGGTTTGAAACAATGACATCTTGCTTTTGGAGATAACTAAGCCATTTTTCTTAGCTGTAAGAAAGAATGACTTTAGATGCTTAAAATGCTGCTCAATGGATTCTGAAAATATAAGCACATCATCAATATAGACAATGCAAAATGCTGAATATGGATTAAAAATATCATTCATAATGCGTTGAAATTCTGATGGAGCATTCTTTAAGCCAAAAGGCATAACATTCCATTCATATTGACCAAATGGAACAGTGAATGCAGTCTTATACCTATGTTTTGGATCAATCTGGATTTGCCAAAACCCAGATTTAAGGTCAAACTTAGAGAATATATATGCAGAATGCAATCTTTGTAACAGGTCTTTCTTATTAGGTATTGGGTACCTAATCCAACGAAGAACCTGATTCAAAGGCTTATAATTAATGACTAATCGTGGAACTCCACGTTCAATCTCAGATGCTTTAATCACATAAAATGCTGCACAACTCCAGGGGGACCTAGATTGGGCAATTAAACCTTTATCTAAGAGATCCTGGATTTCTTTTCTACAATGCTGCTCAAGCTCAGAATTCATTTGGATAGGCCTAGCTTTAGTTGGAATATCCCTTTCATCAAAACTAGGTTCATAAGGTAAATCTACCATATGCTGTTTCCTATTCCAAAAGGCATTAGGAATATCTGCGCAAATTTCATTTTCAACTTGCTTTTGAAAATCTAAAATTCTTTTCTGAGTAAAGTCATTTTTCAATTGTGCAGAAATTCTTTGAAAATTAATGTTATGCTTTAAATGCATGATGTCAAATTCTTTAGTTTTAATCAGGTTGTGAATCTGATTATCAAAAATTGAATTTGCTTTTAATAAATTGAGATTTCTGGTTCTGGGTTTTTCAATAAAAGGGAAAATAACATTTTCAGCTTTTATTTTGAAAACAATACCAGAATGCGATACAGAAAATGGAGTAATAAGGGTAATGAAAGGTGTTCCTAAGATAACACTATGATTGATGTTATCAACAAGAACAAATGCAGTTTTAATACGGGTTTTTTCGTTTAATACATATGCTTCTGTCTTACTGCTAATATTCATTTTTGAGTTATTAGCGGCAGACAGTTTTTCTTTTGTTTGCTCCCAAAATCTTTTAGGAACCAAATCAGGTTTTATGCAATTTAAATCAGCACCGGTATCAAATAATGCTATGGTACTGAGTTGAAAATCATCAGGAAAATGCAAAACAATGTTAATCAAATATTTTCTTAATGTAATTTCTTTTAAAACATGCAGAAAATTTTCAGGTGCGCAATCTAAATTGTCTAACTTAGGGTCATCTAAGTTAGGATCATTCTCACCGTCTGAATTTTCTAACTGATTGCTAAGTAATGCTTGGATTATAGCTGAATCCTTTTCTTGCTTTTCTCTGACCTGCTTGAGCTCAAGTTTTACATTCTTGATCTCAGTTTGCAGATTAGAAAGAGATAAGGGAGTATTCTTTCCCTTAGCCTTTTGTTTTTCTAAGATACTGGTCAAGTTGTATGTGTTAGTACTAACCTTAGGAAGACTAACAGGCTTGACCTCAGGTTTGCTTTCTAGGGTTTTCATTAACCTATCAAGGTAATCCTTCTGAAGTTGAGGATCAGAAATATGCTTAATGACATCTAACAAAAGTTCTTGGTCTTTTGTCAGAACATTTATGCTTCTATTATCGTCATCAGAAGATGATGATGATGTTGGTGAATCGGTTGCTAATTCATCAACCTGAAATGCATTTTCTTCATCAGTTCCTGAATCAGGATCTGATTCTGAAGAGTAGATGAGAATAGCCTCAAGCTTACTTAAGACTTCTTCATCTAATCCTAATTCATGCAGTTTTTTGCTAAAGCGGCAATACTTTGCAGTATGCCCTTTCCTATTACATTTATAACAGGTAACATGCTTTAAATTTCCAAAGGGTTTCACCCCTTCTGGTTTTTCATTTCTTTTAAAACCAGACTTATGCTTATGAAAATTCCTTTTGTATGCAGGAAAATCTTTTGAACGATTTTTCTTTTGAAATTCCTTTTTATAAAAATGTTTTTTATGGGATCTTTTAGACTCCTTATGGCAAGAACCATTACAATCAGGCTTGTCCATGGAAACATCAAATTGTTTACAGAACGAACCTAATTCTTGCCTAGTCCTTTTCATTTCCCACTTCAGATGCTTTTGAAGTTTCAAATCCTGGCAAATCTTTAGTCCTTCCTTCTGGATAAGACTAATGAGTTCACCATATGTTAATGTTGAGTAAGGGATTGGAACCCCTAAAGTTTCCTTAATTCTGTTTCTTACCTTTTCACCTAACAAGGTAGGTAAACCTGCAAGAAACTTTTCTTTCCAGAAAGGCTGGTTGGAATCTTCTCTCAACATAACACGAGATAAAAATGTATTTTTATAATACTGAAAATCACTGAGTTTTTTGCATCTTAAATTCGATAAAAGCTCAGCGTTTTTATCCTTTAAATGCGAAGAATCACCCAAAAAATGCAAAGAAATGGTTAAAATTAATGTAGAAACAGAATCCTGAATAGGTTGACCTTCGTCATCCAGAATGGGTTCTGCGTCTTCATCAATCTTAACAGCATTCAATATGCTAAGACGTTCAGTTTCAGTAAGATGGTAATCCCACCATCCTTTTAACTGTCCTGCAAAGCCTGCAGTAAGAAGCTCTGCAATGGCTCTATCCTGAACGTTGGTCTGTATTCTATATGCATTGGCAGCCATAGTCATTTGTTGCAAAAAATTCAAAATCTGATATTCAGATAATCCATCCAGATTCCACTCATAGACAGATGATGCATTAAACCTAGACTGGCTACTTGATGCTTGATTACCTACGTCCAAATGACTAGCAATAGGAACAATAGGCCAATTAATTCTATTGATCTGAGGAGTAGGTTCAACCGGAATAGGTTCAACCTTTTCTTCACAGATACTCTGGGACTCTGAAGGAGAATCCTCATCTAATGTGTTTATCTCTGGTCTTAGCCTAGACTGAGGTGTTTCTGGAGCAATTAAGTTAGAGGTTGAGGCCTCTATCTTACTTAATTGGTCTTGAATAGCCTTGGCGAACTCCATTTTATTATTCTGAAATTCCTTTTGGCTATCCCTAGAAATTTGAGATGGCTTAAAAATAGGATTCTTAAGCCTTTCCTGCTTCTGTTCTATTTTTACAACAGAAGGCTTAAGGGTTTTCTCAATTCTAGATAATTGCTTACCTATGGTATGCAGATGCGTATTTGAGAAATTATTTTGCTCAATGACAGATGCAAAGTTCTTATGCACATCTTCAGTCACATACTTATATGCAGATGCATTAACAGATGAATTCCCTGAGACTGGAATTTTAATTCCTCTCAGAGGGGGATGATCAGACTCAATTTTTGAGCCATCAGACAAATTCCAAGTACTAACCTTTTCTTGGCTAGAGACTGGATTGATGCACTTGAAAGGATATACAATGTTATTCTGTGATGCATAAAGTTCAAACCAATCGAAAAACATGATATGGACTTTATGCTGCAAAACAAAATCATAATACTTTTCTTGAATTTCATTTCTTTGGTTCAGGAAATTCTTAAAAAACCAAAGTTTTTTCTTTTCATTATGAGGAGCGTAAAAATCTTTATGCAAAAGGGTTTTGTTTAAAACGAATTCTTTTTCTAACACATTGATAACATTCTCAGTAACTGAAGAAAAAGTAGGCGAGGTTGGTTCAGATTTTTGAACACTTACTTCTCCTAAATCTTCTTTAGTGTAAACTGCTCTGGGAACATTATCAGCGTAGAGAACACCAGTTAAATGCGTATTAGGGATGTCAGAGGTAGAGTGCCTGTGAGGCATGCTTACAGGGATTCTTCTTCTGTGAAACAGATGGCAAGAATCCTTGTCTTCATCCTCAACATTCTTATGTTCAATCTTACCTAATTGTGATACTCTACCCAAATCCATGGTATCGCTATTGGAAGAGTCATCAGAAAACCTTGTACTTACTGATTTTCTGTCAAAGGTTAGAGTGACTTTTCCACTAGGATACTGGTTAATTTCTCTGACATTCGTATTAGGCATTATTCTAATTGGTGGTTCAACTGCACATGCTTTTTCCAATACCCATTCTTCAGGAAGAGTTACATCTTCCCATTTAATGAATTTTGGAACAATAGCATTTGCCTTGGACATATCTGTTTGCAAAACCAAAGTTTCTCCTTTATGACACGAAAACTTGTGTTTTGAATCAAATGCAGATGTCATGGCTTTGTAATGAACTCTGAAAATTAATGCAATGGGAATAGATCCTTTTTTCATGCGATAATTATGCGTTTGAATTTGTAAAACAAGAGAATCCAAAATGTTTTTATCATTCAAAGAAATGGTTAAATTAGGGTAACATGAGAATGATATGGGACCTGCACACAGACTAGACTCAACCGTGCCTAGGATGCCTTCCTCATATACTTGCATTCTATTATCCCTAACAACACATAATATGCTTGTATTCAGGCCTTCCTTGGTCAAGGGCTTAATCCCTATCTGAACAAGGCCAATATGAATGTACTTAAAATTCTTTTGTCTATGTTTGTCTAAAGAATGCTGTGACAAAAGATTAATACTTTCATATGAGTTTGTGAGAGGAATATCCCTCTCCTCAGTCTTTATGTTCAAATTTGTTTTGAACAACTTATCTCTAATGCTGAGTTCATATATCTCATGCTTCTTAACATGAGGTATATGCCAATCACTAATGCATTTGGTAAAATCTTCAACAGTAATTTCATTACTACTGTTGATCCTTATATTCTCTAATGATGTAGATGCAGAAGATGCAGAGTATGTTCTAGGTAGAAGTGTGTGATCCATCATTAAAATGCAAATCAAAACAAACACATACTAATATTGACTACGGAACCCAGTCACTGCCTCTCTTCCCTGTCCGTCGGTACTTTTGGGCAAACAAGGGTCTAAATGACTCACCAATATAAGTATATGCAGGAATGATATGCACAGTAAATCTGGAAAATGGATGAATGTGAACAGTGATGATAATGAATGAACAGTACTCTCACTATCTGTGAAGAAAAGGTTGAACCTATTCCGGTTGAACCTACTCCTCAGATCAATAGAATTAATTGGCCTATTGTTCCTATTGCTAGTCATTTGGACGTAGGTAATCAAGCATCAAGTAGCCAGTCTAGGTTTAATGCATCATCTGTCTATGAGTGGAATCTGGATGGATTATCTGAATATCAGATTTTGAATTTTTTGCAACAAATGACTATGGCTGCCAATGCATATAGAATACAGACCAACGTTCAGGATAGAGCCATTGCAGAGCTTCTTACTGCAGGCTTTGCAGGACAGTTAAAAGGATGGTGGGATTACCATCTTACTGAAACTGAACGTCTTAGCATAAAGAATGCTGTGACAAAAGATTAATACTTTCATATGAGTTTGTGAGAGGAATATCCCTCTCCTTAGTCTTTATGTTCAAATTTGTTTTGAACAACTTATCTCTAATGCTGAGTTCATATATCTCATGCTTCTTAACATGAGGTATATGCCAATCACTAATGCATTTGGTAAAATCTTCAACAGTAATTTCATTACTACTGTTGATCCTTATATTCATTGAGTAAATCAGTGGTATCAGAGCCACTAATGAGTATGATTAAGGGAATTTGAAATCATGCATTTAAAGAATTTGAAATCATGCATTTAAAGCATAACATTAATTTTCAAAGAATTTCTACCCATTTGAAAAATGAATTTACTCAAAAAAGAATTTTAGATTTTCAAAAGCAAGTTGAAAATGATATTTGCGCAGATATTCCTAATGCCTTTTGGAATAGGAAACAGCATATGGTAGACTTACCTTATGAGCCTACTTTTGATGAAAGAGATATTCCTACTAAAGCTAGACCTATCCAAATGAATTCTGAGCTTGAGCAGCATTGTAGAAAAGAAATCTAGGATCTCTTAGATAAAGGTTTAATTGCCCCATCTAGGTCCCCCTGGAGTTGTGCAGCATTTTATGTGATTAAAGCATCTGAGATTGAACGTGGAGTTCCACGATTAGTCATTAATTATAAGCCTTTGAATCAGGTTCTTAGATGGATTAGGTACCCAATACCTAATAAGAAAGACCTCTTACAAAGATTGCATTCTGCATATATATTTTCAAAGTTTGATCTTAAGTCTGGTTTTTGGCAAATCCAGATTGATCCAAAACATAGGTATAAGACTGCATTCACTGTTCCATTTGGTCAATATGAATGGAATGTTATGCCTTTTGGCTTAAAGAATGCTCCATCAGAATTTCAACGCATTATGAATGATATTTTTAATCCATATTCAGCATTTTGCATTGTCTATATTGATGATGTGCTTATATTTTCAGAATCTATTGAACAGCATTTTAAGCATTTAAAGTCATTCTTTCTTACAGCTAAGAAAAATGGCTTAGTTATTTCAAAAAGCAAAATGTCCTTATTTCAAACCAGAATAAGGTTTCTTGGCCATCATATTACCCAAGGAACGATCACTCCTATTGAGCGATCTTTAGATTTTGCATCTAAATTTCCAGATCAGATTCTGGAAAAACAACAGCTTCAAAGATTTTTAGGAAGCTTGAATTATGTATTAGATTTTTGCCCTAATATCAATAGGATGGCAAAACCCTTGCATGATAGGCTAAAAAAGAATCCGCCTTCATGGTCTGAAGAGCATACTAGAATAGTTCAAGAAATAAAAAAGTATGTTAGTAATATTCCTTGCTTGTATATTGCTAATCCCTTATTACCTAAAATCGTTGAAACTGATGCTTCTGATTTTGGTTATGGAGGTATTTTGAAGCAGGTACAAGATAAGCATGAGCATATTGTCCAGTTTACTTCCGGACACTGGAATGATACTGAAAAAAATTATTCTACTATTAAAAAAGAAATTCTTTCCATTGTAAAATGTATTTCAAAATTTCAAAGCGATTTACTTAATCAAAAATTTTTATTAAGAATTGATTGTAAATCTGCAAAAGAAGTTTTACAAAAAGATGTCCAAAACATTGCCTCTAAACAAATTTTTGCTAGATGGCAAGCATTATTAAGCATATTTGATTTTGACATAGAATTTATCCGGGGAGAACAGAATTCTATTCCCGATTTCTTAACCCGTGAATTTTTGCAGGATCATGCCCCCTAAAAAGAAGAAGGGTGAAGAAATTGCTCAACCTTCAAAAGCATTAACTGTTTCTAGTCCTTTCGGACCAGTATCTTTAAAAGAAGCTAAGGAAATTTTTAAAGAAAATTTTATTACTTTTCCTTCTTCTTTTAAAAGTATTTCTGCAAATGTTGTTTCTCAGAATACGGCTACCCAGCCTAAATCTGAGTATTTTACCAAAAAGAATTTTCAGTATATTACTTCCATTGAGGATGGCTTTTATGATAAAAATCCCTCAGTGGCTGTATCAAAACTTTTCCCTCATGGATGGAATTTTAAACCTTGGGATTATTCAAAGCCCATTGATTTTTACTTAACCATCCTAAAGGTCACAGAATCTGTGGAAATAAAGCATACTTCTCATGGTGATTCAGGTGAACCCGCATACTCCCAATTCAAAATCTTGAAGATCATCCATCCTCAAGATTGGGGTACAAGTCCTTCTGACTTGAAATCTTTTCCAGCCTCTTTTACCAACCGCATAACCACCAGCAAAACCTTCTCTTACTGGGATTACCAACAAGCCTGGTACAATGCATTAATGGTCCAAAACTCAAAAGGATCGCATACCTGGTTAATCATGTTTGATACCAGAAAAGCCATTTCCAAAATTCCAAATTGGTTTAACCATTGGTGGGGATTTTTTGGGTCTTCTACCGAAATCCTACCTGATCAAGTTAACCAAGCATTTATCCTTTTTAAAGAAAAATATGACCCTTCTCCTTTGCAGAAAAGGCATTCTCCTCTCCTAGTCTTTAGTACAATCTTTTTTGTACCATGGACTTTAACCTGGCATTTTTCTTACCAAACGAATCAATATGCAACCATTGATCTTATAAGAATTTTTAAGATTAAATGGTGGAATAAATTCCAAGCATTCAATAAATGCAATGAAGCCGCTGTCAGAACTTGGCTTAGATCTAAAGGCAAAATTGATCTGCCTGTCGAACAAATCCAAGCTCATTCAGAATTTTTGGCACAAAAATCATTTGCAATTCCTCAGCTTGCAGCCGCTAAGTCCGAGGAAGAATTTTTCCAAATCATGAAAGAATTAATGGTCTCCAGAGAATCAACTGCTGGATCCAAGGCATCTTCTTCATCTTCGTCTTCCAAGCCACCATCCCTTGCTGGCGAGAACGAAGATATTTTTGGTTTATTGTAAATCTATAACCTAATGAATATTATACCAGAATAATAATTTGGTTCCAATGTTCAAATGAATAAGAACCGAGCTAGTAGCCGCTTGGTTTGGTAATGTGGTTAGGGGTACTTGGCTCATAACCAGGAATTCCCTAATATGCATACTTGCCAATGTAAGCATACTGGTATATGTATATATTCGTATAAGGTTACGTATTTACGGTATCCAGACGTATCTGTCTCAAAGCATCTTTGGTGGGCCCGGCGCCGAAAGTGAAGTGGGTCCCAGGCACCGAAAGCAATTTTGTCATTTTGTGCTCCTCTCTGTCTATATAAGGAGCCCTCTTCCCATTTGTAAAGGCATCAGTTTTATCAGCTTATTCTTCAGTTTTCTTTCTCTCTCTAATTCTCTCTTCCTTCTCTCTACTTGTAATTATTTTCTGGAATCAAAGCATTCCCCGAGCTGTAACAAAAGAATTTGTTTGAATAAAGAGTAAGCATTGTTTCTTCTTAATCTCTTCCCTTAATCATATGTGGTTATAAGTTGTGCGGATTACCGCCTGAATTTAATCACATACGATTAAGGTGTTTAATTTCTGCATTTATATGGCAGGTTTATACCGCCTAGCATAATTTTGTTCTTGAGCATTTTATCTTCTTATTTCTGAATTTATATATCTTTCTGCATTTTAACTTGTTGTATATGCATAATCACCTTTGAATTTGGCATAAATCTCTCTGCATTAGTTTCATTATCACCCGTACGATCGTTGTATTCCCTAGTGTATTCCCTAGGGACTATATATATATATATATATATATATATATATATATATATATATATATATATATATATATATATATATATATATATTATTCCAGAAATTACAAATTTTTACAAAAATTTTATATTTATCTTTTTTCCTGTTTAATACTACAATAACTGTTGTCTGGTGGTTGTAGTGATAAAATTTTTTGTTTCCAATTTGATGCTGACAATCCTGAGAAAAAATTACAAAAAGTTGATTAATATTATTAACAAAAATTAATTATATAATTATAAATATAAAATAAAAATTACGGTTAATAAAATAAACCTACCAAAAAAAAGAAAACAATGTAGAAGGAACTGAAGTAATAAGCTTAAAAGGAGAAGAAAGAAGAAGGAAGGTTTAGAAGGAGAAGGAAAGAGAAGCAGCAAGGAAGGAGAACGCAGGAGAACGAAGCTGAAAAAAAAATTTCTGATTCACCGATATGTGTTTACAACGTATAAATGAGTAAATATATAAATTCATCGGACGGTTGGGATTATATTTACATTTGATCGGATGGCTGGGGGGGAAGATTCTGGATGTCGGTCCGCGTGTTTGAAATGCGGACACAGGTGTCCGCATTTCAAAGACGCGGACTTAAAATATGTACATGAGTCCGCGTCTTTGGAATGCGGACCTCTGTGTCCGCATTCTCTGTAGGCGGACTCTGCCTTGTCCCATCAGTGGGGACAAGGCAGCTTTTAGGTCCGCTTTTCTTGAAAGCGGACCTAAGCGTCCGCCTCTCCTATGGGCGGACATTTTGAGTCCGCTACTTTTATAGGCGGACCTCTTTGGGTCCATTAGTTTGACTGGCGGACCTGCGGAGGGAGAAAAAAAAGGAATGTCCGCCAATGTGATATGCGGACTTTGACAAAAACACCATAAAATTGGAATTAGTTTCATTTCTACCCTATATTGGGTAATAGTTTGTAATAGTGCCATAATTTTTTCTTTAATCCATTGAGTAGATGAGTTATTTGTCTTGAAATTAAAGCGACTTTCATCTCCATCCCTCAGAAAGAAGTTAATCAGGTGATGATGTGTTTGTCTTGAAGTTAGAACGGCTGTCATCCCCATCCCTTAGGATGAAGTAAATCAGGCGATGATGTGTTCATTTTGCATGATGAAGTTGAACAGGCAATGACTTGTTCATCTTGGGGTTAGAGCAACTTTCATCTCCATCAGCAGGCGATCATCTCAGGGTTAGAAGAAAGGTCGGTTAACCTTTCACTTTCTCAAAATGGAAAACTTTACTTGGAAAGCCTCAACGCCGCCTTCTTTGAAACATATAGCAATATGAAGACAAGCGGAGGTACAAGTCATAAATACGTATTCGTAATGAGCTTCAAATGCAGAAAAAAGCCATCGAAGGAAGTTTCTCCTTAACTGCAAGGAAACCAAAGGTATAACTTTATTAAATGTGTCGAAATTCAGAAAATTCCATGTATAAAAGAAGTAAGTCTACCAAAAAGAACATGATACGATCTCATATAAACGATAAAATTAATGATTGCAGGCTTAAATAAAGAGGCTCCATCGCCAGCGAACTAAGGAATTAGGTACTGTGAAATTAGAAAAAAAAAGTATTGTTGATCAAAACCGCTATCAAAAAATTTCTGATCATGACAAAGAGTGAAAGGTATTTTAATACTTGAAAGCTGGCATAATAAACGTGTGTGTGTGTCTCTATATATATATATATATATCTTGAGGGCAGCTTAAAAAATTCTTCCAAATTAATTGTAGATCTTTCTACGGAAAAAGAGAACAAGAAATAAAGCTTCAAAATTCGACGCATATAAAAAAAAAATAATAATAAAATAAAAGAGCTCGCAGGTAGCTATGGTAAAAGAAAGAGATCAAGTACCTGTTGGTGGCGAGCAATCTTTTGTTCGCAAGTAACTTCACCAATCAAAACGATGGAGAAACTCAATTCACGGGGTACTGAAGATGTCAGAAACCAAAGAAAGAAAAAATCTCAGCCTTATATGAGGGACGAATGAAAAGAGTCCAAAACTATATGTGATTCTTAATATGTCAAGAATAATTTGAGCCTATTAAGGATTTCCGTTGAAATCGTAAAGGATTTTCAAAAATCCTAATATTGATTCTGTAAGATTTGATAAGACATACTTATAAAAGTAATATTTTATTTGTTAGTGTTAGAACATGAATTGATTGGTGGTTTGCAATTAGAGATTCAAGAAAATACAAGTACAATTATTATTAATTCAATTTTAACGTTGCACTAAAAAGATTCTTG
The DNA here is from genome assembly GCA_039660915.1 of Euphorbia tirucalli. NCBI lineage: Eukaryota > Viridiplantae > Streptophyta > Magnoliopsida > Malpighiales > Euphorbiaceae > Euphorbia > Euphorbia tirucalli. The sequence goes on from CM077637.1 coordinate 59,931,514, forward strand.
GGATTTCTATTTAGGATAAACTCATTATAATGTCATTTGATCCATAGCAATTTTGAATTGCAAATGAATAATAGTTTAATTTTTGTTTATCATGCACCCTTTCTTTTTAAATACATACATTTTAACCCTTATACTTTATATATGTATGCACTTATAAGAGAGCATGTGCACAATTGAGATTTGATTATATCGATGTTTTTACTCCTATATTTGGAAAAATCCAAAAAATAACAGTGTGGTGTGGAGCAATTGAGGTTGACCTAATATTAGCTCGGGTCAATATTAATACATGTCATCATCCATTTTATTATTTTATCATGCAGTTATACATGGATCCATCTGTCAAGTCATGTTCTCAAGAGCTATTAATTAAGACGTGGAACATGTTTTTCAATCAGGTAACCACCATTCCTGAAGCTATAAAATACTTCCTCATTTAATGCTATAGTGAGATACTTCAATTCTCACAGCATTCATTAACTTTGGCATCACAGTATTTGTGGGAAGAACACATTCCCTCACTGTAACATGTAACATCACTCAAAAGATCATTATAACATCATCCCGATGTTCATCATAACATCATCTGAAAGCTCACCTTAGCGTCATCCCCAGGCTCTAATGTTTGGATTTAACCTTCCATCGATCGTTATCCCAAATCTCATGATTAAACATTTCATCCTCTCAAGACCATTAAGATCATATGCTATAAGAACGATCTTCCTTTTATAAATATAATGTTGTATTTAGGCTACAACAATTAGTAAAATGTTAAGTAACCAAATCAGATAAATGACACTCTTATGGCCTATGCTTTATCGATAAAGAGACAAAATTAATTCAACAAATATTTAACACATGAATTGTTTGCTCGCCAATTATCTAAAGAAAATAAAGGCAATAAATTAGTTAGTTACGTCCTACACCGTATTACACAATTAATTTTAGGAGGTGACACAAGCTATCAAACAACAATAAAACAATAGAAGAAAATTTAAAAGTACACATACATTTACACTAATTAGATGCAGAACCAATGCAGTGATTACATTAACGAAGGCTTAAAACAAGACTAATCACTAAAATGCAGCATATATTATCAAAAAATGAGCCATTTCAATGTTTTCATTGCTTCTTAAAGCCTTGTCTACTTTAAGAATACATGAAAATATCGTCTACCCTAAGAAAGTTAAAGGTTCTCCGAGAGCCATGTTTCAAATTTCAATTTAAAGTTATCTCCACTTCAAACTTTAAGCCTTAGAGTTCCTATTGCTAAAACAATGCAATTAGTAATCAAACAATTAACTCTGAAGATGCATAAATTTAAAAGAAAAGGAAAGATTTACCTTGTTAAGCACACATTGAGAACTAGCCTGATTGTTCTGCAAATTTTCTTTTGTGCTTTGGTCACTCTTTGTTTCGCAATCTACTATGTTGGAAGGTGGCGGAAATAACTAAATCGGACTCCAAATCACCAGAAACAAAGACATAACCAAAGATCAAAGGTAGGGGTTGTGAGCGGACGACGTGTTTTTGACAGGACACGAGACTCCCTTTCGGAAGGGTCGCCACGATCTCGGGCGGGCCCTTCCCTCGCGTAGGGTTTTTATAATGGAAAAACGGTTTGGAAAATAGATGTGGAATTAATGCATAAAAGAACCGAGACCTAAGTCTCGATGAATATTGTAGAGTCGCCACCCGGCTCAGCTCAATCGGGAAATTCTTATGCAGCTGAACCGGACGAACGGTCGCTACACTATCCAGAGATTCGGGTCCGGACAAGTCCCTTATTTCGTGTCTAACTTAAAATAAATATTGCCAATGTTCTCAAATGGTATTTCAAAATCTAAAGTCAATTTTATTGAATATGAAAGGCATACAGCGCGCATGCAAATATATAGTACAAAAATAAAGAGAAATAAATATTAATTGGCTTACACCCAAATCGAATAGAAAAATAAAAAGACTCGCCTCACTAATACAATCGCCTAGAATACACGAGAATCTAAAAATATATACAACCGCCTAAATACACGATTAATTCTATTAAAATACATCAAAAATAAAAATAAAAGAAATTAAGACCTGCAAAACAGAAGGTTAGCACAATTTATATGGCACGCCACAAGTTGGACTGAAACAGACAGAATTGGGAAATCAAGTATTGGGGGCATGCATAGAGGGGATAACCGGGTTGGCTCGGTTACCCGATTAGACCTGGAAAACATTTTGAAACGTCCCTTTTTTTTTGGTTTTTGTGGGAAAATAATTTTGAAAACAATTTTTCCGGTTTAGATACATTTTTACATATTAAGTGGGTCGGTTTTCAGGAGAACTGGGTCTCCGTCGTTGAATTGTTCTAAATGCAATTTTACTGAAAATTGAATCTATGGTCATGATGCACACAACAAAATTCATTTTGATGATTTTTGGGGTTTTCTAATTTTTTGAGAATTTTTGGGGATTTTTTATGATTTTTTATGGTTTTTAAGAAATTTGGGGCTTAAAGGTGAAATTCTGGTTCTGGAAACGACAGTGGTACGATTCTAAATTACAATCGTGCAAACGCAGCTACAGTCGTACGACTGTAAACACTCCAAACTCAAGATTTCGCCAAAATCTTATTTAAAACAAGCTGGAAAGAAAATCACCCGAAAATTAAAAACACTCGTACGACTGTAACTATAGTCGTATGACTGTTCATCAATTTTAAGAACAATCGTGTGACTGTTCTTGATTTCCAGAAGCAGAAACGCAGAAAATGAGATAAAAATGCACAAAAATCACAATCAACACCCAGAAAGCAAGCAAAATTAAAGAAAAATGGGGTGCCTACCCTTTAGAAGTCCCTCCAAGCCGAAATTGACCCCTGGCGTCGCTCCAATCCATAAGAATTTGCACTTTTCCTCTTGAATTGGAGTTGAGAGCCTTGAGTTCGAAAATCCAAAATGCTTGGGATTCTGATTGTTTTAGTCCGAAATTTCAATTTGTTTGTGAAGTTAACTTATTAACCTATGGATTTCTATTAAGTTTTTATCCTAATTTTGAGAATTAAAAGAAAATAGAAGAGGAAAAGATGAGTTTTGTGAGTTTTTAGTCCTCTTTCTTTTCCTTCTCTCTTTTCTCCTTTCTCTCTCTAGATTTCACCTGAATTCAAAAACTAACTCTTTTTCTCCCTTTTCGTCCCCTTTTCTACTCTGATTTTCTGCTCTTTCTCCACCAAAATCCGGGCATTAATTGCCCAAAATCTTCTCCTCTTTCTTATGTCATGGGTATGGTGTTCTGCACCTGCCCTGATAATACAGTCGTATGACTGTAATTTTTAAATTACAGTCGTACGACTGTAATTACAGTCGTACCACTGTAATAACTTTTTTTTTATTTTTTTTCGATTTTTTTTAAAGAAAACCCCGGCGCTTACAGCTGCCCCTCGCGTGATCAAATTTGACACCTAGGTTCAGGTTTATAATATCTGAGATGATGAATTTGAGAGCGCGAATCAAAGCACCGCGAACACTGGAATGAACTCTCTGATGAAATAAGCCGATACGGGGTCTATATTACCGGAGGCAAGACTAGGGAAAGAAATAAGCCGATACTGGGTCTAGGTTACCCGAGGCAAAGTTGATGCAGATAGGCCGATACCGGGTCTAGGTTACCCTAGGCAAATGAAGGGTGAATTGTGGTTTAGCCGATACCAGGTTTAGGTTACCCGAGACGAAGGAAGATGGATTGCGGATTGGCCGATACTGGGCTTAGGTTACTTGAGGCAAATGGTGGGTGAAATTAGCCGATACCGGGTCTATGTTACCTGAGGTGATGCTGGAGATAAGATTAGCCGATACCGGATCTATGTTACCCGAGGCGAGATTGATGAAAAAATTGGCCGATACCGGGTCTAGGTTACCCGAGGCGAATTTTGCTGGGGAAATAGATGAAGCTGATTTGGATCGATACCGAGTTTACATTACTCGAGGCAGATCTGCTGGGGAACTTGGATGATGGAGCGGATTTGGGCCGATACCGAGTTTACATTACTCGAGGCGGATCTACTGGGGAACTTGGATGACGGAGCGGATCTGGGCTGATACCGAGTTTACATTACTCGAGGCGGATCTGCTAACTTGCTGAGGATATTAAGCTAGGGATGAATTCCTGTACTTAAAATGGCAAGTCTTCATTCCTTGATCGAGAGATTTTTAAACAAAAATTTTTGCCCCTTCGATCAAGAATGAAGACTAGCCGGGGATAAGTAATTGATATATGCAATGTATGGATGCATAATGATGTATATGTACATGTATGTATTTCCTGTTATTTGACGCTTTTGTCTTCCGCTGGGGAGATATGTTGTACCCTTAGTTGATTTTGCTTTTCTTGGGGCATTGTTCGGTGATTATCGAAGGAGTGAGGTGACTGCTGGGGAAATGATCGTAGTATTCCTTGTAGAGATTCTGCTGGGGAAGAGTGTGACAGCTCGACTGGGGAAACAATTGTGGTGTTCTTTGTGTAGACTACACTGGGGAATAGTATGGCGACTTTGCGGGGAATTAATTGATGGTGTTCTTTATGTAGATTTCGCTGGGGAATAGTAAGGGAAACTCTACTGGGGAGTGATGTGACGAATTCTGTGGGGGATACTGAGGACGTTCTGCTTTTCCTGCTTTGTGGGGAAGTTATGAGTTTGTAAGTGCTCTAATTTTTGCTTGGGTTGCCCAACTCGGGTTTTCAGCCCAGCGAGCCGCTCTAACTTTTGACTAAGGCACCTTTTCGGTTTTCACCTCAGTGAGCTGCTCTAATTTTTGCCTGAGGCACCTTTTCGGTTTTCACCTCAGCGAGCTTTTTTTTTTTGATTTGATTAAAATGGTGTCGTGACCCTTTATTGCTCGTTTGGGAAGATGAACTGGACTTTAGAGGACGATAAGAGATTTTAATTGCACGAATAATGCGATGATATTGATCAGTTGAATGCAAAGTGCTTTCTTTGAATGTGTGTTTATGCAAGACAACTTTGTTTGTGCATTTGTCATAACCATGCAAATATATTTAAACAAACACTTCACTTTATTGATGAAGTCAAAATGAGTACATTTGAAACAAGTTGGTTCATAAATGATACACATTTCACACCATGCCAGAATCCGTCACCAGTCGTCCTTTTCAGGTTTTCCGACTGATTATTTTCTCTCGTGTCTTAACTTTTGCCTAGACCGCTCTTTTCGAGTTTTCAGCCTAGCAGACCTCTCCCTTTTTTTTATACATGATAAAGCTTTAGCCTGTCTTGGTTGATCGGGTTGGTGAACTCATTCCCGTCCATGTCCATAATGCTGACAGCGCCTTTTGATAGCACCTTCTTCACCACATATGGTCCTTCCCAATTGGGTTTGAACTTGCCTCTAACATCAACATTTGAAGGCCTTAGTTGCTTTAGAACCAAGTCTCCTGCTTTCAACTGCCGCTTGGAGTACTTCACATTTCGATTATAGGCTCTAGCCATTCTGCGCTGATACATCTGCAGGTGATCCAGTGCCTTTCGTCGCTTTTCATCTAGTGCCGCCAACTGTTCATACCTAGCTTGAACCCATTCAGTCTCTGGCAATTAAGCTTCGAGGGCAACTCTGAGTGACTTGAGTTCTATTTCCACCTGCAACACCGCTTCCATTCCATATACCAAGGCATAAGGAGTTTCTCCTGTCGGCGTTCTGACACTGGTTCTGTAACCCCAGAGAGCATAAGGCAGTTTATCGGCCCAATCCCTGTAAGTGGTTACCATCTTTGATAAGATTTTCTTTATTGCCTTGTTAGCTGCTTTTACTGCACCATTAGCCTATGGTCTATATGGAGAGGACTTATGATGTTTAATACCATGTTCCGCAAGTAGCTCAGCTGTTGCCCCTTGAAACTGTACTCCATTGTCAGTTACTATGTGATGAGGAATTCCATATCGAGTGAAGATGTTCTTTTGGATGAACTTAATCATCTGCTTGGATGTCACATTAGTGAAGGATTCTGCTTCGACCCATTTGGAAGAGTAGTCAACTGCTACAACTATGAATCTGTGCCCATTAGATGCAGTCGGATGAATTTCAACAATCATATCTATCCCCCATGCTGAAAATGGCCAAGGAGATGCTAGATTTTGAAGTTCGAGTGGAGGAAGATGACTAATGTCTGCATAGATCTGACATTCATGACATCTCTTCACTTTTCTTATACAATCTGCTTGCATCGTCATCCAAAAATACCCTTGTCTCATTATCTTCCTAGCCATGGCAAGCCCATTCATATATGGCCCACAGGATCCTGCATGTACCTGCTGCATCACTTCTTCTGCTTCTTGTTCTGTCAGGCATCTCAAAAGGACTCCATGTGCTGTTCTTTTGTATAATTTGTCCTCGAAGATTCTGAATTGACTAGCCAGTTTTCTTAGTGTCAACTTATCAGCAGCACTGGCCTCTTCTGGGTACTTTCCCTCCTAAACATACTGGTAGATGTCAAAGAACCATGGCCTTTCTTCAGCTGATAATTCCATCACTTTGTACGCTTCGAAGCAAGGATGTCTAGAAGTGGCTATGACCAGTGGTTAAACTTGTGTTTCCTCTGGATTTTCCCACATGGAGGACAAAGTAGCTAATGCATCAGCCATCTTATTCTCATCCCTGGGGACATGTCTGAATTCACACTGGCCGAATAAACCTTTTCTGAACTGTAGCAGCTCCAAGTAAGGCCATAAGGCTTCATCCTTTAGCTCTCATTCACCCTGAGCTTGCCTAATCACCAGAAGTGAATCACCAAAAATTAAGACATCATTTGCCCCTAAGGTTAATAAAGTTTCCATTCCAAACAAGCATGCTTCATATTCCGTCCCATTATTGGTTACAGGAAAGATCAGCCTTTTGGATAGAGGAATGACCTCACCATCTGGTGTTGCTATAAGTACCCAGATTCCAGTGCCTTTTCCATTCACTGCCCCATCGAAGCACATGACCCACCTTTTCACTTCCACCATGGCTAGTTGCTCATCGGGGAATTCCAGATTCTCTGTGTAATCCGATTCTAGGGGTTGGTTTGCTAGAAACTCTGCCACAGCTCGCCTTTTAATGGTTTTCTTCGTGATGTACTCGATGTCGAATTCAGACAAAAGTAACAACCACCTGGACATCTTCCCAACCAATGCCGGTGCTTCATAGAGATACTTCATTGGATCCACTTTAGCCACAGCTTGTATCTTGTAGGATTGGAAATAGTGGCGCAGCTTCTTGGTCAACCAAATCATCGCCACACAAGTCTTTTCCACCAGTGTATACTTGGTTTCATACCTCAACAATTTCTTGCTAAGGTAATAGACTAGATATTCCTTCTTGCCATCTTGTTCTTGTGCAAGCATCGCCCCTATACAGGATTCTTCAACTGCCAAATACAAAATCAGAGGCTTCCCTGGAATTGGAGGACTCAACACTGGTGGCTTTACCAGGTAAGCCTTGATCTTTTCGAATGCCAGCTGACACTTGTCATCCCACACAATTGGCTGATCTTCCTTTAATAGCTTGAAGATTGGTTCACACGTGGAAGTCAACCGTGCTATGAAGCGGCTGACATACTGTAAGGAACCCAGGAATGATCTGACTTCCTTTTCTATCTTTTGGGCTCGTATATCTTGGATGGCTTTGATTTTATCTGGGTCCATTTCTATCCCCCTCTGGCTAACTACATGGCCCAATAGCTTCCCTGATGTGACCCTGAATATGCACTTCTTGGGGTTAAGCCGTAATTTGTACTCTCCAATGCGTGTTAGAAATCTATCCAGGATAACAAGGTGTTCCTCCCGGGTTGTTGATTTAACAAGCATATCATCGACATACACTTCGACTTCTTTATGGATCATATCATGCAACAGAGTTGTGACAGCCCTCTGATAAGTGGCACCGGTGTTCTTTAATCCAAAAGGCATCACTCTATAGCAGAAAGTACCCCATTCTGTGATGAACGACGTTTTCACCTTGTCGATCACATCCATCAGAATCTAGTTGTATCCCGAGAAGCCATCCATGAAGGAGTACATTGCTGCTTTTGCTGCACTATCAACCAATACGTCAATATGAGGAAGTGGGAAATTGTCCTTAGGGCATGCCTTGTTCAAGTCCCAGTAGTCAACGCATACTCTGACCCTTCCATCCTTTTTAGGCATGGGGATAATGTTAGCTAGCCATTCCGTATACTCCACCACTTCGAGAAACCTGGCGTCTGTCTATTTGGCCACTTCTTCTTTCACCAGCGTAGCCCATTCCGGCCTTAGTCTTCTCAACTTTTGTTTTACCGGTCTGAACTTGGGGTCCGTTGGGATTTTGTGCACTGCTATTTCTGTATCCACACCTGACATGTCTTCATACGACCAGGCAAAAGCTTTAACATGTTTTTGGAGTATTCTTATTAATTCTCTTTCTTCCTCGGATTTTAGCTCGTGTGAAATGAGTACCATTTTAGGGTTTTCATTTGTACTTATATTGATTTCATGCAATGCAGTGTCATGTATGCTAAATATGCTTGATGGTGATTCAAATGCATGCACAGAATTATCAGGATAAACATCACACAAGTAAGCAAACTGGGATTTCATTGCATTGAACTTATCATAGAGTACATCAGTTAAATTGAAAATGGAAGAAATAGATACAATAAAATCATTTTCATCCTCCACAGGTGGAGGGCCTTGTTCTTCATCAGCTTCCATCTTCCCTTCCAGAGCATCATCCGGGGTTGCAACTTTCTCTGCTTCTTTCCCAGTCGCCTATGCCTTAGCTTTTTCCATAATCTTGGTGATTTCAGTGACCACAGAGTCTAAATTCACTTTGGCCATTAATTCCTCGTCGAATCCCTCCTTGGATTTCCCAAAAGCTTTGTTTAATGCAGCAGTCAAAGCACCTGAGATGATTTCTGTAGTTTCAGCACAGGCTTTCTTTTCTTCCTCCTCTTCGGCCATCTTTATTGTCGCCTCCATCTCTTTCTGTGATTCACCTTGCAGCGCATCAGATTCAATAATGGTTTATTCTACCATTTCGGGGGCTACTGGCTCTTCCTGGCTTTCCTCAAAATCCACAACATCTGCAAAGATCTCGAAGCCAATGTACTCAACGTTTCCAACCAACACCGGTTCAGCTTGGCCCTTGTAAAGACTTTCCCCTGCCTTCAGAAATGGCTTCATCATGACCTTGCCATTCTTGCCCTTTTTCATATTCTTCTGCTCAGATGACCCCTCTACATAACCAAGGCCATACTGCTTTGACTTTCCCGAGTCGATCTTGAATTCTGGCACACCTTGCAAGTTAATCCCGAGTCCCATTCCCGAGACAAAGTTCAACTTGTACAGATATCGGGATAGCCACTTCGGCATGTAGTTCCCGTAAAGGACTATAGGGGCATCTGTGGTTTCTTCCTCCTTAATGACAGCAACTTGGAATTCACCAAAAGGAACCACTCCTTCATCCACTGCAGCTACCATCGATTGGGCGTCCACCTCAACAGTCACAATCCTGTCATTCATAGAGAATTTAATCTTATGATGCAATGTGGAAGGAACACCTCCGAAAAGGATGGAACCAGGGCCTTCCAAGCAATAGGGAGAATGTGACCGGGATATCGATCACTGTGAAGACAAACATGGACTTGATAGGCCCAACCTCCACTTCTATTTCGAAGGTCCCTATCACTGTTCTTTTAGAATCATCATACGCCCGAATGACTATCGAGGACCTCTTCAACACTTCTTCATTCATGCCTAGAAACGATAACATTTTCAGCGGGCATATATTCAGAGCCGAGCCGTCATCCACCATAACGCACGGCATCACCTTATCCATGATATAGGTTCTAATGTAAAAAGACTTGTTCTGGGCCTTTCCTTCTGCAGATAGGTCTTTCTCAGAGAAAATAATATTAGGAGCTCTAGCATGGACTTTGTCTAGCAAACAGCACATAGCCTCTGGCGAAGCTATAGGGGAGACTTCGATCTTTGATAGCTTCTTCACTAAAGCCTCCCTATGCTCTTTGGAAGTCATAAGCAGATGCCACAAACTGGCTTATGCAGGGGTCTTCTTCAATTAGGAAATTACCAAGTCTTCTTTCTCGACTCTTTCCGGTGCCGAAGTACTGCCCGACCCATTCATCTGTGCTTTATCTTTCGTATGATCTGCCGACTGATATACTCTTCCACTTCGGGTCACGTTCTACACTTCTGAAATCTTTAACTTTTCAACAACTGGGAGTTTTACTACTTCTCTTTTGTCAAATTCCTCGTACTCATCTTCGGAGTCAAGATCATCCAGACTTATGGGTTTGATCTCCTTACACCCCTCCTTCTTCTCACACTCGGGTTCCACTTTGGGTTCCCCTTCCACCACTGCCTGAATCGTGGGGTTCGCTTGCAGAACTTGGGCAAATATAAAGTCAGCCGGCAATCCCGACTGAACCATGTTAACCCGCTTCTCAAATGCCGGCAGTGGGTTGGTTTTAGTAATGGGTTTGGCTGGCTCTTGCAGCTTTCCCTCGTCAATGAGCTTCTGGATAGCATCCCTTAGCTTGTAGCAGTTGTTGGTTTGGTGGCCTGTCACCACATGATAAGTGCAGAAGTTATCTTTGTCATCTTCTGATGGCTTCTCAAATGGCCTTAAGGATTGCAATAGGCCGCCGTTCCTACACTTGGCGAATATCTTTGCAAAAGTAAGAGTCTAAGGCGATATGCCATGTCCTCTAGGACCCCTGTTCTGGTTGCCTTGCTGCTGATTTACAGTAGCCATTCAACCTGCTTCACCTCTAATGACTGCCCCTGCTTGCCACTGGAACCTGAACCAGAACCACTACCAGACCCAGCTGCTACGGTTGATCTATACCCTGAGCTATATCCTGTACTTCTTCCCCCTTTCTGACCAGTTGGCTTCTCCTCTTCATCCCTTTCTATCTTCATAGCCATACTATAAACCTCACTAAGCTCCTTGGAGGGATGGAATTTCATGTTGTTCTTGAAAATATCTTTGCTGCCATCGATGAGCTTCTGTATAAGCTCGTCTTCATCAGGGCGGTTCTTTAGGAGGATCATCTTGTTCATCCACCTCTGGTAGTATTCGTCAAAGGGCTCGTAGAATTTCTGCTTCACCCTCTCCAGATCATACAGCTTCACCTGGATTTTGGTGTTGAAGCTGTAGTATTTGATGAAGGCCACAGACAAAATTTCCCAATCAGATTGCTTCTCCTCTGACAGTGAGTTATACCATCCTAATGCACCTCCCTCCAGTGTGGTGGGGAATAAATTGATCAGCTGCTGCTTCGTGGCGCCCGCCGTCAGCATAACTCGGGCATGAAGGTTCACATGGGCCTCCGGCGAGCCCATCCCTTTGTAAGTAGGGATCTTCGGTACTTGGAAGCCAATGGGGAACGTCTAGATGCCCTTACTGATCATGGCATCCATATTCACCCCTTTCTTGGATTCAGCACTGATACTGACCCCCTTCTTCAACTGGGCCATAACTTCGTCTAGTTCAGAGCACTTGGCTTTTATCCTCTGTTCCATAGCTGCCTCTATCTCCTGTAGCTTTTCCAGGCTAGCTGAAGCGTCACCACCATGTTGAGATGACTCAGCTTCTTTTTCTTTCCCGGCTCCACTACCACCAGTCTCACTAGCTTCTCTAACCACTGCCCTCATTTCTTCCTTTAACATGTCGCGGAAATCCTACGACCTGAAGAAATCTCTCAAAACATCAGCCATGCTCGGTGTCTGTTCTGCCATATTCACTCCTTCCCCAGACTCAGAATCACTGTCACTCTCGACTGCCCTCTGTCTCCTAGCTGCCCTTGAAGCTTGGGATCTTGTCCAAGGTCGCTCCAGTGTATTCTGCTTGGGAGTAGACAGGAGGTATTAGGGTCGTGAATGAATGACGTGATGTGACATGAAAATTAGGGTATTGAGAATGCTTGAAATGAATGGAATGGGATTATGTATGAAATGATGATATGAATGTTTTCTTTTTACTATCTTTCTTCTTTCGAGGCATTCCAAGAACACCCAATGTTTATGCAAAAATGTCACGTGTGGGCCGTCACACGGATAGAGCTTCGGCGCCTTTGGGGCGCCTAATGAATTCGTGAAATGGCCGCGTGTATACCGCACACGGACAGAGTTTTGACGCTTTGTAAGTCTATGAGATGATATGAAATGGTCGCATGGGCTGGGCCCGCGGGTAAGGTTTTGATGCTTTTGAGCACATGATATGGTGTTATGAGAAAGTCACGTGTAACAGGGACACAAACAAGGATTCGGCATTCGAGGAACGCCTTTCATGATTTGGTGATGTTATGGGCCTATATGTATACTAATCGGGCACTCGGGGAGCACCTTGAATGGTGAATTAATGTTATGAAGTGGTCAGATGTGGACCACAGTGTTATATGATGTTTATGATAGATGGGTGTGATGTCATGAAATGCATTGTGTAAATTGTTACACGAAAATGGGCCTAAGGCCGTTGTGGCTTTTATTAAATGAAATGATATTGGTGGAATGGCCGAATGCAATCTGGTGCATTGGCAAAACACGGGTAATTTTGGGTACCCGATATGTTATGAAATGGAATGGGATGGTCATGATAGGCGTCCTTGAAATGCCCCTTAATTTAATTTAAGTGAAATGTGGTGAATGAACATGTCACGCAATATGCAAATGGCTGCATGAAAACATGGGTTAGGATGCATGACACACATAATGATGTTATGTATGCTATGTCAAAAATAAAATGCTAATCACACAAGTATAATGTTATGGCTGAAAAAGAAATCGTTAGTATGGATGACAAGCGAATGAATTAATGTTTTACACACAAAATAAAATGCAAATGGCTGCATAAAAATATGGGTTAGTATCACACAAAAATGTTTGTGTATGGTATGTCACATGCATGGAAAATGTTGATTATGATATGTTATGCACACGTAGGTAGCAATGGCGATGTGTCACGAGATGGTGAAGAACACATAGCAAGCAAAACGAATTCTTCCAACCTTATTCCTCCAACGTGGTCGGTCTCAAAAATTTCTAACCGAGTCCTAGGCGGGGTTCACTTCAATCACCAACCGGGGGTGATGAAGGCGCGATTTTATTATTATTATTCACACAATTATTTTGGTATCCTAAGGGAATCCAACTAGAGCTGCCTATATGGGTTCGGTCAAAGTCGGGATAACATCAAGGCTCTCATAGCAAGATATACTCCTCACTTCTCCCCACTCAAGGGTCCTAGCGAAGGGGTTCGTACGAGGCTATGAGTGGTGTTTCGTATTCGTCCCCCTAAGACCAAGAGGAACTTAGTCGACACTTCAACAATCCACCGGGCTATAAAAGGATACCTAATCTAATGCAAGAAATGACTAACTAAAAATGAAAATAAAATACCAAAAGAGAATCATCCGTTTTATTTTAATTAGACACTTTTCAGGGCTTGTCAAAATTCTTTTAAGTTTTTAAGAAAACTTTTTAAGAAATCCCCAGCAGAGTCGCCACTGTGAGCAGACGATGAGTTTCGACGGGACGCTTCGGAAGGGTCACCACGATCTCGGGCGGGCCCCTCCCTCGCGTAGGGTTTTTATAATGGAAAAACGGTTTGGAAAATAGATGTGGAATTAATGCATAAAAGAACCGAGACCTAAGTCTCGATGAATATTGTAGAGTCGCTACCCAGCTCAACTCAACCAGGAAATTCTTATGTAGCTGAACCGGACGAACGGTCGCTACACTATCCAGAGATTCGGGTCCGGACAAGTCCCTTATTTCGTGTCTAACTTAAAATAAATATTGCCAATGTTCTCAAATGGTATTTCAAAATCTAAAGTCAATTTTATTGAATATGAAAGGCATACAGCGCGCATGCAAATATATAGTACAAAAATAAAGAGAAATAAATATTATTTGGCTTACAACCAAATCAAATAGAAAAATAAAAACACTCGCCTCACTAATACAATCGCCTAGAATACACGAGAATCTAAAAATATTTACAACCGCCTAAATACACGATTAATTCTATTAAAATACATCAAAAATAAAAATAAAAGAAATTAAAACCTGCAAAACAGAAGGTTAGCACAATTTATATGGCACGCCACAAGTTGGACTCAAACAGACAGAATTGGGAAATCAAGTATTGGGGGCATGCATAGAGGGGATAACCGGGTTGGCTCGGTTAGCCGGCCCGATTAGACCTGGAAAACATTTTGAAACGTCCCTATTTTTTTTTTTTTGGTTTTTGTTTGAAAATCATTTTGAAAACAATTTTTCCAGTTTACATACATTTTTACATATTAAGTGGGTCGGTTTTCAGGAGAACTGGGTCTCCGTCGTTGAATTGTTCTAAATGCAATTTTACTGAAAATTAAATCTATGGTCGTGATGCACACAACAAAATTCATTTTAATGATTTTTGGGGTTTTCTAATTTTTTGGGATTTTTTTGGGATTTTTGGGGATTTTTTATGGTTTTTTATGGTTTTTAAGAAATTTGGGGTTTAAAGGTGAAATTCTGGTTCTAGAAACGACAGTGGTATGACTGTAAATTACAATTATGCAAATGCAACTACAGTCGTACGACTGTAAACACTCCAAACTCAAGATTTCGGCAAAATCTTATTTAAAACAAGCTGGAAAGAAAATCACCCGGAAATCAAGAACACTCGTACGACTGTTCATCAATTTTAAGAACAGTCGTGCGACTGTTCTTGATTTCCAGAAGCAGAAACGCAGAAAATGAGATAAAAATGCATAAAAATCGCAATCAACACCTAGAAAGCAAGCAAAATTAAAGAGAAATGGGGCGCCTACCCTTTAGAAGTCCCTCCAAGTTGAAATTGACCCCTGGCGTCGCTCCAATCCACAAGAATTTTCACTTTTCCTCTTGAATTGGAGTTGAGAGCCTTGAGTCCGAAAATGCAAAATGCTTGGGATTCTGATTGTTTTAGTCCGAAATTTCAATTTGTTTGTGAAGTTAACTCATTAACCTATGGATTTCTATCAAGTTTTTATCCTAATTTCGAGAATTAAAAGAAAATAGAAGAGGAAAAGATGAGTTTTGTGAGCTTTTGGTCCTCTTTCATTTTCTTTTCTCTTTTCTCCTTTCTCTCTCTAGATTTCACCAGAATTCAAAAACTAACTCTTTTTCTCCCTTTTTCTCCCATTTTCTACTCTGATTTTCTGCTCTTTCTCCACCAAAATCCGGGCATTAATTGCCCAAAATCTTCTCCTCATCTTTCTTATGTCATGGGTATGGTGTTCTGCACCTGCCCCGATAATACAGTCGTACGACTGTAATTACAGTCGTACCACTGTAATAATTTTTTTTCGATTTTTTTTTTCGATTTTTTTTTAAAGAAAACCCCGGCGCTTACAGGGGTGAGCAAAATATTGGTTCAAAAACCAAACCGAACCGAAAACTAAACGAGGAAATATAAAAACCAAAACCAAACCAATGTACATTCAGTTTGGGTTGAACCGAAAAAAATCAGTCTGGTTCAGTTTGGTTCAAAACCAAAATTTTCAAATTTTCAAATTTAAATAAATTATCATTATTATTATCATTAAATTATTATTATTTATATATGAATTATTGTCAAAAAATTATCTATATTACATATATATTATTAAAATCTCGTAAATATAAATTGTATAATAATATAAATTTATATTATATCAAATAAAATGTATTTTATACATATATATAAATAATTTATAAATGTTTATAATTCGTTCGGTTCAATTCGGTTTTTATTCAGTTTTTCCTTAAAAAACCAAAACCAAACTATCACATTTTTAAAAACCAAAACCAAACCAAACTAATTTAGGTTCGGTTCGGTTTGATTTTTTCTGCTTGGTTCGGGTCGATTTTCTGATTGCGGTTTGGTTTTACTCACCGCTAATCAATGGGCGTGAACAACGATAATCGGAAGGTGGTGGCTAGGGTTAGGGAACGTCAAGATAAATCATTTGGAGGGGGGTGAAAACTAGGGTTGTCAAAGGGGACACGAGGGCCCGTTCCTGCCGGGGGCCCGCCCGAATGGGGATGAAGATTCTCCGTTTAGAATCCCCGCAGGGCGGGGACGAGGATGGGATTTATCTCTCCCATCCCACGGACCCGTCCCCATCTCCATTTAGTCCCCGGCGGGGATTCCCGGTAAATCCCCGTTTATTTATTTATTTTATTATTTATTTATATATATACATAAATAATTAAATTTTATAATAATAAAACTAAAATTAGAGATTGCTGTACATCCCTCTTTCACTTTTAAAGTTTTTAGTAATCAATTATGTGTACTTAATTGTTGCTGCTGATACTAAATATATGCAATTGTGTGCTTATTTGCAGAACTTTTGCCTAGGTGCAAAACTTAAAATTTAGCCTTTGCACTTGATAGAATTTATTAATTTAGAAACCTCTAATTTAATTTTTGTATATTAGACTCTTATACTCTATTTTGAAATAATAATATTAGTAGTTGTAATATTTTAATTAAATATCACTTTCTTATAAGAAAAATTAAGTGATTTATTTAATGGTCTCCAAACTGTAATATGCTTTTTAACTTATTTTTGTACCAAATTGAATTTTATTTAAAATTTCAAAAAAAAAAAAAAATCTTAACGGGGATGGGGATCCCAGCGGGGAACCCGTTCCCCGATGGGGCCGGGGATGGGGATGAAGATCATCCCCACGCCGCCCTGGTTACATCCCTAGTGAGAACACATTTGAGAAAGATTTTTTTAAAAAAAAACCCTATTTAACAAGTTATCCATAAATGTAATTGATCAAAAGTATTTACTCTAAAATTGCCAATATCATAATTTGTGAAAATATAAATGCTATATCGTGTAAAAAAGAATCAAACCTTTTTATTTACTTGTTCAAAAGAGAAACATATAAGGTAATTATCTCATATTATATTGGTTTGGAGAAAAAGAGAATGAAATGGATTGGTTATAAGGAAGTTTGCATTAACAAAAATTATAATTTAAGTCGGGAGTAGATTGCTCCCGGCCAATCAAAATATGACATATCAATCAAAATATAACATATCAATATCTATACTGATGCGATATATTTTGATTCGTTTGGAGTATTGTACTCCCCACTTATAATAAAATGGATTGGCCTAAAACTTATGTCCACAATACAATTCTCCTAATTAGTCCTATAGGCCTTCTAGCCTATCATCCGATACAATTCTGTGTGGCGTGCAGGAATGATATGGTTTGATGTTGTCTTATAATAGCTTGTTTTTTCCCCTGCACTATATGTGAAACTTTTTTCTTTTACCTTATTTTTAAATTATGCCAAACTTTTTCAATTTTTTTTCTTTTACCTTATATATAGTGTAAAATATTAACCATAGTGCTAAATTATACTAAAATTAAATTAGTAATGTGCAAAATAATAATAAGGAAAATTAAAAAAAAAACTACATGGTTTGATTGATTGCTGATCGAGTGTTGTTTTTCAAACGTGATACACTGAAACCTGTAATTTGGTAATTTCGTAGATAAAAGATTTGGCATCTAATACACTCTTTGAAACTTTCTTATCCTTCGAAATTTCACTTAACGTTTTGGAAGTTAATTGATTAAAGTACAGTGAATCTTGATATTGAATCTTAAAAATTTTCAAGAAGTGAGCTATTTTTATTAATTAATAATGTAAAAAAAGTAAAAAAAATCATAAAAATAAAAAAAATACTGAAAAATATCCAAATTATACAAATTTGTTGATTAAAGTAATGGACCTTGGTGTCAAAGTTTGAACTTTTTCGAAAAGTGAGTACATTTTTATTAATTAATAATGCAAAAAGAAAAAAAATCATAAAAAATAAAAAAAAATTACCGAAAAATATCCAAAAGATATTTATATATTACTTAATAACTTTAAAAAAATATTTCAAATTTTAGATATTGTTCAACACTTTTTCTTTTTCTTTTTTTTATTTTTGGTGATTTTTTTATTTTTTATTTTTTACATTATTAATTAATAAAAATATACTCATATCCGGAAAAATTTCAAGTTCCAACTTTAGGGGATTGTATGGGATGATAAAAGGTTGATCTGCAAAACGCCAATTCACAAGTCCCAGTTTGTCACGTTTTGAAGCACAGCTCTTGATCAGTAAATCGGTCAAACCGAACCACATAGTTTTTTTTTTTTTATTTACTTTCCCCTAGTAATAATAACAATAATCACGAATTTGAAAAATGGGTAAAAATGATAATATAAAAGTATAATATTAGAAAATGGATTCTTTGGTGGTTATATGACTAAGGAACACAATGGATGCACACTTATTGCTATCTTTTGGCCTAAAACGGCATGCACAAGGTTTTCCATAATATTAATTTCCTAATAATTCCTGGACCAAATTTCATAAAACGTAAGTTAAAAGAGCAGACTGATATTTTTGGGGGCTCAATCCAGCAATACTTTGGTTGATTAACTCATCATCATCCGTAATGTGTTTCATAATAATCCAATTATGTTTTCACAATTAAAATAAGTTACTAATGCATTGGTTTATCCAAAAAAAAAAAAAAAAAAGTTACTAATGCATTGTAGTCAGAATTGACAAAACAAAACAAATACTTACTCAAGGTAAGTTCCGATAATAATTTTTATTATTGTCTCTAACACTCCCTTGAGTGAAAATGCTCCTTGGATTTGAAGTATTTATAATAAAGATTCACTCTGCTATGTGTTGAAATTTAATCAACAAATGAAACTGTTAGAATTCGAACCATTGATCTCTGAATCTAAGAAACACTCATACCGTGTTATGGACTCGTTTGACCAAAAAATTTATGCTCATAGATAAAACCTAATAATAATTTTTATTATTATCTTTAAAAATTACTTTTTTTTTTTTTAATTTTCGGGAAAATATTAAAAAATACCCTAAATTTCGAAATTAAAATTAAACTTTATTCTCAATTTATAAAATCGGGGAACTAAGGGCCAACATTACCAAATAGAGGTAATGAAGATATTGAAAAATTTAAAAGCCTGAAGTCACAATGGAATCCTTAAACTTGTTATAATTTTTTGTTGCTAAGATATTAGTTTTAGTGGTATGTTTGCTGAAAATTATAAGAAATAAGAAATAGTTGTTAGAGTAGAGTGACTGGGAGTATTGTATGCATTATCCGAATTGCAGATGAAGAAAGCCGCAGTTAATCAGCAAATGGGAACACAAATCTGGTTGGTGAAAGAATTATTAATGCTGACAAAATTTCAGAAATAATTCAAATTACATCTCTGTTGAATTATTATAATTATTTTAAGAAAGAGGATACTGAGTCAAGAAAACTCAGCTCCCCAACTAAAATCAGAACCTTCCGACATGTCCAAATTCCATGAATATATATTTTTTTCTTCTTTCATACATCCACTTCACCTCCTCTTTCTTTCACGCGCCCATACACACCTTCCATATTTCGTTTTTCTTCTTCTATTTTACTATTATTATATTTAATTGAATAAATACATAGATATCCCTGAATTTATCTAAAAACATCTATTGTCCTCTTGAATTTTTAAAATATCCTAATACCCCCCTGAAGTTTGAAAAAGTGAGCCAGTTTACCTTTTTTTTTGTCACGTGTCACTCTATTGGTAGTCTCATGTTTGACTTTTCAAAGTAAACTCCGGTTTTTATGGGACTTAAGTGGTAAAATGGGCTAATTTTACAAAATTCAGGGGAAGTATTAGAATACTTTTAAGAAGTTCAGGGAGATATTAGGACGTTTTAAAGTTCAGAGGGCAATAGAAATTTTTTACAAAATTAAGAAGAATATCTATGAATTCGGCTTATTTAATTTAACATTTATATATGCATATCAACTTATTACTTAGATTAATATCTTTTCAATCAAAGACTATATTATACATTTTTTTTTTTTTTTGTTTTTGAGATACGAAAGAATTGAGATAGCATAATTTCACTTTAATGTTTGTCATTGTAATGAATTAAGTTACCTTATGAGATTTTTCTCAATTTGCTTCCCTTTTAAGATTTTTTTTCCCCCACTATTTGATCATCCCAAATACAATCTTGTTTGGGGGCCATTCAAGTAGGTACAAATAATCAAACTTTACAGCCACATCATTTCATAATTCTTATAAAAGACTAACTCATATAAAACAAGAAATTAGCTAAGAAGACTATGGAAGAATCGGTATTATTCTTTGTTTTGAGGGAGAGAACAATAATGTCACCATCTATTATAATTTCATGGATTGTCCAGAAATTCGAATCTATTTCGACCGTATCAGGTTGATTGCTAATCTTGAGTGACTCCAACCTTTGCAAAACAAAAAGAATTAGACACCGGGTAACTAGGGGTATTACTCTGATGCCTAAGACAATAATATAATCTTAGAAATATTTAATTATTTATTCAAATATGATTTGTGTGTTTACCTTTTGACCGAGGGTAGTGACGGAGCTGGAAATTTCCTTAAAAATTTTCCGACCGGCGATCAAAAATTTCCGGCTAGCCAACAAACCTGTAATTAATTCAATTTAATTCAATAACAACATTATTTGTACACGTGACATATTAACAATTAATTTTTTTCTAATTAGAATCCCTAAATTAAAATTCCTAAAATTGTGAAATTTATAATTCCAATCAATCTTTAATTCCAATCAATCTAATTTATTTTATTTTATTTTTTTTAATCCTAGGATGGAATTTTTTTTTTTTTAGGCCTAGGTTTTAATCCTAAAATGTAAGTTTTTTTTTTAGGCCCAGGCAAAACGACGACGTCGTTTTGCCTGGGATTTTTTTTTAAATACCAAGCAAAACGACGGGCTCTAAAAAAAATAAAAATCCCAAACAAAACGATGTCGTTTGCATGGTCTTTAAAAAAAATAAAATCCCAGGCAAAACGACATCGTTTCGCCTGGGATAAAAAAAAACAAAGAAAAAAAAAAGGAAGATGAATCAGCTTCGTCCCCCAAAACCAGAGATCAGCGGCCGAGGGGGCAACGGCCTACCTATGCCCCCTGGCTCCGCCACTGACTGAGGCTACCTTTATATAGGCTTTAGACATAATCCTATTTGGAACTTGCATTCTGTAATTTCCTTTAGATATATATTAGGAATATAATCCTAATGAGGTTCTAATTAGGATTCATAATAAAATTTATCATATGTTTAGTGGTTATCTCTAAATAAGAATATAGCCCATTCTCATCTTTTTAGGAGTCAATATTATACTTTGACTTAAAGGCAGGATTCGAGACTCTAGATCTGGCGATATGAGAGAGCTAGTCTAAGGCTTAAGCCCGCCTAACTACTCCCGTGGATTACTGTTTAAGTCTGGCCTCATGGGAGATCCAATTCTTAGGTTCAACCCAGTCACTCCTTTCTCGTAAGTGCACCCTTTGGATTGAGTATCATTTTATCCAAATGTCATCAGAAGTTCCTCCATAAGTTTGGTAAACCCTTTTAAGGGTTTTTACCCCACCTACCATAGACCTCATGTAGAGTGCAACATCTTGTCTAGCGTCACGTGTTGCCTCGTTGGGAAAGGTGAAAAGACACGATCTTTGGTTATACCATCACAAATGACACTATTAATTTTGAAATAACTGTGCATTTTCACTTCATTGTCCTTATTAAATTTCTTTAAATGCCAGATTTTCAAATTATTACAGCATTTCTAGAGAGATTTCACTTCTCCAAATCAGTAAGTTCCTCCTTTCCTTATGATTTCCTTTTCCTTTCATTGTTGTGTTCTTCGTGATTTTCGAGTGCTTTATTGCTTTGCTATTTTTTCACTATTTAGTGTCTTTTTCATTTTTCTAGGTTTTCCTATATCTTTTTTCAATGGAATCCCCACAAGAATCTCGATCCTTTTCTTCAGAGAGGACTCTATCTAATCCCCGCTCTTCGAACAACGAGGAAGGAGAAAATCCCTAAAATATCAATGATTTGGCCTTTGCCCCTATCATTAGCATATATGGCAAAGAGTCCGCCAATGCAGACCTCACTAAAAGACCTGTTGGTTCGACTGTCACTACGGATGCAATTAGGAGAAGCACTAATGAGTCGAAGGAGAAAACGATGACGCCTCAAATTGAGGACATGGTATGCAAAGTGGCCGCATGAGAACTTGACCACCTAATGAGGATCTATCCTTGGTCTTGACCCTGCGAATACAAGATTCCTTCCCCTACACAAAGAGTCCATAGGATGCCGCTAAGGTACTTCTTTATTTATTTTCACTATATCAAAGGCAGATTTAAATATTCCTTTTTAGACCCCGTATGCAGTATATTAAACTTTTATCACTTGTGTCTAGCACAAATAAAGCCCAACACCATTGAGGAACTACTTTGAATCCACTGGCTGTAAGTTAGGAGTTCTATTAAATGGTCGGATCTTCCACCATATCGCAACTCCTTATCTACAGGATGGGAACATCGCTCACATGACGTTTGTCAAAGGGAAGAGTTTTCATTTTTTTTTTGGACGGAAGTCGTTCATTAACAACTTCAAAGAGTTCTTATTATTTATAAAGAACAAGGAGGATGTGACCTTGTTTCTTTCCAAGGCAAGAAGGAGACACTAGGAAAGAAGGAACACCTTTATGGGAAAGAGAAATTGGGACTGGATCTTTTGAAGTCTGTTCCTCAGATTCATTAGAAGCTCTCTTATGCTGTTGAGGCCTATCATCTAAAGATGAAACTAATAGATTTTGATAAGAAAATCAAATTGCCTATTTTTTGCATTGGTCCTTAAGGTACCAAATCTCTTCACTCATACTTATTTGTTTTTATTTTTATGTCTTGGTAGGAATGCCACTCACTCAATTTGTCGCAGCTCTTAAAAGGAATAAGGGAGGAAACCGATCCCTTAGTTAGAATCTCGCTCCTCCACCTTTCATGTCTCAAGTTGTGATCAATCAACCGGATGCCTCATAGTCAAAAGTAACTATGTCATCGACTTCATCCCCTTCCAAAAGGAAAGCTACCAAATCCGTAGGGGCGAACAAAGGGAAAAAACCGATTCGGGTATAGGTTTATAACTCCAATCTTATCCTATTTTGTGTTTCTTGGGACTTAAATCCTTTTTATAAGATCTTATCCCTACAACTGGTGGAGGGGACATACCTGAACAAGTTCTAGGCCCCATTGTCTAAGAGATCATCATTGGCAGATTTAGTAAAGAGGCGAGCCTTGGTAACCCGGCGGTTTAGGCAGAGTTAAGTGATGGCATGTATCTTCTCGTTGATACTACTAAGTTTAGTTACTTCTCCAACCATACCATTGCTTCTAAGACTTTGGAGTAGCTGTATACTATAAGTATTTTTGAATTTATTTTTCATGTTTTACTCCTAACTATTGCTTTCTCATTATTCATGTATATGCAAGCCATTCCCTTGGTCTTTGACATGGCCAAATGACTAGATAAGGCTAATCTTCTATTTTAGGAGCATATAGAGAGCATAAAGCTAATTAAACAAGCTGAGGAAAGTGTGAAGGAAGCAAACGAGAAGATGGCGGAAGTTAGGAGGAGCTAGAGGCGACCAAGAAAGCTAAGGAGGATGCTTTTTCCAAGATGGGCTATTTAAAATAGTCCCTTGAGGAGGTTTAGAAGGACTTAAAGAAAGATCAAGAGGCTTGAGAAGCATATTGAACCAAAGCTAATGCCAAGCTGACCGAGAAGACCAGTACTTATGCACATTTGGCAATTCTCTATGGTGAGCGGTTGCTTGGTCAGTGGCGACATATTTGGATGTCTCTTTTGATGACAACGGTGTTGATTTTTCAAAGGAGGTAAAGCTTCCCCACTTGCTTCGAATCTGGGTAAAGATTCCACCGAACCTGCAGGTCCTACTGGAAGAGAGCATGTTGCCTAAATAGGCACTTTAATAGGCTAAATAGAGTAATGAGTGACTATTCCTAGAGCAAGTGTATCCTATCGTATCAAGTAATATCGTGACAAGTACGAGTCAATCCCATCTGGACTAATATTTATGTACCAATTCTAATAGAGTAAACTCGCTATCTAGATGATCAAATAAGTGAGTTTTGGTTATCTAAACTAATATTGTAAAAACTCAAAGACTTAAGTTAACACAGAAATTCGAGATAGAAACAATTATTAGAGATAGCTAGGGTTAGATTTCACTTAACTACTCACTTTGCAATATTTATGTACCTTAGTTAATCAATTTAATTCTTTTTCCTAAAGGGTTTGTGTTCTTCTCAATATTATTTATCTATTCGGATCAAATAAACAAACCTATTAAGGATATCAATAAATAAACTCTCGGTCAAGTCTAGTTACTAAACCCTTAACGCATTAATTGCTTAGAAGAACCCAATTACAGGATTGAAAAACCACGAGATTCAGATCATTTCAAGTTCAAATTATATCGTTCAATCTCTATCCTATTTATTCAACGAAGCTAGAAACTATCAACATGCTATTGATGGTTCATCCATAACAAGCATTAAGCACAATATAATTAAAAACCCATAACGGAAGAAAAATGAATCAATTAACTAAGAATAGAAAATAATCACAAATCAATAAAGTTAAAATCCTTCTATCCTAACTAAGATGAAATTAATTCATACTAGAAACTAAATACAAACTCATGTGAAAAGCAAAGCAAAATATGTCTTTAAGGAAAAAGTAGAGCATAGAATAAATCAAACACTAGAAGACGATCGAATTCTTATCTCAAAGTGCTTCAATTCTTCAGCTCATTGCCAATTGATTGCTCCATGAAATTAATATTTTTTCTCTTGCCAAGAATTATTCAAAATGTATAGAATAGCAACCTCTAAATAAGAGAGGAAACCGAGTTCGATTAGGACAAACAATCCTACCAAAACTAAGCTAAAATATGTAACTTTAATCCCAAACGATTTCCGCCACTTTTACCAGCTTCAATAAAATCATGGAAGAAATCATCGGGTGATTAAAAGTCGATTTGAGTTGAAACAAATCAGATTTGTACAATTAGACACTTTTTTTGCAGCAGTAGCAAATTCGAACCCAATTTTGACTAGGAAAGAAGAAGAATCTAGAAACACTTTATAGGAAAAAAATTGTGTAGTTTTCTCTTAAGTTTCAATAGCAACTTGATTCACCTCAATCCGACTTCATATGCAAAAGTTATGAGTCAATTACAAAAAGCTGTCAAAGTTGAAAAGCGAAGTGCTAAAATCACACTTGTACTCAGCAAGTGGAATCAGTCACTTGTTGAGTATTTGTCAAAAAAAAAAAAAAAAAAAAGACCCAAGGCACTTGATGAGTGGATAGGGCACTCGGTGAGTGGACACCAAATTTATATCTGTTTGCGTTCCTTCTTCCATTTTGACAGCCACAACGTACACGCAAAGACCCTAAACCTCTTTAATTGCTTCTAATCACTCGAAAACAAGGCTGAAAATGAAGAAAAATACTCAAAAGTACAAAAACTCTAAAACACTAAAATAAATTAAAACATGCTCAAACTAAGGTAAAATGCATGGCATTGACTTAGAATTGATACTAAAAATGCATGAAAATATATACCTAACACACTTGTACTTAAATATTAAATATTTGCCCTTTTTGTTCGAGGCTATATATAAAGTTGAAGTATTTTTATTCGATTTACTTTTAATACACTTTGCTTTTAATGCATGTATAGTTTCTCAGAACCTTAACAATTTTTGAAAGTCTTTAGGCTTAGTGATTTTATGACTCATTTAGGGTGCGTTTGGTTCAAGTTTCGAAATCGGAATCGGAAATCGAAACGGAATGATATGAATTCAGAATCAGAATCACCAATTAATAGTTTTGTTTGGTTTAGTCCGGAATCGAAATTTAATTTTTTTTTATAAAGGAATTTAATTATTTTTTAGAAATTAATAATAGTTTTTATAAAATACAATTTGATAGAAAAATATATAAGATATAAAATATCATTAATGTTTAACAATTATTTCTTTTATATTTGTTATCGTTATTTTATTATTTTAGCATTTTATTTATGTTAGTAATAAATAATATTAATAATAATTATGTCCGCATATAAAAATATTAATATATTAAAGAAGTTGAGAAATTAAGATAATGGTTAGTATTTGGTAAAATAAGGGTAAGAAAGGATGATTTTTTTTTTTTTTTTTTGTTTTTATCAAATTTAATATAGGAATGAGAATTAATATTGATTAATGGAGGAAGAGGGGGGAATGAGTGATTCCTACAAATGGGGAAATGGTATTGCCATTACCTAAATAATTTTGTTAAACCAAACAATAGAAAAAGGAATTGGTAATTCTCATTTCCATTCCCTACCACTTTTCTAGCTAACCAAACACCCCCTTAATTGATTTGCGCGGATCTAAGTTTTTCTTTTGCCTCATTATCTATGAGTCAGTATTACACTTGGACTCAAAGGTTGGATTCGAGACTCTGTATTCTGTGATATGAGAGATTCGATCTAGGTTTGAGCTTGCCTAAGCTCTCTCGCGGTTTACTGTTTAAGTCCGGCCTCACGGGAGGTCCGGTTCTCAAGTTCAACCCAGTTATGCCTTTCTCGTGGCCACATCCCTTGGATCCGGTGTCATTTTATCCAGATGCCATCATAATGTTTCATAAAGAAAAGTGTGCAACTAAAAAAGAGCTTCTCGGTAACTAAATGCTTCCGCCAACGAGGGATATGTAAAGCTATGGAGATAACCCCATTTTGTCCTTTTAAAGTTTTTCTCAGAAGAAATGTTTATACAAAATCTCAAACAATATGAAAATAAAAGATACTCTCAAATCTCTCTGCTTCAACAGGGGACTAATTAGTCTAAATATGGTATAATTTCAATGTGTCTCGCATTGTGCATAGGCTCACTCAAAAATAATCCCGTAATCTAACAAAAAAATAAAAGAAAAGAAAATAATACTCTCTAAATTCCACCAATAAAGATAAAAAAAAAAAATTACTTTTTTTTTTTTTTTTTTATAACCTATGAAATAGACGGTTGCCGTCTTGTACTAATTTAATTTTGTACATTACTTTCTCAATATATTCACATTTATTATTACTCAAAATTACTAGAAATAAAATAGTCAAATACTATATTCATTAAATCACTTAATTAATGGACAATAATATATTAGAGAAAAAAATTATTATATATTATAATTTGTGTCTATATATATTATTATTTGAAATGAAGGGCGCAACAAATTATCAACTAATAAAATTCTTTAAATCACTTACTTATGTATAATAATATATTAGAGAAAAACATTATTATTTATATATGTATTTTATAATTTGTATCTATATATTAATGGAATGAAAGGACCAACAAATTATAAATTAGTAAACCACTATCTCAATTTCTTGTATATATTCTTTTTCTATTCTTTCTATTTTTGTAAAAAATAATATTTAGATCATTAAAGAAAAAAATGCATATAAAGATGTATAAGCTCCACAAAAATTCAGGGTTAAGCACGTGTCACTATAATATTAGACTTTTTTACTACTAAAAGTATAAAAATACTGTTACAACAGCCAAAAGTATAAAAATTATTGTTATTGCTTTTTGTAAAAAAAAAAAAAAATGCTGTCTTTTCTATTATTAACTGATATTGTATACTTTACACCAATATTTGATAATTTTACAGCTATTGATATACATATATGTCAAAATTTTTTGAATATTTGATACTGTATTAACTTTTTAGCAATAAATTTATTTTGATGAATAATTTTTGGCAAACAAATCTAACATTTTAATGAAAAAAAATAATCCACATGTATAATAAAATACATACGCTTCTTAAAAATTTATAAAGTTGCATAAACACATTGTCAATTAAATTTTACCTCTAAATAGATCTTACTAAAATCACATAAATCTAATAATAAATCAAAGGTGTAGTAACTATTATTTATCTAGTTAAAAAATAATTGCACACTACAAGAATGTTTAATTTAACAGAAAAAAATTTGAAGAAAAATTTATTTTACTGCCAAAGAGCGCATTTAGTAGCAATATCTAAAACTTGCTGCCAAAAAGTACCTTTAGGAATAAAATTTTATTAAATTTTTGCTGCAAATACCTACAATCACAATTTTATATAGCAACAATATGCAACAACTATTTTATTACCAATATAACTTATGACATCAATGAAATAGTTGTTGGATGTTATTGCTATACAATGATGACCATAGGTATTCGAAGTAAAAATTTGATATAATTTTGCTACTAAATGTAGGGGTGAGCAAAACACGGTTCTATTAAAAAAAAAAACCGAATAGAAAATCAAATAGTGAGAATTATAAAAAACCAAAATCGAATTAATATACATTCGGTTTGGATTGAATTGAATCGAACCAATTCAGTTTGGTTCCGGTTGGATTTGGTTCAAAACCATAATTTTCAAACTTTCAAATTTACATAAATTATCATTCTCATTATCATTATCATTAAATTATTATTAATTATATATAAATTATTGTAAAAAATGGTGTATATTACATATATATTATTAAAATATCATAATATAAATTATATAATAATATAAATATATATAAATTTTCGCTTTTCAAAATATCGTGTTTTAATTTTGATTCCAAACCGGAATCAAAATTGATTAACAAGAGATGATATGAGCATCACTGATTCCCTAACTTTTAGGAATCACATTCTCATTCCATAACTTATGACATGCACACAAACAATGACAATGGAAATAAATGATTCTCATTCCCATTCCAATGTAATTTTTTAGTGAACCAAAAACCTCCTTATTTTATACATATGTATAAATAATTTTTAAATATTTATCATTAGTTCGGTTTGGTTTGTTTTTTTTTTTTTTTTATAACAAAAACCAAAACTAAACCGAAAACTATACTATCACATTTTTAAAAACCGAAACCAAATCAAACCAAACCAAATTGATTTTGGTTCAGTTTGGTTTTTAGATTCGGTTCGGTTTTCGGATTACGGTTTAGTTTTACTCACCCCTAACTAAATGTGTATTTTTACAGTAATTTTTGGATATTGATACTTAACGTACTCTTTATTTTGCTGTAAATTTTTTTTATTGCTAAATCCATCATTTCATGTAGTGACAACATAATCAATGAAAAATTGTTTAGGGATAATAACTTATAACATAGTGAAAATGCACAAATAAAGTGTGTAGGAGTACAGTAGATAGAATGTGGAGAGAATATCTTTTAGATAGAGAAAGTTTTGTATTTCTTTATTTTTTTTTTTTTGAAGAGTTGTATTTCTTTATTTAATTTTACGTGAATGTTTTTTTGATAAGAAATTTTACGTGAATGTTGAAATTACATTTCATTTTAAGATAATTTAATTTCTAGATTTGTCTCACAAGTTTCATAAATTTTGACTTTCTCCAAAATAACCCCTATATAAATTCTGCATCACTTGTCAGAAATTTCATAAGTGATAGTGAAGTAAAGCGCGTGGAATATACGAATCATTTTAACTAATGAAAAAAAAACGTAAAGTGGAAAATAAAAGGGATGAACGGAGCACAAAAAAGTCAAAAAGTCAGTTGTCTCCTTGAAAAAACTGTAAAAGCATTAGATCGTGTTTTCGTAATTGAAGAAAAAAATAAAACACGAATTAGAGACAATTTTTTTGAGGATAGAGGATTTCTCACGTTAGATTTAGAATAAAGAATGTGGAAAGTATCATCACACCTAAACGAACTTATTTAATACCTTTCTATCAAAAATAATAATAATATAAAAAAAAAAAGAGAAAAATTACTATTCTTATACATCGTCTATCAAGTTGAAGAAAAAGAAAAAGAAAAAAAAAAAAACTTAACATATCATTTGCTCCGTAAGTAGTTATATTGACAAAATTGATTCAATTTGATCCTAAAATCTTATGTGGAGCGCACTTGAAATTCACTCAACACTCAATATATAAAACAATTTTAGTTCCACGTAGGATTTTTAGGATCAAATTGGATTGGTTTTATCAATATTAGAAATCAAAATGGACAAACTTGAAATTCAGAGAGCCAAAAACGTTAGTTGCAACTTAAGGAGAATGTATTAAAAAAAAAAAAAAAAAAAAAAAACCGTAGAGCTATTTCATTGAAACTTGGCTGTCTTGTCACCTCATCCTAGCCGTCTATTACCATGACACATAAAAAATCTTCTAGACGGAAATGGATCAATCACGAACAAAATTACTGTATCATGTGCATGCATAAAATTATATGATAGATATATTCTTAGTATGAAAAGGGTGCTGTTTATTTTAGTCATTTTGGTACAAATTCATTTGTTCTATACGATAAATAATATTTAAAGATTCTTGACAAAAGAAAAACGAGTTATCTTTACTATTTTAAATTGACTAGTCAAGCTGATGATATATATCTAACATCTATCCCAACTAAAGATCACTCCTATGGCAATGCAAGAAATTTAGATATCATAAGGCACCTCTAGTTTTCAATTTTTACACATTAAACTCTTCATTTTTTTGGTTTAACTTATCAACCATAGTCGCACTTATACATCAAGCATTGACTAGTTGGACCAACATTAAATTTCAGTAAAATTTTCGCTTTGCATTTGAAATTGCATTTTTAATCAACTACTCGTCTTCCCTATTTCGAAAGAAAGAGGAGAATCGAAATTATTGCTAAGGATAGTATTTGACAAAAAAAGTTTAAGTTGAAGACAAGACCCACAAATTCTATATATCACTTGAACTTCAAGCATGCATGTATAACAAACTTGTTCTACCATATATTGGAATTTTATGAATAAATGTGGTTGTTAAGATTTGGACTATCAATTTCTTGATCTGAAAGACTAAATATCATATTAAGAAACCATTTAACCCAAACTGTTAGGCGACTAATGAGGTGAATTTATTATCTCTGACATAGTTTCCTCTTTTACAATCACTTTATGTTAGATATAATTATAAAAATGATCTTGGACCTTACCTATTATCTTAAATTTTTGAATTAAATGGTTTCATAATATGGTATTAGAACCTATTATATTTAAAAGCCGAGGGTTTAAATCTTGACGTACAGCTCTATTTGTTGATTAAGTGAGCATGTGTTGTACAAGTTTAAAGTCCAATAGGTATTCGTGTGTGGGAGAGTAGTGATAGAATAATAATTAATAGGTGACTCAAATAAAGACTCCAAATGAAAGATGATGGGGTCAATGTATAAAAATTGAAAAAGATGAGGGTGAGGAATGCTTTTTTTTTTTTTTTTTTTTTCATGAAAATAATCATGCGATTAATAATGATGCATGTGTTGATAGCAATAATGGACTTGCACGCATGTTAAACCTCTAATACAATATTATAATAAGAAAGAAATATGAGTTATTCTCTTCAGTATATATAACAAGTGTAAGCCTTAGAACATACGTTTCAACCATTTCTTCTTTTCTTCTCTAAGAGAAACACAAACACAAAACAAATTAAGAAAGAAGAAATCAAAAAGAAGGCAAGATTAATCAAGGAATTAAGGCTTTGCATTCATTTCTCATGAACTGTGGAGTCGTATTGGGTTTCTATTGCTGGGGTTGGGAGTTCTTAACCGCCCTTCTTCTTTTCTCTCCTTCCCCCTTAATTTAATTCTTTCTTCTTCTTTTTTAATTAAACTCTCTTAATTATTCCTTAATCTTCCTAATTTTTCTCTCTTTTAGTTTCTTTCTGTTCTTTCCTTAATTTTTCTCTCTCCTTTTTTAATCCAAAAATGGAGGCAATAATTACGGCTAATGATCTCGAATATGTACGGAGAACAACTCCGCCGCCATTTTTACTCAAAACGTACATGTTAGTGGAGGATCCGGCCACCGACAGTGTAATATCGTGGAACGGCGACGGAACGGGGTTTGTGGTGTGGCAGCCGGCGGAGTTTGCCCGTGATCTTCTTCCAACACTTTTCAAGCATAGCAATTTTTCCAGCTTTGTCCGCCAACTGAATACTTATGTATGTATATTAATTCTTAATTAATTTTGATAGTTTTTCTCATTAATTGACTATTTATTTATATATTAGATTTATGGTTATTCTAATTTAGTTTTGCTTAGGTCAACTTGACTAAGTTCGAAAATTCAGAATATTTATTGGTTTTTTAAAAAAAAAAAAAAAAAAAGGTTTAGTAGGTTGTTGAATGATAATAAGGTTAAATGGTGCTATCTAACCTAACCTTGCTTTATATACACTTGGTCTTCATTTGTTAAGCAATTACTTAATTACTTAATTAATTCAAAGTCTTCATTGGAGATATATATTTGTACGTTAAGTTGGAAGCTTCACAGTTTTATACAATTTTCTTATAATTATTATTTTTTTATTTGTCCAAGGAAAGGAAGAACATATCATATATGTATTTTTCTTTTTTTTATTTAATCCTCTTTAGATGGGATTCAAACTAGCTAGAATTAATGATAATAGATTATTGCCTTTGGGTATTTCATATGGGAATAAAAATATCACAAGAATGAATAAAAATAATTGACAAATTATAATTAAATAGTAGTGAAAGGTACAGAAAAGAGGAAAATTTAAAGAGCGAGAAAAACGCATTTGATTAGGTTGTAGTAAGACTTGAAAATACATATTGTCTATGATATAATTTTACAAGATTCCATAATCAATTCATTTATTTTTCTTTATTTTTTTCATCAGACTCAACATGGGTAGATCTTAAGTAGGGGTGAGCAAAACCAAACCGCGAACAAAAAACCGAACTGAACCGAACCCAAGTTCTATTTGGTTTGGTTTTGGTTTTGTAAAATATAATAGTTTGGTTTTTGGTTTTGTTAAACAAACCAAAACTGAACCGAACTGAACCGTAATGGGAAAAAATATTTTTTTAAAATATATATATGTATATAAATAAATTTTATTTGGCATATTGTATATTTATATAATTATATAGTTTGTATTTATGAGACTTTAGTAATATATATGTAATATAAATCCTTTTTAAGCAATACTTTACATGTAATTTATAAAAAATAATGATAATAAAAATTAAAAAATTAAAATTTTTGTTGATTCGGTTTGAACCGCACCAAACCGTAATTCGAACAGAACTGGTTCGGTTCGGTTTGATCGAAACCATATAAATTTTGGTTTGGTTTTGGTTTTTTTTCTTCTACTTTGGTTTTTGGTTCGGTTTGGTTCAGTTCGAACCGCGTTTTGCTCACCCCTAATCTTAAGTGTGATTAACCGTTGTATTAATTGATATATTTATTATAGATTAAAAAGAATTATGAGAATAATGAAATCCAAAATTTCTTTTGGAATTCCCTATGCATCCATCTATTGGTTGGAAACTTTTTATTGTTTCGTACGTTAATTCTAATTAAAACGCCTATGATTTTAATCTAGTTAGTCTTTTGACATGGTTAGGGTTTCAGAAAGATTGCTACGAGTCGGTGGGAGTTCTGCAACGACAAGTTTAGAAAGGGTGAAAGAGATTTATTATGCCAAATTCGCCGACGAAAGGCATGGTCTAATAAGCAAGCCCAATCTAATGCACCAATTCAAGCTTTGCAAAATGAGTCTGATGAAGATCAAAGATCATCATCAACATCTTCATCGTCTGAATATAATACCCTAATGGATGAAAATAAACGTCTCAAGAAAGAAAATGGAGTTTTAAGCTCAGAGCTGACAAGCATGAAAAGGAAGTGCAAGGAGCTTCTTGACTTAGTAGCTAAGTACGCACATTTGGAGAAAGAAGACGAAGACGATGAAAGACCTAAGTTATTTGGTGTGAGATTGGAAGTCGAAGGAGAAAGGGAAAAGAAGAGAAAGAGAGCCGAGATTAAAGAGTGCGCAACCATTTTACTTTCTCAATCATGCAAATAAATTGTGTCTGTTACTAAATATTATTGTAGAATAATCAAAGAAAAGCATTTGCTACTTGGAATTTAAGTAGCAAGTTAGCTAGTTGGCTAATCTATATATTTGGTAAATTTAGTTTCAAAGGTATTTAAATTATAAGTCTATAGTATAAATAATTAATAATAGAAATGAACAGGATATACATTTGTAGATTATTGTTATATGTGTACTAGAAAAGGATCTTAAATTTGGGCACAAGCCCTTTGAATATAGATAGCCAATTAAGTCATCAATGAAAGTGACATGTATTATGCTGCTCTTGTGAAGCACATGTTTCTTAAACTACATGTTTCTGTGACTTTATGCCTATTTCTATTCTTCTTTGTCTACTGTCTTCTTTCCATATTCTGTCCAATTGGAGTTTAAGTTTATAACTATCCTTCCACCTTTAAGCTTATATTCTAAAAGATGAATTGAAAAAATTAAATCTATTTACTCTTTTTTAAAGATTTTTTTTTCTCTCAAATAGCACCATGAAATCTTTACCTACAAAAAAATTAGATGATTTTTATTTAAATTTTGGGATGAAATGAAAAAGAAAAACACTTAAAATATGAAAATATAAATACTAAATGGAAACAGGAACATGTATATTAAAAATGTTTAACAACAAATAAAACATGTTGGTTATACGTCATTTACTTGATTTTGTATATAAATTATAAAAGAGTTTCAAGAACAGATAAGAATGGATGGTTTAATTTGGAAGAAAGACGTTTTTATTCGGGGAAGTCGGCTTATGATGCATTGACACAGGTGGTGAATTTGCAATATATATATATATATATATATATATATATATATATATATATATATATATATATATATATATATATATATATATATATATGGTGGGTTGTTCATAATTTGTCTTTGAAAGGAGTGGAAATTTCTACTGGTAATCCTCTTTAATTGGGCAGTGACTATTTCCAAGCTCATATGGCAGCAGAGTTTGCTGGGGAAGTTGGAGGAATAAATATCAGTCCGATTTTCTGAGTTGGGGCTATGGGAATCAGGTTTTATGGCAGCAGCGCACGAGCCCTCCATCTCGGGTGGGGTAAAATTGATTTGCAACATGTTAACATAACGTGTATAACACGTAAATTTAGCGAATTAGAGTTGAGGTTTTATACAGGTTAGTACTGAAATTGGTTGATCTGTTCAACATGTCTAATAAATTATTGATATTAATGTTGACCTTATATGTGTTACCAAGGTATATCATCACAACATTTACAAAACAAGACAATCCATTTTAATGCCTCTAATCTCAGGTCTTCTGCAACCCAATGGAATTTAATAAAAAATGAAGGTTACAAATCATTTTATGTGATAACGATAAGGAAGAGATGGTTTATTGGATTGCTCATAATTATCGATTATACTTTCTCCCCTTTTTTTATATCGTTTAAAGTTGTTTATCAAAACCAATGAAGTATTAATTAGATTGTTAGAAAGAATAGTCTACCCTTAATAACTCTTTCCTAAAAATCTACTTTCCATAACAAATTTTCCTTAATTTTTAATACTTAATATAGAATTGTTTGCATTAAATATTAAATTTCCTTCATATTTTAAATAAGGATAAATATGAGAAAATATTGTTAAAAGTAAATCTAAAATATTATACAAGAAAAGAATAATGTAGAATTCATAAAACATCATATATTAGGAATCGGAAAGAGCATATAATTAATATATAATATGAATTAACTTTGGCGGTTTTTGAGGTATAGCTCCTTTGAAATGATGACGATAAGGAAGAGATTGTGAATTACACTGTTCAAGATCCTTCAATGGTTCATGCAACAAGCCAAATTAAGGAGCTATGCCTTTCTAGCCAAAAAGTACACGAGACGCATTTATGTTGTTGAAGTGGTGAAGATAACAACTCATCCCAGATTCCAAATAATATATTAATTTAAGAAAATGTCATGAATAATAACAAGAAAAAAGAAAAATAATTAATTTCTGCAATATTGTTATTTTGGGAGTTTATATTTTGTACTTTCAATATTATTATTATTACTTTTGACTGAAAAGGCTGTATTCCATTTTAAGATAAATCAGATTACAGACATTTTGTCTTATGTTTTAAAACTAATTTCCTTCGCTTTACTCTCGATATTTTTTTTTTTTTTTTTCTAGATATAAAAAACATAGTTTATTTATACTTCGTATCTATATAATATATGGTTTTGATTCGGGTAGAGGTTGTGTTTATTCAAACTAAGTTTCATAATAGATTAATATATATATATTGATCTCAACCTACAAATGATAGCAATACGAACTAGGGGTTACGATTACTTTTTATAGCACAGATCGTAGCTATAATTTACATGTGTGAATAGTTGGATTATTATCCACAGTAGAAAGAATAATAAAATTGTTCCACAGTCTAAAAACCTATAGAGAAGAAATTGGACAAGAGGGAGAAAGAGAGCTAAATTTTTAGGAAATTATAAACCGTTTTGCTGTCAGCTTGTTGGGTCTTATTGAATCTAAAAAAGATCATGTGGATGCTATTGTTCCGAGGAATTATTGGGGTCATAATGACTTTTGTTTTCATTGTGTCCCGTTTAATGGGGCATCGGGGGGTATTATTATTTCATGGAATCCTTGTTTACTTGGCTGTTCAGTTTATGCATTGGATTCTCGTTGGTTAATTGTTAAATGTACCTTGCAAGAGCTCAATTTTTTTGTTCTCTTTTTGTATGCCCCAACCGATGGCATTGAAAGAGCTATGCTGTGGTCTTCTTTGCTTAGCTTGATTTCTGGTCTGGATAACCTTATTATTTGCGGAGACTTTAATGAGATTTTAAATGAAAGGGAGAGACCTCATGGTACGATTTCCAGATCTGTCCAGGATTTTTGGGATTTTGTAAATCATGCCGAACTTCATGATATCCCTCTGTCCGGATGTCAATACACCTGGCGTAACTCTATGTCATATTCTCGGATTGACAGATTCTTGGTTTCTAACAATTTAGCTAGTGTATGGCCCTTTCAGGTTGTCAATTCGGTGGAAACTACCATTTCGGATCATTTTCCAATTGTTTTCA
This sequence comes from Euphorbia tirucalli, assembly GCA_039660915.1. Lineage (NCBI taxonomy): Eukaryota > Viridiplantae > Streptophyta > Magnoliopsida > Malpighiales > Euphorbiaceae > Euphorbia > Euphorbia tirucalli. The sequence continues at coordinate 59,968,557 of CM077637.1, forward strand.
GGTCTTGCAAATCTGACAATTCAGGCCCAAAACCTTTTCGCGCCCTCAATTGCTGGTGGGATGATAAGAGATTTTCTCCTTTTTTGATTAATAGTTGGGTGGACATTTGTGCTTCTGCTAATTCCGGAAATTCATGTTCGAAGCTCAGATTGTTAAGGAAAAACTTACAGCACTAGAACAATAATATCTTTGGTGAAGTGGATAAAGATATTTCAAAGCTAGAGAGATCCATTCTCGATCTAACCAATGATGAAATAGCCCGCCCTTTGTCCCATGATCAGCTGGAAGTTTTGGCTTCTCATACGACCTTGTTGTTCACTAAAAGAAAACATTTGGAATCCATAAGACATCAGCAATCCTGTACAACTTGGACGCTTCTTGGTGACAATAATACGTCTTATTTCCATAGAATTGCTTCTGCTAGATTCTGGAATAATAGAATTGTCAAAGTGGAAGTTGAGGGTGGTTTTATTTCGGATCCTATGCAAGTGCAGGCTCTCATTTTTAATTTCTTCAAAGCTCTTTTCAAGGCAGACCCGTCTATTCCTTTCTCCCTGGATTGTCTGAATCTAGCTACTGTTCCTGATGAGCTGAATAACTTTTTAACTGCCCCTTTTTCAGAGAAAGAGGTTTTTGATGTAATTTCTTCCTGTGGGGAAAATAAAGCTCCTGGACCGGATGGTTTTAACATCTTTTTTTACAAACAAGCTTGGCACTCTCTGAAAGGTGAGATCTTAAAGGTTTTCAGGAATTTCTATCATTCTGGTTTTCTCCCAGCTTCTCTGAAAACTTCTTTCACGGTTCTGATTCCGAAGATTGCGGGAAATTGTGCTCTTAGCAACTTCAGACTATTTCTCTCATCAATGGGATTTATAAAATCTTATCGAAGCTCCTTTCTTTGCGGCTTAGGTCTGTCCTCCCTATGCTGATTTCTAACTGTCAGTTTGCCTTTGTGAAAGATAGAAATATCCATGATTGTTCTTTTTTGGCTTCGGAAGTCGTATACCAGATTCATCGCCAACAGCAGTCTTGTTTAATTTTGAAATTAGACTTCCATAAAGTTTTTGACAGTATTTCATGGAATTACATGGATGCGGTTTTAGGATCGATGGGTTTTTCTGATACTTGGAAATTATGGATGAAGGGCTGTTGTTCGAACTCGTCCACTTCCATTTTGGTAAACGGCAGCCCAACCAAGCCTACTTATTTGCAGAAGGGTATGAAACAGGGTGACCCACTTTCCTCTTTTCTTTTTATTTTGGCTGTTGAAATCTTGAAGAAAATTATTGGTAAAGCTATTTCGGATAATCTGATCCAAGGTTTTCGCTTAAGTGTTAATCAACCAGATATTTCCATCTTACAATTCGCAGATGACACTATCTGTTTCCTTCAGGCTGATGAAACGGAACTCAAAAATTTTATGAGAATTCTCCGTTGTTTTGTGATTATTTCTGGTCTTAAAATCAATTTTTCTAAGAGCTCACTTATAGGTATGGGTATTTCAGATTCCTTTTCTTCGAGATGTGCTTATTGGCTTGGTTGTAAAACTGAATCTCTTCCGTTTCAATATCTGGGATTGCCATTGTCCTACAGAAATCTCCGAATTAATGATTAGTCCTCTCTAATTTCAAAAGTGGAATCTCGTCTCGCTCTTTGGCAAGGTTCTTGTTTATCTTATGCTGGTCGGTTGGTCTTGATTAAATCAGTTATCAGTAGTATGCCAATTTACCGGCTCTCTCTCTTTCGGATCCCGGCGGCTGTTTCCAAAAAAATTGAGCGTTATATGCGTAATTTCCTTTGGAAGGGTGAAGCTTCAAAAAATGGATTATGTAAAATTAGTTGGACGCAGATTTGTATGCCTTTTCATTCTGGCGGTCTTAATTTGGCTTCTATCTCTCTCAAGAATTCGAGTTTGCTTTTCAAATGGATCTGGAAAATCCGAGTGTGTGCGGATAATTCTTTGTGGCATCAGATCTGTGTTGATCCTATGGGCATTTCGGATTGGTGGTCTTTGCACTCTTTAAATCAATCTAGACTTTCACCAATATAGAGAGGAATCATTAATGCTTGCATTAAAGATGTGAATTTGTGGAATTTCTTTGTTTCTAATGTCTCTATGCAGGTTGGAAATGGACTTAACTCCAATTTCTGGAGGGATTCCTGGTGTAGTCAACGATCTTTTAAAGATTATTTTCTAGATTTGTTTGATTTGGTAACGGATAAAGACTGCAATGTTTCCGCAGCGATGGTGCAGATCAAATCTTCAATTGGCCGACCTTTTTGGACTAGGCGTCTTAGGCTAAGAGCGCATGCCCTTCTGTTGAATCTTATGCAGTCCCTGCCGGTGTCGTTGAACAGTTTTGCAGTTGAAAAATGTCTTTGGCGGCTAGACTCTTCCAACCAGTTTTCTGCTGCATCTTTTATCTGTGGTTTTCTCTCTTTGTCAGCCCATTCTGAGCCCCAAATGCTATTCAAAATCATGTGGAAATTACCAACTGTTCCTAAGGTTTGTTTCTTCTTTTGGGTTCTTATTCATGGTCGCCTCCCGTGTCGGCAATTGCTGTCCATGATGCATATAATTAGCTCTGATTAGGTTTCTTGTCCCTAGTGTGATAAATTAGAAACTCAAGACCATGTTCTTTTGCATTGTAATTCGAGCTATCCGGTGTGGAATTCTTTTTCCAGATTTGTTGGTGTTTCAATAGCTGTTCCTAAGACTATTTGTGACTTTTTTAATCAATGGAGGGGTTTGTTCTCCAACAATCACATTCGCGATCTCGCCTGTTCTATGTGGCTCTACTTGTGCTGGGAACTTTGGAAACGACGCAACAAAAGAATTTTTGAGCCAGAATCTACTCCGAAGGACATTTTATTCCATAGTCTTCATCAAGCTTTTTTCTCCTTTAAATGTAATCATAGTTCCTCGGTTTTTCAGTTTTCTGTTTTTTTAGCGAATCCTTCAAATTTCTTGTTTCAGACCTATTTGTAATTTCCTCGTTTGTATTCTTTTGACCTCTTCTCGAGGTCTCCATTATTAATTTTTTTAGGGGATTGCGGTTTGGGTTTTGCTAGGGGTGCCAACCTAGTTGGGATGTCTAGCATTTTCTAGCCCGTTTTTCCCTGTACTTCTTCAAAAAAAAAAAAAAAAAAAAAGATTTACATAGGGGTGGCAACGGTGCGGGTGCGGGGGCGGGGGTGCATTCCCCACTCCGCCCCCAATGATTACGGGGGCAGTTTCGTTGATTCCCCATTTAACATTTCGGAGATTTTTTCACTCCCATCCCCGCCCCGCACGGGTGCCTACGGTTATCGGTGAATCCCCGCCCATATCCAATAAATAAAATAAATTAATATTTCGTTATTTTAATAACCATTTTAACATTCAATATCCAAAATATAAATTCTACCACATTACAAATATCGTTTAACATTAAATATCCAAATTACAAAATATATCCAATATTACAAATATTTAAGTTCCAAGTGAAATTTTTTTAAACAACTTGAAATTGAAGTCCAATCATTTAAGAGCTTGGACTTGGTATTCATTATATTAAAACATTTAATACATAATTTTGAAGTAAATTAAATTAATAAGTAACTATTTATAAGTATAATACCTTTTACTTCAACTTCTAACCAACTTTGAAGAAGACAATCTTACAGAGAAATAAAAATAGAGATGGGCTTGGCACTGAGTAGGAATTAATATATATATATATATATATATATACAGGGTTTATACGGGGATTTATTCGGGAGCAGAGCGGGGATCCCCACGGGGCAGGGATAGTACTCCCCGCCCCCACGTCCGTTTAAGTAATGGGGGTAAACTAATCCCCACCCCCATCCCTGTGGGGGATAATATCAGTTATTTCCTGCGCCCATCGGTTCGGATCCCTATGGTTTTCGGGTAATCCCAGCCTTATTGCCACCCCTAGATTTACATCAATCTCAAATATGATGTAGAAACCCTTTTTTATAGGGTGGAGAAACCTATTCCCATAAAAATTGGTAATCCTATTTAAATTAAAATTGTATTTAATTTAATAAATAGGATTTATTTTTATGATCTCATTTGGATTAGATTTGTCCTTATCAATTTAAAGTTATGAGCATACTTAAACTCTAACATTATAAAAATAGATTTATATTAAAAAAATATATAAAAAATTACTATCTAATTATTTGAATGCAAAAAACATTATCACTAAAAGAAATATATGAGCCACTTTAGAGATTCTTCCTCCTCTGCCTTGAAATTTTCTCTCCCTCGAAACTCGGATAATTATTTTCCCCTTGATATACTTAGATTATAGTTATGTGAAATTGCATAGATGTATGTTATACAGACTTAACTCATGGTTTCAATATATGTAAGCGATACAATTAGTTGGATGATATTATTATTTGAGAGTCTAACTCTGATCACAGTTTGGTATACCAACTACCATTTTGCATACTGTAGTACCCCAACTACCAGGTGACCTCCCATTGTGGTTTTTTTTTACCTGAGACTCCCGGTTGAGCATGCCACATCAGCGAGTTGACCAATGTCAAACTGAAATATGTGCCCCACCATATATGAATTCCCAATTATACCCTTCGTCTCTTCCTCCTTATTCTTCTTCATCTCCCTTCTCTTCCCATCTTCTTTCTTCAAGCTCCCTCTCTCATCACTCCCTCTCTCTGTTTTCGTATGACTTGGCATTTGAATTGGAAAAAGAAAGAATGTCATTTCTTTATTTTGCTGATCTTGATTTAATCTTTTTTTTTTTAAAAACAAAAAAAGAAGAAGAAGAAGAAGAAAGAAAGGAGGGTATATATGTCTTTTCATCACCATGTTAAAAGCCAAGGCTTTGCCCTAAAACCTGCTACACTGGAAGAGTGAAAGAATTTGCTCTTCTCACTTTGAATCCCAGCAGCTGAAGATTGAAATCTTAAAGCAGTCAGTGTACATATCGATCCAAATAGAAAGAAAAATCATTGAACAACAGCAGAATATGGGAAGGGAAAGAGACTCTTAAAAGCCGCAGCAACAGTAGCAAGTCCCCTTCACTGTGGAGCAGCTCGTCGCTGTCAATCCCTATAATCCAGATATACTCCCCGATCTTAAAAATTACGTTAATGAACAGGTTTCTTTTCCTGCATTTATCATCAATTCCATTCACAAAATCCCATCTGTTTTTAATTCCTGAAGTCAAAAGGAATTGATTTTTGGCTTGTTATTGTTATTTTTTTTCTTAATTTTCCATTGAATTTTGGCTTTCTCGATGATGAATCGCTGTATTGGCTTTCTTGAATTATGGCTTTCTTGATGAATTAGTGAATTGGTTTTTCATTTGGTAAAGGAATTGAGTTTTGGGATAAAGAAAGTGGAGGAAGGAGGAGGTGAGTGAGGAGAGAGTGTGCTTGAGGAGGAGAGATAAACGGATAGAAAATCAGATTGAATAGGAGTGAGGGAGAGAGAGACGATGCAGGTGAGTGAGGAGAGAGAGGTTGAGAAGGAGAGAGAAACGGTCAGACATGGGGAGGAAGAGGAAAAAAAAAAGGGAAGCATAGAAATTTCAATTCAGGGTATAATTGGGAATTAATATATGGTGGGGCCCACATTTCAGTTTGACATTGGTCAACTCGTTGATGTGGCGTCCTCAACAGGGAGTCTTAGGTAAAAAAACCACAATGGAAGGTTATCTAGTAGTTGGGATACTACAGTGTGCAAAATGGTAGTTGGTATACCAAACTGTGATCAGAGCGATAGTTAGTATACCATAGGTGAAATTAAGCCGAGTGATTCATGTCTAGTTAGAAATAGATGTGAGGATTGAAATATATTATAATCACACATTCTAGCAAGCAACTATGAACCGTCTAGAACCGTACTTGTTGCAAAGCCGAAATAGGATTAGGTGTACTAATTTTTTAGCAAAATATAAAAAATCATAGCAGATTTTCAAGATAATATACCTTTAAAATGTAATGTAATCAACTTATTCATGGGTAATTTAACCAAATTAACTATCTTTTTACTTAATGAATTGTACAGTATTAAAAAAAAAAAAAGAACGTTGGTCAAATTTAGTCATAATGTCATCGTGAAAGATCAATTTTGTTACCGTACAAAATAGTCTAACTTTTTCAAAGTAAAAATTTTAGATCAATTTTTTTCCAATGATAGAAAATTTAGTTTAAATACCCTCATAGTTTTGATTTGTTTTGTTTTCAAATTTTTAAGAAAAAAATGACCATTAGAACAATTAATTCTCATTCGTTATTTGATATGAAATTTGTGAAATCTTTTCTTTGCTCCACTCTAATTAAAAATAATCTTACTTTCTAAAATCTATTATTGAATGTAATTGTTTCAAACGTAATTACAAATTCCATTATAGCTTTGTTAAAAAAAATTACAATAAATTGATTTCTAAAATGTAAACTAAGTACTTTTTCACTTAATAAATTGTACAATAAAATAAAAGAATACTGGTCAAATTTAGTCTTGATGTTACCGCGGTCACGACAGGGCTACCTCTCTGTGCATCACGAAGGAGCATTCTATTTCGAATTGGAAAATCTTGTAATTTCGTAAGCGCAGCATATGTCGCGATCGGGATAGGTAGAAGATTTTTCAGATACCAAGGTCCTTTGGATCAAAAGTTCCAAATCCCAATTTATTCCTTTCTACTTTCACTATTCATCTTCTTCTTCTCTATTTTTCATCTTTCTTCTTTCAAAATTCTCCATAAATCTTTTGTTTTCTTTGATTTTCTTTGATCCTTTTGTTGTAATTTCATCATGGTTCGCACCAAGATAGTCACAACCAAAAAGTCACATGGAGGTAAGTCTTCTTCTCAAGGTAACCCTAACCTTTCTTAATAACATGATTGTCCTTTCCCCATTTATAATGATGAAGAGGTCAGGAGGTTTAAAGTTTTTAGAGATGTAGATTTTGTGGGTATGTTGCATATTGATTTTGACTTAATATAGGAAATTGGGTTCTCTGAAAAATTCCATAACTATTTTCATTTGTTGAAATGAGACTATTTTGTAACTATGAAATTTCCTATAAGAAAACTATGGGCTCTTGAATTTTTTTGTCACTTTGCAATATGTTGATAACAAGAAAACTAGATTCAAGTTTAGACATGAAGGAAGAGAGTATGAATTTGGATTTCAAGAAAAGCATGATTAGTTTGGTTTTCCATTAGATGGCCTTTAGTATAATAGATGACAATTTTGAGGGAATGAATTTTGGAAATCTATTTCCGGACTTGACAAATTTGAACCCAAAAACTCTAGCAACAAACTTATTAAGGATAATTGCATCTTGTTATTTCGCAACTACCTTTGTCAGGCATTGTTTGGATGTGTTGAAAACAACAAAGGCCAGACAAATGATCTATTTAGTCTATCTCTTTTGCATGAAAAGAAGAATCTGTGCTCTACTTCCTTCATTTTTTATGGTTTATATAGTGGGACTCAATCCAAAATACAACAAACTTTAATAGTAGGGATGGGTCATATGGTGACCAGTATAATCTTGGGTTGCCTGGGGGCTTTGAATGGTTTTGAGCCTAATGGCGATGATGAAATTTTTTTTATGAATGTTGTTTATCTCAAGTGTGTCGTCTTGGTGGCTCAAAAAGGATGGCCACCTCATTGGTTGTCTTATACAAAGCGGGTGGCTAAAGATCATGGAAGGAAAGGAACTTGCTGAAAAAGGAGAAGATGTGAATTTTTTGATTAACCGTAACCCAATTGTCAATAAAAAGGAGTCCAAAAGTTCTGATGATGATGATCCTATTGCTGAAGGAGGTGCAGAGGGATGGAAGCAAAGTCCTAACTCTTTTAGATACTATAGAGGCTAACAATCAAGCCTTCTATACCAAAGTCGATGCTATGGGTGCTGATATGAGGGATATTAAAAAGAGTATGGGATGTAAGTTGATGTCCTTCTTCCGTAAGAGCAATATTCATTTTTCACCTTTTCCGTCGGGATCCCCAAGTGAAACCATATGAATCCGATCTGGAAGTTGATTTTTTTTATTATGGTTTTTGTTTATGTTTGTGTTTGTATTACAAATAGTATTTCATTACCACTGTCTTTTGTAATTCTAAATTATAAAGGGGAACAAATGGTGTATATTAGTTACTATTATATTCTTAGTCGTGAAGTGTTATATATACAATTAATTTTATATTTATAATACGGCCAATTATGGACGTCTTTGTTGTAATTCTTCTTTCTCCTTAATTTTTTATGAAAAAATATGGAATCCTCTCTTTGTTTTATATTCTCACAGTTATAATGTTTTTGTCTTATGGCTAGTACAAGCAAACCATTGTTCCTACCAAGTTGTTGCTTTCTTATCCCAACCACCTTTCATGGAAGCCTAATCCTTATTTCTAACTATTGTGACCGACTACTATTTCCTTGTTAATGGATTCAGTTTGTTGACATATTATAATAATTCAATAAGATAAGAGGTATGCCATAAAGAATTCATGACGTCAATAAAAGTATTTTTTGTACTATATAAACAAATTAGAGGCATGGCATGGACCTAAATCATAGCCTTAAATCCAAGGAAATGTCAACGAATGGGTTCATAAATTAAAACCATTAAACTATCTCAAAGATAGTCAGTTTATATTTGAAAGTATCAATAATAATGATAAAAACAGTTTGAGCAACGAAAACATAAAGTATTAAATCCAAAAGCAATCCATCAATCAGTCAGTTTAGTCTTTAAGGTTTGTCCACATCAATTAACAATCTTCAGAAGCTTATCAATATAAATGTTCCTCCTTCAAAAGATCAACCTAAAAGCAGTAAGTTAATAATATTATGTATTGAAATGTAACAAAAATAGATATTTTCAACAAACTACTTACCGGGGCATTTTGTGTACTTATTGATCTATTTTGTTCCATCAATATATCCAGCTTTCTAAAATATGACTCAAATTGATGATCTTTCATCCATTGGCTCTAGTGCCTTTCTGTGCTCCTCTTGAGCCTTTAATTCAGCTATTAATCTTTTAACCTCATTTTTAAGTGTTTTCACTTAATCATTACTACTAGATCCCATTCCCCTTACTCCCCTACTACTTGCTTTATATCTCAATCCTTTGCCATGAACATAGCCTGATTTAACACCAGAAACCTAGTGAAACACTTCATCTGGTGTAAAAACAAGCTCATCTTCATTTGGTTTTCAAATCTCAATCCTTTGCATATCCTCCTAGATTTTGTAAAACATAACTAACGATAAAAAAACCAGCAACTGAGAACACCCTTTCACGAATCCTATTTTAATATTCAGCTCTCTATATGATCTAACAAATTTATGTATGATCTCACAGATGTTAGTATATATCACTTTCATATAAGTATGGCACAAAAGTATTTGAATATATGACATGTGCTTAAGCTGGACTTAGTGCATTCATAGAGATAGAAATGAGAAATATGTATAAAGGGAATAAAGAATTTTCTTAATTGCAAATAGCAAATGCATCAGGGAAATAAAATTAGATTTGTTACACATAGATATGTTTATTGGTGTGCCCTAGTTCTTAGGGCATTAGATTCCTGTATTTTGTATTATACATTAAGACTCACTGTATGAATACATTATTTGTGTCACATTAATAAAGGCAATTAATCTATTTCACTTATATCTTGTGCTATAATATGAGTAGAGTATCCATTGATTGATAATCATAAAACCTATCCCAGGTCTGTTCTAATTGTGGGAACGGATAGAACCATAGACTTGTATATTCGATGATTGTATGGCAGTTCTGAACTAGCCATAGTACTTGCATAGTCAGTCATGAATATAGGTACATATCATTGACATGGGACTGGATCGATCCACATAAGAAAGCCACATGGTTGTCGCGTCATTGGTCTTTCTTGAGTAGGTCTCTTTTGTCCCCAGACCAGATTCCATTATAGTATCAATATGGAATCCGGTTCACTTTGACATACGCCAAATAGGTCTGTAAAAGGATGCTAAATATGGATATGATTGGGTGGATCAACGAACAAATTGATATTTATGATGAAGTGATGGAATTGCCACTCGGGTAACACTGAGATGATATCATTGGCCACTTGATGAGTGGGATTAATAAGTGTATGGCCATACCCAAGAAAGTTGGTTGCTTATTTGATTAATCAGTCAACTCAAGATCAAGAAATATAATAAACAGCAGAAGAGGATGACGGACACCATGCCTCTTGTTTCTTCATATCGATATCGTTTGGCAAAGGAATATATGAGATTACTACTGGGTTAGGGGTCTTCAATAGACTGCTGCATCTCTGTCTTAATTGGGGGCTGTAACGGTTTGTTAGAACCCACTTATAGTCTGTGGGCCTTGGGCCTACTCCCAACATAAAGACAGATCCATAAGATCATGCACATAGATCAACTGAGCCGGAGCTTATAGAAATTGTACATGTAATGTACATTGGAAGGAATGCGTTAATTAATTAGTTAACATTCGGTGTCAAGGTAGATTAATTAACATTAGGTTGATTTAATTTAATTTAATTAATAAGTTTACATAATGTAATTAATTAATGAATTTATCAATTAATTGAATTACATAAAGTGAACAATTAATTAAATAATTTTCCTAAGTAGGAAAATTAAATACATGTATTGTATTTACTTAAGTGTGATTTAATTTTATTTAGGGGTAATTAAATTTAGTCAAATGGAATTAAGTTACATAGTATATACTTTTTAATTAAAGTTTATTTATGTAATTATAATCCTAGTGGGCTTGGGTTTAATTAACCTAATTAAAACCCAATTAGACAAGGTGCCTATATAAGGGCACACTTAAGGAAGAAAACCTAATCGTAACCCTAAAATTAATTGGTGGAAATTTGGTGGATCCTAGGCGAAGTAGTGAAACTAAACCTAGAATCACATAACTAAGGCAGTGTACCTATCGTTGACAAGTAATAATTCTGGTTGGTCCAGGTATCGATCCCACAGAGAAAAATATTCTGCAAACACTAAACTACTCGGGTTCCTTGCGTGTCCTAGGCGGAACTTAATTTTGGATTGTGATTATACTAACAACTAAATTATCCTACTCCTAATTGATCTATCCCAGCTTACTTTGCACTTGAATTTGGGTTATCAATTGGCGGTTTACCGACCTATGAATGCTAGTGGTGATAGCTTTATCAATTAATTACAATAGATGAATTTAACTCAACAATTAACCCTTAATTATGTTCTTTCGATAATTCAACCTAGGGTGTCTAGATCTTTTAGGTCCTTAGCCGGTTTCCCTTGTTTAGAGGCGGTCTAATTCTAAAGCTCAGAAAATAGGGGCACGTAAATTCCACAGTGTCGTCAATACTAATAGTTTCCTAGGCGTCAATCTAGGTAATGCCACAAATATGAACTTAATAAATTAAGATCTTATGAGACTAGATTATCATTAAAGGAATTGCATAAAGAAGAGGTGTAAAAATTGAAATTAAATTGCAATCAATTGTATTAATCAAGAAAGATGATAAGAATTCAATGTTTACAACCAAACATAATCAATTGCAGAATCAAAAACTAACTTAATCGAATTACAAAAGAGAAGAAGAAAAACTTATACCCTTTTGGTCCGATTAACCGGATTCCGACGGTGTGACGATGCTTGGGGTGTACCTCTATAGACGAACTCAATCTGGAACCAAGAACGTCGCAAAAGGGGAAGGTTCAATGTAAGACTTCTACCAATTGATGGTTTAAACTCAAAGAAACAAATAGTTCAAGCAAAAACCTAGCTACAAGTTTATGCTTTACACTTTAAAAGTCTGGGAAAATATCCATAAAACTTAGAAAATAACCTATTTATATGGCTAGGTTAAAACCACGAAACAGAAAAGATGAAAGTAGGGCAACAGCAGAATTCCGGAGCTCGGCACGCCGTGCTGGTGGAGGTGGCACGCTGTGCTGTGCAGATTTATGGGTGACACGCCGTGCTGGTGGTGGTGGCACGCCGTGCTGTGTAGATTTGGGGTTGGCACGCCGCGCTGGTGGGGGTGGCACGATTTCATGCTGATCTATTAGATTCCGTCCCTTGGCACGCTGGAATGGCACGCCGTGCCCTCATTGCGGCATGCCGTGCCACCTTGCTTTTCTGCACTTCAAACTCTTCTTTGCCGCCGTCGCTCCAACTTTCGGTCCGGGTCATAATGCCTGTCCAAAACAAACATAAAGAAACATAACCGCACCAAAGCCACGGACCACGAAATTGACACATTATCCAAAATTACAAAAACACCCCTAAAAAACACGAAAAATGCTAAAAGTTATGAGAATCTAACCAAAAAATAAAAATCACAAAATACGCAAAACTAAACAAGCATTCACACAAAGGACTCTAAAAACTGCCGTTCAAACCACGAAATTGCCTAAAAGATAAGGTCAGAAACCGACCTTATCAACCACCCCACACTTAAAGTCTTGCTTGTCCTCAAGCAAATAAACTAAAGACAAAGGAGTAAACTTGCTCGCTTTTACTTGCAAATCCAACTAAGGGTTTAACTATACGAAATTCATAAACTCAAGAAGGTAAAGCATCACTTTTGAAATGACACTAGGTGCACCAGGTTCAAAACCACTCAATACCCGAACCCAACAAAATTTAGCTAGTCAAAGGGCGAGGAACAAACAGAGTTTATACGACCACAAAGCACCTCACAAGATGTCACTCTAACGCTCAAGTTCAAGGTGCGGCGGACGAGCACACAAAAACAAACAATGGCACACATCACATAGCGAACTAATGGCAATCTCGGTGAAGTCATTGGTCAAGGAGCAAAATCAGAGAACCTGGGGCTTGTAATGTTACGGCTTAGGGTAGGTTTGATAAAAGGGAAATTTTAGGTATACAACTCCTACAAATCAAGTGATATATGCAAATTGACTAAGTACTAAAAACGGGGTCATGCAATTTTTAACTCAAAACTAGTCCTAAGAGTGCTTGATTTGCTATATATATATATATATATATATATATATATATATATATATATATATATATATATATATATATATATATATATATATATATATATATATATATTTTTGTTTTTGTTTTTTTTTTGAAACAAGAAATTTTACTAACAATGAGAGGGCCTTATCCACAACCAACGGCCAAAGCACAACTCAACGGGGGGAAAAAGATGACAAGACATGGGTCAAGGCAATTAGATGATCGCCCTAATCTCTTATTCAAAAAATGAACTGAAAATGGAACACATACACTAGTTTAATGACGAGAGCCGGACATATAAGACATGCTTCTACAAACTCCGATTTTTAAGAAAAGGAGCCGAACACATACATGGACTCTATTTGGATTTTTTTTCTCTTTTTTTTTCCTTTTTTTTTCTTTTTTTTTTTGCAGCACAATTTTTCCATAGGACTAGATGTGAAAGAGTTGGAATGCAAATGGTGATTGACCCCAAAATGAATGAACAACTTAGCCAATTACTTGATTTAGGAGAGGAGGGTAAGAAAAGAAAATCAAAGTTAATGGTAAAAAGTTAGGATGATAGATTTGGCTTGGTGAAGGTTTTTTAAGTCAAAAAGGTTAATTTAGTGGCTTTGGGTGATCTAAGGGATAAATTAGTAGTTATGGTTAGGCTCATTTAAGTCAAGGGGTTAATCCTAAGGGTCTCCACATATTAAGCTCTCGATGCCAAGTGCAAAACGACGCTGGGTTCTACGATCTAGTGTGCCACGATTGTTTTTACCCTCACAAAGAAATAGAACCGATGTGAAATGGTTCCAAAGGCTCAAATTCTCACAAGTGTACTAGGGGTTGTATGCTAGGTCATGTGACTCAACCAATGTTCCAAGGCGTAATCCTAGCTCGATCATGCAAGTAGAGGTAGAGGGTTAATTCCCTAATGCAACCTTAATGACAAAACTAACCAATGGTTACCATCAAGAATCACAAATCAAGCACAAACAAGCTAATGACTTGCAATCAACTCCCAGTGTCCCTAGCCAATTGCTACCAATCCAAGCACAGAGACTTAGTTTCGAGAGTAGATTAAGCAATGTTACGGCAATTGACACATAAACAACCTAAAAACACTATCATACCAAAAACAAACCGAAACCAACTCCACATGCATTAAAAACTAAAGCCTAAATCTAACCAAAAACCAACGCAAAACATCTAAATACGCAAAAACACAAACAAACATACGAAATAAAACAACCAAAAAGTGCAATGTAAAAAGAAGCAAAAGAAAGGGAGAAATCTCTTTACCCACCCCACACTTAGATTGCACTTACTTCCAAAAGTGCAATGGAAGAAGGAGCAAAATAAAGCGGGAAAGGAAAAGGGTTACCTCACATATCGGGGGCTGGTGGTGGCGGCGGCGGGTACGGCCACCCTTGGGCTGCACAAAAACGAGAGGCGAACACCTCGACATTGGCAAGCTGAGCTGCTTGCCTATCAAGACGCGCGTTCATCTGTTCCTCGAGCCCAAGCTGATGGATGGTTAAACCTTCCAGTTATTCAATTATACCATCCAATCGCCCTTCGATCCGCCTATAAAATCCAGGCCCACCAAAAATTTCTCCTCATCCTCCTCGTTATCCTCTTCTTCCTCACCCTCGTCCTCATCGTCTACGTCCATAGGGGCCTTACCCCTACTCGAACCTCCCGCACTTGAAGTACCTGCAGCTGGCACAGCATGGGAACAAGACAAAATTCCCCTCGAAAGCTTCTTGGGAAGGATGCTATCGAGGTTCAAGCATGCAATACAAGTTACAATATGTCCTAACCCTAGTTCTGACTTATATCTGTTATGGTGGTTATATAGGGCTTCCATGACGAAGAAGCCTATGAGCACCTTAACATCATTATGCATATGCCACAGTATTAAAAGTTCAAATGCATTGACCCTGTTGCTTTCGGTTTTGCCTGAAAAATTAAAACACACAAATTTGTGTATTAATTGCAAGATTGGGTCATGGAGTTGGGAAGTTTTAGCAAACCTAGGTTCGTATACCCCTTGACCTACCATACGCCAAAATTTCTTGGCATCTATATTCTCCGGCCATTTGTAACTATTCCCTTCAATTCCTATGCAAGCCTTAACGCCCTCAATATCTAAAGAGTGTTCAGCACCAAATAGGCGGAAGGTCATGGTCCTAAGGCCAGTATCAGGGTTTGTTTTGAAGCTTAAAGTGGAGTAGAATTCTAGGTTCAACTACCTAAAGACAGGTGGATTAGACTTCACAAACTCATACCATCCTAGACTAGTTAATTTAGCACGTACAGCCTCTGACCTATCTTGCACAAACAAAAATTCCCAATCGAAGGTTCAAAAGGGGGTACTCTCTATTAGAGAGGAGAGGGAAAGGGCATTTATACTTCCTGGAGAGGCTAGTTAAAGGGGCCATCTGCTGCTCGGGAGGTAATTCTTCGTTTGGCACCGGTTTCGGTGACGGGTCTATGGGCCATCGTGAAGAACCGTGTCTCCGATTAGCTACAGTCTTCTTCTTCATCTTAATATTGCACAACCATAAAAACACAACAAAAATCAAAAACAAAAGAAATCAAATCCAAAGAAACCCTACTGTCAAAAGTACAAACCACTAAATATGAACAAAAAAGAAAAAGAACGCAGTACGATCACCCTATTAAGCAGTAAATCAACCAAAATCAAAGTGAGAAAAAGAAAAAGCAATAAAATGAATAAAGGAAAATCATAGCATGAATTCATACCTGGTTGCAAGGAGAATGATGCAAAATAAAATCCTAGGTCAAAATAAGAGTTGAAGAGAAGTTGAGAGGAAGAAAATGAGAAGGGAAGGAAGAATAAAGGTAGAGAGGGAGAAGGTGAGGGTTGGTTTTCGAGAGAGAAAGTGGAAAGAGAAAAAGTGAGAAAGGAGTAGAGGAAGAAGAAGAAGAAGAAGAAGAAGAAGAAGAAGAAGAATAAGATGGGCGGTTAAAAGGGAATAGATAATGGGAGGGTTTATATAGGCGGGCGATTTTTGACCTAAAAATTCGAAATTTAAACGCTCGGCACGTCATGCCAAACAAACAGCACGGCGTGCTGAGCAGAGCATAGAAACTTACCTGGAAACAGCGTGAGGGCACGGCAGCGTGCTGGCTCGGCACGTCGTGCTGTCTTGAAAACTCTATCATCGGCACAGCGTGTTACATTTTGGCACGGCATGCGGCTCGCTCTTGCAACACTTCACTTTTAAAACAGCACGATGGCGTGATGGCGTGCTGGGTTGGCTCATCGTGCTGTCTTGAAGACCCTATAATTGGCACGGTGTGCTAAATTTTGGCACGGTGTGCTGCTTGCTCCTGCACAATCCTCTTTCGGAACAGCACGACGGCACTTTGGCGTGCTGTATTGGCACGTCGTGCCACCTTGAAAACCCTTACTTTGGCACGGCGTGCGGAGTTGCAGCACGACGTGCTGCTTGGCTCTTGCACATGATTTGTTCCAGCGGCCTA
The DNA here is from genome assembly GCA_039660915.1 of Euphorbia tirucalli. Classification (NCBI taxonomy): domain Eukaryota; kingdom Viridiplantae; phylum Streptophyta; class Magnoliopsida; order Malpighiales; family Euphorbiaceae; genus Euphorbia; species Euphorbia tirucalli. The sequence continues at coordinate 59,985,080 of CM077637.1, forward strand.
GCACGATTGCGTGCCACACTAGCACGTCACGTGCTACCCCATTCTCACCTTGGCACGACGTGCCCATGGTGGCACGACGGGCCATGCTGAATCCTGCCAACCTTTACTTTCTTTTTCACTCTTTGATTAAGACTTGGGATTAACTTGCTTAGTGACCTATTCCTACACATATAAACATACAAAAACATATTATCACAAAAAAAAAATTAATGTACAAGGGAAGTACACGTACCTCATTGCTATGTTTATAGTCGGAATAGCTCAACTTCTACGTCCACGATTTCACATTACACATCACGAAGGAGTAAGACTTGCTTCTCCTCCTTCACTCCTTCGCTGACGTAGGGCTTCAACCGATGCCCATTTACTTGTTGAATTCCCTCCGGGGTTTCAATTTCCACCATCTCGGAGGGAAAGACCTTATGCACGGTAAACGGCCCCGTCCACCGACTTCTCAATTTGCCCGGAAATAGTTTCAACCGGAAGTTATACAAGAGCTCTAACTCCCCTTGATTGAAACTCTTTTCTATCACATAAGCATCAATAGGACAAAAGGAGTCTACAAAATTGCAGCTTTCAACATCTAATGGATATTTCATTGAGTTATAGACGTTGAAACTTACCTCCTCGTTGTGCAACCTAAGAATAATCTTACCTTCCTGGACATCTATCAAAGTCCTACCGGTTGCAAGAAATGGCCTTCCAAGCAAAAGGGGCACCGAGCTATCTTCCTCCATATCCATTACCATGAAGTCCGCAGGGAAGATAAACTTGTCCACCTTTACTAACACGTCCTCGACCACCCCCCTTGGCCTTGTGAGAGATCTATCCGCCAATTGGAGGGTCATATTGGTTGGCTTTGGGTTTCCCAGTCCGAGTCTCCTGAAAAACGACAGAGGCATCAAATTTATAGTTGCACCCAAGTCACATAGGGCATTGGCAATCTCCAAGTTTCCTATCCGGCATGGGATAGTAAAACTGCCCATATCTTTGAGTTTGGGTGGAAGTTTGTTAGTGATAATTGCCGAACATTCCTCTGTTAAAACCACCACTTCGTCCTCACCTAGCTTTCTTTTCCCTGCCAGAAGTTCTTTAAAGAATTTAGCATAAGAAGGCATCTCTTGGAGAGCCTCAATCAATGGCATATTAAATTCTAACTTCTTAAAAATTTCAAGAAATTTGGAATATTTCTGCCTCAGTTTATCTTTCTTCTCCCTTTGAGGATAAGGGAGTTTAGGCACATAGGCTCTCACTGGGTCAGGAATTTTCCCCTTTTTATTTGTGCTAGGTTCGGGTTCAGAAATTGAGTCGGGGTTGCTTACCTCACCCGGCTCTTCACTTACCTCAGTAGGTTGGGATGGAATATCAGCGTTTTGCACTCGGTCCTCCACTTGCCTACCATTTCGCAGGGTTATAGCTTGAGCTGTCTCCCGTTGATGTCCCTTAGGGTTTTGTTCAGTTTTACTTGGGAGTGCTCCTTGAGGTCTTTCCTACCATTCCCTACTCATTTGAGCCACCTGCTTGCCCAAATCCCTACAGTATGCCTCATTATCAGCAAGCCGAGACGAGATGTCTTTTAACAAAGACAAAACCATCTCATATTGCTTAGACTGTTGAGGTTGCTGCATGGATTGATCATTAGGAATAAATCGGGCCTTACCTAAGCCCTGCTCATGGTGCTCATAATCGAATCCGGAAGGAGGTCTCAACACATTTTGGTTATTACCATAAGACATGTTCGGGTGTTGATACCTTCTTTTGTAATTGTTATTATTATTGAAATTTTGTGGGTAATAGTTAGAGTTGTTGTACCTTTGGTTTCCTCCCACAAAACTTACATTCTCGGACGGTTGGGCAAATGGATCGCCCAATGCACATTCTTGACCGGGATGCTCCGCTCCACATGATATACACAACACCGGCTGATATTGTGGCCCATTTAAATTCAGGCGGGACATCAACAGGTCCAGCTTCTTGTTCACATGGTCCATGGCTGCATCTTTGCGTCCCAAATCCGCAGCCCCGAACCTCACTCCTTGTTGGCACGTCTGACTACCACAAGGTACTCTTCCTAGCCAGCTCCGCAATCAACTCCTCGGCTTACGTAGCAGTCTTCTTAAAAATGTCTCCACCTGTAGAAGAATCAATAATGGCACAGTTAGCTGGTGTCAAACCATGATAAAACGTGCTTACCTGAGTGAATCGTGGTATATCATGGTTAGGACAGTTCCACAACAACCGTTGAAACCTTTGCCACGCTTCGTTGAAAGTCTCAGTCCCAAATTGCCGGAATCCCATAATCTCGTTCCTTAACTGAACCGTCTTTGATGGTGGGAAGTAATATGCTAAGAATTGTTCTTCCAATTAATCCCATGAAGTCACTGACCCGGGTCTCAAGGACTTGTACCATTCCATTGCTCCCCCGCATAATGAGAAGGGAAACAACTTCAACCGCACAGCATCTTGGGGCACCCCACCGATTCGGACTGTATCGGCCACCATGAGAAACCGGTCTAAATGATCATTGGGGTTATCACTTATTCCGCCATTGAATAGCCCGTTCCCTTGGATCAAATTGATCATACTGGACTTCAACTCAAAGTGATTAGCAGTGATGGCTGGGAGAACCACTCCGGATCTGTTCCGGGGTTGATGTGGAGCCATTAGGTCAGTCATGACCATGTTGTCTCTCTCACCACCCCTTCTTCTATCAAACTCCTCCCGCTCTCGCCGGAGTCGCTCTTGCTCAACTCCTACCCGTAGCTGTCTCTCCTCTTCCTCCTGTTACTGATGATCCATTTGGGCAATTCGCTCTTGTTGTGCTCTATGGTTCCTGTTACAAAAATGTTCAATTTTAGGGTTATAGGGTAAAAGCTCAGGGTGCTAAGAACGAGTTCGCATAAGCTAGAAAGCACACACACACACACACACACACACACAAAAAAATAATAATAAAAAAAAATTTGCAACAAATGTCCACAGAAAAGAAAAATTATATGACTATATGCACATAAACAGTACCTAGATCAGCAAATAGACCTTTGGTTCAATGATGTAGGAAAATAAATTCTCCCCGGCAACGGCGTCAAAAACTTGGTGGATCCTAGGCGAAGTAGTGAAACTAAACCTAGAATCGCACAACTAAGGCAGTATACCTATCGTTGACAAGTAATAATTCTAGTTGGTCCAGGTATCGATCCCACAGAGAAAAATATTCTGCAAACACTAAACTACTCGGGTTCCTTGTGTGTCCTAGGCGGAACTTAATTTTGGATTGTGATTATACTAACAACTAAATTATCCTACTCCTAATTGATCTATCCCAGCTTACTTTGCACTTGAATTTGGGTTATCAATTGGCGGTTTACCGACCTATGAATACTAGTGGTGATAGCTTTATCAATTAATTACAATAGATGAATTTAACTCAACAATTAACCATTAATTATGTTTTTTCGATAATTCAACCTAGGGTGTCTAGATCTTTTAGGTCCTTAGCCGGTTTCCCTTGTTTAGAGGCGGTCTAATTCTAAAGCTCAGAAAATAGGGGCACGTAAATTCCACAGTGTCGTCAATACTAATGGTTTCCTAGGCGTCAATCTAGGTAATGCCACAAATATGAACTTAATAAATTAAGATCTTATGAGACTAGATTATCATTAAAGGAATTGCATAAAGAAGAGGTGTAAAAATTGAAATTAAATTGCAATCAATTGTATTAATCAAGAAAGATGATAAGAATTCAATGTTTACAACCAAACATAATCAACTACGGAATCAAAAACTAACTTAATCGAATTACAAAAGAGAAGAAGAAAAACTTATGCCCTTTTGGTTTGATTAACCGTATTCCGACGGTGTGAGGATGCTTGGGGTGTACCTCTATAGACGAACTCAATCCGGAACCAAGAACGTCGCAAAAAGGGAAGGTTCAATGTAAGACTTCTACCAATTGATGGTTTAAACTCAAAGAAACAAATAGTTCAAGCAAAAACCTAGCTACAAGTTTATGCTTTACACTTTAAAAGTCTGGAAAAAGATCCATAAAACTTAGAAAATAACCTATTTATATGGCTAGGTTAAAACCACGAAACAGAAAAGATGAAAGTAGGGCAACAGCAGAATTCCAGAGCTCGGCACGCCGTGCTGGTGGAGGTGGCATGCAGTGCTGTGCAGATTTGTGGGTGGCACGCCGTGCTGGTGGTGGTGGCACACCGTGCTGTGTAGCTTTGGGGTTGGCACGCCGAGCTGGTGGGGGTGGCACGATTTCGTGCTGATCCACTGGATTCCGTCCCTTGGCATACTGGAATGGCACGCCGTGCCCTCATTGCGGCACGCCATGCCACCTTACTTTTCAGCACTTCAAACTCTTCTTTGCCGCCGTCGCTCCAACTTTCGGTCTGGGTCATAATGCCTGTCCAAAACAAACATAAAGAAACATAACCGCACCAAAGCCACGGACCACGAAATTGACACATTATCCAAAATTACAAAAACACCCCTAAAAAACACGAAAAATGCTAAAAGTTATGAGAATCTAACCAAAACATAAAAATCACAAAATATGCAAAAACCAAACAAGCATTCACACAAAGGACTCTAAAATCTGCCGTTCAAACCATGAAATTGCCTAATAGACAAGGTCAGAAACTGACCTTATCAAAATTTTAGCCCCATTGCAGCCCCAAAAATAGCCACAATTTACAGCAATTAATTCTCCATTCCTTCCGCTTCTTCAGCTAGCACCGGTTCCTGCTCGATAGTTGGTCGTGCACCGGACTTTGGAGATCGTAGTTTCAAGAAACTATTCTGCAGCAGTTTCTAGAAGAGACGAATCCGGTGAGTTAATTTCTCTTGATTCAAATTGGTTTGTTATTCCAATCAATGGTAATCGGACACGATAGGTGAATTCTAGGAAAATTTTAACAGTGTAATTTCCGCTGCACCACGTTATTTTTCCGATGACGAATCCCAACAATGTTCCACTGAAACTATATGGGATATTGCAGACAAAACATGTATAATTAGCACTAATGTTGAAACTTCTCCCTTTACCTATAATGACAACATATGAAAAAAAGCTTGTAGTTCAAATAAAGAAATCAATACCAACATTAAGATAGCTTAACCTGTTCTAAAATTTACCTCCTTTGTGGCACCGTAAAAAAAATGAAAATGCAACTTGTCAAGAACTAAAAGAGAAAGAACATAAGAGTTGTAACATGGAAAGCTTATAAACAGATCATTCATCTATGTTATAGGAAGACAAATGCAGCTACGTAGGCAATTCACCCTTCTTATAGATGGAATAAATTTTAAATGCTCATACAGATTTCTAAATATTATCATCCATTATCCATCTTAAATATTTTTTCATACCAATCAAAGATGATGCGTGTCGAGAACACCAAGAATAAATACCTACTCAAACTAGAACTGATTTGTAAATAGCAGTGAGCAGGGTCAAACCCACAGAGATTGATTAGTTATTTCTTTTTAAAGTTTACAAATAAAAGTAAAAGGGGGGGGGGGGGGTTTGTAGAATGTAATTAATTGTAAAAATAACAAAAGTAATTAAATTGAGAAAAGATTATACCAGAAGACATTCTAGCTAAAGGGATGGTATGAGTTTTAAGTTGAACTGATTGATCATTGATCTTATTCTAAAGATGACATCTATAGCTATCGACGAAGTGCCAAATAACCTAGTTTCTTCTTACAAACTAGATAACTAAGAAAAGTTCATTAATTATCTCTAATTGACCAAACAGTCCTAAACAAGCTTTAAAATTTCATTCATTCATTTGCAATGCACATGAAAGAAACACTAACTTTATCCAACAATCACACAAGCTGGATTATTTAAAGCATACCAATTCAATTCACAACATGAATCAAAAACTTGTCAATAATTAATTATGCTAAGTGCTACGTATTCTAGATGAAATTAAACGATTATGTATTTAACCACCTAGATAGCAAATCGATCATAAGTAATTAATTAAATCAAGGATCTAACTAAATCATACAATATGAATAAGAATAAATTAAATTAATTATTTGAATGAAATAAATAAAGTTAAGTACAAAAAGATCTCACAACCAATTGTTTAAAACTTAAATCCCCTTAGCTAGAAGTTAGGGTTTAGTTCTTCATGGCAAGAACAAAACTAAAAAAAAAAAAATAATAAAACTAAAATATGATTGAATCAATCATCTCCTCCTATTTTCCTAGTAATGGGAAAAACAACTAAGGAAAGAGAGACCTAAAAGGAAACAACTCTAATTAGGATTTATTAGAGAAATCCTATTAGAGTTAATCTAAGAATAAAAATAAAGTTCTAACACATCCTAAATGGACTAAAAGCTGATACAAATAAAATAAAACTAATTAGGAAGTCTCCTAAAGCCATAAAACAACTTCAAATTCATAGCTCCCCTAAGCCATGCTCTTGGCTTATGTAAAAACATATTTTTAGTCAACTTTTCAGTATCAGCAGCACACCAGAAGCCGTGCTCATGGGTTATGATTTCATAGCTCCATCTTTTATGCATTTCAAGCTCCAAAATCGACATTTTAAGCTCAACTTTATCTTCAAGGCCCCTAGCACAAATAATAACACAAAGTGAAGTAAATCTGCCTAAGTTAACCAAAAATACAGTAATTAAAGCTTATAAACAAAGGCAAAATAAGCGCATTTTATGCACTTATCAAAAAGATGAAAATGAATCATCAAATTTAGATTACTCACATAATCCTTCTTGATTCCGAATCTCGGAATCTATTTTGTCCTTGGTCACCCGAAATTCCATGAGTAGCCATCCACACATCAGAAGCCTTTAGCAATTCATCTCTTTCGTCATCCATCTACAATTTTTATATTAAATGACAATCATATTATATAAATTAGCCAAAATCTCAAAAAATAAAAATGTAGTTGTCTTATGTATTTACCAATTCATACTCTACTTCAGGAAAAGGAGTAGGACCAGTTGAAGCGACACATGATTGAGATTTTAGTTTTCTGAAGTAATGGCACTCATTTCCTACATGTTAATATTGCGTTAAATAATATTCATTTCTGACACAAATAACAAATTAACATGTACATTATTAAATAAGAACCTGAAATTCCTTACTAAAAAAACACTTTTAACATGTCCTTCCAAGCTTCAACAGATAGTTCTTCAAGAACATGTTTCAGCCGGTCCTTGTAGCTAAAATGTTGGGATTCGTCACTGGAAAAATAACGTGGCGCAGCGGAAAATACACCGTTTAAAATTTCCTAGAATCCAATTATCGTGTCCAAGAATCCACTTATCGTGTCCAATTGCCATTGATTAGAATAAAACCAATTTGAATCAAAAGAGATTAACTCACCGGATTCGTCTCTTCTAGAGACTGGTGCAGAATCGTTTCTTGAAACTACGATCTCCAAAGTCCGGTGCACGACCAACTATTGAGCGGAAGCCGGTGCAAGCCGAAGACGCGAAGGAATGGAGAATTAATGCTAGGATTTTCGACTGATTTGGGGCTGCTCTTGGTAGCTGAAGTTTCCAGCAATTAATTAGGGTTAAATTAGGGTTTTATTGCTTAAGTGTGTCCTTATATAGACACCTTGGCTAATTGGGTTTTAATTAGGTTAATTAAACCCAAGCACACTAGGATTATGATTACATAAATAAACTTTATTAAAAAGTATATATTATGTAATTTAATTCCATTTGGCTAAATTTAATTACCCCTAAATAAACTTAAATCACACTTAAGTAAATACAATACATGTATTTAATTTTCCTACTTAGGAAAATTATTTAATTAATTGTTTACTTTATGTAATTCAATTAATTGATGAATTAATTAATTACATTATGTAAACTTATTAATTAAATTAAATTCAACCCAATGTTAATTAATTACCTTGACACCGAATGTCAATTAATTAATTAACTCATTCCTTCCAATGTACATTACATGTACAATTTCTATAAGTTCCGGCTCAGTTGATCTATGTGCACGATCCTATGGGTCTGTCTTTATGTTGGCAGTAGGCCCAAGGCCCACAGACTGTAAGTGGGTTCTAGCAAACCATTACAGCCCCCAATTAAGACAGAGATGTAGCAGTCTTTCGAAGACACTCACCCGGTAGGAATCTCATAGTGTCTTTTGCCTAACGATATCGATATGAATAAACAAGAGGCATGGTGTTTGTCATCCTCTTCTGTTGTTTATTATATTTCTTGATCTTGAGTTGACTGATTAATCAAATAAGCATTGACTTACTTGGGTATGGCCATACACTTATCAGTCCCACTCATCATCAATATCAACATGTTCACCGGTCTACCCAATCATACCCGTATTTAGCATCCTTTTACAGACCTGTTAGGTATATGTCAAAGTGAACCAGATTCCATATTGATATTATAATGAAATCTGGTCTGAGGACAAAAGAGACCTACGTAAGAAAGACCTATGACGCGACAACCATATGGCTTTCTTATGCGGATCGATCCAGTCCCATGTCAACGACATGTACCTATATTCATGACTGACTATACAAGTACTTTAGCTAGTTAAGAACTGCCATACAGTCATCGAATATACAAGTCTGTGGTTCTATTCGTTCCCACGATTAGAATAGACCTGGGATAGGTTTTGTGATTATCAATCAATGGATACTCTACTCATATTATAGCACAAGATATAAATGAAATAGATTAATTACCTTTATTAATGTGACACAAATAATGTATTCATACAATGAGTCTTAATGTAAATACAAAATACAAGAATCCAATGCCCTAAGAACTAGGGCACACCAACAATCTCCCACTTGCTCTAGTTCCAAGTGGGCATTGCCCTAATTCCTATAGATCTGGTATAACCGTCGTGCTGTGTCTGCAGTAGCGCTTTGGTCAATGGATCAGTGACATTATTCTTGGTGTCAACCCTCTGCAATGATATGTCACCTCTGTTCACGATCTCCCGAATGAGGTGAAACTTTATGAGCACATGTTTGGATCTCTTGTGTGACCGGGGCTCCTTAGATTGTGCGATGGCCCCGTTGTTGTCACAAAAAGCATTAACTGGGTCTAGGATAGTGGGTACTACTCCTGACTCCATTATGAATTTCTTGATCTAAACGGCTTCCTTTGCAGCTTCGTACGCAGCTATGTACTCAGCTTCTATTGTAGAGTTAGCAATAGTGGCCTGCTTTGAGGACCTCCAACTAATGGCACTACCATTCAAGAGAAAAACATAACTAGACTGTGACTGGTGCTCATCCTCATCGGTCTCAAAGCTTGCATCAGTGTAACCTAACACTACCAGCTCATCTTGACCTCCATACACTAAGAAAGCATCCTTAGTCTGATTAAGGTACTTTAGGATTGCCTTGACAGCTTTCCAATGTCCTCCCTAGGGTTCGACTAGTACCGGCTAGTCATACTTAGTGCAAACACGACATCAGACCTCGTACATAACATGGAGTACATGATAGATCCAATAGCAGATGCATAAGGGATCTTTTCTACGTTCTCCCGGTCCTTCTTTGTTTTAGGACCATCTTTCTTACTCAGCTTCAACCCATGGCGCATAGGCAAGAATCCTTTCTTTGCCTTGTCCATACTGAATCTTTTCAGAACCTTGTCTATGTACATGGCCTGACTTAGGTCTAGAAGCTGATTGGATCTATCTCTGTAGATCCTGATTCCTAAGATCGTCTCAGCTTTGCCTAAGTCCTTCATTGCAAAGCACCTACTCAACCACTGCTTAACCCCTTGTAGTGTTGGTATATCACCTCCAATGATGAGGATGTCATCAACATACAGCACTAGGAAGGTGGAAACGCTCCCACTAACCATCTTATACACACAGGGCTTATCAGAATTCTGTGTGAAGCCATATTCCATAATGGCCTCATTGAATCTCTGATTCCATGACCTCGATGCTTGCTTCAATCCATAAATGGATCTTTGAAGCTTGCATACCCAGTTTGGATACTTTGGATCGATAAAACCCTCAAGTTGTGCCATGTACACGGAAAGCGGTCTTAACATCCATCTGCCATATCTCATAATCATACCATGCAGCTATGGGTAGTAGTATCCTAATGGATTTGAGCATAGCAACTGGTGAAAATGTTTCATCATAGTCAATACCTTGAACTTGCCTGAATCCTTTTCCCACCAATCGCCCCTTAAAGGTGTTGTTAGCTTTTAACTTGAAACACCACTTGTAACCAATCACCTTAGCACCCGGAGGTGGATCCACCAAGTTCCATACTTGATTATCATGCATAGATTACATCTCAGCCTCTATGGCTTTGCGCCATTGATTTGAGTGTGGGCTTTCAATAGCCTCCTGATAGGTCTTGGGCTCCTCTTGGTCAACGACCATAAGGTCCCCATCATCAGTCACGAGAAAGCCATACCTCTCTGGCTGATGACGTGTCCTACCAGACCTTCTAAGGTCCTGTGCAACCGGTTCTGGTTCCTCAATTTCTTGAGTAGTCAGATCGGTTCCCGAAGCATCCTCAGCAGTAGCTGCAGGAGTTTATGAGTCTTGAACTTCTGAAAGTTCAACATTACTCCCACTGTCTCTCTTGGAAAGGAATTCCTTCTCCAAGAAGACTACATTTCTGGCTATGACAACTTTGTTTTCCGCGGGATCGTGAAGTAATCACCCTTAATTTCCTTAGGGTAACCCATAAACTGGCACTTGACAGATTTGGACTCAAGTTTGCCACTTGTAAATTTCTTAACAAGTACATCATAGCCCCAAATCTTCAACAAGGAAACATTGGGCTTTCGGCCCTTCGATAGTTCATATGGTGTTCCCTCAACTGCCTTGCTTGGTGTATTATTAAGAATGTAATCAGCTGTCTCTAAAGCATATCCCCAAAATTAGACCGGGAGTGTAGCATGACTCATCATCAAGCGGACCATGTCTAGCAAGGTCTTATTCCTCCTTTCTAACACTCCATTCCATTAGAGTGTACCAAGAGGAGTGAGTTGGGCTACTATCCCACACTATCTCAAAAATGAGTCAAACTCTTGGCTCAAATATTCACCCTCTTGGTCAAGTTGGTTTTCTACTTCATTCTTAAAGTCCTTGAACCTTTGGAGAGTCTCAGACTTATGCTTCATAAGATACACGTAACCGTATCTCCTGAAGTCATCCATGAAGGTGACGAAGTACAGAAAACCAAATCTAGCACTAGTGCTCATTGGGCCGCATACATCGGAATGTATTAGCTCCAATAGCTCTGAGGCACATTCAGCAGTCTTGCTAAAAGTCGCCTTTATCATCTTGCCTTTCAAATAAGATTCGCATGTGTCATAAGACTGGATATCAAATGACCCTAGCACTCCACTAGAGTGAAGCCTAGCTATGCGCTTCTCATTTATATGGCCAAGTCGACAATGCCAGCTGTAAGTAGGATTAGTTTCATTTTGTTTAATCCTTTTAGTATTTATGTTATAGATTGAACTTTCACGTTTTAGATCAAGGATATATAAGCCATTTTATAGAAATGCTGTTCCATAAATAATATTGCCACATTGTATAGAAATTCTACCATGTCCAATATTAAATACGAAACCAGAAATATCCAACAAAGAAACGGAAATAATATTCATGCGCATCGTAGGTACAAAATAACAGTTTCTTAGTTCCAAAACAAGTCCACTAGGCATCTCCAAGAAATAATCTCTGATCTCCATGGCCTGAACCCGAGCACCATTTCCGACTCGAAGATCTACTTCTCCAGACCCCAATAATCTCCTATTTCGTAGACCCAGCACATTTGAACAAATGTGAGAACCACATCCAGTGTCCAAGACCCAAGATGTAGAAATATCCAGATTAATCTCAACAACATAAATACCTGAAGCAGCAGTTTTGCCCTTCAGTTGCTCCCTTAGCTTTGGACATGAGCTCTTCCAGTGCCCCTTCTCATGACACTCATGGCAGACATCATCAGGAGAAGCAACCCTTGCTTTAGGTTGGGCCACCACATTTTTGCCCTTAGCCTTAGCCTTTTAGGCCTTAGCCTTGGCCTTAGATTTGGCCTTTCCCTTAGCAATGGATGTATAGCCCTTGTTCACCAGCAATACTTCAGGAATCTTCTTAAGAGACTGCTCAGCAAGCTTGAGCATGCCATGAATCTCAACAACCGATTTATCCAACCCTTGCATATGGTAATTCATGATAAACTGGTTGTAAGACTCAGGAAGTGACTCGAGAATAGTGTCTGCTGCTAAGTCCTGCGGAACTAGCGAGCCGAGGCGAGTGAGTGTATCAATATACCCCTTCAACTTTAGCACATGAGTGCTAACAGAAGTCCCAGCTGCCATCACAGTCATGCAAAGTGCCTTAGTTGTCAGGTAACATTCCTGACGAGCCTAATCTTGGAACATCTTTTTAAGCTGATCCATCATCTCATAAGCATGCTAATCCATGAACTGCTTCTGAAGATCAGAAGCCATGGTACCAAGCATGAGGCAAGAGACATCTTGGTCATCCCTCACGTGCCGGTCATACTGCTCCACCATCACCGTGGTGACGCCTTGACCTGCTGGAGGGCCAGCTGGTAAAGGAGCATTCAGTACATGCTCCTTAGACTCTTTTCTAAGAACTATTTGTAAGTTCCTAGCCCAGTCCAGGAAGTTAGTCCCCGAAAGCTTCTCCTTCTCTAAGAGTGACCTAAGTGAGAGTGAGTTGTTGTTTGTTGCAGCCATTTAAATTGCTTAAGTGAAATGGGATTATCTACATGGAAGAAATCATTGCTTGAGTTAGAAATAAAGGACTTGTAAGCCAATTCGAATTAATAATCCGATTTTAATTTGTTTGTTGGTGATGTTAATTGGCTGACTTGACCAAGATCCACAACTTATCAATGACTGGCCGAACTAGGGCTCGCTAACCAACCATTGATTTGTTTGATAGGACAACCTATCCAATCCTTTCATGAAGGACTCTTGGTTTGATGGGCTTATTGACACTTTACCCATCTATGCTTAGGGCCTGCTCTGAGCTAATGCTACCCATGTTGAGTCAAACCATCATTCACATATTAATCATATCAAGTATCCTAACCCTCGACGGCCCACCGAATACTACAATGTACCCAGCTAGGGCATGGCGCACATTGCAGCATCAATGGGAGGAAGAGGTGTGAGTGTGGGAAGCACTTTTAAATGACTCAATTTTTTATTTTTTGGATTATAATTAAGTGATACGGCTTAGCATGCATAAACGCGGGTAATAATTTGGTGATCCATACATCCATATTATATGACAAATGCAATAGCATACTTAATTTGAAATACATGAGATCCTATGGGCCTTTAATTACAACCTAATGAAAAACTAGATATCCTATCTAATTCTTCATGGGCCGGACTGCAATCCTTCTTGGGCTCCCACCATGGGCTTGCTCCATCGGGCCTTCCTCCATACTTGATGTAATTACAACAATTTTGTAAAATAAAATCTATTCTAAAATTACATCAAAATAAAAAAAATGGCACGCAGGCCATATTTCCTAAAATTAAATTACAACCGATAATAATTTAGGGCCCATAGAACTCAACATCACATTTCAAACAGAGTAACTGTCATGCACATACATACCAATATGATGCATGATCATGGCATTCCAAATTATAAATATAAATGTTAAGCCGAGTTACATAGGGTAAAATCACCAATTTTAACAAATGTGACTAAGGCTCATAAAGGCCCAATGGATAACATCCATAAATGCAAAATTAACAATTTTCCTCCCATTTGAATTTGGGTTGTCACAAATTTAAAATTTAGCTCTCCCAATTTTAATCGGTGTCACGGTTTATTGGGCCAATTTCACAAAGTCCATATTCAATTTAATATGCAAACAATTAAATTAAATATGCATGCCAACAAAATGAACAATTTAAATACAAATTAATTTAAAAATATTTAATTTAATTTGCATTAGGGCCCGGGATATAAAAGCGATTCCATTCCCCAAAAATAATATTTCTTTTCTTTTTTTTTTATTAAATCATAAAAAATATTTCCACAAAAAAAATATACGTAATCAATATTGAAAAACAATTTTAGATGGAAAACAATTAGAGAAAAATAATAAAAAAAACCCCAATCCAAAATTCTAGAGTTTATCAAAAACCAAAACAAATCGAATAAAAACCCCAAAATCACAAACTTGAAACCCATTCTTTCTTTAAGAACGCTTTCAAGAACCAATTCCAATCAATCTAATGGACAAAACCTAGGCTCTGATACCACTGTTGGGATTCGTCATTAGAAAAATAACATGGCAGCGAGAAATACACCGTTTAAAATTTCCTAGAATCCACCTATCGTGTCCAATTACCATTGATTAGAATAAAACCAATTTGAATCAAGAGAGATTAACTCACCGGATTCATCTTTTCTAGAGACTGCTGTAGAATCGTTTCTTGAAACTGCGATCTCCAAAGTCCGGTGTACGACCAACTATTGAGCGGGAACCGGTGCTAGCCGAAGACGCAAAGGAATGAAGGATTAATGCTAGGATTTTCGGCTGATTTGGGGCTGCTCCTGGTGGCTGAAATTTTCAGCAATTAATTAGGGTTAAATTAGGGTTTTATTGCTTAAGTGTGCCCTTATATAGATACCTTGTCTAATTGGGTTTTAATTAGGTTAATTAAACCCAAACCCACTAGGATTGTAATTACATAAATAAACTTTAATTAAAAAGTATATACGATGTAATTTAATTCCATTTGGCTAAATTTAATTACCCCTAAATAAAATTAAATCACACTTAAGTAAATACAATACATGTATTTAATTTTACTACTTAGGAAAATTATTTAATTAATTGTTTACTTTATGTAATTCAATTAATTGATAAATTAATTAATTACATTATGTAAACTTATTAATTAAGTTAAATTCAACTCAATATTAATTAGTTACCTTGACACTGAATGTCAATTAATTAATTTACTCATTCCTTCCAATGTACATTACATGTACAATTTCTATGAGTTCCAGCTCAGTTGATCTATGTGCCTGATCCTATGGGTCTGTCTTTATGTTGGCAGTGGGCCCAAGGCCCACAGACTGTAAGTGGGTTCTAGCAAACCATTACAGTCCCTAATTAAGACAGAGATGCTGCAGTTTTTCGAAGACACTCACTTGGTAGGAATCTCATAGAGTCCTTCACCTAATGATATCGATATGAATAAACAAGAGGCATGGTGTCTGTCATCCTCTTCTGTTGTTTATTATATTTCTTGATCTTGAGTTGACTGATTAATCAAATAAGCACTGACTTACTTGAGTATGGCCATACACTTATCAGTCCCACTCATCAAGTGGCCAATGATATCATCTCGTTGTTACCCGAGTGGCAATTCCATCACTTCATCATTAATATCAACATGTTCACCGGTCCACCCAATCATACCCGTATTTAGCATCCTTTTACAGACCTGTTAGGCGTATGTCAAAGTGAACTGTATTTCATATTGATATTATAATGAAATCTGGTCCGAGGCCAAAAGAGACCTACTCAAGAAAGACCTATGATGCGACAACCATGTGGCTTTCTTGTGCGGATCGATCCAGTCCCATGTCAACAACATGTACCTATATTCATGACTGACTATACAAGTACTATGGCTAGTTAAGAACTGCCATACAGTCATCGAATATACAAGTCTGTGGTTCTATTCGTTCCCACGATTAGAACAGACCTGGGATAGGTTTTATGATTATCAATCAATGGATACTCTACTCATATTATAGCACAAGATATAAATGAAATAGTTTAATTGCATTTATTAATGTGACACAAATAATGTATTCATACATTGAGTCTTAATGTATAATACAAAATACAAGAATCCAATGCCCTAAGAACTAGGGCACACCAACATAAAATACTTTTTATATTTTTAATATAACTTGCTTTTTCATTTGCGATATGAACTATGCATTTGAGAGAAATATAAATGCTCAAATTTTGCCCTTTTAATATCTGATGAATCTGACTCCTTAAGTCCTAGCTCTTCTCACTTTTTTATACTTGTCAGGACTCTTTAGGCTAACATCAAAATAGTCCTGTACATTATGCAAGTGCATTAAACATTGTGTGAAATCTAAGAAAAAGAGAATATAATTAGATCAATAGTCAATTCTCACATTATATGGTTACTTAAATAATGAAAAATACACATGCGGTTACTTAAACCGTAGTCCATAAACAAGATCTGTACTTCTCTTCCACTTTAATTCAAGGCTGCTTTGGTGGTCTAAACCTTTTAGCACAGTATCCTAACCATGAGGACAACTTGCTACGATGATCCCCAATTTGTCTAAAACTTTTTCTGGGTGGAATAAAAACAATGAGTTTATTTTTTCTTCCATTATGAGTTTATCAAGGTCTATGCCTTTGTACAGCTCCTTGCCATGTGCAAATTTTCGTAAAAAATAGGAATGCAAATGACTTAAGACAAAACAAGTTCTTCCATCTAATAAAATAACTAAATACAAAATAATACAAACCATGAAAATACCTAAGTTCCCAACACTTGTTTCAATACCTAAATCACAAGGATTACTAGATTAATCATTATCAAATTGATTAGGTGTTGGTAGTCATGAACCTTACAAGTGATGAGCACCCATGTCATCCACCAACTCATTTTTAGCAATGTTTATCAAATTTTAGCTCCTATTATCTAAGATAGGATAATAAACACGATTACTGTTTCTTAATACTTAAACTTTTTAGGGGAAAAAACTTAATAAATAATAACTATAAAAAACAAAGTTATACCAGAAATGTATAGGCTGGTCAAAGAATGCATAAAATTATGAGCAAAAGAAGTAGGCATTTGAAGGATGTTCGCTCTATTCCTTTTATTTCTTAAATCTTAATAATCAAAATAAAACCATTACTTGATACCACACATAGTCTAGTCAAACCAAATATAAGCATAGGAAATACATCAATATAAATTAGCATAATATACCAGTTGGAAAAGAACCAAAAGCTTGTCTATGCATACTTACATTTGCAATTGCATCATCAATACCACTAGTACCATGTACCATATTCGCTCGTCTTTATCTCTATCCCTTTATTAAAAAAAATTTCAATTTCGATCATACATGTTAACATGAAAATAAAAAATAAATGACTCAAACTACTAAAGTGACCTTGATGTGCAACTAAATTTGGCAAATCTTGAGTCTTTGATGAGGGGTAGTGTATTGTCATTTTCGTAATCATTAAGGAGAGCTAGGCAACTTTTGAGCATTAGATTTGTTCTCATGGTGTTTCACCTGTGCTTGTTTACACCTGCCATAATCCATCGAATAAACTTCATGGTTTATAAGTTTTTAGACTACTAAATTTGGCAAGAATGTCTCTAAAGGAAATTTTCATAATGTATATCATTTACATATGTACAATATGTGATAATGTGCAAAAAGGTTTGTTTTAGCTAAAAATATGCTAATAAAGAAATTACAACTATTCATAACAACTAGCCTTTACCAAGGAGTTGCAATGAAATTCATACACACAATTAGAAGTAGCCTGTTTAAACAATTTATGTACCCCAGGCCATGGCAAAAAATCATAATTATCTCTAGTTAATTAACCAAAATATGATTTTTAAAGGCTTCAAATTGTAGTTAATTTCATTCTCTAATCTTGTAAATATAGATTATCCCTGAATGATTATGACCCACTATAAGTGTGGGATTTTCATTTTTGGTTTTAGTGATGAATAATTTTTCCTTTTTGCTTTAATAGCTTTTTACAGCCACAAGAGTCAAAGTCAATTCAAGATCAAAGCTTCAGTCGACCGAACTTCAAGCCTTGAAACATTTCCCAGACGAAGAGGAGGTTGTCTAGGAAAAACAGTCGTACAGCTGTGAACGCCGGGTTTTCCCGACCTCGATGATGATAGAGTACTGAATGTTATATATATCCTTTTGGTTCATTTTGGAATTCGATTCGAGAAGTGAAGATTTAGATTTCATTGAACTTGAAACTTGAAACCAAGAAAATTTGAAGGATTAGGGTTAAATGAAGGCAATAACCACACGGCTATTGTGGCAACATCCATACGGTTGTTACACGACAACCGCACGGATATTGATGAATCACCAGCATTCTTGCATGAAATGAACAACTATTGAAAACGGGGCTTGACACTTGATCCTCACCTAATTTCTCCACTAACCTGCTGATTATGGGTTTGGATTGAAGAGAACAAGAACAACAACAAAAGGAACAAGAATAAGAAGAAAAATGGGAGAAAACAAAAAGCTTAACAAACCAAATTCTCAAGAATTTCGAAACTTAAAAATCAATCCATAATTCATCAATTATATCACCAAAATCATCATTTAAACCAATCCCAAGCCATCATAGATACCTTTGGGTTGCTGAATTGGGGAATTGGAGTTCAATTTCTTGGGATTTCAAGCTAGGTTTTAAAGTTCAAGTTTAATCTGAAATTCAGATTAAAGCTTCAAGAATTGGATTTTCTTCAAATTGAACACTGAAGAGACATCTTAAAGGTAATTTTGAGAGGTATTAAACCTTTTTACAGTTTTCTAGGTTGAATTTTGGGGCATTTCATCATTTTGAAATTATGCTCTTTTTTGTGTTTTTTGGCGAACCAGAGCCGTACGACTTTTGTGACAATCGCATGATTATTGCATGAATAGCCACATGGTTGTAGTTCGTTTCAGATTTAGGGATTTTTTAGATTTTAGTGATTTCTCTTATTATCTTAAAACTAGAGCCGTAGGGATATTTTTACAGCCGCACGGTTATAGTTTTATTACCAGAATTTATTTTTGTGATTTTTTAATTATTTTTGCATATCATTTAAACCTAGATTTACGTTTTGTATTTATTTAATTTCAGTATTAAATTTCTGAATTAATTTTCTGTAAACCAGTGCAACGATAGAAACAAAATTTTCTTGAAAACTACCCCATTTTTGCATTCGGAAATAATTAATCGGACAAATTGATTTTCAAATGAATTTCCAGTCCCATCAAAATGGGGTTTTAAAATGTTTTCGAGGTCAAATCGGGTAATTTATCAATTTTCCCGATTTTCCCTGTTTCACTCCCCGAGCCATCTGGAATTCTCCATTCTGAGTCTGTGTGAGTCCTACGTGTTTATATATTTATCTGTATTAACATTGTTTTGCAAGTAGATGTATATTTAGCTTTCTATTTTTAGGAATTTTGTATATAGATAAAATTGTACCCCGAATCCCTTTTGACACAATTGTATCCCTTAGGATAGTCATTTGATCAGTCTGTATATTTTAAATTCTCTGAATTTATTTACTGCATTTTGAATTTATTTATCGCTTTCAGTGTTGCATCTCATGTGTGAGCATTAACACAATAAAGTAAAGATAAAATCAACCATAGAAATATAAAAGGCATTGATACAAATTGTCAAATATATTTTGAATCGAGAAGAAATAGGTGAGTTGTCTGGACCTGAATCTCTCATTAAAAGGTACAGTGAGGTGTAGCTTGTTTTGGCTGTACCGCAATTTCCCGATTAAGTTGAACCGAGTGGCGACTCCTGTCACTTTTTAGTAAGAGGATTATAGTTTGTTTGTTTTCATTATAAAACTTGTTTTCAAACTTATAAGGGTTTTATTTCTAAATTAAGGGTTGGCATTTTCATTTAGAGAGAAAGGAGAAGAAAAAGGAAGAAGAGGAAGAGAAAAATCAAGCTTTTTCTTCAATTTTCATCTTCAATCTCTGTTCTCAGGCTTAAAATTGGTTAAGAATCTTAGGAAAACACATCACTAAGACTTCTAATAGGTTTAGAGACTAATCTGAACATTAAAACCTTGACTTTTGGAGCTTGAGACCGTTTTCGAAGCTTAAGTTCGTGGTCAAAATCAAAGCTTTTCTTAAAGGATTTTCATCTCCTGAAGCTGTGGATTCACGCTACAAGGGTAAATATCTGAGAAACCAAAATATTTGACTTGTTTTTGCTGTATTTAGTCATCAATTGCATCATTTTTAAAAATACTCTGTTTTTTTAGTTCTGGACTGAGAACCAGAGCTGTGCAGCCATCGCAACAGCCACACGGCTGTGGTTCCCAGGACATGAACCGTGAAACTCTGGATTTTGAAATCCTTCACCAATCTTGAAGTGGCATCTGTACGGGTGTAAACATACAGTCACACTGCTATTGACTCAACACCCGCGTGGGTATCAGCTAGGGATAGAATCATCAAAAAATCGATTTTTGTACATTTCATAACATTTGGACCTTATATTTATATTCTAGGAGCATGTTGTAGAACAGAACAATGACAAAAACTTAGTTTCTTGAAATCCGACCCACTTGCCATGTTAAATAATTAACCAGAAAAACAGTTTTAAAAACCATTTCCTCAAAAATCAACACAGTGACATTTGAAACGTTTTTCAGGTCTAGTCGATGAGATTTGCCGAATCTCTACGGCTATCCCCCTTAAATGCATGATACCGAATCATTTGTTAACCCATTCTGTCTTGATTGAGTCCTACATGTGATTATTGGTATACTAATGTCTCTTTTGCAGGATTAGATGTATGTTTAGGTTTTGTTATTGTATAGATAAATTAGTGTATTTTAGGCGATTGTACCCTGATTCCTTATTTGATTCCTATGTATCCCTTAGGGTAGCTTATGTGATTTGGTCTGGATAATTAATTAATTTATTACTTTCAGTACCTTGTATGAATGCCGTATGCTCTAAATAAAATCAATTTAGTTTCTTAAAATGCTAAAATTTTGTTATTGAAGCATGTATTTTAATTCAATAACAAGTAACTGACTCATCCGGACCTAGATCTCTAAAAGGTATAGTGGCCTCACTTGGTTTCGACTATACCTATATTTCACGGATGAGATAAGCTGGGTGGCGACTCCTATATTTTCTTTGGGATTTCAATCTCAAATCTTTTATGGAAATCGTTTTCAAAAAAGGAATTTCATAACCATAATTATTATGTAAAGCATAAAATAATAAAGAACCCCTCGGTTTGCTTCACCGCATCTTGAGTATCTCAAAAACATCGTCCGTTCACACCCACTTCATTAACTGTCCAAGTCTTTTACAGTTTGTGTAAAGTTGGCTGTGAAAGGAAGTTTAATCCCCTATGAACAACCATTTAACATCAAGTTGAAAGTCTAATATCTACCGATTCACTTATCTATGACTAGACATCATGAACTCTTAGCAATTAATCTTCAAAAACTAAATATTTACCACCACAAATTTGATTTTCCGGATACTTTCAAACATTCATCTGCAAACCTACTTGCACGAACACCTAATAATTTAAGATTCATCGTTACACATGAGATGAGACTAGAGTAAATAATGCAATTGATTTCATGATCTGTTGACAAAATTATCACATCAATAATGACTCAATCCTTTATATCAAGTTACACAGTAACTTCGTGAAGCCTTATAGTCTTCTCAGCAAACCCGAGCAATAAGTTTTCTTTTATCCTCAAAGAACAAACTCAGTAATCAATAATTTAAAAGACATTAAAAAACAAATATGTGATGTTATCTTTAGTGGTCTAGCACTGTCATGTCCTAGTTGTAATGGCATAAAGAGGGATAGGATGAAGACTTTAGCTGTACTACTATTGACCAAGTGGAATTTTTGAAATCATGCAATAAGCTTAGGTTCAACTTGTATGGAAACAAGCAATAAGTAAGTGAGAACTTAACTTACATCAACGCAAAAAGGAAAGAGTACACAAGATCAATCAAATAGCAATTTCAAAATTATTGAAAAGAAGTAAAGGCATCCTTTAGTTTTCTCCTTATTTATATTTAAAAAGGTATAAATGAGTTGTATCCAATTTGGCATACCAAACACATGATAATTAATTACAATACCAAATGGCTATATTAGAATACTTATCACTAGAATGATGCACATAAAGAGTCGAAATAGAACAATAATAAAAGCCATAAGGAATTGTCTAGTTTGTTGCATTATGAATAATTACAATAGCTATACTTATATCAAGACTAGGTTTATATAACGTAATACTTTACATCAACCCTTCAACTAGCTCTATGTTAAGTATGTATACTTTATCTCTTTTTCTTTCTAATTTCTTTCAATATTTTTTTTCCTCTTTAATGTTCAACAGGTGGTGGACATCATGACATAAGAATTCCATTATATTGTGACACTAAAATGGATCAATTCGCTTAATTTGACCTTAAAAGAAGCTTTGACACCATGGAATTTTAGAGATGAAGTTGCAGGTCAGACTAAAAAACATCCTAATTGAGTTTGTTTTTTCTTTAATCATTTCTATTTTATTAACATTATGCCTCTCTCTTTTCAATTTGATATGTATGTATGTATGTATATATATATATATATATATATATATATATATATATATATATATATATAAGTACTACATACAATGAGTCTTGGGTTAATGAGACAGCTAGTTGTGAATATCAAACTCGAACTATAAAATCTTGACTCTTTTTCTATAGCAACAATAAACTGACCTTGATTAACTAGTTTATTCCTTTCCAAGTGAAGAATTTAGTAGCAACGAGCCCCTATACACACCTATAGTACACATAAGAAGAATCAAATATCAAACTCGACATAGTTACTTTAGAAGTTTTTTTTTACTCTAAGACATTAATAAGAAAAAGATAAGGACATATGTGAGCGGACGATTCTAAAAGCACAGGCCTAGCAACCAGGCCGGGAAAATTTTAATAGCTTTTATATGAAAATGAGTTTTATAGCAAGAAAACAAATAAAATCAAACGCTCTCACTAAAAGTGATAGGAGTCGCCACCTGGCTCAACTCAACCGGGAAATTGTAGCATGGCCGAGACTAGTTATGAATCATTATACCTTTTAATCAGAGATCAGATTCAAAGAACTCATCTATTTTTTCTCGATTCAAAATATATTTAACAATTTATATCAATGCCTTTTATATTTCTACAATTGATTTATCTTGGTTTATTATTCAATGCTCACACACGAGATACAAATGCTAAAAGTGATAAATAAATTCAGAAAGCAGTAAATAAATTCAGGAAATCTAAAATATATACAAACCGATCAAATGACTAACCTAGGGGATAAATTTAATGAAACGGGATTAGGGAATACAATCGCCTATGTACACGAAACATATAAAAATGAAAAGCTATGCATACATCTAACCTAACATCTACCTGCAAAACAAAGTTAGCATAACAAATATATTGACAAATAGGACTCAAACAGACAGCACGGGGATTCAAGATAGCTCAGGATGTGAATGGGGAAAACCAAAAGAATTCAACAAATTAACTTGGTTTGACCTAGAAAATGTTTTAAAATGCCATTTGATGGGACTGAAAATTCGTTTTGGAAATCATTTTCTCCAATTTATTATTTTCATATACAAAATGTCGGTCTGCAGTCAAGAAACTGGTGTTTCTATCATAGAACTGATCTACGAAAATAAATACATAAATTGAATCCGAGTCAAAATGATGTGCAAATGTATGAAAAATACACAAAAATACAATTCTGGAACTAAAGCCATAGTTGTTCTGATATCAAGGTAAGAGCCGTGTGGCTCTAACATCAATCGTTCGACTCTGGTTTTGAACAAACCAGAGAAATTGCTAAAATTTCAAATTACTAAATTCTGAAAACAAACTACAGCCCTATGGCTCTTCAACAATAGTCGTGCAGCTCTTGTATGAGTCGTACGACTCTAGTTTACTAGAAACCCAAAAAACAGAGTAAAATGGAAATGAATGAAATGACATGCCAAATCAATCCAGAAAGCGATAAATGGGTTTAAGGCCTTTTAGAAACTTTACCTTTGATGTCTTTCTCCAGCTTTAGCCCTTAGAAATCCAGTTTTGAAGTGAGAATTTGAGTTTCCTAAGTTTTGCTTGTTGGGATTTTTCACTGGAAATCACCCGATAAAAGCGGAAGAACGCGGTGATTTCCTCAAATCCAGTCCCAGGAGCAATTGAGATGGAAATTGAAAAACTTAAAATTAAATAGAAAGGGATTAAATTTCTTACCAGAAATATCTCTTTCTAGAGATGGATGATGACTGCAGAATTCAAAATAGAATTCCTCCTCGTTCCCGTACATGAGCGCCTAACGAACACCGCACGTGCTAGCGTCAAAAATCACGAAGATTAGAGAGTGAGAGAGGGAAGGAGAATTCGGCCAAAGGGGGGCTAGATGCTCATATCTCTTGGCCGAATTCCCCTTAGGGTTTTTAACCCTAGGGCTTCCAAATTCCCTTGCTGGAATTTGGCCCAGTCTAGCTTCTGTGTCTGTGTGGGCTTCCTCCTTTTAATTCAGGCCCAAACTTATTTTAATTAGTCTGGTCTAAATCAATATCATGCTCAATTTTAATTAACCCATGTATTTAATATATTACTCCAAGTAATATATTATTTACATTTAAATTAAAATTAGTTTGACTAATTAATTTAATCCATCAAATTAAAATTAAGTCTTCACAAAACAGATTCATATGTAAACCTATACATATAAATATTTCCACCTAGGAAACAATCTCATAATTAATCCAATTAATTATGTGAAGCCAAATATTAATTTTATTATAATGATCAATCCAATTGATCCTTATAATATAATTAATATATATAGTTCTCTCTCTCTAGAGTGTACACTCCAAGTGTACTTGTGATTCCTTAAATCGGTGTCCAGTCGCTCAATGTGTATGATCCCGTGGGCCCATCTTTATGTTGGCAGCGGGCCTTTGGCCCGCAGACTGCAGTTGGGCTCTAGCAAGCCACTGCAGCCCCCAATTAAGATGGAGATGGCAGTCTAACTGATATCATAACCCTGTAGTTTAAACTTATACATCCCATGTCATTGATATCGGTGTCCAACACAGAGGCATGGATTGATCACCCTCTTTTGTGTCCGGACATTAACTTGATCCCGAATGCACTGAACCTCACAAACAAGTTCCAACTTGTTTGGGTGTGGCCACACTCTTATCAGTCACATTCATCAAGTGGCCGGTGATATCTTCTCAGTGGGTTACTGAGTGACAATTCCCTTCTGCATATCCATAGCATTACCATGTTCAGTGACATACCCGAAAGCACCCATACTTGGCACCCTATTACAGGCCCTTTAGGCGTACCCCTAAGTATGCGACATCACATGTAACACCATCATATGGTCAGGTCAAAGGATCCATACAAGTACTACACGAGAATCCATTGTGATACCATACCATGTGGATTACTCGTTTAGTGGATCTATCCAGTACCATGCTTCCAGGCATGTACCCATTAACTTAGTTGACATTCCATGTCCAATGACCGGTAAGACACCGCCATACAACCAGGTTAATGATAGTCTGTTGTTCCATTCATTCCCATGACTGGAACAGACTACGGATCTATTTATGGTCATATCATTTACCCTATCCATGGTCTTACTGCTAAGTGCATAACACTTGTCGTCATGGATATAGATATGTCCATTGGATACTTCATTTAATATATTGCACAAGATAGATATAATAAATGAATTGATGCCTTTATTAATAACACAAATGAGTACAATACATAAATCCAATAAATGTATAGTACAAATACAAGGACCAATGCCTCGGGACTAGGGCATTTCCAACATTACTTCCTTTTGTTCCAAATCTAAAATTAAGTCCAATTGCCCAGCTTCTTGCTCCAATTCAGCTTGAATTTAGGTTAAGGATGACCTCTATATTGATATTGAAGGTTCTTGATCAAAGATTAAGTTTGAATTTAAGTTTTTGGATTTTCTTTCAAAAATTTTTTTCTAACTTTCTATTTCTCCCTCTTTCTAACCTTAAGAATCTCTCCTCCTTTCTTAATTCTTTCCTAATCCTCTTGTTATCGATCTCCCTTCAATCCAAAACCTATAGTCCTTTTACTTAGTGGGAAATTTTTTGTCTCCCTAAAATCCAAGCCGCTGTCCATTTCATGCATATTCCGGTGACACATCGACAACCGTGTAGCTGTATATCAAAATCCGTGTAGCTTTTGCCATTACCATACGACTATCATCTCATTTGCAGGCCTGATTCTTCAAATTCTTCTCATTTTCTGCTTCCAAGCTCCGTATAAACTTGAATTCTTACTTCTTGAACCAGTTTTCGAGTAACTCTTAAAGCAGATTAAATTTTGGCATTTTCTCATCATTAATGTCAGGAAAACCCGACACTCACATCATGAAAACTGTAAATGCCCAGGAATTAAAAATACATAATTGATAAACAATGAAGATTAAAGCTATTGTTTTGATTGTAAAAAGAAGAAGAATATGCATATAAAACATAACAATTACACTTTTGTTGCACAAAAATGGGGGAAGCTTTTAGAAAACCTTAAATATATGTGTTTATCATTTCATTTTTCATAGAAGAAGGTGCCTAAATTTACCTCCATTTTTTTATGCCACCAACCATTTTAATTGGACACGTTCAATCGATTGTAGTTGTTGTGCTAGACTCTATCACTTGATTTTTTATATATTTATCCTTTTAATTAACACATATATATTACTAATGAAGAAAATGAAAGGATATCCCACTATTATAAGAAAACTACAAAAATGAAAACATAAATGAAAGAGAACTAGAGAAGATCATGAAGTTTCATTTTACCTAAAAGCTAAAGCTTGATCGCTCAAAGTTTCAATTAAGACACTTTGATCCCTAAAATTATGATCATTAGCAAATTGAGGAATTCTCACTGATTTATCATGATTTTTCCTCAAATCATATGGAATATGGCCAAAATTAAGATTCAAAGTAGGAGTATGATGTATTTAATGATCTTCAACACTCGGCAAAACAAAACCAGATATAGGATGCAATGAAGGAGAATCAGAAGAAACTTCAGTATCATTTAAGGGAGGTTGATAACCATATTATGCAACACATAAATAGCTAGACCTAGCCATGAATTACAGATGGAATTGCATTAATCGTTGTCAAGATGCTTTGATACCATGATAACCATAAGGTATAAGAAAGATAGTAAAGAAAGAACGAGAAAGTTGTGATGGTGGAGAGTTGAGCTGAGCTATACTGGTCCTAGAGGCTGAATACCCAAAAAGGGGGGATGAATTGGGTTTCTAAAAATTTATTGATAAAAAGGTATTTTTCAACTTCAACAGATAAATCAACAATAACAATTATGATCAACACTTTAATGTTCAATAGAGCAGATCAACGCGTAATGATCAACAAATCAAAATCTCAATACTAAGATCAACAAATGACAAAGAGTGATTCTTTCACAAGATATTTAATAATTAAGTCTCAACAGCAATGAATAACACAGATAAGCAGTGTTGAATATCTGACGAAACGTATTTACTCAATACTTATGCTAGTCAACTAATCAACACTAATATCGCAAGCACAATCAATATCAGTTTCAATAGACGAAAACAATCGTATTGAGTGGTAGTAAAGTAAAGAGTATAAGGTAGAGAAATAAAAAAAACAGTAGATTTTATAGAGGTTTGGCCTTCCATGCCTACTCCTTTCCCCAAGGTACCTTCCTTTAAGAGTTGTCCAATCCATTAAGAATTCTTTCATCAAGGTAGAATTGAAAACCTTCTTTACACCTTAATGCTATCTCACTCTAGTAAGTTCCTCCCTTACAAGATTCGATACATTAAGACACTACTTCTCACAATTAGAAAACTGACAACACTATATGATTAGAGACGTTTTACAATAGTGAAGAAAGATTATACAATTCTAAGCTCTCTAATTCTCTTCTCAAATTTTTTTTTCTGTCTTCTTGATAGCTTCATGTGTTTTTTAATGAAGCTTCAAGCTTTATTTTATAGGCTTTTTGAAGATATTACCGTTGTAGAGCCGTTAGATAGTCTTTCCAATTGTTTAGAGAGAAGTTCTGAAATTGCCGGAAGAGGTAATAGCTGTTTAAGCAAAAATGGCAACGATTTGAATAATCTGGGTTTTCTCAACACTGATATGGTCTTCAATAGCATAGGTTGTGTTGACTGGTTTTCAAAAATAGTAAATGACAGTGTTCCTTTTGTTGAAGTCAAATTTCCATTTTCACTAAAGAGGAAATTGATGTCTTTAACGTAAGGCATATTAGCGATCATCAGAAGGTTGGTAAGAGGCTTTTTTTGGACTCCACAAGCTTTACCAACTTTTTGTGTTTCTAAAGCCTTACACCTTTTGTCTTGGAATAGTTTTCTTTCTAAAGTGGGAAATCTCCTTTTTGTTTTTCTTTCTAACAAGTACCAATTTTAGCTCAAGGTCTTAATCAAACATATTTTAATTTTTAATTAGAAACTATTTAAAACACTTTTTCTTTAATTTAGTTTTATGATATTTTGTCATTTTCAAAACTTAAATATATTCATCTTCTTCCTTCAATAATCTCTCCTATTTTGATGATGAAAAAATATATCAACAGAAAACTAACATACTGCCCTATAACATGTGCATCAGTTTAAAAATAAGCTTCCCCATACTTAATCATATCATGCAAAAGATCAACATAAGATTCAATACCAACATGGATTTCAACGGACGTTTTCAATATGCATTTCCACATATCTGAGGTTCAGAAATAACGTTAACTATTACATCTACCTTCCCTAGCATGCATCTTAACTAATTAATACTTGTTCATAAAAGAAATTAAAAAAAATTAAGTATTAAGAATAGAACATTAACCAAGTGCAAAACAAGTTAAAAAACAATATCAAGCAGTCATATCAGTAGCAGGGTCATCAATAATTCTGTCCTTAGCTGTATCTTGATTTCCCTCAAAAGAAGTGCCCTCGGATGCAGATTTTTTATCAAGAGCAGGGTTTGTTGATTTCTCCCCCTTTTGGCATCCATTAACATGGATAGGGATTGCCAGAGTCGGAGGGCAAACATATAGTGATCGGAACAGCAGGAGTGTGAATAGAAGGATTCATGCGAGTGATACGAGGTGGAATTTCTCGCCTATTGATAGTCCTATTGATAGACTCAAAATCAGCAACATTACACGGAATCTCTCTATCAAGGGTCTGAAGAAGAGTAACCCCTTTAGGAGAGAAAGATCCCATAATGCTAAGTTCAGAAATAAGCAGGAAAAGTGCTTTTGAAATCCACATGATACTTCCACACATCATATTGGATGGATTATAAAGCATTGAGACTTGAGTTACGGTGAGAGCCTTGTGTTGTTGATCAATGCAAGAAACCTAAGTGTTAACCTCACCCATAATCTTCTTGAAATCATCCAAAGTTGTAGGATTGAAGTTGGAGTTGAGAGAACGAATGACATCAGATCGTGCATCAGTATGAGCGATCAATTTTTCTTATTAAGTATTGACTTTGTCTGTGGTCTATTCAAGAGTAGTAAAGTAGTGTAGGAGATCAAGCTTCAGAGATTGGCGAACTAAGTGAGTGAGGGTTTGAGCATTTGGTATGGTTTTGATGGCAGCTTCAAGTTCAACAAGCTAAGTGGCAATAGTAAGTTGTACTGTGGCAATATGATCAGTGTATGTGAAAACATTACTATGAGCACCACCAATAGCTGATTCATGAAGCATGGCTTTGATGCTAACCATCTCAGTTAGCAAAACTTGGTCAATGGGGTGAACATTACTATCTAAAGGATTGACTGGAACTTGAATAGGAGGATCAACACTACACGAGGTTTCTCAGCAGTTTTCTCTTTAACATGCTTAGCTAGAGGGGTTAGTGACTCTATTTGTTGACCAATGAAATTCAAGAATTATTGAGTTCCCAGAAAGGAGAAGTTTGAGTTCGTAAGGAGAAGTGTTGACGGTTAGGTTGGAAGATGGGGAATCAGCAGTAGCATCATTGTTGGCATGGTTAAAGTCAGAGGATGAGCTCGAGTCTGCTGAACTGATTTCGACAGCTTTTCCCAAATGGGTCAACAAGTCTTTGGTCTTTTTAGAGTAGATAGGGGGAAATCCAATTTTAATTCCACCAGTAGATAAGCGAGATGTATTCATACGAGGAGGAACAATTGGTTTGACAGGAGTGGTATGATCACTAGCTTTGGTACTAGGAGGCTCATCAATAGTAGGTATTTCTTCAACGGGATCAACAACAGTTTGTTCAGTGGGCTCAATCGGAGTTTGTTCGATGGGGTTTGGATCAGATGCAGTCTCAGCAGTGGTAGAGGAAATGGTGGAAAATTTTAGTTTGGACAGGCTTAGTTCATCAATAATGATACCACAAATTACTTTCAATCTAGGAGATGGATAAATCTGGTGATTATCAAGAATGGCTGTAATTAAGGGTCCATACATGAGGCCATGTTGAGGTTTCCTAATATGATGGAGAATAAGAATGGGCAGATTCAAGGGTTTGGAATTCAGGATTGCCACATAACACAAAGTTCTATTCTACTGATGGAGTTCACATTATTTTCTTTAGGAATGACATACGTAACTAACAAATTATGCAATATGTGAGGAAACTTACCTACAAGTGTTATGGCATAGAGTACCCCAGTAACTCCAAGAGGGTATAGGTATTTGGGTGGAAATTCTGCGACAGCGGATGTTTTCAACTCAGTACCTTCAAGTTCAACATCCAAAAGCTTTGGTAGTGAGTCAGGACTAATCGTGAGGCTTCGATCAAAAATTTTGGTAACTAGAACATCTTCATTGTTTGGAGTCACTTTGAGATTGGCAAAGAACTCTTAAACAAGATTTGGGTGTATTGGTGACCGAATGTTCATGAACTTCTCCCAACCTTAATTCTCAATCTAGGCTGCATATGATTCGTTTTTGGTAATGTATGCCCAATTGTGAGCGGATGACCTTTAAAAGAGGCGGCACGCGGCAAAACGAACCGGGGAAAAAGAAGGAAAGAAATTGTTTAAGTGAGGTTTTGGAAAAGCGGGTTTAGTTTATCTTGTTTTAGGGAAAATCATTCGTTCGTTTTGAAATTCCTTTCGTAAAAAAGTTTTCCCGTTTTATTACTTAAGGACCTCGAAACCTAAATTTCGAGATCAGTTACAGAGTCGCCACCCGGATCAGCTGATCCGGGAAATTCCGGTACAGCTCCCTACCGAGCGCAGACTACTATACCTAATCCAGAGATTCAGGGTTGGGGCAACTTACCTACTTAACCTCAAGCTTGTATTCGTTTATTATTTATAAAGCCATATTTATTCAATTTATTATCTTTCTCTAACCCAATTTGTTTACTTTATTAACCCAATGCTAAGGCAAAAATGCATAAAATAAATTGCAGGAAATTAAACCATTCACACAAATATACAAAAGAATAATAGAGGCCGATTATACAACCAAATTGAATAAAATATAAAAACTCTCATCCTCACTTTTACAAATGCCTAGGTACACGAGGATCTAAAAATAACACAACCGCCTAATTACACCAATTAATCTATTAAATACAGTAAAAATAAAAATAAATGCTGCAAAACAGATTTTTTTTTTGAATGAGCTGCAAAACAGATTAGTTAGCACAGTTTAAATCATAAACACAAGTAGGACTCAAATCAGGACAAAATTGGGATTTTAGGATTGGGAGCATGCATTTAGGGGGTAACCGGGTCGACCCGACCGGTTGGACCTGTTAGACCTGGAAAACGGTTTTGAAATGCCCTGTGGATTTTTGTGCTGGAAAATCAATTTTGGAAAACCATTTGGCTTGGTTTCATGCAAATTTCCATTTTTGTGGGTCGGTTATCCCGGAACTCGGGGTTCCGTGTGGGTTCCTAAATGCACAAACCATCTAGGGTTCAAAATGCAATAAATACACCAAAAAAATTTGTGAAAATATTATTTTACTTGTTTTCAATATTTTTCGGGGATTTTATAGAGTTCGGGGGTCCGCTAAGGCCGGACTATGGATCCAATTCGGATAAAACTACCCCGAAACTCGGAGAATAAAACCCCGGGAAATACGGAAATACTAATATTCGTACGTACAGCAGCCAGAAAATCAAAATACAAATACATACGGATGATTCCAGGCCGAAAATAGTCACAGCAGAAAAAAATCAAAATGGAAAACGGGCTATTTCGGCCGATTGGGACAGATCGGGGATCTGTCCCTGAGGAACAGAGTCGGCCGACTCTGGGTCAGAGCCAGCCGGCTCTGTTCTTCAAAAATACAGGCGGCCGGCTGTGTTCATGAGGAACACAGCCGTACGGCTATGATGGGCAGCACCAGTTCCGAATTTTGTTAAAAATAACAGAAAGACACAGAAAATCAATACAGATAAGTTTTAAGGCCTCTCAGAGTTTACCTGGATTGTTGCTTAGATGCCTGGAGCGTCAAGAAACGGATTGAAAGCTTAGAAATGTGCACTGGAGCTCAACCAGCCGAATCCTTTGAAGACCCAGTACGATCCGAAACCAAGCCGAAGTGATCCCGAATCAATGAGTAAAGGTTGTTGGTTGTGTTGTTATTGCTTGGAGATTAGCTTAGGGTTTTAAAGAGAGTCTTTGAGGGCTCTCTTTCTCGGTTTCTTTCTCTCCCTTTCTCTTTGTGTTTTTCTTTCTTTTCTTCTCCTGAGAACCAAAAGCCTCCTCCTTTGCCCAAGAAGTCCCCCCTCTCTCTCATTTTCTCTCTTTTTATCTGTTTCCCACTCTCTCCCTTCCTTCCATCAATCAGCCATCTGCTTTTTTTGAAAAATCTACCCCAAAATTTCTTCTGCCAAGACAAGTTGTTCTGCTTTGCAGAGCAACTATTCTTGACCACTAGAGCCAGCTGACTCTAGTTTGTACTAGAGCCGTACAACTCTAGTTAGAGCCGGTCGGCCCTGGTTCAAAAACCAGAGCTGCCCGATTCTACAGAGAATTAGGGCAGAATTTCAGAAAGTCAGACGTGCAGACCAAACCCTAGAAATGATTCGAGAGACCTTTTTGGGGGTCCAGATCGTGGATAGCATGGTTTTCAGGTCGTTTGAGATTCCCCAGGCAGCATTCCGATCGTTTTCAAGTCCCATTCGAGCCCGTCCGATCCACAGGCAATTAAGGAATTCTCATCATCGAGACCGGAAAAAACCCGTGCTCAGACCAATCAAGAAATCTTGGCTTATGAACATGGGTGGTTCTAGCATATGGAAACAACATGTTAGTTTTGGGTTTGGAAAAAGGTGGTGCGTTATTGATATCTTTAAAGAGTTTTCATTGGTGGCTTAGAATGATGTGCATACAGAAGGAAAAACTTTCATGAGAGGGATGGATGAATAGTAAGAAGAGGACTTCAAACTTATCACAAAAATTTAATTGGTCACATGATGAGAGAGAATTAGCGAGAAAAGTGGAGAGACATACATCAGTAATTGATGTGATAGGTGACATGGGTGGCACAATAAGTTATTAACGGATTGGACGATTGATATTCTAGGTTAAGTTGACCTACATAGACATAATTACCCTCTTAATCTAATAACTACTGGTCATTTACTTTAGTCTAATCCCTAAAAACTCACAATAAATTTACAATTCAAATAAAGCATGAAAAGTACGAGAAAATAAATTTAGATTGATTTAGACGTATCAATGGCTTTTCTGATTCTTTGAAATTTTTCTTTTGGAAGAGCCTTTGTAAATATGTCAACAAGTTGTTAGTCAATTGGCATAAAATCCAATTTAATATCTCCTTTCTGAACATGATCACGAATAAAGTGATGCTGGTGTTGACATGCTTCATTCGATTGTATTGAATAGGATTCCTTGATAAGTCAATAGCACTTGTGCAGTCACATTTAATAATTAGGCCTTTTGACTTGGTACCAAAATCTTCCAACTGTTTCTTAATCCACAATAGTTATGCCATATAACTTCCAGCAACGATATATTCCTCTTTTGTTGTTGATAGGGCTAATGAAGCTTGTTTCTTATTGAACCATGAAACAAAGCAGTTGCCAAGGAATTGACAACTCCCATAAGTGCTTTTCTTGTGTAATCTATCACTTGCATAAACAGCATCAGTATATCCCAATAGCTCAAAATTGCTATTGTCGGGATACCATAGTCCAACATCTATTGTTCCATTTAAATATCTAAAGATTCATTTAATAGCAGATAGATGAGATTCTCTAGGGTTAGATTGAAACCAAGCACATAGACATACAAAGAGGTGAATATCAGGCTTACTGGCCGTCAAATATAATAAAGATCTGATCATACCTCTATACATCTTAATATCAATAGAGTTACCTGTAGAGTCTTATGTTAATGATGTTGATGTGCTCATTGGGGTGTTGATATGCTTACAGTGTTGAAGATCATCTTTTTTTTAACAATTCCTTCATGTATTTGGTTTGACTGATAAAAATTCCATTCTCTCCTTGCTTGATTTGTAACCCAAGGAAGAAATTTAATTCTCTCATCATTGACATCTCAAATTCACTTTTCATTTGAGTACCAAATTCTCTGCATAAAATTTCATTAGTGGCACCAAAAGTAATATCATCAATATAAATTTGTACCAATAGGATATGATGATTTCTTCTTTTTATAAACAAGGTGGTGCTAGCTTTTCCTCCTTGAAAATGTTTGGTTTTAAGAAATTAGTCAATCTTTCATACCAAGCCCTAGGGGCTTGCTTTAAACCATAAAGTGCTGCACTTTTATCATTCATCTAGAACAGTTTAAAGTTCATAAAACTTGTAAAAGCACACAAGATCCTAATAGCTTATTGTCTAGCAACAGGAGCAAAGGTTTCATCATAATCAATACCTTCTTGTTGATTGTACCTTTGAGCCACAAGTTGTACTTTGTTCCTTACCACGTTTCCAGCTTCATCCAATTTGTTTTTGAAAACCCATTTTGTTCTAATGATAGATTTTTCTTTTGGCCTTGGAACCAATTCCCAAACTTCATTTCTTTTAAATTGTTCAAGCTCTTCTTACATGGCCATTAACCAATACTCATCAATTTCAGCATCTTGAAAGGTCTTAGGTTCCAATAGTGATACAAATGCAACATTGCCAAAGAACCTTCTGAGTTGAGCTCTTGTCATCATTTGATTTTTAGCACTATCAATGATATCTTCTTGAGGATGATTCCTGTGATATCTGAAATCTCTAGGAAATCCATGATTGTCATCCTTTTCTTGTCTTTCAGTATTAATGTCTTGTTGTTGAGTTTCATCAGTAGGGATTGCATCTTCTATTTCAAAAATGTTCTGCTCAATAGGCTTCGGTTGAGTGTTGACTTAAGGTTCAACATTAGGTCGTTCAACACTAGGTCATTCAACAGTTGCTTCAACATCTGCATCATCAATACTAATACTATTGCTTAGCTTAGAAATAGGGTTAGATTTATCAAAGTCAACATGAAAAGATTCCCCAATGGTTAACGTTTGCTTTTTTGAACACTTTATAAGCTTTGCTATTTGTTGAGTAGCCAAGAAAGATACATTCTTCAGATTTTGAATCAAATTTTCCAAGGGAGTCTTTGGTGTTTAAAACAAAACATTTGCATCCAAAAGCTTTAAAATATCCAATATTTGGTTTTCTCCTTTTCCCAAAGTTCATATGGGGTCTTCTTCAAAATTGGCCTTATCAAGGCTCTATTGAGAATGTAGAATGTTGTATTAATAGCTTACCCCATAATTATTGGCAAATTTCACTCACTCAACATTGTTCTAGCCATCTCAACAAGGATTATGTTTTTCCTCTCAACAAACCCATTTTGTTAGGTTATGCCCTAGTTCATAGGGCATTGGATTCTTGTATTTTATATTATATATAAAGACTCTTTATATGAATACATCAGTTGTGTCACATTAATAAATACATTAAATCTATTCCATTTATATCTTGTGCTATAACATGAATAGAGCATCCATTGATTGATAATCATAAAACATATCCCAAGTTTATTATAGTCGTGGGAATGTATAGAATCTTAGAATTGTATATTCGATGACTGTATGGTAGTTCTTAACTAGCCATAGTACTTTAAAGTCAGTCGTGAATATAGGTACATGTCGTTGACGTGGGACTAGATCGATCTACACAAGAAAGCCACATGGTTGTCACGTTATAGGTTGTTCTTAAGTAGGTCTCTTTTCTCCTTAGACCAGATTTCATTATAGTATCGATATGGAATCCGGTTCACTTTGACATTTGCCTAACAAGTTTGTAAAAGGATGCTAAATATGTGTATGATTGGGTGGACAAGTGAACTTATTGATATTGATTATGAAGTGATGGAATTGCCACTCGGGTAACACCGAGATGATATCACTGGCCACTTGATGAGCGGGACTGATAAGTGTATAGCCATAACCAAATAAGTTGGTTGCTTATTTCATTAATCAGTCAACTCAAGATCAAGAAATATAATAAATAGCAGAAGAGGATGACAGACATCGTGCCTCTTGTTTATTCATATCGGTGTCATTTGGCAAAGGACATTATGAGATTACTATTAGGTAAGTTTCTTCAATAGAATACTATACTTCTATCTTAATTAGGGGCTGTAACGACTTTCTAGAACCCACTTACAGTCTGTGGCCTTGGGCCCACTGCCAACATAAAGAAAGACCCATAGGATCGTGCACATAGATCAACTGAGCCAGAACTTATAAAACTTGTACATGTTATGTATATTAGAAGGAATTAATTAATTAGTTGACATTTAGTGTCAAGGTAATTAATTAACATTGGGTTGATTTAATTTAATTAATAAGTTTACATAAAGTAATTAATTAATTTATCAATTAATTGAATTACATAAAGTAGACAATTAATTAAATTATTTTCCTAAGAAGTAAAACTAAATACATGTATTGTATTTACTTAAGTATGATTTAATTTTATTTAGGGTTAATTAAATTTAGCCAAATGAAATTAAATTATATAGTATAAAATTTTAATTAAAGTTTATTTATGTAATTGTAATCCTAGTGGGCTTGGGTTTAATTAACCTAATTAAAACCCAATTAAACAAGGAGACAATATAAGGGCACACTTAAGGGAAAAAAAAACCCCTAACCCTAAAATCACAAGTTGAAATTTTCGGCCCCTATAGCAGCCCCTAGATGAATTTATTTTATGCAATTCTTTCATTCCTTCAGTTCTTCAGCTAGCACCGGTTCCCGCTCGATAGCTGGTCATGCACCGGACTGTGGAGATCGTTCCAAGATTTGATTCTATAACAGTCTCTAGAAGAGACAAATCTAGTGAGTTAATATTTCTTGATTCAAATTGAATTTCATTCCAATCAATGGTAATCGAACACGATAGGTGGATTCTAGAAAATTTTAACCGGCCAAATTCCGCTGTGCCGTATTATTTTTCCCTTGATGAATTCCAACAGTTCGAGGGGCTGAAAAGTTGTGAGTGATTCCCTGGTTTTCAATAAATTCATCAAATATTTGATTTTTGAATTCTCCAAATCACTCCTGCTTTGAGCAATTTTAAAATTCTTTTCATTTTCAATTCTTTTGCAAAGTGTTGAAAATTTTTCAAAAGATTCATCTTTGCTTCTGAGTAAAAGAATCCTCATAAAAAGAGAGATATAATCCACCACTACTATGTAGAATCTTTTTTTGCCCATGCTCATTGGTTGAACAAGGCCAAAGAGATCTAAATGCAATAGCTCAAGTGGTCTTTTTGTTGAGACTGAGTTTTTGCTTTTAAAAGACACTCTGGTTTGCTTTCACATTTGACAAGCATCACACAAATGATCTATATCAAAAATCACACTTGGCAATCCCTCATCAAGTTTCTATTTGACAAGTTTGGATAGAAGGTTTATGCTAGCATGTCCCTGCTTTCTATGCCATAGCCAGCTATTATCCTCATTTGTAACAAGATATTTTTCTTTTGGTTGATTTATGCTTATATCAAATAAATAGACATTGTCAATTCTAGGTGCAAAAAATATAATATCATAATTATCAGCATTAATAACAGTGCACCCTTTTGAATCAAATATTACCTTTCTACCTTTGTCACATAATTGAGCCACACTCAACATATTTGAACTTCAATCCTTGTACTAGTGATAGATTCTCAATGGCAGGGCTTTTTCCAATAGTTCCATGTAAATCTATTCTTCCTTTGCGATTATCCCTAAAACTTACGTTTCCCTTTTCTTGAGCTCTAAAAGTGACAAACTATTGCTTGTCACCTGTCATGTGCCTCGAGCATGCGCTGGTAATATACCAATGTGTTGACATCTCTTCACATCTCAGGCATACCTGCAAAACAATTACTTGGATTTAGGTACCCAAACAAGTTTGGGTCCTTTAGTGTTAGTGTAAGTGCCAGAATTTTCCATCCTTAAAAAAAGTTGCGTGTCTCACGACTGTAACATACATTCATGCGACTGTAATCAAACTACAGTCGTACGACTGTACGATCGGAGCAGGTGCAGAAGACCATACCCATGACATAAGAAAGCTGAGTTGAAAGGAAGGGCATTAATTGCTCCGGTGATGGATAAAGCAAAGTCAGAATAAGAAGGAGAGGAAGAGAGAAGATAAAGGACTTTTTGACAATTGATTTCTGGTCTTAAGGAAAGAGTTTTTTAGAGAGAGATTTGGGAGAAAAAGGGAAGAAAAGGAAAAACACACAATTTCAAGCATTCTTTTTCTCCTCTTTTTCTTGTTAAATCTTAAGGTTTGGATTAAAAATCTATTAGAAATCAATAGGTTAATAATCTGACTCTCTAAACAAATTAAATTTCGGACTAGAAACACTAAGATTCCCAAGCATTTTGGAGATTTTGGACCAAACTTCTCAACCTCAACTTGAGGAGAAAAAGAGCAAATTTAAGTGGATTGGTGCGATGCCAGGGGTAATTCCTATGGTGGATTAGTGCCTAAAAAGTAAGCACACTTCATCCTCTCTTTTTTTTCATGCTTTCTGGGTGATTTGGTGCGTTTTTGTGCATTTTATTTCATTTTTTTGCTTTTTCTGTTTCTGGAAATCAAGAACAACCGTACGACTGTTCTTGAATTGATGAACAGTAAATACAGTCGTACGAGTGTTCTTGATTTCCATTAATTTCTCAGTTTTGTTTTGAATAATTTTGGCGAAATCCTGAAATTAGAGGATTTACAGTCGCACGACTGTAATGCTTGTCCAGATGCAGAATTTCCTTTAATCCCTAAAAATTTCTAAAAAGCCATAAAAATTCAGAAAATCACCAAAAATGAATTTTGTTATGTGCATTCACTACCTTAGATTTAATTTTTAGTGTATTTGCATTTAGAACAATACCACGACGGAGGCCCGATTCTCCTGAAAACCGACCCACCTCACATGTTAAATTAAATTAAACCGAAAAATAAAATGTTTTCAAAATGATTTTCTCACAAAACCAAAATACAAGGACGTTTCAAAATGCTTTCCAGGTTTAACCGGGCCGGCTAGCCGAGCCAACTGTGTTATCCCCCCTAAATGCATGCCCCCAAATTTTAATTTTCCCAATTCTGTCCTATTTAAGATGAAACGAGTTTATAAATTGTATTCTTAAATTTTAATTTTCCCAATTCTGCTCAATTTAATGTTTATGATGCTATGAAATATCCAAATGATGTATCTTCTGTTTGTGGCATTGATGTGATTGATCTATTGACTCAAAATTTTTTCCAAGCTAGTGGTGATGATAGATTGCAAGTCTTCTTAAGTGAAAGTGTGCAGGAGGAGGCAAATGAAGACATTGAGCAGGAAGATTTACTTGAAATTGCAAAAGACATGGACGTTTCACCAATTCAAGTAAGTACAGTTGCTAATCTAAAAATTTCAGAATCTAATGAAAAGCAATTGCCTTCTGTTTTGCAGCCCCCTAACCTTGAATTAAAAAAGCTACCTCAACATCTAAAGTATCCATTCCTAGGGGAAAATAAGACACTACCAGTGATCATCTCGAATAAGTTGGCACCCAAAGAGGAGGAACGATTAGTGAATACATTAAAAGGGTATAAGTCAGCTATTGGATGGACTATCGCTGACATTAAAGGGCTGAGTCCAACCATTTGCATGCACAAAATCCATTTGGAGGATGATACGGTGCCTAAGCGACAAGCTCAGCGACGTTTGAACCCCACATTAATGGTAAACTTTGTGGCTTGGTAATGGGAGTTAGGAGTCTTAAAGGCATCTTATGTATTGTTGTATTCTTGGAATGAAGCTTAGTGAGTTTGATGGCTTGGTGTGAGCCAATTTGGATCAATTATTTCTGTTCATTTTTCCTTGTGTTTTAGAGGTTAATCTTAGATGAATTGGTCATTAAAAAGGGTTTTGTCTTTATCCTTCCGGCCCATACTTGAGGACAAGTATGAAATGGGTGTAGGGATGTGATAGATAGTATAATTCGCATAATTTAGTTGAATTTTATGAATTTATTTCGTTATGTTTTGTGTGATTTTCGTTTGTTTGTGCTCTAATTAGTGTTTTGAATGTTTTTAGTGGTTTATGGCGGTTTTTAGTGATTTAAGGGTTTATTTTCATATTTTTCGGGTTATGCTTTATTGTGGACAAATACCGTGGTGCCGTTATGTGTTTCGTGTTTGTTTTGGATAGGTATTTGGACCCGAACCAAGAACTGGAGTGGAAAGGTGCTTGAAAAGCTTGAAGTGCTGGAAATTCAATGTGGCATGGAATGCCAAATTCGAAGCAAGAAGTTCCATTTCCAGAGACTCGGCACGTTTCCGTGCCAAGCTAGCACGGCTAAACATTCGGAGAAAGAATCCCCATAAACAGTAAAGTCATCCATGAAAACCTCAATTATATTTTCCACATAGTCAGAAAAAATACTTACCATACAGCGCTGAAATGTGGCTGGTGCATTACAAAGACCAAACGGCATCCTTCTGAAAGCGAACGTACCAAATGGGCATGTAAAGGTGGTCTTGTCTTGATCTCCAGGAGCGATGGGTATTTGGTAGAAGCCGGAATATCCATCAAGGCAGCAGTAGAAGCCTTTACCAGCTAATCGTTCCAACATCTGATCGAGAAACGACAATGGGAAATGGTCTTTCCGAGTGCATGAGTTTAGTTTCCGGTAGTCGATGCACACTCTCCAACCATTCTGAACCCGTGTTGGAACCATCTCTCCCTTTTTGTTCTGGATCACTGTTACTCCCCGTTTTCTTGGGAACCACTTGAACTGGGCTCACCCATTCACTATCGGATATTGGAAATATCACGTTAGCATCCAGCATCTTTTGGATCTCCTTCTTTACCACTTCCATTAATGTGGGGTTCAAACGTCGCTGAGCTTGTCGCTTAGGCACCGTATCATGATGAATTGGTCATGACTGGAAATGGAACTGGTAAAATCCACCTCTATGAATCGGTTGTCGATTCCGCCAAAAATACAATTTATAAACTCGTTTCACCTTATAACAATAACAGTAGCGTAGTGGTAAATCGAGGTCGAACCCTAGAGAGCTATCAATTGATTTAATTCGTTAATGATCCAGCAAGAACAAACATAAATAAAATTAAAGGGGGGGATTGATGATTTTTTGAATGATAAAGAATTAAGTGCTAATAATTATAAATTTTAAAGTAATTGAATTAAGATCAAAGAATGAATAAAAATCAAATAAGTGAGAACCCTACCTAAGGTAATTCTTCGACTTGGAATAATTCGAGATTGATCATAGATTGTACAAGGATAAAATTTAATCATTCCAGATTAGTTATAGTTCGTAGCTTCACGCATACGAACCAACTTCTCCTAACATGTGATTGCTTAGCACGGCTCAAACAACTACCTAATCGATAAACAACCCTTCCTTAGCGGCCAGAATTTAATTTACCGAAAGCATTAGAAACTAGAGAAGCCTAATCTAAACCAATCAATTCTTAGCGATATCAATTTAAGTTTAAATCCTTGTTTCCTTTAGTGTTCTAAGTCAATGAATCGATCACGGATACGATTCATTGAAACAATTTATTAGATTGCAAGTAAAATAGCTGGCCAAGAAATTAAACCACAAAATAATAAAAAGAGAGGGTCCCTCCCTTGAAGCAAAAACAAGAATATGAAACAATTAAATAGCATTAAAGTATAAGAACAATCTCACAATCAAGTGCTTCCAAGCCTTGAATTCCTTAGGTAGAGAATAAGAAACTAGCTAGACATAGCACCAATTGAAAGCATAGAAGACATGAAAAACTTATAAAAAAATAGATGAAAGAAAGTTGCAGCCCACAATAAATGTTTTTCAGCTGCCAAAAGGCTTCTCTTTATTATGATATATATATATTGTTCTCCCCTTGATGGCCCTTTTTATAGCTGCCAAAAAGCCAACCTTTGTAGTAACCACCCATTTTCCAC
This sequence comes from Euphorbia tirucalli, assembly GCA_039660915.1. Classification (NCBI taxonomy): domain Eukaryota; kingdom Viridiplantae; phylum Streptophyta; class Magnoliopsida; order Malpighiales; family Euphorbiaceae; genus Euphorbia; species Euphorbia tirucalli. Next base: position 60,027,481 of record CM077637.1, read on the forward strand.
TTACGTTTGTTATTTATTCTCCACTTAAATTTGTTATTTAATTCCCAATTAATATCCATGTAAGTTTGTCAAGGAGAAACACCTTTGTTTAAAGCTAATAATTACAGCTAATAAACGCATGAAATCGTGCATTTGGTGGGCTTGGCATGGCTGAATTGCTGCAACAATTACACCCAATCTGCCTTTAGATAAAAATGCCTTCTGGATGTTCAACAATGATCTCCACCGTTCAGATTTGAGACATGGATGTAAGGAAGATGCTATTCAAATTTCAAGGCGATCCAACGGTCAGAACTCCAGAAAATGCCAAAACAGTGCAGCTGGTGCTGTTGGCATCGGATGTCGGCACTCCGGCGTGCTAACTTGGCACGGAAACGTGCCGAGTCTCTGGAATGGAACTTCTTGCTTCGAATTTGGCATGCCATGCCACATTGAATTTCCAGCACATCAAGCTTTTCAAGCACCTTTCCACTCCGGTTCTTGGTTCGGGTCCAAATACCTATCCAAAACAAACACGAAACACATAACGGCACCACGGTATTTGTCCACAATAAAGCATAACCCGAAAAATATGAAAATAAACCCTTAAATCACAAAAAACCACCATAAACCACTAAAAACATTCAAAACAATAATTAGAGCACAAACAAATGAAAATCACACAAAACATAATGAAATAAATTCATAAATTTCAACTAAATTATGCGAATTATGCTATCTATCAAAGTCCTATTTGTGGCGTGCCATAAATTGTGCTAACCCTCTGGTTTGTAGCTTTTTATTTTTATTTTGTATGTATTTAATAGAATTACTCGTGTATTTTAGGCGATTGTAATTTTTAGTTAAATCATGTATTTTAGGCGGTTGTAAAAGTGAGATTGAAAGTTTTTATTTTTATTCGATTGGGTTGTAAGCCATTTAATTATTTACTGCTTACTTTTATTTTGTATTATATGTGTATGTGCGCTGTATGTTTTATTTTAATAAAATTGACTTTTAGAATTATGAAATACCGTCTATGAACATTGGCCGTTTTTATTTTAATTAGACACGAAATAAGGGACTTTTCCGGACCTAGACCTCTGGATAGTGTGGCGGCCGTTCGTCCGGTTCAGCTACACTAAAATTTCCCGGTTGAGCTAAGCCAGGTGGCGACTCCTACAATATTCATCGAGACTTAGGTCTCGGCTCTTTTACGAAATAATCCAATTTTCTAAAAACGAATTTCCATTCTAAAAACCCTACGCGAGGGAGGGGTCCGCCCGAGATTGTGGCGCCCCTTCCGAAAGGGAGTCCACATTCCGTGGAAAACGTCGTCCGCTCACAGTGGCGACTCCGCTGGGGATTTCTTATAAAAAGTTTTCTTAAAAACTTAAAAGAATTTGACAAGCCCTGAAAAGTTTCTAATTAAAATGAGGTGGATGATTCTTGATTGGTATTTTATTTTGCATTGTTAGTTAGACATTCTTGCATTAGGTTAAGTATCCCGCTTTAGCCCGGTGAATTGTTGAAGTGTCGCCTAAGTTCCTCTTGGTCTTGGGGGCACGTATACGAAACACCACCCATAGCCTCGTACGAACCCCTTCGTTCGGACCCTTGAGTGGGGAGAAGTAAGGAGTAAATTTTGCTATGGGAGCCTTGATGTTATCCTGACTTGGACCGAACTCATATAGGCAGCCTTAGTTGGATTCCCTTAGGATACCAAAATAATCATGTGAATACTATAAATCATGCCTTCATCATCCCCGGTTGGTGATCGAAGAGAACCCTTCCTAGGACTTGGTTAGATTTTTGCCAAAAATTGACCACGTTTGGAGGAATAAGGTTGGAAGAATTCGCTTCGTGTGCTACGTGTTACACATTTCCCGACATCTCATGACATACCATAATTAACATTTCCCATGCATATGACAAACCATACATGAAACATTTGTGTGATAATTAACCCACATTTTTATGGAGCCACTTGCATTTTACTTTCGCGTGTAAAAACATTAAATCATCCGTTTGCCATTCATACTAACCATTTCTTTTTCAGCCATGACATTTTATTTGTGTGATTAGCATTTTTTCCACATAGCATACACAACATCATTATGTATGTCATGCATCCTAACCCATGTCTTTGTGAAGCCATTTGCATTTTGTGTCATAAGCATTCACGACATATCATTTAAATTTAAATTAAATTAAGGAAAATCCAAAGGACGCCTACCACGATCATTTCATTTCATAACATATCGGGTATCCCAAGATTACCCGTGTTCTGCCAGTGTACCGGATTGCACTCGGCCATTTCACCAAAATTATTTCATTCAATAGAGACTCCAATGGCCTTAGGCCTATTTTCGTGTAACAAGCTACACGATACATTTCACGACACCATGCTCATTCACCGTAAACATCATATAACATCATGGTTCACATCGGATCATTTCATGACACTATTGCATTATTCAAGGCGCTCCCCGAGTGCCGGGTTAGTATGCATGTAGAGGCATTTTATTACCAAATCATAAAAGGTGTTTCCCGAACGTCGAATTTCTGTCCGTGTCCCTGTTGCACGTGACTTTCTTATAATATCATTTTATATCATATGCTCAAAAGCATTAGAACTCTGTCTATGGGGCGGTCCTATGTGACCATTTCATATCATCTCATAGACCTACAAAGCATTGAAACCCTATTCGTGTGTCGGCACACATGCGACCATTCCACGAATTCACCTGGTGCCCCAAAGGCGCCGAACCTTTGTCCGTGTGGTGGTCCACACGTGACATTTTTGCATAGCATTGGGTGTTCTTGGGATGTCCTAAAAAGAAGAAAAAGAATAAAAAAGAGACCATTCATGCCATCATTTCACCTATAACTTCACTCCATTCATTCATTATAAACACTTTCAATGCCTCATTCTTTATGTCACCATGCCATTCATTCATGTCCCTCATACTTCTCGTATGATCCCAAGCAGAATAAGCTAGAGCAGCCTAGAACAAGATCTCAAGTTTCGAGGGCTGTTGGGGAACAAAAAGCAGTTGAAAGGGAAAGTGATTCAGAATCTAGGGAAGAAGTGGAAATGGCTAATCCTTCATCGAGCCTTGCTGATGCCTTGAGAAATTTCCTAAGATCACAAGACTTCTGTGATATGCTAAAAGAGGAGATGCAAGCGGTAGTAAGAGAAGCTGGAGAAGTTGGTGGCAGTGGAACCGAAAAAGAGAAGGAGGCCGAATCATCCCAGCAAGGTGGTGATACCTCGGCTAGTCTGGAAAAGCTGCAAGAGATAGAGGCAGCCATGGAAAGAAAGATGAAGGCAAAGTGCTCAGAATTGGAGGAGGCGGTGGCTCAGCTGAAGAAAGGGGCCAGTGTCAATGCAGAGTTTAAGAAGGGAGTTAACATTGATGCCATGATCAGCAGAGGCATCGAGACTTTTCCCATCGGCTTCCAAATGCCAAGAATGCCTTCTTACAAGGGAATGGGTTCACCAGAGGCCCATGTAAATCTCTACGCCCGGGTCATACTGACGGCGGGCACCACTAAGCAACAGGTGATTAATCTCTTCCCGACTACCTTGGAGGGAGGAGCATTGGAGTGGTATAACTCGTTATCAGAGGAAGAGCAGTCAGATTGGGAGGTTTTGTTAGCAGCCTTTATTAAGTATTATAGCTTCAACACCAAGATTCAGGTGAAGTTGTATGACTTGGAGCGGATCAAGCAAAAACCTAATGAGCCTTTTGATGAGTATTACCAGCAGTGGATGACTAAGATGATCCTTCTGAAGAACCGCCCAGATGAAGATGAGCTGATACAGAAGCTAATTGATGGCAGTAAGGACATCTTCAAAAACAATATGAAATTTCATCCATTCAACGAGCTTAGTGAAGTCTACAGTATGGCGATGAAAATCGAGCGGGACGACGAAGAGAAGGCACCAAGCCATAAGGGTGGAACAAGTTCAGGTTACAGTTCTGGGTATAGATCAACGACTGTACCGGGTCTGGTGGCGGTTATAGCTCAAGTTCTGGTGGAAAAGGAGGGCAGACTTTAGAAGTAAAGCAGGTTGAAGTTACTACAGTGACCCAGCAACAAGGCAATCAGAGTAGCAATCCAGGAGGTCAGGGCATATCGCCTTGGACTCTTCCATTGGTAAAGATATTTACTAAATGCAGAAACAGCGGGTTGCTACAGTCCTTAAGGCCCTTTGAAAAACCTTCTGAGGCAGACAAAGAAATTTTTGCACATATCATGTTACTACTGGCCATAGAACTAATAATTGTTACAAGCTGAGGGATGTCATTCAAAAGCTCATTGACAAAGGAAAGTTGCAAGAGCCAGCTAAGCCGAGCATGAAGACCAACCCGCTACCAATATTTAAGAAGCGGGTCAATATGGTACATTCGGGATTGCCGACCAATTTCATCTTTGCTCAAATTCTTCAAGCAAATCCCACAATCCAGGCTGTAGCAATGGAGGAAGCTGAAGTGGGGTTAGAATGTGAAAAGAAGGCGGAACAGAAAGAGATCAAGCTGATAAGCTTGAATGATCTTGATTCAGAGGATGAGTATGAAGATTTTGGCGGAGAGGAGACAATTAAGCTCCTAGCCATTGAGAAACTGAAGGTTCAGGAGGTACAGTATGTGACCCGAAGTGGTAGGGTGTACCAACCGCAGATCAAGTGAAGGATAAAGCCCCGATAACTGGGTCGGGTAGTACATCAGCACCGGAGGGAGTTGAGAAGAAGACTTGGTCATTTCCTAGTTAAAGAAGACTCCTGCACAAGCTAGCCTATGGCATCTGCTTTTGACCTCTAAAGAACATAGAGCTGCTTTAGTGAAGAAATTGTCAGAGATTGAAGTCTCTCATATTGCGTCTCCAGAGGCCATGTGCTGTCTGCTGGACAAGGTCCATTCTAGGACTCTTGACATTATCTTTTCTGAGAAAGATCTGCCTGATGAAGGAAAGGCTCACAAAAAGGCTCTTTACATTAGGGCCTATGTAATGGATAAGGTGATGCCATGTGTTATGGTGGATGATGGCTCGGCGCTGAATATATGTCCACTAAAAATGCTGCCATTTCTAAGACTGAATGAAGATGTGTTGAAGAAATCCTCAATAGTAATCCAGCGTACGACGATTCTAAGAGAACGGTAATAGGGACTTTTGAAACCGAAGTAGAGGTTGGACCAATCAAGTCCATGGTTGTTTTTATGGTGATAGATATCCCGATCACCTTCTCCCTACTGTTAGGAAGACCATGGTTCCATCCTCTAAGAGGTGTCCCTTCTATATTGCACCAGAAAATTAAGTTCTCGATGAATGGTGAGACAGTGACTGTTGAGGCTAACGCCCAGTCAATGATTGCTGCTATGAGTGAAGGAGTTGTCCCTTTTGGCGGGTTCCAAGTTGCAGTGATCAGGGAAGAGGAAGCTACAGATGCTCCCATGGTGATCTATGAAAATTATATGCCGGAGTGGCTGTCCCGCTACTTATACAAACAGAATTTTGTCCCGGGCATAGGACTTGGAATCAATCTGTAAGGAGTGCCTGAGTTCAACATTGACTCGAGGAAGCCAAAGCAGATTGGCCTTGGGTATACAGAGGAGACATCTGATCAAAAAAATCTGAGAAGGGGCAAGAATGGAAAAGTTATGATGAAACCATTCCTAAAAGCGGGAGACGGGCTATACAAAGGCCAAGCTGAACCAGTAAGGATTGGAAATGTTGAATATCCTGGCTTTGAAATCTTTGTTGATGTTGTTGACTTCGAAAAGAGCCAGGAGGAACTAGTGGCCCCCGTGGTGGTAGAAGAAACAACCACTAAGTCTGATGTTCTGCAATATGAGGCATCTGAAGTAATAGCAGAAGCAGTACAGGTGGCTAAAGAGAAAAATGAAGAGAAAGCCTATAATTAAACTGTAGAAGTTATTTCAGGTGCATTGACTGCTTCCTTGAGCAAGGCATTTGGGAAGACCAAGGAAGGGTTTGGCGAAGAGCTGATGGCCAAGGTCAACCTGGACTCTGTGGTCGCCGAAATAGCCAAGATCATGGAAAATGCTAAGGCACAAGTGACTGAAAAAGAAGCTAAAGCAGCTACAGACTTGGATGATGCTTTGAAGATGAAAGTGGAAGCTGAAGAAGTGCAAGGCCCTCCACCTGTGGAGGATGAAAATGATATTGTTGTATCTGTTTCTTCCATTTTCAATATGAATGATGTACTTTTTGACAAGTTTAATGCAATGAAATCTCAGTTTGCTTACTTGTGTGATGTTTATCCTGATAATTCTGTGCATGCATTTAAATCACCATCAAGCATATTTAGAATACATGACACTGCATTGCATGAAATCAACATAAGTATAGATGAAAACCCCAAAATGGTATTCATTTCACGCGAGCCAAAACCCAAAGAAGAGAGAGAATTAATAAGAACATTACAAAAACATGTTAAAGCTTTTACCTGGTCATATGAAGACATGTCAGGTGTAGACATATAGATAGCAGTGCACAAGATTCCAACCGACCCTAAGTTCAGACCAGTAAAGCAGAAGCTGAGGAGGTTGAGACCAGAATGGGCTACACTAGTAAAAGAGGAAGTGGCTAAGCAAATAGATGCCAAGTTTCTTGAAGTGGTAGAATACAGAAAATGGCTAGCTAACATCGTCCCAGTACCCAAGAAGGATGGAAGGGTCAGAGTATGTGTTGACTATCGAGACCTGAATAAGGCATGCCCAAAGGATAACTTCCCACTGCCTTATATTGATGTCCTGGTTGATGGTGTAGCAAAAGCAACAATGTATTCCTTCATGGGTGGCTTTTCGGGGTACAACCAGATCCTGATGGATGTGATAGATTAAGTGAAGACATTGTTTATCACAGAGTGAGGCACTTTCTGCTACAGAGTAATGCCCTTCGGGTTAAAGAATGCCGAAGCCACTTATCAAAGGGCTGTTACGACTCTATTGCAGGATATAATCCACAAAGAAGTTGAAGTGTATGTCGATGATATGTTTGTCAAGTCAACAACTCGGGAGGAACATCCTGTTATCCTGGATAGATTTCCTACATGCATTGGAGAATACAACTTGTGACTTAACCCCAAGAAGTGCATATTCGGAGTCACATCAGAGAAGCTATTTGGCCATGTGTCATCCAGAAGGGAATAGAAATGGACCCAAATAAAATCAAAGCCATCCTAGACATGCCAACTCCAAAAACAGAAAAAGAAGTCCGGTCCTTCCTGGGTTCCTTACAGTATGTCTGCCGTTTCATAGCACGGTTGACTTCCACTTGTGAGCCAATTTTCAGGTTACTGAAGAAAGACTAGCCGATTATCTGGGATGACAAATGTCAGTTAGAATTCGAGAAAATCAAAGCTTATCTGGTAAATCCACCAGTCCTGAGCCTACCAATTCCAAGGAAGCCTCTGATTTTGTATTTAGCGGTTGAAGATTCCTCTGTAAGGGCAATGTTGGCGTAGGAACGAGATGACAAAAAAGAGTATCCCATTTACTATCTCAGTAAGAAGCTACTAGAATATGAAACCAAATACATACTGGTGGAGAAGACATGTGTGGCAATGATCTAGCTGACCAAGAAGCTGCGCCACTACTTCCAGTCATACAAGATACAAGCCGTTGCCAAAGTGGATCCAATGAAGTATCTTTATGAAGCACCAGCATTGGTGGGAAAGTTGTCTAGGTGGCTGTTACTCTTATCCGAGTTCGACATCGAGTACATCACTAAGAAAACCATCAAAGGGTGAGCCGTGGTAGAATTTCTAGCAAATCAACCTCTGGAGTCAGAATACACTAGGAATTTGGAGTTCCCAGATGAACAGTTAGCCATGGTTAAAGTAAAAAGATGGGTTATGTGCAAAGATGGTGCAGTGAACAGAAAGGGCACTTGAATCAGGGTGCTAATAGCAACACCAGATGGCAAAATCATTCCTTTATCAAAGAGGCTGAATTTTCCCATAACCAATAACGGGGCAGAGTATGAGGCATGCCTGTTTAGGATGGAAGTTTTGCTAACACTAGGGGAAAATGATGTCTTGATCGTTAGAGATTCACTTTTGGTGATCAGGCAAGCTCAAGGCGAATGGGAGATGAAAGAATAAGCTTTACGGCCTTACTTAGAGCTACTATAGTTCAGAAAAGAGTTATTTGGCCAATGTGAATTCAGACACGTCCCCAGGGATGAGAACAAGATGGCTGATGCACTAGCAACACTATCTTCCATGTGGGAAAACCCAGAAGAAACTCAAGTTCAGCCACTGGTTATAGCAACTTCTAGACATCCCTGCTTTGAAGTGCATGAAGTAATGGAGTTGACAGTTGAAGAAAAGCCATGGTTCTTTGATATCTACCAGTATGCAAAGGAAGGGAAATACCCAGAGGGAGCTAGTCTTGCTGATAAGCTGTCATTAAGAAGATTAGCCAGTCAATTCAGAATCTTCAAGGATAAGCTATACAAAAGAACAGCAAATGGTGTTCTTCTAAGATGTCTGACAGAGCAGGAAGCAGAAGAAGTGATGTAGTAGGTACATGCAGGTTCCTATGGGGCGCATATGAATGGACTAGCTATAGCCAGGAAGATAATGAGACAAGGGTACTTCTAGATGACTATGCAGATAGATTGTATAAGAAAAGTGAAGAAGTGTCACGAGTATCAGATATATGCAGATATAAGTCATCTTCCACCACTTGAATTACAGAACCTGGCGACCTCTTGGCCGTTTTCAGCTTGGGGGATAGATATGATTAGGGGAAATTCATCCAACTGCATCTAACGAGCATAGATTTATAGTCGTGGCAGTTGATTACTTTTCCAAATGGGTGGAGGCAGAATCCTTCGCTAATGTAACAGCCAAACAAATGGTCAAGTTCCTCCAGAAGAATATTTTTACTCGGTATGGAATCCCCCATCACATAGTGATTGACAACGGGGTGCAGTTTCAAGGGGCAACAGCTGAGCTGCTTGCAGAACATGGCATTAAGCATCATAAATCTTCTCCATACAGACCCCAAGCTAACGGTGCAGTAGAAGGGGCTAATAAAGCTATAAAGAAGATTTTGTCAAAGATGGTAACCACCTACAGAGATTGGGCCGACAAATTACCATATGCTCTTTGGGGTTACAGAACCAGTGTCCGAACGCCAACAGGAGAAACTCCTTATGCCTTAGTATATGGGACGGAAGCAGTACTACCAGTGGAAATAGAGCTCAAGTCACTCAGATTTTCCTTAGAAGCCCAGTTACCAGAGACTGAATGGGTTCAAGCCAGGTACAAGCAGTTAGTGGCACTAGATGAAAGGTGACTGAAAGCACTAGATCATTTATAGATGCTTATAACCGAAATATGAAGAACTCTAAGTAGCAGTTGAAAGCAGGAGACTTAGTGCTGAAGTAGTTAAGGCCTTCAAATGTTGATGTTCGAAGAAAATTCAGACCTAATTAAGAAGGGCTCTATGTTGTGAAAAAGGTGCTATCGAAAGGTGGTGTCAGCATCATGGACGTGGATGGAAATGAATTCACTAACCCTGTCAACCAAGACCGGTTGAAGCTTTATCATGTGTAAAAAAAAAAGAGTCTGCTGGGTTGAAAACTTGAAAGAGCGACCTAGGCAAAAATTAAGACACGAGAGAAAATGATCAGTCGGAAAATCTGAAAGGGACGACTGGTGACGGATTCTGGCTCTGTGTGGAATGGATACCATCTGGGAATTAATCTTTTCAAATGTACTCATTTTGGTTTCATCAATAAAGTGAAATGTTTGTTTAAATATATTTGCAATGGTTATGACGAAATGCATAAACAAAGTTATCATGCTTAAACATCCACTTAAAAAAAGCACTTTGCATTTTACTGGTCGAACATATCATGTTGTTTAACGTTGAAAGTGCACTAAATACATCTAATATGAAATCTTTTATCATCCTACAAATCCAATTCAGCTTTCCGAAGAACGACAGCAATTGTCCAAGAACTTGTTGTTTCAATCGATCGGTTTTTTAAAAAAAAAAAGAGCTAGCTGGGGTGAAAACCAAAAAGGCGCCCCAGGCAAAAATTAGAGCAGCTCGCTGGGTTGAAAAACCATGTTGGGCAACCCAGGCAAAATTTAGAGCACTTCCAGATTCATTAATTACAGGGATGAAAAGCCAAGTCTTCCCATCATCTCCCCAACAGGATTCTCTACATCACTCCCCTGTAAAACGTTTACAAAATGATACTATGATCTTTTTCCCCGGCATCATCACGCATTCCTAACAATTATCTCATTTCCCCAGCAGTCCTCACATGTATCTTCAACAAGGGAAAGTCTTATGTGAAGAAAGCCTTCCACCAGCCAAGGGCAAAACATACCTCCCCCAGCAGGAAAAGGAAACACCAAATAGGGTGAAGTACATCCATGTGCATATACATCATTATACATGCATACATAGCATACATGAACCATTCATCCCCAACTAGTCTTCATTCTTGATCGAAAGGGCAAAAATTTTTGTTCAAAATCTCTCGATCAAGGAATGAAGACTTGCCATTTCAAATGCAGGAACTCATCATCCATAGCTTCACATCTCCAGTAGATCCGCCTCGGGTAATATAAACCCGATATAGGCCCAGATCGGCTTCATCTCAAGTTCTCCAGCAGATCCACCTCTGGTAATATAACCCCGGTATCGGCCCAGATCGGCTTCATCTTAAGTTTTCCAACAGATCCGCCTCGGGTAATATAAACCTGGTATCAGCCCAGATCGGCTTCACTGCATATCTCCAGCAGATCCACCTCGGGTAATATAAACCCGGTATCGGTCCAGATCGGCTTCATTCCAGATCCCCAACAATCTTTGCCTCGGGTAACCTAAACCCGGTATCGGCTTATTTCACCACTTTCCTTTGCCTCGGGTAACCTAGACCCGGTATCGGCCAATCCGCCTTTCACCACCTTCCTTTGCCTCGGGTAACCTGGATCCGGTATCGGCCAATCCACCTTTCACCTTCCTTTGCCTCGGGTAACCTAGACCTGGTATCGGCCAATCCATCTTTCACCTTCCTTTGCCTCGGGTAACCTAGACCCGGTATCGGCCAATTCGCATTCTATCTTCCTTTGCCTCGGGTAACCTAAACTCGGTATCGGCTAATCCGCCTTTCATCTTCCTTTGCCTCGGGTAACCTAAACCCGGTATCAGCCAATCCATCTCGGGTAACCTAGACCCGGTATCGGCTTATTTCTTCCCCAACTTCGCCTCGGGTAACCTAGACCCGGTATCGACTTATTTCAATAGTGGGTTCTTTCCTGTGTTTGCGGCGCTTTGATTCACGCTCTCAAATTCATCATCTCAGGTATTTTAGATTTGGATCCAGGTGTCAAATTTGATGACGCGAAGGGCAGCTGTAAGCGTCGGAATTTTCCATCCTTAAAAAAAAAATCGCGTGTCACACAACTGTAACATATAGTCGTGCGACTGTAATCAAACTACAGTCGTACGACTGTAGGATCAGAGCAGGTGTAGAAGACCATACCCATGACATAAGAAAGCTGAGTTGAAAGGAGGGGCATTAATTGCTCCGGTGATGGGTGAAGCAAAGTCAGAATAAGGAGAGGAAGAGAGAAAATAAGGGACTTTCTGACAATTGATTTTTGGTCTTAAGGAAAGAGTTTTTTAGAGAGAGATTTCGGAGAAAAAGGGAAGAAAAGGAAAAACACACAACTTCAAGCATTCTTTTTCTCCTCTTTTTCTTGTTAAATCTTAAGGTTTGGATTAAAAATCTATTAGAAATCAATATGTTAATAATCTGACTCTCTAAACAAATTAAATTTCGGACTAGAAACCCTAAGATTCCCATGCATTTTGGAGATTTTGGACCAAACTTCTCAACCTCAACTTGAGGAGAAAAAGAGCAAACTTAAATGGATTGGTGTGACGCCTGTTGGGAATTAATCGCACAAAACAAAAACGCAGCGGAAATAAAAGGATTAATCCCCACCAAGGACCCATGTACATTGCATTGAATTGGAAGGAGGGTTAAAGAATTACCTTAATTCTTTGTAGGTTTTGAATCAATTAGGAACCAAAGTAGCTTCCCTCTACGGTTGATCCACACGGAGCAATTCATTCACCGCGTGCTAGCGCCGGGATTGAAGAACAATTCTTCGAACGAGAGAAAAGAGCAGAAAAATCAGATTTTTCCCTTTTGCTTGGGAGGAGAATTTCGGCTGGCTCTATTTGGAGTGTGGTGGCCGAATTCTTCATCTATGTCCTTAGGATTGATTAGGTTTTTAGGTTTTTATTTCCTTAAATATAAAACCTAATTAGTTAATTATAATTATAACCTAATACACCTATTAGTTATAATTATATATTAACCCACACAATTTAATATTAATTCTCAATTAACATTAAATCAAATCAATTCTCCATAATACACATATGTATATATAATATTATAATTAATTATATCTCTATATAATTAAATTATAATATGTAGCATACTTTATGCAATATTAATCACATTAATATTTATATATACATAAATATATATCACTATATATATTTATACTCTTTCTCATTCATAAATTATTATCCAATAATAATTTATACCCGAAAAGATGAACTTCATTTTGCTCTTTGTGTGTGACCCCATAGGTTCATATCAATTGGCAATAAGGAAATTACCATAATATCCTTATAAGTCATAAGCGGACTCTAGCAAGCCTTTATGACTACCCAATTAATATGATTGGAATGATCCAATACCTATTTATAGAATGTCATATTCCCTTTTGTCTCTTTGATATCATGATTAATCATAAGACATGGTATACTTGTCAATCTTATATAATTAATCATATGCTTTCTCGATCTCAAAGTAAACTGTTTAGACAAATCAATTGATACTCTATCAATTATTTGAGCACGGCCATGCATTTAACAGTCTTACTTATCGAGGGGCCCAGTGATATCGCTCTCTTGATAGAGAGGGACAAAATCCCATATCTGTCACTCACATCCCAAAGCATGAGTCATATTGTACCCAATCACAGCCTTTATAACTACTCTGTTACAAGCAGCGTTTGACTGCGTCAAAGCACAACATGAGTTCATCTCGGAATCAATGGTGACCTCAGGTCAAAGGAATCAGCTAATGACACTACTATAATCAAGATCAGTTGTGACACATGACCATGAACTTGATCTCATAGTGGGTCTCCAGTAACATGTTCTCTAACATATTACCCGTGAGTATAATCTGTATCTGTATACACTATATTCATCTTATGAATATCCATTATCACTCACACTAGTCTTAGTTTGTTATTATTCCCATAATAACAATCGACTAGGGATATTTAGAATAACACGATTTATTCATGGATACTTATCATAAATGCTAACATACAAACATAAATGATAATATTAATCTACACTAGATTAATCTTAGAAGTCAAATTACATAATCCAATATTGGCCTTAGGGCACAATCTCCAACAATCTCCCACTTGCACTATGGCCAATCATACATGTATCTTATACCCATTGACCTACATGACTTTCATGTATTCACTCGTGCAGGAGTCTTTGTCAATGAATTATTAATTTTCGCTTCCGTTGCTACTTTACACATATTCACTCTCTCTTTAGAGACAGCCTCTCTAAATTAGTGAAAAACGCCTAAGTATATGCTTGTGTCATACAAGGTTCTTACGCATTGAACTATTGTCCCTACAATAGTCTCACAGGATAAGCAATGCTTAGAACAAAAACATAAAATTTTGATGAACTTCTTCATCCAAAATTTCTTTACATCACATGTAACTGTATACTTTGGCTGCTATTATAGATATTTAGCTATAACGTTTTATTTTGAACCTTTCAAAATCATAACTTCTCTTTTTAAGAGAATACTAGATCTCGACTGATATATTTCAACTAATTGCAATCAGTTGTTTATGTGCAACTATTTACACAGTTAACATAAGCAAGCTTCTATTAAGTCTTTTATATTGAACGCTTTCAATGCTTTGACTTAAGCCAAAACATTCTTTTAGATCTATCTGTATAGATTCCAATTTCAAGAATACAGGCAGTCATGCTTATAACATTAACTGAAATTACTTTCTTAGCCAAGATTTTACTTCTTGCAAGGTAAGAATGTTATTTCCAACAAGCCATATGTCATCCACATATAGCATTAGGAATACCGATATGCTCCCACTGATCCTTTTGAAAACACAAGATTCATCATCCTTTTGATAAAATCAAACCATTTGATTTCTTTATCAAAACTATGATTCCAACTATTTGATGCATGTTTCGATCCTTATGTGAATCTTTGAAAACTTGCATACGCTATTTGAATTCTTTGGATGCTCAAAACTTTGGGTTGTGTCACGTACACATCCTCAATCATGTTTTCACGTAAAAAATAGATTTTGATATCCATTTGCCATATTTTATAATCATATTATGGGGATATGGCAACAAGAACTCAATATGACTTGATCATGATTAATGACTAAAGAGGATTTCATCATAGTCCTACTATGAATTTGTTCGTATCCTTATAGTCACTAGTCGTGCTTTATAAGTTTGAAGGTCACCATCCATATCAGTTTTCAATTTGAAAACTCACTTGCAACCATTGCATATGCATCTTCTAAAAGACTTATCAAAGTCTATACTTTGATTGTCAGACATGGACTTATCTTCAACCTTTGTAGCATCAAGTCACATATTAGATTCAAAATCTAACATTGCTTCTTCATAAAACAAGACTTACTTCATCTAGTAAAATTACATCATGATTTTGAGAAATCCATATCTCTCCTAATCATGTCGTATTCCACTAGACTTTCATTGGACTTGTGTAATTTCAACAATGATCATGAAACCATTTCCACGTTCCTCTTCAACGTTAAATGTCACTTTTGTGAATTACGAGTTTTGTAGGTGTACCTTACTCCCACTAACTCTACTAGAAATTAACTCCCTCTTCAAGGGGAAACCATTTCTAGCTACAACTACTTTGTATCCCAAAGAAACACAGGAGTAACAACTCCTACTTTCCTTTTGAGTAATCCACAATACGATATTTAAATTTAGGTGCCAACTTATTCGAAATAAGCTTTACAGCCCTAAACTTATTCAATGAAACAATTTGGGTCTCTTACCCAACCATATCTCATATGTTGATTCATGAATTGTTTTAGACGGAACAATATACACAGCTGCTTTAATGGCATATTTTTGAGAAAACGATGATCAACTTGACTTCATCATAGATTGAACTATATCTTTATAGAGTTCGATTACTCCCTTTTCGACACAACATCCTTTGTGGCGTACTTGGAGGAGTCAATTGTGAGACAGTCCCACAATTTCTAAGATGATTGTCAAAATCTTGACTCAAATATTCACCACTCGGATCATATCTAAATGACTTTACTATCTTGTCAAGATACTTCATACTCCTTTTACAAGCTTTTGAACACTTCAAAAGTTCCAAACTCGTTTTTAATTAGATACTCTTATCTAGAGAAAAGTTCCATAAAGGTAATGAAGTATTAAAACCTCCTTTAGCAGTTGATTTATAATTCATATACATCCATATGTATAATGCTTAATAAATCGATTATTCTTTAACTACTTTTAGCAAAGAACAACTTTATCATCTTTTACAATAAACAACATTCGCATGATTCAAGATGATTCATAATCTCATGAATCCAAAAGTCCATTCTCATGGAGTTTCGTAATGCGACTTTGCTTATGTCTCCAAGAGGACACTGCCAAAATAGGTTGAATCAACTATTTGATTCGATCCTTACAGTATTTATGTTACAGATGGGCTCCACATATAAAGACAATTATGTAAATCTACATTTCATAATCATGTCTTTATAAAGTTTATAATTCACAATTATAAAATAAACAAAATTTGTTTACTCAAGCCAACAAGCTCAATAGGCAACAAGAGTTCGCAACTCACATGTAAAAGTTCATAACCTTTGAGTAACAACCTTTGCTTCTCTTGCCTATTCGCATTCTACCTTTCACCTTCATAAGGTTTCTATTCAAGTTGCGATTCTTCATATTCTACTAATATGAGATTCACAACGATATCTAATACCTTTTGATATAGAAACAAAAGTAGAATAGTTAATAAATACTTAAGGTAGCAGTCTCACTGCCTTTCATCTTCTTATAGTTCTCCAAACAGAGTTTGCTATTTCTATTCTAATGAACGATTCATTCTAGAATTGGCAACACCCTACTTTTGGAGATCTCTCTATGCCAACAGCTTTGGCCTTTAAAGCACTTTCACCCGAACCTTTCGGTCTTTATGCTTTTCGACCTTTCTTTTATCCTTTTCCTTTTGAACCATAAGCACACAATTCGAGGCGGGCTTATCCTTTATGGATAACTTAACATTCTTTTGCATCCTATGCAACTAATTCGCAATTTTCTCCATGTCATTCAAATGATAGTTCATCACCAATGACTATCAAATAATGAATTCAAGATCACATCTTAATGCCTTTTGGAGGCCAATGAGAAAATGTTGCCTCAAACACTTACCTTTTCTTGCTCACAAACTGATGGAACATTTCCATTTGTGATGTATCATATACCTCAAGTAAAACTTCCACGTGCGGAAGAATTGGTGGCAAGTGTAAGATAATAAATTTTAAACAGAGTCCCTTCGATGCTTCAAGTAAGCATCTTTTATACTCATGTTACAATTGCTAGTGGTTCATTGGGCAAAAGGATTATTGAGAACATATGATTCCTTTTGATTTGAGAACAATTCTCAAAGTTCAATAACAATCGTGATCATGGTAATAGCAATCATAACTATAATAAAGCGTGTAAAGATTTTTATTTAAATGCTCCCACTTAAATTATAAAACCCTTTAAAATATTTAAGTGGGTGAAGATCCAAAATCCATACTTAACCATAGCACTGCTTTGGCATGTCCCTATGATTAAATATAATTTCGGTAGGAAAAGACTCAAAATCATGCTTTAAACCATTTAAACATATTTTGGATGTGCACTTCTTTGCCAATTGCATCATTATGCAACTCTTCTAATTTATGAGATGCATGATATCATATATCATATTTAATTGTATGTTACTCATCTCATCTTTGCCTCGGGCTCAAACACCGTTTTGATTAACCCTTTGTTAAACCAATTACAACACAATGAGAATCACCATTTCTCATATTATCGCTTCGCTAAAGTCACAACATGCGTACCCGCTTTGGCGTGGCTACCATGATGCGAACATAGTACTTGACTAGTGTTATACGCAATTGGGTGGCAAAAATATACACTTCATAAGTTTATTTAGGGTTTATTAATTCCTGTGATTAAAATGTATCTCATACAATACATGGCATTAACATTAATCTTTCTAAGTTAATATTAACTAAGCATGGCATCTTATGTCATCCATATGTCTAGCATGCATATTGAATATTTAGCATGGCATCACATGGCATTTAAATGTATCTATATATATTAACATTTGCATCACATGCAAATGAATTTCTAACATGCATCTATATAAATTAACATGGAATCTCATGGCATAAAATAAATATAGCATGCATCAGACTCAAAACCGTGTTATGGTATGGTTTTATCTACATTGATTTTCATAGGCCAATATGAAAATCAACAAGGCCATTTCCTAGGTGGTTGTAACCATCGCATGGTCACAGCACAGCCGCATCCCTTGGATCCGTCCTCACGTCTTTGTTTCTTGGCACCATCTCATGGATTTACATATTTTACAAAATTGCAACCTATACAATTTTTTTTTTAGTAAAATAAAATTTACATATTATAAATTGCATCCTATACAATTTATCTAGTAAAATTAAAATTAAAATTTACATAAATACAAACGACTCGCAGGTCGTATTTATATAAAACCATAATAAATAAAATAAAGCATCCACGGGGTCCAAAACCATACCATAACACCATGCATAAAATTATCAACAATAATTTTATATCTAAAAATATTTAGGGTTCAAAGTGGTAAAATACAATCACATTGTATTTAGAATTAATTAATTTGGAAAAATTCGTAAATATGCAGAAACAATTTTCCACACTAAAACGAAAAAGGGGTAAAAACTGTCGGACAGCATGCTTGTCGGGCCTCGCACTGCAGTATCCAATACTGCGCGCAGCCCGACGGGCTGCGCAACACGCAGCTGCGTAGCCCATGCTGCGTAAGCAGCATGCTGCTTACGCAGCATGTGCAATTGCAATTGCAATTGCAATTGCAGTTGGGCGCAATTGCAATTGCAATTGCATTGCACCCATATTCTGGGCATAATATTATTCTGGGCATTATGCCCAGAATAACGAAAACAACAACTGTTTTCTTTTTTTTTTTTTTTTTTTTTTTAATTTCATTTAATTAATTGAAACAATTTCAATTAAAAACCCATGAATCAAATTCATGACACCAACTCCTTAAACATTCCAAATCATTAAAACAAATTATTCACAATGATTAATGTATAAAATCAAATTTTAATTGTTATTCATAATAACATAGAACCCTAAATAAAAAACATACAAACCCCTATCTACAATTTTGATCCAATCAAAATAACAAATCCAATTCAACCAATGCACAAGTGGCTCTGATACCACTGTTGGGAATTAATCGCACAAAACAAAAACGCAGCGGAAATAAAAGGATTAATCCCCACCAAGGACCCATGTACATTGCATTGAATTGGAAGGAGGGTTAAAGAATTACCTTAATTCTTTGTAGGTTTTGAATCAATTAGGAACCAAAGTAGCTTCCCTCTACGGTTGATCCACACGGAGCAATTCATTCACCGCGTGCTAGCGCCGGGATTGAAGAACAATTCTTCGAACGAGAGAAAAGAGCAGAAAAATCAGATTTTTCCCTTTTGCTTGGGAGGAGAATTTCGGCTGGCTCTATTTGGCGTGTGGTGGCCGAATTCTTCATCTATGTCCTTAGGATTGATTAGGTTTTTAGGTTTTTATTTCCTTAAATATAAAACCTAATTAGTTAATTATAATTATAACCTAATACACCTATTAGTTATAATTATATATTAACCCACACAATTTAATATTAATTCTCAATTAACATTAAATCAAATCAATTCTCCATAATACACATATGTATATATAATATTATAATTAATTATATCTCTATATAATTAAATTATAATATGTAGCATACTTTATGCAATATTAATCACATTAATATTTATATATACATAAATATATATCACTATATATATTTATACTCTTTCTCATTCATAAATTATTATCCAATAATAATTTATACCCGAAAAGATGAACTTCATTTTGCTCTTTGTGTGTGACCCCATAGGTTCATATCAATTGGCAATAAGGAAATTACCATAATATCCTTATAAGTCATAAGCGGACTCTAGCAAGCCTTTATGACTACCCAATTAATATGATTGGAATGATCCAATACCTATTTATAGAATGTCATATTCCCTTTTGTCTCTTTGATATCATGATTAATCATAAGACATGGTATACTTGTCAATCTTATATAATTAATCATATGCTTTCTCGATCTCAAAGTAAACTGTTTAGACAAATCAATTGATACTCTATCAATTATTTGAGCACGGCCATGCATTTAACAGTCTTACTTATCGAGGGGCCCAGTGATATCGCTCTCTTGATAGAGAGGGACAAAATCCCATATCTGTCACTCACATCCCAAAGCATGAGTCATATTGTACCCAATCACAGCCTTTATAACTACTCTGTTACAAGCAGCGTTTGACTGCGTCAAAGCACAACATGAGTTCATCTCGGAATCAATGGTGACCTCAGGTCAAAGGAATCAGCTAATGACACTACTATAATCAAGATCAGTTGTGACACATGACCATGAACTTGATCTCATAGTGGGTCTCCAGTAACATGTTCTCTAACATATTACCCGTGAGTATAATCTGTATCTGTATACACTATATTCATCTTATGAATATCCATTATCACTCACACTAGTCTTAGTTTGTTATTATTCCCATAATAACAATCGACTAGGGATATTTAGAATAACACGATTTATTCATGGATACTTATCATAAATGCTAACATACAAACATAAATGATAATATTAATCTACACTAGATTAATCTTAGAAGTCAAATTACATAATCCAATATTGGCCTTAGGGCACAATCTCCAACAACGCCAAGGGTCATTCCTACGGTGGATTAGCACCTAAGAAGTAAGCACACTTCATCCTCTTTTTTTTCATGCTTTTTGGGTGAATTGGTGTATTTTTGTGCATTTTATTTCATTTTTTTACGTTTTCTGTTTCTAGAAATCAAGAACAGCCGTACGACTGTTCTTGAATTGTTGAACAGTAAATACAGTCGTACGAGTGTTCTTGATTTCCATTAATTTCTCAGTTTTGTTTTGAATGGCAAAATCCTAAAATTGGAGGATTTACAGTCGCACGACTGTAATGCTCGTCCAGATGCAGAATTTCCTTTAATCCCTAAAAATTTCTAAAAATCCATAAAAATTTAGAAAATCACCAAAAATGAATTTTGTTGTGTGCATTCACTACCTTAGATTTAATTTTCAGTGCATTTGCATTTAGAACAATACCATGACGGAGACCCGATTCTCCTGAAAACCGACCCACCTCACATGTTAAATTAAATTGAACCAGAAAATAAAATGTTTTCAAAATGATTTTCTCACAAAACCAAAATACAGGGACGTTTCAAAATGTTTTCCAGGTCTAACTGGGCTGGCTAGCCGAGCCAACCAGGTTACCCCCCTAAATGCATGCCCCCAAATTCTAATTTTTCCAATTCTGTCCTATTTGAGTCCTATTTATGGCGTGCCGTAAATTGGGCTAACCCTCTATTTTATAGCTTTTTATTTTTATTTTGTATGTATTTAATAGAATTACTCGTGTATTTTAGGTAATTGTAATTTTTAGTTAAATCGTGTATATTAGGCGGTTGTAAAAGTGAGATTGAGAGTTTTTATTTTTATTCGATTGGGTTGTAAGCCATTTAATTATTTACTGCTTACTTTTATTTTGTATTTTATGTGTATGTGCACTGTGTGATTTATTTTAATAAAATTGACTTTTATAATTATAAAATTCTGTCTATGAACATTGGCTGTTTTTATTTTAATTAGACACGAATTAAGGGACTTGTCCGGACCTAGATCTCTGGATAGTGTGGCGGCCATTCGTCCGGTTCAGCTACACTAAAATTTTCCGATTGAGCTTAGCCGACTCCTACAATATTCATCGAGACTTAGGTCTCGGTTTTTTTATGAAACAATCCAATTTTCTAAAAACGAATTTCCATTCTAAAAACCCCACGCTAGGGAGGGGTCCGCCCGAGATTGTGGCACCCCTTCTGAAAGGGAGTCCGTGTTCCGTCAAAAATGTCGTTCGCTCACAGTTAGGCTCCTTAGGTTCCCATATTAGATTTTCAATATGTTTCCCTTTTCTGATTCTATAAACTTTAGAAAGTGTGTCCAACTTTCCCACAATAGTCACATATGATATTATGGTTTGTTCTCTTCTTATACCACCCAGCATTGCTGAACTATCTATGTTGACCAGTTCGGTGGTATTAATTTCCTCTCCAATGTTGATTTTGCAATTATTGACTCAGTTTACCGAGTTCCTACCTTAAGCGTTTGTTGTCTTCATAATAGTACTGGTTTCCAGCATAAACCTCATCTCTCTTCTTACAAAAGCATTCTCATTTTCAAGTTCAACACATCTCTTTTTAGTTTCTTTTAATTTTAACATAGTGTCTTTCAAATGTTCATACAATTCATAAAAGGCATCAATTAGTTCATCATGAGTTAGAGATGAAGGTTGTACCTTAGTATCCATGGAAGATAGTTCCTCTTCAATAGGTGTTAAAGGTTCCTCCTTTTCAACATTTTTGTTTGTTGTTGAACTTTCTTTAATAGCCATGAAGCATATGTTGGTTATGTCTCCAACTGATTCATCCTCATCAGATGACTCTTTGCTTGCACTCCATGTGGCCATCATAGCTTTCTTTTCATTCCTCTTTTCTTTCCTCAGCTTTGGACAGTTTGCCTTAGTGTGTCCTATTTGATGACATTCAAAGCATGTATATTCCTTTTCAATAGCTTTTCTGCTTTTGTCTCCTTTTTTTGAAACTTTCCTCCTTTCTTGAATATTCTTTTCAATTTTCTTGTCAGCATTGCAAATTCATCATCTTCTTCAGTAGTGTTTTCGTCAGAACTATCAACTCTCAACACTAGCAGTCTTTGTTACTTACTTTTTCTTTGTTTTTGAAGTTCTTCATTAAGATTTCGTGAGTCAACAATGATCCTATTAGCTTATCATATTTGTAGGTGCTTAGATCTTGAGCTTCCTTAATAGCGGCCTTCTTAGCTTGCTAGCTTTTTGGAAGGCTTCTGAGGATTTTCTTTAATTAAAATTCTTCAATAAAATGTCTTTCCCAATCTGTTCAGCTCATTGATGATGTTGGTGAACCTTACATTCATATCGATGATGTTCTCACCTTCTTCCATCTCAAATAGTTCAAAGAGTCTTATGTTTTGATTTATTTTAGATCCTTGACCCTATTTCTTCCTTAATAGGCCACCTCAAGATTTTTCCATATCTCCTGCGTTGTCTCACATCCTGAAATCTTATTATATTCTACAACATCTAAAGCACAATGTAAGATATTGATAATAAATGTGTTTTTTTGCATTTTCTTTAGATCAACATCATCAAGTTCATCATCATTCTTCTCAATAGTTTCACCATTAACAGTTTCAGTGGGAATATATGGACCATTTACAATAGCATGCCAAGTATTCATGTTAGTAGCTTGAATAAAGTTTTTCATCCTATTTTTCCAAAAGGTGCAGTTGGCTTCGAAAAACAGAGAAGGTTATGGACAATCCTTCAGGAAGGATTGAGTTGTCTCATTACTTGGCAAGTGTCCAACACTGTTAACAGCTATCTTTGACCTTTAGCTCCGAGATTGTTAGATTTCTTGACAAGAGAGCACTAGCTCTGATACCAAATGTTGGTCCTAGAGGTTGAATACCCAAGAGGGGGGTGAATTAAGTTTCTAAAAATTTGTTGATAAAAAGGCATTTTTCAACTTTAATAGATAAATCAACAATAGCAATTGTGATCAACTCTTTAATGTTTAAAAGAGAAGATCAATGCGTAATAATCAACATATCAAAATCTCAATACTAAGATCAGCGAATGACAAAGAGTAATTCTTTCATAAGTTATTTAATAATTAAGTCTCAACAGTAATGATTCAACAACAATGAATAACACAGATAAGCAGTGTTGAATATCTGACTAAACTTATTTAGTCAATACTTATGTTAGTCAACTAATCAACACTAATATCATAAGCACAATCAATATCAATTTCAATAGACAGAAGTAATCATATTGAAAAATAGTAAAGTAAAGAGTATAAGGTAGAGAAATCAAACATAGTAGATTTTATAGAGGTTTAGCCTTCCTTACCTACTCTCCCCAAGGTACCTTCCTTTAAGAGTTGTCCAATCGACTATGAATTCTTTCACCAATGTAGAATTCAAAACCTTCTTTACACCCTTAATGCTATCTCACTTTAGTAAGTTCCTCCCTTACAACATTCGATACATTAAGACACTTTTCTCATAAGAAAACTCATAACACTATATATTAGAGATGTTTTACAACAGTGAAGAAAGATTGTACAATTCTAAGCTCTCTAATTTTCTTCTCAAATGTTTTTTTCTTTCTTCTTGATAGCTTTATATGTTTTGCAATGGAGCTCGAAGCTTCATTTTATAGGCTTCTCAAAGATATTATTGTTATAGAGTCGTTAGATAGTCTTTCCAGTCGTTTAAAGAGAAGTTCTGAAATTGCCATAAGAGGTAATTGCCGTTTTAGCAAATGGCAATGATTTGAATAATCTGGGTTTTGTCAACACTGAAATGGTCTTCAATAGCATAAGCTATGTTGAATGGTTTCCAGAAATAGTAAATGACAGTCTTCCTTTTATTGAAGTTAGATTTCTATTTTCACTAAAGAGGAAATTGACATCTTTTTGGTCAGGCATATCAGCGATAGTCAGAAGGTTGGTAAAAGGCTTCTCTTGGAGTCCGCAAGCTTTACCAACTTTTTGTCTCTCCAAGGCCTTACAACTTTTGTCTTGGAATTGTTTTCTTTCTAAAGTGGGCAATCTCTTTTTTGTTTTTCTTTCTTCCAGGTAGCAACTTTAGCTCAAGGTCTTAACCAAACATATTTTAATTTTTAATTGGAAACTATTTAAAACACTTTTTCTTTGATTTAGTTTTCTGATATTTTGTGACTTTCAAAACTTAAATATATTCATCTTCTTACTTCAACAAGCTATATGTTAGTGTATGCCCTAGTCTCGAGGCATTGTATCTCATTTTTATTATACATTTTGGTTCATGTATAATACATTAGTGTGTTATGAATAAACTAATAATTTGTTTTATTAATTTCTTGTGTAACTAATAGTAACAAAGTGTCCAGTGGTTGTGTTTGTACTCATGATTGTCGGTAACTTTCTCTGGGTAGTAAGATTATGAGTGGGGAATCAACCTCAATTATAAAATATATCCCTAGTCTGTTACAATCGTAGGAACGATAATAACTAAAGACTAGCATGTGTTTTAGTTGTATGGTGATGTCTTACAGACCATTAGACATCGATTGTCAATCAAGGATATGTGTACATGTTAGGCTACATGGTATTGGATCGATCCACTTTGAGAACACCGCATGGTCCCTATGTCATAGGTGGTTCTCAATAGAGTTAATATTCCTATAGGCCTAGATGTGAGCTCACAATGTTTGGCGTATGCTTAAAGGGCTTGTAAAAAGGTGCCAAGTATGGGTATGGTTAGGTATATCATTGACCATTGTAGGACTAGTAGGGATGTGAAGGGATATGCCACTTAGTTAACTCTGAGAAGATGTCACCGATCACTTGATGAGTAAGACTGATAAGAGTGTGGCCACACCCGAGTAAGTGGGATACTTATTTGTGAACTTTAGTCTACTCGGTATCAAGTAATGTCCATGCAGCTATAAAGGGTGACACTACTATATCTCTTGCACGGCACTAATATCATTGCTAGAGGATGTACAAGTTACTACAAGGTTTATGCCTTACATAGGATTGATGTCTTCGTCTTATTTGGGTAGCTACTATGGTTTACTAGAACTAACTTGCAGTTTGTGGGTCCTAAGATTTTGGATCTACTGACAACATAAGACGAGCCCACAGGATTGCACACAAAGATGTCTGAACGAAAATGTCATGGACTTAATATATATTGGTTATATATTATGCTCAACTTTATGTCAATTATATTTATGGACTTTTTGGTAAAGTTAAATTAATATAATTTACTTATAGGAAAATTCTTTTTGATCTATTAAACAATTACTTGGAGTAAGTTAAATAGGTTGAAAATTTTCTTAAGATTTAAATATTGAATATTTTAATTTTAGGACATGGACCAATTAAATTGGGTTTATTTAATTTTATTGATTGGGCTATAATTAGTTAATTATGATTTTATTTTATGGTTTTAATGAAATCAAATTAATTTGAATTAAAGTAAAACCCTAATTTAATTTGGACTAGTTTTATACAAGGAGTATATAAGGCCTAATTTTCCCAACCCTAACCCTAATTCCAACTACAGAATTTTGGCCACCACCCTTAGAGAGCTAGAGGGATTTGGCCACCTGGGGTTTTAAGGGGGAAGCTTTGTTTTCATCCCATGCTAGCACACCGTTCCATTCTAGAGGCATCCGTATGCGTGATAGTGGAGAGCCTTCATGGTTCAGCAATCTTTACCATTAATTTCATCATTGTGAGGATGACATAGGTATGAAATTGATTCTCCATTCATGTTATTTCCTTGTTTCATTCCATAATCTGATTTGATTCGTTCCTGGAACGGATTCCAGTGCAAACGAAATCGATTCCGATGCGGTTTAAAGGTTGTTTTGCATAAGGAGAATCCTAACACTATAGCTTGAAACAGCAAAGAAAATGGAGAAGAAAGCCAAACCTTGAAATCCCAAGTAGTTGTCCCCAAGTAGGAGAGTATATAAATTTTATTTTAAAATGTTGTCCCCAATTCTATTTTAAAATGGAATTGGGGACAATAAAAAAAATAGTCTTCTATATTAATTACAATTCTATAATTTGAGACCATATATGTAAGTTGTTCTTAACTTTTTGTTCCCAAAAATCTTTTTTTTATAGTGTGACCTAATATCGCTACACACCTAGGTGCTAGCCACATACTTTGACGTGCGCCTGAGAAGTTCGTAACATGGTGTCAAGTATAGGTATGGTTGGGTATGTCAGTGATTATGATAGGTTTGCCACTCTGTTAATTGAGAGCAGATATGATCGGTCACTTGATGAGTGAGACTGAGAAGAGCATGGCCAAGCCCAAGTAAGGTAGCCACTTGGTGATTACTTTCTTGTGTTTTTCAAACTACATAGAATCAAGGAACATCCTTGTAGTTAAAAAGGGTGACAATGTCATGCCTTTTGTAGGACAACGATATCGAGTGGAATGTGATATGTAAGTTACTACAAGGTTTACATCCCTAACTAGATTGATATCTTTATCCTATTTAGATAGTTGTAATGGTTTGTTTGAATCCACTTACCGCTTATGGGTCTTAAGGGATTGGGCCCACTACCAACATAAGATGAACCTACAAGATAGTAGACAAATGATGTCTGAGTGAAACTATCATGGAATGAATAATATATATTAGTTATATATTATGCTTAGAGTATTATGGTTGATAATATTTAATGAGCCTTATGGTAAGGCCTAATAAAATAAAATTAACCTTTGGAAGAATTATATTTCAATCTATTAATTACTTAAGGCAATTTAAATAGATGAAATATTATCTTAATACAAATATATGGAGATGACATGGTTAAATTAAATTATTGCTAGTCTAATTTTATTTATCAAGTTTTTATGTTCTTATTAGGGTTTATTACATGGTTCTAATAAAATCCTTCTAGAATAATGAATAAGATAGACTAAATTAAAAGACTAAATTGATTGAATTTACCCTAATTTCTACTTTAAGGTATAAATAGAAAAATTTTCTCCCTCTCTCCCTAACACAAAAATTGGCCACCATAGGGAAAAACCCTAGGGAAGATTTCGACCAACAAGGGAAAATTTAGGAGAGCTTCATTCGTCCAATGCTAGCACGCCAGTTCATTCTAAAGGCATCCGTGTGAGGGATAGTAGAGTTTCTTTATACACTAGCAAGAATTAAAATCAATCATGTTGTGGAGACGATATAGGTATGGTTTTATAAGCTTTTTTGTCGAATCAAGTTTGGTTATTTCCTTCCTTAATCTGAATAATTACTTCCTGTCACGGGTTCAAGTGTGAAACAAATCTCTTCTACTCAATAAAATTTTCTGTTTTACACCAAGAGAATCCCTACAAAAGGAGCTTGATCCACTAAAAATATATGACTCACGTTCAAACTCATGTTTCACAATGCCCAAGGCTCACTTTATATTTCATCGGCCAATATTCTCTAAATTTGTTCGTTGTCCGCTTTTATATGGTATGAATCACATACCATTTTTATTATAGTTGATCCATTTCTGCAAGAAGAAGACAATCATCATTGTTAGTGGGCTTTTAATTGATATCTTTCACTTAGCAAATAGTCTCTTTTGGTCATTTGCTTCTCTCAGCAATCAGTTTCTTCATTTTTTGTATGTGATCTTTCTTGTACTTTTTCTATTTTCTTCTCATGATTATGAACTTCTATTGATTGCATAGCATGATTATCAAGGATTCCCTTAGCTATGGCTTTAAACTCCTCTGCAATATTATCCCAGTAGCCACAACCTATGTAGCACAGAAACGAAAACGGAAACTAAAATGGAAACACCCACATTTAAAAGCTAGATTCAACATAGAGTACTTATTGTCTATACTTCCAAATCCATCTCCACCTACATCCCACATTTTTGTCTTCTCATTACAATATTCTGTTGTACTTCTTGATAAGAGACATAGATTATTATGGATAAACACTAATTGTTGTGCACGATTTGGAGTTAATATATTCCTTTTCAATGAATGAATAAAGGAATAAGTACTCCAATTCCCTTCACACAAGAGGATGAACTTGGTTGTGCACATACTTTAAAAGCTAATTTTTGAAGTAAAGTTGCATTTGAACCAAAGCATGCCCACCAATTTCTAGGTTTTGTATCATACCTACTAACAATGCTATCAGGATCTCCAAATGCCCCAATTCTAAGAGAAAATTGAGCAAACTCTTGATTGGCCTTAGCTCGATCATCCTCGTTAGGAAATATTCTTTTAAAGCAATTGGATGTTTCAATAGTTATTTCAGGATCAACATGAGGTGCAACTCTTTGTCCATCCTCCTCAAGCCATTTTTCACTATAATACCTCGGGTTCAATGAGTGAGACAAACAATGAAGTGGATTATTGTTCTTTGTCCAACGATTAATAAGAATTTCGTAAACCACATTATAAAACTAGATTCAACATGGAGTGGCTTATTTTCATGCTAAAAAATGAACACCTTCACTTTTTCAATCATAGAATCCCATATCTCATAACCAAATGGAGACATGGCTTATTAGTTTCACAACCCTGATCATTTCGTATATAGGTGTTATGAAAGCAACAATATAATCAAGGTTTTCCCACCATTCATCACTGAATATTTTATCACGAACAAATCTGGCTCTCCATTGATCATCATCTCGGTATTATACCCAATGAGCACTCACTACCATGGCTTCTAAAGATCTTCTCATAAGTTTAAATCTTTTCAACATCACAACAACAAACACAAAATGAGTATCAGCAACAGCAAGCAACTTTAAAGAGCTACATCTATTAAGCATGGCTAATCCCATTGAGTGATTCATTACAAAATTTTTAATTTGATTAGCATCTCTATGGATTTTAGTTGTCCAGTGGAACTCCTCATATGTGTCTTTATTAGCTTCAAAATTCTTAGCATCACATATATTCTTTAAAGTAAGATTAAGTGTATGCACAACACAAAGAGTCCATTAAATATGTGGATACATACCTTCAATAAGTTCCCCAGCACCTTTACAATTTTGGCATTGTCAGTGATAACTTGTACAACCTTATTAGGACCAATTTCATCAATGACCTCCATAATATGTTAGCCATGAAATGCTTATCTTTCACCATACCTGACCAATCCACGGATTTGATGAACATCAGGCTACATTCAGTGACAACCATTACATTAATTAACGGCCTTCTTTATGGATCACTCCATCCATCACTTACTATGTTGATGCCCTTTTCCTTCCAAATTCTTTTGATAGGTTATAGCAGTTGATCTACATATGCCTTCTCTTGTAAAAGCAATGAGGTTCTTAATTTATTATAACCCAAAGGCATATATCCACTCAAAGAGATATTAGAAACAAATTTATAAGAACTCTGATAATAAGGATTTCTAGCCAAATTAAATGATAAACCTCCAGTATAAAACATCCTTGCAATTTCAGCATCTAATTGATTTCTATTTTGCAAGTCAAAAGCTCTAGCAATTGGAGAACTTTTATCAAATCTTTTTCTCTTTGAAAGATCAAACATATTTAACTGAGGTAAAACAAATGAAGAGGCAGTAGGCAATGAGACTCTCTTGGGTTAGGAGTTCAAAATTCTTTTTGTGACTTCGTCCTCTAATTTTCGCATTTCAATAAGACCATTAGCTTTAACTTTTTACAAACTGCAATTCCTTTGCCAATTATTTTTAATAAATGACTTCTTACTCTAGTATAAGTTCCTTGTTGTTCTATATGACAAAAATTACATGTCCACCTATAGTTTCCTCCTCCATCTCCTATCTTCTTATGTTTTGTAACATAGTTCCATAAAAGACTTGGATCGTCTTCTTTTGTGTTTTCACTAGAGTTTGAATTAGTATTCATAAGAGTATCCATATATTTAGCCTATTATTTAAAATAAAAAGAAATTTAATTGATAAGGGAAAGTGGTGTTTCGTAGCATGAGTCCATTATAGGTGTCAAGATATTAACCATATTTGTTCAATTTTTACCACCTAACTCCACCCAACCTTTGTCAATTCCAAATTCCAATTAATACTCCCTAATTAAGCCCTTCCCCTGGTTTTTCAATTATTCTTAACGAGATGATGAAGAAACAGAAATATCAATATACAAGAGAATGTTATACCTCAGAAGTAAGAAGCAATTTGCAGTTTTCTTGAAGAATGGTTTTGCTACAAATCAAGGTAAGGATTTGCATTTTTTTGTAGAAATTTAGTTTATATCAAAAAATATTCTGAAATTCTGAATTTATAACAGTAATTAGCAATTAGAAACATCCGAAAGAGTATATAAGAAGTTTGAAGCAAATAGAAAGTTAAAATAACTAATTAAGAGTTTTGATTTCAATAGGAAAATTTTCTTTTGGAGAATCACAGTCAGAATTGGACTGTTTTTAACTAAATACGGTTTCTAAAATTCAGAAAACGCATTTCCCACTTTTCATATTTGCAGAAACTAGCCTAAGAACATCTCGTATGGATTTCTTGAGATTTTTGTTTCTGAAACCAGTATGAAATGGTGAAACGCAAGGTTGCAAGTGTTTCTATGCATTATATGCCATAACATTCAAATACATGCCAGGAGCATCACCATATTTAGTATTTAGAGTCTTCATAACATCCTTCAAGTGCTTTTTGGCAACTACGGTGAACATATACTTTTGTATCTCAAGCTCAACATTGCTCAAAAGATTTTCTTTACCGAGCTCCGGTGAGTCAAGGTGCTTCGATTCATAATCATTCACATCCAAATTTATATTTAATTATTACCTAAGGGAATTAATATAATTATAAGGACCACATATATATATATATATTATTGTGAAAAATTGTCATCCATATATTTTTTTTTCCTTAAAATGGATGATGGAAATTTAATTTTTTGCTATCAAATATATTATTTTTATCATAATGTATTTTATGATAAAAATCTAAAAAACGAATGCTTATGCATCTTATATGAACTGAGGTCTTTTATACTACAAGAATCAGTAGAACGAGGGACCTATATAGAACATTTCTTGCAAAAAATGTTGAATTTATTCACAATTTTGATTAAATTATGGCAGTAAGACATTGAAATATAATGCTGATATGAATTAAAATGAAACCTTAAACTTGGAACTATAGCACAAGGCAAGTCTGAAATAAATCAAGATACAAAAATGTAGGTACCTTGAAGAGATACTTATTAGATCCAATTAACAGAGGCATTTATTAGAAATCACTATAATCATTTCTTCTTTTTCATAGGCTTTTCCCTTTTATCTCCAAACCAAACTCTAAGCACAAAATGACACATTTTGTGAAATCCAGTAAACCGAGTCAGAAGGAAGGCCAATAAAATTTGAATAAGAACTTTTATGAAGGGCCCTTGACCCAAAAGAGATACAGTCAATTGAAACATGAAAATTGATCTAGTGGAAGAGACTGTCATTTGATAAAAGATAAAATCAGATTATAGATCTGGTATAAAAAAGAAGTCCGTATGGGAATCTAAAAGAGCAAACAACAAACTAGTTAGAGTGACAATGAGAGATCCAAAGAGATTCAGATGGAATATAATGTATCTTAGTGTTAGGTGGAAACCTACTTATTAAAATTAAGGATGTATCATAATGAGACTGGGTTAAATAAGAAAAACAACAGAAATGTAAGTGATGCAGCAAAGAAAGGGCTACTATGGTGTAGGATATTTTAGAGAATGAGAGAGAATAAGTGGAATAAGATATTTTTACATGGAAAAGCTTAGGTGGTAGAAGGAGAAGTGACCACATGTTAGTGCAGGTAAAAATGTGAACAATATTGTGCCATATGTGTTGAAATCTAGAGATTTCTACAGTAGAAAGGAAAGAAGGGAAAAGAGAAACAACCATTAATAAGAAAGTTTGAGTGAGAAATTTTGGAGAGAGAAACATAAGAACTCTAAAGAGAGAATGAAAGAAAATGGCAGATTTAAAGGGGAAGAAGAAAGGATAAACAAAACTACATTAGGCTTGATTCCTAGTGGAAAAATCATACATAGGTAGCTTGGTAAAAATTTACAAATTCAAGTCATATGATTAATGTTAAGTTTAACATTGATGTATTAGCTAGATCTGAGTACAAGAACAAAGAAATTTAGTTGATTTGGCAAACATGGAATAGGTGAAAATGGTATAGACTGCTGAAGATGGGACTTGAACGAATTAAGCAAAGCGCCAAATGGAAATGGAGGAAGACCCAATCAAGGTAAAGACCTAATTTTATAATCAATTGTTAAGATTATAATAATTCGGGGATTTCTTGTATTGAGAATTTATTTTTTCTCTGAAAATGTAAAATTTAATAAAATTTCCTTACAAGCTTATCATTGCTGTATAGAGTTGTTACATGATTAATTGACTTTGGAAGTTTGATGATTTATATTATAGTTCTAGAAATATTGTTGTATTTGAACAATGAAATTAATAATGAAAATGCTATTGCTGAGAACTATTTGAATTGTATACGATGTAGCGGAGAGTTGAATACAACATATTACTACAACAAATTGGATTTTTAGTGGCAAAATAATAGCGGAAAGAACAAATTTAAAAGCTGTAAATTTGTGGGGAGAGAGGAATCCGCCACAAATGTTAATACAATAATGGCGATTCAAAAACTTGCCACAAAAGTATATGTAGTAGTGGGGAGAATCCTTGTTTGCTATAAAAGGCTTAATGTACTAGTGGGGAATTGTTTATACACCACTAAAATATAGGGTAAGTTACAGCTACGGTACACAGACTTTATCTAATTTCACAATATAGTACACAGACTTCATTTTTACTCAATAAAATACATGAACTTAGTGGTGACCTGACATTAAAGTACATATAACCTGTAATCAACGGTAAAGGAAGAAAAATTAGGATAAATTACACCTATGGTACACAGACTTTATCTAATTTCACAGTATGGTACACAAACTTTATTTTTACTTAACAAAATACATGAACTTAATGGTGGCCTACCATTATGGTTTAAATCACCGGTAAATGACCGGTTAATATGTCATGTCAGCGGTTTGACCTTCTTATCACCTAAAAAAGACCCATTTGCCCCTCTCTCATTTTTCCTCCCAATTTGCCGAACCACAGCCCCTTCTTTTTCAACCAATACAGCCGCCACAATTTCATCATACCCACCGCCTCCTCCGACCAGAAACGCCACAATCATTGCCTTCAATGGCCCCAAACTTGGATTATACGCAGTGGATTCCATAATAGAGGGGCAAATTAGTCTTTTCAGGTGATAAGAAGGGTCAAAGTGTGGATGTGGCATACTGACTGGTCATTTACTGGTGATTTAGACTACAACGGTAGGTCACCACTAAGTTCATGTATTTTGTTGAGTAAAAATGAAGTCTGCTTATCATACAGTGAAATTAGATAAAATCTGTGTACCATAGGTGTAATTTACTCCAATTTTTATTACTTTACCATTGATTACAGGTTATATGTACTTTAATGTCAGGTCACCACTAAGTTCATGTATTTTGTTGAGTAAAAATGAAATCTGTGTACCATACTATAAAATTAGCTAAAGTCTGTGTACCATAGGTGTAATTTACTCCTAAAATATACTAACAAACTAGTGGGAATTTTTTAAAATTTGCCACTATTAGCAAAATATATCAGTTGGGACTTTTGTGATTGCACACTAAAGCCCCTATTTTTATTATTTTCTTCAATTATGTTTATATTTTTAATTATTAACAGCAAGTTCTATCTAATATTTGATATCTTCAACACTTAAATAAGGAAAAAAATTGAAATAATATAATAATTTATTAAAAACTGGTTTTGACTTTATTATAATTTAATAATTTATTAAATCTCGTTGTCCTTGTTAATCTCAATAATTGAAATAAGTCTAAATTCCCTTTCAATGTTGTTGTAGCCAATCCATCTCATTATTTAAAGGGTTTCACAATCATAAACCCTTATTTTGTTGAAGTTTTACCTTCGCATTAAA
Organism: Euphorbia tirucalli; assembly: GCA_039660915.1. NCBI lineage: Eukaryota > Viridiplantae > Streptophyta > Magnoliopsida > Malpighiales > Euphorbiaceae > Euphorbia > Euphorbia tirucalli. Next base: position 60,061,708 of record CM077637.1, read on the forward strand.
TCAATATCAAAATGCAGCAAACCCTTGCCCAATATCGTAAATTTACAATTTTTTGCAGTTCTAGCACTTCATCTTTCCATTGTTCATCCTTTGGACCAGCTCTCATTCTTCATTTAGTAACGTGATTCCTTCTCTTTTTAAATCAAAAGATGTATTCTTCTCCACTTAATTAATTTCTTCAACAGGGTAAAAACTATACATCATTATAGTATTTATCACAGCCCATAGGTCTTACAAGGAATTGGGATCTTGAATTTTTCTTATTGGCGTTGTAGACATAAAATTTTCAATTTTCAATTCGACTTGATTAATTGTCTAGATTTCTAGGTTGGTAGAGTTTCTATTAAGATGTTGTGTGAGCTATTAGGGACCGAAACTTTTGTTATTCGGGAATTAGCAAATAATTAGGTAATTAAACCATTATTTTATAGTTTAGGTGATTAATTACAAAATCATAATTGCTATTTTATTCTCCTTTAAGTAGACCTTTAACTTTTCCTTTGCCTAATCTAAACTTAACAAGATGTCTATGATAGTTATAGAAAATATGATGTTTTAATCATAATCATGTCAAAGCATTACTAATTTGAATCAACTTTTGGGTGTACGACGTCTTGTAGTGCATAAGTGAAAAATTGTAATCTCTATGTTGGGTTTACTTTTGTATAATTATCTCAGTGCTTTCTATTTGTTTGTATGGTAATGATACTAATTAAAATCAAAGAATTGAAAACAACAGTAAAAATTTCATGCAAATTGCCCGAATAGTAACATGTACTTATTATAACATATAAATTATATATATGGATCTCCCTTACTCTCGTATAACAATTATGATAGAATAGTAGCCATAAGTTATGCTTATGATTTGAAACAAGGATTAGTATTAGATATATGTTATATCTAAAATATAAACATAATTATTAGGATTTTATGAGATATTGAAAAATGATCATTAGTTATTTTAATCAATCTTGCATTCGTTTACATATAAGGTATACTAACTTTTTTCTTTTTTTGTGTCTCCTTGTGGTTCAAATGCAAAAAACTTTCTTTCTTTGATTTCAAAGTCCTTTGCTTGTAAGGTATAACGTGGATCTTTTTTTTCTTCTTCTTTTCTTCTAACTTTACTTTATTGTTGATTTATTGTATTCGAAGTTATTTGCCATGATTTAAACTAAGCAAACAATGAGTCCTTAAATATATGATTAATGCATGCTCTCCAACTCGACTGAAGGAGGATGATATCCAACTTTTCAAGCTGACTTATGTCCATTGCTTCATTAGAAAGTTGCTTTTCCTCCATATCGAAAAACTTCTTTTTCACTTATTCCATTTAACTCATTTGCCGTGCATGAAATTTTATTGGAGATTGGAGTTAGATTTCCACTACCGCCCTTCATGATGGCCTTTTTTAAGGCTAACAAGTTGTCTCCATCGCAACTTCATCCTATGGGGTGGACATTTCTCATCGGCTTTTACATTCTCTACTCCCAGAAAGGGATAACTCCATCTATTAACCTTTTTCATATTTTTTATGTGGTCAAGGCTCACCAAGATAAATCAGGGCATTTTCTCCTTCGAAAGACAGATCTTTGTGAAAACTTGCTCATAAATGATCTTCCTCCAATCGAAGTTTATGAAGATAGATGGATGCTTATCTATCCTCTTGATGATGTTTGGAAGGTTCGTCTTCCATGGTGTTGGAATTAGTGTAGAAAGGGAATCACGTGGCCGACTTGTACTATGCTTTTAGATGAATATTCTACTGAGGTTGATGCCTTATGACATATGAAGTGCTAAACTTTTGACAGCACCTAATCTGATTATAATTGGTTGGAGAGTTTCCTCAACTCGTAGACTTTTCCCTATAATAAGTAATTTGTTGCCCAAAAACTCAGCTCAGATCTTCTAAAATGAACTCTTCTTCCATGCATACATCTAACCATGAAAATTCTTCATTTAGGCATAAAAATTATGCAGACTCTTCATTTGAGGATACCTCATCCATCTATGCAAACTCTTCATCCGACCCTGCAAGCTTTTCTTCTTATCATAGCATTAATGACACAGATTCTTCATCTATGTGTCCCTCTAAGAACACAAACCCTTCACCTAATCATACAGATTCTTCATCAAAGCACGGTGAATGGTTCAAAATGATATAATTGATATCTTTATTAATAATAGATTGTTAATAATATATATATATATATTGCAGGTATGACTTCTAAAGGAAATTCTATTTTGCTGCTTTCAAGGCTGGACAACAAAAATGTCCTAGAAAAGAAACCAATCTCCTTAACCCAAGGCCTTCTGAAGATGATGTTTCGGCTCTTAGAAAGGCTAAGCCTATAGCTTCATCGACTAATTCCTTCATGGATGTTGATGCTAACTCATCAAAGATTATAACTCCTTTTAATCCCCCTGTATTATTGAGATCTAAATATTCTGAAGTCGACTCTTTTAACAAAGCTATGAAAATATTAATTCCAGTTCAACACCGAACATTCTTCCTTCAGAAAGAATTAAGAGGGGTGGTTCGAAATCAACACAAAGTAATCTTCATCTTAAAAGAAATGAGAAGGGTGGTATAAGTCCCCTTCCTAGTGTAATTTCACGCAGTAATAGAAGGAAGCTTCGTTATGAATATCTTCCTGGGCATCATCTTATTTTTCCCTCCTTGGAAAAACCTTTGTAATTTTGGAACATATACAAGAATAACCCAACCTTGAAGACTTCTCTAAAAGGTGAAGACTTCAGGGTGTATCCTAGTTTGGTAGACACCAATTCAATTGAGCAACCAAGAGTAGCTTCAAGGTTGATGATTCTTCTATCCTTCCTCGAGATGAAGAAACATATTGCAAAAATATGTATGAGAACATCAATGTTGCTGAATGTAAAATTGTTAAGGTATATGCCTTCTTTTATTATTGTATCTCTAAACATATACAAATCTCATATATTTATCTTACTTGGATGATAGGGGGCTCAATGTGCTTCATTAGCTCTTAGATTTGCAAGGTCATTGAAAAAAGGGCTTGATGAATCAACAAAAAAACTTGATGAGTCTTGTGATATTGAAAAAAGTTTGAACCGTACCATCGATGACCTTTAGAGAAAGCTGTGTGAAATAGACCAGAGCAACAAAAAAGTACAAGAGCAGAATAAAAAGCTTCAAGAGCATGTTTGATCATTAGAGTTTGATCATGATAATCTGAAAGTGAATGCTTCCAAGTACTCTTTTCTAGTGAGAGATTATGATAAGCTGGCAGATCATCATACAATCTTCATAAAGACTTTAATGAACTTAAAAGAAAGTTAGATGATGAAAGGAGAGTTGTGAAAGAGCTTAAAAATGAGCATGCATCGATCCGCTCTACTGCTATTCGTGAGTATAGTGAAACTAAAGAATGTTATGAAAAGAAATGTCTAGTGGGGATCTCTTTTTCTAAAATTTGTTTTTACCTTGCTCGACAAATCCTTAAGAAAGAGCATGGCCATACTTATCCTAAGTTGGTGTTTTCAAAGGCTCAATCTGTTTTTTATCTTAGTCCTCGGCAAAGTTTTGAAACTAATGAGGATGACAATGCTTCTCAATGAACAATGTCATTTTTGATGATTTAGACAATCTCAATGGTCCATGGATATTCTATGGGAAAAATGGGATCGATGAGCCTATAGCAGACAATGCTAAAGATGATAAGATAACATTCTCTTCAGAAGAGGTTACTCGTGATGATAAGAAACCAGCCTTGCAAGGTCTCGATAAGGATCATGAAGTTGAGGAGGAGCCTACCATGGATGATGTCTCTAACCCTGCTTCTGCTCCTACAACTTAGATTTATATTTCACATTTTATATAGATTAGCTGTGTGATGTTTTTTAAAAAAAAAACTTTTATAAGCTATATAAACTATTTGTTATCATATTTGCTTTTCTTCTATACTTACTACTCCCTAATCAGTTGTAATTTATTTTGAATTACATGTGATTTTTGTCATGTAAATACACTTGCTTTTTTATGCATCTTGATCAGAAGCTCTATCTTCTTTATAAACGATGAACCTTTTTGTTATTGGAATCTTAACAGATTAGAAGTATATGACTGCATGCAACATGGTAGCAGACTATCTTCCCTCATAAAAGATGAGCCTTTTTTTTGCGTACCACGTGTCTTAATAGTTTTAGAGAATGTGAATGCATGCACTATAGCAGCAGACTATCTTCCCTCATAAAAGATTAGCCTTTTTTTTTTTTTGCATACCATATGTCTTAACAGTTTTAAAGACTATGAGCATCATGTCTTCCCTCGTTGAAGATCATGTTAAAAGATTTCCTTCATGTAAGGGTATTTTATAAGATTGCTAAGATAATTTTTAAAGACTGGTCTTCCCTCGTAGAAGATTCAAGTTATATAAAGCCGTTGCTTCTTCGTGAGCTTGTAAAATAAGAGTGTGATGCTGAATGGAGAAAGTAAATAATGAAAATAAAGACGTAACACATGATATTTTTATGTGGAAAACCCCAATAAAGGGAAAAACCATGAGACCGCAATTATAGCTCCATAACAGTTACAGAATACAACTGCTTTGAAAATAAAGCTTTAGATGATTTGCATTCCAAGTCTTACCAATCTTTCTTCCTTCTATAGTTTCAAGTTTACAAGTTCCTGGACCAATTGTCCTTCTCACTTGATAGGGTCCTTCCCAATTTTAGCGAAGCTTTCCTTCTTCAAGATGAGAATTGGTTATTGTTATCTTCCTTAGAACAAGATCTCCCTCAGTTATTGATCTTTCTTTCATGTTTGAATTGTAGTATTGAGACACTTTATATTGATATGTTGCTAAGCATATGAACGCTTGGTCACTATGCTCATCTAAGAAGTCTAAGTTAGCACTAATTGCTTCATAATTGGCTTTTTTTATCAAACACAATCATTCTTGGGGAAGTTGCCCTAATCTCAATTGGGATCAAAGCTTCCGTTCCATAAACTAAGCTGAAAGGAGTTTCTCCAGTTGAAATTCTACTTGCAGTTCTATATGCCCAGAGGATCAATAGAAGCTCATCAACCCATGCCCCTTTTGCTTTATCCAAAAGCCTTTGCAAGCCTTCCTTAATGGTTCGATTAGTTCTCTCTACTTGCCCATTAGCTTGAGGGTAGGATACCGATGCAAAAATAAGCTGAATATGAAGATTTTCACAAAACTTCTTTAGCGAGTCACAATCAAACTGTTTTCCTTTATCTAGTATTAGAACCCTTGGAAGCCCAAAACGATAGATGATATCCTTCCATATATTGCCTTCTATCTGCTTTGCGGTGATGGTACCTAGGGGTTCAGCTTCTACCCATTTGGTAAAATAATCGATAGCTACCATCAAATATTTTCTTCTCCAGTTGCTTGAGGGAAAGGTCCTAAGAGGTCTAATCCCCATTTGGCAAAAGGAGTTGGTTCAATGGAGCTTCTGAAAGTTGGAACAGGAGCATATTAGATAGGAGAGAACCTTTGACATTTATCACATTTCTTAACCTTTTTCAAAGCATAATCCCTCAATGAAGGCCAAAAAAATCCAGATCGTAGCACCTTGGTTGCTAATGCTCTTGCTCCCAAATGTTTCCCGTATATTCCTTCATGTATTTCAGCCAGTGCATAGGCTGCTTCATTTAAAGTGAGGCATTTTAGAAGTGGCATGGAAAATCCTCTCTTGTATAGAACATCTCCGATCACAGTAAAATGAGCTACTCTCATCTTTAACTTTTTGGCTTCTGTTGGCTCAGTAGGCAACTCCCCTGTTTTCAAGAATTTTATGAAGGGTGTTCTCCAATATGGTCCTTCGATGATGCACACTACAACTTTCTCTTTTATACTTGGCCTTTTATGTTCTTTAATATGCACCATTCTCCCTTTTGCTTGCATTGATGATGTAAGCTTGGATAATGCATCAGCAAGAGCATTAGAGTTTCTATTGATCTATAACAATTAAAACTCTTTAAACTCCTTTGATAAGGATTTGACTTTGGAAAGGTACTGGATAATGACAAGCTCCTTTGCTTCATATTCTCCATGAAATTGTTGAACCACCAATTGTGAATCACTATGAGCTATCAACTTTTTTACTTGTAATTAGTTGGCAAGCTTTAATCCATCGATGAGAGCCTCATATTCGGCAATAGTGTTTGAGCTTGTAAAAGCAAAACATAGGGAATACTCTAAAGGATCCCCCTCATGAGATATTAGCACTATTCCTGCTCCACTGCCTGATGAGTTGGATGCTCCATCGACAAATAACTTCCACATGCATGTACTTTCTTCAAATGATTTCTTCTCTCCAAAACATTCTATAATGAAATTAGCTAAAGCTTGTCCTTTGATTGCTTGTCTAGGCTTAAATCTAATGTCATATTCTCCTAACTCGATTGCCCATTTAGTGAGGCACCCTAAACATTCTGGTTTCTGTAAAACTTGACGTAGAGGCTAATCTGTCAACACTACAATAGGATTGTCTTGGAAGTAGGGTCTTAGCTTTCGAGACGCCATCACCAATGCAAGTGCAACTTTTTCAATAAATGGGTATCGAGCTTCTGCACCTCGGAGTACTTTACTAACATAGTAAACCGGATTGTCAATCTTTCCTTCTTTTCTTAACAAGACTGCACATAATGCCACATTGCTTACACCCAAGTATACAAACAACAACTCCCCAGGCTCAGGTATAGTTCAAAGGGGTATCCCTTTTAAGTACTCTTTCAACTCTTCAAAAGCTTTTTAACATTCTGGCATCCATTGAAAATTCTTCATTGCTCTCAAAGTTTTGAAAAAAGGAAGGCTTTTTTCAGCTGACTTAAAGAGGAATATGTTTAATGACGCTATTCTTCCTATTAATTGTTGTATCTTTAATTGAAGTTAGGGGTTTCATCTCTAATGTGGCTTGGACTTTTTCTGGATTTGCTTCAATGCCTCTCTTGATTATCGTATAACCTAGAAATATCCCTAATTACACTCCAAATGTGCATTTGTTAGGGTTGAGTTTGATATTATAGCTCCTCAACACGCTAAACACTTTATTGAGTTTTTCAACATGCTATTCTCCTTTCTTACTTTTGATAATCATGTCATCCACATATGCTTCCATGGTGTTACCAACAAGGGTTTGAATACTTTGTTGACCATCCTCTGATATGTTGCACCTGTATTTTTTAGCGCAAAAGGCATCACTCGATAGCAATGTGTTCCTTTATTAATGATGAATGCAGTTTTTTCTTCATCTAAAGGATTCATCATTATTTGATGGTATCCTATGAAAGCATCCATAAAACTTAACAACTTATATCGAAAAGTTTGATCCACCATCTTGTCAATTTGAGGCAAAGGATAATGAATCTTTTGGACAAGTTTTGTTTAAATCGGTGAAGTCTATGCATATTCTCCACTTCCCATTTGGCTTTTTAACCATTGCAACATTTACGAGCCAATCAGGATAATGAACCTCCCGCATGAAGTTAGCCTGAAGTAACTTGTCTATTTCCTCTTCTAAGACTTGTTGCCTTTTTGGTGCTATGTTCCTCTTCTTTTGTTTAATTGCTTTCACTTTGAGATCAACATTTAGATGGTGACAAGCTACCTACAAACTTATGCCTGGCATATCAGTAGGTACCCAAACAAACACATCCACATTCTTCCTTGAGCATTCAATAATTTCTTTCTTTGTTTCCTTATGCATTTGACTTCCAATATATGTGATCTTGTCTGGATCATCTTCTCTTAATTTCACAGCTTCCATCTCTTTAACTGGTTTTGGCTTATTCTCTGACTCTTCCGAAATTGTCAGTGTTTCTGCTTTTGCAATTTGCTTTCATTTGATAGAGGAAACATAACAGCTACAAGCTTTTCTCTGATCACCATGTACTTGTCCTATTGCCTTAGGTGTAGGGAATTTCATCAATAGATAACTTGAGGAAATCACGACTCTCATGTCATTTAGTAATGACCTTCCTAATATCACATTGTAAGCTATAGTTACTGATTTAATTATCATGAAATTTGTCATCCTAGTAACCCTACGAGGCTCTTCATGTTGGAAATGCCCTAGTCCCGAGGCATTGGTCCTTGTGTTTGTATAATACATTTGTACATTAATGTAAACTTTATGTATTATACAATTTGTGTCAAGGAAATAAAGGCATTAATCTATTTATTATATGTCTTGTGCTATATTTTAAATAGAGTATCCAATGGACATATCCATATCCATGTTGTCAAGTGTGAGGCACTTGGCAGTAAGACCATGACTTCTCTTGGCCGTATATATTATTTCTTGGAAAGAAATAATTGGACCACTTTTGGTTTATTCATTCTTTTGGCTAGAATGAGTTGATGCCCACTTAAAAAGAAATTGGTTTTATTTTTCTTTTGGAAGGAAAAATTGGACAGCCATATATTTCTTCTTGTGGCCGCACCTCTCTCCCTCTCTTTGAAAGTTCCGAGTTGCTAGCACGGGTTTCGGTCCGAGAGCCGTTCGTGTATGCATCGGTGGAGGAAATCTACACTTGATTTCTGCAGTCCGCATCCGTCTCTTAGAGAGACTTTGTGGTAAGTTTTTGAAACCCTCCTTTTATGCTTTAAGTTTTTGATTTCCACATCTTAAGCTCCTGGGCCGGATTCGAGGAAATCAACGCGTATTTCCGCTTTTATCGGTCGGTTTCCCGTGACGAATCCCAACACTTCACCCAAGGTGATTGGTAGCTGAATTGATCCTGCTATGGGGACGGCTTCTCCTGAAAAACTGAAAAGATAAGCTTACACTTTCTTTAGTTTTTCGATGGATAGGTTCATTTTCTCAAAACAATTCCAGTAAAGAAGATTGACAAAACTTCCATTGTCAATAAGAATTCTCTCTACTAGGAACTTCACAATGATGGTCGTTATCACCATTGCATCGTCATGAGGTATAACTACATTTCCTTGAGCAGCAGGTGCAAAGATTATGGATTCTTCTTCTTCTTAGATTTCCATAATATGATTCACTTCATTAGCTTATCTTGCATAAGCTTTTCTAGATGCAGATGATCCTCCTACCAAGGTTTCTCCACCTGAAATGACATTTATTACTGGATGTGTTGGCTTATTATCCAAGACAGGGGCTTTTTCTTTCCTATCTTCTCTTGGCTTGAAATATCCTCGATTATCCTTCTCTCTGTTATTTTCATATCTCTCTCTTTTTTAGTATGAGGGTCTTTCTTCCTTCTAGCTTTCTACATACACAAACCTCCCAAGCGTACCTTGTCGTACCAAAGATTCTATTTTATTCATTAATTCTCTACATCTATCTATAGAGTGGCCATAAGTCTAATGGAATTGACACTAAGCATAAGAAAACTTTCCCATTGTCCTGTTGGTTTTTGGAGAGAAAGTGAGGAGGTTAGATCCTTCTATAGCAACAAGGATGTTGGAGTGAGGTTGAAGTAAAGGTGTAAAGCTTTCAAACCTTAGTTTTGGAGCATGGCTTACTTCTTTCCCTTTCCCATCCTTCTTAACATCATCTCTTTCTTTCCTTTTCCTATCCATGTTTCCTCCTCCAACAAAATTTCTCATGACATCCTTAGAAAAGATGAATTTATTAGCTTGACTGAATAAATCCCCAAGGGTGGAAGGTTGATCATAAGAAAGAGATTTTTGAAAATCTCGTGACCTCGTTCCCTGACGAACACCTGTGACTGACATTCCAACTTGAAGATCCTGAATCTCCAACATTGCAGCATGGAATCTTTCAACATAATCTCTCAAACTTTCTCTTTCTTCCTGTTTGATGGTGAGAAGATAAGTAGCATCCTTCTTTCTTCTAGTATTGATGATGAAAGCATTTTTTAATTCTTTTCAGAGTTGATCGAAGCTAGACATGGATCCTTCTCTTAAGGTATTAAACCATGTGGGAGCATGTTCAATCAAAGTGAGGGAGAACGCTCGACACATGATCACATCCTCCCATCCGTGAAGTAACATTACAACTTCATAATTCTGCATATAGTCATGAAGATCACCTTTCCCAGAGTATGTGGCTAGTTGGGGCATCTTGAATTTCTTCGGAAGGGGTTTATTCATAATCTCTTCGGTGACAGGAACCTTCCTCCCTTGTCGTTCTTCATTGGTAGAAACTAGCTTTTTCTGCTCTAGAACTTCTTTGATCATTTTTTTTCAAGTTGCTAGGTTCCATCACACTAAATACAGATTCTCCTTTATAAGTGCTTTCCACAACTTCATCTCTTTTTTCTTCATTCCTTAGTGGGACTTCACATTTTCCCCGAATGTGTCGATGCTCATGGTTAGGAGAAGGATGAGAGAGTTCATCTTCTGATACATGATTCTCTACATTAGTCTTCTCTTTAGGCCTAAGATTTGATGGAAGGGTATAATAAGGGTGTTTTTGTTGAACAAATTGCAACAAGTTTTCAAGCATGCAGTTGTTCTCCTCAAATTTCTGCTTGAGAGCTTTATATTTTGTCAAGGAAACCATATTTGGAACAACTCCTCTGGGTTGAGTTACATGTTGGATCATAGGTTGATTCTCAACATTTTCTTCTTGATCATTATGTTGCATGTTTATTTCTTCTAGGTTGATTGCCATTTACGAATGTACGGCTTAAGATTTCTTTAGAGGCATTTCTCTTAATCAAAGAAAACAAAATAATAGCTTTTCAATCATATTTAAAGACGACACCAATTGTTGTAGCCTAAGTACAACAGTATATTTATAATGGGAAGATCGATCGTCGTGTGTTAATTTGAGTCTTAACGAGATACCTATTGCAGTGAGAGAAGGTGTTCTTCCCACAAACACTCTGATGCTAGAATCAAATGTCATAATAATAGCTCTGAAATCCCAGAAGATCCAATCCCTTTATCATTGAATGAAAACCTATTTATAGCCAAAGAGGGAAGTTACCTCAGAGAAAACCATATTCCACATTTACTTCGTAACTGTCAAGAATGTGGTTGACAGGTGGAATATTTGATAACTGCTTTCATATTAATAACATATATTATAATTCACCTTAAGCTTATATTAAGGTTATATCAAATATAATAGTTGTTAATGTAACAAAAAAAAAGAAATTGGTGGGAAATCAAAATGTTGAAAATATTAGAATGAAAAGAATGAAAATAGTAAGTGCCAAAATAAGAAGGGTTTTAGTTTAGATGGTTCTCTTTTCCCATCTATGCCCTCAATTGTTTACTCATCTCTTCTACTCTTCCTTTCCTCTCATGCTCTAACAATCAAACAGTCTCTTTTGTTGAAACCCAATTGCTAGCCCTCGACTTCCTTTACACCTAGTCCCGACCTCACCATCGTCGATCGTTATGTTTCACACTTGGGTTCTCTATTTTTTTATTTCTTTTCAAAGGTCTTTAAGGTTCCTATCTCATCATTCATTGATTGCTCCTCTCTCAGGCACCATTTTTCGTTTGCCATTGGACCTCATCGTTCTCCTCTCTGGTATTTATTTACATTTGCTAATGTGTTGAATTCATCTTAATTTTAACCTTAGAATTTGATTTCAATTGTCAATACAGATTTTATTCGGTTGGAAAGGCAAAAGTATCAAAAAATAAGGTAATTTAAGCTTTTATATTTGTGAAAAATGACCTTTAATTCATGGTACTTGTGCTAGTTAGGTTTAAACTTGGAGTTATAATTAATGTAGATATGATGCAGTTGCATACACTTGAACAATAAAAAAAAACAAATCTACTAATCTAAATAGAGTTTTTTTAGTTAAAAGGACAATTATTTTTTACCAGTCTGAAACTTTGCCATGACTTCAAACTTCTTGATATGGGGAACTTATTGCTTTTAGCTCTTTTGGAAGTTGAATAAGCTATGATGTACTTATTTAATGAAAAAAAAACTTGAAATGAGTTACTGCTTGGTCCTACAACTTAAATTACTGGGTGTTTTTATGAATCAGCTGCTAAAATTGTCATGGTTAGTGTCCAATATGGTAATAATTCAACTTTGATTGGATTGACACTCCGTTTCAAAATAATTTCATTGTAGTATTGTTTGTTTATCATTTACAAGCTCGAAAAATAAAATCCTCACTTTAGAGAATATGACAGGATGCCCAAAGGCAAGCTGTAGAATTTCATGTCTTTGATCACAATTTTCTTGACGCTGACAACATAATCAGGTAATCTGTAGTTTTGATCTCCTCTTTGTCTCTCTTTGCGGTATGTACTCTCTCTTTACTATGGAAAATGAACTGTTCTCAGCTAAGAACACTGCTTATCTGCAATATCTCATGACTAATAGTATACAGTTCACTTTTATTAATTAGTCTAATGCAATTATCATTTTTCATTCACTCATCAGTTGCAATGTCTCCTGTATTTAGAAAATATGATTTTCCAATTTATTTTTAGAATAAGGTAGATATATGTTCTCATTTTGTTTTCTTCTCCAAATGTTTTTTGATTTTTTTCCTTAGAAAAGCATAAGAAAGTGAAAAAGCGTAGTGCTTTTTTGTTAGAACTGATAATTGGTTCTCAAGAAGAAGAATAAAAAGTTGAACTAAGTAAGATGAAATAAAGGGGGTCATAAAAATTAATGTTGTTATTTTCTTATGTTATATACTTCAAGTGAATTATTTATGTATATTGAAAATGGGATGAAATGAAATACTAAAATCATAAGTTGAAAAGTACATGCATATATATGCTATGCAATTATTCATTTTTTTATGAGATATGGCTCTTTTGATTGCATGAAGAGATTACTAAACTTTAGTTTACATGGCTCTTTTAGTAATAACATGCAGTTTGAATTCTTCTTCGAACAAGGCAGCATGGTGCTGCTTTACTGGTTCAAAGTACGTTTATTGGTTCTCCAAGTTCTATTATTTATTGGTCAGGTAGTTATTGACTATTGAATATTGATCTATTGTGTATTGTGCAAATGGTACTTAGGAAGCAAGGGAGGATGAATATCATTTAGCTAGAGTCGAGGACTGGATCACAAGCTATTATCTTAACACAATTGGACTAAATAACATTTCTCTGATTTCCCTGATATCTAAATGGTAAGGACTCATTTATCTTGCTATCAAGTTCTCATTGTCCTGGCCCTAAGAACTCTAGTTGGTTGAAGTTTCATAATCAACTATTAAGTTTGAATTATCAGTGCAGGTTTTGTCTTAATGAATCCATTAATTCTTGTTAAAGCTAAAATAATAAATGTTATTACTGCATTTTTCTTAGTTTTTTTAGCATGATCTCTTATTACATTGTTTCCCTTTTGAAATAGTTTAGAAATCATGGACAGCCTAAGGAAGGTGTTATATCGAGAATTGGAGCTGATACTTACACTAGATATAAACAAAAAGGTATATCGCATGTTCTTACTTCTACTCCATTTAGATATTGCTCTGCTTATTTGTTCTTCTGTCAGAACTACAGTTCTGATTTTACTTCAAATAGAGGGTGAAAGGGAAGAAAAATAGAATAGAGGAGGAAGAGAGAATTCAGAGAGATTGGGGAGGAATGAGATTGATATTCTTCATTGATTAATTAACCTTCAAGGGAATGACCATATAAATAGTGAGGTCATAACGGTTACAAGGACAGCTGGTGTAACAACTCACTACAGCCAAAATAGCAAAACAGACTAGCTAGCAAACAAACAAGGGATAGCTACTACAAGTTTTAGGGAACAATTAACAATTAACAATAACAATTTCTAATAAATCTGGACGCCTAATATTCAATTCAATCCTTCAATTTCCCTACACTTCGCTTAAATGTGACATGATGTAAACAATTTTAGGCATATGAGTTCAATGTGGTGAAAGAAAAAATGAGGTAAATAAATTTAAGCTCCAAGAGTAGATGATCATGTGTATAGGAAGGTGATATTGGACTTATGGATAATTTATTCTTTTCTAATAAATTAGGTTACTACTCTATGATTTAGTATGTAATTACCTTACATGTTTTGTTTCAGAAGCTCTTGATTACTTTTACTTCTTAAAACAAGCACTAGATAAAGCCTTTAGATTTACATGTTATTGCTGGTGTGCCCTAGTCCAAATGGCATTGGTTCTTGTATTGTATTGTACTTTATATTTGGATATTTTGTATTATACATTTTGTGTTGAAATAAAGGCATGAATCTATTTATTCATATCTTGTGCTATTTATAAATAGAGTATCCAATGATTATAACCATACTAGAGTAAACCAATGTATGTCATTGGATTATGAGACCTTTTAACAGAGTTAAAGTTATAATCATAAACATATCCCTAGTCTGTTCTAATCATGGGAATGAATAGAACCAAAGACTAGCATATCCTTGACTGGATGGCGGCGTCTCACCGGCCATCGGACATGGAATGTCAGTCAATGATATGGGTACATGTTGGGTTATATGGTACTGGATCGATCCGCCATGGGAACACCACATGGTTCGATCGTCATAGGTGTTTCTCAGGTTGGTCTTGTTATTATCCTTAGACCTGATGTTCATTGTAACATAACATGGGATCTCATACACTTTGATATACACCTAAAGAGCCCGTAACAGGGTGCAAAGTATGGGGTATGTTGGGTGGGCCAGTGAACATATTGATGTTGATAGTGAAGCTGACGGAATTGCCACTCAGCGCCCCCTGACATGATATCACTGGCCACTTGATAAGTGGGATTGATAAGTGTTTGGCCATACCCGAATAAGTTGGGATACTTATTCGTTAGGTTTAGTTCACTAGGTATCAAGAGATAAATAAGCATATAAGAGGATGACAGGGCCATGTCTCTTGCTTATGTATCAATGTCAGTTGCCAAGGGATATACAAGATCACTACCGGGTTATGTTTCACATTAGACTGCATATATCCATCTTAATTGGGGGCTGTAACGGTTTGCTAGAACCGACTTACAATCAGTGGGCCTTGGGCCCACTGCCAACATAGAGACAGACCTACAGGATCGTACACATAGAACAACTGAAAGTTGACAGATCGGAATTGGAAAGGAAACAAAATTAATTGAGTTATTAACATTGGGTTATGTCATAATTAATTCAATTATAAAGGGAGAAATTTATTTTATTTGATTAATTAATTACATGTAGTAAATAATTAATTAAATTAAATAATATTTTCTTGGTGGAAATAAAGAAAATACAAAGATTGTATTTATTAAGGATGACTTTAATTTAACTTTGGGTTATTTCAATTTGATGAAATTGTATTTAATTGTATCATTTAGGATTTTATAATATGGTTTTATTTAATCCTAATGATATAAGGTAAATCAATTAAATCAAATTAAATAATCTATAGTTTTAATTAAAATCCTAGTAGGCTAAGGAGTATATATACTAAAGGAGTATATATAGAAAGGTTTAACATAATTCTCCCTAACCCTAGAAGCAATTTTTGGCTATAATATAGAAAATTACAGTAGCCCCTTTTTTGCTTTTTCTCTTGGTTTTCGTTCAATCCGTTGGCTAGCACGAGTGCCGTTCGAGAGTCGTTCGTGTACCGGATTGTGGAGGAAACGAGTTTGGGTTTTTGCAGCAGTCTCTAGAGGAGACAGTTAGGTGACAATTTATTTTCTCCGTTCTTGATTTCATTCTATTGATCTACATGTATCTTGGGATTTGGAATCGAGAAAATTTTAATCGGTATTCCGCCTCGTGTTTAATTTTTCCCGTGACGATTCCCTACAGTTATAAGTTCTAATCTATTGTCATATCAGACACTTCCATTGGAGTTGAATGCATGTGCATAGTCTATAATTTGTCAAAAAATGTAACTAACTAGAGCTAACAAGATTGAGGACGAGAGTCCTCTTTAACTCAATTTCTGTATTTTCTATAATTTGAGGCCTCGTAGCATGCTCTTCCAATAAAGTTTGTGGTAATTGCAAAGCTTCAAAGCAAGTTAGATGGAGGAGCGGACTGTAAAATATCTCACTATGTTGTATCTTTTATTGACAATAATAGTAACATTTTACAAATTAAATTTCTTTTGTAACTTAGCTGAGTCCTTAATAAAAACAAATTGTTGAGTTAATTCATATATTTAGTAACATATTTTTGTTATATTTGAAGCAAATAATTTATAATGGACAAATGTAATATGATTCTGAATTTAATGTTTTTGTGACAATTTATTCCTCACTAAAACAATGACATTTGTGGCAAAATAAACTACCACTATAAGAAACATATATTATGGCGACATAGTCCCCACAAAATACAGACTCTTTTGTGGCAAATTTAGTTTCCCACTTAACTACATCATGCATTTATGGTGTAGAGTTTCACCACAAAAGAGAAGATTTTGTGGCGATAAATTTTTTCCCCACAAAAATTAACCTTTTGTGGCGATTTTACTTTTTGCCATTATACCCTTTACTTGCGCACTTGTAGTGACGAAATTTAATTTCACCACAAAAGGCTTTAGGGGCGATTTTTTTACGTGTTGTGGGGAAAATGTGTTTTCTTGTGTGAGACTCGGTGCATTGATATTAATGGATTAGTTATTGCTGATATGGAAAAGAGTAACCTGAAATGATCATTGGGGTTTATTTTGAGTGAATGGAAACTCGGTAAATACTCCCATTGACCGAGTCAGTAGCCTCAGGTTGTTGTGAGGGTAGCGTACCCTGAGACAAACACTGAATGATTTGACATCCAGATCACTGTAAGAGTGAATCTATAATTTCAATCATAAAGGAGGTATTGATTAGTGATTTAGTATTTTTTGCGATCCGATGGAGGGCGCCTTTTGAGGTTTGGTGGCCGCACATAAGGATGAACCCTGAAGGATCATAAATTTCATGTAGCAGGTTATGGTCAAAATGCATAATGTAGCATCCTAGATGGAAACGCAAGTAATTGGATAATCGGAATATATTTTTGAGATGATTTGATGAAAAGAAACCTGAAAGGATAAGTGATCAAACTTAACCAAAAAAAAATTAATCAAATATGAAAGTTATTAGGATGAAGGAATAACGTCCAAGTTGATACCGTAAGAATTATTTAAGCAAAGATTATATTTATAATATAACTAAATCACTAGTTCGATTTAATACTCGTGAAAAGGGATGATAGTTAAATAGTACTTATAAACCTTTCAACAATCCAATCATAGCAGAATCAGAATGCGAATGTAAAGTAGATATAAATAACTAAAAGATGAATTATAACTCCTTGATTCAGTTTTACCGGGTTGGGGCATTAAATATTTGGAATATATTCTTTTATAAGAATAATCTATCATATTCCAAATCATATATATGAAATAAAAACTTGAGGATGATAAAATCTGAATATTTTGTCTCCTCCCTGGGAACATCCCAAAAGCTGACCAGGCAAGTCAGACAATCATTTGATTTAAAGAAAGTCGTGTTTTTGTGATAGTGAGCATTTTGGCCAAAGAGATCTCACCTCCATCTTTCTTTCAAAAATAAAAATTAGCCTGCAATGCATGGACAGTTTTAACATTCAAGAACCTGCAATTCAGTTGAAACGTCCGTTGGTCCAAATTCAGGAAGAGCTATCTGATTGAATTTCGCTTTGTACATCAAATGATTACATTGTATCATCACTTTACTTTATCCTCATTGTGTTTTTCTGTTCCCAAGCTTCTCAGCTCACGGTGATGAAAGTTGAGGAAAATTGTAGTTAGTTGAGAAAGGAGCTTCATCCACTAAAAATTATATAGTAGTCACGTTCAAACCCTGTGGTCCGCCACACCCAACCCTCACGTTGTATATGTCTGCCAATCTCTGAATTTATTCGTAGCTCCCCATCTTTATGGTTCAACTCGCATTCCATGTTATTATAGTTGATCCCTTGTGCCTCTCGGTGGTTAGTTTCTTCATCCTCCGTATGGCATCTTTCTTGTACTTTCTATTTCCTTCTCGACATTATGAACTTCTATTGATTGCAGAGCATGATTATCAAGGATTTCCTCTGGTCACATTATTCTCCCCAGAGCCACAACATTCAAATATGGAGCGTGAGCATCACCATATTCAAACATCCTCGATGTGCCTTTAGGCAGTTATGGTCAACATATATATACTTTTGGACATGAAGCTTAACGTCGCTCAAAAAGATTTTGTCTTTGCCAAGCTCCGGCGAGTTAGGGTGCCTCACCGAGTCATGCTCCGAATCATTAGGTAAAAGAAACAATTGGTTGTTTGAATAATTAATTCTCATTCATTATTTGATATGAAATTCGTAAAATCTTTTATTGGCTCTACCTTAACCCCACAAGTAAAAACATGTTACTGAATGTACTTGTTTCAAACCTAAATTACAAGTTCCAATATAACTTTGTTTAAAAAATTTCAATAAATCTACCTTAGAAAATGTAATTCATGATCAAATTATCCATAAATAGTTTAATCAATTATTTTTTACTTGTTAAATTGTACAATAAAATAAAAGAATAATAGAAAGATGTAGTCTTAACGTTAGGTGGCTCCGCCAATAGTTTTTGTATACAAAATAAGAGAAGTCAGTTAAATAACATTTTATAGTGTAAACCAATAAGCGGCCAAAAACATTTAACTTCCTAAATATTTTGTATTAATCTCCCCATAGATTTCACCAAAACAATGCACAACAACATTCTGTTTTTTGGTCCTTTCTGTTTTAGCTTTTATTTCAGAGCTCCAAACTACAATAGATCTTTTTTTCTCATCTTCTTTCACCTATTCTATCAACAAAGTTTAACCTCTCCCTTCTCCCAACTTATTTTTCCCATCTTTAAGTTTTAAAGTTTTATTTTAAATCACAGAAGTTTCCTTTGAGGAAGATAGATTGATAACTGTCAAATCTGGAAAATGTTAAAATACCCACAAGTTTGGTACTCTTTAAAAATACATTAACAAAAAGAATTAATACATTGTCTTATCGGATATAATAAAAAAAAATACAAATATCATTTTATAATTAAGTATGAACCACTCGAGTGCTATAAAATTTCTCATCAAATTTACATCTACGTTTTGGTTAATAGCGTAAAGCATGTTTGTGTTTGTTTTTGTTGTTTTCTAATTTTTCTAAATATTAATTTTCTTGAGTGTGAAGAATGCATATTACATACCATCAAATCTCCACTCCTCTATTATGTAGCTGCCCAGCAAATCCAAATGCTTTTAAAATCTTTCCATGCTTTTACTGCTCCAATTAAAAAAAGAAAAAAAAAAATCTATATTGTTTTCACATGTACTATATTTTCGAGCAATTTTTCGCACACCAGGAATCGATATAAATAACTAACAATTGGCAGATAGAACTATAAAATGGTCAGAAACTTAGTACTCTTTAACAGAACTGATTATGTCAATATGTTTATGTACAATTTCTATGATGCAATATACAAATGATATAAAGATTGAATAATTTATTCTGTTTTTACAACAGAAAAAGAATTCTTACTGCACCTCGAGAAAAGGTACAAAGGAAGAACAAAAAAAGTGCTCAAGAAACACAGTTTGTTACCTCGTACAACTTGCTGCAAAATGATTGAAGATGGTTTCTAAAGTTGCTTGGCTGATACTATATTCTGCTATACCCAGTTGATTTCTGATTTATGATATCAATGTAAGTTTTAGTGAGAGATGTGAGAAGAGATAACTGAATGACACATTATTAATGAGTTCTTTACCTGTTTTGCTCGAGGTGTCCAAAAACATCTGCAAGCGAGAGACCACCTTGGTATGGCAACTGCAATAAAATCATGGATCAGATGCAAGATGGATAAGCCTGACATCTGAATATTGATGAGGAAGCACATAGAATCTATATATACAGATTCACGCAACCAAAGCTTATGTGGTATAATAGAGCTCCAGAGTATTCAAATCCAAGTCCGTAAGGCAACTCCCATTTTTTAGTGAAATTTCAGCAGCACAAGGTGAAATAAGCATGTAAGCTTCAACTTCAAGAGAAGTATGTGCGCAGGACTAAACTTTTGAATCAAATGATTCGATAATTTGAAAGTTCATTTGCTTGGAACTAGAGGATTCTACTAGTACCTTGGTTCTAATGAAGTTCGCATGCATTTCGCATTCCTTAAACTACGTTTGATTTGGGGTTATCATGATAAAGATAAGGTAGGTGTAAAATATGTCATTGTTTGTTTTGAGGTGCAAGTAAATGAGGGGTATGGTAATTCATGTTAAATTCATGAGTTGAGGGGTGTGATTTTTTTAACAACTCCAAATTGAGGTGTTTACATGTTAACATATGTTTTACTCTTTTATCTTTTTTATTATTTCCACATGTATTCCATTTTATAGTTTTGCTTTTAATTATACATATATGTGAAGGTTATTATTCTAATATTTATACAACTTTACATTATTAAACCATGAGGTTACCTTGCTAGGAATCTAACATAATATGATATTTTATAGACCATTACTATACCACACCTCAATTACCATACCACACCTCAATTACCATACCTTACCATACTTTATTAACCTCTAAACCAATCCAAGTGTACGAGATTTATTAGCCTTAGGTTTCCTTTTGCTTTTTCAATTCAATTATTGTATCGCCCTTAGATGCAAATTCCAACATTAAGTTGTCCCTCAGAAGAAAATAACCAATGATATTCCATCATAAGCATCTATTAGATGGTCCTTACTAAAATATCATACAAGAAAATTGAAGGAAACAAAGGCAAAAAATGTAATGGAAGTGATAATGTATTCATCAACTTACCTCATACTTAACACTAAGTCCATTGCAGCCTTGAACTGTAGAACCACGAAATGAAGACAGCACAAATGAATCAATAGCTGTGAATTTCTCTTTAGCTAACCACCACTCTGAAAATGTTGGCAGTGCTATCCCTCCTGCACAAGTTCATAAACAGAATTAAAAAGAAGTCTGTGTACATGTATCGAACTACATCAACACATATGAAGCACCAACCACGCAAACATTTATACTTTGCTGGGTTTAGTTAATGATTTACTATAAAACTTAACCTTTTTGTGTTTTATTTTAATATATATTTAATAATTTACTCGGGCAGTTTCAAATTAATCCCAGTTCTAACTTGGTTCTCTCCCAAACATAACATCTACAAAAACAATTTCAGAAACTTGGTGTCCATACACCAACACTAGCTCCAATAAGAATCGGTTAAGCAGTCATGCATTTCTATCACAAAAATAGAATATAATCTGAAACCCCTGATTCAAAAGACACAACAAATGATTGAATATGTAAATAAACAACAAAAGAGAATAGCAAAGAAGTAATTCAATCCAGAAAATCAAATAAGCCAACAGTATATGCGAGGATATTTACCATCTCTAATCAACTGCTCTGCTAACTGTTCACCAAAAAGCCCATCAGAAATAGGTGTCAATGATAAAAGTTCCTTGACTCTTTCTTCATTGCCAAGCCACCTTCCAATCAATATAATGGTTTCTTGTGACAAGCTGATCTCAGCAACTGAAGATTTTTCAGATTTGATGGAGTCAACAGCCCCAATGCATACTTCAAGATCGTTGAGTAAGCTTCTTGGATGTGCAGGAACATCGAGCAGCCTTTCGTGAATAATTTGGCAAAGATTTCTCAAGTCTTTAGAGCTAACTTCAGTCGGTTTTACCTGAGGACAGAGAAAAATAGACACTAGATCATGCTCCAAATTTTCATAAGAATCCTGCTATGGAGAATAACTATTGGTACTTAAACTAAATAAGAAATAAGGAATTAGAAGTCCTTTCATACCTCTAGCTCAAGGTGATTTCCAAATCGTGTTTTCAGAAGCTGCGGACTTCCAATGCATCTTAATCTACCGCTAACCTTCAATACCAGTGCAAAAGGCTTTATGAACAGTCAACTTCAATTTTTTAAATTTTAAAGCATGTAAACTAAGTATGTTGGTACCATTATTCCAATGCGGGTACACAGTGCCTGAGCTTCATTCATGCTGTGGGTGGTGAGAATTACTGCTGTTTTTCCTTGTCGAGTTGACAAACGGGATATCACCTCCCACATAAATCGTTTGGCGATAGGATCCATACCTAAAATATTAATCAGACATGATTTAATAACTAAAGTATTTTGGGTTGTCCATAAAATAATAAATTACTGCTATATTTGATTCTTGGATCCATAATGAGGCTATAAATTCTCCACCGAGAATCCATTGTCTTCAATTAGAGTTCTATTAACATAGTGCAGTTGTTGCTAGTTGGCAAAGAAAAATAGTCAACATTACACAGTTTAAGAACCATCCCCGCCCCCCGCCCCCCCCCCCCCCCCCCCCCCCCCCACCACCAAAAAAAAAAAAAAAGTCAAATTCCACAAATCTTGGCAGTCGTGGCAAGTTTCTAGTTACCAGTAATATAAATTTACAATGAGGAACAAATACCATTAACCAAAATCCCAAATACAAAAAGCAGGATCACATTTAATTCCAGAACAATTTGCATTGCACCAATCACTAATGGAATAATTTAGAAATCAAAAGAAGAAAATTTCAAAATCTGAATCACAAGGATAGAGGAAGCATTCAATTCTATATGTCAATTAACAGGTTACCACAGGAATTGAGCTTCAGTAGTTGTTGAGGATTTGCTTAAGGCCAAAACATATATAAGATGAGCCAAATAATAAAAACATAAGACAGTTTCATCTGCCATATCTTAACTGAGAATACATTGAAACTAAATAGTGAATTCCATATTCAGTTGAGCTGGAAAATTAGCAACTATACTGCCTCTGCCTTTTTGTTTCTTACAAAAGGTTCTCATGCTTACCTGATGATGGTTCATCAAGAATTACTATTGGTGGATCACCAATCATAGCAATTGCAACAGATAATTTCCTCTTGTTTCCCCCACTGAGTGTGTATGCTGGTTTATCAGCATGCTTCAACAAGTCGAACTCCACCAACTTCTCCATGACAACCTGCTCAGAGAATCGAGGCAATAAAATTATTCATGTAGCTCTTATAACTCTTACTCCTAAATTCCTAGCCATGAATCATTATACATAATAACCAATAACTAAGTAAAAATGCTTTAATTAACAGTAAGATTGACCCAAAATAGACAAATCAAAAGTAAATTAATATGAATACATACATCATCCATACTGTAATCTGCAACTCCTTTTATTCTTGCATAAAGCTCAAGATGTTCTCTCACTGTTAAGAATTCCAAGAGAGCATCAAACTGGGGGCAATATCCAATCTGCATGTGATTGATAAACCACAACATGTCAACTAAGATAATGCAGATATATAAATGTACAGACTAAAATTGGTGGCATCACATCGTTATATCTGATCAGGATTTTTCTTTAAGAGAAAAGAGATTAAAGCATACATGCCGACGAATAGCCTTGGGATTTTGTCTTATATCTTTGCCAAAAACAAATGCAGTTCCATCAGTTGGAGATTCTTCTCCTGCAATCATTGGAAAAGGAACAAACATATGTATATTCAATCTCACGAAACAATTTGAAAGGTTAGCGTCATATTTTTCAAGTAATAAAATCAATTATCACTTGTTTGGCAATTCGCAAGAAATGGGTTACTCTCATAAACTAAAAAATTATTTATACCAATGCCAAAAAAAACTAGGGAAAATCGCCTCTATGCCTATTCAGTAGCAGCCTGTACTCTGATTGCAAAAGGGAATCCCACCTCTAAGTCATCACTTGGTCATACAAAGGGAATGCTTCAAACATTTAATCAAAAATATCTTGCCCAATTGACATATACCAGATAACATCGACAGTGTTGTAGTCTTCCCAGCGCCATTTGTCCCTAAGAATCCGAAACACTCGCCTGCTTGAACTGAGAAGGTCAACGAATTAACTGCAACTTTTGTGCCGTGTTTTCCACCAGGATACACCTGAAATGGGAGATGTTATTATAAATGGCAAATTCCAGCAAGAAAAATCCAAAGAAAACTCAGCACATGTACCTTCCGCAGGTTGCGCAAGTAGAGGATGGCATTATCAACAGATCCTGAAAGTACCCTGTTTCTTTCTGTTTGCACATCTATATCTTCATCAGAATTGGGAGCATCAGCTTCTGAAGGAAACTGGAGAAGGGGTTCTAAGTAGCCAGAAGTAGATTCATGCCCGAAATTCCAGCAATGCTGCTTGATTGTACCCAGACTTAATTTGTTGAAAGGCAGCAATTCTAGTACAATTGTCAACAGAAAGTAAATGACGCTCTGCAAACGTGAACAAAAAAAAAAAAAAAAAAAAAAAACTCATATTAGATTATGTATTTCCATTGATCTTGAAAGTGCTCGAGAAGGAGCATGATTTGAATGTTAAGACAATAAAAATGGCATACGATGAAAACCCATCTGTGAACTAGCCAAGAGCTGATGAGCTTATGTCATGTGGATTTGCAAAACACACTTGTGTTCTTCAAGATAATAGCTGAATCCTAATAGCAGCCCTGCTCCTCATACGGTTAAATTTTTACAACTAGCCAAGCATCAGGATTTCGTTCCTACATGACTAAACCTCAAGTCTCAACGCAAACTAACTGATAATACTTGTCTCTTGAACTCCAACTTGATGTGGACTTCTAAGGTGATGTGTACATTTTCAATGACAATCCATAGGTGGTTGCATAAATGTGAAAGAATATACAAAAAGAGAAGGGGAAGACTGAAGGTTATTAAAAATTACTTTCAAGTGTGATTTCTATAAAGATTGTACGTTTAATAGCATTGATTGAAAAAGAGGAATGTGTGTATACCGAACCTCAACTAGTTAGAATTAAGGCTTGGATTTTGTTGAATCAATTTTTCTAGGTTCTTCATTAGAAATTACCATTGAAAAAAATAAAATAACTCATTTGCTTTTCAAAGCATTAACATGTAGTAAAGGACCCATACAATAATGAACCGCATGTAAACACCATATTTCCTTCATTGACATCAACCCGGCCCACCTCCCAAAAGAGGGAAAATTTGAACTTTTTATGCAGTCATGTGAAAATTCTAAAAGAGTCTGCAATAAGTGTAGTACATGAAGCTTGTTGCACAATGAATGAATTGCGTGTATAAATAAAATGTAAATTTGTGTTAAACAACATATTATATGATAACCACAATAAGTAAGACAAAGCAAATTTCAATTTATTCAGCTAAATTAACAAAAAAGATGGTAAACTATAGACAAATCTTATTCAGACACCTCGAAAATTATGATATTAAAAAAAAAAAAGCGGCAAAAGACAAGCCTTTAATCCCACTAGTTGGGTTCAGCTATATAAATACGTCTTTTCAAATCAGTCATGTTATCTGCACTTGTGAATTATTTTGTTCAAAATTGACAGATTATTCCACTGATCTGTAGCAATAGATAGAGGGAAGTTCAACTTTTGAAGAAGGGTTTGATTGATATTATGGTCTTAGAAATTGTAACATACCGAGAAATGGAAGCTGGAGGACATGCTTTGTCCTGTATCCTGTATATAGGTCATTAACTATTTCAAGTGAAGCTGTTTTCATGCATGTACCCTTTCTATTTAATTCTACCTTTTAATTTTTAATAAAGAACCAAAAATCACCAACAGTTAGCTCGAACATATTTTGATAGTCCACATTATCCAAAAAGGAACAATGCAATTTCATCCACAAAGTGACACAGAAGTTTAGGAGAACGTCACCTAATTAACTGAGATAAAACATGACAGCTATTTACAATCAACTGCAACATACTGATCCTACGATTTAGACCCAGAACCCAGTCAAGGAAGATTGCTTTTCTCACCAAGGAACATATCTACCAGTCTACCACCAAAACCTTGTCACGATGTCAATTTGAGAGAAATACCTTAGCAGAAGAGAGAAGGAAAAAAGACACTTAACCTCAATTCCTAGGTAACATATGGAAGCACCAGCAACATTCCAATCAAAAACAGCATCACTAGTTTTATCCTTCATCCCTTGTCGTAGAAGAGCCAATGAAGCAAGTCCATCAGCAAAGCAAAACCCAGGTGATACTCTGAAGAAGTTCTGAAAATACATCCAAATAGACCAGAAATAGTCAGCAAAGACAACTTTAATTCCTATAGGTAAATTCATGCAGACAAGTCCTATGGCCTATATGATAGAAAAAAATAGCTGAAGAAAAAAAAAATCAATTTAACATCTGATGGGTCCAACTTTAAGAGAAAAAGAAAAACTGCATTCATTTGTTTAATTTTTTAAAAAATTTCTAAAAGGTTCAAACTTCAAATAGTCAATGAAACACCATAATAGACAGCATGAAAGGAAACCGACCTTGAGAAAATTATTCATAGTGGCTGTTGCCTCAATAACCCCCATGATGAATGAAATAACCATAAGAATCAGTCCAGTGAAAAAATGTAACAATAGAACCACATTCTGCAAATACAGTAAACATGGCATCACTATCTTGTGAGCTTAATGACATGGATATTAGTGACAGATGAATGTTGCACTACCTGGCCCATAGTGTGATCAGAAAATAAAAACGTAAGGCAATAAGTTGAGGATGCAATTGCTAAACCATACTCCAGAAACATCAAAAGTGTTGGCAAGAAACAATCCCTTCCAATGAACTGATCAAGACCTGCAGTATCAAACTAATTTGTTAAAAAGGCAAAACAATCAAAAGAGATATTTGTGAGGAGGGCAGAAGCACCAAATGTTAAATTTTACAAATCAGGACCATTTGGGAAATTAGTTAATAGGGAGATACTTTTCTGGCAAATCTGTTGGACATGGAAGAGAATGACATACCAAAGATGTAAAAGAGAAACATTGCAGAAGCCGATGGAAATAAGAAGCTGATGAAGTCCCAAGTGTATGTCGAAACCCAATATGAAAGGACAGAAACCTGAGAACACGAACTTGTATTTAAAAATTAATTGAAAAGTTTCAAAAATAAAGTAAAATTTGACAAACAAATACACTTTTCAAAAAGCATATCAAAGTAAAATATGAAAAGCAAATTATGACACAGAAGTAACCATACCCCACTAATCAACTGTTGGTGCTTAGCCTTCACTTCACGTTCCTAAATTAAACAAGATAGACAAAATGAACTCCTTGTAATGCTTGACAAACACAAATAAACTCAGAATAAGATCAAATAATTATATTTACTGTATGCCAATAGAAGGTTCACATTCATGAGGATATTTATATTGAGATGGAGAAAGGCCGTTTTATTTGATATGACAGGCTTCGCCACCGCTTAGTCAAGCAGTAAATATTCGAGTAGAAAATAATAGGAAAAAAAAAAGGAAAAAGGAATATCAGATAAATCTACAATAGGGAAGGCAGTGCATTATATTGCAGAAGTAGTTCTATCAAGATTCAATTCATAGCTAAAACTCTTTTGAGCTCTATATGACAAGTTCCTTGAAAGGAAAGATTCATGCACCAAATATGAGCAAGAAAACAAAGACACCATCCTCAAAGATACAGGTAAATGATTACAACTCACAAGATCTCGGGCAAAGAAGGAAAAGGAAAAAATTACATGGGTCTCATAATTTATAATTTATGTGCAACTTGATTAACCATCATATAATCAATTGAACTAAAATTTGCTTGTCAATACTGTCAGACAGGATGCTTTTCCCGAACATTACAATCAAAAGAAAACAGAGAAATGAGGTGTCAGTATAAATTCCATCAATTACTAAATGACACAATTATATATATTAGCAACACAGGAAGTACTTCAAAAGTCGTGATCTTTGCGGATGAGTTCTAGCAGAATGCACTTTCTGAACATTACAATGTCTTAACGAAAATAATGGAAAGCGTTAATCATCAAACTTCTTTGCAATTCTTCATCATCTGAAACCCATTCACAATAGTAATGATACCTTGCCAACAAAATTTTGGCATATCCACATCAGCAGAGGTACACATTATGAGCAAAAGCACTTTATAGTATAATAGTAGATATCTCAAACATTCAGAACCAATACCTTCACAATGGCAACAGCAAAGGATGCAGGAATGAATGAGAAGGCGATGTTAATAATGATGGCAGCAGAGAAAGCATCCAAATCCTACAAATTAACACCATAATTCAAGATGTAAATTCAAGAATTTTGTATATGAACTGGCTCAAAGTGCCAAAGACAAAAAAAAAATCATATCATATTTTCTAATTAATAGAACAACAATGTCATCATGTAGATCTTTTATAAGATCAAGATTTGTAATAAAAAAGAATGAATGTCAGAGATCCTATCTTCAAAACTAGTTCTTTCCTTTGCTCCTTCTATCCAACCATGATGACAACTAAATCCCCCTTCTTCCCAGGCCCCTCTTTACCCAATTCATCTATTCCGTTTACGTCCTTTGTAAGTAGTAAAATAGAACAAAAACATATGAACAGAGACACACTCTTATAAGCCAAAATAAACATACAAATACACAGGTAGCGCAATATTTTCAGTCTCAGCTGTTTCCGTGAGAAATTTACTAATCAGTTTTCCACCTAGATATTCCAGGGCATATCTTCACAGATAATATTTTCAAGAATATATATATTTAAAATCAACCATAAGAGGTAGCCACGGGGTGCAGTTTGACAAAAATGCCTGAAAACACTTCACGTGAATGGAGATAACATACATGTCTTTGCATGACCTGAGTTTTGGTCATAGGCAGAGGGTGGTTACGTGTTTGAATAGTCATATTTTTGTCACCAGTAGCAAGCCTCAGAATTGCAGCATTCATTACATTGATATACGTTGGAGCAGCATGCTGACAAGTACTATTATGCAGAACAGTATATCCCAAACTTCCATCATCATACTGATCATCCATCACGATTGCTCCATACCTGCATAGGAACATGTATTATAGTGGATCGGATACGTATATCATACACTACCATTTTCAGTGCATGGATGCTGCTCTCAACAAAAATTACAATGCCGAGAAACTGGTAATCCAATACAGTGAAAAAAATCAGTTCCATCCAGGAATTTGGAATTATGAACACCAAAAAGTTCCAGTGAGCCGATACTCTATGTTTCAAATATAAAATATGAAAAGATTTATGAACAAAATTGAAATAATGTGAACAAATAAAGTGGCCTCATTTAACATCAAATCAGAGTCAAGGGACAAAAAACAATTTGGACTGAAAAAATAAATTCCTTTAAGAGATTGGTCACATATTTGTGCAAAATGGAAAAAAAAAAAAAAGCAACTCATAGCCAGGACAAATGCCAAAAAAGGTCTTTAACAGTGGCTCAATCATTCATACTTTTTAGTATTTTGATTGTATATCCATTGTGAAAATACTCCCATGCGAATTTTGCACAAATTTAGCAATCCTCGGCTGGAAACTATACAAATCAGGCAGACTGCATGATTGAAATTTTTAACCAAGCACAAGTGGGTCCATTTTGTTGATAAATGGGGAGAAAAGTAATAAGTGTGCTAGTGGGGGAGAAGAACAACAAAATTGGTAAGACTTTCCAGCCTCTATTACATCTCTATTGTCTCCAATTTTTATTTTCCCTTTAATTTCTTACTTATCTTCAGGTGGTGGCTAAGAATTTGATCAGAGAGCTACTAGAAAAATGTAATTTTCAGTTATTGTTCCTGATGCTCTTACATATATATGAGACACAATACAAGCACTAGAGTTCAAATCCAATTTCGTCCAAACTTCAGAGCCCAGAGGGTCACTTTACAGAAAAAAAAAAAAAAAAAAAGACACCCAGACCACTACACTGTATCTAGAGTAAGCAGGATTTCCTATAATCCACCCAAATAAATACCTATCGCATATAATTTCCACATGAACATCCTTTAGCAATGCCACTAGCATTCTATGATCTGGGACCATGTCATGAAAAGTCTGATATGCTAAATATGGGCTATCTCTTTTTATCACCCTATTCATTTCAAAGTAACAAAAAAAGAATTCAACTAAAGAAGAGGAAAGAATAATCATAAAAAAAAATAGTATTCACAAATTAACAACTCTGAAACGGGAGGAAACAATGGAATGATTAATATAATGACTGGAACAGAACCAAAATAATAAAGTTGATAGGAAGATTTGTACTGCACATGTTGCACTATTCCAGATGCAGCTCAGTGAATGGGAAACTTTCAAGAGAATGTGGTAATTCCACTTTCAGGATCACTCACCTTGACTGGTATGATTCATTGAAGCTAGACATTAAGAATTCACTCATAGAAAGTAAAACTGGTCCCAAAGTTGGCCCTGCTGCTTTGATGGCATCAGCTAATGCCTTATCAGAATCAGGAAACCTATATGCACTCTCTTTGAAACTTTGAACCCAGCCCCCTTTAATGCAATCTGCAACCTGAAGATTAGTAATGTTTAAGAGTTTGAAAGTTTTCAAGAATGAAGTTTGACATAAAGACTAAAATAAAAATGAATGAATGAACAGTCAGCAGCAACAAAATCATAAGTACGTATATTGAACGAACCTCTCTTGCAATAGGCAAAGATAAATCAAAAGGAATTGGGCCACCACCACCGCCACCACTTAACAGAGGATTAAAATGTGAAGTTGTTAAGGTAATAGACTGCTGATCAGGATGTGGCTTGAGTTCAAGTAGAAGAAGACCACAGAGCAAGAAAACAACAGGAATTAAAAGTTGGAAAAAGATTGTTTTCCTGTCTCTCCTGGCAGTTATAGCCCTCTTTATAAATAATGCCTTGGTATGTTGCCAGAATGTTGACCTCCAAATGATACAACAACCACAGCACTGAATGCCTATAAAACTTATCAAATTCAACACTGCAGCAACAATCAAACCACAGGCTCTCCCTACAATAGCAGAAAAACCACCAATAACCTTCCTATAATTTCCTAGAAGTCTGGAATCAAAGATTCCTCTGGAGGCATGATTGTGCGAAGCTGTTGGAATTTCAGGACAAGATGAAAGAAGATTGACCCTTTGCTTGAGATCATCAATATCATCATAGTCACATCCTGCAACTCTCAAAAATACCTCTTCAAGGGTTGTGACTGAGATGCCATAACTTTCAATTCCAAGATGGATTTCTTCTTCAGTACTACTTGCATCTGAGGTAGAGACTGATCTTGTCATGCAACTTTCAATTTCCCTAAACATTCTTTCAAACGACAATGAGGATGCCAAAGGAAGCTTAAAGGAAATCTCAGTTCCAACCTAGAGGGCAGAATAAACCCAACACAAAGGTTAAAGAAGTAGAACCATAATTTTTTTCTTTTAAAAATCATATAAAGCCAACACATAACATCCAAAAATCATAATATCCATGATAAAATTTGACAGACCTTAAAAGATCCAATCTTCATAAATATTATGTCAACTCTAAGCTGAAAATTGTAAATACAACTTGGGAGAAGTTTCCTTATTAAAGCGGCATTGATCAACCCAGGGCTTTACAATCAGGTGGACAACATATGTATATCATGCACATGTCGCACAACTGTGCTAGTGAAATACCAAGTTCAGCCAAAAGCTAGATGAATACCTCACTCACACATATTGCCGACGGAATATGACGGTAAACAATATCAGCAGCCACAGAGGCAGTAGGTGCAGACTGAAAGAACATAATGTTCACTATTAGGTCATTAACGATGATACTAAAATGACATTTGCAAACAAGTTCTATAACGAAATCATCATAAATGGGACTAACCTTTACCAAAGTAAGTGTATATCCAACGCCATAATGATGCTTCAAGAAGAGAGAGCTGTCAAAAACAACCATTCAAATGTAAGTGATGCAAATTGATAGTTCTGTTGCAAAAGACTGGTCATATCATGTTAGCACCACTTTTTCTTCTAAACCAAACATTCGATTCATAAAAATCTTGCATAGCAAATAATGTGGGACAAAAATGCACATAGTAACCTTAATACAACTAGATTCATACGACTAATTTTGTAGAAAGCTAGCTTGTTATAATCAACATTCCTGATTTTTCTTCAAATCCTAAATAATTGTTTAGATCCATTCCATATTATTGTCATTAGCAGAACCACATAGAAAATTGCTGAAGTCTTAACATTCAAAAAGAAAAATGAAATCAGCTAAAGCTTCATAATTGAAAAACTAAACATGCAGTCAGAAACAACCGGAAATCTGTCAGATGTAAGCAATATAGCATCCACATTACCTTAACCAACTTTAAAATAAAAAATGCTGTATAATTAATGTAAATGTCAGTACATATGATCTGTACTCATGAGCTCAACAATAGTATACGGATTTTTATAATTCTTGCTGCAAAGACATGTATTCAAGGATAAAAATATAATAATTATCTTCTTCATAATTAATTCTGGGAAATAAATTTTTCAAACCTGTGACAAAAATTTGTTTCCAATAAAAATTAGAATAAGAATTATGGAGCTCCTAGTCACAATCAAATATAACGGTTCGGAAGAATTAACCTTCCACAGCATTTTAGAGAACCATTAGCCATTATAGCTATTCGATCTCCTAGTTCATCAGCTTCATCCATCGAGTGGGTTGTAAGTAATATTATCCTGCCCTTCTTTATCTTTTTGATCAATTGCCATGTCAAACGCATTGAGTAAGGATCCATTCCGCTAGTAGGTTCGTCAAGAATTATAACCTGAGTCAGATGAAAACAATTTATTCCCAAAACTTCAACAAACAAGAATAGCATGCCATCAAATTCATGTATCACCTTACTGTTCCCTATCAGGGCAATTCCAAGAGACAATTTTCTCTTCATGCCACCAGAAAGAGAACTCACAGGAGTATTCACTTTATCGGCCAAACCCACCTGAACATATATAAGTAACTCTCAGATGTCTTAACGCACAATACAATGATTAAGGAAGGTTCGTGGGAAGTAGCATCAAAATGCATTAAACAAACAAGATGACGCATCATCCAAATAGAAGATAACTAACCAAGTAATAACAAGTGAAAGAAAAAGATGCCTATAGTATTGTAAGAAAATAAGTCAAGAAGGTAGAGATTTTACAAATTTTCCATATCATCTACGAGGAATGACATGTTTTACTGAAAAATCACTTTATCACCTTTAGATAATAATGCATGAGTCAAAAAAGGTTGTTCCATAAATAACAAACAAGTAGAAGTGTTCATTAAGGGGGTAGGAAAGCAAGTGAAATCCAGTGCCTTTGTGCAAGAGTATTCGGTATTAGCATATTGGAGACATTAGTTCACAACTTCCAAGGCCATTTAAACATTTGACACTATTCAAAGCTTAATGTTTGTGCCAAATATATGCCATCGACAAAAGACAAACGAAATTTATCCGAAATTCATTGTTATGACATGGAGATACCAAATGGTTTCAAGGAAATAGATATAACTATGATTGATAAATGCCTGCAAACTTTTTAACCCAACCAGGCTGAACAGGATATGCATAGGTCGAACAAAAAAAAAAGTTCAAAATACACAGTTCAAAAGCAAACCACTTACAGTTTGGAATATGAGTATCATACGCACATATAATCATATTGCAGAAAAAGAAACTCACTTCATCAACCATATCAGTAACAATAGCCTCCATGGCATCTTCTTCCACTCCTTTCAGCACAGCAAACATTTCTAAATGCTCCCTTACCTAGATAAAGAAATGTACCATGTCACCACGAATCAGCAAATTTCAATATATAGCCCATCAAGGACAGATATTTAGCGTAAACATCATGAACATGTCCACGCAATCAAAACGGCAAAAATGAATCCATAAAAGCAACAACCGATGACTGATTAGAACTGTCAAGAATAATTCCTATAAACAGTATTACTAATTCGTCTACCAGGAATTAATTCTCAAATACTAGATCAATGGATACTACTGAGTGAAGTTCTCGGAAGTCCATCACAGTTAATAAGAAAACAAACAAAATTTCACAGACAAGAATATTAGGAACTTCTCCATTTTCCCCAACCCCCATCCTCTCCCTCCAAGAATCTAATCTCTATATTAATAAAAGTCACAACGGTCAAATGAACCAGAAAGGACGTGGCTAAGACAATGAATAAGTGTTATTATACTGTTACAAATTGTATAGATATTTAGTGTGGTTCGCATTAGAAGTATAGGCTCACGCATAGGGGTTCACATTATAGTTCACACTATTAGACTCCTGAGTAAATAT
The DNA here is from genome assembly GCA_039660915.1 of Euphorbia tirucalli. Lineage (NCBI taxonomy): Eukaryota > Viridiplantae > Streptophyta > Magnoliopsida > Malpighiales > Euphorbiaceae > Euphorbia > Euphorbia tirucalli. Next base: position 60,095,874 of record CM077637.1, read on the forward strand.
ATGTCCTTCTCTGACACACAAAATAGCAATTTTCATGCCATCTACTCTCTGTTATCATGGTATCAAAGCTGCCCTTGTGAGCAGCGTTTCTGAGTGATTTTTTTTTCCTTCTGCTCTGGAGAGCAAACTCTTTGAGATATTTTGTTCTTAGACCTAGGGTTCTAGTCACTATCTTGTCTCACCTCCCACCCCAAAAGAACGCTACTGTCCCAACCGGCGTGCTCCTAAATTCCGACGACTAGAACGCTTGAATTTCCGACGCGCCTCCCACTCGCCGGTGCGTGGCACCGCATGGCTTACCTTACGGCATCACGCTTTCCACTCCAATGTTGGATCCTCATTTCCAATGAGATTCTCTAGTCAGTTTCTTGGTTCGTCGACTTTCCTTGTGCTTACTAGTATGTTGTCCACTATTCCGTTTGTTGGCTATTTCTTTTCTGTTTGTGGGGACTAATTTCTCCATTTGAATTATGGCTGACAACAAAGCACCAGCTGCTCCCATCATCACTAATGTTACCCCTGTGGTGTTGAAAATAACTGACCACAAGTTAACTGGTCCCAATTTTTTCGATTGGTCTAAGACTGTCAAAATTTATCTGGGGAGTATCAAAAAAGCTCACCACCTAACCGATAATCCAAAGGCAGATGATGATGATTGGCTGGAGAATGATGCTCGCTTGTTCCTTCAGATTCGCAATCCCATCGATAGTGATATTGTTGCTCTTGTCAACTGTGGGTATGTCAAGGAATTGATGAAATATTTGCAATTCCTATATTCTGGGGAAGATAATATTTCCCGTATCCATGATGTTTGTAAGAATTTCTATCATGCTGATAGGCAGGGTCAACCTCTTCAATCTTATTTTATGAATTTTAAGAAAACAGTTGAAGAATTGAATGATTTGATGCCCTTAAGTGTTGATATAAAAGTACAACATACTCAAAGGGAGCATATGGCAGCAATGAGTTTTCTTGTTGGGCTTGGATCCGAACATGATGTTGCTACATCCCAAATTCTTTCCAGTGCTGAAATTCCTAGTTTAAATGGGGATTTTACTCATATCTTGCGTAGTGAAGCCACTTCTTCCACTCAGTCTGGAGTTCCTGCATCTAGTGCTCTTGTCAGTCGTAACGCCGGATCTGATCGCAATTATAAAGTGCCAAATAGAGGTGACAATCGGGGTAACAAAGGCATGGATGTCGGAGGCAAAGAAGAGAAAGACACTGTTTGCTACTATTGCCATGAACCTGGCCACCCCAAATGCACTTGCAAGAAACTGTAAAATAAGTCTCAAAAGGCTCGTTTTGCTCATGTTGCTGCTACCAACAATCCTCCTTCATCTTCTGACTCAACATATACTCTTTCTGTTAAAGAATTTGCCGAGTACCAAGAGTTATTAGCATGAAAGGATTCCTCTCTGTCTATCATTGCTATTGCTAAGTCAGGTAACACCAATACGTGCCTCCTTTCATCTACTTCCAAATATATCATTGATTCTAGTGCTACAAACCACATGATAGGTAATCCTATTTTTTTCACTTGCCAATCTAAAACTTTTTCTACACGTCACTATCGTTGATGGAACAACTTCTTCCGTCATTGGTTCTGCACTATCAACCCAATTCCACCGTTATCTCTTTCATCTGTTTAAAATGTCTCTGGCTTTGCTTTCAAGTTGATATCTATGAGCAAACTAACTCGGTCTTTACAATGCTCTCTCTCATTTTTTTCCCGATCAATGTCTGTTTCAGGATCTTATGACGAAGCAGATTATTGGTAGAGGACGCGAATCTGGAGGACTCTATGTGTTGGATACCAACGTCCCTAGACCTATTGCGTGTTCCAGTGTCTCAAGTCCTTTTGAAGAACATTGTCGGTTAGGACATCCATTTTTACCCATCTTGAAGAAATTGTGTCCGCAGTTTCATAATTTGACCACTTTAGATTGTGATTCTTGTCAATATGCGAAACATCATCGCTTGTCTTCAACCCCACAAGTTAATAAAAGGTCTACTTTTCCTTTTGAATTAGTGCATTCGGATGTCTGGGGTCCATGTTCTGTAGTGTCTAAACCTGGTTTTAAGTATTTTGTTACTTTTGTGGATGATTTCTCTTGCACAAGTTGGCTGCATTTAATGAAGAATCGTTCTTAATTGTTTTCTCACTTCGCTACATTTTGTTCTGAAATTAAAACTCAATTTAATGTTTTTGTCCAAACACTTCGAAGTGACAATGCCACAGAATATTTTTCTACACCCTTTCAAACTTTTATGCTACAAAATGGTATTCTTCATCAATCTTCTTGTGTTGATGCACCCTCTCAAAGTGGTGTTGCCGAGCACAAAAATTGTCATATTCTTGAAACAGCCAAAGCACTGTTGTTTCAAACACACGTTCCCAAACACTTCTAGGCTTATGCGATTTCCATAGCCTATTTTCTTATTAACAGAATCCCTTCCTCTGTTCTCCAAGGAGATATTCCGTCCAGTGTCCTTTTTCCTAACAAGCCCTTATTCCCTGTCGTTCCATAATGTTCATCTTCATATCACTAAACTCGACCCCAAAGCTTTGAAATGTGTCTTTCTTGGTTATTCACGTCTTCAAAAAGGGTATAGGTGTTTTTGTCCCTGTTTTAATAAGTACCTTATCTCTTCTTATGTTACTTTCATGGAACATATTCATTTTTTTTCCACACCTTCACACACCACTCTACACCTAAAGAAGATCACGATGTGTTAGTTTATCACGTTCACCACACTTCCCAACATGTACCTACACCACCATCAAAACCTCCAATTCGTCAGGTTTACTCCAAAAGGCAGAGCCCTCCTAATTCCAATCCAGTACCAATCCCTTCCTCACCATTGGATCCACCTCCTGCTGAATCAGATCTCCCGATTGCACTTCGCAATGGTAAACATATCTGTACTTATCCTATATTTGCATTTATCTCCTATGATCACTTGTCCTCTATTTTGTGTTCTTTCATTGCTTCCATTGATTTTGTAACTATTCCTAAATATGTTTCGGAGGCCTTATCTCATCCTATACGGTGCAATGTAATGCTAGAGGAAATGAATGCTTTGGATGCTAATGGCACCCGAGATTTGGTAGACTTGCCGGTTGGCAAGAAAACCATTGGTTGTAAATGGGTGTTTGCAGTTAAAGTCCACTCTGATGGTTCAGTGGCTCGTTTAAAAGCCCGCCTTGTAGCAAAAGGTTATGCTCAAACCTATGGTGTGGATTATTCTGATACATTCTCTCCGGTGGCCAAGATGACTTCCATTCGACTCTTTATCTCTATGGCAGCAAGTTCTCATTGGCCATTGTATTAGATAGATATAAAAAATGTCTTTTTGCATGGGGACCTTGACGAAGAAGTCTATATGGAGCAACCACTAGGGTTTGTTGCTCAAGGGGAGTATAGGAAAGTTTGTCGTCTCAGAAAAGCTTTATATGGCTTAAAACAAAGTCCTCGAGCATGGTTCAGGAAATTCAATCAAGCAATTGTGAAGTTTGGAATGAAGATGTGCAAAAGTGATCATTTTGTTTCTTATAAACACTCAACATTTGGCATTGTTCTTGTGGTCTATGTGGATGATATTGTCATTACTGGAAGTGATGTTTCAGAAATTTCATCTCTAAATCCTTTCATAGTCAATTTCAGACTAAAGATCTAGGAGCTTCAAAGTACTTCCTGGGAATTGAGGTAACACGAAGCAAGACAGGAATTTTTCTATCACAGAGAAAGTATGTGCTTGATTTGTTGTCAGAAACAGGCAAAAGATGTGCTAAGCCATGCAGTGCACCGATGACTCCGAATTTGCAACTCACATCAAATGGAGATTTATTTAAGATCCTGGAAGATTTAGGCGGTTGGTTGCAAAATTGAACTATCTTACAGTGACAAGACCAGATATAGCTTACGCTGTTAGCGTTGTCAGTCAGTTTATGTCTTCTCCCACCATTGATCATTAGACTGCTCTTGAATAGATCTTATGCTATTTAAAAGGAACTCTGGGACGGGGATTACTGTACAAGAATAATGGTCATACTCAAATCGAATGCTTTTTAAATGCAAATTAGGCAGGTTCCAAAGATGATAAAAGATCTACTACCGGTTATTATGTCTTTATCGGAGGGAATTTAATCTCCTGGAAAAGTAAGAAGCAACATGTATCTTGTTCTAGTGCAAAATCAGAATATAGAGCTATGGCTCAATCAATTTGCGAGATTATGTGCATTCGCCATCTTTTTTCTGAACATGGATTCAGAATCACCACTCCAACAAAATTATGGTGTGACAACCAAGCAGCGCTTCACATTGCCTCTAGTCCTGTATTTCATGAACACATGAAGCATATTGAAATTGACTGCCATTTTGTTCGTGAGAAATTGGAGCAAAATCTAATCTCGACAAGCTATGTTAGAACTGGCGAGCAACTTGGAGATATTTTCACTAAAGCATTGAATGAGATTCGGGTAAACTATATTTGTGACAAGCTGGGCATGATAAATATATGCTCCAGCTTGAGGGGGAGTCTTATGATTGTATAGATATTTAGTTTCGTTCACAAAACAAGTATAGGCACATGTATAGGGGTTCACATTATAGTTACATTATTAGACTCATGTATAAATATATGTCCTTCACTAATACACAAAATAGCAATTTTCATATCATCTACACTCTGAACATATACAAACTTATTATATAAAAATTCTTTCACTAGTACACATACACAATATTATCTTTCATCTGGATGACTTGCACAATTTAGCTTTTAGTTGCAGCAAATTTTCAACCCAGTGGTAAAAATAATTAAGAAATGATAAAAACACTGAAATATCATAAGCGCTAAAAACAAGTTACATCAAGATCATTTAAAAAATATCATGAAAACCAAAACATGTTATTACCATTGCCTTCTCCTATTTTTTATTATTGCATTTTGAAGCATTCTGATAGCAGTTTATACATTGTTGTACTAAAAATCTTTTTAGAGGCATTTGAAACCAAATGCTTCATCAATCTACATAATAAATACCATTCATGAAGAGTTTTTTGTGCTATGCTATATAGTGCATTAACATGCAACCCTGACCAATTTTAAACTACAGATGATGCGAAGATATCGTCACATTTTGTTGTGCATACATACAAATTACAAGTCTCAGTGATTAGACAAGTCTAAAGATAAAACCAATTCCCACGGGCCAATACTTACAGTGAGTTCAGGAAAAAGAATGTCATGTTGAGGGCATACACCCAGTACATTACGTATCTCATCCTATAAAAGATATCAAACAGATCAAAATAATAGAAACATACCAAATTATGCAAACAAGAATAAACTAAATATAAGCAAACAAATAAAGAACCATTTTCGACACACAAATTAAAAGGTTTTAAATGGTTTGCTTAAGCTCCAAAAACTTCACACACTGCAAAGGAACAAGTAGGATGAAAATTTAAGACTTCAAACAAAAGAAGGAGACATGACTTTTTTGGCCCCTGACCAATCAAAAATGCGCTTTTTTGGTCCTTAACCTATTGATTTGGCACATTTGAGCAAATTTAGCCCAATTTAGACGTACAAGTATAACGCCATCTAAATTACATATAAATCACACAATTTATATGTAATTTAGACGGCGTTATAATCATGTCTAGATTGGGTCAAATGTTATCTACCACCCAAAAAAAATGGACCAAGTGTGCTCAATTGCAACAGGCCAAGAGGCAAATGTCCCAAATCAACACATCAAGAACCAAAGATGCACATTTTGGATAGGTCAAGGTCCAAAGAGGTCTTTTTTCGAACAAAACAAATACAAATCTATGAGTCTTAGTGTCTTGACATAGCAAAATCCCTCTCTAAGAAGTCAAGACCAATTCATACCCCGCTCCAAGAGGGAAAATGCATGACAAACCATTAGATGTAGACAATATAAACATTTAAAATGAACTATTTCAGTAAACCAGATTGAACTTAGACATTTAAAATGAACTATTTCAGTAGACCAAATTGGTTCAGTAGACCAAATTGAACTTAGGCATCCATTTGAACGAAATGAGGGAACCTCATAGAAAAAACAAAAGAAACATAACTGATTATTTTGTCAGAAATTGCAAGAACAGTATTTGCAACATACAAGTTGGATCACTCACAAGGTTCTAGAAAATGGGGGCAAACAGTTACAGAAAAATAAAGTTACCATGTCTGTCAGTATATTCTTTCCAAACATCAAAGCATCTCCTGAGGTAGGAGGAAGAAGACCAACAAGCATTGAAATAGTTGTGCTTTTCCCGGCTCCATTGTGTCCTTTAGCACAATAGCATTACATCAGCCCAACATACAGAATGCCAAAAATTACAACAGATTTTTATGTTTCTCCATGAGAACCTCTATCGCCAAACATATACAACTGCATGTCTCATAAAGCATCCTGATAATAGCTCAAACTTCTATAAGAGGTTCAAAGTTATCGAGAATTTTCACACGTTAATAGCATTATCAGAGGAAACAAGTGCTGGTTCAGCAACCCAAGGAACTTCCCATTAAAAAAATTATGTTTGATGTGCGTAATAATTTTAAATGAAAGAATTTAGCACATAACCAATCTGCATTACAAAGGTCTCTAATGTATCCATAAGGGTAACTGGAAGTAAATGTAGCATACATTTACCATAACTATGAATATGATAGAAAGAAATCATATGCTCTAGAACGAATAAAAAACACCAATGAAGAAACAATTGCACAACCCACCTAGAAGAGCAAGAATCTGATTTTCATACAAGGTCAGTTTTAGTGAATTAACAGCAGCAGAATTTCTCCCTTTAGCATTATACACCTTACATAGGTTCCTAATTTGGATGCACCTACAAATCAAACAAAATATGTAAGACAAACAAACCGACTAACATGGGCAAGAGAGATTGAAGTACACATACCTGTTCTCAAGTTCTTGTTGTTTCATATCCAAGCTTATTGCCTCAACAGCAGGTTTAAAAGTATCATCTTCCAAAGAATTAGCATATTTACTGGTGCTCTTATCGCTAATCTTAACTCCCAAACTTGAGACGGTTGTTTGCTTTTTCCAGAAGGAACTCTTGAACAAGAAGTTCCAAGGGTAACGTACTCCATTTTTCCTGGGAAGGACCTAATCAGATAAATGTACACATATAAGATGCTTCAGCCAAAGAGACTCAGGTTATAAAAGGCTAAAATGGTGTGTAAGATAATCCATAATGTGTGTTTTATGGAAACAATATCATACATCCAATCTCTCCTCTCCTGATAAATAAGATGACAAAATCCAATGATGATAACAACACAGCAGTTTACAATTAAGTTAAAGTAGCAGGTGGCTAAGGTTATGAAACCTGCTTCACAGGTAATGAATTAGTAAAGAAGAAAGCAGCCAACATTTATGCAAACCACAAAGCAAAAGATTCTGGGCAGTGGATGTTTAAGACAGAATTCTTCTGCTGCACAAGACATGGGGTATTGTAAGCTCTGCCCCAGATGAGTAAAGTATACATAGGCCCTCTGTTGCATTGCATCATTTAAGACAACCTCAAGGTCACAGCCTATATTGCAAAACCCACACTGGCCCAGCCAGTTGGACCTGTTTTATTCCGGAAAGAAGTCAGGTTGGTCCTGTTACCCGCAAAATCCACCTTTTCTACAAACCCATTAAAAAACTGGCAAACCAGTTGGTCAAACAAGTGACCTGTAATCCCGCCAAGTGAATGGGTCAAAAGGAGTTAAAATATTAAACCTTCATTTTTTTTTTTTATTGAAAGGGAAAAAAATTGTATTTTTTGTTGATTCTTATGAACAAAAAATAGAACAAAAGATTTCAACTTTTCTTCTTCAGAAAAAAAAAAATTCCTTGTTTCCGTTTTAAATTATTCATGTCAAAAATCATATATCCACGATCCAATGTTTGAATTTTGGATTGTTGATTTGCCATAATACTGGAATAAACAAGGTAATGTAGAGAGTGAATGCCAAAATTTTTGTTGTTTTGAATCTAAATCTCACCAACAAATAAGAAAAGGTATGAAGTGGATGTTACTGCTTTTTTGGATCTTTAATTGATGATATGATACTAGATGGGCATGGCATCAAAATACATTCAGTTAATAGAATTATGCAATCGGTATATGCCTATATGGAAATGTGATAGTATCCTTATTCCAAAGATTTTGGTTGATAGAAAATATGATTTAAGCCCCGATTCGACCTCGGTTGAACCTTTAACCTGTGATTCGCTCCTTTTTGTAGTTCCTTATTTGATCCAGATTTAACAAGCATGGTCACAGCAAACCCATCTTAAGATTCTCTAGGCTCCCTCTTAAATAAAGGATAAATGTCAAAATTTATGTGAAAGGGAATATGAAAAAAAAAGCTGGAAAATATATTCAAATAGTCTTAATACATAGCTGAACTTGTACGAAAAAATGTTTGTAAAGCTTGTTGCTTACCTATGTGGTATTTGAAACAAAAAAAGGCACATAAAACCAACCAAAAAAAAAAAAAATTCACATGATCATTTAATTAACAACCCCATAGTTAAGTTCTCTCTTAAACTTACACAGATTTTCACCATCATGAAACATTTGCCAATAAATGTAAGATATTTTTTGGCACAGCAAAACACAGTTTTAAGCCTTGGACGTGATTGCACTACTTAGCCTCTAAACTTCTGAGCTCTTTTAATGCAAAAAATTACACGTGCACACTGTAAAAGTGTGTGATAAAGCCAAAAAAATCAAGGGGCACTGATCATAATAAATTACAGGGCCGAATAAAACAAAATTGCGATTAAGGGGCTCAATAGCACAAACACCTAAGCATACCTTAATAGAACAAATTTGATGCTGAGGAGCCCAATAACATCAACACATAAAACTCAGGGACTTAAAATTGTGTTTTGGTTTCCCACTTAAGCAATTATTTTTAAAAGAATCTTTTTTATTTCTCCATCATCTCTGCTTCAATCTTCAAACATAAAAAGCTAAATTGTGCAAGTTTTAAATTAACTGAAAAAAATTTTGTGCATCCAAGTAAAACTACAATCTCTCCATAATAGGTGGAACATTTCGAAATTGAAAACAGAATGCATATTCCTAAACCACTAAGAAATCATATATCTAAAATTCTAAACTCTTAAGAAAACGCTAGACAACATCGGGAACAACAAGAATTGATTGAAGAACTCAAAATGCTACAAGAATGGAGAAAGAGTGATTCTAGTTCTTCATTCAGTTAAATTATAATCAAAAAGAAAGTTATGGATTTCACCAAAGTAAAAATCCGCACACATACATATAAAGAACAGGTGAAACACTAGATGCAGGGAAATAAAAGTCGAGATGGTACTGATAATGAAAAAGTATAACTAATGATACATATTAGGAAGGTGCAGACAAAATGCTACCCTTTGAATAACCCACATGCAATTGCCAATTCATATGAAGGGAGATGCAAAGGATTCGATTTTCTTAGGAATTCAATTAATAAAATGGAGGTTCAAAAAAAGAAGTCAATTAATTTTTTCCACAAGTAACAGCTGAAAATGTAATTTAAAATTTGAAGGGGTTTGTAGGAGATGATAAGATCTCCGATACAGGCTGATGATCGTGAATTAGATGGCAAGTTCTTCTCTTGTTAAAGGTAGGACAAACTATCGCCATTTCAAAGAATTTATGCTAGGATGTAAGTTGAGTTCAAAAGAAAGAGAAAATATTGGAGTTCAGTGTTTTTCTTAAGACAAATATTATTTTTCATTTTTTCTTTTTTTTTTTTTTTTTGCCTAACTTGTCATGGGTGTTGCACATGTGGATGCATGTGACATGCACATCCCTATATTTATTTTAAACAGCATCATAGAAGGTTGAAACAAATATGATTTTTCAAAGTTCGAAAGTGAAATGAGTCAGCTCAAAAATCCTGCAGCCACACAAAACTTTGTAATACATGTCCAGGTGCAAATGTACATATTGAGCCTATTCAAATAGCACTACCTTCAATTATTGTTTAAATATGACAGACAAATGCAGTTAACCATAGTCAATATCAAAATATGGGAAATAAAGAATGAAAAAGGCATACCTTATCAAAGTACAAACCAATGGCACAATATAATAGCATGTCAAGCCACATCATCAAGAGGCATAGCAAAAAATTCACTCCAGATGAGTCCTACACAAATCAGAAAGAAAAGTCATGCAAAAGATGAAGGGGAGACGTAAGAAGAATAAAGTTTTAAGAACATGGGTATAAAACATACTCGCCATATGTTGCTCCAACGAAGCCCAACATGGGCACGTTCATAATCAGCAAAATTGACAGATCCAAGTGCAAAAGCCGTAGGAGAAAGTAAAGAAGCAATGACCTTCAATATCCTGCGAAAACGAGTTTAAACATAAATAATCCCCCCCTCCCTTAACAAAAGAATCTAAATTGTTAGAAGCATGAATAGAATTCTTACATAGGAACAGCTGGGTCATTGACAGTATAATATGGAAAGAAGGCCCCAAGAAAAGAAAGGGTTCCAACTGCAACAGCTGTTTTTGCTCTTGTGAAGAATGTAGAGATCAAAAAGGACAGCATAATTGCACTGATTCCAAATGAGAAAAAATACGCAAACACCACCGACTTATCACTATACTTGAAAAGAGTATCCATTGTGCAAGCTGTAATAATTCCAGATGATACTCCAAACTGCAAGAGAAATGACAACAAAAACAAGGAAAACAAAAGATTTATCAAGCTTACCAATCCAAAGAATCAAGAGCACACACTGCAAGTTAACATAGTGCCTCAGCCACATGACGAATTTCTTTACAAAATAAATATGGCTCTGAGAAAGGTTCTTCATGCAAACTGCAAAGACAGGACACATTGCACCTGTGTACACCGCCATGTATTTTGTGATGGGACTATAAAAATAGCTCATTCAGTTATTGTACTCTGCTGAATTATTTATCACTCAATTTTTTGAATCTCTTGATCGAATGTGTTTGACAAAAGAAAAACAAAAACACAAAGTCAATAATTCCTAGAAAATAGCTTGAATTCCATTTTATGAAAGGATCATGAGTAAACTAAACAATGCCAATAGTACTTCCCTGTCAGACCACCAACACCACCACCACAATAGCAACTGACAACAACCAAAAATTTCTAAAGGTAGAAAACGGCCTCTACAACCCCATCTCAACATATGAAAAAAGCGCATGTTGCCACCATGATCAGTACAGCAGAACCTAAACTTGAATGAACTTTGGTAACGAAAGGCAAATATTTTATGCACAAGACACTCCAGAAGCATCTTATATCTTCCATTACATATCAAGTTTACAGAGGTATAAATCAAATAGCTCTGGTTATTGCCCCATAAAAAGTTATTTAGAAAAGGCAAGTTATAATTGCACCTACGAACACCACGTACATTTTCACAATTTTCATACAAAAAAGCAGCGATAGTAACTGAATTAAGGTATCACTTTCCTTACATAAACAGTTAAGACATGATCTCATATTCTAAAGCTCTCTAAGGTTCCAAATTATTCGGTATCAGGAATTCATCCAAAGAAAAACAGAAAATTGACCTGCAAAGTATAAGTAAGAAACCAAGAGAGATGAAATATTCCATCCTTCAAACCCATCATGTAGAGGCCTTCTCTTATCTTTTGTTCCTGAAAATATCAACAATTGGGTTAGAACAAAATTAAAAAAAATAAAAATAAAAAACATAACAAATAATTATCTTATTTAAATTAATCAAACAGGGAAAGTATTTGAAGCAGAAATAAGAGAAGTTCAAGATACAATATTAAGCTCTATTCCAACTATCAATCATTACCAAACCTTCTCGAACACAGAATAGCTGATAAGGCGAGAAATTGGGTAGAGAAATCCCAAGAGGTACCTGCTCAGAGGTTATAGGAAATGCATCATTAAATAGATAAACGAATAACTGGAGTATAATAGCAGAAGCCATAGATTCAACAGGAAAAATACATACAGAACTCCCATGACTTCCTTTACAATTAACTGGAACTGATCATCGGTGTATTCGCGGGTAGGAAAGGGAGCAACTCTAATCTTTGAAGGGCTGTACTGCATCCATGGTAATCCAAATGAGGAAGGAGTGCTAGATAATTTGGACGATGGAAGCCCTATATATTCACTTGAAGTCTTAGACTTGGTTTGTTGAGCAGAAAATATTATGAATGAATCCACTGCCTGCTGAAGCTGTGGAAAGCATAGCAAAAGCATCAGCCATTAAATTGTAGGTTGAAAGATATTTTTTACAATGATAGGACATTTGAGTACATAATTATAGATCCCATGATACAGAATCCCCATAGAGTAAAGTAACGAAATCCACTTTCTAGTCACGACCAAAGAAATTAACTATTTCCAAATAAACTATTGTGGCAATAACTTGAAAACTGAATGGTAATGGAATGCACTTCATATATGTGTACCACATCCTAGTTCAATTATCTCCTTCTAGGCAATGATTATGCAATTAACTAAAATTGTACTGGTGAGCTAAAACTGGACTTCCATCTTCATGCAATTAACATTGAGCTTTTACTCTCATTAGAGCCTAATGAAATGATACTATAATAGCATAAAGAACAATGATTCTACAACTTGCCTAAATTACTACATGAGATCTGGCTTTGAAAAAATTTTCAAGAAATCCACAATAGTATATTTGATCAATCCTTTCTGGCAATCAAGTCCTCCTTAAGAAAAAATGTTAGCAACATACACACAACTACTGAAGCACAGAGAGAAAAAGAGAGACCATTCATGATAACTTTCTCATAGAATGGAAACCTAAAATGGTGGAAACTTGAGGAACTGAACTCAAGTAGGAATACAACCACCACACACACACACACACACAAAAACATAGACAAATGAAGGCAGATATATAGTAATTAGAAGATTACAAAAAATAGTGTGAACAGAAGTTCGGAACCATACAGTGAAGAATCCACTGAAGCTGTATTGCATTGTTGGTATAGGACTAGCACCCAATTCCAAGTCATTTACAAAAGGGCCATTAACATCCATGATGGTTTTAACATCAGGAAATCCTGAGAAAGCCCATGTATGGTTAAGACGTATGCTGTAATCAAATAATTGAGGACCTTGCTCGTGAAATACAACAGCTCCTCTGATTTTTGGATTTGAACAATTCCTAAGCAAGAGAATAGAAACCCATTAAGTTCATGAATTTTGTGAACGAAAATTAATGGTTTCCAGTGCTTATGTAAAATTAATCATAAGAAAAAGAATCTTCACATTTCTAGTGAGTTGCAGCATAAGATAAAGACATAAATGAAGAGCAACTTGGCAGAAAAGCATATGGAACTTCTCAGAACTCTTGTGAACTGGCTCCAAGAAGTCAAATAATCTCATCTAACACGCCAACATTTAGCAGCAAGTTAAAACAGTATATACATGTCAACATTTTCAAGTTTCACAAATATGATATACCACATTTAATCATAGATTGAGGGCAGGGACGAAAGGAAGGCTGGGTATAAACATTATTTTGACACAAATCTATTTTAAACAACACCAATAGATGCAGGATAAATTTAAAAATAGAAAGAAAGAAAAACAATACAAGTCAACCTCACATGAGGTTGAACTTAGTTTTCACTAAAGATTTAGCTTTGTAAGACAAATCCAAGCCATGTATTTTCAAGTAGGGTTCTTTTATACCAACGTTCAGGCTTCAGCTGAACTTAAATTCAACCTTCAAGCTAAACTTCAGAATCAGTTCCTTTTTCAGAACCCACAAACTTCTCGGATTAAATTAAATACTCCCTCCGTCCCAAGAAGATAGTCCATGTTTCTATTCCTCTATGTCCCAAAATTATAATCCAATTTCTTTTTTTGGGCTATTGTTAAATTTTTTAGTTTCTCAATATACCCCTATTTAATGTACATTTGTATTCAAATAATGTATAAGAAATACATTAATTTCTTCTTGGAACTATAAATTGACCAATAGTACCAAGTTTAAAGAGGAATATATAAGGAAAGTAATGTGTAATATATTAACCATATCTTTTTAAACCACGTGAGTGGTTAAACTGGACTATCTATTTGGGAAGGAGTGAGTTGAAAATTTTCATCAAATTCCAAAATTACCATGTATCTATATCATATTACATGTGAAACTATAAATATGAAAGGTGTTCTCTATTTTAAAAATAATGTCTTAAACAAAAAGTATTACCCAGAAGAAAAAATTTTATACTTGCATACAAATTGCATCTAACGGCCATGGTAAGCATAACCTAGTTGGAGAAAAATTAAACATTTTCACAAAGATTAAGAGTCGAGGTAGAGTTCAATATGACTATCCACTAAGTACACCCAGGATGGCCATTTTTTAAGCAAAAATATCCCAAGAAAGTGTTATCATTTGCATTGATGTTCTTTTAGCTATCAAATTAAAGGTTGTTTTGATCAACAGTTTGTAAACAGTAAGTGAAAATAAACTTTTGAATGCTTAAATACAAGTTTCATTAACATCACCAAGGTTTCCTCCAAAACTACAGCATTCCACATGCATGGACGTACATGTATGACTTTTTATATAAATAAGTGCGAGTAAGAAACCATTGAAGATATTCATTTTCCAGTCCACTCCACCATAAAAACACCAGCCGAAGAAGAAAATTAAACATAAAGATATGTGATGATCATTATACCAAAAGCGACTAGACTTAAAGGCATAACAGTGAAGCTGGCTCACAGGTTCAACAACCATCTTCTATTCAACAGGTCTTTCGTGGCTTGGGACCATTACCACAATTACTACAATTTCTTGTCCTGGAAACAGTTCCAGTACAATATGCAAAGTCAAGCAGATATTGACCATATAAAAGTACCATAACAACCAGTTTCATGCATAAAAAGGCTATACTTTTTTGTGCCAATTTCAGGTTACCTCCTACAATCATCATTTATCCACATTCTTCGGGACAACCCCTCAAAAATATATTAAAGAGATTTCATAATGTTCTTCAGTAATTAGGAAAAAGAGAAAAAAAAAATTATTCTTACACCATATATATATATATATATATATATATATATACACACACACACACACACACACACACACACCAGTATCACATGTTAATTTGTCGCATCAATTTTTTTCTTAAGAATTTTGATCTATTTTTATAATTAGTTAATATACGATAGAAAATTACCATTTAATGGAAAAGAAAAAAAAAAGTGCAAGAAATTTTGATGCTGTGTGCTTATAATGTACATGTTCCAACAAGAAACAGGATTTCCAGCTTGATATTGTAACTAAAAGTAGTTGACCTAGCAAACTGTACATCAACAATGACAAACTTGCTTCCTTTGTCAATCAATTTCACATTCCAGGCATCTATTTCCAAAGTCATTCAATGTTTATAGATTGGATTTAACATTTAAATTTGCCCCTCCACTTTTCCCAACAGACATCCTAAAATAACTATTATTTTGTTGACGATCTAGCATTCTTTACCAAAAAGATAAAACCAATCATGTAATATATTAAATTAAGTTACTTCTCAGCCCGAAAAATCATCTTATGATAAAATCATGAATATTGTCACCAAATATTTACTCATTAAACAAAGAAGTTTAGTTCTGCATTTTGCACTAGAACTGATTTGATTGTCTCAAAGAACAAGCATTTTAAAGAATCAGACTCAAGTTGTTCACAAGTTGGCACGTAGCTTAGCTCTTCTAACAAAAGGTTGTAAAAGTTCCTTAAGTACTATTTCAATAGAAAATCAATTATTGCTATGACTCCATAAATTTGATATGTGTCACCTCAAGTACATGAAAAACAACTCCATTAGATAATAGGATTATAACTTACTTGAATCCAACTGAAGTGCCATAGAGATCTGAGCGAATATAGGCTTCCAACTCGAGCTCATCTTTGTAGACTCTAGATATTTGCTGAGAACACAAAACAGAACCCCATGTAGAATTAGATTTCATAATGATATATGTGTGTGTGTGTGTGTGTGTGTGTATTATATAATGGTAAGAGTCTGCAAAGAAAGGAATGTAAATTGCAAAAGTCACTATATGGCTTAAACAATCTCCCTTTGCTTGGTTTGCAGGTCTAGTGAAGTCGTGACTAATTTTGCTTGCAAATGAACACAGGACCAGTTAAATATTTGTTTACAGTATTTGACTCTAGGTGTATTTAGTTAGAAGTATACATTGATGTCAAAGTAATAACTAGTAGTGCTGCAGTCCTGGTACCAGCATGTTGAAAACTTTTCCGTGCTCAGACTAAGAATTTAGATTGTTGAAATTTTTCTTGGAGATTGAAGTCTCCCAAAACAATAAGGGAATCTACCTATCTATATTAGAGATAAGTATGCTTAAACTTTTTTTTTAAAAAAAAAAAAAAAAACTATGGTACCACATAAGAAGCTAGAAGCTGAGAATAGAGATGTATTTATGGATCGAGAACTATGAGCTAAGGACAAAGATGTACAATACGTCCATCCTTTTCTTTCTCCACATTGAATACTATCTTCCACATACTTTTCCATTTTGATTGATAACATATATAATCCTTAAACCATTGCTCCAAAGTTAAGAAATTAGGCAATTCACAATAGTGTTCGTCCCTCCCAAATAGCAAAATATAACACAGGCTACCCAAACCATGTTTTGAACCTCCTAAGCAAATTAAGTAAATCTCCATTTTAATTGCATATGCCTCAACAATGGAGAAATTACACACACTTAAATGCCTGTAGAGTTTACACACACTTCCAGATCCTACAGACATAAACCTGTTACTGAAACACCTACACATATATGTACAAACTATTAGGTAAAAAAAATCCATATTCAAATCTTACTTCTGAAAAAAATGTAAAGTATAACTCATCCTTCAAGTATATCTGGAGTTAAGTAGAATGCATAATATAATTTTTTATAGAAGTATAAGTCTTTGAATCTCTCTACAACATTTATGCACCAACGTAAGGAAACTTATTTAAGTGGGACATCAGAAGCCTAATTAAAACGTTCCGAAACCATAATCCTCATCATTATACTTTAGATCTTAAAAATCTCATAATTTGATGGTTAAAACAAAAAGCATAGAACAAAGAATAGAATGTTAAATCGAAAGCATAAAAGCTGAACACTGAGACATATATTCATATGAAAAACAGTCTATCAGATAGACACACGGTACAGAGGAATTAACACTCAGATCTATAAAATTAATCATTTGTACCGTCAATAAAGGAAACTTCAATGACATGAAGTGGATCATCATCCTTGTTTCTTCTGTATCTGGTGCAAAAGCCAAGAACTCTCCTTCTGCTAACAACACTTCCAATATTTGCTGGAAGTTTGGGGACATTCCTTTGCCTACTTCTACAAACATTTCTTCCCGTATATACCTGGGAAAGTTTCAATAAAACCATAAAAATTTCAAAGCCCAAAATATCAAAAGAAAAACAAAACTTCGAACATATGAACGGGTCAATTACAAAAATTGTATTTCTCCACCAACTCAGTTTGATTACTCCTTTAATATTGGTTCAAATTATGCAAGTGCCTTCTTGAAACATGAAATAAACCAGCAAAACGTTCAGAACTAAATTTTCTTGTTTTTCTGAAAATCTCAATTAGAATAAATTCCAGGTCATATTATGACTCTGAAGTATAGGGCAATGGTGACTTACGGCTCGGCAGGGTGAATTTCTGTATCAACTCTTGTCCTTACCGCTATTAATAGTAACATTACTACAGCAGGAAGCAAAATCTGCGAGAAAAACGAGAAAACAACATTCATCTCTTGCCTGTGTAGATCAATACTCCTCTAACTGACCGATTCAGTATCAGACCTTTTTAAAGCATATATATATATACACACACACACACACACTTATATATCGATGGGAAACGCAAACTTGATTCAATAGAACACAAGAAAGTACGAAGAAAAAAAAAAGAAAAGAAAATCATTTCAACTGAAATAAAAAGAGACCAAATTTCAATAACTGCAGTCCGATTGCAACAGTAAGAGAAATAATAATTAGGAAAAAAAAAAAATCAAAGACCTCAGCAACGGTGACAAAAGGATGACGAATTTTGAGAAGGTAATTCTTGCGAAGCATGGCTTTCAACTGTCTCCACCGGGAGGAACCCGAAGAAGACCCCATATCCGATATAAGATCTTACCGTCCCCTTAACACTTTCCTCTGCAAACTAAAAAAAATCTAAAGAAAAATCAGAGAGAAGTGAAAAAATTGAGCAGAGTTGTTGTGTAGGAAGTGAAGGAGAGAGGAAAGACGGAGGTGGCAAATGCCTCGTAGCAATGGGAATTAGCACTTTGTTTAGATGATGACATTTGGAAAAGGGTGGGAAAGTCTATGCAACTGCCCAGCTTTAACTGCTTTTGTTTTTCTTTTTCTTTTCTTTTTTTTTTTTTTCCTTCAAAATCTCACAACAAAATTAAGAAAAACATGGCTTCCTCGGGTTTGTGACTGCGGCGGGTCAGATATGGGGCAAGTTATATTATTAATTAGAAAAAATTTATTTCTTATAATATAATATACAAAATTAATTATATTATTAATATGTATTTTTATAGATATATCTACCCATGATTTATAAGAGTGTTAAAATATAACATAACAAGTCAACACATCTGTATACCACGTAAATTTAACAAAATTAATATCATGTAGATTAATATCGAAAATAAATCAATATGTTTAACTTTCAAAAAGTAAATTATATTAATATAATGTTTTATATGTATCAACAAATCAAGCCAATAAAATAATCTATTTTGTTACTTCTAATAATCCTAGTGGTTGGAGACCATAGGTTATGAAATTTCGAACACTAATAGAAGAGGACCCCAATAGTTAACAATATACTACTGACAAGTCGAATATTTTCCTAATATCTCTTTTATTTTATCACTATATCTTTGATTTTTTCATGAGATTTTGAAATTTTGGTGTGAAGTAAAAGCAATAATAGATGTCTTCAGCCGCCCTTTCACTTCGGTGTCTAAACTTATTGTTTTTTTTTTTATTTATTTTATAAATAGACAACCTAGTATAAACTGAAAATTAAATGAAAAAAAAAGGCAATGTTAAATGTAAATAAAATGCATCACATGCATGCTTTTAATGAAATCTAATGCCTGTTTTGTTATTAACTAAATGCTCAATGAATGTGATCATAATTCATTGAGTGTTTATATAAATAGTTGAAGTTAAAAGAGTTATATGATTTTTCAAAAAATTCATATAGCAATCGTATTATATAATATTTGATTTAGTTGTTAGGTTTAATGATTGTTTTGGTCCTTATCGTATCAATCGATTGCCTTTTTAATTTCTGTTATTTTAAAGTTGCTTTTTTAATCTCTATACTATCCAAAATCACATTTATTTGAACCATAATTGACTATTTTATCAAAATGGTCAATTATAGTTCGCTTGGATATGGTTTTGAATAGGATAATAGAGATGTAAACGGAAAGAGCAAGCAATCTCATCTCTGTTCCCTGGCAATGTGGGGATCCCGTCCCTGTTTAACAAACGGGGACAATTCTAACCCCATCCCTATTCCTATCGAGGAACTGGTTTCCCTGCAGAGATCCTCGGCCTAGTTAAGATAATTTTTTTTTTTTTTTTTTTGTAAAAAAAAAAAGTAAAATTCAATTTTGAAATCGTAACTTTTTGAAGTTGAACATTATATTGACAAACATCCATGATTTTGATTTTATTTTAGTGTTTTCAATTATTTATATAAGGTAAATATATAATTGTATATATAATACTATAAATAATTAGAAGTGAGAATTTTAATGGGAATATTGTCGAGGATCCACGTGGAGACTAAACAGTAATAGGGCCAAGAGCCTGCAGAGAGAGGAAAGATAATCTTATTTCCGTTCCCGTTTAGTATTCGAGGACAAATTTGTCTCCATCCCTATTTAGCATTTGGGATCAAATTTATCTCTTTTCCCATCCCGTGCAGATCTAAACGAGGAATCCTCGTCTTCTGTTCGGTGGATTTCAGACCTGTTTCCATTGATAATTCTATAGAATAGGGGCCAAAAAGACAACTTTGAAACCGACAATAGCTAAAAAGACAGTCAATAAAATCTTTTTGCATACTTATTAATGTAATTAGAAGAGATTCCATCAGCAAAAAAAAAGGGACAATTAATTAACCTCCTTGCCAATATTCTTATTATTTCTAGGCGTGGTTCGGACTTGGGATGAATCCTCCATCAAATTAATTCATTCATTCAGATATATATATATATATCGAAAATAACTTCCTGAAGATTATAGTATTCATAATCAAATATTTAAAATAAACAATACATAATAATGTTGCATTGTTTTGAAATATATACTTATAAAATTTGGATTTGTAGAGAACGATCTCCGAATTTAGATATTGATTAGAGTATAATATAGGTTGATGTAGTGTGTTAATTAACATTATTAATTACATTAGCAGCTGATTGATAAGCCACGCCACCCGACTTAGGACAATTGGAAAGTATGTCATAACGGGCAGCTCAAATAGGTGAATGATTGGTATTTTGTGGTCTTTCATTTATTCAAGATATTATTGTTTATTTTGATTCTAGTGATGTAACAGTAGCATAGATCCAACTGAGGCTTATGCCTAGAGCCCAAATTATTTTTTTAATAAGAATTTTAGCAGAACACTATTTCGAAAATGTTAAATACGTACTCATTCTCTAGAGTAACAAAATCAATCCAAAATACCCAAAAAAAAATTATGAGATTTCACGATTCCTAAATTATTAAAATTATATAATAAGGTGAAACAAATTTCTTTAATATCATAAATCGTTAATCAATGTTAATAAGACAATAATTGTACCACTACATTGGTGATACCATTTGTAATATCTTATGATACCTAATAATACCGTGATGATACTTGGAAATATCTCGGTTAAACTCAAATGAAACTTATGTATATGATCAGTGTCTTTTTTACCTTGTTCATAATTATATTTTATATTATTTTTAAGTGTATTTCATTTTTTTGTGAAATCTTGGTAAAAATAGTGGTGATACATTAGTAATATTTAAGTAAAATTAATGATAATTTTGTGAAAATGCAGAATATATAAATAAATAAATAACGAACAGAAACATAATATGCAAAAGAACAAAGAAAATTGAAAAGAAAAATGAAGACAGAAAAATAAAAATAAAAACAAACGATAAAAAACAAAAAAAAAAATACTAAAAATCAATGAAAAACCCCGAAAGTTATAAAGGAAACAAAGAAAACAAATCTATGTCGAACAACAAGAGAGGAGAAAAAGAAAAATTAGCAAATTGAAAAAGAAAATTTGTTTAAGAAAGAATATCGATATTTTAGGAATAGAAGTTAAAGTAAATTCTATGATAATAAGATTGTGGTGACGGACCGCGAAGGTTCTCTACAAAAAATTTTCAAAATCCCCAATATATGTGATTTTTTACATTCTTAAAATACCCAAAAAAAAAAAAAAAAAGGCCAACACAAAGATATTCAAATATATCCAAAAATACCTTGCGCGCGCTAATTCCTCTAACGTAATGAAAACTCTCCAAAGACAGAAAACTCACAATTGCAGAAAACTTTTTGATCGCAAAAATCGCTTCAATCACGATAATTGCATACATCACAAATAAAAAATCGACAACAATATTATAAATTGAAGGAAACAGACATACGGCAAAAAAAAAAACTCTCCAATCGCATAAACCTCACAAATCAAATAAATCTCTCCAATTGCACACATCACTGCATCGCAAATCACAAAACAATCAGAAAATTACAATTTGCAATAACACATAGAGTATAATCAAACAAAAGAAGATGACTATACACCATACATAAGAAACCTAACAGGAAACACACATCAGAAAAATGTATCAACACAGGATCACAAATGTATCGATAATGTAACACAGTATACATAACAACAAAAAAAGAAACACCAACAACACATGTATCAACAGAGTATCACAAGATGTATCAGATGTGTAGGAAAATAATATATAGCAAAACAAACCCATAAATAACAATCAAACACCAAAAATAATGTATCAACTGAGTAGCATAAAAAATGTACCAATTATATTACAACTAGACCTGTCCAAGAGTACCCAGGCCCACTTGGCCTACCAAAGCCCATTCGCCTTGGGCTGGACTTGGACAGATAAAAATTGGAAAAGCTCGATCCGAGCTCGAGCCCGAGCCCGAACCCGCGAAAGCCCGCTTAATTAAGGATTGGGCTTGGGCAGTAAGAATATAGGGCGGGCTGGCCCGAGCCCAACCCCGCCTTTCATATTATATAATTTATTATATTATATTTATATTTATACATATATTATTACATAATTTTAATATTAAAAATATAAATAATTCTAAAACCTAAAACCCTAATTCCTATTTCTTATCTTCCCAATACCCACCCACCACCTTTATTTGCTCTCCTCAATCTTTCAGCCTCCACTCAGTTCTCCAATCTTTGATCTCCGATTCTCCATCCTATCACAGCCGAAATTCGCCGCTAACTAGTTGCTTTTCGCATGTTGCTGCTTATGCCGACCTTCCTTTCCAAGTCGTCCATCGTTTGGTTGTAAACGTTGTTCCGCCACTTCTCCTCTCAAAGTCGTCTTTTGGTAGTTGTCGCTGTTCCGCCACTTCTCCTCTCAAAGTCGTCTTTTGGTAGTTGCCGCTGTTCCGCCGCTTCTCCTCTCAAAGTCGCTTGCCATTCTTTTAACAGGTATTCTTTTGTCTAACTTTTCGTACCAAAAAGAATAAAAATTATGAGGCTGTAGCATCTGAGAATAAAAATTTTCTAACAATAATTCCTTATTCCTCTCCCTCTCACTAATTAACATACAATACAAATACAAACTGCTCATTATTTAAACTCAAATTTGGAATCAATTAAGAACTATGTGTCATGGTCATTAATTATAAAGTAGTTTTAAGGAGCATATTGTGTTATTGCAATATGAAGATAAAGTTCTTATTGGTTTTGTTGTTGTAATATGAAATGGCATACTGTTGGATCTTCTCGAATGTGTTGCTTCCATTTTCTTTTCTTTCCCTTATACCTTTCTATGTATATTTATTTACCAAAATATATAATGGAACCAATTTATATATATGTATTGAATATAATGTGTTATAGTTTTATTCTTTTTTTTTGTCAATTTTTATGTCAATTTAGATTTTCATCGGGCTGACTTGAGCCCGCTTATCTTAGTTAAGGCGAGCTAGGCTGGGCTAGGCTCGGGATCTGTTTTTGAGGCCCAAGCTTGCCTAAATTTCAGTCGAGCTGGGATGGGCTCAGGCTTAATGTTTTTGCAGCCCACTAGGCCCCGCCCGAGCCCGCAAAAGCCCGACTAATGGACATGTTTAGTTGCAACACAGTATACATATAAAAAGCAAAACATGTATCAACACAGACACAGTATCATAAATGTAACAAAAAAGTATCAACAATGCATCAACCATGTATCATCATCAATGAAACAACAAACGAACAAACACCAAACAATGTATGAACACAGTATCACAAAAATACCAAAAATGTATCAACAATGTCACAACACCAAACACAAAGAATATAAATAAAAGATATTTGTCTTTTTGAGATGAGGTGTTGACGACAAACATTAAGACCACACAAGCACAATTCATAGATTTTTCCATGATAACCTCTAACAGATGATCTATCCATGTTACCACTTAAGCTCTTTAGAATTTTGAAAGTGAAATGGAAATATTTTTGTAACCCAATAACTTGAAGAGCAATATTATGCATCTAAATGAGTTCAAAGAGATCTACTTTCTATGCACAGGCTTTCACCTCAGATGCATAATATTGTTCTTAAAGTAATGGAGTGATAAAAAAGACTTCGTGAGATATCTTAATCGTATTTGTCATTCTCTTAGGCAGCTTAGTTAGTGCCCTTTTCCCCTTTTGTTTCTCTTTCATTGATACATGCTCTCTTTTATCACAAACAAATCCAATAGCCTAATTGCACAAATAATTTTAAATTTAGAATTAGTCCTTTTAATTTATTGGTAATATTGAGAATTTCAACCGAGTTACAAACACTAAAACTTTTACATTAAAACAATTCATAACTTGTATACACAAAAAAACATACAAACTCCACAGTATAGAAATTTATATTTCTTGCAATTACCCAAATGCATAACAAATGTGTCAACAATGTATTAACATAATATACACAATAACAACCAAACACCAACACATGTATCAATAAAAAAATGCATCAGATATGTATGAAAACAGTACATGGCAAAACATGCATAAATAACAAGAACCAAACACCAAAATACTGTATCAATATAGTATCACAAATGTATCAAAAGCACATCAACACAACATATGGGAAAAAATGCTTATATAACAACAACCAAAAATATGTATCAATACAATATCACAAATGGTTCAACATTGTATCACCTATGTATCATCATCTATAAACAACAGACAAATAAAACATAACAAAACATAACAAAAAACCAAAGAAAAAAATTAGACACGTACCACCAAAAGGCTCTCAATCAAGAGTCTAACAGCTTCCTTCTTACTCTGTATAGTACCACCATTTTTCCTCTTAGAAAGCTCACAAATATTCAAACTATTACCAACCCAATCTTCTTATTCATATTTCTACTGACGCTTCGAGTCATATGCCCTTTTTCAAACTTCATTTTCTAATAACTTTCACCAATTTAAACATTAGAATCACCATCATCTCTCTTCCTCTTAAACATATCAACCTTCTTAACTATTATCAAACGAAAAAATATAAATGCAAAAACGAAATACAAAATAAAAAAAATAAACACAAACAACCCTAATGCAAAAATAAACAACAAGAAAAGAAAAAAGAAAATACTAAAATCGTAAACGCATAAGAAGTCGAGATAATGTAACCAAAAAGAAGAATGAAAATGCCGAAAATAATGAAGAATCATGGGTCATGGAGAAGAACAATACAGTTATCGTGGAAGAGAAGTTGCATGGAAAAAAGACATGAAAATGTAGAAAAGCAGAAGAGAGTATAAAAAAAAATTCGAAAAAGAGCATATTTTCAAAAATAGATTAAGAAATGCATGGAAACCAAAGTTAAAGTAAAATATTTCTAGTAATTTTCTTTTATTATACAGCTGAACTGCTCTAGTCTAATTTAAGAAAAATATAAAATAAATTATTTAATGTTTAAATTTTTGTTTTGCTTTAAAATTTAATCTTAAAGTTTGATCAAATATAAAGGTACCATATCACGTGTGCGTGTGTGTATATATATATATATATATTCTTCTTATATTTGGAATATGTGTCACTATAAGATTTAACTTGTAAAATACGACTACTTTCAATGATATTTTTCTTTTTCTCAATCCTTTTTAACTCAAATATTTGTAGTATTTCCTCAACCAATTTTTACTTTTGAAAATTATGGAACTCAATCATCAGTTTACTAACCTTTTTCTTTGTCATTTTTAGTGATCAAAATTTTAACAATGTTGATCAAAAATTTAATTTGACAACTTAGTTATGTTAATCTCAAATAAACAAAATTGACTCTGAAAAAGAAAGTTTAAAATATTTTGAGTTAAAAAATTCAGGAAAAATATAATAAAAATGATAATTTTACATGTTTTCAATGAATTAAAACTGTTAAAAGTTATTAGACACTACAACATATGCCAGATTTAGCAGTAAAATGAATTCACCATCAAAGAGCATATTTAGCAGCAAAAATTCAATAGTTGCTGCCAAAAACCACATTTAGTAACAAAATTATATATATATATATATTTTGTTACAAATATCTATGGTCGCAATTTATAGCAATAACATGCAGCAATTACTTTATTGGTGTTAAATATGCTTTTTGACAGCAACTTTTTGATATTGTTGCTAAATAGGCTCTTTGAGAGCAATAAAAGTAGTTACTGCTACAAAGTTGTAGCCATAAATATTTGCTACTAATTTTTTGCTGCTAAAATCTAGTATTTGTTATAGTGGGAAGAGTTATGGTGATTAAATCAAATTATTTAACAGTTATATCATTGGAATTCAAATTAATTAATATTGATTTGAGTGGTTAAAACTCTCAAATCATTTAAGCTAAAAATCTCGAGTTAAGAATCAGTATATGCGTCAAATTTTAATTAAAAAATCCACAAAAGGAGAGTTTAATGAAATTAATAAAACAAAAATTGAAGGATTTAAATCATATAAGGAATAGCGAGGGAGCCACAGATACCATTATTGTTATTAATAATAATATCCTTTTTGTTTTTTGTTTTGGGTGAACCCACAAATTCAGTGAATAGGTCAATTACGAAGGTCCTTTCGTGGGATGCTTCCACATTTTTGTCTCTTTAAGCTTTGGGCTTATCAATTATTCGGAAGATAAATTACGTCATTTTCTTTTTTGTATTATATAAATAATTGTGTCTTTTACATATATAATAAATTTTGTTATAAGATTCCATATTTCTTTCCCTCCAACATGCTTTTCGTCGGTGATAAAAGCAACAAAAAATTATAAATACCAATAATTTTGTAATAATAATTATAATAATATCTTGAACATTTTCAAGCTGACATGTTAATTAAGTACTTCGTTTAATAAATTCCTCCATTTCTTAATTTAATAAATCTAAAATTTTAGGAATTACATACTGCGAGTGTTGTTGTTATTATTATTATTATTACTTGCTTAATAGTTTTAAATTATGGTGTAAAATTGTAAATCACATTCTGATAATTACGATAATTAAGGAGCGATAATTTTTTATGCAAAGGGTCTACAAATCATTTACTATGCATTTAATTTTGGGATTTTACAAAAAATGTTTACATTTTATCTAAAAGGGTAAATTGCAAAAAAAAAAAACCCTGTGATTTCATTATTTTGCAAATAAGGGACTGTGGTTTTTTTTGTTTAAAACAGAGGATTGTGTTTTAAAATGTTAACAAAAAAAGGATAATTAAAATTAAATCATAACATTACATAGGGTATTCTTGTTCATTTTGAACTCAAAATTTTCAAGTTGGTTAATAAAAATACAATACACATAAATGATAAATTTTGAAAATTTTTTAAAAGCGCAGATATTTTTATAAATTAAATAATGATAATAGATTTTAACAAAATCATAACAAATTGAAAAATCTTTAAAAAAATTCAAATTTTGATGTAAAATTCTTAAATAATATACATAAATTATTGGTATGTTAAATAACTAAAAATACTCTCCGCTATATCATCATTTTTGACAGAAAAATGTTAGCTATCCTTTTTTTGTCAACATTTTAAAACACAATCCTTTTTTTTAAACAAAAAAAACCACAGTCCTTTATTTGCAAAAAAGTGAAACCACAAGGTTTTTTTGTAATTTGCCCTATCTAAAATCCCTTTCTTTTTTTCATGAATAGTAAATTTTTACCAAAATTCATTTCAAACTTTTCAAAATTACTAAAATATTTGATTCTACTTTATCCATATTTCTCTCTCATCTTTTCATAATTTTAATTTAATTTCGTATTTATCTATTAAACCGTTTATTATTTCGTCATACGATTTTAGGAAATTTTTTTTTCTTCTTCGAAATAAGATCTATATAGATATATTTTTTCCGATATTTTTTTTTTACTAAGGTATAACTAATTATACATTTGTATTTTAAAGTATAACTAAGATATAATCACTGTAATAGTGTATCTTGAGGTATAACTAAGGTATAATCACTGTAATAGTATCACTATAATAGTATATCTTAAGGCATAACTAAGGCACAACTAAGGTATAACTAAGGTATAATCATTGTAATAGTGCATCTTAAGATATAACTAAGGTATAACTAAAATATAATCACTATAATAGTGTATTTTGAGGTATAACTAAGGTATAATCACTGTAATAGTATATATTGAGATATAATTAAAGTATAATCACTGTAATAATGTATAACTAAGGTATAATCGCTGTAATAGTGTATCTTAAGGTATAACCAAGGCACAACTAAGGTATAACAAAGGTATAACTAAGATATAATCACTTAATAGTGTATTTTGATGTATAACTAAGGTATAATCACTGTAATAGTGTATCTTAAGGTATAGCTAAAGTATAATCATTGTAATAGTGTATCCTAAGATATAACTAAAGTATAATCATTGTAATAGTGCATCTTAAAGTATAACTTGTTGGAACCTATCCCGGTTGCAAACGAAAAATTTTGCCGACCAAATCATCTACAACTAAGGTTTGAGCCCAAAATCACATGGTTAGATTATGGATAAACAAGAAATCAAAGAGGAAAGAAAAGGTTTTTCACCTTAGCCGTCCTCGCATAAAAACTATTTCTGTTACAAATTGATGTCGATCGTAAATGCACTTCCGAAGTCAAAATACGATCTCCACCATTAGAATCGAGCCACTGATGTCAAGAACCCTCAGTTAAAATTTCAGACCAATCTGACGGTTCAAACTTCAGAAATAGACAAAAATGTACTACTGTGTACAATTTGGAAAACAGTTTCTGCTGCAATCTGATCCCCATGGAATAAATACTTCTGATCCTCATAATCTGATCTCCATCGGTCATATTGAGCCACAGATGTCAGAAACTTTTAGCTAAAATTTCGCACCGATCCAATGGTGAAATCTCCCGAAACATGCAAAACACTGTTGCTGATCGGATTTGATAAGAGGTTCAAACGTTCCTCCTCTACGCTCACACACGCGAAGCCATTGCATGTAGATAGAGTGCTAGCTCTAGACCTAATCTCCAATGGAAGCAAAATCCTTTTTTTCCAATGTCTCTAAATCCCTAAGAGATGGAGAGGATGCGAGTAGAGGCTAACGATGATATTAGAGAATAGGTTTAATCATATTCTTTTTATATGACACATAAAAGGTGGGAATCCCTATGCTACCCCTCCTTTATAAAAATCTAGATATTTTCTCATTTGAAATATCTAGAATATTCTACCATACTTTTAAGTTTTAATTTAACTAAAATTCATCATATGGTAATTTTAATAAGTTAAAGTAATAACTCTCATAATGGAATTACATAATTTTATTTGACCTTAAACATTTAAGTCCATAAAATCTATATAACCCATTATATAAAATATTAACATGTAACCATTACATATCAAACTGGTCCATAATAAAACCACCTAGAATTCTATGCGTGCGATCCTGTAGTGGGCCCAAAACTATAGTTTGGCCCACAGATTGCAAGGGGGCTTTAGCAAGCCGTTACAACCCCTAATTAGGATGAAGATGTTAAAATCAAACCGACATACACCTATAGTATTCTTGTACGATCCCTTGCACATTTGACATCGGTGTTCTACACATCTGTCATCCTTTTACGTGCTAGGACTTTACTTGACATCCAAGTAGACTGAAAAAATCAAATAAATGATATCTAATAATCATTCTATTTTAGTACGGCCATACACTACTCAGTCTCACTTGTCAAGGGGCCGATTATATCATCTCTTTAGTGAAGAGCTATCCAAATCCTTCACATTACTTCTAGTCCCAGCATGATTCCCGATATACCTAACGTACCCATACTTGGCATCTAGTTACGGGCCCATTAGGCACACATCAAAGCATATAAGGTCACATCTAGGAGTGTAGCAATATCAGGTCTAAGGATCCAATATAAGTAATACATGAGAAGCACTTATGACATTAACCATGTAGTGTTCTCACTGGTGGATCGATCCAGTACACTGTTTACTAACATGTACTTATCTCCTTGATAGATTTTCCAAGTCCTATGGTCGGTAAGACACCATAAATCTCACAAGAAACAACTAGTCTCTAGTTATATTCATTCCCATGATTATAACAGACAAGGGATAGCTTTAAAATTGTGTTCCTTAAGCTCATGGTCTTACTCGTTCAGTACATGCTATTAACAAACATAAGCGAATACCAATTTATGGATTCTCAATATTTATTAATTGCATAAGTAATTCAATAAATATGATTATGTCTTTTATTGATATTTAGAAACTGTATGTGCAAATATACAAAATACCAAGTATAACATCTAGAGACTAGGACATACACCAACATAACTAAGGTATAATCACTGTAATGGTGTTATTATACCTTACTTATACCGTTGATACTCTTATTATATATTACTTATACATTTGTACAACTGTTATACCTTAGTTATACTTTAGTTATACCTTTGATACTCTTATTTTACCTTGGTTATACTTACTAATATAGTAATACATTAATTATATCTTAGTTATACCTTTTGATACATTATTATACACTGCTTTTACATTGCTATACATTGCTTATACACTACAATGAATAAATAAGGTACAAACAATGTATAAATAAGGTATAATCAGTGTGTCAGAATGTATAACTAGTGTATCAAAATCTATAACTAAGGTATAATCAGTGTATTAGTGTATCAGTAAGTATAACTAAGGTATAATAAGAGTATCAAAGGTATAACTAAAGTATAATTAAGGTATAATAGTTGTACAAAGGTATAAGTAAGGTATAATAAGAGTATCAAATGTATAACTAAGGTATAATAATACTATTAAAGTGATTATACCTTAGTTTTACCTTAAGATACGGTATTACAATGATTATACTTTTAATTATACATTAGTTATATCTTAAGATACATTATTACAGTGATTATATCTTAGTTATACACTATTGCAGTGATTATACCTTAGTTAGATACACTATGACAGTGATATACCTTATTTTTACCTTAATTATACCTTAAGATACAAAGGTACATTGAGTTATACCTTAGTGGAAACAAAATTTCGAAAGTCGCATGACAAAAAAATAAAAGGTTTAAGAGATAAATACGAATATAAATTAAAATTATGAAAAGAGGAGAGAGAAATATGAAAAAAGTAGAATCACATATTTGATTAAATTTGAAATGTTTAAAAGAGATTTTTGGAAGGAAAAATGTATAAAAGATATTAATTAAAAAAAAGAGGCAATTCAAAATTATGAAAGAAAAAAAAAAGTAAAAAAGTAATTTTAAAAAGGTAAAGTGTAAAAGCAAAATCTGAAACAAGTGTTTTTGACAATTTCCTTTTAATTTTATAAATTTTTTAAGATAGTTTTTAATTCTAAAACTTAAATATTATATTATGATAATTTCAAAAATTGACAAGTAGTTGGAAACTGTGATGAATTTTATTTGGGAGTCCAAAGCTGATGGCCTCAAAAGACAAATTACATAATATAGATAAAAGGAAACTTGCTACACGAGAAATTGAAAGCTGAATTTATCATCTCAATTCTACTATTAATCTCCTGAAAATTAATTTTATATATTCAAATATGGCTGCTTTCTTTTTGCTTTTGCTTCTTTATCTCTTCCTTTAATATTTTTCTTTGGCAAATCACATTGTGAGGCACCTGAATTTTTATAAAATTTGTAATTGATCACCTGATTAATTTTTTGAACATATTAAATACATAATCTTTTTGTTTTAATAGTATAAGCCCCAAACTCGATATTTTTTACTCTTGTGGACTACAGTATCTGTTTACTAACACGTGAAACAATTTTTGAGAAAAATAAAAGACTCTAGAGTTGATTGGAGAGATTAGAATCATACTTCCTATGCAGTTTTATGATAGCTACGAATATAAATTATACCTCCGATTTAATCTCACGTGTCTACGAAAATTGTGTTACATACCAGTGAATGGATACTATAACGCACAAGAGAAAAAAATGTCGAGTTTGGACTAATACTATTAAAACAAAAAAATCATGTACTCAATATGTTCAAAAAATTAATTAGAGGATCAATTACAAATTCTATAAAAGTTCAGAAAACCTCAAGATGTGTTTTGCCTTTTCTTTTTTGTTTCGAAATATTAGTAAGATATATTTGATGATGAAGTTGGGTCATCTCTCTCTCTCTCTCTCTCTCTCTCTCTCTCTCTCTCTCTCTCTATATATATATATATATATATATGAGAACCTTAATAATTATCAAGTTTTTTTTTTTTGTTGTTTTCTAATACATAAATTGAATATGGTTCAGAAATCCAATACGACAAGTTTGGCACTATCAATCGATTACAATCCTGTTTGAAACATTACAAACTAGTGTAATTTTATACCCAATGAATATTCCAAATCCAAATTATTAAAATGCAAATATTACATTATTCTTAATTCCAAAATTACATAAAATATTAACAGTTTATATCATTAGCCTTTTAAGTTTATAACATTTACAATTTAGTAAAAAATGTTAATTAAGTAACACTAATTCATCAACATTTAAATAGTTTGTAACGGATTGACCAATTAACCTGCGATATGATATATTAATAATTTGATTGGTAATTATACATATTGATTTTCAGCTCTATATATGGCAATTATACATCATCACCAATGTACGAGGTATCTTCCATAAAAAAAAAATTATATATATGAGGTATCTAATCAACTTCTGCTCTTTTAATTTGTTTATGTTGCAGGTTTGTTTCTTTTTTTTTTTTTTTTTTTTTTTTTTTTACAACTCTATATATATGGCTAATTCAGTACTAAAACAAGATTTGTTTTTATGACGAAATTTATATTTTTTTGTGTATCAAAATAGGTATAACTACTTTTGTTTGTTATTTGTTATTTGTGTTGGAGAAAATGGTTTTGAAAATATTTTTACCGATTTATTGAATTGACATGCAAAGTCGGTCGGTTTTCAAGAGACCGAGATCGCTATTATTCTTCTGATCTATTACATACTTCCTGAAATAAATCTAAGGGCAAGGTACTATGAAATGCATAAAAACGATTGAACTAGATTTTGATCCCGAAACAGTAGTCGTGTGGGTATGGGTCGTTAGTTGTGCAGTTGTTTAACGACACCTGTGCGACTCTTGCTTCGAGAAAGACAAGATTTTAAACTTGGTAGTTTTATCGTTACTTTGGACTTTCAACCTATAGTCGTGCGACTATTAAGTAACACCCGCACGACTATTGTGATAGCCGTGCAACTCTTTGTGAAAGTGCAATATACTAGAAAACAGAGGCCGAAAATTTCAGATGAAATGATTCACAAAACAATAAAAACATAGCCAATGCTTCAACTTTCTCAAATAGTTACCCTTATAGCATGAATCCATTGCTTTTAGAGTTGAGAATCAATTTAGGACCACCTCCAATTTGTTGAAAATATCACTTTGAGCTTCAAGTTCCAAATCCACCAAAATGACTCCAAACGTTACGAATTTAATGGATAAATTAGTCTCTAATGCCTATTAATTATGTATTCTCACAGATTTCCTACAATTTCTATGGATTTTAACTTAGATTGAGAAGAAATTGAGGAAGAATGGATGGACTTTCTCTCTTCCTTTTCTTTCTAAAGATTTCTTGTGGTTTTTTGGGTGGAATCCCTTTTCTCTCTTTGATTTTTGTTTAAATAGCCATGCTTAAGATCCCCTATATTGTGTAAAAAATCTGGGTTAGCTGAGATTGATTTACAGCCGTGCAGCTGTTGTGCAATAGTCATGTGGCTGTTAACACAACACTCATAAGGGTGTTGCATTGTCATCAACACCCGTCCGGCCAGAAACCAACCCGAAGTTGAAGTTTCAACAAACTGGAGTCTTGATCTCGAGTTGATTCTGAACCCTGCAATTATGGACGCAACAAGTAGAATTTTTTTGTCATCGATACCAAGGGATAAAAATCTTGCGCTCACAAGGGGATCAATCCCTTGTCCATTCCTGTGATGTAAATAATGATAAAACGGGAAAGGTTAAGCTATACTTTTAATGATTCTTTATGCGTTAAAAGTTTGAGCAAAAGAGATCACCTATGTGAAAGTGAAGTGGGGGTCACTTCAAAAGAGAATAATGGGGCTTAGTTCTCTGAAACTTTTACAGAACCAGGAGATGTTCACGACTATAATGAACATAAAAATGAAAACCAAAACCGAAGTTAGTATTTGTATGAGGTATATCATCGTTCACACAAAGAATAGAATAGTTCAAGGGCATCGCGTCTACTAATCAGCCAGTAAAGTAAATATACTTTCACAGGGGAAGGTTTAAGGATTGTAGCTCATCTATCATATGCAAATATTGACTATAGAATGCTATCACCATATTGTTTTTTTTTTAATTTAAATGTGGGGGATTGTTGGATATTTTAATTTGAAAAAATAGTGGCAAAAGTCTTACACGTGAAAGACTTTTGCCGCTTGCTTA
Organism: Euphorbia tirucalli; assembly: GCA_039660915.1. Classification (NCBI taxonomy): domain Eukaryota; kingdom Viridiplantae; phylum Streptophyta; class Magnoliopsida; order Malpighiales; family Euphorbiaceae; genus Euphorbia; species Euphorbia tirucalli. The sequence goes on from CM077637.1 coordinate 60,130,310, forward strand.
TTGATTTTCCTTTTTTTTTTTTCTCCCTCAATAATTCTTATACCTTTCCCTTCATAATTCATAGGTAGAGAATAAAAATTAACTAAAATTTGGTTTTGCATTTTTCATTAGTTTTATGAAATTTTAAGGTTTTTAGTTATTTAAGTTTAGTGATAGATTCTACACTCGGTTGAGTTTGACTAATGTTTGCTGTTGTATTCTAGGAGATAGTCATTCGTACACGGAGCGAATTCTATCTTAAGAAAACCAATTCGAGCCTTAGTAGAATCCCTCTCTTGATAGTTCCATACTGAGATTAAGTTCAATATTCTTATTATTTTATTGTGTAATTTTATTTAGGTAATATAAAATTTTGTAAAATTGAATTTGTATTCTATTTGCTCTCTTATTGGAATATTATTTATTATTACTAATATATTTTCTAACAATAACAAGAGAATTTAGAAAATAATAAAAACACATAAATTGTGTTTTTGCAACTATGAGGATACATACTTTCGTACTATTGTAAAATTTATCAGAATACACCTAACTAATACTAATAATAACTATATATTGTACAAACTTCCCTCATCTATCATTATTATTGAAGACGTTAAAGTATATTATTGATATTGATGGATATTTTTACCTAAATATCCAAATAAAGTGATCGGATTACCTCTTGTAGTACAGATTACCCGAGATTGATTTGTAGCAGAAAGATCTTTAACTATGGACTTGTATTACCGGTCATGATTACTCCACGTCTGTTGCTTATGAGAGAGTAAGCGATAAATCTATGAACTTGACACACGAAGAACAAAGGGGAAATCTCATAGAGAAATTCCGGTTAGAGAGAGCTAGAGAGAAAACTTGCAGACACTGATTTGTGACTTAGTTGGTTGTATTTTGATTTATTGCTATCTTTTATAGTAGGTGAATGTGTCAATCTCAATCGGAATCAAACTCTAGTGGTAGAACAAATCCTAATTACCTTAGATAATTATATCTCTATTTGAATTGTATTTATCCACCTATCACAATTACAAACGGAATACAACTCTAAACATGATATAATTCCTACTGTTGTAACCTTGATCCAACAATGTATATATTAAGGGGGAGATCGATCGCCAAAGTCCGGTTGGGTATGAAGACAATTGAAACGGTAGAATTTTTCAGGGTGGTACCTGTTACAGCGAGGGAAAGGTTTCTTCCCTCAGACACTCTGATGCCAAAATTAGTGATTCTAATTAATGATCCGACCTCTTCTCTCTCCTTTAGAAAGGTTATTCATAGCTATTGTAAGGGAGGCTACTTTTAAGGAGATCATGACCCACGTTCCTGGTAACTTCCAAGGAATGGAGGATTAGGTTGACTAAAAAATAACCGTTACTCTGATGGTTTTAATTAACATTTAAAATTAATTAAAACTTGCATTAGGATTTTTTTCTATCCTTAGATCAGGGTTATATCAATTGCTCCCCACTTCTATTTTTTAGGTTTATCCGGAAATAAAAGTAAGCAAGACCAACCATTAGCCTTTAATAATTTAATTAAAGCCAAATACCAATTTAAGATTGGGTAGAGGATTAGGATTAATTTTGTAAAAATAATTGGTTAGGATTATAAAAGATAAAGATGAGTTTGGATTTGGATTCCCCTCTTTTACTCTAACTGAAATAGAGTTTTAATGGGTTTGGGTTTCTTTATTTTGGGGCTGATATTTAAGCCCAAGGAATATAGAATAAACCCTCTTACTCTTTTTCTTTCTTTTGCTCCTCTTGCATTCAGCCTCAGCCTCTCTTCCTTGTTGTTCCGCCGTCCATATCCGCTGTTCCTCGCCGGCTACCATCCAGCGCTTCCACGCCGTCCGGTGCTGCCGTCTCATTTCCACCGGTGTTTTGCTTCACCCATCGATTGTCAACCCAGGAAGTCTCCACGTTGTTCAGACCACACCCGCTGCTCCTCGCCGGCTGCCATCCAGTGCTTCCATGCCGTCTGGTGCTGCTTCCATGGCATCTTGTTTCCATCGACGTCTCGCTTCAGTCTCGACCGCCAACCAGACGTCCACCCACAGCCAACTGATCTTTTCTCTGCCACCAATCTCCAATTGGTCTATTGATTTCAAGTTTCCGGCAGACTCTTAGCTAGGTATTTTCTAGCCTTTTGTTAATTTTAAGTGTTAAGTTGTCAATTAGATTGTTGATTGGGTTTTGATGTAAACCTAATGGATTGGATGTAAATTTTGCTATTGAAATTGGGTGGTGTAAATCCACTGAATATGAGTTTGAATCTAGCTCTAAGCATTTTAAGTCTCCATTATTATTTCTACAATCGATTGATTTTGTAATTGTGATTAAGTTGTTGCCTTTATTGATGCTGCTGTTGATGCTTCTGTTGATATTGTTTTTGGTATCTTCCTTCACTTTTTTCCAAATTTCATTGGTTTTTAGAGAAGAAAAAAAATTAAGAAAAGAAATAGAATTTACCCAGAGAATAAGAAGATGATGAGGTGTAATGCTGTTGTTGAAAGATAATCCATTATGAGTGTTAAGCCAAGCAATAATACCTTATTCTCTAGGTTGCATAAGATCTTATTTTCCATATAGCTTGGCTCCAAAATACACCTATGGATGGAGATCCATGTCATAAACCTCTTTGTCTCGATTCTCAAGTTATAAAGGATGGTTTCCCATTTTCTCTATTTGAGCTTTAGGTTATGTTTGTTTGGGCAAAATTGATTTGTGTTTTGAGTCTTTCTCTGGGTTTCTTTTGAGATGGTTAATGTTTCTCCTTTTGCAATCTCTTTCCCTTTTGTGGAGGATACGTAATAGTTTCGAGCTTTCTTCTGATCACCTTGTACCTGGCCTATTCCCTTTGGGGTAGGGAACTTCATCAACAAGTAGCTTGAAGAGATCACTGCTCCCATATTGTTCAATAATGGCCTCCCAAATATTGCATTATATGCTAGAGATGTTGATCTAATTACCATGAAGTTTGCCATTCTCGTGATACTGCAGGGATCTTCACCCAGGGTGACGGGTAACTGGATCGACCCCGCTATAGGAACAGCTTCACCTGAAAAGCTGAACAAAGGGGCTTATGCTTCTTTGAGTCTATCAAGGGATACATTCATCTTTTCAAAACAATTCCAGTAGAGAAGGTTGACGAAACTTCCATTATCTATTAGAATCCTCTCTACTGGGAACTTCATGATGACGGCTGAGATGACCATTGCGTCATCATGGGGCATTATTACATCTCCTTGATCTGCCAATGTGAAGACTATGGATTCTTCTTCTCGGGCTTTCATGACATTATTTACTTCATAGGCCTGTCTTGCGTAAGCTTTCCTTGATGAGGATGACATTCCTGCTAGGGTTTCTCCACCTGAGATGACGTTTATAGCTGGATGGCTTGGTTTATTATCTAGAGTAGGGATCTCATCCTTCCTCCCTTATCTAGGTTTCACATATCCTCGATCGCCTTATTGCCTATCATCTGGGTATCTGTCTCTTTTTGGGTATGAAGTTCTTTCCTTTCTCTAATTTTCTGCATACACAAATCTACCAAGTTTGCCCTGACGTACTAAGGCTTCTATCTCATTCATCAATTCTTTGCATCTATCCGTAGAATGACCATGGGTTTTATGAAATTGGCAATAAGCGTCAGTGAACTTTCCCATTGTCCGATTGGCTTTTTGAGGAAAAGTAAGAAGTCCAGATCCTTCTATAGCTGCCAAGATGTTGGAGCGAGGTTGGAGTAGAGGTGTGAAACTTTCAAATCTCAACTTAGGAGCATGGCTTGCTTCTTTCCCTCTTCCATTCTTCTTACCCCATCATTCACTTCATCCCTTTCTTTCCTTTTTCTATCCCAACTTCCCCCTCCCACTACATTTCTCATGACATCTTCGGAAAGGATGAATTTATTGGCGCTACTGAATAGATCACCGAGGCTAGCAGGCTGATCATAAGACAGAGATTTTTGAAAATCTCGTGATCTTGTTCCCTGAAGGATTCTTGCAACTGCCATTCCTACTTGTAGATCCTGAACTTCTAATGTTGCGGCCCGAAATCTTTCAACGTACTCCCTTAGGCTTTCTTTTTCTTCATGTTTTATGGTGAGAAGGTATGTTGCATCCTTTTTTCTCCTAGTATTGATGATAAAAGCATTTATGAATTCCTTACGGAGCTGTTCAAAGCTTGAGATGGATCCTTCCTTTAAGCTATTGAACCATGTGCGCGCGTGTTCTGTCAATGTAAGCAAGAACGCCCGGCACATTATTCCATCCTCCCATCCATGCAGTAACATTACAGCTTCATAACTCTGCATATGATCATGAGGATCACCTTTTCCAGAGTAGGTGGACAACTGGGGCATTTTGAATTTCTTCGGTAGCAGTTTATTCATGATCTCTTCAGTGAAAGGAACTTTTCTTCCTTGCTGTTCTTCACTAGTAGGAACTAGCTTCTTCTTTTCTAGAACCTCTCCGATCATTTTTTTCAAATTTTCAGGCTCTACTACACTGAATACTGATTCTCCTTTGTAGGTGCTTTCTACAACCTCATTAGGTGCTCCACCTCTTTTCTGAGTCTCTCGTCGTTCTTGGTGAGGAGAGGGATGAGATATTTCATCATCCCTCTGATGATCCTCTTCATATTCTTTTTCCTTAGCCTATAGCTCTAATGGAAGTTTATCATGAGGGTGTGTTTGTTGGACAAAAGACAACAAGTTCTGAAGCATGCAGTTGTTTTCTTCAAACTTCTTCTTTAGAGTTTCATAGTCTGCCAAGGGTACGGTTGGTGGAACAATTCTTGATCCTCCTGGTTGAGTTTTGAGTTGTTCTTATGGGTTATCATGTTCGTCATGCTGCGTATGAGTATCTTCTGGATTGAAGGAGACGTGAGAATACGTAACTTGAGATCTCTTCGGAGGCATTTTTTATGATGAAAAGAATGAAAAATGGCTTTGTCATCAGGATAAACCTAAAAAATAGAAGTGGGGAGCAATTGATATAACCCTGATCTAAGGATAGAAAAAAATCCTAATGCAAGTTTTAATTAATTTTAAATGTTAATTAAAACCATTAGAGTAACGGTTATTTTTTAGTCAACCTAATCCTCCACTCCTTGGAAGTTACTAGAAACGTGGGTCGTAATCTCCTTAGAAGCAACCTCCCTTACAATAGCTATAAATAACCTTTCCAAAGGAGAGAGAAGGGGTCGGATCATTAATTATAATCACTAATTTTGGCATCGGAGTGTCTGAGGGAAGAAACCCTTCCCTCGCTGTAACAGGTACCACCCTGAAGAATTCTATCGTTTCAATTGTCTTCATACCCAACCGGACTTTGGCGATCGATCTCCCCCTCAATAAATACACTGTTGGATCAAGGTTACAACACCTACAGATATCAATGACACCATAATCATATATGTTGAAAACTCCTATACAATTCTATTATACCTAAACAAGTTTAAGAGAGACTACAAAGAGATATATATATTAATGGATTATCATAAAATGGAATAATAGATTAATCAATTTGATCCTCAATCAATATGGAAGTGGAAGGCTATCAATGTTAGATATAACTAGATAAGAATTAATTTTATGATATGTCTAGCTGATTACATCATCTGATAGGAATTCGGTCATGCAAGGTGCAAATCTGAACTCAATACATTTTTCGATCGTCAAATGAGATTTAAAAGACACAAGGAAACAAAAATTAAGATGAAAATTATGATTATATGAAACAATGACAAAAAGAAAGAAGAGATAGGAATTAGAAAGGCAATAGATTCACCAATCAATCAAATGAAAAGAACAATCAAATTAGCATATATGTAATTCAAATAGAATATTCTATATAATATTTGAATATATTATTAGTAATCTATTAGTAATATTAGAATATGGTAATATCCAATATTAATATCTAATAATAATAAATTAGTTTATTCTAATCTAATATATTTCTATTTTTTTAGATTTTTTTTATTTTCGAATATATCTCTATTTTCTATAATTTTTCTATTTATATAATTTTATATAATATTTTTCTACTATATTATAATTATAGAATTCTTTCAATTCGGATGAAAGAACCTGAGAATTGGTTAATTCTCTAGCCACAACGATCGATCATAATCAAAATAATTTTTCAAGAGTAAGAACATAGTTACATATTCTAAAATTAATAAAAATTCAACAAGAATTTTTCAAGGGGAATTAACCATTTTTATTCATAATCTAATCTTTTTAGCCAACAAATAGAGTCATTTATATAGGCCCCAATTACAATCCAAAATGGAAAAGGAAAACTATAACAAGAAGGAAAACTTGGAAAAAAAATAAAGAAGGTAACAATCCTAAATAAACACTAAAAAGGAATAAAGACAAGTAAACGAAGATAATAATAAGAAATCATATTCCTTATGAAATAAGGATAACCATCATACGCCCAATTAACTAATAACACAATACAAAGAATCAACCCCACATAGTTTACTTTGACCATAAAAAATTAATAATCAAACTAACAATTGATTAACTAAAACTAAATTATGCAACCAATAAAGTTAAATCTAAATAAATTAAAAAGAAATGAACCAATTAAAATAGAATTAGTTAAAGATCCCAATGGGTTAAAATTATGTCATACGTATGCTTGTCCAAGCTCTCTCTAATAAACACAAATTAGGTCAGCCTTGTACATTGCTTGGAAATAAAAAAATATAACTTCATGTTGCATCGGATCCTCCATATATAAGAATTTTAAAGAATGCAATTGATCTTCGAACTGACCGACGGGGTGAGCAAAACCAAACCAATGTTCAAAAACCAAAAATCCAAACCGATCCATTTTATAGTTTGGTTTGTTTTAGTTTTAAGTTGTTAAGAAGTTTCGATTTCAGTTCGGTTCAGTTTGGTTCGGTTCAAAACCGAAAAAACAAAAAAACCGAATAATTGGTAAAATATTAAAATTAATTATAAAATTAATATATACTAATTGTAGAGAATTTTAGACATTATATTTTTTTATATTTTATATTGTGATTTTTGGATGTTAATTTATAGTTGTTAAAACTTAAGAGTTGAAAAAAAAAAAGTAGACAATTTTAGTATTTTATTGTCATGTAATAGTATTATTTAGTATTACTGATTTTTTAAGTTAATTTTTTTGTATTTCTTTTGTTTTTTTAAAACAAACTACTTATATAAAAATTTTTTTTTTGATTTTTTTTTAAGAAGTTGATGTTTTTGGTTCGACCTAGTCTAAACCGAACCGAACTAGTTCGGTTTGACAGAACCGAACCAAAATTTAGTTTGGATCGGATTGGTTTATAAAACACAGTGTTTTTTGGACCGGTTTTTCGGTTCGGTTCGGTTTTTGAACCGAACCGGTCCATGCTCACCCCTAGACTTAATTACACAACTGGACAAGATTATGCCATCTTGAGGTCTAGTTGAAATGCATAAGGTATAAAGATGGTGATGAGCCAATAACTACATGGAGAGAGATGAAGAGAGTCATGAAAAAGAGATTTGCGCTGGCTCACTATCATGAAGAGCTATTGACTAAACTTCAGCAAATGACATAAGGTAATCAGTCCGTTGAGGATTACCACAAGCGGTTGGAGATGGCACTTATCAAAGCTAATGTGTAAGAGGATGAGGAGGCCATTACGGATAAATTCCTAATTGAGATGAGATGAGAAATTAAAAATGTCCTAGAGTTGCAAAATTTTTTTACAATGGAGGACATGCTCAATAAAACTGTACAAATTGAGCGTCAATTACAGGAAGCAAAAAGGAGTAGATTGTGTTTCAAGGGTTCCAATTCTACCCCATGGAGGTCAATTCCAAGAAAGAGGGACACTAGATATGATTCTATGCCCAATTTGAATCTCGACCTAAATCTGATTCCAAAGGTCAAATAGAAACCAAAGCATTTGGAAAGTTGAAGATTGGGGGGGTTGACTCGAAGGGAAATACTAATGAAAAGAAGACCATAACACATGACATTATGTGGTTCAAATGCCAAGGAATAAGACATTATACAAGAGATTGTTTGAATCCGTGGGTGATGGTAATAAGGTAAGATGAGCTAGTTTCTGAAACCGAATATGAACATGAACTTAAAGACATGCCCACCTTAGAAGATTGTAGTGACATTGAAGAGGTGGATAGCAAGGGAAGACATGTTGTAAATATAGTCACCAAACGCCCATTGAAAACGGGTGTCATTAGCTCAAGAGAACATATCTTCCATGCCAGATGTAATGTGAAAGGGAAGATGTGTTTGATGATCATTGATAGAGGGAGCTACTGTAACATTGTCAGCCATGTCTTGGTGAATCGATTGGGGATTTCCACCATTGCACATCCTAGTCCATATCGACTACAATGGTTGCATGATAGTAACAAACTCAAGGTTACTAAGTAGGTAATTTTAAGCTTTTCAATTGGTTTTTATTCTGATGAAGTGCTTTGCGATGTTGTCCCAATACAAGCTTGTCATGTTTTATTGGGGAGGCCTTGGCAATTTGATTGATCAGTGCTACATCATAGCCATATAAACAAATCTACCATTGTCAAGGATAGCAAGAAGTATGCGTTATCACCTTTAACACCCATTGAAATATATGAAGGTCAGCTCTATATGCAAAAAATGTCTCAAGAAAACACTGTGAGTAGGGGTATGGTTAAGGATAGTACAAATAATAGTGTTATAATCAGTGAGGGTGAGAAGGGAGAAAAGGCATTGAAGCTGGGAGAAGAGAGTGAAAGGAGAGAAAAAGGAAGGAGTATCAAAAAAGGCTAGAATTTATCTTTATATGCCAAAATGATAGATATTAAACAAGCTGAATTTGAAAATAAAAATTTATTATTATTTTATTGGAAAGTTTTTGTTTATCATCTATAAGCCAACCTAACCTTCCTTCAAGTTTTTCCCCTCTTTTGTAGGAGTTCGAGGATGTGTTTCCCTAAGAGATGTTAAAAAAGTTACCCCCTATTCGAGGAATTGAGTATAAGATTGATTTAATACTCGGTTTACAAATTCCAAACCAACCAGCCTAAAGAAGCAATCCAGAGGAGATGAAGGAGCTACAAAGGCCAGTGGAGGAGCTTTTGGCAATGGGATTAATTCATAAATCTATGAGCTTATGTGTTGTACCGGTCATTTTAGTACCAAAAAAGGATGGAACTTAGCGGATGTGCATTGATTATAGAGCCATCAATAGAATCACGGTAAAGTATCGTCATCCTATTCCTAGGTTAGATAATGTGTTGGATGAGTTAAATGGGGTTGTAATTTTCACAAAAATATATCTTAAGAGTGGTTATCATTAGATTCGTATGTTTTTAGGTGATGAGTGGAAAACAACTTTTAAGACTAAACATGGTTAATATAACTAGTTAGTTATGCCATTTGGGTTAACTAATGCGCTTAGTACGTTTTTAAGATTAATGAACCATGTATTGTGTAACTTTATAGGTAAATTTGTTATTGTGTATTTTGATGACATTCTTATATATTCCAAATCTGAGGTGGATCACTTAGAACATGTTAGGGTTATTTTGAATATGTTACGTGAATAACAGTTATATGCTAACCTTTCAAAGTGCCCCTTTTACATGAAGTTGTGTTTTTGGGTTTTGTTGTTTAAGCACAAGGTGTGGCCGTTGATGCTGAAAAGGTGAAGGCCATTCAAAAGTGGCCCACTCCAACTTCAGTTACCGAGGTGAGGAGCTTTCATGGATTGGCAATTTTTTTATAGGAGATTTGTCAAGAACTTTAGCACTATAACACACCATTAACCGAGATAATTAAAAAGAATGTTGGGTTTAGGTAGGGAAAAGCACAAGAGGACACTTTTAAATTGCTAAAAACGACACTAACTTCTGCCCCCACTTGGCTCTTCCAAGCTTTAATAAAATGTTCAAAATTGAGTGTGGTGCATTAGGAGTAGGAATTGGAGATGTCTTGATACAAGAGGACCATCCAATAGCTTTCTTCAGTGAAAAGCTAAATGGAAAAGCCTTGAATTACCCCACATATGACAAAGAACTTTATGCATTAGTTAGAGCTTTACAAATGTGGCAACATTACTTATGGACTAAAGAATTTATGATCCACACCGATCATGAATCCTTGAAGCATCTTAAGGGAAAACAAAAGCTAAACCATAGACATGCCAAATGGGTAGAGTTCATTGAAACATTCCTTTATGTAATTAAATATAAACAAGGAAAATAGAATGTTGTACATGATGCATTAAGCAGGCGTGTTAACTAGCTTGTTGAATATGATGCATGCCAAGTATCTAGAATTTGAATTTTTGAAGGATTTATATGCCAATGGTACTAATTTTGCATCTGTTTATGAAGCTTATGAGCATGCTACATTTGGCAAATTGTATAGACATAAGGATTTTTTATTTAGAGAAAAACGATTATGCATGCCTAAATGTTCATATAGGGATTTGCTTATGCTAAAGGCTAATGGTGGGGGTTTAATGGGGCACTTTGGTGTTGCTAAGACTTTAGAGATATTGGCTGAACATTTCTTTTGGCCTCACATGAAACATGATGCAAAGAGAGTGTGTGCCAATTGCATTAATTGTAAACAAACCAAGTTTAGAGTAATGCCCCATAGACTGTATACTCCATTACCTGTTCCTAATTAACCATGGACTGATTTGTCAACAGATTTTATGATGGCCTTACCTAGGTCTAGGTAAGGTAATGATTCTATTTAGTGGTTGTGAGCGGACGGCTTTTTTTATGAAAATCAAAATAGCGCCGTGAGGCGGGTCGCTTTTCGGGGGTTTTGGTTTTGATAGAATTTTGGTTTTGGAAAATTCATCATTTATTTCATAAAAGAATCGAGACCTAAATCTTGAAAGAAAATGTAAGAGTTGCCACCTGGCTTAGCTAAACTAGGAAATTAGAGCATAGATGAACCGGACGAGGGCCGTTACACTTTCCAGAGATCTAGATCCGAACAAGTCCCTTATTTCATGTCTAATCAAAATGAATATAGTCAATGTTCATTGATAGCATTTTATTTTTCTAAGGTTGATTTCCATGATTTTCAACATGTGGCATACATACAAATAGAAGTGATAAATAAATTAATTATTTACAACCCAATCAAATCACAACAAAGCTATCCTAGGGGATACATTTGTATAATTTGGGGATCGGGGTACAATCGCCTATTTTACACGAGTATGTAATGCAATCAAAATTAAAATTAAAATTAAAATAAATTCAAGTCCTGCAAAACAAAGGTTAGTATGGATATATGCTACACGTTGGACTCAATTAGACAGAACGGGGAAAGACGGAGTTTGGGGGGCATGCTTTTAGGGGATAATTGGGTAAACTCGCTAGTTCGCTTGACTAGACTTGGAAAACAGTTTTGAAACATTCTTGTGTTTTTGTTTCATGAGAAAATAAATTTTTGAAAATATTTTCTTTCACTGGTTTATTTCCATTTAGCATGTGAATGTGGGTCGGTTTTCAGGAGATTTGGATTTCTGTCGTTGCATTGTTCTAATTGTAACAACTTCAAAAATTAAATCTAAGGTCGTGAATGCATTAAATAAATTTATTTTTTATGATTTTGATGATTTTTTGATTTTTATATATTTTCCATGATTTTTCTATTTTTTGTAATTTTTCTGGATTTTTCTGAATTTTTTGTAATTTTTCTGGGCTTTTCTGAATTTTTGCCTATTTACTGTTGCTGTTCAGGAACTACAATCGTACGGATGTAATTACAGTCGTACGGTTGCAATTTATTTTTGATCAAAAAATTGCTAAAATGATTTGAATATGCAGGATTTAGAGCTGTGGAAATCAAATACGGTCGTACAACTATAATTACAGTCGTATGACTGTAATTATAGGAGTAAGACTTTCATCCTGTCCAAAAATAGCAGACTTATATTTTGGGTTTTAAGTGGATTTAATGCATAAAAATGAGCCAAAACACCCAGAATATCAAGGAAAACACTAGTGTTCGGTATGGTTACCCTTGTAGCGCAGATCCACCATCGATTTGACCGAAAAAATGCCTTGAATTAGCTTTGGATTGCCTCCTTCTCTTTGTATGTCAAGGTACAAAATGTATGTCCAAAATCTCCACAAGTTATGGATTTAAGTGTGTGTTTAAGTCACTGGAACGATTTGTGTATGTTTGCCAAGTAACCTATAATTTCTACAAGTTTTAAGCTTACAAACATAAGAATCAAAATAAAAAGAGTAGATGAAAGACGTATTTTTGAGGTGTTTCTTCTCTTCTTTTCCCTTCTCTTCTCCTAATCTCTAGAGCTCTCTGCAATCCAAATTTTTATGTTTTTTGGTCGTTTTGGTTCCTCCCCTCTCTCCTGCAATTATTTGGCTTAAATATGGGACAAGAAGACAAGAGAACATCTCCAAAATCCACCCATTCCTCTTCCAAGTGGGCTTGGTTGAAATGGGAGAAAATTGATCTATAGTCGTACAACTGTAGTATGATTGTAATTAGAGGTGGACGATTGTAAATTTTAGTCATTTCTTTGACTTTGACTGAAAATTTCAACTACAGCCGTGGAAAACATATTACAATCGTATGACTATAATTACAGTCGTACGACTATAATTGGAGATGGATGACTGTAGGTTTTTTTTTTTTTTGGAAAATCCCGTGTTTACACCTGCAAAAATGACCTTTAGGTTTTCATTATTGAGGTTGGGAAAATCCGGTGCTTACAGTGGTAGTAGATTGCTTTTCTAAGATGACACATTTCATACCATGCCATAAAACTAATGATGCTACCAATATTGCTAACTTTTTTTAGGGAAATTATATGTTTAAATGGAATGCCTAGGAGCATTGTTAGTGATCGAGACCCTCAGTTCTTTAGTTACTTTTGGAAGACATTGCGGGCAAAGTTAAGAACAAAGTTGTTGTTACTTCTTGTCATCCGCAAACTGAGGTCAAACGGAAGTAGTTAATCAAACTTTAGGACAACTTAGGGCTATCATTAAAAAGAATCTTAAGTCATGTGAAGAAATCATACCATTTATTAAATTTGCTTATAATAGGGCTAATGCATTCATCTATGGTTTTTATTCTTTAACACCATTAGACTTTATCCCTTCACCTGTTGATGAAAGAAAAAGTGTAGACGGTAAGAAAAAAGGTAGAACCAGTGCTTAAATTGCATGAACAAGTGAGGCAACAATTGGAGAAGAAGAATGAGCATTATGCAAGGCAAGCCAAAAAGGGACGCAAGTAAGTGTTGTTTGAACCTGGTGATTGGGTGTGGTTGCATATGCGCAAGGAAAGGTTTCCTACCCAAAGGCTTTCAAAGTTACATTCGAGGGTCGATGGACCATTTCAAATTGTTGCATGCATTAGGAATAATGCCTGCAAGCTACATTTACCCGATGAGTATGGTGTGCATGCAACTTTCAATGTGGTTGACTTATCTTTATTTGATGTAGGTGATGAAGATTTGAGGACAAATCCTTTCGAAGAGAGAGGCAATGATGTGATCACTACACCACGATGGCTAAAAGGCATGGAGATGAAATCCAAGAAGGACTTTTTGGAGCTACCAATCGAACCTGCTCCGTGAAGCCGTGCAAAGAAAGTCCAACAATTGATAAATGGATTAGTCTTACATATTACACAAGGAATGGATTTAAGGGTTGCACACGACACATCACACGAATTACATAAAGATAATTTTTACTTGTGTTGTATTCAAGTCCAAGAGGACTATTTTGGAGCTGATTTCATTTTTTAAAGGAAATCAGGCCTAAGTTCTATGTATGAGCTAAGGACAATTAAGTGTTAGCACTTAAGGCACCCTTAGGAAATATATATGTTGGGAATTAATCGCACAAAACAAACATAAAACGTAGCGGAAAAAGATTAATCCCCACCAAGGACCCATGTACATTACATTGAATCGGAAGGAGGGTTAAAGAATTACCTTAATTCTTTGAAGTTTGAATCACTTAGGAACCAAAATAGCTTCCCTCTATGGTTGATCCACACGGAGCAATACGTTCACCGCGTGCTAGCGCCGGGATAGAAGAAACGGTTTCCTCGAATTGAGAGAGAGGCAGAAAATCAAATTTTCTCTTGGCTTGGAGAGGAGAATTTCTGCTGGCTGCTTGGTCTAGTGTGGCTGCCGAATTCTGCTTCTATATCATTATAGGATTGATTAGGTTTTAGGTTTTTATTTCCTTAAATATAAAACCTAATTAGTTAATTATAATTATAACCTAATACACCTATTAGTTATAATTATATATTAACCCACACAATTTAATATTAATTCTCAATTAACATTAAATCAAATCAATTCTCCATAATACACATATGTATATATAATATTATAATTAATTATATCTCTATATAATTAAATTATAATATGTAGCATACTTTATGCAATATTAATCACATTAATATTTATATATACATAAATATATATCACTATATATATTTATACTCTTTCTCATTCATAAATTATTATCCAATAATAATTTATACCCGATAAGATGAACTTCATTTTGCTCTTGTGTGTGACCCCATAGGTTCATATTAATTGGCAATAAGGAAATTACCATAATGTCCTTATAGGTCACAAGCGGACTCTAGCAAGCCATTACGACTACCCAATTAATATGATTGGAATGATCCAATACCTATTTATAGAATGTCATATTCCCTTTTGTCTCTTTGATATCAAGATTAATTATAAGACATGGTACACTTGTCAATCTTACATAATTAATCATATGCTTTCTCGATCTCAAAGTAAACTGTTCAGACAAATCAATTGATACTCTTATCAATTATTTGAGCACGGCCATGCATTTAACAGTCTTACTTATCGAGGGGCCCAGTGATATCGCTCTCTTGTTAGAGAGGGACAAAATCCCATATCTGTCACTCACATCCCAAAACATGAGTCATATCGTACCCAACCACAGCCTTTATAACTACTCTGTTACAAGCAGCGTTTGACTGCGTCAAAGCACAACATAAATTCATCCCGGAATCCATGGTGACCTCAGGTTAAAGGAATCAGCTGATGACACTACTATAATCAAGATCAGTTGTGACACGTGACCATGAACTTGATCTTATAGTGGGTCTCCAGCAACATGTTCTCTAACACATTGCCCGTGAGTATAATCTGTATCTGTATACACTATATTCATCTTATGAATATCCATTATCACTCACACTAGTCTTAGTTTGTTATTATTCCCATAATAACAATCGACTAGGGAAATTTAGAATTACACAATTAATTCATGGATACATTATCATAAATACTAACATACAAATATATATGATAAAATAAGTCTTTATTAATGACTTAAGAAGATTGTTTACATAATCCAACATTGGCTTAGGGCACAATCTCTAACAATCTCCCACTTGCCCTAAGTCCAATCTTCAAATGTATCTAATACCCATGGACCTAGCATGACCATCATGTACAGCTTGTGAAAGAGCTTTTGTTAGTGGATCGGCAACATTGTCTTCAGACGCAACTTTGCATATCTTCACATCTCCTCTTGAGATGACTTCTCTTATGTAGTGAAAACGCCGAAGTATATGTTTGGATTTCTGTGACACACTAGGTTCCTTAGCAAGTGATATTGCCCCATTGTTGTCACACAAGAGGCTCACAGGATTCACTATGCTAGGAACGACACCAAGTTCTTCGATGAACTTCTTGATCCAAACAGCCTCTTGGGCTGCATCTGATGCAGCAATATACTCGGCTTCTGTTGTAGATGCAGCTATCGTGCTTTGCTTAGAACTCTTCCAACTTATCGCACCTCCATTCAGAATGAACACATACCCAGACTGTGACTGCATCTGATCTTGATCAGTTTGGAAACTTGCATCCGTGTAACCATTTACAACAAGATCTTCGTCCGAGCCTCCATATATCAAGAATGTATCTTTAGTTCTTCTCAAGTACTTAAGAATACTCTTGACAGCAGTCCAGTGACTATCACCTGGATCAGACTGATATCTACTTGTCATGCTCAAAGCAAAAGAGACATCTGGCCGAGTACATACCATGGCATACATGATAGATCCTATAGCTGACGCATAAGGAATCTTATCCATGCGTTGACGTTCTTCAACTGTCACAGGACATTGCTTACGACTAAGCTTTATCCCTTGCCCAATAGGAACATTTCCTTTCTTTGATTGATCCATACTGAACCTTTTCAGTATTTTGTCAATGTATGTACTCTGGCTCAAACCTATCAATCTCTTAGATCTATCTCTATAGATCTTTATTCCAAGAATGTAGGCTGCCTCACCCAAGTCTTTCATAGAAAAACACTTTCCTAGCCAAGATTTTACTTCTTGCAAGGTAGGAATGTGATTTCCTATTAACAATATGTCATCGACATATAGAACTAGGAAAACTATATTACTCCCACTGAACTTCTTGTACACACAAGGCTCATCTTCGTTTTTGATGAAGCCAAACTTTTTGACTGATTCATCAAAACAATGATTCCAACTTCTTGATGCTTGCTTCAAACCATAAATGGCCTTTTGAAGCTTGCATACTTTATCAGGATTCTTTGGATCGACAAAACCTTCAGGCTGTGTCATGTACACATCCTCAACAAGGTTTCCATTTAGGAAAGCTGTTTTGACATCCATTTGCCATATTTCATAGTCATAATATGCTGCTATGGCAACAAGAATTCTGATGGACTTGATCATAGCTACTGGCGAAAAGGTTTCGTCATAGTCTATACCATGAACTTGTCGGTAACCCTTTGCCACTAACCTTGCTTTATAAGTCTGAATATTCCCATCCATGTCCGTTTTCAACTTGAAAACCCATTTGTGCCCTATTGCTTTAGCACCCTTTGGGAGATCAACCAAAGTCCATACTTTGTTGTCGTCCATGGATTGAATTTCTGACTTCATAGCATCAAGCCATTTTTCAGATCCTGAATTAGAGACAGCTTCCATGTACGTGGAAGGTTCATTCTCTTCTAACAGAATCAGATCATTTTCGTTCGTGACGAGAAATCCATATCTCTCGGGCTCATGACGAACTCTACTTGATCTACGTTGGACTTGTGTTGCTGGTTCTGACTCAACAACTTCTTGTGAATCAGGTTGTTGTTCCATTTGAAAACCATTTTCATTTTGGTTATCCAGATTTTCTTGCAGGTGTACTTTACTCCCACTGATTCCTTTGGAAATAAACTCTTTTTCCAGGAATATACCATTCCTAGCAACAAACACTTTGTTTTCACTAGGACTGTAAAAGAAATAACCTTTAGTTTCTTTTGGATAACCTACAAAGTTGCACTTCACAGATTTTGGTGCTAACTTATCTGAAATCAAGTATTTCACATAAGCTTCGCATCCCCAAATCTTGAGAAAAGACAAATTTGGTCTCTTACCAACCCATATCTCATATGGTGTCTTTTCAACTGCCTTTGATGGAACTCGGTTCAGTGTGAATGCCGCTGTTTCAAGTGCATATCCCCAAAAGGATAGGGGAAGACTTGTTTGACTCATCATCGACCGAACCATATCCAATAAAGTACGGTTCCTCCTCTCAGACACACCATTCCACTGTGGTGTACCAGGAGGAGTTAGTTGTGAGACAATCCCACAATTTCTAAGATGATCGTCAAAGTCTTGGCTCAAATATTCACCACCTTGATCAGATCTAAGTGCTTTAATTGTCTTGCCAAGTTGGTTTTGTACTTCATTTTGGAAGGCTTTGAACATTTCAAAGGATTCCGACTTATGCTTCATTAGATATAGATAACCATATCTACTGAAATCATCAGTGAACGTAATGAAGTATTGAAAACCACCTCTAGCAGTTGTGCTCATAGGCCCACATACATCTGTATGTATGAGTTCTAATAAGTCACTAGCCCTTTCACTGTGACCAGTAAAGGGACTCTTGGTCATCTTACCCATTAAACAAGACTCGCAAGTGTCATATGTTTCAAAAACATCTAGACCCAAAATTCCATCTTTATGGAGTTTTGAAATGCGTTTCTCATTAATGTGTCCTAGACGACAGTGCCAGAGATAAGTAGGATTCACAACATTTGTTCTTATCCTTTTGGTATTTATGTTATATACATGCTCATTATAACCTTCACTAAGGTTCAACAAATAAAGACCATCATGTAAATCCGCATTTGCATAAAACAAGTCTTTATTGAAAAGCAATAAGTGATTATTCTCAATAACACATTTAAATCCTTCCTTGTCCAAACATGAAATAGAAATGATGTTCCTAGACAAATTAGGAACAAAATAACAATTATTCAAAGAAAGAACAAGTCCACTTGGCAACTTGAGCTCGTAGCGACCGACTTCATAAGCAGCAACTCTAGCTCCATTCGCCACATGGAATTCTACCTCGCCCTTCTTGAGCTTTCTACTTCCTTTAAGCCCCTGCACATTCATACAAATGTGAGAACCACAACCGGTATCTAATACCCACGAAGTAGAAACAGAAGTAGAATGAAATATTTCAATAACATAAATACCTTGATTAGCGGTCTCACCGCCTCTCTTCTTCCTCAAGTCCTCCAAATAAAGCTTGCAATTTCTGCGCCAATGACCAGGCTGATTGCAGAAATGGCATGTGCCTTCCTTTGGAGGCTTTGCCTTGGTAACAGCTTTGGGCTTCTTTGCATCCTTCCCAAACTCTTTGGGTTTGTTTGCTTTACCCTTCTTCTTCTGGATCCTACCCTTTTGCACCATATGGATCCCTTTGGAGCTTGGCTTCTCTTTTATCGTTACTTCAGCGTTTTTCAGCATCCCATGCAGTTCGCTGACCGTTTTGTCCATATCATTCATGTGATAATTCATGACAAAATGGGAGTAACTCTCGGGAAGAGAATTAAGGATCAAATCCGTTGCCAACTCAGGTCTGAGTGGCGAACCAAGCCTCTCCAACTGATCAATGTACCCTTTCATCTTCAGAACATGGGCACTAACCGAACTCCCTTCGGTCATCTTGCACCCAACCAAAGATCTCAAGGTCTCATACCTTTCCCTTCTCGCTTGCTTTTGGAACATTTCCTTAAGCTCTTGAGACATCTCATATGCCTCAAATGTTTCCAGATCCTTCTGAAGTTTCGGAATCATTGATGCGAGCATCAGGCATTGTACATCAATCTGATCATTTTGATGCTTGTGAAAAGCATCCCTTTCAGCTCTTGAAGCTGTGGTGGGTGGAGGGTTAGCGGGCAAAGGCCCATCCAGAACATACAGCTTTCGCTCTTGCTTGAGAACAATTCTCAAGTTGCGATACCAATCTAGGTAATTGGTTCCGTTCAGTTTATCCTTCTCAAGGATAGATCGAATAGAACCGGGATTGCTTGTGTTGGCCATTTATCTACAACAGAAAATATATGCAAAGTTAATTACATAAGAGAATTAAACTCCCACTAAAATTATAAAACCCTTTAAAATATTTAAGTGGGTAAAAGACCCAAAATCCATACTTAACCATAGCACTGCTTTGGCATGTCCCTATGATTAAATATAATTTCGGTAGACATCACCATGTCAATTACATCATTATGTAACTCTTTTAATTTATGAGATGCATGATATCATATATCATATTTAATTTGCATGTTACTCATCTCATCTTTGCCTCGGGTTCAAAACACCATTTTGATTAACCCTTTGTTAAACCAATTACAACACAATGAGAATCACCATTTCTCATATTATCGCTTTGCTAAGGTCACAACATGCGTACCCGCTTTGGCGTGGCTACCATGATGCGAACATAGTACTTGACTAGTGTTATACGTAATTGGGTGGCAAAAATATAAACTTCATAAGTTTATTTAGGGTTTATTAATTCCTGTGATTAAAATGTATCTCATACAATACATGGCATTAACATTAATCTTTCTAAGTTAATATTAATTCTAGCATGGCATCCAATGTCATACATTCATCTAGCATGCATATTTCATACTTAGCATGGCATCACATGGCATCAAAATATAAAACATGCAATAGACTCGAAAGACCGTGTTATGGTATGGTTTTATCTACATTGATTTTCACAGGCCAATATGAAAATCAACAGGTCATTTCCTAGGTGGTTGTAACCATCGCATGGTCGCAGCACAGCCGCATCCCTTGGATCCGTCTTCACGTCTTTGTTCCTTGGCACCATCTCATGGATTTACATACTTTACAAAATTGTATCCTATACAATTTTCTAGTAAATAAAATTTACAAACAATAAATTGCATCCTATACAATTTATCTAGAAAAATAAGATTACATAAATACAAACGACTCGCAGGCCGTATTTATAAAACCTTACATTCACCAAAACCAAAAGAAAAACAAAAAACATCCAAGGGTCCAAAACCATACCACAACACCATGCATAAAATTATCACAATAATTTTATATCTACAAGATTTAGGGTTCATAAAGGGTAAAATACAATCCTATTGTATTTAGAGTAATTGATTTGAAAATCGTAAATGTGTAGAAACAATTTCCACACATAAACGAAAAACACCAAACCCAACTTCCAGCGATCCAACTCGCTGCTGAGTTGGACGGGGGTACGGGGGCAGTAGCCCCTGTTGCGAAGCAAGCGCCGCAGGCAAAAAAAAATTTTCGCGCAAAAAACAGCCCCCTCTGAAAATTCCCAGGTGGCACGCCGTGCCAAGGGCGGTACGCCGTCGTGCCGCCATTCTGGTCGCAACACTGGAAACGGTTTCCAGTTGGCACGGCGTGCAAAGGCCCAGCACGTCGTGCCATATGCAAAATTTTCAGGTTGGCACGCCGTGCCAAATCGGCACGCCCGCGTGCCACCATTCCGAACTCAAGCATTCAGGAACGATTTCCTGTTGGCACGCCGTGCCAAAACCGGCACGCCGGCGTGCCAACATACTGAATCCAAAATTTCACCCCTTTTTCTGATTCAAAACAATTACAACCAAATCATTCACAATGATTCACATTAAAATCAAATTTTAAACATGTTATTCACAATAACATTGAACCCTAAATCAAGAACATACAACCCTAACATGCAATTTTGATCTAATCAAAATAACAAATCCAATTCAACCAATGCACAAGTGGCTCTGATACCACTGTTGGGAATTAATCGCACAAAACAAACATGAAACGCAGCGGAAAAAGATTAATCCCCACCAAGGACCCATGTACATTACATTGAATCGGAAGGAGGGTTAAAGAATTACCTTAATTCCTTGAAGTTTGAATCACTTAGGAACCAAAATAGCTTCCCTCTATGGTTGATCCACACGGAGCAATACGTTCACCGCGTGCTAGCGCCGGGATAGAAGAAACGGTTTCCTCGAATTGAGAGAGAGGCAGAAAATCAAATTTTCTCTTGGCTTGGAGAGGAGAATTTCGGCTGGCTGCTTGGTCTAGTGTGGCTGCCGAATTCTGCTTCTATATCATTATAGGATTGATTAGGTTTTAGGTTTTTATTTCCTTAAATATAAAACCTAATTAGTTAATTATAATTATAACCTAATACACCTATTAGTTATAATTATATATTAACCCACACAATTTAATATTAATTCTCAATTAACATTAAATCAAATCAATTCTCCATAATACACATATGTATATATAATATTATAATTAATTATATCTCTATATAATTAAATTATAATATGTAGCATACTTTATGCAATATTAATCACATTAATATTTATATATACATAAATATATATCACTATATATATTTATACTCTTTCTCATTCATAAATTATTATCCAATAATAATTTATACCCGATAAGATGAACTTCATTTTGCTCTTGTGTGTGACCCCATAGGTTCATATTAATTGGCAATAAGGAAATTACCATAATGTCCTTATAGGTCACAAGCGGACTCTAGCAAGCCATTACGACTACCCAATTAATATGATTGGAATGATCCAATACCTATTTATAGAATGTCATATTCCCTTTTGTCTCTTTGATATCAAGATTAATTATAAGACATGGTACACTTGTCAATCTTACATAATTAATCATATGCTTTCTCGATCTCAAAGTAAACTGTTCAGACAAATCAATTGATACTCTTATCAATTATTTGAGCACGGCCATGCATTTAACAGTCTTACTTATCGAGGGGCCCAGTGATATCGCTCTCTTGTTAGAGAGGGACAAAATCCCATATCTGTCACTCACATCCCAAAACATGAGTCATATCGTACCCAACCACAGCCTTTATAACTACTCTGTTACAAGCAGCGTTTGACTGCGTCAAAGCACAACATAAATTCATCCCGGAATCCATGGTGACCTCAGGTCAAAGGAATCAGCTGATGACACTACTATAATCAAGATCAGTTGTGACACGTGACCATGAACTTGATCTTATAGTGGGTCTCCAGCAACATGTTCTCTAACACATTGCCCGTGAGTATAATCTGTATCTGTATACACTATATTCATCTTATGAATATCCATTATCACTCACACTAGTCTTAGTTTGTTATTATTCCCATAATAACAATCGACTAGGGAAATTTAGAATTACACAATTAATTCATGGATACATTATCATAAATACTAACATACAAATATATATGATAAAATAAGTCTTTATTAATGACTTAAGAAGATTGTTTACATAATCCAACATTGGCTTAGGGCACAATCTCTAACAATATATGGATTTCGAGTTGAGCTTAAATATATTGTTACAACTTTGTTTTAAGAATAAGTGGGCTATGTAGGCTTACAAAAAGGTCCAATTTACCACACCTTATGAGGGAAAATGAATTTGTCATCCTTATAGCATAAGGATTTGTTTCAAGGTTTCCTTATTTGATTTTGTTTAAGTTTTCCTAGATAGGGCTGATTTCTAGGCAACTTTATTTACTTTCCTAGTTAGTTAGTTTCCTGTTATTTGTTTTCCTATTTAGGATTAAGTTTATGTTTTCATATTTAAGTTTTATGTAAAAGTGAAACTAGGGGAATTCAATAAATAATAAAATTACAATATGAAATTCAGACTTCATCTCTTCATTAAGAACTCAACCCAGGGCTGTTCTTTAATGTTTGTGAGTGTTGTGAGATTGAGTTCTACATTCTTGCAATATTATCTTGATTATGAACAAGTATTGTGGTAAGGTACTTATGAATCGTCCACATTCAAGTTCTAAGATTGCTTAATCGCAGGTGTCAGGTTTGAATTCCTTTCATTGTTGCTTAAACACCTTAAGATTGGTTTGTTACCACCAATCTTTGTTTCTTGCTTGCAAATCTTAGAACTGTATATTGTTATTCTTAGTGACTATAACTCTGCATTCTAAGTTCTTTGTTGCAAGTATTTGCTTCCATTAATGAGTTCCAATTCTAAATATATACTTGCTACAATTGACTTGTTAAATTAAAAAAAAAACCTAATTTTAGTTCTTAATTGATTGTTTCAGTTGCATTAATATCCTTAAGATAAATCGAGAAAACTTGTTGATTTCGGTTTCATAATTGGTATCACATCATCATCCATGTGTTAAACTAATAAAACTATAAAAATTCACCCTTCAAATAATAGAAAAATAATAATGTGTTAAATAAAACATTTTTCTTTGTTAAGTTAATTCTCTTCTTCTTTCTCCTCAAACAAAACCATGAAACTACAAAAAAAAAAAAAAATTCAAATTCAGGAAATGTTTTTGGAATTTATATTTTTTTCAAGGTGTAATATACAATAAAATTTTAGTTAAAAAAATAATTCTCAATATCAATAAAAAATTTTATAAAAAACTAGCAAGGAAATACATTTTCTACTAATTAATTACCCGAATACATTGTAAGAGATAATAGTATTTGCTAACTAGCAAAGGGTTTAATATAAAATTGACATAAGTTAACAACCAAGGGTTCTACGCAATGATTATTTTTTAGCAGCTTTGAATAGATTCATCGTGTATGTCATCTTTTTAGCATAAAATGTAATGGATATCTGTCAAAGTGGTTTTTTTTTTGTATGCGATAGAACATATTCTTTGATCAGATATTATATATCTATTTCATTTAAAAAATTATATCTTAATAGATTTAGTACATGTAATTTGAGAATGTTGAATGTAATTTGCAAAATTATAAGCTGTTTCGAAATAAAGTGTGAATTGCCTGGTTTGGCAAAATAAGTTTTGATAAACTTTTATGCCAATTAAGGTCTTAAATTTTGTTTTTAATTCAGGTCAAATCATGAGTTATCCTATCTTTATGCACGTAATTCCAAACTTAAATAAATGTACTCCTTCGGCCCTTCCCTCCAATTACGTAAATATTGTAATAATTTATTTTCCTCAATTTTTAGTGAAATACTTACCGCTTTATAGTTAATGTATCGTGTTAGCTTAAACAATTAATCAGAAAATCAACTTAAATAGCAATTATAAAATAAAGTATTCATGAAAAAAATTTTCAGTGTATTTCTTTTAAGTAAGTGAGTATCCACGGACCTTCCTCTGTGTTGGGTTTTCCAACATGAGGAAGCCTTTTAGAAGCTAAAGGGTATAGTAGGATACATATGTAAGAGTATAAACGGTTGTCTTTAAGAAGTTGAACGTGAAAAAGTGAGGCAGAAAGAAACCAAGAAAAGAAAGAGAGAAAAAGAGCTTTGAAACCTATTTTCTCAACCATTTATCAGCTATATTGTTTCAGTGTTTACCGGAGTTCCGACCGTTGGATCTCCGTGAAATTTGAGCAGCGTCTTCCCGATGTCCGTATCTTCAATCTGAAGGGTGGATATTATCATTATTGGTTTAAAAGGTATTTTCATCCAAGTGGCAGATTGTGTGTAATTTGGTTTGTTCTTGGTCTTTTCTCCCATTTTATTTGGTTTCCATAGTTCTTGATGATGTATTCCAAGAATATGATGTTGATGGTGTATGCCTTTAGTACATCTAGGGAAGACTTGTTATAATTGCCTATTATTAGTTGATGGTAGAAGATGTTGGTGTATGCCCTATTCCTTAGATGTTGTACTCAATATTTTGTATGTTTGTATATACATTTGCTTCATATTAAAGGCATAATCATATTTATTGAATTACTTGTGCAATTAATAAATATTGAGAATCCATAAACTGGTGTTTACTCATGTTTGTTAGTAGCGTGTACTGAACGAGTAAGACCATGAGTTTAAAGAACACAGTTTTGAAGTTATCCCTAGTATGTTGTAATCATGGGAATGAATATAACTAAAGAGTAGTATGTTTCTTGTGGGATGGGTGATGTCTTACGGACCATAGGACTTGGAAAGTCTATCAAGGACATAGGTACATGTTAGTGAACAATGTACTTAGATGTTGTACTCAATATTTTGTATATTTGTATATACATTTGCTTCATATTAAAGGCATAATCATATTTATTGAATTACTTGTGCAATTAATAAATATTGAGAATCCATAAACTGGTGTTTACTCATGTTTGTTAGTAGCGTGTACTGAACGAGTAAGACCATGAGTTTAAAGAACACAGTTTTGAAGTTATCCCTAGTATGTTGTAATCATGGGAATGAATATAACTAAAGACTAATATGTTTCTTGTGGGATGGGTGATGTCTTACGGACCATAGGACTTGGAAAGTCTATCAAGGACATAGGTACATGTTAGTGAACAATGTACTGCATCGATTTGCTTGTGAGAACACTACATGGTCCAGTGTCATCAGCGTTTCTCACATATTGCTTATATTGGATCCTTATACCCGATATTGCTACACTCCTGGATGTGACCTTGTATGGTTTGATGTGCGCCTAATGGGCCTGTAACCGGGTGCCAAGTATGGATACGTTGGGTATATCGGGAATCATGCTGGGACTGTGAGTAATGTGAAGAAATTGTCTATCTTTTCACTGAAGAGATGATATCACTGGCCTCTTAATGAGTGAGACTGGATAGTATACGGCTGTACCCAAATAGAATAATTATTGGATAATCATATATTTGATTTCATTAGTTTACTTAAATGTCAAGTAAAGTCCTAGCACATAAAAGGATGACAAAGCCATACCTTATGTAAGACACCGATATCAAATATGCAAGGGATCATATAAGAATAGTACAGGTCTATGTTGGTTTGATTTTGACATCTTCATCCTAATTAGAGGTTGTAATGACTTGCCAGAGCCCACTTATGATCTGTGGGCCAAACCATAGTTTTTGGATCCACTGCCAACATATGGATGAACCTACAAAATCGCACACATAAAAGTCTATATGGTTTTATTACGGATTGTTTTGATATGTGATGGTTACATATTAATCTTTTATTTAATAGGTTATATAGATTTTATAGACTTAAATGTTTAAGGTCAAATAAAATTATATAATCCTATTATAAGAGTTATTACTTTAACTTATTAAAATTACCACATGGTGAATTTTAGTTAAGTTGAAAGTATGGTAGAATATTCTAGATGTTTTAAAGGTGAAAATATCTAGATATTTTATAAAGGAGGTTTTAAATAGGGATTCCCACCTTTTGTGTGTCATATAAAAGGAATATGATGAAACCCTATTCTTTAATCTCATCTCTAGCCTCCTCTCTCATCCTCTCCATCTCTTAAGATTTTAGAGATATTGGAAGAAAAGGGTTTTGCTTCCATTGGAGATTAGGTTCGGAGCCAGCACTCTATCTACCCGCGACGGCTTCGCGTGTATGAGTGTAGAGGAGGGACTTTTTAACCTCATGTCAAATACGACCAGCAGTAGTGTTTTGCTTATTGTTAGGTATTACACCATCAAATCGATGCGAAATTTTATTTGGAATTTCCTGACATCCGTGGCTCGATTGTGACTGGTAGAGATTGGATTTCAAGAACTAAAAGTAATTATTTGACCACGATCATATTGCAGTAGAAAGTGTTTTTTCAAATTGTATGCAACAGTACGTTTTTTGACTATTCCTAAAGTACATACTGTCGGATCGGTCTAAAAATTTAAATGGAAGTTCCTGAATCTGTGGATAAATTCTAGAAGGTGGAGAATGGATTTTGACTTCAGAAAGTACATTTACAATCGACATTAGTTTGTAACTGAAATGGTTTTTGTGCGAGGACGGGTAAAGAGAAAAAAAACCTTTTTCTTTCCTCTTTGATTTCTTGTTTATCCATAATCTAGCCATGTGATTTTGGGCACGAACCTTAGTTGTAGATGATTTTTTCTGTAGATGATTAAGTGGCCTAAGAGTCCCGTGGTTTTTACATATCGTTTGAGAGGGTTCTCCACAGAAAAAAATCTTGCATGTTATGTTTGTGCATTGTTCCATTT
Organism: Euphorbia tirucalli; assembly: GCA_039660915.1. NCBI lineage: Eukaryota > Viridiplantae > Streptophyta > Magnoliopsida > Malpighiales > Euphorbiaceae > Euphorbia > Euphorbia tirucalli. The sequence goes on from CM077637.1 coordinate 60,157,665, forward strand.
TGTTGCTTGGTATTGCTCTAATTTTAGTTTCCTCAAAGATTCATATGAGTCAGAAAAAAGAATCACAACAAAGATTTATTCCGCATTTATTATTGCCGTTGTGGTCCGTTATATTTTTTCCCGTTAGATTGCATTAGAGCTGTTGGTTGTTGATATATTGTTATTGGACTTGTGTGAATGATGGAGAATAATAATATTAGAATGGTTCATTTAAATGGTTCAAATTACCATTTTTGGAAAACAAAAATGGAAGACCTTCTTTATGTGAAGGACTATTATCTACTAGTTTTTAATGATAAACTTGAGGACAAGGAAGAGGTAGAATGGCCTGTTTTGCATCGGTAAGCTTGCGGTTTATTAGACAGTGGGTAAAGGATAGTGTTTTTAACCTTATTATTGGTGAGAGGGATGCATGAAAGTTGTGGAACATGCTTGAGGAGCTGTATGCTCGAAAAACAGGGAATAACAAGTTTTTTATTATCAAACAAATGATAAATTTGAAGTATCAAGATGGACGCCCATTGATAAATCACTTGAATGACTACCAGGGAATTATGAATCAGTTTCAAGGAATGAGAATCAAGTTTAAGGATGGGATACAGGCTTTATGGGTTCTTAGTACATTACCGGACTCTTGGGAGATATTTAGAATGTCTTTGGGTAACTGTGCTCCAAATGGTATTGTTTCCTTTGAGTTAGCCAAGGGCAGTATTTTAAATGAAGATATTAGAAGAAAGTCATAGGGTTCCTCTTCGCATTTAGAAGTCTTGGTTACGAAAAAAAAGAGGAGAAGTCAGAATGGAGGTCTGGGTAACATAGGGAATCATCGCAATACTTCTGAGGGTAAGTTTACCAATGTTAAGTGCTACCATTGTAGCAAAACAGGGCATACCAGAAGTTACTGTAAAAAGCTCAAGAAAGAGCAAGCAAAGGAGAAGAAGAAAAGTACACAGAATAATTAAAAGAAAGATGATAGTGGTAATGAAATTGATGTTGTAAATGCTACTACTAGTAATCTCCTGATTTGTTATTATTGTGATGTTATTAACCTTGCACATGATGATTTGAGTTAGGTGATTGATAGTGGTGCTTCGTGTCATGTTACATCAAGAAAGACCATTTTTCATCTTACACTCTAGGTGACTTTGGTGATGTATAAATGGGTAACAATATGCTATCAAAAACTGTAGGTGTTGGTGAAGTCTATTTGAAGTTTGAAATTTAGATGGAGTTGGTTTTGCATATGTGAAATATATTCCAGATATGAGATTGAATTTAATTTCTACAGGCTTGCTTGATGATGATGGTTACCACAACAACTTTAGTAATGGACAATGGAAGCTCACTCAAGATTCTTTGATTATGGCAAGATGTAACAGACATTCTAAGATGTACCGGGTGCAACCAAAGATCTCCAAAATCATTGTTAACGTAGTGTTATATTGTCTAAGAAGCAATTGCTGTCTGGTGTGCATGATATTCATTTGAAGAGATGTTCTAATTGCTTAACAGGTAAACAGATGAGAGCCTCCTTTTAGAGCCATCCTCCTTCCAGGAAGGAGAATATACTTGATTTGGTGCATTCCGATGTTTGTGGTCCAATGTCCACAAGGATAGTTGGTGGTTCTCTTTACTTTGTTACATTCATTAATGACTATTCAAGAAAGATGTAGGTCTATGCCTTAAAAAGTAAGGATCAAGTATTATTAGCATTCAAGTAGTTTTAAGCTCTTCTTGAGAGACAAACTGGGAAGAAGCTCAAGTGTATCCAGACAGATAATGGAGGCGAATATATAGGTCCTTTTGATGCTCATTACAGACAGTAAGGATTCAACACCAAAGGACTCCTCTTAAGACCTCGCAGCTGAATGGTTTAGCATAGCGGACGAACAGGACACTGGTTAAGCTAGTTAGATGTGTGTTGTCACATGCAGGATTGCCTAGATCATTTTGGGGTGAAGCTTTGAGTACTATTGTACATGTTTTAAACCTAACACCCTATGTTCCCTTGCATTTTGATATTCCTAAAAGGGTTTGGAGTGGTAAAGATGTTTCTTATGATCATTTGCGCATCTTTGGATGCAAAGCCTTTATGGATATTCCTAAAGATGAGAGATCTAAGCTTGATGTGAAGATTTAATATGTGTTCCTTGGCTATGGATAAAATGATATGGGTTATAGGCTTTATGATCCAGTCATAGAGAAAGTTGTGAGAAGCCGAGATGTTATATTTGTGGAAGATTAGAATTTTAAATATGTTCAGAAGGCTGAAGCAGTTTCTCAACCTACTAATGATCTTTTACAACACCCTAAAGCAGTTTCTCAGCCTACGAATGATTCTCTATAGTAGTCTAAGACAGTTCTTCAGCCTATTGATGACCTGACTGATTTGGATCTAGTTCCTCTTAGGCATGTTGGCACACATGCAGGAGATGATGATCGCACTATTAATCATCAAGGTACTAATGATGTTGATGCTCCATAGAAAGCTGAAATGGATGGGATTGTCTATGATGAGTTACCAGTATCAGTTGCACCATCATTTATTCCACTTAGGCGATCAATTAGAGACCATCATCCTTCCACATGGTATTCTGCTGATGAGTATGTATTATTGACTGACGAGGGAGGACCTAAAAGTTATGCAGAAGCTATGGAAGATGAGCATAAGAAGAAGTGGATTGATGCCATGGAAGATGAAATGAAATCCTTGTATAAGAATAATACATTTGAGTTAGTGAAGTTGCCTAAGGGCAAGAGAACTTTGAAGAACAAGTGTGTGTATAAAGTGAAGCAAGAAGATAACTCTTCACAAACACGGTATAAAGCTAGATTAGTGGTCAAGGGATTCAGTTAGAAGAAAGGTATAAACTTTGATGAGATTTTCCCTCTAGTTGTGAACATGGTATCTATTCGTATTGTTCTCGGTTTAGGTGCTAGCCTTATATGGAGGTTGAACAGATGGATGTCAAAACTGCATTTCTCAATAATGATTTAGATAAGGAGATTTAAATGCAGCAGCCTGAAGGTTTTTAGATGAAAGAGGATTTTGTATGTAGATTACAGAAGAGTTTATATGGTTTGAAGTAAGCACCAAGACAGTGGTACAGGAAGTTTGAGTCTGTTATGGAGGAGCAAGGCTACCAGAAGACTACTTCAGATCACTGTGTCTTTGTTCAAAGATTTGGTGATGATTATTTTATCATCTGATTGCATTATATTGATGACATGTTGATTGTTGGCAAAAATGCTGCAAGAATTACCCAGCTGAAGCAACAATTGAGTAAGTCCTTTGCTATGAAGGACTTAGGGCTAGAAAAACAGATTCTTGACATTAAAATCATAAGAGATAGGGCTGCCAAGAAGTTACATATGTCACAAGAAAAGTGTATTGAAAAGGTGCTTTGTAGGTTTTATTAGTGTATGCCTTAGTCCCTTTGACAATGTAATCAAATTTTGATATTTAATAAAAGGCATTAATCTATTTTATTGATTTCTTGTGCAATTAATATTTATAGAGTATCCATTAGTTAAGTCATACTCTTGTTTGTTAGGAGCATCTCCTAGCAAGTAGGATTGAGAGTAGAGTTAACACTTAACTATAAATATCCCTAGTCTGTTAGATCATGGGAATGATACTGACTAAAGACTAGCATGGTCTCTGATTGAATGGTTGTGTCCTACCGACCATTGGATATGGATTGTCAATCAAAGAGATAGGTACATGTTAGGTTACATGGTACTGGATCAATTCACTCAGAGCATTTCACTTGACCCCTATAAGACAAGTGAAACTCTGGTAGCACTTATATTGGATCCTTAGACTTGATGTTGCTATGGACTTAGGGAAGATCTCAAATACTTTGACATATACCTAACAGGCTCGTAACAAAGTGCTAAGTATAGGTATAATTGGATATGCCAGTGAATACTTAAGGACCATGAGCAAGGTGAAGGAAAATGTCAATCTCTTAAATGAGATCGTAATATCACCGGCCACTTGATGAGTGAGACTGAGAAGTGTTTTGCCAAACTCAATACTTAATTACTAGGTGATTAACTGATTAAAGTTCTTCAGTCTACTCGGTATCAAGAAATGTACTTGCAGCCACCAGGAATGACTTAGTCATGGTATTGGAAGTACAGAGATATCCATAAGGCATGGGATGTATAAAAAAAGGGCTACAAGGTATCTATGTCCAAAGTAGATATTCATTTTAATTGGGACCTATAATGGTTTGCTAGAATCCACCTATAGTCTATGGGCTCAAAGGTTTGTGGTCCACTACCAACATAAAGATGAACCTACTGGATCACACGCATAGTGTCAAGATTGGACGGCTAGAACATAAATATATATTGGATGTATATTTATTTAAAGGAGCAATTTTTATATTTATATTGATTTAATCATTGCATGATGCAATAAATTAATTAATTAAAATGTAACTGGTCAAAATTGGATTTTGACATTTATAGGGTTGAAATTGTATTCATGTTAAATTAATTATTGTATGGTACAATAAATAATTTAATTACAATGTAATTTGTCAAAATTGGATTTTGACATAATAGAGAATTATATTATATTTAGGTTAATTTGTTTGACTGCATGGTGCAATAATTAAATAAAAGATAAAATATAATTATGTTAAAATTAGATTTTAACATAAGGAATTATATATAGATGGGGATTTAACCTAAAGTATAAATAGAATATTTTACCTTAATTCCCTAACCTAACTCAGACTGCCTCCTTCCTATAACATAGTGAAAACTTCGGCCCCTTCTAGGTCTCCCTAGGGTTCGGCCGTTCTTGCTCCTGTCTAGCGCTAGCACGTTCATTCGATCATTTGAGGCCTGCGTGTGTGATGGTAGAGATTTCCTGCTTGGAAATTCGATTGAAAGCTTCTTAATTCGGGTAAGTTTTAAATCACTTTCTGGTTGAGTCTGTTTCTTCCCAATCTGAATGGGTTCCTGGGCTGGATTTTAGTGCAAATCAATCGCTTTTATTGTTAAAATTTTTTATTTTGCACAGTAAAAATCTCTACATGTTTAACATGGATAAAGCTAAAGTGGTTAGTTCTCCTCTTACCATCAACTTTAAGCTAACTACAAAAGATTGTCCTTCTACTGAGAAAGAGAAGGAAGAGATGGATAGAGTTCCATATGCCTCAATAGGAGGAAGTTTGATGTATGCCATGGTGTGTACACGGCCTGATATAGCTCATGCGGTTGGTGTTGTTAGCCATTTTTGGTTAAATTCGAGTAGGAAGCATTCGGAAGCAGTTAAGTGGATATTCAGATATCTTCATGGTACTTCTGAATTGGGTCTTACATTTGGGAATGGAAGGCCAGTACTGGTTGGGTACATAAATTCTGATATGGCAAGAGATAAGGATAACTTAGAGACTACTTCTGGTTATTTGATGTCTTTTGCAGGGGGAGGTGTGTCATATGGCAATCAAGATTACAAAAATGTGTTGCACTTTCTACAATAGAGGCTGAGTATATAGCAACAATGGAAGCTAGTAAGGAGATGTTGTGGTTGAAAAGGTTTTTAAGGCAGCTTGGTTTCAAGCAACAACGCTATATTGTTCTTTGTGATAACCAAAACACTATTCACCTTGCTAGAAACTCTACGAACCACCAGAAAAGAAAGCATATTGATGTGAGATATCATTGAATTAGGGATGCTCTTGAAGAAGGATTGTTTGAACTTGATAAAGTTCATACCGATGATAATGGTTCTGATATATTGACAAAGGCTTTAGCTAGGGAGAAGCTCAAAGTGTGTTGCTTGATTGCTGGGATGCCGAGTTCTTCCTCATAGTTAGAAAGGGGGAGATTAGTTGGATTTTCCAACATGAGGAAGCCCTTTAGGAGTTACCCTTTAGAAGATAAAGGTTATAGTAGGATACATATATAAGAGTTTAAAAGGTTGTCTTTAAGAAGTTGAATGTGAAAAAGTGAGGTAGAAATAAACCAAGAAAAGAAAGAGAGAAAAAGAGCTTTGAAACCCATTTTTTCAACCATTTACCAGCTGTATTGTTTTGGATTTGCTGAGGTTTTGACTGTTGGATCGCTGTGAAATTTGAGTAGCCTTTCTCTAACGTCCGTGTCTTCAATTTGAACGGTAAAGATCGTCATCAGATTTCTAGAGAATATTTTCGTCCAAGTGGAAGATTGTGTGTAATTTGGTTTGTTCTTGGTCTTTTCTCCCATTTTATTTGGTTTCCATAGTTCTTGATGATGTATTCCAAGAATATGATGTTGATGGTGTATGCTTCTAGTACATCTAGGGAAAACTTGCTATAATTGCCATTATTAGTCGATAATGGAAGATTAAGCAGCCTAAGGGTTTCTTGGTTTTTACTTCTAGTTTGAGAGGGTTTTTCACGTAAAAATCTTGCGTGTTGTGTTTATGCATTGTTTCATTTTGTTGCTTGGTATTGCTCTAATTTTAGTTTCCTTAAAGATTCATACGAGTCTAGAAAAAGAATCACAACGAAGATTTATTCCGTATTTGTTATTGCCGTTGTGGTCCGTATATTTTTCCCATCACTCTGAAGGGTGTGGCGATTCAATCGAGACTTCTTTTATACCTTTGCTCGATGTGATAGACTCCAGGTGGGAACTCCACACCACTTCCTCTTAAAAACACCTATAAATAATCCCATCTAATAACCTAGTTGAACCAACACTTGAGCGAAGGCTCAAACCTTCTTTGGTCACTTACAAGAGTTCTACTACTTTATGAAGCGTGTTACAGACATGCAAAAAGAAAGTTGAGTTTGTGACATGTAATATCAAAATGAAAAGATTAGAAAATCAATATGTTCAAAAAAATAAATTAGGGGGCAATTGTTTTTTCCGTAAAAGATCAAGGGACTCAAGATGCACCTTGTCGTCAAGAATTGCATCTGTTTCTGATTACAATAAGCTTACTCTATAGAATAAGAAATTAGACATACAATCACGATAACGAGATTTACATAGTTCAACTAATTTTACCTACATCCACGGGCGAGAATAAACACGATAAGGAAATCTCATACAACTCGGACATATGCATATTTTCAGAGCAAGCTCTAAAACTCTCCACGCAAATCAATAATCAAACAATTATTGATTATATAGGTCTCAAAGTTACTATTCTCCTAATAGGATTATTGACTTTAATAAAGAAGTTTCAATTCTTACTGTGATTAGAAAAACCCATCTAAATAGGTTTTTTTGACATACTTTAACATCTTTTTAAAATTACGTGAGTTAAGCTTTCAACTTCTGATTTTTTGAACAAATTCATTGCAATTCACTAGTTGACTCATCTTGATTGATAATTGTAAACTCACGATTTCGCTTTTGAGTTAGACTAAAGGTTTGCTTGGATGAAGGTAAGAGGAGAATTTTAATGAAAGGGGAGGGAGGGTGAAATGAGGTGCACTTTAGTTACATAAGCAACTTTGCTTAGATGGAGGTGAAAGATTTATAAGGTTGAATAACCTTGTCCTATTTGTTTTGAAGGTTTTTTAAAGGAAGATTACACCTGAATTAGAACAATTAAACTAGTTAACCTCCAAACCCCATCGATTTGGTAGGACTGTAAAGGCTTATAAAGAAAAAAATTAATTATTTTTGGATAATTTATGTTACTCTCCAAATTAATTTTTTTTGCTTGATTTAATCCTACCAGTCATAATTAATTGTATGTTTATTTAGAAGTTAACGAGCTTTGAACTCCTGCGTTGTGTGAATTCATTCAAGTCTTTCAAATATATGAGTATAAAAATCAAACTTTTAAATTTATTATATGATATATATATATTTTCTCACTTTTATCAAATCTATTCATTATATTAATGAAGAAAAAATATTTTTAGAATTACAAAAAATAATTATTATGTGTTTTCTAAAAAAAAAAATTATAATCTCAATTCTTTTTATAGAAAGATATTCCCTCCGTCCCAGTTTTGTAGAGCACTTTTCTGTCCCTTCCCAAATAATAGAAAAATTTACTTTTACAAGAATTAGTTATATTCTTATTTCCTAATATACCCCATTTATTATATTTAGAAATCAACAAAGTACTTATTAAAGTATTTAATCTTCAATATTTATTGAAACATTTTCTATGTATTAAGAAAGTTGAATAAAAGAAAATCATCTTTTGAGCCAATATTTTAATTGACGAGAGAATGCAAGTTAATGTCACATATTATAGTTGTATTATCTCATTTGTAACCAAAAGAGCATGGACTGTTGTTTACAATTCAAATGATTCAATTTTTTTTTTTTATCAGTTTTTATATATGGACAACTTTATTTAGCAATTCGAAATATTCATTACAATAAAAGGGGTTTATAGCGACAGAATTTTTGCGACGCAAATAAAATGTGTCACCATATTCCAGAATTTACCAACGCATTTTTATTTGTATCGCTTGTCATTATCGCTTAAGGACATTCTTATTATTTTGTCTTTAATTTTAAACATTTAGCTACGCTTTTAAAAAAAATTGTCGGCATTTTTTTTCAAGTTAAAGACATTTTGAATTTTGCGTCAATAAAAATGTCCCAATATTTTTCACATTAAGACACTTTTTATTTTTGTCGTTATATATATAAATTTAGCGACACTTTTCTATTTGTGTCGATTCTTATTATCATTTAACGATACTTTTAACTTTATGTTGTATTTAGAAAAATAATTTGACGACAATCTTTAAAAAAGCATCGGTATTTTCTAATGTTAATTACTGTTTAAATTTTTTTTTCTGATTTAGAGATATTTTTATTTATAATAGCTAAGAAGATAATGATTCATATATTTATAATTTAATTTATAAATGACTTGATATTTATCCTTTTTTATGTAATGATTTTTTTTAATTGATAATTTAATAAAATTTTGGAATTCCCTCCAAAATTAATAATTACTTGTAACTTTTCCCTCCTTAATTACTAATTACCTATAATTTTTCCCTCCTTTTTTGTCTTGTCTACGTTGGCCATTAACTCCATAAATTGGACAATTCTTTATGGACTCCACCCCACCAATTCCACTATCTCAAAAGGTATTTCCATGTTTTCATTTATTTTATTTTTTTTTTTTGTTGCCGCAAGTTTAAGGTAAAAAAAAAAAACCTCTTTTAATTACATATTACTATTTAACTTTAATTTTTTGGATTATGATTGTTAAAGCTAATTTCATAGATAAACATGGCAAAAAGGAGATTGAGAGGCATTCATATTAGTACTCAACAAGGAGCGAGCGAGTCGAATTTAGTGGAAACAAATATTCCGAATGTAGATAGTGATGAGACTCAAGTACCTAGCGATTATGAATTAAGTGACTCTCAAACAATTTTACCTAATGTAGAAAGTGAGATCCAATCCCCTGGCAATCATCAAACAAATGACAATCACGGGCAAGAAGATGATCCACAGGGCACTCAAGCTTATGATGATGTAGAAATTAGAGGTAAGATTTTATCATTTTACTATTAATATTTTATATTTTTATTTTTTTTATAGTGGAAAAGAAACTGTGATTCAGATTATTCATCGTCATAATGCCTATGTTTTATATATATATTCATTGTTAATAGATGATCAAGGAATGGTTCGAAAGAAACGCGGATCTACTCATGCTATGGATGTTTGGACCCTACCCGAAGGACAAAAAATTATTGTTAATTGCAATAATCTAGGGCAACCAATTAAAAAGGGGGGCGGTATTTTGGGGGGATGGCTAGGCACTGTTGCTAGAAAGAAGGAATTTTGTTCTGTTGAATATTCGGATTGGAGGTATATGCCTCCTCATTGCAAAGAGGATTTACTCGCTTTGACAAAGGTATTAAACATGTTAAACCATTAATATTATTTTGTCTAATCAAATTAATTATAATATCTATGATTTGCCTATATATATATATTTATATATATGATTGCAGAAATATTTTGAACTTCCTAATAATGAGAATTTGGAAAGATGGATATTAGCATCCATAGCATCTAAGTGGAGAAATTATAAGCATGGATTAAAATCCAAACATTTTCAACCCAACAAAACTCAAGAAGAACTAGAAAACTCAGTTCCAGATGGAGTATTTCCGAATCAATGGAAGAAACTTGTGGAATATTGGTTTACTGAAAAATCACAGGTGACATATATAACTTACACATATCTGTATATTTGAAGAATCAATTTACTAGTTTTGAATTTTTTTTTTTCGGTACAGATGTTCTCAGAAAAAGGCAAAAAAGCAAGATCTAATAATACAACATTGCATACCTCAGGTTCAATGAGTTTTGCAAGAAAAAAAGATGAATATGTAAGTTTTATTTAATTTTGTCGTCTCTAATTTTTAGTTTACGTGAAGTGTGATGTTTAGGTGGGTTTAAAAAAGGGTTTAGTTGGCCAAAATCTGTTGCTTGGCTCTCCATTGTGTGATGTTGATGTGTAATTGTAATTAATTATCCTTCTTTTTGTTAATTTTGATATAATTATATCATCTCCTCACTCAATTCTTACCCAGAAAAAAACATGGGCATCAATTAATTAATTGTTTGTGTTTCCATAGGTTATTTAAGATTGAATGATGTTTATGTGTATAAATGATATTAATATGACTTTCAATTAATGAATTGGTCCCTATGTTTTAAGGAATAGATGGCCAAATAGTTGAAGATAGTGGGATGCGCTTTCTTTTGTAAAACGAAGAGTGTTTAATAATTTGCTAACATTCATTGTCTACGCATTTAGGCACATGAACTCTTAAAGGAAATCGCATTGAGATGCAAGGTTGGAGGCACTGAGGAGAAGTTTAAACATGTTTCTATAGTAAGAATTGTCGAAACATTATGATTTTAAAATTTCATTGTCAAAAGTCATACACATACTGCAATTGTATTGTTTTCAAGTTATAATAGCTTTTTTATATTCTATTGATATAATTTGTGCTTTATGTTCTAGAATTTTATATTTGTTGTTTTATTCATGATAACGAAATGATGTAATGCACATTTAACCATTTTCAATTAAAATGTTGCCACAGTAATTGTAGAATTATATTTATGCGTCACAAATTTAGAGACGTTTTTGAAAAAAAATGTTACTACTTTTGTGACAGTTAATTTAAGTATAGCTAAATGGGGACGTTTTATAAAATTTTATGTCATAAATTCGTGACACTTTTAAATGAAGTGTTGTGCTATTTGGGACGGAATGCATAACTAATGTAGTTGAATAACTACATAATTAAAATTATGCGTCGCCAATTTTACGACGCTTTAAGAAAATGTAGTGAATATATATAAATTCATAAATAAATAATTAAAAAAATATTAAGACGAAAAAAATGGAAGCGTCGTCAATTTTGAGATGCATAAATTAAAAGCGTCGCCCAATGATTCTTAGCTACATAACGTTAATGCGTCGTTAAATAAATCGCGACACGAGTTTTAGCAACGCTAATGGCGACGCTTTTAAAAGCGTCGGGCAGCATTTAAGGACACAAAAAGCGTCGTTGAACAACGATTTTCAGCGTCGCTATAGACCCCTTTTGTTGTAGTGATTTAACATATCAACACCGAAATCTTTTATGTCTAATTTATACTCCTTTTTTTTTTTCTTAAGTTGCTTATATTAAGGTAAATTGAAGATTTTTGTAAATTCTAAATATACTTATAAAGTTTACCAAAATGTTATACCCAGGTAACTTGAAGATTTTTGTGAATCCAAAATACAATTATAAAATTTACCAAAATGCTTCAACTCATAATCCAAGTGATAGACCAACTTGATTAGTGAAATGAAATAACTGAAAAATTGAAGAATTAAAATTACTAATTAATGGTAAGAGATGAAAGTTGAAAATGACGAATTATGAAACATAAAAATCTATTGAATGACAAGAGACAATATAAACTTTTTTTTTTAACGTTAATATCTATATGTAGCTCTTAGTATCAATAAAACTATATTACTGCTTAAAACACAATTAATAAAATAAATAGTTTCTTAAAAATAATATATATATATATATATATATATATATATATATATATAGCAAAACTAGTGAGCTAAAGAATTAAAGCAAATTAATTAAAAGAAAACTGAAATGGAAAATTAAATGTGTTACTAAATAACTAACATAGCCATTACTAAAAACTAAAAGAGTAATTGAATGATCTTTTAAATTCTATAAATGTATATTTTAGAAGTATCGTTAAAAATATATATAAGAATTTACCAAATAGATTAAAAGATCATTAAAAGTTATATTAAAGTTAATTAATATGCTAAAATTTTCAGTTATCTAAGAATTAACACAAATGCTCGTGATACTAGAAAAAATGACAAGTAAAAAGGATAATATACATATATTAAATGGTCCACCAAAAAATAAAAACAAAATACTAATTTATATTTTTTTAACTTAATGGAGAATTTAAAGTTAGAAAATGTGACTCCATAAAATAAGAGGAAACTTCAAAAACCATCCCTGTGGTTCTATCATCTAACAAATCAAGGACTGTGTTTTATTTTTGTCGAGAATAGGAGTTGTTTCAAAAGTTAGCAACAAAATGAAAACTAGTATTAAATCATGACAAATAAGAAGGCATTCTTATCTATTTTGAACTGAAAATTCTTGAGTTGGTTAATAAATATACAATAGATCTTTGCGATAAATTTTGAAATTTTTCAAGAAGTATAAATATTTTTTTAATTAAATAGTGATTATAAATTTAAAAAAAAATCACAAAAAAAGAAAATTTATGAAAAAAATTCAAATCTTGATATAAAATTTTTCAATAATATGGGTAAACTATTGAAATATTTAATGGATAAAAATAACATATGTCACATCATTATTTTTGAATAAAAAATGTTAGTTATCTTTTTTTCTAACTTTTGAAACCACAAATCCTCTTTTTAACTAAAATAAACCACAATCCTTTATTTATTAGAGGGTGGAACCACATAGGTGGTTTTTGAAGTTTGCCTAAGCATACCGAGTGTATAATTGATGAAATGACAGCTTATATTTGGACAAAAATTATAAATATAATTAGAGAAAAGATAAAATAGACATGAAAGAAATATTGAGAAATATAATATTATAAAAAAAAAAATCTAATATTAAGATAAAATATGCCATGTAATAGAAAATAATAATTTTTTAATAATTTATTTTCATATATCCATTACAATTCTGTGGATCCCTGCAACATGGACCATGTTGTTCAAATCTCTTGTCCTCAGATTGAAAAGCACTCAATTCAAAAACGAACACAAATTTGCAAAACATCACAAACAATATTAAATCTATATAACCACATATACAGATTTTTTTTTTTTTCACACACAAAAATAAACGAAGGAAAAAAATTTAAAAATGAACTAATAAATGTAGCTACCTAGTAAAACCAAAGAAAAGTTATACAGAGAAAATTAATATGTAGAGTGTGAATGAAAATGAGTGGTAGATACACATAGAGATGTTGCAGATTGTGATTACGGTTACTGGTGGACCAATGATGTTCATCCATGGCGATAAAAGGGAGAAACTTGTCAGGGGGGAGAAATTTTATCCAAACAGCTCTAGCAAATGGGCAATCTCTGAGAATGTAAAGAATGCTCTCAGAATAGAAGTTACACAACAAGCACGTATGTTGTTAGTCAAATGACGACGATGTTGTTCCTTATGCGTGAGCCAAATGAAGCTGCGAATCCGTTGAGGTCCCAGCCAGTGCCAAGCAAGATCCCAAAAGTTTATAGATTAGTTTTTTAATTTTTTAGACTTCTTAAGACTTCAATTTCCAAAAGATTTTTGTTTTGGCTAGTGTACAAGATGAGGTGAAATGATTATTAATGTCATTTCAACCAAGTTTAAACAATTATTTATCCGCTTTAAGTAAATTGAGAGGAGTAAGTGGACATCCTCTAGGTTGGAAGTAATAGCTAGACCTTTAGGCCAAATTCAGATGTTACATATTTATCAGGACTTTACATCCATCAAATTAGAAACAACTTTTCACTAAAAAGCCATTAAACCTTTGTGACTAATAGGCCTTGGAATGAGTATTACTTGAAAGAGAGATGATAGTGGAACTTAAACCTTTTATAGTTGACTGTCACAACTCCCAAAAACTTGAAACTTTCACCCTCTTCTGTCAATGGAAAGAAGATAACCTAAATACAATTATTTATTCCTAATTAAACAAAATAATTGCCAAAAATTGTAGCACACTTTCTATGGTTTAATATTTCCCCATAAGCAAGTCATTAGCATACATCCTACCAAAGACGAGAAACTTCTCTTTATCTCTCTTAATGATTAACAGGTGGTCATGGGCAAATTTTGAAACTTAAATTGCAAAAGTTTGAATGTAACCCATGAAGGAACTTTGTCAACTTTGCACACTTAATCAAATGTGTGGCTACTCCGGCATTTCCGTCGACTGTTTTTGCTAACCCAAGCTCCATTGGAACAATAAGGCCGTTAATAAACTTATTATCTTTGCTTGTGTGTCTGGCAAGAGGTTTCATGTATAATCAATTCCCCTAAATTAATTACAGGCTTATAGTCTCGGCAACTAAACCAGCCTTACATCTTTCAACAGATCTGTTTTGCTTACATTTGACAATTGGTTATTCAAGCAGTTAGTTATTCATCCTTCTACCATTTCTTCTTGTTGTGAAATATATGTATAATACTTAGTTCAGAAAAAAATTTCTGACATGATGCACTGGTAAACTCGGTTCCATTATCACTTCCTATCATTTTGACTTTGACAGAAAACTGGCATGCATTCCATATCGAATAACACATGATAAAACCGGCATACATATGAGATATAGGTCCTGAATCTGTTGTTATTTTAAGAATTTAGAGAAAAGGAGAAAATAGAAATATTGTAAAACACACATGATTATTTTATTCATCAACCAAGCCTATATTTATAGGCTACAGAAAATCACAAAATAACAAACAAATCAAAAACCATTTCAAATAAAATCCCAAATCTCTTAAAAATCTAAACCAACAAAATCTTAAACAACTATTATTTGAAATATCAGCCACATAAATCTAACACTCCTCCTTGGCTGATAATTGTAAATGCCTAGAACAATTCATCATCTTGTGCTTCTTGGACCATTTTTGCTTCATCTTTTTTCTGCTTGCATACTATTTCCATATGCCCAATATTTCCACATTTTCTACATTTTATGTCTGGCCTCCACCAACATTTTTTCGGTATATGATTCGATTTTTTGCAATATGGAAACAATGAACTGGCCTTAAAAGCACCTTCAATGACTTCTTCATTTCTCATCATTCTTTGTTGTTCTTGAGCCTGCAAAGCATTAAGCAACTCTGCCAAAGATATACTTGACAGATCTTTAGAATCCTCTAAAGATGAAATTTTAGATTCATATTTTTCAGGCAGTGTAACCAGAATTTTCTGAACAATTCTTTCATCGGAAAAATCCTTACCTAATAACCTTACTTTATTAGCAATATTAACCAGCTTATCGGAATATTCCGAAATCAGTTCTGACTCTTTCATCTTCATCAATTCGAATTCTCTGATCAAGTTTAACATCTGCATATTTTTTGTTTTTGTATCTCCTTGGTATTCCTTCGCAAGATATTCCCATATTTCTTTTGCCGAAGGCATGTTCATGATTTTTGTTAATATGGTGCTTGAAACGGCAGTGAAAAGACAAGCTTTGGCTTTTGATTTTCGTGTCCTTTTCTCCTTTTCATTCTTCATTTGTGCCACCGTTGGATTGGCTGGCAATTGTGGAACTTCATAATCTTCTTCTACAGCTTGCCAAAGATCTAATGCCTCAAGATGAACTTTCATTTGAACAGCCCATGCTTGATAATTGTGGCCATTGAATCTTGGCACAGAAACATTAGTGAAAGATAATTCTGGATCTTCCATTATGATTTTTGTTTTATATCAGGTCCCTTAAGATAAAGACTCTGATACCATGTTGTTATTTTAAGAATTTAGAGAAAAGGAGAAAATAGAAATATTGTAAAACACACATGATTATTTTATTCATCAACCAAGCCTATATTTATAGGCTACAGAAAATCACAAAATAACAAACAAATCAAAAACCATTTCAAATAAAATCCCAAATCTCTTAAAAATCTAAACCAACAAAATCTTAAACAACTATTATTTGAAATATCAGCCACATAAATCTAACAGAATCTACATCCATTTATAAGATTGAAAGAAGAGGCATTACCTGCTGATATCGTATTATTTAATACGAAAGTAGTAAGAAGCAGAACATCTGTTGTATCAACGAGGAACAATTATCTCAACCATCCACGTGTTGTGATGCCAAGAACTGAGGAGTTTCATTTCTATACAGATATCTATCTACTTTAAAGAAACACATGTTATTTCTCCTGTTCTAACATTAATTTCTGCTCATCCAAATCTGCAATACAAATTTGATATGCATCATATCTTATCAGTATACATCAGTATTTTCTCTCTATATTATCTGAAAAAGGTGCAAAAATAGATAACCTGAAAAAAGATTTTTAAATGCGAAAATAATGTATATAGAATACATTTTCTTTGCAATTCATCCTCTGATACTTTTCTCTTTGCAATTTTTCATGCTGAGATCCATTAAGAAAACCTTCCCTTGAGTATTGGATTTCCAGAAACTGCAGAAGCCAATCTGAAACAAGTCACTCCTCAGGCCGAAACAAAGTGTAAGTTGAACTGCTCTCTGTCTTTGTGACCTGCATAAGAAAAGCAAGGTTTCTATTATGCCAATATAAATGAAAAAAAAGGGCCAAAAAGGTTTCGTTTTAATTTACACACAAAGTTTTTCTACCTTAATTCATAATTGAAAACAAGCTTGCCAATTCTCTGAGTGTACCAAAAGAAAAAACAATCTCAGGTTCCAAATGTCACTAAACAGTTTTCTCTACTAAAATGCTTTTTACAGAGAATGCATACATTCTTCATAAAAATATGTACTAAATCATAGGGGTCATTATCTAGTTTGCATAATCCTATCATAAGAAAGATATTTGGGTTTTTTACGCGTTGAATTTGTCATTTCATTCTTTGGGCTAAAGCTTATTGTGTAAACAGATACGTAACCTCAATGCTAGAGAATTATCATACAACCACTAGAGTTACTAACTCCTCACCCACTCTCGTACAAGACTAATGTTGAAGATGAGTCAAAATAATTATGAGAAACTCGAAGGGCAGCCACACCTACATCCCACTTTTTTAATATTGTTATTTAAAGAATCTTGATTTAGACTTAATACTGCTTTCTATGTTTACACAGGTAATCACAGAGAAACCAACAAAGGAAAAAAATAACTAAACAATTTAAAGTAAATCTACCTCTGAATTACGAGAAAGACCAGTTGGAAGAACAGGAAGAAGAGATGTCCAAAGGATGGGGTCCACTAAAGGATCAATACTGCTGTAGTTGGTTAGAAGAGGAGCAGACAAGAATGGAGTCAATTGGTATACATTTCTTTGAAGAGATAATCCCCCACTCATTCCTAATGCAGCTCCAAGTCTCTCATTGCTGCCATCATGACTTGTACACTTCTCAACTGCTTTCCCGTAGTCTATCTTGTTAGTATTTGTATTCTTGTTTTCATTCTCATCGTTATCGGCATCGTTTTCTTGTCTTTTCAGTGCCTTCTCTTGCAAGCTCTTGAAAGCAGCTGACCGAGACAAAACGCTCAAGGCTGAGATTTTGGGGCCATTACGCTTTTTGATATGAATAGGCACTCCAAGGCGGGGCATTTGGTATGGCTCAGTTGGTGGGACTGCTGATTCTGTCATTTTAAGTTCACCACCAACATCTTCTCCACCACCATGTTTGGTTTCCTCCGATGATTTTGACATAGATTCTGCCTGACGTGTTTTATTGGATCCCCACCATTTGATGTAACTTGTTAGATCAATCTTTCTCTCAAAACAAAGACCTCCAACATATTCGCTCTCTGCTGCTGGATCATCAGTTGTACCTTGTAGTGAGATATCACCATTAGGGGACATAAGACATAGATAGGAACCCTTAATTGCCAAATTATTGGGAAAAAATGAGATTTCTTCGATTAATATGATTTGACAAAATTCTCTAACAAAACTTGGTTTTCTTGGTTGCTGTTCAAAGAGATGCCTGTTACTTGGAACTTTAGACCTTACCATAATTTATGCTACTGAAATTTTCAGATCCAGGCATACGACCAAACGACGAGTCCCATCTACTGCTTTTTCAAAACCAGAGAGAACAAAGGACAAAACAATATCAAATATCAATAACGATTATTCAATTAATGTAGAGAGATATCAAATTATTCAATTAATGTAGAGAGATATCAAATTCTCTATTCATATAAGTGTCAGAAAAAAGAACACCAGCAAGGCAAAAATAAACAATGAACATCATGGTTTCATAACAGAGTGTCACAAAAAGTTGTCAAGGATTTATTTTTGAGATTGGTAGAGTTGATCATGACTTAGGAATTCTCATATGCAGGCAACTTAAGAATAGTAAATAAGCGACTCAAATTGTTTCTCGAAGCTTTAAACAACCATATGCAAGAAGCCATTACAGAACCAAGCTCATTTCAAAGCTAAAAGTTCCCTAAAATGTCTGAAGAACTAGTGACTCATAGAAACAAAAGGGATCATATAATCCTATAAGACTAGAATGAGTAATTTATATGCAAACAAGTTGCACTAAGAACGGATACCTGGAAAGTCCACGATATTTAGAGATTCCTCTAGAAAACCCACTACTCTTCCTGCAGAGAACATATAAATGTTAAAAGCAGCACAAAAACATTTTACAGCATAAGTTTTCATAGTATATATTATACCGCCGAAGAGAGGCCAGATACTCCTCTCTTGACATATTCTGCATTTCTTCAAGATCTCTTGTATAATCAGTAACCTGCACCACACAATTATTATTCCTTGTATGATGTTATGAAACTATGGGAATAAAAATAAATATTCAAGCTCAAAGAAACAATATTCTCCAGTAAGGATTAAGGTCGTATCACAACAAACGGTTTTCGGTTCAGTGCGTAATCAGAAAAAGAAGTACATTTTTTGCATTATAATCCATCATTAAGGGAAAAAGAAGCCAAATATTGGGGAAAGGAGCTCAGCATCAACAATGAACGAAATCAATATCACCCACATGCAGAAAAAAGCATCAGCAATTAACCCGTAAAATATATAAAATTAGATTATGGATGAACTTTTGTCGGAATAATGAATAGGTTCAACTCAATATCTCACTGGAAAATTAATGAGAGTTCCAGGGCCCCAATACTTTAATGCAGCAAGATCATATGCTCTAGCGGCAGCCTCCTCATCATCATATGCCCCTGTAAGTAGATGATTCTTATCAAATGAAACAAATATCAATTCAGACATAAATCCGACCAAATAGATTGAGTTAAGCTTGCAACTTACCTAAGTAAACTGGCATAACGATGAGCAGCAATTTTAACACGCCCAGTTAAAGGAAGATCATCGTCAGTCAACAGAATATATAAATAGATAAAAAAAATTATAGCAAGATTTAGAGAGAGAGAACTAGAGACCTTGCTTTCCCTTTTTATTCTGATTCTGGTTCCATGTACTTTTATCCCAAAGGTGGGCTTCATATCGACCAGTCCATCTATGTCTGAGATTCAATGGAAACCGAACGTAATAATTAGTGTCCGGATTGTAATAGTTGAATCGAATTCTTCTTGTTTTTCAGTATCAAAACTAGACGAATGGAATTAAGATTTAGGACTGGAAACTCACCAGAATAATTCAATTGGCAATTGCCGTTAACACAACTACCAATTATACTTTAACAGATTAATAATGCGCACAAACATGTTATAGCAATTGTTTGAACCAGTCAAAAGCCAAGCAAGTGGTGTTTCAGTTTAACAGTATATATATATATATATATATATATATATATATATATATATATATATATATATATATTTGTGGCCAAACATAATACCTGGTAACTCCACGGTAAATGGAACTGCGTTTACCGGCTGTACAAGGAGGCATCTTGCTGATGCGTTCTTTGGCAGTGCAGGCTCTCTCCTTCTTGGGTTTCTTCAATCCTCTGTAAAGCAATAGCTGATCATTTGCTAGAACTGCTTCCGAATTCTCTCTACCACCTCCACCGCCCACTTCAGGTTTCAGAAGAGGATCCGAAGAAGAGGACGCCATGGTGAAAGCTCAAATCGTGAAACCAGTAAGACAGGAAGAAAAATTACAGCAGAGTAGAAAATCACAGGCAAGTGAAATCAAAATACTCGGATTGAATTTCAAGTGTTGAGCAGAGAGAGAGAGAGAGAGAGAGAGGAGCAGTTGTTTTTGGGGGGTTTAGCGTAAATGACGAGAATGTCCTCATTGGGTTTTGGAATGACGGCGTGGGCGGTGTGGGGTCGTTAGAGGTGAAAAGGGACTATAACGGCTAGGATGGGGACATGGGTAGTTTAGTAATTTGAGGACGTTTGAAAAGATTTGTATGTGTCAGAGTGGTGGCATGTGAAGTATGATGCCACTTGTCCACTGACGGTCCATTTGGAGGTGGGAGTAAGAATGTAAAAACGAAATTATCAATAATTCTCACAAACAAAAAAACATCAAGCATGATATGAGATGATTCTTGTGGTTGTGTTTGTTTTTTTATTCCAGGCTACCACAACAATTATTTCATTTCACTATTGAAAATACGGATGCCTAATCTTTTGTGGGTTATTAAAATCCAACTTTGCTCTAAGATATTTCGACACCGACCCAATTATTTTTATTTAATTGGAAACTATATTAATAATTAGTAGAGGTGGCAATGTGGCGGAAATTATCCGAAAACTGTGGGGATCCGAACCGACGAGTACGAAGAATAACCGATATTATCCCTCACGGGGATGGGGGTGGGGGTTATTTTATCTCCGATTCTTAAATGGACGCGGGGGCGGATAGTACTATCCCCGCTCCGCTCCCGTATAAATCCCCGTATAATCCTCGTACGTATAATATCAATTAAGGGTATGATGATAGAAAAGTAAACATTTAAATGCATCTTAAGGATTTAATTAAGCTGTTTTCTTTTATGGTTGTCCTTTTTTTATTTGTTTATTTATTTTTTATATGCATCTTAAGATTATGTATTTGTTTATTTATTTTTTCATCTTCAATCTAATGTACTGTGTCCACCTAATTATTAGCATGTCATTGTCAATTACTAATTAATTAGAAAGCTTTTTCTCACTAACTAAATGTTACTGGTTTGTTACTAACTGATTTTTAATTATTTTTTGTAGGTAAATTATGGATAGGGAAAATAATATTGAATATTTGTGATATTGGATATATTTTGTAATTTGGATATTTAATGTTAAACCATATTTGTGATGTGGTAGAATTTGTATTTTGGATATTGAATGTTAAAATAGTTATTAAAATAACGAAATACTATTTTTTTTTTTTATTTGTTGGATATGGGTGGGGATTCACCGATACCGTAGGTATCCGTGCGGGGCAGGGATAGGGGTGAAAAAATCTCCGAAATATTTAATGGGGAATCCCTGAAACCGCTCCCGCAATCATTAGGGGCGGAGTGGGGAATGCACCCCCGCCCCTGCATCCGCACCGTTGCCACCCCTAATAATTAGACTAAATAATTTTTTCTTATATATTATATTAATTAATCCATAATATATTTTAAAGTTTTCAAATTTTATCTCAATAAACTATTTAGATGAAAATATAAAATTACTCTGAATTTAATTATTTCTAATAGTTTATAGACATGCATCAACAATTCTGCACACACACACACATATATATATATATATATATATATATATATATATTAGTTATAAAAAAATATTACTGTTATTTATTTTCTTTAATATATATTATTATTTTTTATTAGTTTAATATAATATCTATAAACTGAAAATAAATATTTGATAATTTTTTAAATTACATTTTTTTATTAATATTATACGTAAGATGTATTAGAGATGAAAAGTTCGAATTTATAATTTTATATATTTTCTAATTTTATATTTTTTAAAATATTTTTTTGTTTACTTATTTTAATTAAAGAAAATTTATACCAATAAAGTTTAGTTCTATAATTGTATAAGATTTAATAAATTAATTAATCAATATTAGGATTATGTGAGAAAAACAATATAAAATTGAAAAGATGATATATTTTATCATTATAAAATAGAATAAAAGGTAATTTTGTTATTATTAGTTTAATTTGATCATTGACTCTATTAAAAAAAACAAGCAGAAGAACTAAGAATTAATAAATTGTTTCACCGATAAGTATTGATAAATTACGGGTTGTTGATAATATTTCATCGCTGTTTACTTTAAAAATAATACCAAACTGAATTAAGAGACAAATGATGAAGTGATATTGCTTTAGAAATATTGGAGAATTTATTGCATTCAGCTAAAGAACACTTAACCCAAGGCTCCCCACTTGCTGCCATGCATCTTATATAATTTCTCAACAAAAGAAAAATATTGAAATTTAGGCCAAGCAAGTGAGAGTTTCGCTTAATTCAATTGTTCGATCAACAGGTTCAAAATTAGTTACTTAGCTTAATTCAGTTGTTCGATTAACAGGTTCAAAATTAGTTACTTTATCCTCATTTTTATTTTCAAGAATAACTAATCTCGTGGTATTTCAATAGAACAAGGAGGAAAATAAGAGCTAATTAGGAATAGACTATAGACATTTTTATTCTAAAACTTTACCATGATATGATACAATGGTCGTAATTACAAGCTATCAGTTACTCGTTTAGACTATTATACTCCTTTGAATATTTTACACCAGCAAACAGCCACCTCATTATTCTAGTATTTTCTGCTCTTCAGACTTCAAGGCCAGCCATTTCCATTAAACCAAATTAACAAAGATATGACTGGTGATGGCAGATTGATTCTCTCCAGTCATTTTGCAAGCTCCTATTGCCTCATTATTCCAGTCAAGCAACACAGTCAAGATAGTGACATCTGGGAATCAGTATTTGCCCAACTGCAATCCCCATATCCAACTATAAAATCAAACGATCTTCTCAGATGCTATATATCATGTCCCGAATTAATTACAAAAACAAAAGAGGAACATAAGATTACCAGCACCAAGTAGGAAGCTCACTGCATACCCATTATCTTCCTGGCCCTATCAGCTTTCTGCAGGAAAATCTACTTTTTCCATCAGCACAATCCCTATCTCAGAGCTTTTCCATATCTCAGGAAAGGCCATCTTGCCATTATCTTTGTTATATAAGGCGAGAACAGCAGTTCATTGCTTCCAAGATGGATCAGTTTGAAGCTAGAAATGCAAAATTGTCACACTTTGATAGTAGACACTTGATTCTCAGATTTTCTCCCCAGTGATTCTGTGGGCGATCATTACCAGAGAAAGCTTCAAAATATTTTTCAAAATCAATCTTGCATAAATACACGTCAATGTAAATGCACAAAGATTGCACAACAATACAATTATACCAGCTAAGAAGCAAGGATCTATAGAATTTATATTGTTGCAACTTATTTCCCTCATATTATTCTGTCCTAAGTCTATTTGGTAAATATACCACTATACCAGGCACATTGCAATCCCAACCTCTGAGATTACTGCTCCTCCAGCAAAAGTGCTTTAAACAAACCAGACAGCCACATTGCAACCTCTAAGGGACCAATTGACATCACAGAACTAAGATTCACCCACAATGCATATTATGCTTGATAATATTCCTGCATATTGTCCAAGCTATATCTTCCTCAAAACCAACATAAAGAAAAAACCTCCATTTTAATGACTGATTTCTTAGTATACTTTTGGAAATTCACAAATCTGGTCTGATTGATATATAAGAAAAAGATACAACCAGTCTGGATAAATGATTCAATGAACGACCAGTTGCGGATTATATCTTATAATTTTAGACCCAAAAAAAAACTATCCAATTAGATGGAGCTTAAAAGATTGGAACGTTAACAAATCTGTCCATGAACAGGACAATAGCATTATTATATATATATATATATATATATATATATATATATATATATACACTTTTTACATGAAATACTGTAATGCAACTTTAGTCCATCTAGTCTTTTGAACAGAATACCACAGAAGTTGCAGTTGCCATTTTTGCTCAGAATTAGACCATGCTTCAAGCATAATATCACAAAACATGTTTAAAGGAGTTTAAATTCATAATTCTAATAAAAACTAGTCATCTACCTATTTATGAAATGAGCACTGCATACAACCTTGTTCTGACTATTTAGAATAGCCAAACATCACATAGCAACATCAGTCGCACTTCAAACAAAATCATTTGAGGGGGGAGGTTAGAGTAATATTTTCAATTATGAAAAAAAAAAAAAAAACTCATATGAAACCCTCAAGAAGGATAAACATGTGCATACCAACTCTTTCTTGTATTTTAGAAGCAAATTCAGTTCCAACACTTTTTTGCGCATAGGAAAGTATATCATCATACATTCCACTTGAAGGATAAACTCCAGCATCCTCCATCCATTCTAATACCTGCATTGTAAAATGTGATTATTATATGCTGTTCCACTGGTGCTAATTGCAGTCCAAAAAGATCTCTCTTGTGAGTTTACGAAAAAAAAAGATATTGTCATTTTAACAGAGCTCAGAACTGAAACAAAGGAATTGAAAAATAGATGACATTTGCAGATTTGTATGAAAAAAAAAATTATATATATCAAATTGAATTGTTAAAAAAACAAAAACTTACACCAGAACCTACCTCAATATATTTTCTCCAATTCCCAACAGACAAAAGATTCTTCAACAAAATCGAGTAAGTGTTAAAGTTGATTTCAGCACCTGATGTTGTTATCTTGTAAAACAACTACATTCATGAACAAGAAAATAAACGCTGGATTAGCCAAAGAAGCATGAAGGTTAAAATTATTACATGATGTAAAGCAGCCACCCATAAAAGGATACTAGCATCATTTGCGTTTCCAAAATTATTTGAACAAGAAATTAAATGGAAGAATGACCAAGCCATAGTCTACCAGCCTGAAAAATTGGAATAAAAAGTTTTAGAAAAATATTTAAGTACCTTCATCATAGACTCGATCTTTCCACTTCTTCCAAGAAGATGAAGAAGTTGATTCAGAAGTCCAATTGAAACAACAGAGTATGAAGGCTCCATCAGTTTCACAAGGTTAGCCATTGTCCTCCAATCTTGTAAACTGCTACCAAAGTCTAAACATTAGTCATACGGAAGACTAACATGGTGATCACTAATTAAAGGCGCAATACATATCTATGATCTCTGCTTAGACTTAGCCAGATCTGTCCAAAAGAATACTATGTTACAGTACTTTGCTTCCAAAACAGAAAATGATATCCTTCTATTGACTGCAAGTATATACAGTAGAATGTCGAACCATTAATGAAAATCTTCATCTTTACCTTTTGTGGTGTAAAATAATTATGTTTTTCTCGGGGAACCACCTAGAGCGTCACGTTGCCTCTAAGGTTACAGGGGGGCCAAGAACTAACTTTAAGGATACCTTTCAGGAAACCGACAGAACTCAGCCTTCACAACTCCATGAAAAACATGGAGGCAATGTCTATTTACTGAACGGAACAAGAGTTTCTATACAAGAGTTACCTACATGATAGAAACAACTCTCCAAAAGGATACATGTTGCTTCTATAGCTTACTATTTCACAGAGCAGAAAAGGAATTTCAATGCTTCCATGAATCAGAGAGTTCAAAATAATAATGAACCAAAAAAAAAAAAAATTCAGCTTCGACGATATAATCAGCTGTATTTCAGCACATTGCCACATCAAATACTAAAGAAAATGACAGGGGGGGAAAGAACATAATTGTCTTCCCCTTCAAGTATTGTCAACTTCTATACAAAATGCCTAACGGTGCCATGGCTCATGAATTATTTTCATCAAACAAGAGAAATTAAAAATTTCGCTGCGAGGTGGTAAGAAGGCAGCTGCTAAAAAATTTGGGCAGGATGAGAATGAGTAAAATCAGGAACATCACTTGCATCCACAACTCACACACCATACATATTTATCTGAATTGATCAGATAGCTAAATGCAGCTCAAAATCATGTAATTCTACTAGAAGAAAAAAAAATAAACAAGCAAACTTACAGGCTACAAGCTGACACCATTTCAAAGAAGATAGCATCACTGAAGGGGATTTCTTTCTCTTTCATGAAGTCTGCCAGAATAAGAACCTTGGAAGGCTTTCCACTTTTGTTGAATGCTCGCATCAAAGCTGAAAATGCAATTGTATCTGGTTGGATGTGATATTCTTCCATCTCATGGAGCAGACTACAAGCTTTTTCCCAGTACTCTGGAATACAAAGGGATAAAATTTCAGAAGGAAGGACTAAAAACAGCATGCAAGAGAGATTAATTTAAGGACACAGGAGGAACAGAATTGCTGCGGAGTGAATTGGATGGAGATGATGAATGAGATGGATATATATCATTATAATTTGTAACCAAATATATATATATATATATATATATATATATATATATATATATACTACAATTATTTTGTGGATAAAAAACAGTAATTCTGCGGAAGCGTAAAATTATATTTCTCATGCACAAGAAATGTAACAATTCAATAATTCAAATTATTAAACAATTTATTCAAAATGGAAGTTAGTAATCAATATGTTGTACCTTTCCTAACCAGATTATAGTACTTTCTCCCTTAATTGACATCAAAAAGAGAAGAAACGCACACATAAACAGACCCCAGTTCAGTTACAAAACACACACACACACACACACCCCAGTAAAGGCACAAGCATACCTGCAGCATTGTAAGCATGTAGCATTGTTGTATATGTAATTACATCAGGACAACAACCAGCCATCTTCATCGAATTGAAAATAGATTCTGCTTCTCTTATTTGACCCTAAATATATCCAGGGAAAGACAAGATAGAGTTTCTGGTCAGCTTTTATAAGCAGACTTCATAAGATAATAAATTTTAAATACATGTCTGGATAATCAGGAGAAGATATCATATCTTGTTCGGCACTTGCCTGCTTACTGTAGGCACATATCACAGATGAATAAACTTCGTTGGTCAAAGTTATTTTCAGATCCATCATGTCATCAAAAAACTCAAGTGCTTCAACATATTTTGACATCTTGCAGCAACCACTGATCAGGATAGTGTAAGTAACAGAATCAGGTGTCACTTTCTTTTTCCTCATGAATTTGTACAAAGCTATAGCCTTTTCATATTCCCCCACGTTCATATAGCTTCCAATAGCTGAATTACAAGCGATTGTGTTCAATTTGATGCCTCGCATTTTAGCTGCAGTAAGCACAGCATCTATACTCACCTTTTGACCACAGCGACCACAGGCAGCCAAAAGTGTACATATAGAGACAATATTCGGATGAATGCCATTTAGCTCCATCTCACGCAAAACTTTTACTGCTTCAGCCAACAAACCATTAGATCCATAAGCATCAATCAGTGCATTGAATGCAACTACATTTGGCTTCAATTTGTTTCTCCTCAATTTGTTGAAAACTTCCCTTGCTTTTTGAGGTTGTTTTGATCTCCCATAAGAACTGATCAAAGAAGTATATGACACAACATCTGGGAGAAATCCATTTGCTTTAATTGCATTAAAAGCTGACTGTGCTTCCTTGCTCATTCCATGAGAAGCATATGCTCCTATCAATGCATTATATGTAACAATATTGGGCTTCAGACCTTCAGCAAGCATAACATTGAACATAGACTTGCAACTTTCAATCTGCCCACTCACAGAGTACAAATGAATGATGCTTGTAAATGTTACAATATCTGGGCGGCATTCTGCTTTCTTGTCCCGCATGGAATTAAAAATATTTATGGCTTTCTCATATTGTCTAAGCTTTACCAAGCAATATATCAGAATGTTAAAGGTTGTTGTATCTGGACGTATATTAGTTCCTTTCATTATTTCGAAATAAGCTAAAGCCTTTGAATACTGACCACCAGTCTTGTATGCTGATAAAAGAATATTATGAGTCACCAGATCAGGACCAACTCCATTTTCTGTCATTCTCTTGCAGATTTTCAGAGCTTCTCTCCAATTCCCACTAGATCCACAAGCATTGATCAAGTTATTATACGTTGACCGACTAGGGGGAATCTGCAAAGACTAGGATTGTTAAGGTCCCAAGCATCTGTTCCCTATAAGAACTCAATGAATGAAAGTTCAAAATATTTAACACATAACAGCACCCATAAAACAGAAAAATTAAGATAAGGGGAAGACAGAAAAACAACATACAAACAGAAACACCATAGTATGTATTCCAATCATCCAATGTCCAGCAGTAGAACAATTTCACAAGTTGTAGATGATTGAGAACTCGTAACATTACATTCAAAATGTGATTCCAATCCCTAATCACAAATGCTACGATATAAAAAATGCAATTAAATATACTTATAAAAAAATATTTACAATCATAATGATGGCAACAGTAAACAATCTCCAAGTACTAGACGGTATTTCAAAGATTTCTGTCAGCATGCCATGTTAACATCCAAAAAAGAAGGAAGTTCACATCAAGTAAGAGCACAACAATGGATTACAGAAGAAAAGATCAATTACGCACAGCTTCTCGCAGCATATCTTCCATTATATTAAGTGCCCAACGCCATTGACCTACTTTTCCATGTGCATTGATTAGAGCATTGTAAGTTTCAGCATCTGGTTTGCACCTGGCAATTACAGGGAGTAAGATATAATAGTACTCATAGCAAAATACTCTAAATGAAAGAAGACACAGCCTAAAACTTCCCATATGCATGTAAGCAAATAATTTTATTTTCCCTAACCATTTAACAAAATCATCCAAGTTCAGAGATAACATTAAAAATGCTAGAAATACATGCATCAATTGTAAACACCAATTGATTGTTCTGTCAAGCAGGAACTACGAGGAGCGGAAAATAATAAGCATACCTCCATTCTTGCATCTCAAAGAATAAACCACGAGCCTGATCAGTGCGATTATGCCTGGCATGAAGCCTGATCATCATATTATACATATCATTACGAGCACAGTAATTCTTTTGATTTTTCATCCAACCGAATACTAAAATGCTATGCTCCAACAAGCCCCTTTGCGTTATCTCCTACATTGTATCAACCAACAGACCCCAATCACGCATCTTCTTCTAGAATTCTTCCAGTATAAATTCTCATCTCGAAAAATTCAAAACATCAAGTGAAAGTGCACAATTGAGAGAGATGAATACCTTGATAAGAGGAGGGAAATTCTTTCGGGCGAAACGGCCAACCCAGTGGTTAAGTATACCTTCAATGTCGTCGTATTTGGGATTGAGCGCCACGATTTTATCAACCACTTGGGAGAGAGTCCAGTCCTTCTGGAACCTGTCGCCTTCGACACGCAAACGGTAGCGTTTTTGAAGGTCGGCTTTTCTGAGTCCAGGGATTTGAGTGGAGACATGGTGCTGGCCAGTGTCGTAATCCACGAACCCCGATTTCTCCTCCGCGAATGCGGTGTCGTTTTTCGACTTCTTCCATACTATTTTAGGGTTCGAGAGGTTTATCTGAAGCGGGTGGTGGCCGAGGTACTGTGTGGCCGCCATTTTTGGCGGTGAGAGAGGTCGAACAGGACCGGATAAACCTGCGAGTTGTGAGTTTGCAACAGTTCATTACATAAGCAATAACGGGCGTTTTGCATTTGATGGCGACACGGACACGACAAAAGATTGGAATTGAGACAGGGCGGAGGTAAAGTTAAAAGTAGCATAGGGATAATTTAAGATATGTTTGGTATGTTGGATAAAGACAGGGATAAATTAATATAATTGATGATATTACCCCTAAATATGTTAAAAATAATAAATTATATATTACTTATGTCAAAAATAATAAAAATTGGTCTATTAAGAAAATCTTGGCATAATAAATTTTGTTAAAATAACCTAGTATAAAAATAATTAATCACTCTTCACAAAACGAAGTTGTATACATAAAAGAGTACAAGAAAAATAAAAATAGTAGAGTAAGAATTTCTCAATCCTTAAACTCTATGGCTGCTTCGTTGCCCCTTTAAATAGTCGATAAATCGCTATGAATGGACTTACAGGGAACCGCTCGGAGAGTCGGGTGGAGAAGGAGTGAATTGTATGTTGCTTTTGCGGAAAAATGATAATAACTTCCATCCTAAATTTTTCATGCTCACTTTGATTACTTTAAAATCCTTTGCTATAATATCAACTTTTGTACTTAATTCTTGATGATTTGCCTCTATGGTGTCTAAACGGATAAGAACTTAACTCCAATCCGCAACATTTTCTTCCTCACCAACATCGGCACTTACAGACTCAGTTTCGTCATCCAGAGGGCTGGATGGAGAAGATTGGCTGTTGAATTCGTCATCCTCATCCACTCCCTTCCCTTTCAATATCTTAGCCACGCATTCCTTATAAGGAACCCATGCAGTAGGATCTCGTCGCTCAATGAGAAGAGCATTTTTGAGATAATTAAGATTTAACATTTGAATGTTCTCGTCTTCATTAAGTTCGAAGTCACCCAAGGATCCCAAACAACCCAAGATGATGCCGGTTACCATATGACCCATTCTAACCGTGAACCTCATCTTCTTCTTGGTTTTACAGATATTTTCCAACCCATCAAAAATAAAAGAAGTAGAGCATGGGGTCCTTTGTTCCTGCAATTGTTTGGACTTTGTTGTTTTCAACTTGTCCAAACAAAACTTGGCAAAGAAATTTGTGAAAAAGCAACAAACAATTATCCCTTATAAGCCTATTGCTAGAATTCTTTGGATGAAATTTATCAAAGCCAGAAATTCGCCTCCAAAATGCATTCCTTTTATATTTGGTAGCATCATAATGTATATCATCTAAAGGAAAGTCAAACCAATCATGCATCTCTTCATATCCAAATTGAAAATTCTATGCCTTCATGCCTAAATTTAAATCTAGACATATTTTAAAGTCACAAAAAATTCCCTGACCCAAATCTTTCTAACCGGTAATGACATATGTACAAAATTATCCCATTTCAATAAATGAAAATAATCATTAAATGTTTCAAGAAAACCAAAGTCTTCCAACATTTCAAAATCAATGTGTAACATACCAACAAAATCCGCATTTTGAAAATTTTTCCATCGATTAACTTCTTCATTAGTATAAATTGGAAAAGGACAATCATATTCATTAGCAAGATTAGCATTACCTTCTTCAGTTGATGAAGTTGCTTTTTTTTTTTTTTTGCCTTTGCTTGAAGCCCTCTTTATTCTAACCATGGTGGATTTTGAAAGATTCCAAGAAGTAAAAAGAAAGAAAATAATAGTTATGTAGACAATCGAGAAAAGAAGAGTTATTGTAGGTGCAGTGAAAATGGAAACAAAGTGAGGAAGAAGAATAAGAAGAACAGAAAAAGAAGATGAATTATGAAAAACAATAGTGAAGATTATGAGTACAAGTTGTTGCAATATATATAGATGAAAGTAAATAGCCAAAAAGAGGAAGGAAAATGGTTAAAAAGGCCAAAAAATGTGTTTTTGACTGTTGGGTCAGCCAACCCAACGGTTATATTTTTTCCACGAAAATGCCAGGTCGCGAGCGATACCATATGTCGCGCTCGCGACCGAAGGAATGTGGCCAAAATTAGGCTGCCAACGGCCTGGTTTTGACCACGTCGCGAGCGCGATAAATTGTAGCGCTCGTGACCGAAGGAATGTGGCCAAAAGTGGCCTTGTGTCGCCAGTGCGTCGCGTTGGTGACGGCCCAGTTTTGGCCGCATCACGCTCGCGATCGAAGGAATGTGGCAAAAAATGGCCTTGTGTCGCGAGCGCGTCGCGCTAGTGACGACCCAGTTTTGGCCTTGTCGCGAGCGCGACAATTTGTCATGCTCGCGACCAATAGCTCGTGGCCAAAAACGGCCTTGTGTCGCCAGCGCGATAATTTGTCGCGCTCGCGACTGAAAGGTTTTGGACTAAAATAAAGCCATTTGTTGCATAATGACCAATTTTTTTTTTATTCGTAGTTTTTTTAAGTGACAAGGACATGACTTTTGCTTCAATATAAATTTGAACTTGGTCGCACATTAATAGAAGTATAGAACAAATAATTAATTTACATATATCATAATAACCGACACAAAAGAAAGTCAACAACTACATCACATTGATACAAAAAAACGAATAAGTTTCTATAACATCTACTCTGAATCATCAATTTCTTGTCGAGCAAATAGTACTTTACAATCATCCGGCATACTAAAAAAAAGTTCCATCTTAGTTGTATCTTGGCCAATGAGATGTGTGGCCATCACAACTTGCGCCGGGGTGAGTCCAGAAAGTCCGTGAAGAACTTCAAACAATTCTTTCCTTCTATTACTAGTTTACTCATGAACATCAACTTCATGTACAAATGCTTTTTTCATTTCATTCATTGCCAAAGCACTCTCTTTTTCTGCTTCCAATAAGCTTGAGATTGATTTAGAAATTTTAATAAACTCCGCCTCTAATGGATCATTGTCACAAGATTTTCTTTTTAGCAATTGCCTGGAGCTAGGGGTAGAGTTACCTTTGGATTGAGAGACAGATTCATCAACTGATTGGATCTCAACTTTAACCCTATTTGTATTGGGTTGATCTTCATCCATATCTTCTAGATCTCCCGGACCCCTAACTTTTGATCCCTTTGCCAGGTCACTAGCATAAATCTCTACAAGCTTATCACAATGAACCATGGGCTTCATCCATAGAGAAGCTGCTCCATCTCGACTCTTGTAACAAAATTAAATTATACGATCAAATAAGTCTCAATTCACACATTGTACAAATTAATAAAGCCAGAGTTGGAGGATTACCTTTGCCCACCCTATAAAGATTTCCTTATCACCAGTCACCATTTTTTGCTCATCGTCCCAACCAAAGCCACTTCCATATTGTTGGATATCAAGAATATATGAAAGATTCTTCTTCATAACCTTGACTTTCGATTTTATATGAGGATCAGCTTTAATATCTGAATTTGGCAACTTCTTTGATAGTTCTTTCTCAATGAATGCTAGATATCCCAACTTGTGGCCTGTATCCACCTTCCAACCAGAAGTATTCATATCATTGAGTATTTCAATTAGCACGGACTCTTCTTCAGCAAACTAAACCTTCCTGTCCCTTTTCTTTGTTGTGATTTTTTTCTTGCCTTTTCTCTTCAAAAATAACATCATGTCATAATAACAACAAATAATGTATAGAAAATTGAAACTTTATTATGAAATCTCAAATAAGTCTCAATTCACAAAGACATACGATCACACATAACAAATTCATGTCTCAAGGAAATACAAAGCAATGTAACACATAAAAAAAAGTTTCACGATAAAAAAAAGACAAAGGATAATTTCACAAACATCACACAATGTGGCGTCTAGACATCCAATCATCCCACATAGCTTGAGCTAGTTCATCTCTCCAACTACTCCACTGGCTTGATGTCTCTATAGAATCAATACCATCAATATCTTGGGCCAGTTGGGTATGCATGTATCCATTCAATTCTTCTTCAATTGGTTCATAACTCATTTGTTGTCTTATGAAGTTGTGAAGATAACAACATGCTAATATTATATCAGTGTTGGTTTCAACTGAATAATAAGATGGATTTCTTAGTATACCCCATCTTATTTTTAGCAACCCAAAAGTCCTTTCAATCACATTCCTTGCAGAAGCATACCTCATATTAAATAATTCCTCCTTATTAGTTGGTGGATTTTTCCATTCTTGTAAATGGTACCGCTGCCCTCTATATGGAGCAAGAAAGCCTTCACAATTCTTATATCCAGCATCAACTAGATAATAACAACCTATAGTAAAAAGCACCACATAAGAAAAGAGAATCACGTGTAGGAATCAATAACATTTATCAAATGCATATAAAATTTCTTACCTCGAGGAACCTTAAGACCATTTGATCTTGAAATAGCATCACGAAGTATCCTTCCATCTACAGCCAAGCCTTCCCACCTAGCTAATACATAAATAAAGTGCATGTCTGGTCCACATACATCAAGAACGTTTGTTGCAATATCATTCTTTCTACTCCGATATCGTGGTTTATCAACGGCACGAACATTCACTTTTATATAAGTTCCATCTAAAGCCCTAAGACAATTTTATAATACAAAGGATAGTTAAAGTAATTTTTATTAATGTTCATATTAAGGATAGGAAAAGACTAGTTAGTTTCATTCATTTTTACCTACCTTGAACCATTTCCACCTTTCTTCTGTACAATCATCAGAGATTGGTTGAGGGGTTTTTAGTAACACTCTCCAAAGATTTAAAATTGCTCTCAAAACATTATGAAATTGTCTACTAATTGTCTCTTGGGATCGTTGAAAGTCAAACTTAATTTCTCTATTTTTCTCATCATAAGTAATTATATATATATAAAATTGCAACCATTTCTTCTACGCTCATGTTTTTCGTATCTTGTAAGCCACCAATATCTCGGACCAAAGAGCATAAAACTCTAAAACAACGTTTATCCATTCGAAGTTGCTCAATACATAAGTTGTCACTTCTATCTATCATATTACTCAAATGTTGTGATCGAATAATTGGATCATACCAACAAGGTTCCCTAAACATCCTACGTCTATGTCTCCTAATCAAAAAATTCAGCATAAGCATAAGAAAATATGTTATATTTTAACTCTACGTTGTCTCATTGAATGCCATAACATTAGAAATTGTCGATTGGCCGGTGGACGAGCCATTGCTGCCAATAAAACCCAAGCTAATATCAATATGTAAGACATAAAATAGAGAAATTAACGTTTCACATACATTCATACAAACAAGCCAAACAACTCATACAAAAAACAAAATTAAATAAATTACAATAAAACACAAAGTCACATATTACACATAACACATATTAGCACTATAACATATTTGGGACCCCATGGGACCCTATAAAAATACCTTATCCATATTGACATCCTCCATTGCTTCAGGATGAAAATGTTGAACATAAATTTTTAGAAACACATTCGGCTTTGCCAATCTTAACATTTGCAAAATAGACTCGTCGTGTTGAATTTCGTCTAAACCACCCTCAACAAGACTAAAACCGAGAATGGTGTAATATAACTTATCACCATCTGTTAAGCCTACATCTTTTAGCATATGGAGCAACTCACTATAGTGCGATATTTGATCCACATGTAAATTCTGAAAAAAAGAAACTTGACCTCCAACATAAGTTAAAACACCTTCCTTTGAAAAGGAACCCCTATGATGTATTTTGATATTCACTACACGATCAGCCATTCTATATAAAAACAAATTACGAAACGTATAACTCCGTAAGGGTCAAAAATATAACTTAAAGCCAATACAACTTAAAGCTAATACAACTTAAAGCCAATCAATACAATTTTCTTACAAAAAGACCAAAAAATTGATGACTTGGAGTAAATTCTTCCTCTCACAGTATGACATACTTGATTACATCACTTTTCAACCAAAATTAAAAACAATAAGCACATTCGAACTGGACCTCATATATCTAAAATGAAAAACAAACTATCCATAACCTATGATGACAAAATAAGCAATGGCATATCACAAGATTCTTTGAATCAGCATTTGCAATGTAATGCAAAAACACAATTTCTAAAGAAGTGTAATGCAGACAATAGGCCATGATATATCCAATAACGAAACATTATCTATTTACCATTGAATTATTTGTACCAAAATAATCTATTCATGAAGCCAATAAAAAATGGATGGAAACAAAATCACCTATATGCAAAGCAGCCAAAATGATTGATGAAACAATCCGCATTTTGAAAACAAAATTTGCAATTAAAGCTAGAATTCAATTTCTTTGAACAATTTTCAAACTCACCAATCACATAACAAAGGTTCAACCAAACAACCAACAAAGAGAAGCACTAAAAATCACAAAAACAAAGGTTCAACCAAAAAGATAACCACCAATTTCACAAAGATGAAAGAACCATAAATCACAAAAACAAAGGTTCAACCAAAAAGAGAAGCACCAATTTGACATATAGATGAAAGAACCCAAAATCAATTAAACAATACCATAACAAAGAACCCAACAACAAAGAAAAGCACAAATCTAAAGTTGAAAACAGAGATAACAAAGCACAACAACATAAAAGAAAGAAACATAAATAAAGATGAAATCAGAGAGATAACTCACAAATTGGAGCCTAGACGCACTTCAATATGGCGAGTAGCAATCACGGAATGCGGTTGATTGTTGGCCGGTGACCTAACGGGAGGCGACAGATCAAAGAAAGAGATGGAGGTGGGTTTGTGTGCTAGTTCATAGGAACAATGATGGAGAGCAGATGAGCAAAGATGGAGAAAATGAGGGACAAATGGGTCACAAGAGCAAAAATTTTTATCCCAGATAAGTAACACATTAGGGGGGGGCGGGGCTGAGATTGGTATTTGGGACAAGAGGGGGATAAATTCCCTTATCCCTATCCCAGCTAAAAGAAAACAAATGGTGGATAGAGGTGGGATAGGGATAAGAAATCCCTATCCCACCTTCTATCCACCTAAACAAACATGCTGTAAGATAATACTACTTATAGCCTACACTCTATTTTTGGGCAAAAATTATACATGGTTTATGAAGTTTTTAGTTACTCCCGCTCATTTTTTGTGAGAAAAGTTATTACATTATGCCCCGACTCCAATAAAGTTATTCACGACAATTTTAGCTCAAATGCTAATAAGTCAAATTTAATACTCAAATAACAAATCAACTTTATGTCAGATTAAATAGTTATTACATCAAGATTGTCGTTGGCAGTTACATTTATTTAAAAGGAAATATATTAAATAAAATTATTGATTTTATTTGTAATAAACCAATTTGATTAAATATTACTTGTGATTTTTCAAAGTATATAGGATTAAAAATATGATTAAACAATTTTAAATTAATTTTTAATTATACTATAAAATATTTATTGTTGAACGGGATTGATTTTTGTTGAAAAATAATAAATTTTCAATTAAAAGTTTCTGATTCATATTTGAAATGAATTTCAGCCTCACCAATGGGAGTTTGAGCTTGAAACTCAATTTTTCAATTGTTGAATGGACAAATAGACCCCACCACTGTGACCGCAGACCCTAAAAACCTTAGGATGAATAAAATCCAGAGGGCAAATCAGGCTAGGAAGGCATTGCGTGGCATGCATGCATGTCCATATGGTGGCGCTTGACCACCGATTTTTTCCAGAAAACTTTTTTGCAATTTTTATTTTTTGGTGAATTTTGTTTAATTTTTGGGTGAACATAAAGTTTAATTTGTTTTTCAATACTTAAAAAATAATTAAATTTGTTTTCTTTTTTTTTTAAAATACCCAGAAAATTAATGGAAAATTCTAAAAAATTCCAAAAAAATCAATTGAGTAATCTGATGAGACTTGAATAAATCAAAGTGTGTTTTGATTATTAAAGAATATGTATGAGTATGCTAACATTTATCTTTTTTATTATTGTAAATCTGTTACAATAATGAAATATATTTAAGTTTCGTTAATTGCTCGATTTTCCCATCAGTTTGCAAGAGTGTGAAAACTGGCACGGAAAATTATTAATTGTAAAATGAGTTGTGTTGCTCGATGGAATGATCCTGAAAAAATTGTTTCTCACATTAAGCCTATAGAAAAGAAAATGCAAGACTACATATGGATATGAGGTCTCAAGAGAGGCTTCCATGATAAATTTCTCTTTAAAGTGTTGAAAAGGTCCTTCCAATCACAAGTATTAAGACGTTTATGGGTCACTAGTTGGACTATAGGAAAGATGAATTACAGAAAGTTTGTGATTAAGTTTCGCAACCGATTGAGCTCTAAAAAGGTCATTGCTCACCAAGGCCTATTGTTTGCACCAAAAAAAAAAAATTTTTTTTACTTGATACGCCTTTTCCTAGTACCCCTTTTTCTTGATTCCCCTTTCTGGATTCCCTTTTCTTGGTGCCCCCTTCCTAATTCTCCCTATTGGTGCTTGCTTTTCATCGGGGAACTTTCTTAGGGAAAACCCTTTTTATGAGAGGAACTTTCTTAGGGAAAACCCTTTTTATGAGAGGAACTTTCTTGGAGGAAACCTTTTTTCCTAGGGGAGCTTTTGATTTTATGAAGGTGTATATCATAGAGATCTAGAAATCAAGATCTTTAAGGTGGGCAGCAGTTGCTCAAGTAGCTAGTGGAGAGCAATTTTTGCTAGTGGAGAACGTGCGAGCAGTTGAGCTAGGAAGTTACCACTTGTGCCTATAAAAGGAAGAATTGTTCATTGAAGAAGGAGGACCAACCAACAACAAACAATTCATCTCATCCTAAATAAATCAAACAAATACGCTAGCAAAATTTCTTTAGCTTTCAGCAATATTTTTTAGATTCCAACAAATTTTAGTTATAAGCAACGTTTTGTCAATTTTCTTTTTAAATTTCCATTTCAAGTTCTTCTTTTCTTTCAATTGTAACTTTCAGTTCATCAATCCAATTTCATATTTCTTTCAATCCCAGTGCAATTTATTTTATTTTGTTCCTAAACTATTTTCTTAAGGTTGGTATCATTTTGATAATAAAAACCTTAAGAAAGTTTAGGTCTTTTTATTTCCAACATACATTTGGTTTTCAAAAGTCAGAAGGTGCAATTTTATTTTCCAATTTGAGAATACTATAATTCTTTGTCAGGCTCGCATTTTCCATAAAAGAGCCAAACAAAAATTGGCACGCCCAGTGGGAGACTATCAAAATGCCATCCAAGAAGAATGAAAAAGGAAAAGATCCTGCAACAGATGGATCTAAGGATGAAAAAGCCTTGGAAGCAGAAAATGTTCCATATCAAGTGGAACAAACTGAAGGGAAAGAGTCCAACTCCATGAGACAATCTGGGATTTCAACAAAGATCCAGAACTCACCATATCCTGAGAAACACTTCGCTTCCATTGATAAAAAAATAAAGGCTTTAAGGGGCGATATCAGTTCCCTTTAAAAGAATATGGAGAAGATCCTCCAAATATTGTCTAAACTAGAACCTATTAAGAATAATTCATTTGCTTCTAGGGGAAACCATGGGAACTATGTTGTTGGTACTTTAAAGATTTCTTCCTAAGGTAACCTAGTGTCTAATAAATGGCTTGGTGCTTCAGCTAGTAAGAAGTATTAGATTTCACCTCTAAAAGAAGAAATCATCTTGTAAAAGGCTGCAAGTTATGCTAAGATGATTATAGTCACAAATCACCTTTACGGAATGTGACGAGAGAGAAGGCTTACCACAAATACTACAACTCATGGAATCATTTTACCAACAACTGTTTAACTTCCAAGAACATCGTCCAAGATAAGATCAATAAGGGAATCCTTTAATTCACATAAAAGGCTATACTGGCGGATGGAGATCCTTTTTCCCTATCGCCAATATGAACATGGTTGCGGTAGACATGCAAGATGTGATCAATAGATTCAAAAGCATAGAAGAGGAGAGCTACAAACTAGACTTGGAGAGTTAAGGAGAAAGAAAAGCAGAAGTTATCAAACTTGGATCCCAAAGGATCTTAAATATCCTAAGAAACCTCAATCTAGTAGGAGGCACAATGGGCAAACATCCAACATTCTAGTGGAAGTTAATAACATTAGGAGAAGCCACAGTGAAAGACACATTCATACAAAGGGGAATCAAAATCCTAAAAAATGTAAGGTTCGAAATCCTTCAAAGAAGAAAATTCCTTTAACAACTCATTAAAGGAGGCCTCAATTTGTTATGCCTCCAATAGTTCGACCTAGTTCTCAATGGCATATAATAGTTATAAAAAGTTCCCTTAGCCCCTTACTAGAATATAGATAAGAAGGTTGTAGAGGAAAAGAACAATAAAGCAATGTCATGTTGGAGGAGCAGTTAGAGGGAAAATTGTAGGGAAACCAAAGATAAAAGAGGATATAAAAGTGAAAGTAATTAAGGTGAGAGATTTCAAAATGCTCTTGAAAGG
The DNA here is from genome assembly GCA_039660915.1 of Euphorbia tirucalli. NCBI lineage: Eukaryota > Viridiplantae > Streptophyta > Magnoliopsida > Malpighiales > Euphorbiaceae > Euphorbia > Euphorbia tirucalli. The sequence goes on from CM077637.1 coordinate 60,197,869, forward strand.
TCTAATCACATAAAAAAAGGGAAAATATGTTTTCTATTAGACAAAGAAATGTACAGCTATTTGTAGATTTGATTTGAGTCTAGTTTAGGAAAGAGATAAATGCTAATTCCTATTATTACTCCTATACAACTATGTACATACTATAACACTCCTCCTCAAGCTAGAGCATAGATATTGATCATGCCCAGCTTGTTACAAACATAATTGGCCCGATTTCCTGGTAACGCTTTTGTAAACACATTTGCTAATTGGCTCCCTGTTCTGACGTGTGAAGTTGAGATTGTCCCACCTTCTATCTTTTCCTGAGTAAAGTGGCAGTCAACTTTTACATGCTTCGTTCTTTCATGAAATGCAGGATTATTAGCAATATAAATAGTTACTTCATTGTCACACCACAACTTCATTGGTTTTGTCTAAGCAAAGCTAATTTGCCAAGCAAGTTACGTAGCCATATAAGTTCACATACAGTCTGTGCCATAGCCCTGTATTCCGATTCTGCACTAGATCGAGATACAACACTTTGCTTCTTACTTCTCCAAGACACAAGCTTGCCTCCAACAAATACACAATAACCAGTGGTGGAATGTCTATATGAAGGATCTCTTGCATAATCAGTGCCTGTGAGACCTTCCACTGTGTGATGATCATAGTTTTAATATAAGACACCATGTCTAGGAGCACCCTTTTGGTATCTTAGAATATGACAATTAACATTTCAGTGGGAAGTTCTAGGAGACAACATAAACTGACTAACGACTTACTAGAAAGGCAACATCCGGACGAGTAATTGTTAGGTAGTTTAGCTTTCTAATAATTCTTGGATACTTCTCAGGGTTGTCAAGGGGATCACCATTTTTAGCCTTTAACTTCACATTTGGTACCATAGGTGCATCACAAGTCTTTGCTTTAATAAAACCAGCATCTCTTAATACATCTAAGTAATATTTCCTCTAAGACAAGAAAATTTCCTTACGACTGTAAGAAACTTAATTCCCAAGAAGTATTTTAATAGTCCCAAATCCTTCATTTGAAAATGAGTCCCAAGGAATGCTTTCAACTTCTTCATTCCAGTTTCATCACTTCTAGTAATCACAATATCAACCACATAAACAACTAGTATAATGCACCTAAAACTAGATTATGTAAAGAACACCAAATGGTCATATGCACTTCTTCGTAAGCCAAACTCAATTATTACTTCGCTCAAATTCCCAAACTATGCACAAAAAGATTACTTCAAGCCATACAAAGACTTCTTTAACTTGCATACTTTTCCAGACACCCCTTGAGCAACAAACCCTAGTGGTTGCTCAATATGAACTTCTTCATGCAAATCACCATGTAAGAAAGCATTTTTAACATCAAGCTAATGAAGTGACCAATTGTAGTTAGCAGCTTATGAAATAAACAATCGAACAAAAGAAAGTTTTGCTACTAGAGAAAAGGTCTTAAAATAGTCTACCCCATATGTCTTAGCATAACCCTTAGCCACCAATCGGGCTTTTAATTGAGCAATAGAACCATCCAGATTCATTTTAACATTAAACACCCACTTACAACCAATGGCTCTTTTGTGTAGAGGAAGAGGCATAAGATCCCAAGTGTTATTATGCTCAAGAGCCATCATTTCTTCTTTCATTGCCATTTGCCAACCATCATGAGTTAATGCCTCCACAAGAGATGTGGGAACAGTAACAGAATCTATAGAAGCTACAAAAGACTTGGAGGGGGTGATAAAGCATGGTAAGATACAAAGGAAGAAATAGGATAAGTACATATACGTCTTTCTTTGCAAAGGGTAATTAGAAGGTCAAAGCTAGGATAAAAAATGGCACCAAGATCTGGAGACGAAATGGGAGGTGTATGGGTTGTGTCTTGATTAATAGGACAAGCCTCATAAGACTCCCGCACACGCCTAGAATAAACCTGATGAACAATAGGTCAAAAAAGAGTAGAAACAATTTGTTCATTTTCCAGAGTAGAAACGACATGTCTCCTTATTGTATAAATAAGAAATTCATCCTCTAAATCATGGGAAGGAGAAGGGGAAGACATAATAGAACTAAAGAAAGTTGTACTCTTAAAAAATGTAACATTAGCAGATCAGATAACGGCCCAAAGATGGAGAATAACAACGATAACCTTTTTGTTGACAAGAGTACCCCAAAAACACACATCTAATAGGTTTAGGATCGAGTTTTGAAACTTGAGGTCTCATATCCCGAAAAAAGCAAGTACATCCAAACACTCTAGGAGCGAGCGGGAACAATTTTTGTTAAAGAAAGAGAAGAGAATAAGGAATCTCACCTTTCAGGGCAGAGGATGGCATATGATTAATCGAGAAACAAGCAATAGAAACAACATTAATGCAGAATTCTTTAGGAATCTACATGTGGAACATAAAAGCTCGGGCAACTTTTAATAAATGATGATTATTTTGCTCAGCCACCCTATTCTGCTATGGAGTGACAATACATGAAGGACCGATGAATGATACCATGTTGTGAGAGATAGGTATTAAAGGAAGATGAAAGATATTCTTTAGGATTATCACTTTGCAAGATGCACATGGGTTTATTAAATTGGGTTCAAATTTTAGCATGAAAAGCATAAAAAATAGAAAATAATTCTGAACGATTTTTCATAGAATATAACCAGGTAACCCTAGAATAATCATCAATAAAAGTCATGAAATAACAAAACCCAGATTTTGACAAAACAGGATAAAGACCCCATATATTAGAATATATCAAAGAAAAAGGAACATCAACTCATTTACTAATTCATGGAGGATAAGAGACTCTATGATGTTTTGCTAATTGACATGATTCACACTCTAACTTAGGCTCATGTTTAATACTTGGATCAAATTGTTGTAAGATTCTAAGTGGTGGATGACCAAATCGATAATGAAGTTGAAGAAGAGATGAAGACTTACTAGCACATACCATTGATTTGGGTACTATGATAGAACTAGAATCAAGAACATACAAACCATTCTTTATAGACCCCCTACCAATTATCTGTTTCGTCTCAAGATCCTGAAAAATATAATGATCAGGGAAGAAAAGAACACAACATTTTAGATCTTTTATGAGTTTACTAATGGATAGAAGATTAAAAGGGAATTGGGTTATGCATAAAACAGAGGATAAGGGAATTGATGGGGTTGGTTGAGTTGTCCCCACACCAATTGCAGAAGCCATAGATCCATTAGCCAAGGTAACACTTGGAAAATTAGATACCATTTGCAATGATTTCAACATATCAGATTTACCGGTCATATGATTAGTGGCTCTAGGGTCAGTAACCCAACTTTACGACAATGTTGAAAGATAAGCCACTAGATTATAACCAAAGTTAATATTGATTATGAAATTATTACCGTTGAACCAAACACAATCAAATAGTAAAGATATCTTCAAAATACGCAGCAGTTCAAAATATATCCGACTAGATGACTGTATAAGAATACTGACCCAAGCAGCCAAACAATTATCACAACAACAAGTAAAGGAACGAAGGAAAGCCAACTTGAATAGCAACGAAATTAAAAACAGTAGTCTGCCCAACCACGACCAGAGGCAGACCAATCAGAATCACCAAATGGACTAGACAGATGAGCTAGAAACAAAAAAACAAATTCATAGTCAAAATTTGGTAGCCAAGGCCATTCCACGCACTATCACATGCTGGCGTGAGTGAAGCTTCTAAACTTGTGACAGCGCGTGTATCTCACATTATGAATCCAGTCACTAGATTTTAGGAAATGGTCGATCGGAACCTTCCCTTTCTGTCTAAAAGGGCAGTGAGACAAAACAAAGTCTCCAAAGGGGTACCCAATGAAACCCTAGAACTGACAGAATGTTCTGAGAAAGCTAACTCAGAAAAAAATAGAAGAACCCTAGGAATCAGAGAAAAAATCGAAGAACTCTAAAAAACATGGTCTCTGATACCATGTAATCACATAAAGAATGGGAAAATATGTTGTGTATTAGACAAATAAATATATAGCTATTCATACATTTGATATGAGTCTAGATTAGGAAAGAGTTAAATGTTAATTCCTATTATTATTCTTATGATTACTCCTAGACAACTATGTACATACCGTAACAAAAGGTAAGGGAATTACTTTACAACATCAAACCATCATCCCATCTTAGAGGCTAATGAGCATTCCTTCAATTGAGGGAATGAAGTATTAGCAACAAAAGATCACAAGGTCGACTCCACGGCCTTTACTTGGTGCTAGTTGAGGAAAAAATCTTGTGGCACGTATATAAAATAACACCACGGCTTTTAGTTGAAATGATCAATAAGGCTACTTTAGTGTTGCTTAATGAAACACTTATTGGGAGATATTATGCAATATTCCACTTGAGTAATCGATTATAGTCTAATTGAAAAAATATTTCAAGTTGAATACGGACAACTATTAGATGTAAAGCATGAAAGTCCAATATGTGTTAGAGGAACAAGATGCTTTAGAATCTTTGGTAACAATAATGGCTGAGCCTAAGGAGTGTTGTCTTCAAAATGACACTAGCAAGTCACTGGGTCCGCAAGTAATAAGTGGAAAGTCCAGAATATCATCCTCAAGGATCGTAAAGGTGTGAAAATAACAAAACTCTCGAAGAACAGGCAGGATTAAGTTTTAGTGATTCTTTTTAAAGTATTTATAGCTAAAGATGATAAATGAAGCATACAAATTAAATGCAAACAGTAGATCTAGTAGTAAAAATGCAAAATGATGATTTTCACAAATAAATATTAAAAACAATAGCATGGTTCAGTTTGGAACAGGCTGTTCGGCATTCAATCTCAACTTACCAACATGAATGATATTAAAGCACATAGGACTAGGGTATCTTCTACTTATTTATCACTCAAGCCAAATCTCCTTACACAAGAGATTTTTTAAAAACTATTCTATCAAGTCTCCTTGCATAGACATCATTTTTAAGCATTAAGTTCAAAGAAACATTTTACAACAAAGGTAAACCCCTAGCATGCAACTAATCGTGTCTCCACCCATAGCATACAAGTGTTTAATGACATATCCATGATTTAAACAAAGTCTCCTTATATTTAAACCACTAACAATGAATTGATCAAGCTCATAAAGCATTAAAAGCATCATTAAACATCCAAGAAATGTGTCATTCATGAAATAAATGAGAAAGAGAGCTTACTACAGGTGTGAGCGGACGACGTTTTCGACGGAACGCGAACTCCCTTTCAGAAGGGGCGCTTTGATTTCGGGCGGACCCCTCCCTCGCGTAGGGTTTTTATAACGGAAATTCAAGTTTTGGAAAACATAGAATTATTTTATAAAAGAACTGAGACCTAACTCTCGATGAATATTGTAGGAGTCGCCACTCGGCTTAGCTCAACCGGGAAATTTATAACGTAGCTGAATCGGACGAACGACCGCTACACTATCCAGAGATTTGGGTCCGGACAAGCCCCTTATTTCGTGTCTAATTAAAATAAAATTGGCCAATGTTCATAGACGATATTTCAAACTCCAAAGTCAATTTTATTGCATTAAAGTGAAATAGTAAATGATTAAATTATTACAACCCGATCGAATAAAAGATAAAAACTCTTAGCCTCACTTTTACAACCGCCTAATATACACTATTTATCTAAAAATTACAATCGCCTAGGATACACGTATTAATCTATTAAATACATCAAAAATAAAAATAAAAAGCTGCAAAACAGAGGGTTAGCACAATATACGGCACACCACAAATAGGACTCAAATAGGACAGAACGGGAAATTTAGAAATTGGGGGCATGCATTTAGGGGGATAACCGGGTTGGTTCGGCTAGCCGGCCCGGTTAGACCTGGAAAACATTTTGAAACGTCCCTGTATTTTTGGGTTTTGTGAGAAAATCATTTTGAAAACAATTTTTCCAATTTATATGCATTTTTTACATGTGAGGTGGATCGGTTTTCGGGAGAATCGGGTCTCCGTCGTTGTATTATTCTAAATGCAATTTTACTGAAAATTGAATCTATGGTCGTGGATGCACACAACAAAATTCATTTTGATGATTTTCTAAATTTTCTGAATTTTTAGGTATTTTTAGGAATTTTTATAAAATTATTCTGGAAATTCTGATTCTGGAAAAATGTTACAGTCGTGCGATTGTAACTACAATCGTATGACTGTAAATTACAGTCGTGTGACTGTAAGCAATCCAACCTCAGGATTTCGTCAAAATTTTATTTGAAATAAAACAAGAACACTTGTACGACTATAAATACAGTCGTACGACTATTTATCAAACTCAAGAACAGTCGCACGACTGTTCTTAATTTTCAGAAATAGAAACACGAAAAGTTGAACAAAAATGCACAAAAATCACACCAATCACCCAGAAAGCTTCAAAAATAGAAGGGATAAAGAGTGGTAACCTTTTTGGCGCATGTCCACTGTAGGATTAACCCCTGGCGTTGCTCCAATCCACTAAAATTCGCACTTTTCTCCTTGGATGAAAGTTAGAAACTTTGTGTCTGAAAATCTCTAAATGCTTGGGAATCCTAGGATTTCTAGTTCGAAATTTAATTTGTTTAGAGTGCCAGATTATTAACTTAGTGATTTCTAACAGATTTTTAAGCTTTGCCCTTGAGAATCAAAAGAAATAGAAGAGGAAAAGAAGTTTTTGTTGAGTTGGGTTGGGTTGGGTTTTTCCTCTTTTCTTATCTCTTTCTCTCTTTTCTCTCTCTAAAATCTGAGAATCCAAGCTAAAGCCCCCTTTTCTCACTTTCTTTCCCTTTTATGTCTGATTTTCTAAGATTTCTTCAACAAATCCGGGCCAATTAATGCCCAAATCTCCTCCTCCTTCTTTCTTATGTCATGGGCATGGTGTTCTGCAACTATCCCAATCTTACAGTTGTACGACTGTAAGTTTTGCATTACAGTCGCACAATTGTACATTACAGTCGTGTAACACCTGCTTCTTTTTTTTTAGGGAGTAAAATTCCAACGCTTACAACAGCTAGGCCCAACTGACCAAGCTTGCAAAAGGGAACTACTCACACTTCATGATAGAAAGATACTTCACTAATACTAAGGAACTAAGAGTTTTTACATAAATTAAGATGAGAGAAGAGGCCGAAAACTACCAGAGTTAATTATTCTAACAACCCACAAAAGAGAAGAATAAATAGCCAATACTTGGCTACTAGAGTTGCAAAACAAATTCCGAAACAATTGTTCAAAAGCTAAAAATGAGATTACATCCTAACCACATAATTCTAGGATTAAATAAAAAGGAGAAAAGCAAAAAAATGAGATTACATCCTAACCACATAATTCTAGGATTAAATAAAAAGGAGAAAAGACTTTAATATAGCTGGTAATCAATTTGAATTTCTCCTCCACCTTGCTGGTACTTGAGTTGACTTTGCAAAGGAATTAGGGGCTGAAAATAGGCTATTCTAACTAAAGAAGCTTTCTTTAGCATCTTTTTACTTTTTGCATGTCCAAGTATGGCCTTTTTGCATCCCTCAACTATTCAAAAGACATTTGTGCTTTATCTCACGTGCAAGATGATTTTGAGCATTAACTAGGCTGTTTTATCTGCTTTTACACTCTTCCCTATAGATTTATCCTTGGCAGTTGTCTTTTTTAGCTTTTTACACCTTTTTTTAAGAGAAAATGGGAGATATATTAATAAAAAAATATAAGCAATACATAAAGGAGGGGATGTAAACCACTCTCCTAGAGCCACATCTGAAGAAGATGCCCGGACAAGGCAGTGGGCAACCTCATTAGCTTGCTGTCTAACAAAGGAAAACTTACAATCCAAAAACTCTGAAGCTAACATTTTACAATCATTAATAACTACACCAAGATAAGAATTTGTGGGATAGCTACCAATAATAGCATTATAAACTATTAAGTTGTCCAGCTTCAGAATAATATGAGTATATCCTAATCGTTTGATCTACTTTAACAGATAAGGCTTTAATGTGGAAAACATCTTTGCTGAAAAGGAGAAGACCATTTTTTTATACCATTTTTTACACCTTAAAGCTCCATTTTTGCCCATTTTGAGTTCCAATGCATCAAGACCTATAAAATTTCACTTTTTATGCATTTTCCACATAAAATAATTCATTTTAGCTCTAATTAAATATTTTTAGGGCTAAATTACATAGTATTAAATCTACTTACAAAGGAGGAACAACTACTCAGCATAGGAGGGGCCGAGAGGCTTTTGTAGCCTGTAAGAAGAGAAATTCCATTGTTCGTATCATCATGTTGAATGCAATGGATGATGATATCACTAGGCAGTTTCTTAAGTGTGACAATATGAGTGACTTGTAGGTCGCTATGAAAGAAAAGTTTAATGGTGTGTCTTTGATAAGGCTTCATTCTTTGACGGCTAAGTTCGACACTTACAAGAAGCACCTTGATTTTACCATGAAAAGACATTTGAGGGAAAGGTCCAACATGATCAACGAGATTAGCGATATAGGTCATGTGTTGACTGATGAGCAGAACATCCAATCCGTTATTTACTCTTTGCCTAATAGTTATGAGCATATAAAGATGCACCTAACTCATACCCTAATTATTAAGACTTTTAATGATCTCGTTCGCCACCTTGAGTTGGAGGAGGACCACTTGACATTGATTAAGATCAATGTTGAGGCTAACTATGCGTCTATTGGAAATAGTTTCAACAACCAAGATAAGAAGCGTAAGTGCTTCTACGATAAAGGCAAAGAGTAGGTTGGGGAACCTAAAAAAGATGAACAAAAAAGGGAAGAGGAGACCTAAGAGTGGGAAAGTGAAGGTTTCAAGAGTGAAATGCTTCAAATGCTAAGAAAAGGGCCATTATGCCAAAGACTGCAAGTCTGAGGCTAAGGTACATTTAATTAACTTAAGAGTGAGTAAATTATATGTATTTAATACTATTCATCTAACAAAATATGATCCTATGTGGATTGTTAATTCAAGTACAATGGACCATGTGACAAGTGTAAGCATGGGATTTTAATCCCCAGTTTTAATGATGAATAAGTTTTATGTTTGCTTCTGTAGCCTTTTACAGCTACAGGAGTCAAAGTCAATTCAAGATCGAAGCTCTGATCGACTGAAATTTAAACCTCAGATCATTTTTTGGGCAAAAGATGAGGCTGTTGTAAGCGCCGGAATTTTCCGTCCTAAAAAAAAAGCACATGTCACACGATTGTAATTACAATCGTGCGACTGTAATTAAAAATTATAGTCGTACGACTGTAATTACGGAGCAGGTAGCAAAAGCCCATAGCCTGAAGGCAGAAAAAGAGGAGGAGGATTTAATGCTCCTCCGACAAAAAGAGAAAAGGGGGGACAGAAGATAAAAGAGAGAAAAAAGCAGGAAGAAGGGGGACTTTTGGTCTCTGAAATTGAACACAATTTGGGAGAGAAATAGAGAGAGAAAAATTGAAAGAAAAGAGAGGAAGAAAAATATTCAACCAAGACACACTTTCTCCTAATCTTTTCTCTTAATTCTAAGATTGTGAAGTTTAAAATTGATTAGAAATCATAGGTTTGGACTTCATAAACACATACAAACCTCTAACTCACTCAAATCCGTGACATTTCGGAGATCCTTGGACTCAACTTTCAAAACCTTAGCTCAAAGGAAAAGAAGCAATTTGGAAGGGATTGGGATGTTTCTAGCGGTTATTCCTACGGTGGATCGGCTCCAAAGAGGTAAATATACTTCAAGCGTTTAATTTTGTTGCTTTTCTGGGTGATTTAGTGTGTTTTGGTGCATGTAAACTTAATTTTCGAACCTACTGTTTCTGGAAATCAAGAACAGTCGTATGACCGTTCTTGAGTTGAAGAATAGTCGTACGAGTGTTCTTGATTTCCCTCCAAGTTTAGTTTTATTTAAATAAATTTTTGACAAAATCTTGCATCTGGACGACTTACAGTCGCACTACTGTAATCTCCGACTAAAAGCAAAATCTCCGTTTTAATCCAGAAAAATTCCTAAAAATCCATAAAAAATCTGAAAAATCAGAAAATCACCAAAAATGAATTTTGTTGTGTGCATTCACGACCTTAGATTTAATTTCCAATGTTATTGCATTTAGAACAATGCTACGACGGAGACCAAATTCTCCAGAAAACCGACCCACATTGCATGTTAAATTAAAGTAAACCGGAAAATAAAATGTTTTCAAAATGATTTTCTCATAAAACCAAAATACAGGGACGTTTCAAAATATTTTCCACATCTAATCGGACCGGCTAGCCTAGTCGACCTAGTTATCTCCCTAAATGCATGTTCCCGAATTCTCAAAATCCCATTCTGTGCTAGTTAAGTCCTATTTGTGGTGTGCCATAAATTGTGCTAACCGTCTGTTTTGCAGCTTTTAATTTCTTTTATTTTTATTTTTGATGTACTTTAATAGATTAATTCGTGTATATAGGCAATTGTAAATTTTTAATTCTCTTGTATTTTAGGTGGTTGTAAAGTGAGGTTGAGAGTTTTTATTTTTTATTCGATCCGGTTGTAATAACTTAATTAATTATTTACTACTTTATTATTATTCGTGTATGTGCACTGCATGTTTTTATTTAATAAAATTGACTTTAGAATTATGAAATACCGTACTTGAACATTGGCCAATTTTTATTTTGATTAGACACGAAATAGGGGACTTGTCTGGACATAGATCTCTGGATAGTGTGGCAGTTGTTCGTCCGGTTCAGCTACGCTATAAATTTTCCGGTTGAGCTGAGCCGGGTGGCGACTCCTATACTATTCATCGAGACTTAGGTCCCATTTCTTTTATGAAATAATCTAGTTTTCTAAAAACGAATTTCCATTCTAAAAACCCATGCAAGCGAGGGGTTTGCCCGAAATCGAGGCGCCCCTTCCGAAAGGGAGTCCGCGTTCCATCGAAAATGTCGTCCGCTCACAGCTGTCTACATCAACAGCAGCATGATTGTAACAAAAGGCGTACGGCTGTTGCGCCATAAGCTGCACAGCTGTTGCGACATCAACCGTACAGCTGTTGTATCAAGAGCCGTACAAGCCTTAATGTCTGATAGAACCGTGATCTTCAACCTTGGAAATGATTTTTGGATGCTTTTGGGTGAATTTAACAAGGAAAACCTATGTTTTTGCCTATAAAAACCCTTCTTGATTCTGATTTTAGGGGTTGGCAACTTAATTTTAGAGAGAAAGGAGAAAAAAAGGAGAGAAAAAGGAGAAGAAAAACTCAAACTTTTCTTTCATTTTCATCTTTAATCTTTGTTATTAGGTCTAAAACTGATTAGAAATTGTAGGAAAATACTGCATTAATATTTCTAATAGGATTAGAGACTAATCATAACACCATAATCATAATCTTTAGAGTTTTAAACCATTTTCGGAGCTTGAAGTTCGGGTTCAAAATTAGGGGATTTCATGAAGGATTTTTTCCTTTTAGAGCTGTGTATCCACCGCTATAAGGGTAAATATCTAAGAAACCAAAGCATTTAACTTGTTTCTACTGTGTTTGGCATCATTTGCATCATTTTTGAAACTGCTTTGTTTTTTCGGTTCTAGACTGAGAACCATACCCGTGCAGCATCGTAATAGCCGAATAGCTGTGGTTCTCTGAACAGAACAGCGAAACCATTTATTTTGAAATTTGTTACTAGTCTTGAAGTGACACCCGTATAGGTGTAAATATATAGCCACACGGCTATTGTCTCAACACCCGCGCGAGTATTATTTCAAGACAGAATTATCAAAAGTCGATTTTTGTACAGTTCATAACATTTGAACCTTGGATTTATGTCCGAAAAGCATGTATTAGAACAAAACAACGCTAGAAACCTAGTTTCCTGAAATCCAATTCACTTACCATGCTAAATAACTACCCGGTAAAACTGTTTTCAAAACCATTTTCTCAAAAATCAACACAGGTATGTTCCAAAAATTTTTCTAGGTCAAGTCTTTGAGATTTGTTGAGTTTCTCCGACTATCTCCTCTAACTACATGATCCCGACTTATTTATTATCCCGTTCTGTCGTGATTAAGTCATACATGCCATTATTTATGTTCTAACATTTTTTTTGCAGGATAAAATGTATGTTTACATTTTATTATTGTGTTAGATAAACTCGTGTATTTTAAGCGATTGTACCTTGATTCCCCATTGGATTCATATGTATCCCCTAGGATAGTTTATATGATTCAGTTTGTATAATTAATTTATTTACTACTTTTTGTACCTTGCATGAACGCTATATGCTCTAAATAAAATTGGGTTAGTTTCATGAAATGCTATAATTAGGTTGTTGAAGTGTTTATTTTAATTAGATAACAAGTAATTAACTCATCCAGACCAAGATCTCTAGAAGGTATAATGGCCCTCACTTAGTTTCAGCTATACCTAAATTTTCCGGTTGAGCTGAGCCAAGTGGCGACTCCTATATTTTCTTCGGGATTTCAATCTCGAATCTTTTATGAATATTGTTTTCCAAAATGAATTTTGTACTATAATTATTATTACAAAAACCAGTACTTTATAAAAATTCCTCAGTTTGCTTCACCGCGTTCTTTGCTATGACTAAAAACATTGTCCGCTCACAATATGGGATCGAGGTTCCTTTATTGAGTTTCAATGAATCCCGTATGGATCAAAGTGGGTTTATGTAGGAAACAACTCGAGAGTTGAAGTCCAAGGGATCAACACTTGTAGATTGATTTTCAAAGGTGGATGGACCTTTCTCCTACATGATGTCATGTTTGCTCCCGATATTCGCAGGAATCTTATTTCTTTAACTGGTTTGTTGAATTTAGATTTTAACTTGTTCTTGGGTGATAATAGTTTCCATTTTGGTCAAAATCTTTTATGGTTAGGGGCATGTTTTAAATGGTTTGTTTATTTTGAATACTGATTCGAACGATGATCGTAATGATGCATTTTTCTTATAATGTACTTCTACTTCTATACGTGATAGAGATAGTGATGTTGAATTGTGTCATGCTGGGTTAAACCATATTGGCCTAGCTCGAATGAGTCGGTTAGCCAAAAAAGGTTTATTAGGTAATTTGAATAAGGTTGAATTATCTCCCTGTGAACCATGCCTTAAAGGAAAGACGTGTACGAAACCGTTTAGAAAGGTACCTAGGGTTGAGTTCCTTTTAGAATTAGTCCATTCCCACATCTGTGGTCTGATGAATATGAGGGTAAGAGCCTATTATTTGATCACTTTCATTGATGACTATGCTAGGTATGGTCACATTTATTTGATGTCTCATAAGTCTAAAGCTTAAAATTACCTTAAGAGGTGTATAAACTTTTTTAAGAATCAGTTAAATGCAAAGATCAAAGCTTTGAGAACTGACCGTGGTCAGGAATATCTTTCAGATGAATTCAAAGCTTTGTGTGATGAAAAATGAATTGTGCATCAGTTTTTCAATTCCTCGCACTTTGTAACAAAATGGTGTTGCTGTTGCGGTGAGGAAAAATAGAACTCTTCTCGAGATGATTAAATCTATGATGGCTGAGGCAAATTTGCTTATTTTCTATTGGGGGGACATACTGCTTACAGCCACCTATGTTCTCAACCGAGTGCCCTCTAAGTCTGTCACTTCCACTCCTTATGAGTTGTTGACGGGTCAAAAACCTAATCTAAGTAACCTCAAACTTTAGGGTTGCACCATTTTTGCCCATGATACCTCGATTAAGTTTGGGAAAGTAGGCTTAAGAGGCAAAAGGTGTAATCTTTATAAGGTATCTAAATATGTCAAAAGGATATGTCTTAGTGGGAGAAACCAAAGACGGAAAAGTTACAAAGTTTGAATCGTGTGAAGTTGTCTTCTTAGAGAACGAGTTTCCTAAGTTTGAATTGTCTCCCTGTGAACCATGCCTTAAAGGAAAGATGTATAAGAAACCATTTAAAAAGGTAACTAGGGCTAAGTTCCCTTTACAAGTAGTCCATTCCAACATCTGTGGTCTGATGAATATGAGGGCAAAACATAGAGCCTATTATTTGATCACTTTCATTGATGACTATGCTAGGTATGGTTACATTGATTTGATGTCTCATAAGTCTGAAGCTTAAAATTGCTTTAAGAGGTTTATGAACTTTTTTAAGAATCAATTAAATGCAAATATCAAAGCTTTGAGAACTAACCGTGGTTAGGATTATCTCTCAGATGAATTCAGAGTTTTATGTGATGAAAAATGAATTGTGCATCAGTTGTCAATTCCTCGCACTCTGTATCAAAATGGTGTTGCTGTTGCGGTGAGGAAAAATAGAACTCTTCTCAAGATGGTTAAATCTACGATGGCTAAGGTAAATTTGCTTATTTTCTATTGGGGAGACGCACTGATTACAGCAACCTATGTTCTCAACCGAGTGTCCTCTAAGTTTGTCACTTCCACTCCTTATGAGTTGTTGAAGAGTCACAAACCAAAGTAACCTCAAACTTGAGGGTTGCACCATTTTTGCCCATGATACCTCGAGCAAGTTTGGGAAAGTAGGCTCAAGAGGCAAAAGGTTCTATCTTTATAAGGTATCCAAATATGTGAAAAGGATATGTCTTGGTGGGAGAAACCAAAGATGGAAAAGTGACAAAGTTTGAATCGCGTGAAGTTGTCTTCTTAGAGAACGAGTTTCCTAAGTTAGCCGAGGTAGACCAAGATTTACCACTTTACGAGGAATTGGAAATTAACGGATCTCTCCATTCGAGTGGGAGAAATTTTGAGGAACATGAAAATGTTACGAATGATCAAGATCAAGGTCTAGATCAAGATCCAATTTTTAGTGAACATGTGGATCCAGACTTCAATGGGAGTATGGAACATGGTCCAAGTGGGAGCACACTGAATTAAGATGAATATATGAGACATGTTTATCAGGACAAAACTGCATAAGACTAAAAGACAAAAATTCGAACGTCGTCGATTTAGTATCGAATGCATGACTCTTTTAGTCACTCCACAAGATGATGATGAGCCTAGAAATTACCAAAAAGCTCTCTCATGCCTCGCAAAAGACCAATGGACTAGGCTAAGGCTATGAAAGAAGAAATTGCTTCCATGAGATCCAACAGAGTTTAGGAACTTGTTGATCTGTCAAAGGGAAGAAGAGCTATTAGGAACAAGTGGGTTCTCAAGATCAAGTGTAAGGCTAATGGCAGTATCAAAAGATACAAGGTCCGCCTAGTTGCTAAGGGTTATACACAACAGCAAGGGCAATTTATGAGGAAAATTTCTCACATGTTGTGTGGTTCACGTCCATAAGATTGATCTTGGCTATAGTGGCTAGTTTAGACCTAGGGCTACATCAAATGGATGTAAAGACTGCTTTTCTCAATGAAGAATTGGATGAAAAAATCTGTAGGTTTCGTCGTAAAAGACTATGATTGAAAAGATCAATTTATGGCCTTAAATAGTCTTCTAGAAAACGGTACCTTTGATTTCATAATGTGATGACATTGAATGGCTTCAAGGTGACTGAACAAGACCATTGTGTCTATAAGAAAAGCTCTGGAAGTAGATTTTTTATCATGTCATTATATGTTGATAACATTCTGATAGTCGGAAATAACATGAAATATGTAAAACAAGTCAAAGCTTGGTTAACCTCGAGTTTTGCATCTATATTTATTATCTTGAACCTTTCAAAATTGAATTTTTCTAATATATGCATTTTAACTTAAGTTCTTTTTAATGAATCAATCATTTTTAATATTATTGTAGATCTATATCTTATAGGACTAAGTATCAAATTCCGCTCTGCAAGCCCCTAAAACCTATTTATCATCATGGCTTGCTAAATTAGATTCCAAATCTCACATGTGGAATAAAAAAGGTTTTACTAGCTTGAGTCTCACTGAGCATGAACTGTGTTGAACCTCATTTCATGTATTAAATCAGTCCATGCTCACACCTCATAGGGCAATTTGGCACTTTTCCTTTGGTTTAAAAATTAATTTTTTCAAATATAGTGACTAACTGTTATATATGTCCTATAATGCATTTCACAGATGTAGATTATATATATATTGAAATAAAAACATGGAACTACATACTTTTTTAAATATATTAAATGTTTTTGTGTATGTCTAGTGGTGGGCATCACTTTGGCAAAGATAAGAGGAAAATTGTTTAGTATTTTTTGTAAGGCAGGGTGTTGAAGTCAGTTTGTAGAAATGTTTTTGGTACATTCAAAGACAGCTATGAGATGTGATGTGTTTGTTGTATGCATGTCCTGAGATACAGATGTATCATCCATATTTGGGTCTTAAGTAGAATTTCTGGAATACATCTATAGAACAGATTCTTTGCTCAGAATTCTAGTATATCTGTTCTATTTGAAAATTATTTATATCTTAATAGATTCAGAACATGTAATTTAAGATTCTTGAATGTAATTCGAAAGATGGTAAGTTGTTTTGAAATAAAGTATGACTTGGCAGGTAAAATAAGCTCTGATAAACTTTTACGCCAAATAAGCTCTCAAATTTTGATTTTTAAATCAGTTCAAATCATGGGTTGACTCATCTTACTTGA
Organism: Euphorbia tirucalli; assembly: GCA_039660915.1. Taxonomy (NCBI): domain Eukaryota; kingdom Viridiplantae; phylum Streptophyta; class Magnoliopsida; order Malpighiales; family Euphorbiaceae; genus Euphorbia; species Euphorbia tirucalli. Next base: position 60,214,409 of record CM077637.1, read on the forward strand.
TAGTTGTAAAATACTGATTCTTGGATTGAATTGGCTCAGAAGAGAATACCAAGGCTTATTTAGCCAAAATAAACTAAATTTTGGCTCATTTATCTTGATTTGGCGAAGTTTTTTTCCCTTCTTTTCTTCTCTAATTCATAATTAGCCTAAAAATTGATTGTAAATTTTGGCTCATTTATCTTGATTCACTTTCTTCATGTTCTGCATGACACCCTCCAACTGAAGAAGTTAAGAAACAATTTACTGACAGAGATGTTGAAGCAAACACTCACAAAGCATGAAGGCCAGGTACGTGATGTGATCTTCTTTTCTTCTCTTTCTTCTTCAGTGAGAAGCTTGATCTTTTGTTTCTTGTGATCACCATTTGATTCTTGTTCATACTAAGCTCAAAGCTTTAATATGTTTGTATGCGTTGACATGAACAGGTCACTTAATCTTGCTGAATTTCACTCAGTTTCTACAATGTTTTTGCTTACTACTTGACATTATCTGCATTCCAGTTCAATTATTCCCACATTTCTGCTCTCTTTTAGACCCTGCATCTTAAACTAAATTGTAGAATGTTGGTTGGGGTCAATTCAGTACATTTGTAGAACTCCCTCAGGGCAGGGGAGTCTCAAAACATGATCATTCAAATTCTTGTTCCATAGATTAAGTTTAAGAAAACATAGTAGCTCCTACAACATATCCAAATCTACCAGCATGAACATTATTATTATATCCGAAGATTACGTATAAAACATAAAACAACTATTAAACCACACCCATAATTACGCCGAGTCGTTAATATAAACATTAAGCAAATTATGAGTGTCAATCAGCTCAAAGCAGCAAACATCTCCCACTTTTAGACAATTAATGTGGATAAATAATCAGCTTCACACACGAAAATCTGTTATCAACTTTTTAATTTCACATCCTGTGTTATTTGCTCCGAGTTGATTAATAGTATGTTTTTAATTACCATCAAATATCAAACCTATATCTTGGCATATTCAATCTCATTAGTAGCCATAAATTAATAGCTTCAGGAGGAATGAAACGCATATCTTATTAATTACCACAAAACTACTGCTTTGGAGGTGGCTTGATGTTATTGCCACTTGGAGGATTCCCTGAGGTTAACTTTTTATCGGCAGCTTCCATTGTTTCGGTAGGATCTGAAAATGAAGGCTTTCGATCGTGTTCTCTTAAAGACTACTTTCTTTGCCCAATGATTGTTTGCTCTTACCTGTATCCATGTTGATTGAGAACAGAATGATTCTGCTTTCTTAAGCAGGCAATTGTAATACAAGCAACGACGAATTAGATTTAGATATCTGACCGAGATTTGAAGTAGGATTTTCTTTCCTTGCTTCAGTATTAGTTCCTACAAAATTAAGAAGGGAAATCATTAGTGGAGAATCAGGAATGTTCATTTGAGCTCTTTATGCATAGAAAAAATTGTGTATGCATACCTTTCTCTGTTTTCGCATTGATATTCTCTACCTCCTCCACTTTCTTATGAGGCCGAGATGATGATAATGGCGATTTCTGTTTTCATTTTCTTGAGGGGGAGAATAGGCCTAAGGCTAAAGAGGAACTTCAGTTCCAATTTCTTCAATCTTAGGCAATAGGGGTTGTGCCTCTTTATAATCTCCATTAGTTAATATTATATTTCTGGAAAAGCTTCATTTTCTATCACTAAACCCCATAATTTTTAATTTTGCCGATCAAGAACATTTAAGCCACAAAACAGAGTATGAAGAAGCTTAAAAAGACTAACCCAATCTTAAAAGTAATCACATATTTTGAAGCAAATTTTTACTCTTAGCACAAGAAATTAACAATTACAAAATCAAGAATCTCAATACAGTACAAACTTAAATCTGCTATATCTAAAAGCTAACAAAACTTAGACTTGTTCACGTTTAAAAAATTGAGCTTGAACTTCGAAGCATTCTCCCACTTTTGCACTTTAAAGCTTATTTAAAACGACTTGGGCATTTTTCATCTGCCTGCCTATTTTTCGCATCTTCACGTGATTTGTTGGAAAGAAGGGCGGGCATGATCAGAAATCAACTTTTCAATAGTTCATTTTCAACCATATTCCAGTCCCAAGTCAGACTTCACAAACTTCATGTTTCAGGCAACCATTTCTAGCTTCACAGGCAAGTTGCCAGAAACTCTCTTTCCAAAATCCTTTCCATTGTTTCATCCAAATTTGCTAACGGATACAAGTCTATTTGCTACTTTTTTTAGTTTCTTCTGAGTTTTATTATTTTTTTTTGCCTAATTGAGAAACAGAAGCAGGTCGTCTTGGAAATTTTGTCTCACCACCTTTGTTCTTTGTGATGAATTTCCTCTTTTTGTTATTGTCGGCTGATTCACCCCTTTTCGATTTTATATGTTCAGTGTTTCTAGCCGTCTTGGTCCCTTCAGGCCCACTGCTATTCAAACTTGATACACGAGGCTTTTTTTTATTTTCCTCGTGTTTTCTCCCTCTCTTCCTATGATGGAAAGAATCATCTTCCAACGTCTCAGATCCCAATTCTTTGCGCTTCCTCTTATTCATCCTACAAAGACACAAGTACAGCAATTACGGTATATCAGTTCTGTTTTTCTTTCTCCCTCCTTCCAATTAAAAAGAAGACTCTTTGGAAGAGCAAATGAGGCATATAATTAGAAATGAAGTTGAGAAGATGATAATCACACCTCTTATTAGATGAGCCTTCAGGTACAGATTCCATATCAGTTTTGCCGGCTTCCTGGGAAGTTGACTTGTGATGACGATTCTGCACAAGATGGGCATGACAACAAGAAGTGATATTTTCATAATAGATCACTTGTTAGAAAAATAATTTTGCAAGTTTCTATCAGATCCTTTCAATCATGAAGGAAATTAATTTTTTACAAAGGATGTTCTGACTGATAAATTGACCATGCTAAGGGGTAACTATGAGAAACGGACATTGTTTGTTTCTTTTTTCAGTGACTAAACACTCAACTGAAATTGGCAGTGCCGCAGTTGTAGATGAATCGACTACCATAATAGGACAATACAGCCACCAGAAGAACGAGTACAACTGGATGTCAAGATAGATGAAAAAGAAAAATACAATAACCTCGAATTAATTTATAGTAAAACCATACCCCCAAAAAAAAAAAAATCCATAAACCTCCTCAATAATTTCTTATGAAGCTGCTCTGAATACCTTTTTATGTGATTTGAATTATATTTGGGACATTACCAAATCACTCAAGAAATAGAGCAGAAACTAATCAGTTGTTTTACTCAGTTGGATAAAGACAAGGCCCTAGAAATGAGAACTACCAGATCTCAAAGTTTCAGGAAACTAGGCAAAAAGCACAAAAAATTGAAATAAATAAATTCCAAGAGATTAAATCAAGTCGAAATTGACAATATTTTTAAATAGTTTCAGCAGAGGAGAGGGAACCTGCAAAACAGTCTTCACAAAACCCTTATACTTCGCTGGAGTAATTGACTCAACTGCATTAGAACCACACTTGCGCACCAAGATCTCCAGTATGACTGTCACCTGTGGATGAGTAAACATATCAAGACTTTGAAAGACAATAAAAGACAAGTTAACTCATACATATATAAGACAAATACAAGCGACAAGACAGTTCTTTTATTTTTCTCTAATAGGTGAAATACCTATTCTGAAGCTATACATACCTTAGATCTAAAATGAAACCTAGAGACAGTAGACCACAGCAGAACTCCATTAATGATGTCAGATAGAAGAGTCTGCAGATCTTTAGCTGGCAAGGTTGATACCAGCACTTTCACAAAACCCAAAACTGCCTGTTCAGTGTACAGCAATCAATTCATTATCATTAAGAACAGGAAAAAAAAAAAAAAAAAAAAGAAGAAGAAAGAAAATATATATTCAGTTTCTACAGGGGGATTATACTTTTATGACTTCCACAGCTTTGTTTTGTAGCAATGATAAGATAGAGGGAACAAGATCGGGCATCTTAACACAGATGTCTGCATCATTGTACACCAGTAAAGATATTGCTGAAACAGCTGCACTCTTTATTTGAGGAGACGGACCCGAAAGATAACCCATTATCTGCAAATTGTGAAGATTATTAGCAGTTATTTTCCAGTTAAATAACAACTACACAAATCCCAAATCACCATTGAAACTAACAAATCAAACATCATAGATATCATTACAATATTAATTTCCACAGAGTCCCATCAATCCAAGATCAGTAGAGAATAAGACAATGATGATGGCCCAAAGCTTCGATTGTCTAAGCATTTAACACAAAATCGCATTTAATTTTACAATAGGACTTGCTTCCATCAACAATTCAATGCAGAAGTTATGCCTACAAAACATTTTGGATCATTATTGTCTAAAATCTGAAACAAGACCTTCTATAACATCATAACAGATCCAAATCTTATTCAACTCAGTTAAAAAACACCAAAGCATCTCACAAGTCAACAGAATCAGAATCCTAGTCAGCAATAGCCAGCACAGCAGATCAAGATAAGTTCTCTTTTAAGTTTCAATTACAGATTAGTTCAAAAGCAGATTAGATGAGTTTCCGTTTAAGTTTCAGATTCAAATTTGAATATAGTTCTGATTTTTTTTGAAGGAAAATATAGTTCTAATTTTGTTAGTTAAAGATTTACTTGTTTTTAAACAATTTTTGGATAAGCATATCTATTACCACTAGAGCTGTCCGTTTAAGATGCCTAAAATTTAATAATCACAGCTGAATTTGTCTTTTAAAGTTAGATATTGAGATCATAGGGGTTCTTTCTCATGCCATAACCTTATAGCCTAACGAAATTGGTTATAAGGGTAGAAAAACCAATAAACTAGCTTCCCCTACACCAACCAGATGTTGTTCTCCAAGGCCCCATAACATCCAGGGTTCATAACAGAGCCACAGATTCATGCGGCACTAAGATAACAAGTCAATTACATAGAAGAGACAAGACAATTGGTACAGGGCGTGAGTCAAGAAAGACTTTACTATTTATCAGTCCTTATGTAGGAAAACAGTAGGAGAAGAATAGATACTCAGGGAAGTGGAGTCATGATTGGTATGTCTTAGTAATATATAAGTCATTTTAGCACTTGAATGTCAAAGCTCAGAATATGCAATAAGGAGATAGATTATAATGCAGGTGAACGGAGGTCATGCTAATACAAAGGATATCCATTTCTTCTGTGCTCAAAATGCAATGAAAGATCTCAAAACCCTGAAAATTCCAAAGTCACTATAGCTTTCCACAATTGCCATTCCATCCAGTCATTGCCACACAAGCAAATAACAATCCATAAAGATTCACAACAATGCAGCATTGAACATGAAATCTGCTTACTTGAAAAGCAATAAAAATGAAAATCACAAAGTGAAGACCAAGAGCCTAAAGCCAATGAAGTTTCACTTGAGGACATCAACAAAGCAAAACAAGTAAAACACTCACCATTGTGATCAGCTGGTGATATGGTTCACTAGAACGTGAACATAATGAGTTTCTAAAGGAAGAACTTATCCTGAGGATTGTATCATATGCCACTTTCCTAACTTCATCCTTTGCCTGCAAATCGTTAAGCAACTGCATGTTATGGTCTCATCTGAAACTCATAACTGAGGGTGGATAGTAATTTTGAATGCCAATCAAGTTTTCCAAGAATGGTGAAAACTGGAAACATCACAATCTACCCAAATAGATAAATATATGTACAATGCGTAAGAAAATTAGCTTCTACAAGCAACCAAAAAATATAATATTGAATAGCAATAAAGCCGGGATGGCTTCACTTTCACAAAAATATAGGGTGTAACTGGACCTTTCCCCCACAAGTGTAAGGGGAAATTTTACGTATTCAGCCTAAAGAAAATGCATAAGAAGCTTGCCATATAGTGCGAATGATTAAACATATGCATCAGTAAGATTCAAATCTTTATTTCTTAAAGAAAAGAACAAAAAAGGATATCAAAAATCCATTTCTCAAAGCACTTACATCCTTTGAAGTGAGTATGATCTCATTGAGCATAAGAAAACCCTTAGTATTTTCCTCCTCCAATCTTTTCTGTTCACCGTAAATGAAAACATGAAGAAATATGAATGCAAGGAATTTGATGTGCATAGCATAATTGTAATATTATTACACATGGTGAATTCAAAGCAATACTACCAAGATAAAACAGAATCTTTTAGCTCAAATTCTAAACGCCATCATTCGTTTACCTTGTTCTGTTACAAACATTTTCTTGAATATATATGTGTATTTAAACAAAAGGATATATACATAAGTGGTTTTATATAAAAAGCCATCACAATTGCCGTCTAGACACCTTATATTGAATAAAGCAGTACTGACAAGGGGTCCCTTTTAGCTACTAGAATCTTAGGTTAGAGACAAACTTTCAGGTGTCTTGCATAGGATTTTGAGTTTAGAGTACATAGTATTCATAGTTTCCTACTAAGGTAGATCTGAATCTGCATGAACTAACTATGAGTGATTTCTGTGCCACTAAAATAACTTGCAATCAAAACTGCATTTTTGTTTCTACTTGCATGGCAATGCTTGGAAAACAGACAGCTGCAAGTTGCATTTTCAATTGTTACCCACAACGGTCATGCACACAGAGAAAACTTCAAAATAATTACAATAAACTACCAATTTATAGATCCAAAAGACAAAATATTAGGTTAACTATCTATCTGTGCTTTCATATTTCCTTGGTAGGAAGCTAGAATTTCTGGTTTCAAGGCCACTGATTGATAGACAAAAATTTACATGAAAATTATAGGGATATAAATTATAAAAAGAACAAATAGAAAATAAAAAAGGTGAAAGCTAGAGAATAGAATCCAAGGATACTTCACCTCTAACGTGTGAACAATAAGAATGTGGAAACATGCAAATCGATTCGTTAGAGATGCAACATCAACAGGAGGCTTCAGGTTCAGCAACAAGTCTATCAAGTCCACAAAGCGAGAAGAACAAAACCAAGAATGTTCCTGCAGGAAAATATAAATGAGATAGACTGTCTTAAACTGCTTTTATCAGAAACCATTCAAACGCAACAAGATGCCATTACAGACCTTTAAAATTCTACTTAAAGCATGATATGCTTCGCAATGACCAGTTACATCAGTTTCCTGAATACGAAAAATTCATAAACAATTTGTTAGATTGCATTAATTAGCCACTGAAATGAATTTCAAATACAGGAGAAAGAAAAAAAGAAAAAAAAAAAAAAAAAGAAAGAAACAAAGAAGTGCATCGTTTAAAGTTCAATCTACCTTAAAGACATGGACAATGTAATTATATATCAGATTGATAAGATCCTCCTCAGCTCCTTCAATGAGAGAAGATGCTAACTCTATTATCACATGTCTGCAAAATTGCTAAACCAATCAATCGAATGAATTCATTGGGACTCTGGACATATAATTTGTTATAGTATATGCTTCATTTGCGGTGGATTCTGTTTTTTGTATTCTGACAGTCCTACTCATAAGCCTAAAATTACAGCATTAAGACATTTCACAGACTTAAAACAGAGAAACAGAACAACAATATAGCAGAAAAACAAAAGTAGCAGTTTTCCAAGTTTCAGATATTCGAACTATTTACAATTGAAGAACAGAACCAAAAGCAAAAAATACAAACCCATCAAACAGGCTGAATACCAAATAAGATTTCGGGGGAAATAACAGCACACAATTAACTGGACCGCAAGTTAAAAAGGGTAGTCAGCAACTTCAAGTTCAAAAGTAATTTTAGGAAATCACAACGACCAGCAATGCTCTCCCTCGAAATTGAGCAATGAAAATTGAACAATAACAGAAAACCAGATGATATAAAACCTGTTTAGTACCAGAGGAAATTTTAGTACAAGCCAGCATAAATTGGCTGCAATGTTTTGAGGCTTCTGTTAGTTGTTTTAAATTCCATTAGAAAGCATACTTAGCTTAGTGGTCAGATAAAGAGAGTAGTCAGCATGATACTTATATATCAGACATATGGGGAGGGGGTCTTCTATTCAGGAATCCAAAAATAGCATGGACAATGTGCCAAGAAATTACACATTTAGAATTATACAAGTGTGCAAACACCTATGCTTATAATGCGCAGTGGCTATAATTCAAATAACAATGTTTCTTGACTTGTTTTATGCAATTCTGTTGCAAGAGAATACTATTGTGCATAGGAATATTCCCGTAATGCTTTTCTTAATAGGAACATCCCTATACAAGTGGGAGCTAGCTCAGTACTATTTGGCTTAATATTCCTTCAGAATCAACATTTTAGTTTACCTCTTTCCATCATTCTCATTTGCTCTTAGGTGCCCTTGTTCTGTGTCAGACAATTCATCTCCACGATTCAATTGCTCGAATTTTCCACTGTTATTGACAAGATTAAACCTCTCAAGCAGGGACAAAAAAATTTTCTTGGTGACAGAAGGGCCTGTAATAGAAGCCAAGCATCCAATGGCATCCTGAGAAAAGTGATTGAAAAAATGACTTACACGACCACACATAAGTCACCAAAAAGGTCAAGGAATTGGCGAGCATCATTACAGCCAATCTCTCACAACTTAACAAATCCAGGAAAGACAAAATTTAAGGATAATGAAATGTTCTCCAGATAGCAAAGCATAGCCCTGAGGAATTGAATCCTCACACAAACAAGCATTCATCGCATCAGCATATAATTTTAATAACGGTGGTTGCTGAATAATCTACAGCTAGAAAAGAAAACTGCATTTTAATATAATTTCTTGACTGGAGCAGTAGCAGGTATTACAAACTGAGCAAAAGAGATAAATAATATTCTCCTAAAGTTCAGTGCTACAATGTCCACATCAAATCATTTCTTAACCAAGCGATTCAACCCCAGCAATAACAGCATTTGTCTCACTTGGCATAAATTTAACCTTGGTTAATCCAAGACTCTCTTTTAGGAGAACAATGCAACTCAACGCAAACACAAACACCTAGTAATCAATGCTTCAATATCACAATAACCTGACAAAGATGTACGGTGAAATTGAGGGATTCTAGTCCAAATAACATCATGCCAGTAAAATACAGGTTTTAAAAGTTTGTTGTAACACATTATACATGTCTATGGAAAAGAGAATAAGATCCTTCTATAACATATAAAAAGTACCAAAGAGTTTTTTAATATAATAATAATAAGTACTATATCAATAATACCTTTATGTAAAAGAGCTTTTGTGACTGAGAATCAACATACAAGTCCACTAAAGCCTGAAGCAACTCAGTGGAACATGATGCTAGAGCATTGATGTTTCTGGCTGCAGTTTTCTTTGAATAAGAGGGTACAGTCTTGAATCCTGGAAGAATATCATTCACTGCATCGCAATGTGAGTCAGCAGAATCATCTTCAGAGCTGAGTGCACTTCTATTTTGATTCACTAGAGCCTATACACCCCAAAAAAAAAAAAAAAAAAAAAAACAAATACAAAGAGAGAAGGAAATTAAATACAAAAAAAGGGGCATAATAACATGACATTGCATTGCAAAATAAGCTAGGACCAAGCGAGAAACAAATGGTGATTCTTTCAACTAGAAAGGGAAACAAAACCTGTATGGCAGCAGCAACGTTATGGTGCATGAGAGAATCTTCCTTCAGAAAGGTAATCAGAAGTTTGGCCAAATACTTAAACTTCTTGTGTGTATCAACAGGGTAATAACAAAAGGCAGGGAGCAGTCCCCACAAGTCATGAGCATAAGCCTGCAGATCTCGACCAATTACTGACTTTTTAACTGGACCAAAGAGGGAAAAGAAGGAAACGAAAGAATGAAAATAAATAAATTAGTGGTCAAGGCTGGCAAAATTCACACCCTGCCAGTTGTTCTCCAATCAGAAAAATCGAAAGGAAATGTTGTATCACACGAATTATCTTAAAACAAGAAAGAAAGAAAGGAAAAAAGTTACACAAGTTAGCGCCCCACGAATGTGCACTAAATCAACAACTTATTTAGTTATAATTTGTAGAAACTGATTAGTTCAGTGTATTCAATTCATACAGATGTTTCAGATCAGACCAAATAAAAATAAAAAATAAAAGAGTGACCCCCCACTCACCCAGCATCCAGTACAATTTTCAATTCAAATTGCATGAGAAGTTTTCTTCTAAGGGATCACATGCACACCATTAACATTCCTCAATAAAGATTTCGTACCCACTCAACAAGGCTGACTGAATTTGCAGGTGATAAAAACTGCAGTGCCTCAGCAGAAAAAAAATTATTCCACAACAATTGGGTACGTAATCAAATGTGCAGTTGCAAAAGAATGCATTTGTACATGTAAGCATACGTTTCTCTCTTTATTTTCAGTACATCAGTTCCAACATATATTTGAATTAAAAATGTTCATTCATTTAGAATGAGAATCTGTCACAAATTTATACAAAATAGTAATGTCCATACGTCAGCATTTACCTTTCTGACTACTTTCCGCAAAGGATCTTGCAAGAGGCACAATATGCTCCATGTAATACTCCAGTGATGCTCCAATAACGTGTTTCTTCAATATGGGTACCAACCAGATATTGCAACAAGTGAAATTTTCAGCATCAACAGAGATGGGTACAAGTGCAAGTATCCTCTCAGGCCCCATGGCAACAACAGATGATCCAATGCAATTCTGGAGCTGCAAAGTTTCAAACACAGGCACTGATCAAGTCAGTAGACACTAACTTCAGGATAATACATCGTCCGCTACTTGAAAAAGAGAAGTAAAAAAAAAAATTATGCATTGAAGCAAAACTCAACGTTAAACAGACAAGCTTTTCAAGACACTATGGATGTGATATGATTATGTCAAAATGCCAGACAACTACAGTTGAAAGCAAAGTCAGAAAAAGTGTAATGAATTTTCCATCTAACTGTTCTGAAATGATATTTTTAGGTCAACTTAAGCAGCAGTATATTCGGCAAACATTAGTAAATACTTACATGATTTGTGTCAGATTTTTCCTGACTTAAGTTGTTGAACAATTTGGCAAGCTTGAGAACAATGTTCTTCATGAAGATAAATGAGACCTCACCTACAAAAAATATACACACAAAAAATGAGAAACATTTTTATCTATTTACCAAATCAACCATAAGCGGGCACTCATGCTAATGTAAAGATCAACACATAAATGCATGACTCTGCTATACAGGCACCTACTGATGTTACAAATTCGGATGTCCCTCAAGAGCAAAGCCAAGAATGAAAAAAAAATAAAAAATAAAAATAAAATAAAATAAAATAAAATCAGAAAGCCAAACCAGAGAGTAAAAGTTAGCAGCTCCTTAAGAAATTCAATTCCAGAAAATGAAATATAACCCAAGTACTGAGGAATACATGCATGAGATTATTGAAAAGATACTTGATATGGAAAAAGAATCATCAAACACTATACTTAAAATGGAATGCACGATGGAGAGATGATAATTTCAAGAGACTGCATGGGGATCTCACATGCTCAAATGTAAGAATGATGAAGCAGAAGCTACTGTGCAATTTCTTTTCGATGGAGAGATGATGGTTTTAAAAGACTTCATGGGGATGACATGCTCAAATGTGAGAATGATGAAGCAGAAGCTATTTGTATACTTTTTTGTTTGGCTGTAATTGAATCAAAGCAAAAGTCTCCTTCAAAGAGGAACATCATTTTTATGTCTCATACTCTCATCTGATAACCTTATAAGGTGATGGCGTAGAAATCGAATAGGATCCAAAACAAATGTTACATAGGTCATTTTTAATTGAAACAACAGTTTCCACAAGACTCAACCCTGCAGTAGATGCATACTGTTGTGGACAATTCATTTTAAGAATGACGTAAACAATCTTGAACCCACTTAGTTCTGGTCCCAAATGCAAAGTGAAACCAATGGGGCAATGCACTTTTTGTGTGATGTGAAGAGAAAAATGCACCCTCAAAATGTTATATTTTAAGAGTGAATTGCATCAAATGTTTTAATTGGTTTTTTACACAAATAATTAGAATTACTCTAGAGACACTCAAATTATAAGTGGACTCAAAAATCTGGAAATCTGATACAATTGAACCATCAGCCATCCGACTAAGAGTACACATCAAGTCCAATATAATCCTATATTACTCTAGGCTGTTTAGAACAAGCCAATTAAAAATTTACAGATGTACTAGCACTAACAAGTGCATTAAAGATGCAATCATCCATTTGTTCAGAAAGGCCACAATTACCATGAGCAAACAAATTTAACTGTCATCAAGCCCCCAAGAGAATAAGGCAATTTGCAGTATTATAAAGTTAGTAGACTAAGACAGGGTAGAATATACCCAGAATTCCAATAGCATACTAGTTTAGGCCTTTACAAACCACTACTATAACTTTTAGATGTATAGTGCAGGTTGAAACAAGCATGAAAACACAGTAGAAGTACAATATAAAATATCAGTTTCGAATATATTAGCTGCAGACGCAGAGAATCAAATTCTACATACCAAGCTTCATGAATAAAGCAGATATAACTTCCAAAAGATGTCTATTTGGAATTCCATTATATGAGCTCAAAGTACTCTCAAAGATAGCACATAACACTTTTATAATTCCTGCTTCCCCGCTATCCTGACTAGCATCTTCAAACATCAGGCTTTCATCAGTTGAGATCTTTTTCTCATCTATGCAATAATTGATCATCTCCTTCATGATATCTGCAGCCTGGGATGCAGTAGCAGTCTCACAAGTCAAAAGACCTACATCAGTAGGATTAGGATGCATCAGAAAGCCTTAAGTGTATAATCAAGATGTCTTCAATCATAACAGAAGCATATGATAATTATTAACAACTCACTTCTATGACATGAAAGAAACAAAAGTGAGAAACATGAACTTGATAAAAGTGGACCAAACAGTCAATAACCTTAACTTGACATACAAGTGGCCACAATTCTGGAACCACAGGTCTCACTTCCATGACAAATGGTTTCATGGAACCAGAACCAAACCAATTTCAGCCAGTTCCTAGTTCTTGAACCAATAATGGTGGTTCAAAACCATGGTTTCAGCCTTCATTTCTTTTTAACTAATTCGTGAAAAAAGGGTGGGGTTTAGAGGAATCAAACCCATAGTGTTAAGTTCACATACTAAGTCATGAAATATTATTGTGAACAGCACTAATTAAGCATATTTAATGTCAGTGACATGATAATGATATCATATCATGTAGTTTCAGGATGTAGTTTATCAAGTTCTGTCAAACATGTAGTTTATCAAGTTCTGTCAAACATGTAGTTTCAGGATTAAAATAATTAAGTTTTAATCATTTTTGTATAATTTCAGTCATTAAGTTTTAGATTCAAAAGGAGAAGATAGTATTTTAGTATCCAACATACGTATTAACGAAAAAAAGAGGAAGTAATTTTAGTATCTTTTCTTCTTTATTTATGTTTCATATTATGATTAAATATCCAAACCCAAAATTAATCAAATAAGCCTTCTAATTTAATTTTGTAAAACTGAATAAACCTAAGATTTAATCTAAAATATACAGTTTGAAACCATCAGTCCCAGTTCTCCAAATGGGGGACCAAACCTAGGCAGTTCCGATCAATTCCAACTTTGACCAAGTTTTGGCTGGCCTTGATTCTGGGTCATAATGGCCAATGGCCATGCCTAACTTGACCAAATCAGTATTGTCTTTTACTTCAGCTCTTAGGTATTTTTATCACATTAATATCATCACAAATAGTAATGGTCTCCATTTGGTATGCCCAAATGCTAATTTTGTGGTTTCCCAAGGTATTATAACCTCAAAGAAAATGAAGTTCATGCACATGAAGACAGATGGAACTAATGGAGCGTGAATTATGTCCAATATTCAGTATATTGCTAAGGATAAAAATATCAAAGAGATAGATTGAAGTTAATGGTAAGTTGGCAATTGACATACTGACATTTAAGTTGACGAAGTAATCAGTATATTGTCTCCCGACTTCTCTAACTAGCCTATGTAAATGTCACAGGACTTCCAAAAATTATGCCAGAAATTGTAACAAGAAGAGGTCATATGAAGTGATACAATTTGAAAATTCAACTCACCAAAATTTATCAACAGAGAAAATTTTAGAACCTTTAGGAAATCATAACTACATTGACTTAAGTCTCTTAATGATTTTGAAAATACATAAAGTAAGCAAGTTCAAGAGCCATATGATAGTGTTGTGAAATCTTATCAACTCAACACAATATGATTAAAATCTTTCGTGCATCGTAAATTGAATGATAAATCACAAACTGTAGATATTAAATTAAAGATCAACCAAAAAATGGGCAACGCAAATGACAAGATATCTAAACAAAAGGTGCCAGTAGACAAGAATAAAGCAGAAATATGATAAGGACAATTGACAAATAAAGCTTAAAAGCATTTACATACGCAAAAAGAGAAGAATAATAGTAACATCTTGAGCATCTAGATTATATTACCAAAAAAAAGAATAGTAAGAGTTATACCTGCTACAGAACAACAAACTTTGGGAACATTCATCATCCATGACGTTGATCCTGTACTATGAAGTTTATGCAAAGCAGCTTTCAACAAGGTTGCTGCAAGGATAAGAGTGTCCGCTGGGTTCTTCTCTCCAAACGATATATACAAAGAAAGAGAATTTATAATTTCTTCTGTTAGTGGGCAAATAACTTTGTCACTTGAATTCTCCAAAAATGCCTCAACATCTCTTAAAATATGCCTTGTAAGTGCAGAGAAATTAGGACGAATGTACTTGAGTATTTCAGACAGGACAATCGAACTAGTTTTGACAGAGAGATGAGGAATAATAAGCTTCAGCAAATTCAGCATATGGAGAACCTCCACATGTTCAGTTTTACATAACGTTTCATCTTTAGAACCATCCACAATCTTTAACTCACTTAGTTCAAGCGCAATGTGCTTATAGTTTCTGAGCAATGAAAGCACCAATTTGCTTGATTTCTTAATAACATAAGAAGATTGAAAAGACTTGAAAAAATTCTCAAGGCAATCTTGGGCAACTCTCCTTACCTGAACCAAGGATCGAGGCAGTTAATTATCAAATTAAGCTAACAACTTGCACACCATAATTCATTAATGACTCCCTTTCTCTATAATTACTTATAAATACCTTGGGGCGCTTATCAACAGACAGCTTAAGCACAATTTGAAATCCTTCCTTCACAGATCCCCAATCCTCCAAATCGCAAAACCCCGCAACCAAAACACCCAAACACTTGACCACGCAGGTGACACCTGCCACTCCTAATTCATGCCTCTCTAAAACTGCGACCAGAACGCCCACAGCCTCGCTCGCCTTATCACCATTAATCCCCTTCTCCGGAATCAAAGGCACTACTATTGAAACGAAGGACAAGAGTGCCGCAATCGCCGTGGAGTCAAGGGATTCATAATTGGAAAGATTGCCGATTGCGGCGGCGAAGTAAGTGGAGGGGCTGAGAGGGAGGGAGTCGGCGGCGATAATGGAACGGATGGCGGCAGCGGTGGCGAGCAGGTGTTGATGATGGGTGGCTTTGGAAGCGGAATAGCGGGATAAGAGCTGCTGACAGATATCGGAGTCATGTTTGAGCGGAATGTGAGGTTCATCTGCTTCAGGGTTGGGTTTCATTGCGGTGTTGTTTTGCAGAAACTGTAGGGTTTAAGAAAGGTTGCAGAGGACAGTAGGGTTTAATAAGATATGGCGATTTACTTCATCAGCTCCAAATAATTTCAATTAACTAACTGAGTGAAAAAACTAAAAAGAAAAAATACGGCAACTTCCAAAAAAACCACCCTCTTCCAACGTGTTGAATAGATTATAGAGTATAGTATTAATTTTGTGCTTGGCTAAGTTAAATAATGCTCTTGTTTGAGTGCCAATTTACAACCTTTTTTTTTTTTTTTTGAGACATGTTTGGCTGTTGTTGTACTATAGTAGTTTTTTGACAGAATGATATCATATCTGATTTGGCTGACATCCATCCTATTTTGATGTGATAAAATTCATCATTGTTATTAGTGAGATGAACAACTTGTAATTAGTAGTTGGGATATTTCTGCAAATACCTCTTTGATGGCTAGTGGTGTATATTCACTTAAAAGCTTCTCTTCTAATGCATGGCTAGTTAGAATACGAGATTAAAATTCAATTGCTAACTGTTATCCCCAAAATTTGCAAAATTTCATAGGATTTATTATCTAATAAATGACAGTTTCAGTGTCTCTGCAATTCTGTTTTTATTATGATTTATAGCTGGGCACAGTTAGCTCCAATCCGGAGATTTAGAAATCTTCAGAGTTGGATTGGATGATAAATTTCAGGAATTGGATTGTCCCAAAAATTTCGGTCCTATCCACTTCGGGTATTCGGAGATTCAGTTCTAGTCCTATCCAGTTATAGAGTTCGGTGATTCAATTCGATCCAATTTAAATACACCAATTAAATTGTAAAAAAAACAATGAATTATTTTCTTATACAATTTCAACTAAAAAATACAAATTCAAATTATATCTATCAAAATATTATAATTTAAGTTGGTTTAATGGTTAAAAATATTATAAATTATTTTACATGGTAATAATTATTTTTTTTCACATATATTATGAAATTTGTAAAATTAAATAATCTATTTATATATGAAAGCCTAATACATCTGATACTCCATGTACTTGGCTCCAAACATCAAATGACACATTGAACTTCCAGAACGTCCAATTTACTCCTTGAACTTGGCTCAAGTGACACAATTTGCCCTCCGTAATTATTTTACATGGTAATAATTATTTTTTTCACATATATTATGAAATTTCTAAAATTAAATAATCTCTCTATATATGAAAGCCTAATACATCTGATACTCCCTGTACTTGACTCCAAACATCAAATGACACCTTGAACTTCCAGAACGTCCAATTTACTCCTTGAACTTGGCTCAAGTGACCCAATTTGCCCTCCGTATCCGACCTAGCAAGAAAGTGTGACGGCTTCAAAGACAAGCTCATGAACTACTTTTGTTCTTCTTTAAAATTAATGTAATGGCTAAAATTTGATATCATAGATAAGATCGAACGGCTGCAACTTATTTTCAATGGAAAAAAAATGGCTTGTTTCATGTTCTTTCCTAATAAAATCACACTCCATTGTTGATTGATTTGACTTTTTGTTGATTGATTTGACTTTTTAAAATCACAGACTCCATTGCTTCCATTTAAAATCTTCCCTTTTCTCCATAGCTCTCGATCTAACCTGTTTTCTCTGTCTTCTTGCTCATTGTTCCTAAAATCTTCCTTCTTACTCACTTCATCGACCTTCTCGCTAATTTATCGATCTACCCCGCCGATTTAAAATTTTGCTTTGTGGAAGACAACTCTTTCTCAATCTTTCTCATTTCTTCTATTGGATTTTTTTAATTAAAAAGATAATAATAATTATGTGTCTAACATCTTACTCCTCCCTTTTTCTGCTTCTCTGTTGATTTTTTTTTCACAAAATTGAGTCAGTTGATATGGAGTCCATTCTTAGTGAAATTGAGAAAACCAGTCAAATGCTGTGTATTGTTAGTTGTTTTAATTGTACATTTGGACTATAAGCTCAATTTTGTGAGATATAAGTTAATGATATTCAACAAATATAAGAAATTTCAAACTTTAAAAGGACATAAATTGCAATTGAATAGATATTGCATCTATTGGCAACAAAACAACATTAAGATAGATCTGGAGTTCACAAATGCTAGTTGTAATGGATACACTGACTTTGGCACATGATAATATCCACAAGATAGCCAGCTCCAAAGTTCAAAATTGACATAAAACAACCAACATAGTTCCAAAATACAAAGCTAAATACTAAACAAACCAACGTCCAACATTAGTACTTCCACCATTAGTAATACCAATTAAAACCAACTTACACATACTAATTTCCTAATAACTATCCAAAATATACAAACCACAAATTCTCATATGTTGGATATGCCCTAGTCCCGAGGCATTGGTCCTTGTATTTGTATCATACATTAATTGGATTTATGTATTATACTTATTTGTGTTATTAATAAAGGCATTAATTTATTTATTATATTTATCTTGTGCAATATATTAAATGAAGTATCCAATGGACATATCCATATCCATGATGACCAGTGTCATGCACTTGGCAGTAAGACCATGGATAGGGTAAACGATATGACCATAAATAGATCCGTAGTCTGTTCCAGTCATGGGAATGAATGGAACAAAAGACTATCATTAACCTGGTTGTATGGCGGTGTCTTACCGGTCATTGGACATGGAGTGTCAACCAAGTTAATGGGTACATGCATAAGGGGCATGGTACTGGATAGATCCGCTAAACGAGAAATCCACATGGTATAGTATCACAAGTGATTCTCGTGTAGTTCTTGTATGGATCCTTTGACCTGACCATATGATGGTGTTACATGTGAGGTCGCATACTTAGGGGTACGCCTAAAGGGCCAGTAATAGGGTGCCAAGTATGGGTACTTTCGGGTATGTCTCTTAGCATGGTAATGCTATGGATATGCAGAAGGGATTTGTCACTCAGTAATCCACTGGGAAGATATCACCGGCCTCTTGATAAATGTGACTGATAAGAGTGTGGCCACACCCAAATAAGTGGGAACTTGTTTGTGAGCTTCAGTGCATTCGGGATCAAGTTAATGTCCAACACAAAAGAGGGTGATCAATCCATGCCTCTGTGTTGGACACCGATATCAATGACATGGGATGTACAAGTTTAAACTACAGGGTTACGATAACAGTTAGACTGCCATCTCCATCTTAATTAGAGGTTGCAGTGGCTTGCTAAAGCCCAACTACAGTCTGTGGGCTAAAGGCCCGCTGCTAACATAAAGATGGGCCCACGGGATCGTACACATAGATCGACTGAACACCGACTTAAGGAATCGCATGTATACTTGGAGTATACACTATGGAAAGAGAGGTATGTATATATATTAATTATATTATAAAGATCAATTGGATTGATCCTAATAATAAAATTAATATATTCAATTGGCTCTTCATAATTAATTGGATTAATTATGAAATTATTTCCTAGGTGGAAATATTCATATGTATAGGTTTACATATGATTTTATTTTGTGAAGATCTAATTTTAATTTGATGGATTAAATTAATTGGTCAAACTAATTTTAATTTATATGTAAATAGTAGATTACTTGGTGTAATATATTAAATACATAGGTATATTAAAATTGGGCTTGAAATTGATTTGAACCAGATTAATTAAAAATAAGATTGGGCCTGAATTAAAAGAAGTAAGCCCACACAAAATAAAGGAGCCAAGCTGGGCCTAAATTCCCCTAAGGGAATTCGGCCAACCTAGGTTTTAACCTAGGAGAATTTCGGCCAAGGCATACTAAGCACACCATAGCTGAATCCTCTAGCCCCCTCTCTCCATTGTTCGTTTTTCCTACGCTAGCACGGGTCGTGTTCGTTAGGCGTTCGTGTACGAGAACGAGGAGGGACTCTACTTTGATTCCTGTAGTCTTCATCCATCTCTAGAAGAGATATTCCGGGTAAGAGAATGATCTCTTTCTATTGAATTTTTATGTTTTACAATTTCCATTTCAATTGCTCCTGGGACTAGATTTGAGGAAATCATCGCGTTCTTCCGCATCTATCGAGTGATTTCCGGTGAAAAATCCCAACATCATAGACATTTAATTAACTTTTAGCATTAGTACTTCCACCTCTGCAATTGTGTTGGCTCAGTTGTATGTGAGCTTAAACTCCTTATGATCCTTGTTGAACTTGGTTAAGTTGATGTTGTCCTTTCATTTGATGGTTTCTCTGTTTGACTTACTGCTGTAACTTTGCTTTTTGCTGATTTTTGTTTTGCAGCAGCCTTGTTAGCCGCAGCCCTTCTTTTATGCTCTTCGATAGCTTGAGAAGTCTGTTGACTATTCTAAGCGGGCTGGGAATTCTGAGGTAGTCTCATTGCTGCTTGTCTAGTTGTTCTATGACTTAACAACTTTGCTTGTGTCACTACTTGTTTTCCCCTCCATTTCATTCTAGTTGGTTTGAAGCCAAAGTCCCCAGTAACATGTGCAAAGCTCTTAGTTGTTGCAGGGCCTGTAGATATGACTAAATTATCTTTTGGCCTCCATTCTGCTTAGAATAAACAAAAAAACCAACACTTACAATTTAGAAATCCAAATAATAGCCTATAAAACATACAAACCAAATAATAGAATATAAAACAAATAAAGCCAACTCAACTGTAACTGTGCACAAGTCCATCTAGTTCTTTCTGAAATGAACAACCCATGTCTACTTTTTGTTTTTTTATTTCCTATTGTCACTCTACTATTTGCCTTGGTTTTTCTCTTCACTGTAGAAGATTGTGTAAACATATAAATACATTAATTTAAAATGAACTCAACAATTCAAAATGGCTTAATTTACAGCAAATATGAATTAAACAACACATGTGATGCACAAGTATTAGGATTTATTTTTCTAACCCTTGTAACACTTGAAGATGAAGATGCTTTTGAAGACTTAGATTGATCAAGTACTTGAATATTCCCTTACAAAAAAGGCATATGTGTAAACATACTATAATGACAGTTGAAACTAATTCAAACACATATTGTATACAGTTAGACCTTTGCAATATCTGATTTCCTTTTTTGGCAATCCTACTTATTATGATTGACACCTTTACAGTAAGAACATGTGATCTGTGTACCATTTCTTGTAAGTTTTCAAAATTTCTTCATTTCTATCTTGTCTTTCCTTCGGTTTCTTCTTGGTCTACTAGGCAATGGCTTAAAAGGAGGTGGCTGAATTAGAGGACGATTAAACTCAGTTACCATTTTCAGATTTGGCATTGGTATGATGTAATCTTCATATGTATGTCTATATTTGTCCTTATGATACCACTCTGTAACAAACTTTATTGGCTCTAAGTTTTTCTTGTGCATTGAGGCAATGGCATGTGCACAAGGTATGTTTTCAAACCCTAGGCCCTTCATGAGCTCGTTTGCTTTTTCAAATCCACTACATGTCTGTATGCCCCTTCTATAACCTCAAATCTGTCATCCCCATTCCATGTAAGATTACATTTCATAGCTAGTAATGTATTCTTTTCTAAAACCCTATATGCCATTGGAGAAATGTCAGTGATCCATGTCTCCATGAAATATATCATTTGCTTATGCCTAATCATGATTTGTGCCTTAATCTCCTATTGCATACTAATTATTAATTTGTACCTTACTGCTAGTATCAATGAGTTAAAAGTCTCAGCAAAGTTGTTGTCAACAGTATCACATTTGCTATGCATATCAAAGTGCACTCTACACCACTTATCTGTGTTGTACCTAAGCAAATCTTAAACAATTTCATCACCCCCTAACTTGCTTAGTTCTACTAAATTATCCTTAAGCTCAACCTCAAAGGTAAACTTTGCACACCTCCAGAATGCTTGCCTCCTCTCAACCCCCTTCCATTTTTTGGCCCAATTGGAAAGAATGTGTCTAGCACATTCTCTGTGCTCAACTTAGGCAAGTATCTGCTATTGCATTTTCTAACCCCTAATCAAGAATATAATCAGCCTAGTAATTAGCATATGACCAACTTGTCCATTAAGTACAAACATAGCAGAATATCGATAAAGAAGAGGATCTGGAATGGAATGATTTTGAATATCGATTCATTAGTAAAAAAAAACTTCTCCTACTTTTGAATTACCGAAACAAGAACTTTATGTTAGAGTGGAAGCTCTAAAAGGAGAATTGGGAATTTTTCTGACAGAAGATCAGAGCGGGTTTTCTTGGAGATGGAAAATTAGACAGCCGAGTTTTATCAATTTGCAAATTCTTTCTGAATTAGTTAAAAGAATGAAATTGGATGATATTATGACAATATTAGGTTGTATAGATATCTTTTTCTTTTACTCTTGACTTGGTCTTTTTATCTTATATTGAAACGAGTGAAACAAAGATGGAATTCCCAACACATATTTTTATACTTTTGGTACCTTTCTTTGCTATAAAAGATATATTAATAAATTTGTGGATATGATTGTGGCTAGTGAGGAAATGGGGATGGATAATTTTATTTTAATTTGAGAATGTTTCTTTTCCTCACATTAGATTGTTGGACAGTGGTCCTATACTAATTTGCAGATAAACTGTTTTAGGGAGTATTTTGGACACCTGTGTCACTTGTTTTTTGCTCACTTAGGTATCAATTTTGAATGGAAGTTGAAAACTTGTGGAGAGATCACTATGCTTAAAGTACAATATTCATATCTAGATAATGGATCCTAGGCATATTTGAAATCACTTTTGTTCTATGTACTTTACTATTAGATTCGAATAGGGAAAAAAGAAAACCCTTTCAGACTTTGGCCTCTCCAAAATGTGCCCCTTTGCATCTTGGCATATTGATTTGGGACATTTGACCCCTGGCCTATTGCAATTAAGCATATTGCTTGTTTCACATCTCTCCTCTTCTACCCCTCCACTGAAATTCTCCACCGTCCTTCATCGTCCCTCTTTCTCAGTCTCAGTCTCAATCTCAATCAATTTTTTAGAAGCTTCATCGTGGTTTTCAGCCTTTTAGGTATGATGATAATTTAACAAATCTGAGAAGAACAACTTTGATTTTGAACTTTTAATTCTTTCTTGTTTATTTGATTTTGAACTTTTGATTTTGAACTTCATCATAATATCGTAGTATTGTTTATATTAATTTCTTGTTTATTTTTATTTTTATTGTTTATATGTACAGTATTTAGCTATGATGAACTTATACCCAAACGAAACAAGATTAAGATTGTTCATACTCATTATAGACTAATATTTATTTCATCCTTGCCCAAACAAAACAAGAAGAAAAAGAAGCAGTAGGCAATAGCACATATACTAGTTTTTTATTTGAATTGATAAAGAGAAATAGAATGAAAATATATAATTGGAATGTATTACACTTGCATGATTTGGGGTGATTACATGTCGCTTATTGATGTAATAGAAGAAAAGGCCTTGATGTTTAGGGAGAAGTGGTAAATTCTTAATAAGTTTCAAGTTCGGGTTGCTGGATTTTAGCAATTTCGAACCCTAATTTTATTGGAATCAAGCCAACGGTCAAAACTCACCAGTTTATGGTGAGGTCCATCACTTTTTGGCAAAAAAACATCGTTTAGGGCCTCGAAATCGTGATTTACTTTTTTAGGGCTTTTCGGGAAGTTTTTTTTAATTTTTCTTTTTTCCTATTTTATGTTACTTTCCTTTTTCGATTAGGACTCTGTTTAGGGTTTGCCTATAAATTAGCTATTTTACTTGGAATTAACGTTTGGAAATTAATATTGAGTAAAATTAATGTTGACTTGGTGTAAGCTTTGATAATTGATTGAAATGCATTACATAGCATTGGCTTCACTTTACTTTTCACTTCAGATTTTTTTTTTTCATTTGTGTGTCATTAATAGATCAAACCTTAGTCTTTATTCACTGAACTATTAAGGGTGTCTTTTTTCAGATGTCAAGATCAAGATCAATGAATCCACCTTGAATTATTGAGGTAGAAGTAAATGAAGATGAACAATATGATTTTAACCCTTTTCCAGAACTTGGATATGCTACTGCCGAATCTGATGCTACTAAAACTACTGTGGCTAAGGTAGAATCAGTTCTAAAAGATACTAAGGGCAAGAAGAAGGCCATTTCAAAAAGGTCAAAAGCTTGGGATCATTTCGATATGATTACGGATCCCAAAACGGGAAGATCCAAAGGTCAGTGTAAGCATTGCCAAAGAGTTTATATTTGTGATTCATCCATGAATGGGACAACTACTCTTAACAAGTGTGAACACGAAATTTTCCGGGATTAAAAAAAAAGAAAAAAAATGAAATGGTCGTGTACTGTGAATTACAGTTGTACGACTGTAGATCCACTTTTTGTCATTTAGGCCATACCCAAAGGGGGTAAGGAATAGGCAATTTTCAGAGGCATTAATGCCTCTGAATACCCCTTTTTGGGCCTATAAATGGCAGAAGAAAAGGAGGGGAAAGGCGTTGAAAGAATTTGGATTGAAGAGAACTCAAGAGGCATTGAAAAAAGAGAAAAGAAGAGAAGAAAAATAATATTTTCTCATACTCTTTTCTTTTTAATCTTTGTGTTGTGAGGTTAAAATTGGTAGAAATCATAGGTTAATAATTTGTCACTCAAAGATAATAAATCCCAGAACTTGAACTTGATTAAATCCCAACTTGCGAAGATTTTCGGACCATATTTTTATACCTTAGCATTCAAAGGAGAGGAGGCAATCCAGGGCTAATTCAAGGCTTTTTTCCCGCCAAATCGACGGTGGATCTGCGGGACAAGGGTAACTACACTCAAAACTAGTGTTTTGCTTCATTTTCTGGGTGATTTGGTTCATTTTCGTGCATTAAAACCCCCATAAAATCAAAATCAAAGTCTGCTATTTCTGGGTAGGATGAATAGTCGTATGACTTTTCTTGGAAAGATGAACAGTCGTACGACTGTAATTACAGTCGTCGTACAGTAGCTACAGTCGTACGACTACAGTTACTATTCATAGAAACGGGAAAATTCACAAAAAATCCAGAAAAATTCATAAAAATCCAGAAAAATCCCAAAAAATAATAAAAATCATAAAACCATCAAAAATAAATTATTTCATGCATCCATGACCTTAGATTTAATTTTTGAATTTATCACACTTAGAATAGAGCAACGACGGAGATCCAAATCTCCCGAAAACCGACTCACATTTACATGCTAAATGGAAGTAAACCGGAAAAAGAAAATATTTCCAAAAATGTATTTTCTCATAAAACAAAAACACAGGAACATTTTAAAACCGTTTTTCAGGTCTAGTCGGGTGAACTAGCCGAGTTTACCCCGACTACCCCCTAAATGCATGTCCCCAAATCTCTCATTTCCCCGTTTTGTCTATTTGAGTCCAACATGTTGCATATATTTGTGTTAACCTTTGTTTTGCAGGGTTTGATTTCATTTATTTATTTATTCATTTTAATTTTAAGTCATTAGATATTCATGTAAAATAGGTTGTTGTACCCCGAACCCTGAATTATACAAGTGTATCCCCTAGGATAGTTTTCTATGATTCGATTAGGTTGAAATAATTAATTTATTTATCGCTTTTTATCTACATGTACGCTGTATGATTGAATCAATAAAAATCAACCTTAGAAACATAAAATGCTATCAATGAACATTGGCCAAATTTATTTTGATTAAACATGAAATAAGGAACTTGCCTGGACCTAGATCTCTAGAAAGTATAGCGGCCTTCGTCCGGTTCAGCTACGCTGTAATTTCCCGGTTGAGCTGAGCCGGGTGGTGACTCTTACATTTTCTATCAAGATTTAGGTCTCAATTCTTTTAGGAAACAAATAACTAATTTTCCAAAACCGAATTTTCTCCGATCAAAAACCCACGCAAGGGAGGGTTGCCCGACATCGAGGCTCCCTTCCGAGAGGAAAACATCATCAGCTCACACAAGCACATAAATAAATGCATTAAAAATCCTAAGAATATAAAGTTAAAACAAAGTCAATTATCTTTGCAACCTTCAATAGTTTCAGGGGTAGGGGATAATGAGAATTTGGGTACATTGACTACTTAGAAGTTTGATTAGCAAGCAATGAGGGCTAGTGTAATAAGGTGGATTATTAAGGAAGAACAACCTTTTAGAGTTATAGAGACTGAAAGGTTTAGGGATATGATGGCACATTGTAGTCATGGGCTTAAAGTTCCATCTAGGTGGATTGTTAGTAGGGATTGCAATCAATTGTATTTGGATGAAAAACTGAAACTGAAAAATTATCTCAAACAACAAGGTTAAAGAGTTTCTATAACTATTGACATATGGACTTCAGTTGCAGGAGATAATTATATGTGTATAACTCGTCATTTTATTGATGCAAATTCGAATATGCAGAAGAAAGTATTGAATTTTGTTAAGATAGATTCATATAAAGGTCTTGATATTGGCATGTCAATTGAGAATTGTTTAGTTGATTAGGGGATAACTAAATTGTTTAGAATTACTGTTGATAATGCTAGTTCAAATGATGTTGCTGTTAGTTATGTGAAAAATGTCTTAAAGTCATGGGGAGCTTTTATTTCATCTTGTCAATACATACATATTATTATTAACTTAGTTGTACAAGATGGCTTGAAGGAAATCAATTTATCTTTGAAAAAAGTGAGGGAAGCAATAAGTTATATTAGATATTCCCTTACTAGGCTTGGAAGATTTAAGAAGTGTGTGAAATAAAAAAAATACAATGCAAGAGCTCCCTATGCATGGATACCCCTACTAGGTGGAATTCAACTTATTTAATGCTTTCTACTGCTGAACAATTTGAGGCTGCATTTGATAGGTTTATTAGTGAAGACTCAAATTTTAGAATTGAGATGACTATGACTAATGGTGTGCCTGATGCTGATGATTGGGAAATTGTTAGGAAAATTGCTATTATGTTGAGAACATTTGACAATGTCACAGTAAAAATTTCAGGTTCGAAATATGTCACATCTAGTACCTTTTGGACTTAAATTAGTGATTTGTATCATGCATTGTTATATTGGATGAAACATGGTGATGTTTAATTAAAATCAATGAGTCTTAGAATGAAAGAGAAGTTTAACAAGTATTGGGGGGATAAAAAAGAGAATAAGATCATTTGGTTTGCTGCTGGTTTTGATCCAAGATAAAAATTTGAAGTTATTAAAATTTCTCTTCTTGAAATCTATAAGAAAAATGACAATGTAATTTTTTATGATGTCTATAATTCATTTTATGAATTGTTTAAAGAGTAGCAGAAAATGCATGACGTGGTGGGGCAATCGAGTGATGATATTGATACCCCAGTGGAGTCTCTTATAGTTGAGGTAGAAAGATCAATTACTAGCAAGTATGAGCCTCCAAAAAATTTATTCTATGGAATGCACATGAAACGAAGAATAAACAGTGGGGGTAAAAGAGGAGGAAAGAGAACTGATCTAAATGCATATTTGGAGGAGGTACTACTAGATGATGAAATTAAGAGTTTGATGTATTGAACTGGTGGAAGTTACATGCAACAAGATTTCCTAGTATCATGGCTAGAGATATTTTGGTTGTACCTGTATCTACAGTGGCTTCTGAGTCTACTTTTAGTACCGGGGGGCGAGTTATTGATGAATATAGGAGTTCTTTGTCTCCTGACATAGTTGAAGCTTTAATGTGCACGCAAGATTGGATTCGGAAAATGCCTAATCCATTATTCAAAGAAGAAGATGTAGAAGATGTAGAAGATGTGGAGAGAATGCAACAGGGTAATTTATTTACCTTAATAAAATTAACACTTCTTTACTTCTCCTAAATTATGAATATAAATTACTAATTATGATTGGTTAATTAAACTGATTTGTTATTTGCAGAGTTTGAAGAATTGAAACTCAAAAATACATCATGTGAGTCCGCCCTAAGTATTGATGCACAAAAAAAACCAAAAAATCATGAAACCGAATCGAAACCGGACAGAAAAAATGGTTAACCAAAACTGATAGACTAGTGTACGGTTTTTGTTTTTAAAAATCAACAGTTTCGGTTTCAGTTTCGGTTTCGATTTTTACACCGAGAGTTCATGTGGACTCAGTTAATCAACCATTGAAAAATATTTGTTTTCTAAAAAATCATATAATTGCATATATAGGTTATATGAATTAAAGGTGAAATGTTTGGGTGTTTAATGTAATTTTACTTCCATAGTTTCCAATATTTACTGATCTCCTCTTTGTCTCGCTCAATCTCTTTTTCTCTCAATCCCTAATTCCACTTTCCACAGTCCTTCAGTCAGTCATCTCTCCCAACCTAAATCGCTGAAATTCTTCTCAATCCCTAACCTAATCCTTCTTCTCCTCTCGAAAATCGCAAGTTTACAGCCCCTACCCTTTTTATCTCAATCCCTAATTTTAATTAGTAATTCACACAACACAGCACAACACAGGACAAGACAATCATGACAAGGAGAGGAAAGGTACCAAGTACCATTGGTGGCCGATTGATTAGAGGCAGACCAGGGGAAATCTGACCGCCGCCACCACCAACTATAAGTATCGTATTCGCCTAACCCATAGAGGGTTTGTCTTTTCTTTCAGATTTTAAATCCAGGATTTATATTTCTAATTTGCTATTGATAATTACTATAATGTTTGCAATTTTGGTGAATAATCGAGATATCATATATTATGTTGAATAGATTATAGATTTGAGGTAGGGAGACTGTGTTGAATAGATTATAGATTATAGTATTAATTTTGGGATTTAATACTGTGTGGAATTATACTTTAATCTAAATCTAGTATTAGATGGTAAAAACTCTAATTGATGAAGATAATTAAGCACCTTGGATTCTGTTTGCTAGGATCCAACATCTTCTGCTCCTAGTGGTGCTAACCCAACATAAACCCTATTTGCAGCCTACTATGTACTCATTGCTCACATACCTTCACAATCAGTACCCACTAATTAATATATCATTAGTACGAGTAACTAATTAATAATGTGAGAAGAAACCAATTATATATGGTAATTAGGGTAAAAAAATTGAAGTGGGAAATTTATATGGTTGTTTTTTTTATAAAGCATTGCATCAACTTTAATTTTGATTATTACTTTAATTATATATGAAGGAAATATGAAAGTTTTGTAAAATGGATATGGACTTTTTCTTTCATTAGTGTTTGATTTTGAAGAACAAATTCTATATTTGGGATTTTTTTTTTGTTAATATTTTAATTATTTTAGTTTATGGTTATAATGCCAATTTTAATCAATTATTAAGACTATTGTTTGTAATTTCATATTTGTCTTTGACATTTGAGATTTATGGTTTAAAATTTTGAGATTTAAAATATAATGTTTATTTCATAAATGGTTAACCGTAAAAAAATGGTTAACTGACCAAAATTAATGGTTAACCGAATAATAGTCAACCGACTTTAATGCACAGTGTATGGTTAGTAAATTAGAAAAACCGTTCAAGTGGTTAACCATTAGCAAAAGTCTATATGGACCAGTTAACCGACCGTGTGCACCCCTAATTAAAATGGTAAGGGTTCGTTAAGGGTTAAAAATTTACCAATTTCCTTTGAATTTTAATTCATTAAATTGGAGTGTTTAGAAGGGTGAAGGTTATTCCTTTGTATTTCCTATCAAAACTCTTTATTTCCCTTTTTTTAATAACTTTTCCTTCACCCCAATTAAATGAACAATAACAAATCGAGAAATATGTTCTTTTCATTAAAAAAAAGAAAAAGGATATAATTTCAAAAGTTAGAAAAAAAAATAAAGGACACTTTTTAATTAAAAATAATGATGTTGTAGATTTTCCATTTTATTCTTTTTTTTAAGTTATAACCATTATCTAACGAAGAAAAACATTTACACTTTTTGGAAATTTTCAAACTTTATCACTAAGATTTATTGTATTTTTATTAACTAACTTGAAAAATTTAAGTCAAAATATGCAAAAATGACATCTGTTTTGTCATTATTTAATGTTAATTATTATTTTTTTTACTTTTTTTGCTAATTTTTGAAATTACGTTTCCTCTTTTTTATAGAAAAAAAAGTAATATTTGATTTGTTAGCAAGTAAAACCACATGGATAAATTTTAAACTTTTCAAAAAAAGTTAATTTGACGAAAAAAAATATTATTTTAAAGAATTATTTAATTAATCAATAAAAAAATATTTTATTAAATCATTAATAAATTAATATTAATTTAGAGAATGATTTTATATTTTACACATTTATAAATTGTTTTTAATATGGAAAAATTTGATTCGATGCAGGTATGTTTGGAATAAAAAATTTGTGACGCCGAAAGCAATGATGGATTATAAGTAATTATTTCTAATTAATCTACACAGTTATCTTTAATTAATCTACACTATAGAAACGTCATGATGTTGAGCAAATTTTGAATTATCCCTCTGAAAATAAAGCTTTAATGATAATTGCCTCTGAATGAATAAGTTATTAAAGAAGTAATGAATCTCCGAGAGATGATCAAGATCCAAAAAGCAATAGTGTTTTACCATATTTTTTTTTCTAAAAGATAGTGTTTTTTTACAGTGGAGACTTTGAAAAATTATTTGCTTTAACATGAGAAAAATATATATCAAATATAGTTTATGCCTTACAAAAAGTGAAATATTAAATTAAATTTTTTTCGCATGAAAAGAATAAAAAAGTGAGTATAAATATATATTTTAGGAAATAATAAAATTTGAAAATAGAAATTGTTTAGAAGGTGATTTATTTTATGAATTATATATGTAATTTTCACATGTATTTGATAAATTATTACTTTATATTTTCAGTGAGTTTAAGAAATACGAGAAAATAGAAAAATTGAGAATAAAAATTGAGACTAGAGGAAAAAAAATTACAATTGGAGTGGAGGAAAAGAAGATCATGAGATTGATATAAATGGCAAGAAATACTAACAATTTATTTAGGAAATTTAACAGAATAAGGGGAAAAATGTATAGATATTTAAGAAAAAGACCATAGAATGATCAATAAAAAAAGTTATTAACTATTAAAATTATTAGCATTTAAAATTTTTTGAATGAAAACCTATGAGGCACTAAAAAATATTGGCTTTAGGTTAAAGTCAGCCCTGTTGCTCACCATTCTTCTTCATTTTCCTTTTCTTTTTTTTTTCTTCCCTCAAACTTTTCTTTTTATTTTCTTTTCTTTATTTCTTGGGTTTCAAATGCATCCATAAAATTGGTATCCAATTGAAATAGATTCCTATCGCCTAAAAATCGCTCTTTATTTGAACATCGAGCTGACAGAAAGCTGCTCACCATTCTTCTAGTGGTAAATTTTTTGTATAATATAGCAGTAAAACTACTTTTTCAATGGGAGTAAACAAAAGTCGGCCCTATTGCTCATCATTCTTTTTCTTTTTCTTTTTCTTTTCTTTTCTTCCCTCAAGCTTTTGTTTCTTTTCTTTTCTTTATTTCTTAGGTTTCAAACGCATCCAAGAAATTGGTATCCGATTGAAATAGATTCCTATCTACAAACTGCTATTTATTTAAACATCGAGCTAGCGGAAAGCTGCTCACCATTCTTCTACTGGTAAAACTTTTTGTATAATCTGGCGGTAAGTACTACTTTTTCAGTGGGAGTAAACAAACCGCTTTAGTAAATTCAAATTTAGAAATATAATCTCTAAAAATGGTTTTTTTTACCAAAATGTAAAAAAGGCAGCAGCTTTGTATGCTCGACAAATCCAGGGACCTCGTGGTCTGAATGTGACATACTCTAGTAAGCTTCCAAGGGTATGTATCTCTCACCCTATTTTTGGACTTTGGAAATTGTTGTTGTTGATTATTTTTTCTTACCAAGTACTTATGTTAGAACATTATTTTTACTGCCAGTTGTTTCAATTAGTTGATCAATTCATGTTCAATATGCATTTTATGTTAACAATTCGCTAGCATTTGATATAATGGTGCCATCTTACACTAGTGAAATGTATTTGTGAGCATAGATTTTTGTCCAACCTCTATGATGAAGTCGTATTAGTTATCCTTCATCTTGAGTTCCTCGAAGACACTTACCCCGAGAAGCAAGGACTGGATTCTAACTCGTATCGAAAAGAAACGGAAACTATCAAAGCCGAAAGGGATGAGTTTGACTTCAAGAGTTAGAACGTACGACCTAAGTGAAGGGGATTTAGGCTGTGAAAAGAGGGTTAAGCTATGGAAGAGAGCTCTTAAAGTGGATACAACTGGATTTAAGGAAAATCCGTACGGCATAATTTTGGGACCTTTAGGTCATACGGCCTATCTCTAAAAGCAAAAACAGCAGGCCAAGTTACCCCACTAGCACAAACGGAGTATAAAACCTTTTCTTTCATAAATTACAGGAAGGACAGCCAACATTACAGAGCAGAGAAAACCATTATAGTAAAGACTTAAAACTTGAAGCTTTCTTTAACCAAAAAAAAAAAAACTACAACT
Organism: Euphorbia tirucalli; assembly: GCA_039660915.1. Lineage (NCBI taxonomy): Eukaryota > Viridiplantae > Streptophyta > Magnoliopsida > Malpighiales > Euphorbiaceae > Euphorbia > Euphorbia tirucalli. Next base: position 60,246,517 of record CM077637.1, read on the forward strand.
ATTCATCATCCTCTTCATCACCTTCAATACTTCAAGACACCAACAATCTCACACTAAACCCAAACCATCGTCCACTCTTAATCACTTTCAACACCGAAAGTCTATTTTGATACACGAAGAAGCAACAGATCAAAGCGGGGCGAGACTGTTTTTGGTTCTTGGCGAGTTAGAATCCATTTAGGCTTTGAGGATCAGATCTAGAGCACTCAATCTAATCCTGGATAAACGCATTAAAGGTAACTTTTGAGGCCACATAATCCATTCTTTTATTTTCTAGATTGCTTGATATCTTTGTGTTGTGTTTTTTGGATTAAAACTCAAATTGTTTTCCTGTAAAGTTTTAAAAATTTGGCCGCACGGCCTATTTTTTAGGCCCTACAGCCAATCTAGGGTGAATTTTGAGCCCCACGGCTCATCTATGGTCTGTGAGTTCTTACAGCCAAAATTCCTCTATTTCAGTGATCTGTGATTTTATGGAATCCTGGGTGAAAATCTGTGATTTTTGAGTCTAACAAATTGGTAGACCGCAAAGGATATGAAAATTAGAAAGAGAAACACAAAAAACGAATTTCTATGTGTTGAAATTAAAATCGAAAGATCTGTTTTCCTATCGAACATAGGTCGTACAACCTTGTTCATATGAAGTTGGGCTGTACGATCCTATCTTGCCCAGGATCAGTGTTGGTGCTTTTCCTCCCCGTGTTAGGCCGAGCGGCTTATCTTTCACGTACTTGAGCCATACGGCTCTTCTCTTTGAGCCGTACGGCTCATCTTTATATATTTTCCAGAATTTGATTTAGCCTGCATTTATTTTGTTTATACATTTATTCATTATTAGGAAAATGATTTTGGGTGTTTTTATGCTTACAACCTACTTCAATTTCGGAGCGCTGTTAGGACCCGAACAAAAGAAATTTCCAATAAATTCCTTGATATCCAACCCATCTTTGCATGTACAATAATAATAAAACTGGCCAAATTGTTTTCCAAAACCGTTTTCTCCAATCCAAAAATACAGGACGTTTGCAAAACCTTTTTCCAAGTCTAATTGGGTAAACCTGTGTTGCGAGTTGAATTTTATTTTCCCTAGCCTCTACGACTTAGATAAAGTGAGTAGGGTGTCGAACACTAGGAATTGATATAATTATAAGTATTGTTTAGGATTAACAGAATAGATACTAAAAGGAATAAGCGAATAAAAGTTCAAAGAGATTTGGTTTATTTTTACTAAGCCTAAATTTTCTAAATGCTAAAGTAATCAACCAAGTTAGTCATTAAAATTACAAGTTACAAATTGATCTTACTAGAAATGCAATAAAATATGTATACATTCAATGATTATAGAATATGGTCTATGATTACTAAAGGCAATTCTCATTGTTAAATAGAAGTATTCTTATCTGGAGTCCATAAGCATTCTCATGTTATTATGGAGATAGACAAAAATCATGAAGTTTTATGCTTATTCTTTTTATCCCTCAAAGAAGTGAAATCCTAGTCTCCTAAGTAATTTCTACCATTTAAGTAAATTCATTTGTTTTTCCACCAAAGTGTCCCAATTCTCATTATGAACAAATTGACTAACATATTACATATGGTGATCAAGCATACATAATAAATTAAGTGCTCTAATAAACTTAAATCATTATTGCGTTGAAAGTAATAATATTGATAATATGCAAAATATTAATTCATACTTGTAATTCCAACAATCAAATTACTCTAAATACATATTTTCAAGTAAATCATACATGAAAGATAATAATACTGAAAGCATAATCTAAAGAAGAAGAAAAGAAGAAAGAGAGACTGATAATTCCTCAAATACTTCTTCAAAAGATGCTTGTAGATGGTATGACCTCTTGTTGGCTCTTATCTTCCTTGATGACTCCTTTGTCTTTATAAACAATTTGATTGTATTTAAATAATTTCTTCTTGGTGTTTGATCTTGGTCTCCCCTAAAAAATGTGGATAATAACATGTATTAATAGGCCATAAAGAGATGTAAGAGTCATATTGTTTGAACGAAAAGTTATATTAGTTCCAATGGAATGTCACATTGGTTGGCCGAAAAGTTGTAATGGTTTAATTAAAGAGTTGCAATGATTCAATTGAAGAGTCACAACGATTCAATTAAAGAGTCACAATGATTCAATTGAAGAGTTTGGATGAATAGTCACCTCGCTTCGCTGAATAGTCGCCACCATTATTTTGTGTCACGAGTCGGCATAAATGGTGCAAGTCGGCACAGTTATCCCAGTATAATCTTAAAATTTTTTAATTTTTCAATACAAATTCCTCAATTATGACCTTAAATCATTCAATTGATCCTATAAAACAAAAATAAAATAAAATAAAATAAAAGTAGCAGAAAACATGATAAATTAAGCTAAATACACAACTTAAACTTAGAATATGACACTAAATCAACTAGGATAATTATGATAAATTGTGTGAGATCAACTTGCCGGGTTTTCCCGATTATCCTCTAGATGCTTGACCTCGAGCTATCTAGATCTCCCACTCTGTCCTATTTTAGTCCAACTTGTATATATTTTGTCAGTACCGCTAACCTTTGTTTTGCAAGTAGATGTATGTTAGGCTAGATGTATGCTAGATTTACATTTTTAGATTAATTCGTGTATATTAAGCGTTTGTATCCCGATTCCCTTTTTACGAATTGTATCCCGATGGGTAGTTTATTTGATCTTACGGTAATAATTTTATTTCTTGAATTTATTTATCGCTTTCTGTATTTATTTACAGCTTTTGATACTAGCATATAGAATACAATTAAGGTTGAACACGGAATAAGAAATTATCTAATAAAAAGCGCATATTTGGTATAGTTAAATGTTATTTAAAAATAAAGTAGAAAAGTTGATGACCTCTTGTTGACTCTTATTGTAATGACCCGGTTCTAAGAGGGGTGGCGCCGGGGTGGATGGCCTGAGCAAGGAGCGGCCCAGTGAGGGGTGGCGCTGTTGGAAATGCCCTAGTCTCGAGGCATTGGTCCTTGTATTTGTACTATACATTTATTGGATTTATGTGTTGTACTCATTTGTGTCATTAATAAAGGCATCAATTCATTTATTATATCTATCTTGTGCAATATATTAAATGAAGTATCCAATGGACATATCTATATCCGTGACGACTAGTGTCATGCACTCAGCAGTAAGACCATGGATAGGGTTAACGATATGACCATAAATACATCCGTAGTCTGTTCCAGTCATGGGAATGAATGGAACAACAGACTATCATTAACCTGGTTGTATGGCGGTGTCTTACCGGTCATTGGACATGGAATGTCAACCAAGTTAATGGGTACATGCCTGGAAGCATGGTACTGGATAGATTCGCTAAACAAGTAATCCACATGGTATGGTATCACAATGGATTCTCGTGTAGTACTTGTATGGATCCTTTGACCTGACCATATGATGGTGTTACATGTGAAGTCGCATGCTTAGGGGTACGCCTAAAGGGCCTGTAATAGGGTGCCAAGTATGGGTGCTTTCGGGGTATGTCACTGAACATGGTAACACTATGGATATGCAGAAGGGATTTGTCACTCAGTAACCAACTGAGAAGATATCACCGGCCTCTTGATGAATGTGACTGATAAGAGTGTGGCCACACCCAAACAAGTTGGAACTTGTTTGTGAGCATCAGTACATTCGGGATCAAGTTAATGTCCGAACACAAAAGAGGGTGATCAATCCATGCCTCTGTGTTGGACACTAATATCAATGACATGGGATGTACAAGTTTAAACTACAGGGCTATGATAACAGTTAGACTGCCATCTCCATCTTAATTGGGGGCTGCAGTGGCTTGCTAGAGCCCAACTGCAGTCTGCGGGCCAAAGGCCCGCTGCCAACATAAAGATGGGCCCACGGGATCGTACACATAGAACAATAGAATGCAGACTTAAGGAATCACATGTGTACTTGGAGTATACACAATGGAGGGAGAAGCGTGTATATATTAATTATATTATAAAGATCAATTGGATTGACCATAATAATAAAATTAATATATATATATATTCAATTGGCTCTTCATAGTTAATTGGATTAATTATGAAATTATTTCCTAGGTGGAAATATTCATATGTATGGGTTTACATATGATTTTATTTTGTGTAGATTTAATTTTAATTTGATGGATTAAATTAATAGTCAAACTAATTTTAATTTGGATGTAAATAATATATTACTTGGAGTAATATATTAAATACATGGGTATATTAAAATTGGGCTTGAAATTAATTTAAACCAGAATAATTAAAATTAGACTGGGCCTAAATTAAAACATGGAAGCCCGCACAGAATAGAAAGGAGCCAAGATGGGCCTGAATTCCCCTAAGGGAATTCGGCCAACCCTAGGTATAAATACCTAGGGTTAGAAATTTCGAACACACCAAGGTATTACACACCTAGCCGAAATTTTCCTAGTCCTCTCCTCTCTATTGTTTTGTTTTTCCGACGCTAGCACGGGTTGCATTCGTTAAGCGTTCGTGTACGTGAGAGTGGAGGAATTCTACCTTGAATTCTGCAGTCATCATCCATTTCAGAAAGAGATTTTTCTGGTAAGAAATTTAATCCCTTTCTATTTAATTTTAAGTTTTTCAATTTCCACCTCAATTGCTCCTGGGACTGGATTTGAGGAAATCACCGCGTTCTTCCGCTTTTATCGGGTGATTTCCGGTGACAAATCCCAACAGGCGTCGGGGCAGAGAAACCTGAGCAAGGAGCGGCCCTGAAGGATGTCGATGGGGGTAGGAATGAACCGAATCTATACCGGAAAGAGAGGGTAGCATGCTGGAAAGACACGTGTTGGTTTGTGGAGACAGACGATCAGATCCCGGATATTATACTTCTCTTCCTTGATGACTCCTTTGTCTTCATAAACAATTTGATTGTATTAAATTAATTTCTTCTTGGTGTTTGATCTTGGTCTCCCCTATAAAATGTGGATAATAACATGTATTTATAGGCCATAAAGAGATGTAAGAGTCATAATGCTTGAACGAAAAGTTACATTGGTTCGAACAGAATGTCATAATGGTTGGCCGAAAAGTTGCAATGGTTCAATTGAAGAGTTGCAATGATTCAATTGAAGAGTCACAACGATTCAATTAAAAAGTCAAAATGATTCAATTGAAGAGTTTGGATGAATAGTCACCTCGCTTGGATGAATAGTCGCCTCCATTATTTTGTGTCACGAGTTGGCATAAATTGTACAAGTAGGCACAGTCATCCCAGTACAATCTCAAAATTTTTTAATTTTTCAATACAAATTCCTCAATTACGACCTTAAATCATTCAATTGATCCTACAAAACAAAAACAAAATAAAAGTAGTATAAAACATGATAAATGAAGCTAAATACACAACTTAAACTTAGAATATGACACTAACTCAACTAGGATAATTATGCTAAATTGTGTGACATCAACCTGCCGGGTTTTCACGCTTATCCCCTAAATGCTTGAACCCGAGCTATTTAGATCTCCCACTCTGTCCTGTTTGAGTCCAACTTGTATATATTTTGCCGGTACCACTAACCTTTGTTTTGCAAGTAGATGTATTTTAGGTTAGATATATGCTAGCTTTACAATTTTAGATTAATTCGTGAAAACAAGTATTTGTACCCCAATTCTCTTTTTACAAATTGTATCCCCTAGGGTAGTTTATTCGATCTTGCGGTAATAATTTTAATTCTTGAATTTATTTATCAATTTCTGTATTTATTGACGGCTTTTGGTACTAGCATATAAAATACAATTAGGGTTAAACATGGAATAAGGAATTATCTAACAAAAAGAGGATATTTAGTATAGTTAAATGTTATTTAAAAAAAAAGTAGAAATAGGTAGTTTATCTGGACTAGAATCTCTATCTTAAAGGTATAGAAATCCCTATCGGACATGGCTATACCACAATTTTCTAGTAAGAGCTGAGCTGGCTAACGACTCCTATCAACCTTTAGGGTGCAAGGAATTGGTTTTGTTCGTTCCTTTTTGTTTCGCCTTTTCTCAAACCTTAAAACCGCATTTTTCATAAAGACCCTTTAAAACTTGTTTTCACTCAAACCCATTTTTCTAAACATTCATAAGAAAACCCCTTATCGGCACTGGCCTTGCTGTCGCGTCACTCTCGAGGATCGCCCGCTCATAATATTAATCATTGGTTCAATCCCTATCAAAGAGTTCTCTTACTTTTTTTTTTAAAAGAATAAAAAAAAATTCCCCATATTAATGTTTAAAATTCTCAGAACACTTCAATGTATGTTATTAATCTAGTTTACAGTAATCCTTGTTTATTAGGTTTTACTATTTTTTTTTTGTTCAAAGTGTACAAGCTATTTTCACAATTTTAGTGCCATAAAGGGAGGAGAAATAAAATTGGAAAGAAATAGAATAAACAATGGGACTTATTTAAAAATGGAGATTTTATTTTGATTTAGATTATAAATCAAATAAAATGCATTTTGCTTTTGGTGTAAACCTAAATTTCTTTTGTTAACATAAATTTGCATGAATACAAGTGTTTGATGATAGTATACAAACTAATCACTGATTCCCTCTTTCTTGAATTTTGACTAATTTGTTCAATTAAGGCTTCAGTTGCAATTATGAACCTATGTCTTTTCTTTTTTGAAGTGTGTCGGTCCTACTGATACTGTCGGATGTACGAGATCTTTCATAGAGGCAAATTCAACGTGCATAGTTGCTATTCGAAGGTGAAGTTTTACTATATTTAATTGATTTTTCAATATCCCCTTAAGGTGGTTTCGAAGTAAGTGTGATGGTAGTTGGCAGGAGAGCCAATAATACATTTATGGGAGGTGTCAATGATGACAACATTATTGCAGAACTTAATGCAATTAAAAAAGGTTTTAGGTTTGCAAATGGCATTGTCCGCCAATACTAGGAACTAGCAGATTGATTCTTGAATCCGAGTGTGGTTAATCTTTGGAAAATATTCCTGGAAAAAATACTTTTATGCCACCATCTGCAAGTAGTGCTTCAATTCAATCCCTTCAACTCCTCAATGATATAAATGCAGTGAAATCATATTGGGGCAAGAGATTGAAGATTCAGTTCACCTATCGAGAAACAAATTCAACGGATGGCTTAGGATCCACTTAACCATTAAGCCAATAAAACAAAAGCTTTAGGCCCTCCATATTTTTCAATGACTCATAGTTTTTTGTTCAAAAAATTTTGAATATTGATAACGCTAATAGTTAGTAAATATTTTTTATTCATCATTCCTTGGTCTTTTCCCTAAATCTCTATACATTTTTCTCTTTATTCCTATTAAATTTCCTAAATCAATTTGTTAATATTTTTTGTCATTTATATCAATGTCGTGATCTTCTTTCCCCCACTTCAATAACAATTTTTTTTTACTCTTGTTTTTTTGTTTTCTATTTTTCTACTTTCTCACAATTCTTAATTCGTAGTTTCTTCTTTATTTTAATAATTAAATCTAGAAATTTCTCAATACTTTGATAATCTGATTTGAGTTATTTTTGGAGAATAATTTTTCAATTCTTCATTTTATTTTATTCCTTCAAGCTTGATCACTAAAAAAAATGACTTTTTATCAAAATGTATAAAAGGCAACAACTTCGTATGCTTGACAAATCACGGGCGGCCGTGGTAGAAATGTGACATACTCCAATATTCTTCCAATGGTATGTATTCTCTCCCCTTTTGTCTTGGACTTTGGAAATAGTTGTCGTTGTTGTTCACTGAGTGAAATATTGTATTTATGCTAGAAGTAAAATTTTACTACCATTTGTTTCAACTAGTTGATCAATTAATATTCAATGTGCATTTTATGTTAACAGTTCCCTAGCATTTGATAGAAACGTTGAAATGTATTAATAATTGGTTCAATCCCTAACAAAAAGTTCCCTACTCTATATTGTAAAAGAATAAAAAAAATTCTCCATATTAATGTTTAAAATTCTCATCGTGCTTCAATGCATGCTATAAATCTAGTTTAAAGTAATCCCTTTTTATTAGTTTTTACTATTTTTTTTTTTTGGTAAAAGCTATTTCCACAATTTTAGGGTCATAAAGGGATGAGAAATGAAATTGGAAAGAAATAGAATAAACAATAATCCTTGTTTAAAATGGAGATGTTTAAAATTCTCATCCCACTTCAATTCATGTTAAATATTTTTTACTTCTACCAAAAAAAAAAAAAATTATTCCTTGTTTATTTAATTTAGATTATGACAATCCATTTTGCTTGTTGTTATCCTAAATTCCTTTTTCTTAACATGAATTTGCATGAATATAAGTGTTTGATGGTATTATACAAATTAATTACTTATTGGCTCTTTTCAAATTTGAGTAATTTGTTCAATCAATTATGATAATCTTTGTCTCTTTTTTATTTGATGTTTGTTGGTCCTAGGGATACCATTGAATGGTACAGGATCGTTCATGGTGACAACTTCAACTTGTGTAGTTTCCTTGTACAGTTGTAGAAGTTCCTTTTTCTATTTCATTATCACCAGTAGGGAATGCTTATCAACGTCAATGAGGCTATACGAGTGAGAGAAAAGATCTTAAGCAAGGATGTAAAGGCCATTGTTATAGTGTAAAATGAATGGAAAAGATGTAAAAATAAGGAATTTTTTAAGAAAATGGAGAAGCCACAGCTTGGAGGAGAAGTAAAATTTTTCTACATCTGAATTTATCCTTTTTTCACAATTTTATACTTAGTCGTTTTTATTTAAAACAATTTATTTTTGTTCCCAAATGTAAATTAAAAAAATATTTATTTACTTTATATGTATTTATAACCAAACATAAACCCAGAATGAAAATTAAACATTACAAAAACTAAATCAGTAATCATCGCCAAGATAAAACTAACACCAAAAATTTAAAATTTAAAAATTTTACCAAACATAAACCCAAATTGAAAAATTCAAAATTACAAGAAAATGCAGCTAAACACATAATAAATGAAATCCACAAAGTGCAATAATCATCGTGACCTCTACGCAATCTTTATAACAAATCAAGGAACACAATAACTAAATCAATAACTATCACCAAGCTAAAACTAACACTAAAAAGCAAATATTCAAAGATTTTATTCAACACAAATCGAAACTGAAAATTTAAAATTACAAATAGAAAAATACAGCCAAACAAAGAGGAAATGAAACCCACAAAGTGCAATTATCAACCTGACCTCTACCAAAAACTTTATAACAAATCAATGAACATAAACTAAATCAACAACAATCAACAAGGTAAAACTAACACTGAAAGGCAAATATTCAAATATTTTACTAAGAAACTTCCTAATGAGGACATCACTTTTCAAAGGGGAGGAGCGCATCTTTCCTAAGCCATGGGCGTGGCTTAAGCCCTTTCAAAAAGCAGTAGCCCACCCTTCCTAAGCCGTGGGCATGGTTTAGACAAGTGTAAAAATTTTAAATTCTTCTTGGAAAGTTCTATGTTATTATTCTTTTGCCATTAGTAATTTGTTTGACAAGTTTAACCTTTTTTTTTGTATTATTTTCTTAAATAGCCTTAGGCTTATTATAATTTCCTAGACAGGGTTTAGAAGTATAAATACCTCTCTTTCTCTTGTAGGCACCATTCAAGCTATCTTATCATCAATTAGAATCATCATTTGAAAAATAAGTGTTTGAGCCCTAAATTTCCAATTTGGGGGATTTTTTGTCCTTCAAGTTTAGCTTGAAAATCTTTGTTGGTTTAAGATTAAAACCTTCAATCTTTTGTCTCTTAGTCCCTCTCTGCATCACTTCCTAGCTACACCATGTTGATTTTAAGCTTATTAATAGAATGAATCCTTTCTAGCTTTCATGCATTAGGTTTTCGATGCTTATTTGGATGGGTTTGATGGAGGAGCTTTTTTTTGCTATCATCTTAGTTTCATTGTATAGTTGTTGAAGTACCTTTTCTCTATTTTAGTATCTCCTTTATGGAAATATTTGTCGACGTGAATGAGGCTCCCTAATTTAGAGAAGATATCTTAAGCAAGGATCTAAAGGCCATTTGTTATTGTGTTGAGATAGATGGAAAAGATGAAAAAATAGGAAAATTTCTTAAGAAAATAGAGAAAGCACAGCTTGGAGTAGACAGTGCAGCTTGGAGGAGAAGTCGAATTTTTTGCACAATTTAATGTTTGGTCCTTTTTATTTGAAATAATATATTTTTGTTCCTAAAAGTAAATTAAAAAATAGTTATTAATTTTACATGTATTTATTTATTTATTTATAACCAAACACAAATCCAGACTGAAATTTGAATATTATAATAACTAAATCAGCAACTATTACCAAACTAAAACAAGCTCCAAAAAACAAATATTCAAAGATTTTACCAAAAATAAACCTCAAGTTGAAAATTGAAAATTACAAGTAAGAAAATGCAGCCAAACACAGAGGGAATGAAACCCACAGATTGTAATAATCAACCTAACCTCTGTCAAAAGTTTTATAATAAATCAAGGAATGTAATAACTAAATTAGCAACTATCACCAAGCTAAAACTAACACTAACAAGTAAATATTCAAAGACTTTATCAAATAAAAATCCAAATTAAAAATTGAAAAAAACAAGTAAGAAAATGGAGCCAAACACAGAGTAAATAAAACCCACTGAATGCAATAATCAACCTAAGAGCATCTCCAACCCATGGTGTAGGTTTCTCCAACCCATGCCAAATTATCCACGTGAATGCCTACGTGGGAATATTATATTATCTTTTTTGTTTTTTAATTGTTTTTTATTTAGGGTATTTAATTTTTATACATATGGGTATTTTGAGATTGGGTATTTTTATTTATTTTGTGTGTATGTTAAATGAATTTTTAGTATTATTTTAAGATGTGCAAAATTTTATATGCGATATTTAATTTTGATCATTAAATATAAAATATTTTATTTATTGTATTCATGGTTATAATTAATATTTTATAATTGCCTGTATTAAATATAAATTTATTAATATTTGTGAAAAAAATAAATAGATCATCAAATTGGTATAAAATGAACATAAAATTAACAACATATATATTAAAATTCAACAATACAATTACAAATTTGTTAAAACACATTAATCTTACATTAAGAATAAAACATATAAAGTTACAGAAGAAAAACACAAACTGCATTACACATAATAATATAATAAGAAACGAACAATTTAAAGCATTAAAATGGTTTAATGTGGATGGAAATCCCCACTTGAAGGATTATGAATATTGTTTTAATAATCAAAATTTTATGGGTTTGGATTCTATAAAGAATCATTTGCTAGTGGTACTTGATAAGATTTCATCATTCTTTTGCACATTATTTCTTTTTGTCTTCCCTACATGAAGGCATGCACATTTACATTAGCATTCTTGTCAAGTCGGCTATAAAAATTGTTAATTATATGATAGTAATAAAAGTTAATATGAATAAAAATAATAAAATTGTTTAGAAATTGAATATATTATTAATAAGATGAAAAAGTAAAAAAATATGATAATAATTAGGGCTGTCAAAATGAGTTCGCGTGTCGTGTTTGTATCGTGTTGATACAGTTTGGTGACACTTATAAGGTCAACACCGACACTACCCATATATTAAATGTGTTGACAGGACACGACACTATATTATAACGGGTTGACACTATTGACATGTTCAAACCATTTATTTAAAAATAGATTATTTATAGTAACAAAAAAAAATAGATTATTTATAGATCAATTCAATATTGAACCACATTATCTATAAAAATAACAATTACACTTCTAAAAAAAATCAACATAAATTCATCAACTCAATTAAAGATGCAACTTTGCAAATAGACAATAAAAAGTAAAAAATAGTTTAAATTTCTGCAATTTTACTAATTAAACAATATCTGATGAAACTTTTACATCTCATTCAGGCAGTCCTTCCGAAGCTGCAAGTTTTACATCAAAAGCCATAATAGCTATTAGCCTAGAATATTGAATAAAAATATCCATTAAATCATAATGAATAAGGGTTTGGAAGTATCGAAGAAAGAATAAATTTATACTATCAGCTCTCAAGTGCAAATGATAGTTTTAACCTTCATATTAGTCAAAATTACTAATTTGTTAAACGGGTTATACGGGTTCATGAGTTGACTCGTGACCCAACCTGTTTATCTCGTGTCATAAAAGTGTCGACCCTTTTCCGACACTAACCCTCATAAACCCTATCCTAATTCGTTAAATTCCGTGTTAAACGAATCGTGTTATCCTATCACTATCCATTTTGACAGCCCTAATAATAATAAAAGGAAAGAGAAATGAATATAATAATAATAATTATTATAATAATAATAATAATAAAAGTGGTTGGTGGATATAAATAAAGTAATAATATTTAGTTTACAGGGGAAGGATGGAGAGAAGGGTTAGAGATAAAACACTGTTTATTTAGAGGATGTCAAAATTTGGAAGGCAATGATGGAGTTTGGGTTGGAGTTTGAGTTGCCCGAACCTCTAACTTAGACTATAGGCAGAAAAAGAGCACATTTAAAATCAAAATTTTTAGAGAGAGAAAGCTCTAAACCTTAGGTTGATTGTTGTTGATAGCTACCTTGACCGAAAATGGTGTATTTATTGGAAGAAAAAAAAAAGAGGAGCTTTAAGATTAAAAAGGTATGGAGGACCATTTTGCTTTAAAGTATAATAGTCCCTCCACACAACAAATGATGACTAGTCGGCCATTATGTGCATGGGAGGGATTTCTCCCTCCCTTGGTGACGGAATTTAGTTTTTTGAATCTTAAATTTTGCTTACCGTTTTAGAACTCGCATATACATTGCGAAAAGAAAAAAAATAAGAAGCACTAAAAAAGGATGTATTTCCTGAATTTTTTTATGTGGATCGAGATATAGAGCCCATTTCGTTCCTTCTTTTGCGAATAATGAAGAAAACATGGAAATTCATTACTGAGGCTGAAAAAATCCGTGTAGCAAATCATGTAGCGCACATCCTGGCTCAAGCTTATGATTTTTGTGTCTGACAAAGTGTGTGGGAACGTGTTCTCCCTTTTCTTTTATCCAAACTTCTTTGCTTTGGTTTATCAAAGAAGTTTTTTTTCCTTAAAAAAAATATTATTATCATACATTTGGTGGAATCCACGAGTTTTCTACTAATGTTCTTTATAAGCAAAATAAGGGTCACACGTTTCAGATAGCACGTGATCACATAAAGGCCCAACTAATTACACTAAACATCAAATTTTTGACGTTATTTACAATTAAGTGAATCAATATTTGGATTTTGTTAAAGGCAATATAACCTGGTCGTAATACATCAAACAACTACAAATGCATCCTACTTTTGTCAATTACAACCATTTAATTATTAATAATCATTTAAATCTTTATGCAATTTTTCTCATTTTCTCTTTACTTTTCTCCCTCCCTCTTTCTCTTTTCTTTTGTTTGTGGTTCACGGCCATTCATACCTTCATCTCATTTTTTTCATCTTTTTGTTAATTATTTCTTTTCTTTCCGGAAAACTAATTAGACCTAAATTTATATATTAGCTGATATTATGCAATTTTTAACAATAAATAACAAATATACAAGAAATATAATCAATTATTTGTTCATATATATATATATATATATATATCATTTCTTAAAATTCTTTTTGGTAAACAACTGTTTCTCAGATTAATAGCAAATAAAAGGGCCTTGAACAGATTGTAAAAAGATATACATAAAGAAAAATTAAACTCTGTAAAAAACATATTTTAAGAAGATATAGTTGCTTACCATTTGACTTGATATTGAAAGTGATGCATTTCTTTGTTTAAAAAAAATATGAATCCAAAAAATATGACAAACACTAATTAAGCCACAATTGATGTCCTTTATCTTAATCGTAATAAAAATGATTTTGGTACTAATTAATACCAACATCATAAAAAAAATAAAATCTGGGAAAAAATATAGAAGGCTATCTTAGGTTTTTGGTAATGGTTACTAACTTTTTTATTTATTAAAGGAGAATCATTCCATTAAATCACGATTTCAATCGACAATATCATAGGGGGATCTTGATGGTGAACATAAAAATTAGAGACTAAAAATCCCTTATGAGCAACAATATTTCCCGAACGTTTAAGAAAAGGAAACTTGTCAAAGAAAAATATAACGAAAAAGACTTGCAATCTTCAATCACAAGGCCAACATGAGAAGAATGCTTGACACTTTAAGCATTGAGCCGATTGATAAGAACTTGAGAATCTCCCTCCAAGACAATTCAATAATAAGGAAGGGAGTTAAGCCAAATAATTACTTCCCGACAACGAAGAGCTTCGGCTAGAAGAGAGTCAGAGGAACTATGAACAGGATCATATTTGGCTGTGAAAGAATTTATGTGATTATCGCAGAGCACAAAACCAACACCAATAATGCCCGAAAAAGTAATCGTTGCGACAAAGTTATACTTTATGAAATAAAGCGGAGGAGCTTGCCACAGTGAATTAACTCCATTAATAGACTGAGAATTGTCTGTTGATTGAATAGTATTCCAAGAGTTCACAAAATTCAGTGCTAAGTGGATTATATATTCGTTGTTAGATATTTATTAGTAGTTATTATATAACAAATGAGATATTTATACCTAAAATCAAGGAGCAATGTATAAAATTATTAAATGAGTTAACGTACATTGGATCGAGTATGAAATTTTTTAGTCTTATAGAATCACTTATTAGTGGTTTAGTTTTTGCAATTACTAAAATTTGTATGTTTATGTACAAATTTCATTAACCTAACTAATGACTAAACTAAAGATGAATAGACAAGGCCCATGATGGAGCCCACTTTTCGAAAATTGGGCCTTTGCTTGTACTTTGATATAAGCTCACAATTCAAAGCTTTAAACAAAATGAAGATAAATTGATTAACCAAATCCATATGGCTTAATTGTCAAAAGCTAGTGTCGTGATTCTTCACAAGATTGAATAAGTTCACCAATGTTCTTCTTAGGCTTAGCTTGGGAGGCTAAGACAAGAATCATAAAGAAAAAGATGATAAGGTATGGTTTAGTATTGAAAGAAAAAGTAAGGAATCGAGTAGTGTTTTGCTTAAGAGAAAGGGATGGTTTTATAAAGTTAGGTAAACATGACAAACCTTTTTTTTTTTTTTTTTTGTTGGAGGATTTTATAAAGATTGGTTAACTATGTCAATTACTTATGTATCATTGCATTCAAAATAAGATTAAAAGGTTTTTTTTCTTTTTTTTTTTTTTTTTGAATTCAACAAAATAGAAATTAAAAACCAATGTTTAGATGTAATTACCAAGGATTAAAATTGAATTATTAAATAATTGCATCAACTAATTAACCTTGGCAAATTATTTACAACATATAGTATTTAATTAAGAGCCCTTTTTTGGTGATCAATCACCGGCATAAGATGTGGCTGAGTTCTTTTTATTATTTTTATCAAAATTCAAGCCAACAATATATGACACTATTATAAATGTCAACAATATAATAACACAATCCACCTATTTATGTTTTTACACACATCAAATATAATTAGTAGCTATTTTTTTGTGCCTCCTCATATAGAATGAGCAATACATAAAATTTCAAAAATACTTAAGTTAGCAGCAGGTAAAATTTCAACCCGATGAGTTATATAAAAGCAACATTTCATTAATTTCCATCTAACAAACTAAACAGGATAATACAATAGATGGAACTATGTAAAGTTCCCAATTCATGTATTACAATTGTCATAAAATCCATGTCAAAATAATTAATAACATATATCAGGAATCCAAAATATGACTAAGGGCATATATTATCAATCTAAAATATGACTAATCACAATGTGAAATTGTCAATCCAACGCTACTATAGCATCGCAAGTCCAAAAAATATCATATAGAACTTTAAACCCGACATTGTGAACCCGAAATCCAATCATCTATAAAAAAATTCATATATCCAAATGTCCCACCTGTATACAATGAAAGAAAAAAAAAATTAGCACGATTCACAAATTATACACAACTATAAAGTAAATTCTATTAACATGAAACACTAAAAATAAATATAAGAGAATAAGTGACAATCAAACCTTGATACTAATTTTTTTGGAATCCCCGGTTCATGTACTTCATCAACCCACTTTTTAAACGATCCATTCGATATTTAACCATAGACTCTAGAATCTTTGAATTCTCATAAATGAACACATAAACATTATATTTAATATCTGCGTCAACTCCTATTTCCTCAAACAAAGCCCATATATCACAATCTATAGTTGCATTTTTAGCTAACAATGCATTTGTCAACTCTTTTGATGATTCATTGATAGCAAAATAGCTGAAGTTATTGCATTAATTAAATTTTTCATATCATCTTCATTGATGGACTTTTTTAGCTTTCTTAGCTTTTGAGGAAATTGGATCTTGACATTGTCTTAGGATCTTACTACAATAAGTGAGACCATTTCGATTTCTTCCTCATTTGGATCAGCATTTACATTTGTTTAAGCCACATCATCAAGTATGATGCGATTTTGAGAAACCAAATTGTCTACTCCATCAATTGTCTCAACTTAAGAAGGTTCAAAAACTCTCAATATTTTCCTCAAGGTAGCCTCTATTGTATTTACAGTAGTAACCCGCTTTACCCTATCTGGTCCAACTTAACACTAATGGCTGCAAAAATTGAATAGTGAAAACAGCAGTCACTAAATCTAGTTTAAAAAAAGTATCAAGAATGCAGTAGCTCAAAGTAATATCTTAAAGATGTTAAGAATAGCCAAAAAGTATCAATTATAGATTGATAATAGAAATAGCTTGCTATAAAAGGACATATTCAAAGAAAATCTTAAAACAAACCTGTGTAGAGACATAGACACGCAGACACAACACTTCAGCAATAATAAAATTATCCCCCTTTGCCATCAGCAAAACACAAAACTAAACTGTGAATCCTATTACTAAAACGCATAACAGAACATAGTAACATGTAAAATAGAACTAATGTAAATAAAAACAAAAGACCTACAAGTGTTTAAAAGAAATCATACCTTGAAGCAGAAGACCAAAGTTGGAATCGATCACAAAAATGACAAATGCTACCAATAAACCACGTACTACCTGCACATTAGCTCAGTTTAGTTTCATCTAATGAAAAATAAAAATTGTATAAATTGGAGCGATAAAAAAAAAACCACAAACCAAACTCCAATAAATTAAATCCTAGCCAAAACCTGAAATCAGTCTATATTTTACAAAAACACACAAAGAAAATCTTAATAATTATATTCAGTCTAATATAATGAACATACAAATATAAGCATATATTTATAAATAAAAAATAAAAAAAAGTTGGGACATGGAAAATAAAAATAAAAGATGGAACTGATATCAGAGTTTGCTTATTGGTTCGTGAAATTAAAGAAAGATAGCATGAATATGTTCAAATTTGAATAACACTATAAAAGAGTAGAGTGAGTAGTCAACAACAGCACATCGTGAATTTGAAGAAAGAAATAAGAAGTAATACTAAAAAACAAAGTAATGAACTGGACAAGAGATAAAGGGAAAAAAAACCTAGTAAAAAGCAACTTGACTTGATCATCAAATGGGCAGCAATGTGAAAATAGTGTTTGGTAAACAAGAGGTAAAATACATTCAACTAATGAAGGACAGGATGGGCATAATAAATAATATCATAGGGCATACTTGTCCATTCAAGTTTTCAACCCCTCAAATTTTACCAAATTGCTGGGATTGAAAAATGGGAACTACAAGAAATCAAGGTATTTATGACAACTTCGGCTATCACAATAATGGTTGTCACAAAAAAACCTATTATACAATTTTCACAAATAGTTATATGTTTTTGTGACAATAATTTTGTATATGTAACTGAAATTTTTTTTGCTACAACTAAAATTGTTACTAAAAATATGAAATATGTTACAATTCATTTGTGATTGTCATAAACTTTAATAATGTGACAATTGAAAAAATAATTGTCACAAAATTTGAATTACTATTGTGACAATAATTATGAGTTGAAACTAAAATTCTTTGTTAAAACTAATTTGTAACTGAAAAAATAAGACACATGACAATATTAATAGTTGTTAGCAAAAAAATAATCTTGTTATAACTTGAATATATTATCACAAATAATTAATCAATTTTGCGAAAATATGTTTGTATTGAAACTAAAATTATTTTATTACAAGTAGTAGTTGAAACTAAAAATAAAAAATGTGATAGTATATTTATAGTTGTCACAAAAGTGTATTTTTGTCTTTTAAAAAAATTGTAAATAATGTATTAAGTTATTGAATTATTTAATATATTTATAACATGTCTTCTACAACCATTTTCTTGAACTTTTTATCTATTATTATTTGCTTGATTAGTAAACACTTGTATGAACACATGTAAGGTTGCATGTCTTTGACTTTGCCATTTGTGAACCATGCACTAACTCAAGTTTTCAGACTTTATTCTTATTATTAATGACATTATATTTCATTACACATCTAATTCTTTAATAATGCCCATGAAAAAATTAATCAAATGTTTAGTTCATGAAAAAAAGAATTAACTTATTATATTAAATTTAAATTATACTTTCTCAAAAAAAAAAAAAGTTACATCATACTTAGACAATATATTTAAAAATAATAATAATAAAACACATAGACAAATAAAAAATATATATATAAATATATTACTATCCGTAATAAGAGGGAATAATGGTGAGAATATCTTGAAACCATTTTTCAAACTTACTTTTTGAAATAACTTCCGTCTATCTTTGCATATCTTATTAGATTTCTCATTTAACTTCCATAGATCTACAGTTTCTATTTGTTTCTTCATATTCAGTTGCTTGTAAACCATCAACAACAAATCCTTTGCAATTATAAATATGGTTTCTATCTTGGACCTCATTTTGATGCATATGTAATTTCTTAATGTTTCTTTCTTTTTTTTTTAATTGTGACTTGGTGTTTTATTTGTTTAGTTTGCCAAAATTAACTTCATGCTCTCTTTAGATTTTCTGATTTGTGTCTTCTTTTTTGTTCTTGACATGAAGGAATTGGAATTTCAAGAAAGGCTGATTTGAAAGACATCCATCATCTACAACAACACAATTTTTGGAATCATTCAATATCTTTTTGTTCTTACGCTAATTTTTTTCATTTGTAATTGCTAAATTTGATGTATTCAATAAATTGACACTTTTTTTTTAATTTATTGTAAAAAAATAATATTGAGAAATAAAATAGTAGTATATTTTATATATTCTTTTATTTCACTTATTTATTTACTTATTTCAAATATTAGGATGTAATATACAAATTTAATATTACTTAATTATATTATTAAAATTGGTGAAATATTAAATATATACTGGTTATATGCAATTGTTAAAAAAACGTTGTGGCCGCTTTATGAAAAAAAGTTTTTACGTATTTACATCATGTGACAATAAAAATTGTCACAAATAACTTTTTGGTGACAACTATTAAAGTTGTCATGTGATTTTAGTTTGATTTATAAGACAATATGTGGCAAGATTATATATTTGTGACTATTTTTTTTTTTATTACAATAAAATTTGTAACAAATAAAAATAATATGACAACAAATTTACTGTCACAGAACTAATACTTTATGTGACTACTTATTCTTGTCACATATGTAAAAAACTTTTAGCGATAGAGTTTTATGTGATAAGCTCATGACAACTATTTGTTGTCACATACAGTTTTAGGTGACAACTTTTTACAATTATGTAACGACTTTTGTTATCACAAACAACTTAATTTCTTGAAGTGAAAACAGGGATTTCTGATGAATTTTAGTTCCCTCTCTCAAACCCCTAATTCCTTCCCTCTCAACTAATTCCTCCTCTCACGCATGGACAAATATATACCCTATTTAAAAAAAAAAAAAAAACCTCTCAGAACTGCATCCAAACAATGTCTTAAGGCCTATAAAAGTTTTTGCAGAATTAATGAAGGATTGGTTAGAAGTAACCATCATTTGGGAGGAAGTTCGAATGAAAGGTAAGGTTTTGTAAGGGTTTATAACCCTCGATGTTCTTCAAATTTTCAACACTCTAAATTTGAGGGTTGAGAAGGTCTAAATCATTCCTTTGAAGACCATTTCATTCGCTTTCATCAATGATCATTCCTACACTTATCCAAGTAACCCCTTAAAGGCCTACATGACATTCTTGGATTTGACACCCTATTTGATGTCCCCTTCGAAATATGTTCTACAAGCAAATTACCTTTCTGTCTAGAAAAACAACTTTAGGGAATTTATATGTTAATTAATTTTTTATATTTATCGATTTAATAAAAAATTTTAGAGTATCCGTGGAGTGCATACCATTTAAAAATAAAAGAAAAGTAAACAGGTTGTTGCTATTTGTTTTAGGTTATTAAAAAAAAAAAAAAAACATGCAATTTCATTTAGCACTCAATCAATTGCAATTACAAATATTAAAACCATGTTTGCTAAAAAGAAGTTTGCTAAAAAGAAGTTTGCTAAACATCAAACTCAATTAAAAAGTGTTGATAGTTTATGGGGTAAATAATTAAGGGTTGGTATTCAATTGAGACTTTTATAGACTTTTTTTTAAGTGAATACCTTTTATAAACTTTGATGACTTTTAGTGACTTTTAATTACTTTTATAGAGTTTTTAAAAATATTGATGACTTTTAAAAAGTCTATTCCACAGACTTTCATAAACTTTTAAAGATTTTTATAGACTTATTAAGATGCTAAAATATAATAATGTACATGTGTTCAATGATAATACACCAAAATATAAATAACTACAAAAATCTACAAGTATAAAATATAAAATAATAACACTAAAATTGAATAGTATTGTTAATTAAAAAAATTATAATTTAACTATAAAATTTCTAATCTTCATTATCATTCATACGCTTAAAATTATTCCACATGTAAGTAGCAATCATAGCTCTCCATTTATTAGCATCATTTCTATGTTGCTCTTGCGTTCTAACAAATGGTTCAAAATATTCTTCTTGGTTAATTGACATTGGTGTGGATGAAAAAGTTTCACTGTTTGGTTCAATTGGAAACTCAACTGATTAACACTCTGTTATAAGAAAATTATGCATTTAAGTGTAAGCAATTTTATAAATATGGAACAACCACAGATCTGAGTAATGAAGTATCGAATAGAATTTACAGAAATTTACCAAGAGAATATTCCATTCAAAAGAGTAAATTATTGGAACATAAATTATAAAGGTAATCTATCTAAACAAAGTATAGAACCAGCTCAAACAATAAAAATCATCTTAAAACGCATACTTATTTGAATTCCATCTCAAACTGATAAATTTTACCATAAAAAAATATTTAGGCTAGACTTAAAGGTTGATTTGCTTGCGGTTGATCAATTTCAAGAGATTCAACAAAGAAAGCAAAGATTGGAGGAAGAGACTAGACAAAAACATCATTAAAAAAATGGCAAGCGGCTTGGAAAGGAGCAGTGGAACAGAGTGGTAGCGGGAGGAGAGCAGTCAATCAGCGATGGGAAGAGGGGACTGAGTGGAGGTTTCCGGTGGTGATAGGATGGAGGAGAGAGAGGAGGTGGAGGAAGAGTGGAGAGAGCAGAAAGAGGCAGTGAAGGAGGAAGGGTTATGAAAAATCACAATTGAAAATGAAAATAAAAAGTCTTCCATCAAAATAAAAAGTCTTTCATCAATATGCATGACTTTTTTAATTGTGTTTTGAGTTAAAAAATTATAAAAAAAAAGTATATAAAAGTCATTGTTATCAATTGTTAATGACTTTTTGAATATATGATTACTTTTATAGACTCTATAAAAGTCTTAATTGAATACCTTTTCATTTTTAAAAACTCTTAAAAAGTCTTAATTGAATACTTGATGACTTTTAAGGATTCCTAAAAAGTCTTAATTGAATACCACTGGATTTTAAAAGTCTTTAAAAGTCTATAAAAGTTTTAATTGAATACACTCCTTAGTCCCTATGTTTTTACATATTATACTAGTCAGTCCACATGATAATTATATAGTCCTTAAGTTTTATTATTGTCAACTGTTTAGTTCTTTTAAGTCAAATTAGACTAATAATACCAAAATTACCCTTTATTTTATTTTACAATAATAAAATATATTTTCTTTTCTATTTTATTTTTTTTCCTCAAATAATTCTAATATTAATAATATTACTAATATTGATAAATTAATTTATTAAATTTTATATAATTATATAACTAAACTCTTGACATACAATTTATTGTGTCAAAATAACTAAATAAAAAAATATTTTAAAAAACATAAAATGGAGTTAACTATATAAATTATAAATTTGAAAAATAAAAAATTAGGAGTAGAACTATATAAACATTATAAATTTGAACTTTTCATTCTAATATACCTTAAAGAAAATATTAATAAACAAAAAGATATCATTTTAAAATAATTAACTACATTTATAATAACATTTATTATTAGTTAATAGATATTATATTAAACTAATAAAAAATGATTATATATATTAAAAAGAATAAATAATAAGAAATAATTTTATTTTTATAACTAATATATAAAAATATAGAAATATTGGTGTATGTATATACTACACAAAAATTTATTGAAAATATTTTAATTGAATTTAAAAATCAAAAGATATATTTTTACTAATAATCTAGAGTAATTTTGTCCTTTCATAAGCAAAAGTAAAAGAAAGGACAAAAGAATTCATTGAAATAAAACTTAAGGATTTTAAAATTTATCTATGAACCAACTAGTATGATACATAAAAACATAGGAATTAATAAATTGTTTAGCCTAGTTTATATGCACCTAAAATAACATTTTTAAGAGTTTATCTTTAGTCACACCAAACATAGAGTAGAAAACTAGTATTTTCCTTGTTAAAAACTAATATCCTAAAAGTCTAAGCAACAACTATCTTAAAGAGTACTATACTCCAACAGTATTCTAAAGTTTGTCTTGTTGGACTTAAAATTTAAGTTACAGATGACAGTACAATAAATCCAAGATTTAATAAAAAAAATTTATTGCTACTTGTTGCCAAAACTTTGGATAACAATAAAAAAGTTGATGCATGTTTCTGCTTTAAAGTTATAATTGTATCTATTTGCAGCAAAAATTTGATATAATTTTACCGCTGAATGACTTTTTTTGTAGCAACTTTTGAATATTCCTGCTTAATGAGTTTTTTATCAACAAATTTTATTTTGCTACAAATTTTTTTTTGTCCAAAATCTGACATTTTTTATAGTGTGAAATGGATAAAATTCTTTTTTAAAACTAGAAATCAAGTATTGAAAAATTTAATCACTAAATTTTTTATCGTTAAATATTAGGGAAAAGTACAAAAAAACTTTATAGTTTGACTGATTTGCTAATCGAAGATTGTGTTTCAAAACGTGATAAATTGGGACCTACGGTGTGACGATTTTGCAGATCAAGGATTTATCATTTAATACACTCTTCTAAAACTCTCTTATCCTTCAAAATTTCACCTGAAATTTTGCAATTTTGTGGATTAAAATACAATGGACCTTGGTTTTGAAGTTTGGAATTTTTCGAGAAGTAAGTATATATTTGTTAATTAATAATACGAAAAATTGCCAAAAAAATCTAAATTTTGCAAGTTTGTTGATTAATGGACCTTAGTATTGAAACTTGAAATTTTTCGGAAAGTAAGAATATTTTTATTAATTAATAATTGAAAAAATTAAAAAAAAATCAAAAAAAAAAAAAAGAAAAGAAAAAGAAAAATTGTTGAAGAATATATACATATTACTTAATAACTTTACAAACAAAATTTTTTTATTTGTCTGCATTATTAATTAATAAAAATATACCCACTTCCCAAAAGATTTCAAGCTTCAATATCAAGATCCATTATACTTTAATAAACAAACTTACAAAATTTAGATATATTTTGGCAATTTTTCTTTTTCTTTTTCTTTTTCTTTTCTTTTTTCTTTTTTTTTTTTTTGGCATTATTAGTTAACAAAAATATAATTAGTTCCCAAAAAATTTTAAGCTTCAACACCAATATTCATTTTACTTTAATCAACAAACTTGCAAAATTTCAAGTTAAATTTTGAAGGCTAAGAAAGTTTTAGGGGAGTGGATTGGATGATAAACTCTTTATCTGCAAAACCATCAAACCACAAGTCTAAATTTGACACGTTTTGAAACACATCTCTCGATCTGTAAATCAGTCAAATCACATGTTTTTCTTTTTGTTCTTTTTCCTAAATATGATAGATGTTGGAATTATTAAATGAAAGAGTTGTTTAACAAAAAAAAAAAAAAAAAGACATTGAAGTTAAGAAAATTATTTATATGTGCAATTTAAAATGTTAAATCAAATATGTTGAATTAATAATTTAAGTTATTTTTTTAATTAATTAAAACTTTAAAATAGTATTATTAAACAAGATGAAAAGTAACTTTAAAAAAATAGGTCTAATACAAGCGTTGAAGCAAACATAATGTTAAAATTGAAAACATTAGTCTTTACTCTCTTAACTTATGTTTGGACTTCAATTTCTAAACCATATAGTTGAAGCGAATCTTAATTAATCAAAAGATGAACATCTAAAATTAATGGGTCCATATAGAAATTAGGAATAATTATATATATATATATATATATATATATATATATATATATATATATATAAACCATATGGTTACACCCGATTGCAAATAAGTCCAAAAGATTTAACTTTTTGCAAAAAAAATGTCCATGGTTTTTGCCAGTTAACAAAAAACCAAAATATTGACTAAGACTGTTAAACTAATGATGTGACAAGGTTATTTTTGTCTTATCACATGTTTTATCCTATAAAATAATTATTTTACTTTATTTTTACTAAAAATATAAATACAATTCATCTTTATTGCTACCAACCCTAACTCTAGTATTTATTTACAATCGCGTGTGGTCAGAGGAATTTTTTTTTTTTTAATTATTTATAAAAACTAAATTGTTACCAATTAATTATCGATGGGCAAGTAATCATGCAAGAAAAGCAGAACTGTAAGGCAAATACAGAATCCAGGTAATTGGGGCCCGGCTGGGTAGTTGGTAGGTATGGATGGGACACAACCGACTTGTTAGTAGTATAGCATTTTAATTCAATTAATGCATGCTCTTCAATGTCTGCCTTAACTTAATTTGCTTGCCTATTCATTCACCACTAATTTCCCTTTCCTTATTTTATTTTTCCTGATCGATTGTTTATATCTATGAAATCAGAAGAACAGCAATGTGATTTCATTTTTACTCAATGGGGAGAAACAACTTTAAATATACGCTTACTCCTAAATAAACAAACTAAAAAAATAAAATAAAAATTAGATTAGATGATATTTTTTAAATCAGATAAAGCATTATCTATTCTGTACTTCATCTCAAATTTACTTTTTGGTTAAATAAAAGTATATAGTGGAGTATATGATGGGGGACAAAAAAGAAAGTGATACTATTCCATGTAATTTTATATTTGCTTTTGACTTCCAAAACCTCTGATTTGGAGAGTCAAAAAACTTTATTCGTAAGAACATTTTCTCCCAAACGCCGATGCTCATTATACCCATAAAGCTTGAATTCAATTATAAAATTAATTTAGCTTTTAAAGTCAAGTTTTAATTATTAATGGGAAAATGCATCTTGAGTTTCTAAACTTGTATGAAACTTATAATTGGCATCTAGTTAATTTTGTTAGTATATTATATACATGATTATGATTTTTTTTTTTATTTTAATATTATTCGTCTAAACTTAACACTTTGTTTGCCAATATTATTCGTTTAAGACACTATGTTGTTGTTTATATTAACCCCATTAAATGAACAATCTATTGTAAAACCACTTCTTCTCCAATAATATTGTGCCATGTGCCGAAATATTAATGTATCATGCGTTGTTTAATGCTTGGTGTTACACATGGATAAAAGGAGAATTAAATTTGAGGTAACGGTATCAAAATGAAAGAATCATGCATTCAATGTATTAAAAAATTAATTAAAAAACCAATTTTGATTTCTATAAAAGTTTTGGCGCATTATTAATTTAGTTTACAACTCAAATAATACATATTAATAAATAATACTCCCTCTTTCTTACAGGACAAATTGATTGTTTAGCATTCCATGTAACAAGAAATAACTCTTTTTTTAATATAAATAAGTAAAATTTTGATAAATAAATATTCAATAACTAATAACTTAGATTAAATAATCACTGCTAGAAAATTGTCTATTACCGACGGATGGATCCGTCGATAAATGGGTGGGTGACGAGGTGATTACCGATGGACCGTTGATAAATTTCGTTGATGATTGCGAATTTTCTTGCGGTGAAAGATTATTTTAAGTCTCTACTTGGGTCAAAGTGTTAACATAATAATCATGTTAATGAATTAGATAATAATTTTTGAAAAATTTCTTAAGGTCCAATAAAAATATAAAGTAATAATTCATCAAATTGAAACAAAAATATCATAGTTGTAGTCACTCTGATGCCTAAGTCAATGTGATTCTTATAGAAAATCACAACTAAAAGAATATAGATTGTATGAATCAAACCTAGAGGGGTTAATCCCTTTTATATAAACATGTGGGAACAATCCCAAGTGAATAAGGATGCGTCTTTTCCTATTTAGGAATTATATTGCTACTATGCAACTATTATGTATATGACACACGTTTAGGAGTTAATCTCTTGATAAAAAATGACAATCTAAAAGACAAGCATCTTATCCTTCTATTTAGGCAAGAAATATGTTCTCTAGCTTTTGAAGGACACTTAAGCAAGGGTTTGAACCTATCGACATAATGTTGAAACAATGTCTACATTTGGTTCAATGTTTCAAGACCTTTCGAAGGTTCAATTTGATGCTAGATCGAACCAATAATTTAAAAATATTTTGTGACCACGTCGGCATGATATCGATAATATTTAGTATACTTTTATCATAGGGAAAAGTAGAAACAAAAAACCTATAATTTGGAGTTTTTGCAGATCGAGAGCTGTATTTTAAAAATTTACAAATGTATAATCTAAGATTTGTGGCGTTAGCAAATAAAGGAAAATCATCACTTTTTCCATCTATGGTGATGACAAGGCAATTTTGGCTGGGGACATTTTTGTCTAAATAATTATTTATTTTATTATATTTTTAAGAATTTAAAAATATATATTCTTTTATATTTTCATTATTTTTCCTTCTCTCTCTCCTTTTTTCGCGATCCTCGCTTCTTCATCTCCTTTCTAACCTAACCCAAACAAGCTATATGCACCGCTACTAACCTCTACAGTCGACTTATCTTCTAATTCTTGCACTTTCATTTGATCTCTCGTCGTCTCTTCCATTTTCGATTCTCAATCCACCCTCGATTTCGATTCTTCCAGAAGGAATCTTTCGCATTTGTGTTGTAGTTGAGAGTTTCCTTCAAATTGGTGTTCATCCTTGCTGATATTGGGAAACTTCTACGGCTTGATGGCTCCTCACTTTTAGGGCCAGTTTGGGACTACTTTCCGCAACCCCGAAAGCAGCTTTCAGCCAAAGCATAGGGAACCTTACTTTGGCTGAAAGCTGCTTTTAAGGCTGCGGAAAGCAGCCTCAAATGCACAATTGATAAAAGTCAGATTGTATTTAGGAAAGCACCGGAAAAACACTTAAAACTGCTTCTAAAGAAAGCAATGAAATCTAGCTTTCTCTGACAGCACTTTCACTAACAGCAATCCCAAACTGGCCCTTAATTGATTTACTTCTATCTTATTTTGTCAATATATTGAGTTTGGTAAAGGGAGATTAATTTGCTATTGTTTGGAAAATTGAGGCAGTATATCGGAAATATCTGATTGATGAAGGATTTCTGTTTATGGATCTGAGGCTTAATCAATCCATTAGAAGAACAGATCTCTTTCTCATTTATCTTAGACCAATTTTCAGAATTATGAATTAAAATTTGAATATAATTTAGCTCTTTGGAATCACTTTTCTGATTATTTTGGACCTAACGAGTTAATCAATTTACTTATTTAGATTCATCGTTATTCATTGCTTGATTTAATTTATGAGCTGTTGGAAATTAAGAAAAAATGGAAATTATGGGTGAAAAAATGTCATAATGAATTCATGAAAGATTCTACAATGGCCTGCAAGGAGGAGAAAAACCACAAGGAAGAAGAAAATTATGAGAAAACGAAAATGCCTTTATTATTTAACGGTTACGGATGGAAATCTTTCATATGCTAACGGCACCAATGTATTTGTCAAACCACAATGTTTCTTTATATATATATATATATCGTATTGTACTTTTTCCCTTTTTTTTTTATATGTCGTTTTGGTTTTTTCAATTTGTTTTTTTTTTACACATCGTTTTCTATTATCTATGGAGTTTTTATATATATTTTTTTCAAATTTGCTATTATTTATTTCAAGAAAGAGATTTAGTATAAATGGATAGTATCACATAGTTAAGTCATAGTAATACATTTTATTAAGAGTTCAATTAATTCTTCATTGGTTTCAGTGAATAATTTTAAACAATATATGAAAAGTATCGGAGGAAAGAACAAATAATTTTTAAAACATTTTCCATAGAAAAATGATTTTTGGAAAAACATGTCTAGTTATTAATCACCATCAAATATAAGTGTGATTTGGAAATTTGATATTAAAAGAATTGTAAAGAGAAAGGATGATATTAAAGAAATGATTCAAAAAAATCCCACATAAAACCATACTTCCATCTTCTTAATTTGGTGAACATGCAATACGGGCAGCAGTGAGCCCTAATTAAGGCACACTAGTCTCGTCAATTGAATTGGAATTGAATGTGGGGAGGAAGCAGCTGCCTTCTCCGTAGCGGACACAGTAGCCAAGAAATTCCCAATTTCCAATATACAGACACTGCCAACAGAGCTGGGCTTCCCTTCTCATTGTAATAAACAAAAACCAACCATAATCATTAATTCATCACGTGTGCCTTTGCAATTTCCTCTGCTTCATGGAACCTTCCAATCCAGATCCACCGTCAAATAGTATTCTTCTGTTTGCTTCTTGTACTAACAATTTTATAGTCTTTCCTTTGCGTAAAATTCTACTACTATATGGTTGGCTAAACAAGATCCTGCCATTCAAGTTTCAATCTATGGACCAGTTTGTTATTGCTGTTGTTAAAAGTACTTTTAGATGGAAAATCAACTTTAAAAAAAAGTTTGTTTCTCTAATTTTCTTAAAAAGCATTGAAAATTGCTTTTCTAAACTCAAAATATATTTTACCTGGGGATGTAAATTGGACATGAATGGAGTGGATAATAGTTCACCCGTCCCCGATCCCGTAAACTTCGAGAAATCCTCAATCTCATCCATGTCCGTCAATTAAGGAAAATTTTTTTTCAATTCCCATCCTCATGGGAATTCAAGCCACGGGATCCCACGAGAATTTTTTAAAACTTTTAATTATTTGAAAATATTAGTTAAATTTTTTTATACAATAAACATATCAAATTAATGAAATAAAAATTATAATATTTCAATATTTAAACTAAATACAGATAATATGTTTGATATTTTTAGTTAGAATTATAATTAGACTATTTAAATATAAAACTAATATTAATATTTACAAATAAATAAATAAAATTAATAAAATAAATTAAGTATTTCGGTAACTGAGATTTAACGGAGTGGGATAGGATATCCCTGTCATCATCCCCATTAGTCTTTCGAGGATAAAACAATTCTCATCCCCGTCTTATGTAGAATTTTATCAGGGATTCCTCGTCCCCGTTGGAGCAGATCCTCGACGGGGATGGAGAATCCCCGCCATTTACATCTCTAATTTTACCAAACACTTTATTGGTTAGTTTCATTAATGTACTCTTTCCATAATGTTTAATTACATGATTAATTTCAATTTAATCCCTTCACTTACAAATTGGTTCATATATAATAATAAAGAAAGAAACTGATTAAAGTCCACTTGTCATAATTCATATTTATATAATTAATCTCATTTGTGTACTGCAACAAATTAAAGTTAAAGTAATAAAGATATATACGGATGAATGAGTTGTGTGTATGTATCTATTACAGAGAAGATGTACATATATGTGGATTAAAAAATTAGAAGGTCCACAAGTTTCTTATTCTCATAGCGAGTCACTATTGGTTCACATTCTTCATGCGTTAACTTAACTCAACTCCAATTCACAATCCATATATAGTGTCGGCAACAAGTCATGTATATCGTTATGTGTAATTTAATTAATTTTAAATTTTATTAACTTCATTTTTTGAGATTTTCAATTTTATTAACTTCATTCTCATCTCTTCACGGCCTCGTCAACCCAAAAAAAAAAAAAAAAAATCTCATTTGCACTATCTCAATTATATTCTACATACTGATCGTACTATATGTTGAATTTAATTATTTAAATTAGGTTTATGCTGAAAATTTACAAGCTTGGTTTAGGGAGCACGGGTAGGGAATAGTTTGCACATTTGCTTATTAGGAGTCTTTTTGCGTGTCGGCACCCTTATAGAATCTCGTGTGGTCTTAAAAATTCTTATTTTGTTGAAGTTTCTAATATTTGTAAAAGAAGTTATTTCTAGTAACAATATATATATTAGGCTAAATCTGCAAATTAATGTCCACAATTTTTTATATTACGTTAATTAGTCTTTTTATTTCCAAAAATACATGAAGAGTTTTTGAGTTTAGTTAAAACCAAATACCTAATTGTCCCTCCATCTGCAATTCTATTAGCACAAGATTAAATTTATATATCAAGTAAAATAAGGTTTTAGATGTTTTTTCCGGGCTATTACATGACATCTCTTTATTCATTCACACCTATTTATCTCTTCTTTTGTTTTTTTGTTTTTTTGTTTTTCCTTTTTTTGCAAATTTGAGCTCTTCACAAATTGGTAACATTTCTAACCGTTAATCTAAATTATTAATATGCCTCTAATAAATGTTACAAATAATTTATTCAAAATAGATATCCCATAAATTTTCAAAAACGAAAAAAAAGGAATTACACCTTATTAAGCAGAATTTAATAAATCAAAACCACCATATTATGAAATTTAGGACTATAACAAATAAAAATTCATTAAATACTTTTACTACTACAAATATAATAAACTGAAAATGCCGTTATCATACGATATATTTTTTCAAAGAAAAAAATACCTCTAAACATCTAAAATTCCATTTTTAAACTCGGGAAAAATGACTCAATCATCAATTTATCTCAACAACATTTCCAAGGTCAAACCTGGTATTGAAGCATCAAAAAAGAAAGCAAGAATTATTCGAATGTGGAAAACTATCAACAGAAAAACAAATGAATTCATGAGCTTGGAAAATGATCCTTCTTGATAATAAGGTATTTTCTTGTATATACATTTATATACAAGCATAGATAACACAATTTGTACTAAATATTTTAATTTTAAAATAATATTTATGTATACCTTGTGCAGAATGACACAATTCAAGCAACTGTTAATAAACATCAAAGCAACAGATTGAAAGCAAAGTAGAAGAAGGAAATATCTACTTATTTAAAAATTTCAAAGTAAATGCTTCATATGCTACCTATAAAAGCATAAAAAAATGAATTCAAGATAACTATCTTAATAACAACAAACATCACAAAAATATATTTGGATGAACTTGAAATAGAAATGGAGAAGTTTGATTTTGCAGACCACCAATTAATTAAACGAAGGTGTGGTGACAATAAAATGTTGTGATAATTCCAACTTATATCTATATAAGTTGAGTGTTTTAACCTGTTTTCTGTGTATAATCGCATGATTTCAAGCTGTGTTGTTCTGAATATGCTTATAATATATAAAATGTCTTTTATACCCTTTCTTACCCACTTTCCACGAAATTTCCTCTCTGCAATAGGTTTTGGATCGTTGTGACGTGGAGGAGACAAGTTATAGCGTGTTCGGCGAGATTGCTAAGGAGTTGACACATGTCCAATGGTCTCGTGCACAACTTGTACGGACTTCCTTGGAGAGCAATTTTGAAAACTGTGATATGATGACATGGAGATTCTTATGGCATATTCCTTTTGCCTTTTTAGATAATTTTATCATCTTGTAATAGGATTTGAACACTTGTCACAATCCTGTATATTTTAGGGTTTTATCTTTAAACATTTTATAAGGTTTTGTGGAGTATATATTCTCATGTTTTAAGGTTGTTAGGAGAAGTTTTTGGGGAGGACATCCTCCCATCCTATCTTTTCATCTTTCTTTTCGTTCTATAGTAGTATAGTAATAGTTAGTTAGTTTATATATTCTACAATAGAGATTCTCCACCTGATCCAATGTGTTTCAGCCGTGGTGAAGGAGGAGTAGACTCTTTTGGATGGAACAGCCTTAGGGCTGGGTTTGTAAGGAATATTATCTAGTATTTTCATCTTCATTCTTGTTGTGAATGTGTGCTTTTAATCCTCATAGAACTAATCACTCTATGCTTAATTTGTGGACTGCCTGGTCACGGAGCATAAATCCATGAGTGGAATGACCTTTCAAACATGTAAATTAGCAATAAGACTGACAATGTAATTTACATTTATATCTAAGGATTTCAATGGTTGCATAGTGCCTTTGTTAAATGCTTTATTAAATGCTTTCTTGTTCTTTATACTGGTATATATGCTAGGTTGAGGCTGACCATGCGATATCTAGTATGTATGCTTAGGATCAATAGCATGAGGACCAATCGGTTATTGTGATTCTCATGAGAGATACCTTAGTCTCACTGAACAACAGATCTAACTTTGAATGCTAGGTTTAATATTGCAAGCATGCCCACTCTATGTTGTGTTCCATCCAAGTTACAAAATATTGTTGTTTATGTTATAGATATTAGTTTAACTAGCCAAACAACATTTACAAACTGTGTTACTTATTTTTTCTGTTATTTAGAACCGCATAGTTTTTACAAGTTGTGCACAAATATCACAATCCCTGTGGATATGATACTCTACTTACTGATTTATTACTTGCAACCTAGTACACTGCTAGATAATATGTATTTAGGCACACCATGTTGTCAGGTAAATTCAAAAATTTTTGAAATCAAAAGTATGTCAACTTCATTTAAACAATGCCTAAATTTTAAATTATCAATATACTAATATAATATTGTCTTAATCCACAGATTTCATAAGAAAAATAACAACAAAGAGTGAATTGGAAGAAATTAACGTTCGATGGAAAGAAGTTGCAAAAATGAAAATAATGGTTCGCATTGAAGAAATAATGTATCCAATAATTTTAACAATTAGATATATTATAATGGTCATAAAATCATGTAAAATTAAGTTATTTTTCATGTATAAATAAACATGAAGCATTTTATTCATAGTGATTTTTCTTCCCTTACATCCATATGATGTAAGTTAAATAGTTTGAACTTTTGTTCATTATACTAATCTTTCTCTCTCTTTAACATTCGCTCATTTTGAAATTAGTTATTTATCAATTTTACAATCTTAAAATCTCTTGTTACAATTTAAAAAAAAATATTAAGTTTTGATTACAAAATTGTTGCTTATTATATTTTTATATTTTTTTTTTATTAATATCATTTATCATTATCATTTTACAGGTTCGTTAATGAAAATTGGAGATGTTGGTGAAGAGGACACAGATTATCAATAATTTGTACGGTTTGTCTTCACTTTGTGTATCTCTATTTTCTTGATTTTGTAAGCGTAAAAGTATATAGTCAATTGATTCCAATTTTTATATGTAGAATAATTTGTTTACTGAATCAAGCCACATTGGTGATTTAAAAAAAAATTCTAATTTTTCTATACATGTATGGTACTAATAAAACATTTTTACTGAAATGCCTTGATTTTTTTTCTATGAATGAGAAAATATAGTGTAGTAAAAAATTTTCATCTCTTACTTGGCATGCCTCAAATCTTTTCATTCATGTTTCTCTATTTTCTTAATTTTATGCATATATTTAAATAAAAAAAGTCAATATTGGTTAATTCAACAAGCCTTTAAAATGTATAA
Source organism: Euphorbia tirucalli (assembly GCA_039660915.1). NCBI lineage: Eukaryota > Viridiplantae > Streptophyta > Magnoliopsida > Malpighiales > Euphorbiaceae > Euphorbia > Euphorbia tirucalli. The sequence goes on from CM077637.1 coordinate 60,280,707, forward strand.
TATAATTTGCTTTTATTTCTCTTTTATATGAGAGTATAATTTCTCTTTGATTCTATCTCTCGTTTTTTTCTCGGTTTTAATAGAAAGAGTTTTCAATAGTTTTCAATGTTCATTTTTCAATTTATAATTTACAATTTCGATGCGTAAGTTTTTTTGGTTAATAAAACTGAATTTTGTAACTTATACTATTAATTAATTTACTTCGGCATTTGAAGTTATAGTCCCTCCTATTATTCGCTGATCTACATTTTCAAAGGCAATTTATTTTTCCTATCTCAGATCTCTCCATTCATATTTATCTGTTTTATTGAGTTTTTAAGAACTTTCATAAATTATTTTCATGATAATTAAGCCATAATTTATGAATCAATAAAAGGTAAACTTTAATGGAAAAATTTATTTATTGATGTTACAAAACTAATTGTCATTTATGAAAAATAAATAATGAACCTAAAGAGAGGATTATGCAATAATTGTGATAATTTAATGGATTATAGCGGTCATTAAATTATATTAGTTCAATCGTCTTTCATATATAAATAAGTGTCACTACAATTCTTGCATGTATAATGATTCTTTTTCCCCCTTAGCAACCATGTCGAATGGATATAGCATTTTTCTTTTTAATATACTAATCTCTTGCTCTCCTTCCCAACAAGGTCTCTCGTCAAGATTTTCAATTTATATTTTTATATTTTTGTTTACATTTTATAAGTATTTTTTTTATGGAAAATGAAGATGTTGGCAAAGAGCAACCGGAAATAAGGAAAAATAAAGAGACAGATAAATCATTTGTAATACTTTCATAGAGTAAATATTATTTGTCTTCTCTTCATCTCATTCTGTTTGGTCTTTTTTTTTTCTTCTTCTTCTTCTCTTTATCCAGAAATGTAAGGATATTATATAAATTTTTATTTGTTCAATTTTAGTTGCAAATCATAAATTTTATATTTTTATATCTTTTTTGTCAAATAATAGGTGCTCAGATTGAAAATATTGGTGATGATCAATTGAATTTAAAAAAAAAAAGAGAAAAATATAAATTATTTTTAAGTATTTCACATAGGTTAAAAGATTATAAAATGAAGATTAAAGACGGTTATAAAATTGGATAATTTTCAGAATGTGAAGAAATTTTATTTATTTATTTATTTATTTGTATGATTATAATCGCAAATCATAACTTTTGTAATTTTATATTGGTATTGTCATTTTATATGTGTCTCTTTTATGAAGATTGAAGATAGTTATAGCATAAGTAAAATTAATAAGTTTTTTCATTAAAAAAAATCACATGAAGATATATTGAATTATAAAATAAGACAAAATAAAACTAATACAAAAATATAATATAAGTTAAATTTAAAGTTTTAATCGTCATATGAATAAATAAACTCTACATCCAACTATGTCTTGGTGATTAGTGTATCTCTCTCTAAATGAAAAGTTTAAAGTTCAGGCTTTCTTAATATTGTGTACTACATTCTTATAAAAAATGTGAATTGTCAAAAAAAAAAAAAAAAAAAAAAAAAAGGAAGTTTTAAATTTTACATATATATATTTAAAAATTATTAAATAGACCTGCACAACGATCGAGGTCAAAACTAGTTTTATACTAAATGATAATTTTACCATTCTATCACAGTTTACTTTAGTATGTTACTACTTTATAATATTCTATAAATTAATATATTAGAAAAATTTAATTGGTTATATGATACATAAAAAATTGATAATATAAAATTTAACTAATTAAAATATATTGATAATTAAAATCAATTAAGTATTGATAATTTTGTCGATTTCAAATTTAATGATTAGATTAAAAAAAAATTAATGATTAAGTAACTTGTATTCATTTCATTGATCATTAATCAATAACAAAAAATTCGAGATCACATAAATTACAAACAGTACCTAACAAAATTTAGAGACTTTACAATATATCGTTAAAAATAGAAAAATTAACGTCATTGTAATACATACAAATCTAGAGACCAATAAATTATTTGAATATTTAAATTTTTAGCTTTCACTTAAGTAATTATAATTGTTGTTATTTCAAGTAGCAAATATAGCTGAAAAGTAAAGTGATATAATTAAACATGTTTGTCTGATGGGTTAAAATATTGTTTCCAAATAAAAAATAAATATCTATATTTGACGGAGAAATTATACAATGGATCCGGTCCATGTGAACCTTTCCAATAAGAAATTAACACATAAACTTTTTTTACTTTTCCGATGCTAATATTGCTTACGTGTTAGTTTTTCAGTTGAACGATCCACATAGACCCGGTCCACTATAAAATTTCTCATATTTAACTCATATTAACATTGGAAAAACTGAAAAGTAAAAATCAGTAAAAAAAAAAAAAAAAAAAGAAGAAGAAGAAAAGGGGCACGATCGGGGGGGAGTTACCACTTACCACACCACACCACACCACTGCCATTTCTTTTGTCTTTTCATCTTTATTGTTAATTTATTTTAGATTTATTTATTACTTATTCTTTTAAAGCAATTGTATGTTTATTTTTGATAGAACAAATAATAAGTAGCATATTAAAAGACGTCATTATGGATATTTCTGTAAATGTAACTAAAAATAGAAATCGAATTACTGTAATAAAATGTTTTCAATTGCCTGAATTTAAACAGAAAAGATGTTAGAAAAATACAACAATACTAGGACAAAGGGCGTACTATTAATTAATGTAATAACTAAGGATGTTCAACTCCTGAAGATGAATCAATGAAATTAATTTAATTAATTAGTAAATTAAATTTAAAAGGAAGAAGAAGAAGGATGGGGAACGTGGGTGGGTGAGTGGAGCTGGAAGAAAGGAAAAACCAAAAAAGCAAATTGCTCTCACGCAGTCGCACTCATAGCTAAAAAGAGCTTAATTTTGCCAAATTTTAAGCACCTCCTCGTAAACTATGGGAATTAAATCTCAATCCAACGATAATTGGGGCATGGGACTACTCCTCGTCTTCTTCCCGGAAACTAATTCCTCCTCCACTCCAACCGCCGCCGCTGCTGCTTCCACCACCTCTATTCTCGACAAAGCCTCTTCTTTCGGCAATTCTTCTCCCTCCACCCCCAATTCTACCCCTATCACTAAATTCATCAAAAGAACTAACTCTAACAATCCAATTCTCACTAAAACCCAATCCACTATTTCAATTTGTGCTCTTCTTCTCTTCCTCACTCTTCTCCTTTTCACTCTCTCCACTTTCGAGCCTACCGCTCCTAAAATTCCTCGCCGGTTTCTTCCTGAAAAACTCCCTATCAAAGCCAGCCGCCGCCGCCCTGTTTCATCCTACCGGAGTTTTTCTTGGTTTTCCGCTTCCAAGAATGGGACTAAGGATTCCGAATTTCCTCTTTCTTTTGCTCTGCAAGGCATGGGCAAGCTCTACGCCCGCGGAACTCGAGCTATGAATGATCTTGTTGTCGGCCATGTCGTGGAAGATACAACCGAAGATGAATTCAAGCTTTTTTTGAGGCTTCTGCATCGGTCCGGCCTTACGGCTAAAGCTGATACGGTTTTTATTTTCGATTCTTCTTCTTCAGCTTCGAGATTTGAGTCCTTGATTCAAGAGGAAAACAACTCGTTTTTCAAACTCGTTCATCTGTACAAGGAATTGAACAGGACGAGTCATGACTCGGTGTCGGCGGCTAGATTTGACGTTACTCAGTTTGTCAAGAATGTGAAGAAGGAAATGCGAGAACCTCTGTGGGGGAAGAGAATTCGCCTGGTCAATGATAATAATGTCACCGACACGGAAGAAATCGGAGATGAGTCGAATCGTCTGAGTTACGGATCGGTGGTGGGTTTCGAAGCGAGTGAACTCGACCCGGAGAACACACTTTCTGGGTTTCTAGACCATGTACCTATGAGTTTAAAAAGATGGGCTTGTTATCCAATGCTGCTCGGCCGAGTTAGGAGAAATTTCAAGCACATAATGTTAGTGGATGTGAAGAAGTTAGTCTTACTCAGCGACCCACTCGGCCGAGTCAGGAATCGCAATCCGGAATCGGTGCACATATCAACAAAACAAGAGAGCAGTACAAGCAAGCATGGGAAGAGAAACTCGGAGAAAAGTCCTCAAGTTAGCTCAGCAATTTTAATGGGTGGAACTCGGGGGATTCGGAGATTTTCAAGCGCAATGCTAACCGAAATCGTCCGAGTTGCAATGCAGCACAACAAGAAGAAAAGCTCAATTACAGAGTCAGGAATACTGAGTGAACTGGTGGGGAATGGGCATATATTGAAGAATGTAGAATTGGTGACGTCGAGTGAGTCAATACCAGAAGCGAGTTCAGTGAGTGGGTGGAACTCAAATCGTCATAGAATAATCCAACGTGGTAATCCTAATTATGACCTTAATTCAGTTATTATGAAGCATATTTGTTCATGTGAAATTGATTCTTCTGTGTATAGAGATTGCCTTAGCTAGCCTAGAATTTGCCACATAACACATAGCAAAAGGAAAAAAAGAATAATGGGAACATAGAACTTATGTTGTTTTGTTTCTATAGTTACCCAATCAGTTTTGTTTTTTACTTGTAAATGTTACTGATTAAATTATATCCAGATTTTTAAAAAGTGATATCAGCTTTGAAAGTGTATGACCAATTTTTGGATTTACATATATATTTATATCATTAACACGTATCCATGGAAGAATATTACACGTAGCTGGAATAAACTTAATGGCGTGAATAGTATTTAATTGGATCTCACTCCAATCACTAATATTGTTATTGTGTGTTATCATTGACTAGTATACGTATGTAATTGACTTTATGGTAATAGAAATGTTGAGTGTTGACAAGCGAGTTTGTCAAGTTTGGAGGTTTTATTTCAAAATCTTATTTTTCGGTATTAATGTTTTCTAAGTTGGAACATGGATCACAAGTCAAACATTGTTCATTTTTTTATGATAAAGTTAAAAGAGAAAAGTATACTAACAATTTGAGATAGAGAGATGCCTCTATATTCAGAGTTTTTTTTTTTTTTTTCTAATTTTATGCTTATTTCATTTTAAATTTATATTGTACTTAAAATTTGACATTTAAGTAATAAAATTATGAATAAAAAAAAAGATTTGGGTTGTTAATTTTAACAAAACTGAGGAATTCCATAATATATTTTTAAAAGTAGAATAATTGACTGGAATAATATATATAAACTAATAAACTATTTGCCTGAAATGAGATGATGAAAGTCTGGGGGGAGTTTAAAGCGGAGCGAATTTGAATGGTAAAGAGAGGAAAAGATGGAATGGGAAAGAGAGTGCAGAAGTAATAACGTTGAAAATGGAAAAGGCCTTTAAATTTAAAATAAGTAGAAATAGGAATAGGAGGAGAGGGAAGGCCATAATTTAAGGCGAAGAGAGTGCAGCTAACGAGAGTCATGGAGAGAATGTGAGGCAACCTACTCCGCCTAACATTCATTATAGCCTCCTCCTCCTCCTCTTAGCCTTCCCATGATGTGTGTTTTTTTTTTATTTACATATGATATTTCTCTTTTCTTTTGTTGTTCCCCCCATGCATGAGTCAGCACAAAATTAATGTACTATAACCCCTGTAATTTTTAAGGCTACCTTTCCCTTTATTCCCATTCCCCACCTCTTTTGCCAACCAAAAAAAAAAAAAAAAAAGAGTCACTATTCACTAATCAATTATATATCGAGACAAACTATAAAATGCATCTGACATACCACGTTATCAGTGTGCTAAGCCAATAAAAATCACGTTACGTAATATATTTTAAAATCTAAAGTTGATAAATATAGCATCTAAGATCTATATTTTAGAGTCTAGAATTTTATTTAAATAATTAACTATTAATTAATTACACCATGTCATTTTTCTATTTGTTAAAATGTAACTTACCATAACACTATTGACATTGTACATGGATAACGTGGTGTGTCAGATTTACTGAATATATTCTCTTATATTAATTCACATGCCATTTAAACCTCTTTTACTGCTAACTTCACCTTCAACATATTTTTTTTTTTCCATAGCTGATGCCCTTATTATATTTTTTTACCCTAAATCAAATCACATCTGTAGACAAGACAACCATTTGCTTAGCATGAATATAAGAAAATAAATTTCCATAAAATGTTGGGTAGCTTTATTAAAGGCTGCCTCAATTCCCCACAACTATTATTCTATATATATATATATTACTGAGAGATATAAATTGATAGAGTTTCAGAATTGTAAAAAGCTGAATTTTTTTTAGAAATTGCAGTGTTTGTAATTTGATTTGTTTTTATAGTATCAAATTCAATTGTGTCAAACCACTTTGCATGTTCAATTGATATGGTTAGTGGTTAGGGGCAGAGCAGTATCACTTGTCCTCAATAAATTGGACAAATGGATCCATGAATTAAAATCAGAATTTCAATTTATTTCTTCTCCGTGTAATTAATAATTTCAGAAACCATTATTTAATTCAGAATGAACTTAACCAAACTTCATCCATAAATCCAAGATTCTGCATCCTCTTTCATCATTATTCTGTCATACCATTACCCAAACAATATTTCATCAAACATTTGCAAATAATATTATAAACCGTACATTGCTATAATACAATAATAGTACTTACTAATATTTAATTTTAAATTTTAAAAACCCTAGCCACCCTCTTTTCTCCTTCAAAAGAAAACACATCTAAAATTTCAACTTAATTCTTCTTCTTCCATATTCCTCTTCGACCCCCATCTCTGTCATTTCGTGTTTTTGTTTCATTTTGAATGATTTGATTGAAAATACCTTGTTAAATATTGATTTATAATTGTTGGATCAACATCTTTGTTTTACTATGTACTCAGTTTACATCCTTTCAAGTCTAGCACAACGAATGGAAGCGTTACTTTCTTTCAAAGATCTTTGGTCATGGTCAGTGCATTTTATTAAAACGATCTTTTTAGATTTATTTACTCAGAAGGATCATAGCATTGAAAATTCTGTTGTAATTGTTATCCTACAACAGTGGATCGATCGACAACGGCTGGATTTTCTTCAAATTATATTTTATGGTCTTAGTTTTTATTTTTTTATTTCTATCCTTTGTGGTTTTTTTTTTTCCATTTGTGGAATTTATTATCTAGTTTTAGTCTGAATTATGATGGAGATTTGTTTCTTTTTTTCCTTGATGTATTATTTTTCTTAAAATAATATATACTGTTAAAAAAATATATATATTATAATGACTTCTATTTGTAAACTTTACTTTTCTAAAGTTTATTCTTTAAAAATACATGCTTTTTTCCAAAAGAAAATGAGTCCTATCATTACAAAAAAACAAATAAAAAATGTAATTAGTTTATTTAGCCGATTGGATGAACAACAATGTGAAGTTGTCCTATTGTGAGCTGGCTTTTATGAAATGACCCCCAAAGCATTTGCAACTCTTTTCGAAAATTAATCAATAATAAATTAATCAAAAAAGCTCTTTACATAAAGCATGCAAAATGTTTATTATTTATAATAATAATCATTATTATTGTTATCATTAAAAGCTCAATTTCATTGCTCATATGACTGAATCCAATTAAATTAGGTTATAAGTACATATAATTATACTCGATAAGCAGAAGAATTTTCCAAAAGGAATCAAATTTGGGTCAGTTAATTCCACCCAAAGGTCAATTTATAAATCATAGGATGCTTTATTCTTCTTGGAAATTTCCAATTAATTATTCTTTTGGAATTTTTTTTTCTTTTGAATCGTAATTTTATGATACCTCTTTCATATTGAATGTTGAAATTGAAGGTTGGTGACTTAGTGGGCATTAGGGAAATCTGATGAGTGACCGCAATTTTGTCTTTACTAGAAAGACAATTCATATCAATGAAAAATTGAATATCAGAAATATCAATTATTATGATTTACGTTGAATATGACCAACACCTACAGTTATAGACGACACAACAACAATTCCATGAAAATCACTGAGCAGCATTTGAATGGCAACGAATTCAACTTATCACAAATAGTAGAAATCAAATTACATACATACACAACAATTCCTTATTAATATATGGACTTTCAATCAAGAAATTTGTCAATTTATAAGATTTTATAGGCTCAAAATCTGACACGGACAACAACTTTTGAGCTTTTTGCTGAATGTAAGGAACTGAATAATTTGTTCATGTATTCAATTAGAAGTTTTATTGTTACAATTTTTTTTTTTTTTAAATGAAATTGGAAGTTTAATTAATTTTGAGGTATGTACACTTCTGTGGACAGTAACAGAAATATAAGAGGAAGTATTTGCAATGAGGATGTTAAACTGTACTGACTGGCATTTATTCTCATGTAATTCAAGTACTAATAGATAGAAGAAGCCAAATTAATAACAAAAAATTAAAAATTAAAAGGCCCTCACTATTTTGCCTTATTATGGAAATAAAATAAAGGAGAACAGGCCAAGCGACCTACACCAATAAAAAAGAGCCACGTGTGAGAATGTGGTGGATGTGAGACCCTGAGTTGGCGCTTCATTTGGAAATCGGAAGTGAAGTGATAAGCGAGGAGTGGTGAGCGAGGATGAGACCATCTTTTTCTATATATTTAAACCCTACACACATATTTTATTTTATAATACTAATACTTTGAGAGTATGTATTCTTTTTTTTTTTTTTTTTTTTTTATTATAGAAATATAATTATAAAATAATTTTATAATTAAGAGATTTCATATTCTGGAAGTCCGCATCAGAACTCATAAAAATAAAAAAAAAAACCAAAAGATTAAATGTTTAACCCAACTAGTTTCAGCTTAAATTGAGAGAAATATAATAAATTTTTATGTTTATGTTATTCAAATAAAAATATAATATTAGTAGAAAAATTATAGGAATTAACAAAAAAAAAAAAAATATTGTTATTATTAACTTATTGTATATTCATGGAGAATAATAATTTCTATAGGATATATTTCATAATTAAACACAAAATCTGAATTTTTAATTACATTAAACATAAATTAAATTTTTTAAGATGCATTTATATATATAACTTAATCAATTTTTTAATAATAAAAAAATTTATTCTATAAATTAAAAGACTAAGTTAGAATTTTAATAAGTTTGCATAATATCTTTTAATTTATAATAAAATTTTCTATTAGATAGTTTTATTGACATCGATTTTTAAAAAAATATAAAGAATATTTTTTGGTGTATGTATATACATTAATAGATATTTCGATCCATTAACTTAGTCTAGACTGTATTCACCCTCTTAACCATTAACCATTTTAAAAAATTAAAACTATACACTAGTTTGTTAATTTTGGTAAACCTAATATTCGGTTTGATTTTACAATTTTCTAATTTTTCGTAATTTGTGTGCATCTGTACTCGGATCGGGCAAATAAAAAATCTAAACATTCTTAATCCTTGTTGCCATTGTTTGCCTACAAGAGAGCATAATGAAAGCATGAGCAACAAGAGAAAAAGACAGACGTTTCAACTCCAAAAGACAAGTGCAATATCAAAAGGTTTAGAGATTTAATTATGCTTCTTCAATCAAAAGTAGCATTGCATGTGGGGTGAAAAAAATCAGGTCCCGATGGGAATTCGCCCTGATGAAGATAGAGAATCCACATTTAATTTTCCCACCGAGTGTTCCCAGGAACAAGAACCTCTCTCTCCATCCCACGAGAAATTTTGTGGTTTTTTCTAAATAACAAATATATATATATATATATATTTTATGAATTAATTATTTTTGTCCATTAGACTATAAATACGAATTTTTAGATTTTCTTTACATGTTTGGATAATTGTTATTTATTTTTATATTCGGTGAATCGACTTTACTCATGAATTATGATCGATACATTTTTTTTTATCAAACATGGTATTAATGTTCTCTCTCTCTCTATATATATATATATATATATATATATATATATATATATATATATATATATATATATATATCTTGTAATTTATCGCAAAGTTTTAAATTCAATGAAAAAACTATTTTGATGAAAAAAAATTGTTAAATGGAAAATGAGGATTTCCACGAAAATTCTAATCTCCACAGGAATATATGGTGATAATTTTATTTTCCAATTTATAAATAGGGATGAGAATGAGAAATCCTATTTTCTAAATGGGGACGGAATGAGAAGAGCAATCCCTATCTCTTTCCTGCCCCATTTACAATACTATGAAGAAGGATCCTCCTTCAAAGAACACGTAGTCACTTAGTTACATGAGAAGGACCACCATATATGTATAATCTTAATTTGTTCACCATTTTATTAACACATTGCTACATAAAGGTATGACAATTATTCATTTATTACTGAACTTTTATCCAAATATAAAATTAAAATGCATATGAAGCCAAGAACAATTGTCCTTTCCAGAGGACCTTAGAAATATTTTATCCTGTCCTAATATATTTATTCAACTAGCTAGCTAGGGTCGACATAACAATTTTTTAAAAAATAACTAATAAAAATTTGAGATTTTTAAAAGAGTAAAATTTTGGACACTTTTAGAAGATGAGTTGTCCAAAAAGGAGAGCAAATCCTCACATGCAAGGAGAACTTTAATTATAGTAATATAAAAATGAAATTATATGCTTAAAAATTTGTCTGAACGGAATTGAATGAGTTGGTTAAGCTAAATAATTAACACATTTGACATGTTACTTTTGCTATGTCAATCATTGGCATGTTAATAAATTATTTCACTACACGTCTTTAACATCATTATTAATAAATAAAAATATAATATAATACAGCTTTTTAATTCTTAATACGTATATTTCACTGTGTAATTGATCATGATAAGTAATAAAATGAAAAGAGGTTTATTTTGTTTTATTTCTTTCTCTTTTTAACATAATTTATTTTATTCGTAATTGATCGCTTTTTATTTTATTGGTCATGGCTGGTTTTTATTAATTCTCTTTTCGGTTTCGGATAACTCACTGTTGATGTATTTCTTTTCTTTTCTTTTTAAATAAAAATTCTTTTTATTACTTATTTATTTATGGGTAAACTTTAGAAAAAGTTCACTGTAGTTTATTTTATCTGCCAAACGTGGATGATGTACTTTTTTTTTGGAAAAAATACCTGTGGTTTCATTTATTATCAAGAAGATGATTATTGACAAATTGATGAAAATTAATGATGTGGTGAAGGATATTTTGTCTAAATTTTTATTTTTATTTATTTATTTTAAAACTATATAATATATAATAAAATCCCAGCTATAAAAACAATCCAACTGTACAGATCTTTTATACCACTTCTTTAACGTACTCTTTCAATTACTTTCCTCACCAGGAAAATAAAGAATCAACAATGTAAAATCAACAGCGTAAAATTATGTGTCAGCGATGTTGCGGGATCTTGCCATTTTGTTGAAGGTTAAATCATGGTGGAATTGGTTTGTTGTTTTGAGTGCATCAGATTATCCCTTGTTGACTCTTTTAATGATTTGAGAATAAAGCATTTCTCAGTGAAAAAGAACGTACATCAAGGAAAAGAAGAAATGTACATCAAGGCATATATATAATTTGTAGAGTATAAGCTAACTTACAACACAAGTAATGAGAATACAATCACAATTAGAATATAATTAGAAAAGATTTTAGTATATCCTTATCACCTCCCCTCAAGACGATGGACGTCATCAACATATAGATGATCACGAAGAGCAAGGAATTGGACTGATCCAATTGGCTTGGTAAAAATGTCAGCTAATTGATTAGATGATTGTAAAAACCGAATTTGCAAGGTTTCTTGAGCAATTAATTAATTCACGGACAAAATGATAATTCAATGCAATGTGCTTGGTACGAGCATGAAAGACATGATTTTTATTGAGATAAATTGCCCTAATATTGTCACACCATAATGTTATTTTACTAGATACAGGAAAATTGATTTCTTTCAACAAAGCATTGAGCCATAAAACTTCAGCTGCCACATTTGCCAAAGCCTTGTATTCACTTTCTATACTAGAACGTGCAATAGTTGGTTGCTTTTTATGAAATGCCCCAATCCGGTTACACCAGATCAAGGTGTTATTATTCATTCTTTAACCTTCTCACTTCAATTTATTTTGTCTTCTATCTTTATTTCGACCTTTATAAACTTTTCCCAAACGAATTTCAGTATATATGCGTCGCTTTACTTGCTCAGTGTTGTTGTATAGCTGTATAGACTTAATCAAAGGCTTAATCATAGGGGTAAAGAATTAATAGGAATTAATTAATTCCCTTGTTTAGCATTCTTAGAATGTATAAATACCTATACATACTCAATGGAATTCACACAATATTTTCCTCAATCTCTTGGATTATAACATGGTATCAGAACAGCCCTTGTGAGCAGTTCTCCTTTCTCTCTTTCGTTGAAATTTGTCTGTCCCAGTGAACAGACTTGTACCTATTTTTTTTCTTTTTCCGTCTGTCCAGCGAACAGACCTTTGAGGCTTATGTTTCCAGACCTCGTTTTTAGCCTCACCTCCAGTCCTAGAAGAAGGTTTGTGTGCCGATTGGTGGTTCTCTGCAACTCCGGTCACCACCGCAACTGTGCGTGAGATACATGCGCCACTCTATCTCTGTCCTGTTTCCCATCTTTTGGCGATCTCCTTTCTACTCTAGCGTCACCTTTGTACCCCCGACGAGCCCATCTGGTCTCATCTCTGATCTAGTTATTCTTCTACTTGCTGATATTATTTTCTGTCCTTGGCACTGTTTCTGCTTGTAAGATATGGGTGACGAAAACAGCACTACTGTGGTGACTGTGGTTATTCCCACACTTGCTAAAATTACAGAACAAAAGTTAATCGGCCCTAATTTTTTGGATTTGTCTAAAACAATCAGAGTTTATCTGCGTTCTATTTCTCTTGATGATCATTTAACTAATGAGCCACCTCATGGTGACAATGCATGGCTGAGAGCTAATGCCAGAATTTTCATCTAAATTCGCAACTCTATTGATGATTCAATTATCAGTCTTACCAATCATTGTGAGTTTGTCAAAGAACTGATGACTTATCTAGAATTTTTGTTTGCTGGAAAAGATAATATTTCTCGTATTTATGATATCTGTAAGGACTTTCATCGTCCTCAATAGAATAGAGAATCACTTCAAGCTTATTTGATGAGTTTCAAGCGAACCTATACAGACTCAATAATGTCTTGCCTTTTAGTCCTGATGTTAAAGTGCCGCAAACTCAACAGGAGAAGACTGCAGTGATGAGCTTTATGGTTGGGCTTGATCCTCAATTTGAGATAGCTAAATCTCAAATCCTCTCTGGCACTGAAATTTCCAGCCTTGATGAGATTTACACTCGCCTACTTCGTAGTGCCAACAATCACTCTACTACATCTTTTGATCCAGCCTCTAATGCTCTTGTTGGTCGTACTACAAGCAGATCATATAAGGGTCAGAATCATGGTGGTAATCGTGATAATAAACCCTCCAATACTGAAGGTGTCGTTTGCTTCTATGTCATGAACCAGGACATACTAAGCGTACTTGTAAGAAACTGCAGAATAAAAATCAGCGGTCCCGATCCGCTCATGTTGCCACTAATGAAACTCCGGACTCATCTTGCACTCCTACAACTTACACTGTTTTTGCAGAAGAGTTTGCAATGCTGACTCAGTATCAGGAAGTACTTAAGCATACATCTCATCCTACCGCTGCTATTACGGAATCAGGTACCACTAATAAGTGTCTTCTTTCCTCCTCTTCCAAATAAGTCATTGACTCTAATGCCACTGATCATATGACAGGTAACTCGAGTCTTTTCTCTACTTTTATATCACAAAAAATTCCTACCCATGTTACTCTAACAGATTGCTCTTCCTCTACTGTTACTGGTCTTGGCACTATTAATCCTACACCATCATTATCCTTATCTTCTATCTTAAATCTTCCTGGTTTTGCTTTTAATCTTATGTCTGTCAGCAAATTCACTCGATCCTTGAATTGCTCCGTCTCTTTCTTTCCTGATCATTGTCTATTTTAGGATCTCGCGACGAAGAAGATTATTGGTAAAGGATGGGAATCTGGAGGACTCTATGTTTTGGATACTAGTCCAACTACTTGTTCAAGCGTCTCAAGCCCGTTTGAATATTGTAGGTTAGGGCATCCTTCTCTTCCTTTGTTGAAGAAATTGTGTCCTTAGTTTTATTCTGTAACTACTTTAGATTGTGAGTCATGTTAGTATGCTAAACACCATCATGTGCCATCTATCCCTAGAGTCAATAAAAGATCTAATTTTCCTTTTGAGTTAGTTCATTCTGATGTTTGGGGTCCTTGTCCAGTTACATCTAAAACTGGGTTTCAATATTTTGTCACATTTGTCGATGATTTCTCTCGAGTAACTTGGCTTTATTTAACGAAAAATCGATCCGAATTTTTCTCACATTTTACTTCATTTTGTGCTGAAATTAAAAATCAATTTAATGTTTCCATCCACACCCTTCAAAGTGACAATGCTAAAGAATATCTTTCTGCACAATTTCAAACTTACATGCTTCAAAATGGAATTCTACACCAAACATCATGTGTTGACACACCATCTCAAAACGGTGTAGCTGAACGAAAAAAATAGACATCTCCTTGAAACAGCCCAAGCTCTTTTATTCCAAACACATGTCCCTAAGCCATTTTAGGCGGATGCGGTTTCCACAGCATGTTTTCTTATTAATCGAATGCCTTCTTTCGTACTTCATGGGGACATTCCTTATACTGTCCTTTTTCCTAATAAAGCATTGTTTCCCATCTCACCACAAATTTTTGGAAGCATTTGTTTTGTTCGTGATGTCCGTCCTTATTTAACAAAACTAGATCCAAAGCCAGTAAAATGGGTGTTTTTAGGTTACTCTCGTCTCCGAAAAGGGTATCATTGTTATTTTCCATCTCTTTACAAATACTTGTCTCATCTGATGTTACTTTTCTTGAACATAGTCCATTTTTTCCTACACATCCATCACCACAACCGTCTACTGATACAGTGTTAGTGTATGTGATTCATAACCAAGTGTCCAACTCGACAAACTCCACCACCACATCCGAAACTTCCTGTTCAGTATGTTTATTCAAGGCGGATGAATCCCCTTTAGTCTAGCTCTTTACCAATACATTCTTCGTCATGAGACCTGCCATCCAATGATCTTAACCTACCGGTTGCACTTCGCAAAGGTAAAAGATCCTGCACGTATCCCATTTCATCTTTTGTTTATTATAATCATCTATCACCATCTTCCTCTTCTTTTGTTGCATCACTTGATTCCATTTCTACTCCTAAATCTATCTCGGAGGCCTTATCTCGTAGTGGTTGGCATAATGCAATGGTGGACGAGATGAATGCTTTGGATGCAAATGGTACTTAGGAACTTGTAAATTTACCTATGGGAAAGACGTCTATTGGATACCGGTGGGTCTTTACTGTCAAAGTTAACTCTGATGGCTCTATTGCTCATCTCAAAGCTCACCTTATGGCCAAAGGGTATGCCTAAACTCATGGTGTAGATTATTTTGACACCTTCTCACCAGTGGCTAAGATGACTTCCATTTGACTGTTCATTTCTATGGCTGCAACCCACAATTGGCCATTACACCAGTTAGACATTAAGAATGCATTGTTACATGGGGATCTTGTGGAAGAAGTCTATATGGAGCAACCGCTAGGCTTTATTGCTCAAGGAATGGGAAAGTCTGTCATCTTCGAAAATCCTTATATGGACTGAAATAGAGCCCTCGAGCTTGGTTCGGTAAATTCAGTCACGCCATTGAGAAGTTTGGGATGACAAAAAGCAAATGTGACCATTTAGTATTCTTTAAGAACTCCACATCGGGTATTATACTACTTATTGTTTATGTAGATGATATTGTCATTACTGGCAATGATACATCTGGAATCTTGTCTCTGAAATCCTTCCTTCAAGTTAGTTTAATACAAAAGATTTGGGACTCTGAAATGCTTCTGGGGAATTGAAGTAGCAAGAAGCAAGAAAGGCATTTTTCTGTCCCAAAGAAAGTATGTGCTTGATTTATTATAAAAAAACAGGGAAGTTAGGAGCTAAACCATATAGTGCCCCAATGACTCCTAATTTGCAACTTACAACAGATGGAGAATTATTTGAAGACCTGAGAAATATAGACGGCTAGTTGGTAAGCTGAACTATTTCACTATTACTCGACCTGATCTGGCATATTCTGTCAGTATTGTCAGTCATTTTATGTCATCACCCACCATTCATCATTGGGCAGTGCTTGAACAAATCTTATGCTACTTAAAAAGAGCTTCGGGACGTGGAATAGTGTACAAGAATAATGGTCATAATAAGATTGAATGCTTCTCAGATGCAAATTGGGTAGGATCAAAGATTGATAGGAGATCCACTACTGAATATTGTGTCTTTGTTGGGGGAAATCTGGTTTCATGGAAAAGTAAGAAACAACATATTGTGTCTCAATCCAGCGCTGAATCCGAATATAGAGCCATAGCACAATCTGTTTATGAGATTATGTGGATTCGTCATCTCTTATCTGAACTTGGTTTTAAAGTTTCAACTCCGGCTGAGTTATAGTGCGACAACCAAGCAGCAATTCATATTGCATCTAATCTTGTATTTCACGAATGAACCAAGCATATTGAAATTGATTTTACTTTGTTCGTGAAAAACTTCAACAGAATTTTATCTCTATGAATCATATTTCTACAAAAGAACAGCTGGGAGATATCTTTACAAAAGCTCTAAATGGAGCCTGAGTGAATTATATTTGTAACAAGTTGGGCATGATGAATATCTATGCTCCAACTTGAGGGGGAGTGTTATTGCATAGCTGTATAGACTTAATCAAAGGCTTAATCATAGGGATTAAGAATTAATAGGAATTAATTAATTCCCTTGTTTAGCATTCTTAGAATGTATAAATACCTGTACATACTTAATCGAATTCACATAATATTTTCCTCAGTCTCTCTGATTATAACACTCAGTAATCGATCTGGTTAGGTTTTCCAATTTTATCATACATAAGATCAATAAGAACTTTATCACGAGCTATAAATCAAGTTTAATTCACAACATTCAATTCTTATTCCCTGTTTAGTCCCTACAGGGATCCCCGACAATATCCCCGTTAAAATTCCCACTTATAATTATTTTATTATCATTATTATTATTATATTATCTTATATATGTTGAATTGTGATTTTTTTATGTCTATCTATTTGAGAATTGAGATGTAACTTGAAAGGGTTTTATGTTGATTGTTTAATGCACTTATGGACTTAATTATGTATTTATTTAGATTATGGATATTTGTCAATATTATGTTGAATTTCAAAAAGCTATGGCTTCAAAACTAATTTTTTTTTTAGAAAAAAAAATTGTCTTAACAGGGACGGGGATCATCTCGAGGAACTCGTTTCTTGACAGAACTGGGGATGGGGGTTAGGATTGTCACCATTTGCCAAATGGGAACAGTGATGGGGATCCCTGCCTAGCTGGTGAATGGGGATGGGATTGCCAATCCCCGCCTCGCCTCATTTACATCCGTAGTTATGCTTTTACAATTATAGAATTAAAAATTGTTCTACTAACTACACTACTTTATCCATTATTTGCTTTGAGTTTTTACAATTCACATAATTTAGAGCAAAGATAAATTTCCCCCTACAAGAACTTTCATATTCCATAAAATAACTATCATTTAATCATAAAATTATGTCTTTACCTTCATTTAAATTTTCTCCATTTCTATTTGGGACTTTACTCAATTCCTTCAAGTCCCATGTTCAGCAGTCCTTATCATTCCACCCATTCCCTTTGTTAAGTTTGTCTAATTCTTCGTTCTTGTTCTTTAGATCTAGCTGTTACATCAATGTTAAATTTGTTGGGATTCATCCTTGAAACTTGAATCAGAAGGCAGCGAAAGCCTTTTCAATTTTCTAGAATCCAGATCCCAGGAGCTTATGTAGATGAAATCAAAATCAGTTTTAACCAGAAATAAGAATATGATTCTCACCTTTCTTGTCTCTTCTAGAGGCTATTGAAGAATCAAAGCAAATCCTTTCCATGCTCATGTACACGAACGGCTATCGAACGAGCACCCATTCTAGCATCGGATCAAGCAGAGCTCTCCTCCTTACACTAGGATTTTCAAAAACCAAGAAGAGAGGAAGGGGGGTTGAATTTTTGCTTATCAAATTAGGGTTAGGAATTATCTTTCTTAAGTGAGTATTTATACTCCATTAAACCCTATGCCGATTATTTACTTTGGGTTAGAATTTAATTTCCAATTGATTTAATTTTATATGTATAAATTAAATCATACCATATGATATAATTTCTATCATGTCAATTAAATGCAATTGGTCTATTAAAGTTACCCCCTATAATTATTGAGACTTAACTTAAGAAATAATATATATAAATCTATATATATATTAATTTAATTTTCATTCAGGAAATTAATTCATTAATTAATTCCATGAAATAATCAATTCCTATTAATTAAATTATTTTGATCAATCCAATTGAGCTATAATTTAATTAATTACTTTCTCCGCTTGTCAATATACTCTAAGTATATTAGTAATCCATTAAGTGCTAGTTCAGACGTTTAATGTGTACGGTCCTGTAGGCCCGTCTTTATGTTGGCAGTGGACCCATGTCTTACAAACTGTAGGTGGGCTCTAACAAGCCATTAAAGCCCTCAAATAAGATGGAGACTACAGTCTAACAAAAGTCGTAACCTTATAGTATAGCTTATATCTCCTCTGTCATTGATATCGAAGTCCGACACGAAGGCATTGTTTCATCACCCTCTTTTGTGCCCGGACTTTTACTTGATACTGAGTGAACTGATGCACTCAAATAAGATCCAACTTATTTGGATATAGCCACACTCTTATTAGTTCCACTAATTAAGAGGTCGGTGAAATCTTCTCAGTGAAACACTGAGTGACATATCCCTTCTACACATTCATAATCTTTCCATGCTTACTGACACACCCATCTGTACCATACTTGGCACTATGTTACAGGCTCATTAGGCATATGTCAAAGTGTATGAGGTCATATGTAATTCCATAATGTGGTCAGATCGTAGGATCCAATATAAGTACTACACGAGAATCACTTATGATACTATACCATGTGGATGTCTCGTTAGTGGATCTATCTAGTACCATACCCTATCACATGTACCAATGTACCTGATTGACAACCTATGTACTATGGTCAGTAAGACACCACCATACAATCGAGGTAATGCTAGTCTGTTGTTCCATTCATTCCCATGATTGGAACAGACTAGGAATAACTTCATTGTCTTACTGCCAAGTGCATGACACTTGATAACATGAATATTGATATGATCATTAGATATTCTATTTACATTCATTGAACAAGAAATAAATTAAACAGATTATGCCTTTATTTAGTTGACACAAATGTATAATACACTAATCAATAAAATATCCAATAATGTATGATACATAAAAAAGACGAATATCTTGGGACTAGGGCATATCCCAACAAAATTTAACATTGATATATGGCCTGAACTTGGTAAATTCTTACTAAGCTACCTACATATCCTAGATTTCCTTTTTCAAGAATTAAAGCTTAATGTAGTTCCAAATTTCCTTTCCTTCTTTCTTTTCTCTTTCCTTGTTCTAGATGTGCGATTTCCTTCCTTTTTTTTTTCTAAAACCCTTATGGTTCTCTCTCTAAAATTACTTTTTAATTTTCTTGTTATTTTTCTCTCCCTCTTCCTTTCTTTTATACTATGGAGAAAAATAGATTTCTCTAGATTTCATAACACGTGGCACAATATTGTCCATATTTCTATTTACTTTGATATGTGGTTGCTTGTTCTTCTACCTCTTATGCTTTTGCATGAAAAATTATCTTCTTCCATTTATTCTCTCTCCTTTTCTAAAGTATCTTTCACCATATTACCCTTTCTTGCTGTATTACTTATATTCTTGTTTATTATACTTCCTATTTAACCTAGTCTCATTGTGACGCATCCTCGTATTTCCATAACTGGATCCTCTCGCAAACCCTAAGGTTCAATATGTTCATATCTTGGTCTTGTTGGGTCTCTCCTCTTTTACATCCCATTCTTGCGTTAAGTTCATTGTATTCCTAATCTAATCTTGTTGAATCTCATTCTATCCAACCACTCGGTAATCTGGTTCAACTTATTCGTTCCTTAAAACTCACATATGATTTTATTTTATATCAGATCTATAATCTAATCTAGCCTTAAATCTTCATCTAATAATTAACTCTTCCATAAATTGAATTCACCAATTCTCAAAACTCATATGACTATTGTAAGCACCGGAATTTTCCGTCCTTAAAAAGAAATCACGTGTGTCACACGACTGTAATATACAGTCGTGCGACTGTAATTAAAAATTACAGTCGTATGACTATAATGTCGGAGCAGGTGCAGAAGACCATGCCCATGACATAAGAAAGCTGAGTTGAAAGAGGGGCAATTAATGCCCGGTTCTGAAGGAAGCAGAGGCAGGAAATAAAGAGAAGAAAAGAGGGAAGAAGGGGAACTTTTTGACATTTTTTTATTTCTGGTCTTAGGGAAAGAGTTTTAGAGAGAGATTTGGGAGAAAAAGGGAAGAAAAGGGAAACACACAACTTCAAGCATTCTTTTTCTCCTCTTTTTCTTGTTAAATCTTAAGGTCCGGATTAAAAATCTATTAGAAATCAATAAGTTAATAATCTGACTCTCAAAAAAAATTAAATTTCAGACTAGAAACCCTAAGATTCCCAAGTATTTTGGAGATTTTGGACCAAACTTCACAACCTCAACTAAAGGAGAAAAAGAGCAAATTTAAGTGGATTGGTGCGACGCCAGGGGTCACTCCTACGGTGGATTAGCGCCTAAGAAGTAAGCACACCTCATCCTCTTTTTTTTCTCATGCTTTTTGGGTGATTGGATATGATTTGGTGCTTTTTATTTTAATTTTCTCGCATTCTGTTTCTGGAAATCAAGAACAGCCATACGACTGTTCTTGAGTTAATGAACAGTCGTACGAGTGTTCTTGATTTCCCTCCGCTTTTAAGTTTTATTCTGAATAATATTGACGAAATCCTGAAATTGGAGGATTTACAGTCGCACGACCGTAATTACAGTCGCACGACTGTATTGCTCATCCAATTACAGAATTTCCAAAATAACCCAAAAAAATTTCTAAAAGTCCCTAAAAATTCAGAAAATCATTAAAATGAATTTTGTTGTGTGCATTCACTACCTTAGATTTAATGTTCAGTGCATTTGTATTTAGAACAATCCCACGACGGAGACCCGATTCTCCTGAAAACCGACCCACCTCACATGCTAAAATTAAATTAAACCGGAAAATAAATTGTTTTCAAAATGGTTTTCTCACAAAAACCAAAAATACAGGGACGTTTCAAAATGTTTTCCAGGTCTAATCGGGCCAGCTAGCCGAGTCGACCTGGTTATCCCCCTATATGCATGTTCCCGAATTCTAAATTTCCAATTCTGTCATGTTTGAGTCCTATTTGTGGTGTGCCGTATATTGTGCCAACCTTTTGTTTTACAGCTTTTATTTTCTTCTATTTTTATTTTTGGTGTATTTAATAGATTAATATGTGTATTTTTTAGGCGATTGTAAATTTTTAGATTATCGTGTATTTTAGGCGGTTGTAAAAG
Organism: Euphorbia tirucalli; assembly: GCA_039660915.1. Taxonomy (NCBI): domain Eukaryota; kingdom Viridiplantae; phylum Streptophyta; class Magnoliopsida; order Malpighiales; family Euphorbiaceae; genus Euphorbia; species Euphorbia tirucalli. The sequence goes on from CM077637.1 coordinate 60,302,445, forward strand.
TGAGGCTGAGAGTTTTTTTCTATTTTTGTTCGATTGGGTTGTAAGCCATTTAATAATTTACTGCTTTACTTTTATTTTGTATTATATGTGTATGTGCGCTGTATGAATTATTTTAATAAAATTGACTTTGGAATTATGAAATACCTTCAAGAACATTGGCCATATTTATTTTAATTAGACACGAAATAGGGGACTTGTTCGGACCTAGATCTATGGATAGTATAGCGGCCGTTCGTCCGGTTCAGCTACATTATAAATTTCCCGGTTGAGCTGAGCCGGGTGGCGACTCCTACAATATTCATCGAGACTTAGGTCTCGATTATTTTATGAAATAATCTAATTTTCTAAAAACAAATTTTAATTCTAAAAACCCCACGTGAGGGAGGGATATGCTCGAAATCGAGGCGCCCCTTCTGAAAGGGAGTCCGCGTTCCGTCGAAAACATCGTCCACTCACAGTGGCGACTCCGCTGGGGACTTCTTACGAGAAGTTTTCTTAAAAACTTAAAAGAATTTGACAAGCCCTGAAAAATGTCTAATTAAAATAAGGTGGATGATTTTTTATTGGTATTTTATTTTGCATTTATAGTTAGACATGCTTGCATTAGGTTAAGTATCCCGTTTTAGCCCGGTGAATTGTTGAAGTGTCGCCTAAGTTTCTCTTGGTCTTGGGGGCACGGATACGAAACACCACCCATAGCCTCGTACGAACCCCTTCGTTCGGACCCTTGAGTGGGGAGAAGTGAGGAGTATATTTTGCTTTGGGAGCCTTGATGTTATCCTGACTTGGACCGAACTCATATAGGCAACCTTAGTTGGATTCCCCTAGGGCACCAAAATAAATTGTGTGAATAAAATAAAACCGCGCCTTCATCATCCCTGGTTGATGATCGAAGAGAACCCCTCCTAGGACTCGGTTAGATTTTTGCCAAAAAATTGACCACGTTTGGGAGGAATAAGGTTGGAAGAATTCGCTTTGTGTGCTACGTGTTACACGTTTCTCGACATCTCACGACATACCATAATTAACATTTCCCATGCATATGACAAACCATACACGAAACATTTGTATGATAATTAACCCACATTTTTATGCAGCCACTTGCATTTTATTTTCGCGTGTAAAAACATTAATTCATACGTTTGCCATTCATACTAACCGTTTCTTTTTGCAGCCATAGCATTATGTTTGTGTGTTGGCATTTTTGCATAGCATACATAACATCATCTTGTGTGTCATGCATCCTAACCACGTTTTTTTTATGCAGCCATTTGCATTTTGTGTGACATAAGCATTCATATCATTTTAGGTAAATTAGGGGCATTCCAAGGACGCCCACCACGATAATATCATTCCATCATATATCGGGTATCCCAAAATACCCGTGTTTTGCCAATGCGTCGGATTGCATTCGGCCATTCCACCAAATTATCTCATTTAAATACAGACCACAATGGTCCTAGGTTTACTTCCGTGTGACAATCCACACGATACGTTTCATGACATCATACCCACTCATCACAAATGTCATATAACATTGTGATTCACATCAGATTACTTCATGACACCATTGCATCTTTCAAGGTGCTCCCTGAGTGCCAAATTAGTATTCATGTAGGGGCATTGCATAACATCCCAAATCATGGAAGGTGTTTCCCGAACGCTGAACCTCTGTCCGTGTCTCTTGTGCCACGTGACTTTCTTACAACATCATTTCATATCATACGCCCCATGTGACCATTTCATATCATCTCATAGACCTTAAAAGTGTCGAAACTCTGTCCGTGTGTTGGTATACGCACGACCATTTCACAAAATTCACTTGGTGCCCTAAAGGCACCGAACCTCTGTCCGTGTGACAGTCCATATGTGACATTTTTGCATAACATTGGGGGTTCTTGGAATGTCCCAAAAAGAAAAAAAAAATAAAAGAAAATCATTCACACCATCATTTCACTCATTCATTATAAGCACTTTCAATGCCTCATTCTTCATGTCACCATGCCATTCATTCATGTCCCTAATACTTCCCGTATGATCCCAAGCAGAATAAGCTGGAGCGCCGTAGAACAAGATCTCAGGTTTTGAGAGCTGTTGGGGAACAAAAAGCAGTTGAAAGAGAAAGTGATTCAGAATCTGGGGAAGAGGTAGAGATGGCTAATCCAATATCGAGCCTTGCTAATGCTTTGAAGGATTTTCTAAGATCACAAGACTTTCATGATATGCTGAAGGAGGAAGTGCAGGCAGTAGTGAAAGAGGCTGGAGAAACTAGTGGTAGTGGAGCCGAAAAAGAGAAGGAGGCCGAGTCATCCTAGCAGGGTGGTGATACCTCAGCCAGTCTGGAAAAGCTGCAAGAGATAGAGGCAACCATGGAAAGAAAGATTAAGGCGACATGCTCAGAATTAGAGGAGGTGGTGGCTCAGTTGAAGAAAGGGGCTAGTGTCAGTGCAGAGTCTAAGAAGGGAGTTAACATTGATGCCATGATCAGTAGGGGCATCAAGACTTTTCCCAGCTGATTCCAAATGCCAAGTGTGCCTTCTTATAAGGGAATGGGCTCACCAGAGGGCCATGTAAATCTTTACGCTTGGGTCATGCTGACGGCGGGTGCCACTAAGCAAAAGGTGATTAATCTCTTCCCAACGACCTTAGAGGGAGGAGCATTGGGATGGTATAACTCGTTATCAGAAGAAGAGCAGTCAGATTGGGAGGTTCTGTTAGCAGCCTTTATTAAGTATTACAGCTTCAACACCAAGATTTAGGTGAAGCTGTATGACTTGGAGCGGATCAAGAAAAACCCAACGAGCCTTTTGATGAGTATTACCAGCGGTGGATGACTAAGATGATCCTTCTGAAGAACTGCCCGGATGAAGATGAACTGATACAGAAACTGATTGATGGCAGTAAGGACATCTTCAAAAACAATATGAAATTTCATCCATTCAATGAGCTTAGTGAAGTCTACAGTATGGCAATGAAAATGGAGCGGGATGAAGAAGAAAAGGCACCAAGCCATAAGGGTGGAAGAAGTTCAGGTTATAGTTCTGGATATAGATCAACGACTACAGCCGGGTCTGGTGGCGGTTCTAGCTCAAGTTTTGGCGGAAAAGGGGGGCAGACTTCAGAAGTGAAACAAGTAGAGGTTGCTATAGTAACCCAGCAACAAGGAAGTCAGAATAGGAATCCAGGGGGGGCAGGGCATATCACCTTGGACTCTTCCTTTGGTCAAGATCTTTGCTAAGTGCAGAAATGGTGGGTTGCTACAGTCCCTGAGGCCATTTGAAAAACCCGCTAAGGCGGATAAAGATAATTTCTGCACGTATCAAAAGCTGGCCACCGGACTAACAATTGTTACAAGCTGAGGGACGCCATTCAAAAGCTGATAGATGAAGGGAAACTGCAAGAACCAGCTAAGCCCAGCACAAAGACCAACCTGCTACCAGCATTTGAGAAGCGGGTCAATATGGTACATTCAGGATTGCCGGCCAATTTCATCTTTGCTCAAATTCTTCAAGCAAATCCCACAATCCAGGCTGTAGCAATAGAGGAAGCTAAAGTGGGGTCAAAATATGAAAAGAAGGTGGAACAGAAAGAGATCAAGCCAATAAGCTTGAATGACCTTGATTTTGAAGATGAATATGAAGAGTTTGGCGGAGAGGAGTCAGTTAATCCTCCGACCATTGAGAAGCTGAAAGTTCAAAAGGTCCAGAATGTGACCCAGAGTGGTAGGGTGTATCAACTAGCGGATCAGGTGAAGGATAAAACCCCGATGACTGGGTCAGGTAGTACATCAGCACCGGAGGGAGTTAAGAAAGAAGATTTGGTTATTACCTAGTTAAAGAAGACTCCTAAACAAGCTAGCTTATGGCATTTGCTTCTGACCTCTAAGGAGCATAGGGCTGCTTTAGTGAAAAAACTATCAGAGATTGAGGTCTCTCCTATTGCATCTCCGGAGGCCATATGTTGTTTGTTAGATAAAGTCCATTCTGGGACTCCTGACATCATTTTTTCTGAGAAAGATCTGCCTGGTGAAGGAAAGGCTCACAACAAGGCCTTTTACATCAGGGCCCATGTGATGGATAAGGTGATGCCGTGTGTGATGGTGGATGATGGCTCAGCTCTGAATATATGTCCACTGAAGGTGCTGCCATGTTTGGGCCTAAATGAAGATTTTTTGAAAAAGTCCTCAACAGTAATCTGAGCATATGACAACTCCAAGAGAATAGTGATAGGGACTTTTGAAACTGAAGTAGAGGTTGGGCCGATCAAGTCAATGGTCGTTTTCACGGTGATAGATATCCCGATCACCTTCTCCCTACTGTTAGGCAGACCATGGTTCCATCCTCTAGGCGGTTTCCCTTCCACCTTGCACCAGAAAATTAAGTTCTCGATAGATGGCGAGATTGTGACTGTTGAGGCCGATGCCTAATCGGTGATTGCTGCTGTGAATGAAGGTGTTGTCCCTTTTGGCCTGTTCCAAGTCACCATGATCGGGGAAGAGGAAGCTACAAATGCTCCCATGGTCATCTATGAAAATTATAAGCAGAGTGACTATCCCGATACTTGCACAAGCAGAATTTTGTCCTGGGTATAGTATTTGGAATCAACTTGCAAGGAGTACCTAAATTCAACATTGATTCGGGGAAACCAAAGTAGTTCGGGCTAGGGTATATAGAGGAGTTGTCTGATCAGAAAAACCCGAGAAGGGGCAAAAATGGCAAGGTTATGATGAAACCATTCCTGAAAGCGGGGGAAGAGCTATTCAAGGACCAGCTGAACCGGTAAGGGTTGGGAATGTTGAATATCCTGGCTTTGAAATCTTTGCTAATGTTGTTGACTTCGAGAAGAGTCAGGAGGAACCAGTGGCCCCCGTGGTGGTAGAAGAAACAACTGCTAAGTTTGATGTTCTGCAATGTGAGTCGTCTGAAGTAATAGCAGAAGCAGAGGAGGTGGTCGAAGAGAAAAATGAAAAGAAAGTTTGTAATAAAGCTACAACAATAATTTCAAGTGCATTGACTGCTACCTTAAGCAAGGCATTTGGGAAGACTAAGAAAGGGTTTGGCGAAGGGCTGATGGCCAAGGTGAACCTAGACTCTGTGGTTGCCGAGATTGCCAAGATTATGGAAAGGGCTAAGGCGCAGGTGGCTGAAAAAGAAGCTGAAGCAACTGCAGTCCCAGATATTGCTTTGAAGATGAAGATGGAAGCTGAAGAAGTACAAGGCCCTCCACCTGTGGAGGATGAAAATGATTTTATTGTATCTGTTTCTTCCATTTTCAATGTAAATGATGTACTTTATGACAAGTTCAATGCAATGAAATCTCAGTTTGCTTACTTGTGTGATGTTTATCTTAATAATTCTATGCATGCATTTGAATCACCATCAAGCATATTTAGCATACATGACACTGCATTGCATGAAATCAACATAAGTACAGATGAAAATCCCAAAATGGTATTCATTTCACATGAGCTAAAACCCAAAGAAGAGAGAGAATTAATAAGAATATTACAAAAACATGTTAAAGCTTTTGCTTGGTCATATGAAGACATGCCAGGTGTAGACACAGAGATAGCAGTGCACAAGATCCCAACAGACCCCAAGTTCAGGCCAATAAAGCAGAAGCTGATAAGACTGAGGCCAGAATGGGCTACACTGGTAAAAGAGGAAGTCGCTAAACAGATAGATACCAAGTTTCTTGAAGTGGTAGAACACACAGAATGGCTAGCTAACGTCGTCCCAGTACCCAGGAAGGATGAAAGGGTCAGAGTATGTGTTGACTACCGGGACCTGAATAAGGCATGCCCAAAGGATAACTTCCCATTGCCTCATATTGATGTTCTGGTTGATAGTGCAGTAAAAGCAGTGATGTATTCCTTCATGGATGGCTTTTCAGGGTACAACCAGATCCTGATGGATGTGATTGACAAGGTGAAGACATCGTTCATCACAGAGTGGGGTACTTTCTGCTAAAGAGTAATGCCTTTCCGGCTGAAGAATGCTGGAGCCACTTACCAAAGGGCTGTTACAACTCTGTTGCATGATATGATCCACAAAGAAGTCGAAGTGTATGTCGATGATATGCTTGTCAAGTCAACAACCCGGGAGGAACATCCTGTTATCCTAGATAGATTTCTTACACGTATTGGAGAATACAACTTACAACTTAACCCCAAGAAGTGTATATTCGGAGTCACATCAGGAAAGCTATTGGGTCATGTAGTCAGCCAGAGGGGAATAGAAATGGACACAGATAAAATCAAAGCCATCCGAGACATGCCAGCTCCAAAAATAGAAAAGGAAGTCCGATCATTTACTGGTTCCTTACAATATGTCAGTCGCTTCATAGCACGGTTGACTTCCACTTGTGAGCCAATCTTCAAGCTACTAAAGAAAGATCAACCGATTGTGTGGGATGACAGATGTCAGTTGGCATTTGATAAAATCAAGGCTTACCTGGTAAATCCATCAGTCCTGAGTCCTCCAATTCCAGGGAAGTCTCTGATCCTGTATTTAGCGGTTGAAGACTCCTCCATAGGGGCAATGCTGGCACAAGAGCAAGATGGTAAGAAGGAGTACCCTATCTACTACCTCAGCAATAAATTGCTGGAGTATGAAACCAAATACACACTGGTGGAAAAGACGTGTGTGGCGATGATCTGGCTGACCAAGAAGCTGCGCCACTACTTCCAGTCGTACAAAATACAAGCTGTCGCCAAAGTGGCTCCAATGAAGTATCTTTACAAAGCACCAGTGCTAGTTGGAAAGCTGTCTAGATGGCTGTTACTCCTATCGGAATTTGATATCGAGTACATCACTAAGAAAACCATCAAAGGGTGAGCCGTGGCAGAATTTCTGGCAAATCAACCTCTAGAATCAGATTACATTGAGAATTTGGAGTTCCTAGATGGATAGTTAGCCATGGTTGAAGTAAAAAGATGGGTTATGTGCTTCGATGGTGCAGTGAAGAGAAAGGGTGCTGGAATCGGGGTACTAATAGCAACACCAGGAGGCGAAATAATTGTTGGAGATTCACTTCTGGTTATTAGGCAAGCTTAGGGCGAATGGGAGCTGAAAGAAGAAGCTTTATGGCCTTATTTGGAGCTGCTACACTTCAAAAAAGAGTTATTTGGTCAGTGTGAGTTTAGACATGTCCCCAGGGATGAGAACAAGATGGCTGATGCACTAGCAACACTATCTTCCATGTGGGAAAACCCAGAAGAAACTTATGTTCAGCCACTGGTTATAGCAACTTCCAGACATCCCTGCTTCGAAGTACATGAAGTAATGGAATTGACAGCTGAAGAAAAGCCATGGTTCTTTGACATCTACTGGTATGTTAAGGAGGGAAAGTACCCAGAGGAAGCTAGTGCTGCTGACAAGATGTCATTAAGGAGACTGGCTAATCAATTTAGAATCTTCGAGGATAAGTTATACAAGAGAACTGTGCACGGAGTTCTTTTGAGGTGCCTAACAGAACAGGAAGCAGAAACAGTGATGCAGCAGGTATATGCAGGCTCCTGCGTGCCACATATGCATGGACTAGCTATGGCCAGGAAGATAATGAGGCAAGGGTACTTTTGGATGACTATGTAGACAGATTGTATAAGAAAAGTGAAGAGATGTCACAAGTGTCAGATCTATGCAGACATCAGCCATCTTCCACCGCTTGAACTACAGAATTTGGTGTCTCCTTTGCCGTTTTCAGCGTGGGGGATAGATATGATTGGTGAAATTCATCCAGCTGCATCTAATGGGAATAGATTCATAATTGTGACAGTTGATTACTTTTCCAAATGGGTGGAGGCAGAATCCTTTCTTAATGTAATAGCCAAGCAAATGGTCAAGTTCATCCAGAAGAACTTCTTTACCCGGTACAGGAGTCCTCACCACATAGTGACTGACAACAGAGTGCAGTTTCAAGGGGCAACTGCTGAGCTGCTTGCAGAACATGGCATTGAGCATCATAAGTCTTCTCCGAACAGACCACAAGCTAATAGTGTGGTTGAAGCAGCTAATAAGGCGATAAAGAAGATTTTATCGAAGATGGTAACCACCTATAAAGATTGGGCTGTCAAACTACCATATGCTCTTTGGGGTTACAGGACCAGTGTCAGAACACCAACAGGGGAAACTCCTTATTCCTTGGTCTACGGGATGGAAGTAGTATTGCCAGTGGAAATAGAGCTCAAATCACTTAGAGTTGCCCTGGAAGCTCAGTTACCAGAGACTGAATGGGTTCAAGCTAGATACGAACAGTTGGCAGCGCTTAATGAAAAGCGACTGAAAGCACTGGATCATTTATGGATGTACCAGCACAGAATGGCCAGAGCCTATAACCGAAATGTGAAATACTCCAAGCAGTAGTTGAAAGCAGGAGATTTAGTGCTGAAACAATTAAGGCCTTCGAATGTCGATGTCAGGGGCAAGTTCAAACCCAATTGGGAAGGGCCCTATGTTGTGAAAAGGTGCTATCGAAAGGTGGTGTCAGCATTATGGACATGGATGGAAATGAATTCACTAACCCTATCAACCAAGACCAGCTGAAGCTTTATCATGTGTAAAAAAAAAGGTCTGCTGGGTTGAAAACTTGAAAGAGCGACCTAGGCAGAAATTAAGACACGAGAGAAAATGATCAGTCGGAAAATCCAAAAGGGACGATTGATGACAGATTCTGGCTCTGTGTCGAATGTATACCATCTGGGAATTAATCTTTTCAAATGTACTCATCTTGGTTTCATCAATAAAGTGAAATGTTTATTTAAATATATTTGCAATGGTTATGACGAAATGCATAAACAAAGTTATCATGCTTAAACATCCACTTAAAGAAAGCACTTTGCATTTAATTGGTCAAACATATCATGTTGTTTAACGATGAAAATGCACTAAATACATTTAATATGAAATCTTTTATTGTCCTCCAAATCTAATTTAGCTTTCAGAAGAGCGACAGTGATTGTCTGAGAACTTGATGTTCCAATCGACCGGTCCCAAAAAAAAAAAAAAGCTCGCTGGGGTGAAAACCGAAAAGATGCCCCAGGTAAAAATTAAAGCAGCTCGCTGGGGTGAAAACCGAAAGGCGCCTCAAGCAAAAATTAGAGCAGCTCACTGGGCTGAAAACCCATATTGGGCAACCCAGGCAAAATTTAGAGCACTTCCAGATTCACCAATTACAAGGGTGAGAAGCCAAGTCTTCCCATCATCTCCCCAGCAGGATTCTCCACATCACTCCCCAACGGAACGTTTACAAAGGATACTATGATCCCTTTCCCCAACATCGTCACGCATTCCTAACAATTATCTCATTTCCCCATCAGTCCTCACATATATCTTCAACAAGGGGAAACCTTACGCGAAGAACGCCTGCCACCAGCCAGGGGCAAAACATACCTCTCCCCAGTAGAAAGAGGGAACATCAAATAGTGTGAAGTACATCCATGTGCATATACATCATTATACATGCATACATAGCATACACAAATCATTCATCCCCAGCTAGTCTTCATTCTTGATCGATGGGCAAAAATTTTTGTTCAAAATCTCTCGATCAAGGAATGAAGACTTGCCATTTCAAATGCAGGAACTCATCATCCACAGCTTCACATCCCCAGCAGATACGCCTCGGGTAATATAAACTCGGTATCGGCCCAGATCAGCTTCATCATAAGTTCTCTAGCAGATTCGCCTCGGGTAATATAAACTCGGTATCGACCCAGATCGACTTCATCTCAAGCTTCCCAACAAATCCGCCTAGGGTAATATAAACCAGGTTTCGGCCCAAATCAGCTTCATCTGAAGTTCTCCAGCAGATCCGCCTCGGGTAATATAAACTCAGTATCAGCCCAGATCAGCTTCATCTCAAGTTCTCCAGTAGATCCACCTCGGGTAACCTCAACCCGGCATCGGTCCATATCGGCTTCATTCCAGATCCCCAGCAATCCTTGCCTCAGGTAACCTAAACCTAGTATCAGCTTATTTCACCACTTTCCTTTGCCTCGAGTAACCTAGACCCTGTATCGGCCAATCCGTCTTTCACCACCTTCCTTTGCCTCGGATAACCTAGACCCGATATCGGCCAATTCCGAATCCATCTTCCTTTGCCTCAGGTAACCTAGACTTGGTATCGGCTTATTCATAATCCACTTTTCATTTTCCTTTGCCTGGGGTAACCTAAACCCGGTATCGGCCTATCCACCTTCCGCCTTCCTTTGCCTCGGGTAACCTAGACCTGGTATCGGCCAATCCGCCTTTCACCTTTCTTGCCTCGGGTAACCTAGACCTAGTATCGGCTTATTTCTTCCCTAGCTTCGCCTCAGGTAACATAGACCCAGTATCAGCTTATTTCAACAGTGGGTTCTTTCCCGTGTTTGCGGCGCTTTGATTCATGCTCTCAAATTCATCATCTCAAGTATTTTAAATCTGGATCCAGGTGTCGAATTTGATCACAAGAGGGGCAACTGTAAGCGCCAAAATTTTCTGTCCTTAAAAAAAAAAATCACGTGTGTCGCACGACTATAATATACAGTCGTGCGACTGTAACTAAAAATAACAGTCGTACAACTGTAACGTTGGAGCAGGTGCAAAAGACCATACCCATGACATAAGAAAGCTGAGTTGAAAAGAGGGGCAATTAATGCCCAGTTCTGAAGGAAGCAGAGGCAAGAAATAAAGAGAAGAAAAGAGGGAAGAAGGGGAACTTTTTGACATTTTTTGATTTCTGGTCTTAGGGAAAGAGTTTTAGAGAGAGATTTGGGAGAAAAAGGGAAGAAAAGGGAAACACACAACTTCAAGCATTCTTTTTCTCCTTTTTTTCTTGTTAAATCTTAAGGTCCGGATTAAAAATCTATTAGAAATCAATAGGTTAATAATCTGACTCTCAAAACAAATTAAATTTCGGACTAGAAACCCTAAGATTCCCAAGTATTTTGGAGATTTTGGACCAAACTTCACAACCTCAACTAAAGGAGAAAAAGAGCAAATTTAAGTGGATTGGTGCGATGCCAGGGGGTCATTCCTATGGTGGATTAGCGCCTGAGAAGTAAGCACACCTCATCCTCTCTTTTTCTCATGCTTTCTGGGTGATTGGATGTGATTTGGTGCTTTTTATTTCAATTTTCTCGCATTCTGTTTCTGGAAATCAAGAACAGCCGTACGACTATTCTTGAGTTAATGAACAGTCGTACGAGTGTTCTTGATTTCCCTCTGCTTTTAAGTTTTATTTTGAATAATTTTGGCAAAATCCTGAAATTGGAGGATTTACAGTCGCACGACTGTATTGCTCGTCCAATTGCAAAATTTCCAGAATAACCCGGAAAAATTTCTAAAAGTCCCTAAAAATTCAGAAAATCAGAAAATCATCAAAATGAATTTTGTTGTGTGCATTCACTACCTTAGATTTAATTTTCAGTGCATTTGCATTGAGAACAATACCATGACGGAGACCTGATTCTCCTGAAAACCGACCCACCTCACATGCTAAAATTAAATTAAACCGAAAAATAAATTGTTTTCAAAATGGTTTTCTCACAAAAACCAAAAATACAGGGACGTTTCAAAATGTTTTTCCGGTCTAATCAGGCCGGCTAGCCGAGCCGACCCGGTTATCCCCCTATATGCATGTTCCCGAATTCTAAATTCCCAATTCGGTCATGTTTGAGTCCTATTTGTGGTGTGCCGTATATTGTGCTAACCTTTTGTTTTACAGCTTTTAGTTTCTTCTATTTTTATTTTTGGTGTATTTAATAGATTAATACGTGTATTTTAAGCGATTGTAACTTTTTAGATTATCATGTATTTTAGGCGGTTGTAAAAGTGAGGCTGAGAGTTTTTTTTTATTTTTGTTCGATTGGGTTGTAAGCCATTCTTTACTTTTATTTTGTATTATATGTGTATGTGCGCTGTATAAATTATTTTAATAAAATTGACTTTAGAATTATGAAATACCTTCAAGAACATTGGCCATATTTATTTTAATTAGACACGAAATAAGGGACTTGTCTGGACCTAGATCTCTAGATAGTGTAGCGGCCGTTCGTCCAGTTCAGCTACATTATAAATTTCCCGGTTGAGCTGAGTCGGGTGGCGACTCCTACAATATTCATTAAGACTTAGGTCTCGGTTATTTTATGAAATAATCTAATTTTCTAAAAAGAATTTTAATTCTAAAAACCCCACGCGAGGGAGCGATACGCCCGAAATCGAGGCGCCCCTTCCGAAAGGGAGTCCGCGTTCCGTCGAAAACATCATCCGCTCACAACTATACTCCTTTTTAAACCATCTTTCACTCGACTCAAATTAAACCTTCCGTTTGGTCCGGTTCTCTGGATATTACATTTTAGCTTGCCATGAAATCAAACTATTGCTAAGAAAAATACAATAGCCTCCAGTATATCTTCTATCATTTGGACAACCACCCTAATCTGCATCTGAGACTATCAAGACTAAGAATAACCGAATCAGATAACAGTAAGCCATAAATTGTAGTGCCCTTTAGGTGTCAAAGTAATCTCTTGACTGCTTCCTAATGAATTATTATAGGATAATGCATAAATTAACATAACTTATTAGAGTTCTGACGGATCCTCCTAAATCCCACACTCACCTCTAAGCTCTCTAATCACTCGAAGGACCTTTCTCGGGATCTTGGATCGAGGACTGTTTGGTTTTCAGAGCGTTTGAGACATTCTAGGAAACATCCCACTCATTCTTAAGTTCGACTCATGTTCATTTGTCTTAACAAGTAACATAGGATTTTCATCACAGAGGTCGGGAAAACCTATACTCACAATTCCATTAGTGCAATGGTGGGTTTGATCGTAACAATATAAGAAATTGTAACTAATATATCATTCACATAATAGAGAACATATGTGAAGATATTATTATAACATTTTATAAATAGAGAATTGTCACCAAAAGACTTTAAAAATCCATGAGATTGCGAATAATTACAAAATCATGTAAACCTTTCCCTGGGAGCTTGCTTTTTGACCATATAATGACTTGTGTAGTAGGAAAACATGATTCGTCCTATGAATCCTAATGGTTGTTCCATGTAAACAACTTCATGCAATGTTCCATGCAAAAATGCATTGGAAACATCGTATTGGTGAATGGGCTAATGGTGTGCAGATGCTAGTGCAAGGATGGTTCTAACAGTTGTTGGCATCACCATTGGATTGAATGTCTCCTTGTAATCAATACCTGATTTTTGTGAGTATCATTTTGCTACCAATGTAACTTTGTATCCATCAACACTACTATTAGAGTTACTTTTGATTCTATATAACCATTTACAATTTACAATATTGATATCTAATGGTCGAGGCACAATGAGTCAGGTCTGAATGTCAAAGGGAGCCTTTATTTCATGAGACATGGCATCATAGCATATTGGGTACTAGCAGTGTTATATGAAGGAGGTGTAGTGAGAGTACAATCAAGTGAAGAAGAAGAGCTAAGAAAGGAAAGCTTAGATGGATCTTTGCAAACATGACTAGGACACAAATGCATTGGGTGAGTCTTAGAAGGTTTAGTCAATTTGAGAGAAGCTAGTGGTTCAGTTTGACTTGGTGAAACTGATTCATCAGTTGGATAATAGGATAGGTAAACAAGAACTTTGAGTCTGTGAGAGGAATTTTGGATAAGGAAAGAAGAGTTTGAAGCGTTAGAATTGGTTTGGGAAGTGATAGGGTGAGAGTTAATGATGTGGCATGTAGGATGTGGTAAGGCCGAATGAAGAGATGGGTTAGAAGGTGGCATGTGTATGGCTAGATTAGATGAGGATTGAGTTGGGACAGGAGTGGATTGGGTTGAAATAGGATAAGTGGAAGGAGATGGACTTGAAGTAAAAGACTTACTTGAAGAACTTGCATGATCGATGGATGGTATTAGTATTACCGTCGACATTGATGAGGATGCCACCATTGATAGGGAGGATAATAAAGATGATGCCTGGATTAGAAGTGGGAATATTGATTCATTAAATTTAACATGTTTTGCAATAAAAACTCTACCTCTGTTAGGAGAATAACAAATATATCTGGAATCATACTTGGATTTGCCTAAATAGACATAAGATTTGGTATGAAAATCTTATGTTGGTTGTAGGGTCATAAAAGAGTAAAAATTTCACAACCAAATATCTTGAAATTTGAATAATTAGGCATTTTGTTAAATAATTAGAAGTAAGGACTTTGATTATTTAAATTAGGAAAGAGGAGTGAATTTATGAGATCAACATTATGATTTATAGCGTGGTTCCAAAACCTAAATGGACACTAGCATAAGCTAGTAAAAGTAGTTTCCACAAAATGTCTAATTTTATGCTTACAAATTCCATTTTGTTCATGTGTATGAGAACAAGCAAAATAACGTATGGTGCATAATTTTCAAAAATGAGATGTCAATTTTAAAAATTCACCTCCAGAATAAGAATGAAATTGTTTGGTATCAGAATTAAATTGCCTTTTGGTCATTGCTGGGAATGCAAGAAACGTATTATACACATCAATTTTGTATTTCAGACAATAAATCCAAGTAAAACGTGTAAATTTCTAAACAAATAGAAAAAATATTTGTGATTTAAAATAGTATGAACATAGGTAGGACCCCGAACATCAAAATGTATAATTTCAAATGGAGATGTGCTAGTGCATGCAATAGAATGTATATTAGATTAAGTAAGTTTGCCTAATTGACATGAAGAACACAAATGATTATTAGAAGACTTAAAAAAATATTGTTTGTATTTAAAACATGAGAAATAATTTTCTTATTTGAATGACCAAGTATAGTGTGCCAAGTATCATACGGTTCTACCTCCCCAATCAGTGCCTACTACAAATCAAGTGGGAGTACATACAGTCTGCGATCATTCGAATGAGAACTAGGGTTATGGTAATGACTGTTATGCTTATATAGTGCCATAGGATAGTTAGCCATCGCATTGTATGTTAGCTTGAAATTGTTACGGCCATTCCGAGGCTGAAAATTGGGCTGATAGTTGCGACTGTGTGGATTTCGGTGACACCAATTAGTAGAGTGATTAGTAAGGCCACATATTGTTGGGGTTTTCTTGGTATAAATAAAAAAAGGTTTAGCAGAAGCATAACAAGATTTATACTCAAACCCGAACCCAAGAATAATCTGTTTTGAAAGTAGATGAAAAAACAATGATGGACTCAACCAGGAAGCGGATTTAAATCATACCTATGCCATCTCCACAAAAGATTGATTACGAATTCTTGCGTTTGAGTGAAGAACCTCCACGTTCACATACGCAAACACTTTAAGAACATTTCGGTGTGTTAACAAGAGATGAAAGAGCAATCTCTCTAATTCTCACCACCCAAAAGGAGAGAGAGAAAGTGTTATGATAGGATTAGGAAATTAGAACTAATTAGGTTAGGTTTTATTTCTTTCTTATTTCTTTTATTCCCCTTTAATTCTCTTTCGCAAAAAGAAAATAACTAGATAAGAAATAATAGAAACTAAATAAGATTATAATTTCATGACATCTCATCTAATAATTAATTTAATTATACCATATAATTAAACTAATTAATTCCCCATGGGTTTATTGACCAAGCCTTAACCATAAGATCCATAAGCCCAAATGCTCTAAATAAATATGTATTCAATACATATTCCAAGATAAATACATTCAGATACTCTATATGTGCGATCCTGTGAGTCCATCTTATGTTGATAGGGGGCCCTATAACCCATTAAGCCCACAAGCTATAAGTGGGTTCTAGCAAACCCTTATATCTACCCAAATAAGATGGAAACATCAATCTTAATGGAGAAGATTCCTATGTAGTAAACTTATATATCCTATGCCACGCGATATCGGTGTCCTGCAAGAGGCATGGTGAAGTCACCCTCTATGCTGCTGTGAGCGAACGACGTTTTCGACGGAACACGGACTCCCTTTCGGAAGGGGCGGCTCGATTTCGGGCGGACCCCTCCCTCGCGTGGGGTTTTTGGATTGGAAATTCATTTTTGGAAAATTAATTATTTCGTAAAAGAATCGAGACCTAAATCTCGATAAAAAGTGTAGGAGTCGCCATCTGGCTCAGCTCAACCGGGAAATTACAGCGTAGCTGAACCAAAGCGGGAACTGCCACACTTTCCAGAGATCTAGGTTTGGATAAGTCCCTTATTTCATGTCTAATCAAAATAAATACGGCCAATGTTATATGATGACACTTTAAATTTCTAAAAATTAATTTTATTGAATTGAAGCATATAGCGTGCACACAAATAAAGATAAAACAGTAAATATATATAAATTATTACAACCCAATCGAATGAAAATAAAAACTCTCGGCCTCACGTTACAAGCTCCTAGAATACACGAGAATCTAAAAAATTACAATCGCTTAGAATACACGAATTAAACTATAAATTACATAAAAAATAAAGATAAAAAAAATTAAAGCTGCAAAACAAATGGTTAGCATAGTTTATAGCACACTGCAAATTGGACTCAAATAGGACAGAATTAGGGATTTTAGAGATCGAGGGCATGCATCCAGGGGGATAACCGGGTCGGCTCGGTTAACCGGCCCCGATTAGACCTGGAAAACATTTTGAAACATCCCTGTATTTTGGTTTTGTGAAAAAATCGTTTTGAAAACATTTTTCCGATTTAATTTAATTTAACATGTGAGGTGGGTCGGTTTTTGGGAGAATCGGGTCTCTGTCGTGGTATTGTTCTAAATGCAAATACACTGGAAATTAAATCTAAGGTCGTGAATGCACACAATAAAATTCATTTTTGGTGATTTTCTGGTTTTTTCTGAATTTTTAGGATTTTTATGAATTTTTATGGTTTTTCCGGATTTTCAGCTTCTGGGTGTGCATTACAGTCATGCGACTGTAATTACATTCGTACGACTATAACTACAGTCGTGCGACTGTAGCTTAACCTTAAGCAGAAATCACCAAATTTATTTAAATGAAAAGGTAAAAACTGGGGAAGCTTAATAACAGTCGTACGACTATAGTCAATCGGGCACGACTGTACTTTATGACAAGAATAGTTGTATGACTGTTCTTAATTTCCAGAAACAGTAAGTCGAGAAAAATTAGTTTTATGCACGAAAATCAACCAAAACACCCAAAAAACACAGAAAAATAGTGGATTGAGGTATGTTTACCTCTTTGGCGTTGATCCACCATAGGAATGACCCCTGGCAATGCACCAATCCACTTGAAATCGCTCCTTTTCCTTGGTGAGTCAAGGTTGCAAAATGGGTCTAAAAATCTCCAAAATGTCATGGATTTATATAAATCTAAGGTTTGAAATTGATTTGTGCTTTGTGTGACAAGTTTAACCTATAATTTCTAATTGATTTTAGGCTCTAACACTTTGAAATTAAAAAGAAAAGATTAGAAGAAAGGATGAAGTTTTTGGGTCTTCTTTTTTCTCTTTTCCTTCAATTTCTCTCTCAAGTTTTTCTCTCAATTATTTTCTGCCAAAAGTTTTCTCTTTCTTGCTGATTTCTGCCTCTTATCCTTCCCTTGCTTCTCAAAGTAAACGAGCATTAATTGCTCCTCATTTTGGCCAATTTTTTAAGTGAGAGGTATGGGCTCTGCAACCTGCCCTGACCGTACAGTCATACGACTGTAATTTAAGTTACAGTCGTAATGCTGTAACAATGCCCCCACGACTGTAATTACAGTCGTGGTAGACATGGCTTTTTTTTAAAGGGTTCGGAAAATTCCGTGTTCACAGGCTACCTTTCGTGTAGCCAAAATCTGATTTTCGGTGTGGATTTAGATACATGACAAAGAACACGGATTTTCGCGGTGATATACATGCGTGTGGCTCATGCATGAATCTTATGTGACTTTTGGTAATCAGGTGGTACATATGCCTTTTGCATAAGGGCGACACCGGGGAGAGGTGATTTTTAGAGTCAAATAGCCGCGTATGACCTACCATATAGAGCCATAGTGTTTGTCGTGTGCAATTGGTAAGCGTATTTCCTTGATCGATAATTTTGAAATAAAAATTTTTGCCCCTTCGAGCAAGAATAAATACGGGTAGATGCGTTTTTGGTTACCTTTTATAGTCATGTAGGACTGAATTTGTGAAGTGTGTGACAGTCGTATGCAACTTGGCGCACTCAACGGACTGAGACTGAATTTTGGTTTCCCTTTTAAAGTCATGGTGGACTAAATTTGTTGAAATGTGTGACAGCTGTGTGCAACTTGGCGCACTCAACGGACTGAGAATGAATTTTGGGTTCCTTTTTAAAGTCGTGGTGGACTAAATTTGTTGAAATGGGTTCGCATTTGTCATCACTTCAGGTTGGTACCCGAGTCTGAGCTTTAATTTTGAATTTTTCAATATTTTTCCATTTGGTTTTTTGGTTTTTTTTATTTGATTTGCATGATTTACTGCTTTCTAGGTGAATTGGTTGAGTAGAATGCATGCTAGGGACCCCCTGTAGTTCATAGGAACAAGAAGCTAGGTAAAAACGAGTTAGAAAATGTGAAAAATTGATTTGGCCAAAATTCTGCCCGCAGGGAATATGAACACTCGTGTGAGTGTGGGATGAACACTCGTATAAGTGTTCCTACAGTCGTACGACTGTAGTTGCCATTCCATTTTTTTTTTTATGATGATGATGATTAATGATAAATATTATGATATATGCATGCTTTTTTTTTATGAATTAATAATGATGATGATTATGATTACTGTGATAATTGTGCAAAAATTAAATGTGTATGCGTTGTACTTCCTGAATGTGTAGGATAGGGAGATTTCTGGCTGTGGAAATCTCTCTCTACCCCTGGTCTGGTGGGGTCGCCTTCCTGAGTCTGTGAGGGCCCAGTTTAGGCTCTTGGGCTTGGAGACATTTATCCTTTCACTGCCGGAGGGTACTCCTTATACTACTCATGCCGTGATGACGGCATTGTGTGAGAGGTGGGTCTGCACCACCCACACCTTCCATCTCCCGATAGGCGAGTTCACTGTCACTCCCTCAGATTTTGCTGTGATTGCGGGTTTTGGGTTTAGCAGGACCCGGATCGGCTTCAACTGCTACCTGACCCGGCATCAGCTGGTGGATGACTACATCAGCAGACTGATTGGCTACACCCCCAAGAAGGGGAAGATTTTATGCTCTAGGGTAGAGGCTTATTGAGCTGCTCGCCTAAACCCTTCAGAGGAGGATGTGGAGAGGTATACTCTGGCTTGCGTGCTCGTTCTGCTGTCCTACAAACTGTTCCCCACCAGGCAGAGTACTTGTAACATGATGCTGCTCCCTACTCTGGTGGATTTGGCTGCCTTTCCCTCTTTGGATTAGGCCCAAGCTGCGTTAGGGCAGCTGTACTACGGACTAGACCTGTGTGCTAGGGGGAGGCAGCAGGAGATATTAGGCTTTTGGCTCAGCCTACTGGTATTACCTTTTTCTCCCTTTTTTTGTTAACTCATTTACTAATTGCAGATTTGGGTATTCGAGCATCGCATCCTGGAGCCACCGGAGCTGAGAGATGTGTAGGGTGAGGATCACCCGACTATTCTACGTTCCTAGACGCAGGCATGGCAGGGCATCGGTCGTGATCTGAAGGAGATCTGGCAGGGTCTTCAAGAGGTCTCCTGGCAGAGGGTAAGCAAACAAATTCTCGTTAGCAAGAAAAAATTAATTTAGTATTTACTTACCTGTTCTGAAATCTTTGTTTCTGTGATTGTGTTGTTGCAGCTTGACCACTTTCCATGGCGAGGTCAGGGAGCCTTGCCTCTTATTGTGCATGTTTCTATGTGGTATGATGACCGCAGGTTTGTCCTAGAGTGTCCTATGTCCCAGGAGTGGTACCTGGGCGAGCGTCTCTGTTTGGCTGACCATGTAGACGGCCCTGCTGGCCAGCTTGTTCCTCCATCACTCCCTCGCTCATTATTTTGGCCTCACTTTGCTGATCCTGCTGAGGACTTGGATATTTTCAGGGACGGATACAGAGCTGACACCGTTGATGGCGACTATCCGGCTTTTATCCGAGAGTGCCTGTTGCCCGTCTAGGGTAATGCGCCAGTGGCTCCTCCCCGTTAGGTATGTTTTATTTTTCTTCTTCTTCTTCTTCTTTTTTTTCCTAATATTCTTTCATTTGTAGGTCAAAAGGTGTAGAGGGTCGAGTTCCGCATAGCAGTCTGGTCCAAGATATGAGGATGCTGAGGCCGCCACTACTGGAGGGCATACCCCTGTTCAAGACAGGAGTCATCCTGTGCGTTCTGGCAGTGCTGCGGCATCTACTTCTTAGGCTACTAGAGTGGTGGAGGGTCTGTTGGTGACGGAGCTTAGGACTAGCTTTAGCATGATGGGGCTAGATGGTGGTTATGCTTATAGGAATGTGCCGGTTCACCGCGAACGGCCGCTTATGTTTGCCCCGTCAGACACCACTCATGTAAGTCTCTTGTCTCTCGCTTTTTTTTGACACTTTGATGTTTTAGGTCCCTCGGTCTTAGGTGCAAGATATAGCCCATCAGTACTTGGGCTTGGAGACCTTTATGATTCAGGAGAACGCAGCATGGGAGGTAAGCATTCTGTAGTCCTTATTTTATCACATGATTTATGTAATGCATGAATGAACATGTTTGTATGTATGCATGTTAATTTGTATTATTATTTTGCAGACTCGAGTGCAGATGTTGCAGAACCAGGCTAGGCAGGCGGCTGCTTCCGAGGCTCGGGCCTTGGCTTCGACACATGAGCTGACCCGGGTGCGAGCTGACCTGAACTGGGTGTAGGCTAATTTGAACCGAGTGCAGGAAGACTTCGATACTTATAGAGCGATGCATCCGGGCGAGTCTGAGTTGTCTGAGGATGAGAGCTAGATGGGGTGTTTTGTACTACACATTTTTTTTTTGCATAACATTCTAACTGAGCATCACTTATTTATAACATGAACTTTATTTTCATTATCATAGGCTTGGATGCAATAACCTACTCATGGATGTTTATGTGTAATGGCACGATGTATGCAATACGAACGTCTAAGCAGAATATCAAACATGCATAATATCATTACATCATAATGAGTATGATAGAGAAATTAACAGTGACTCCGGCTTTAGACATCACCCTCTTCTTGTTACTAACATGTCCTCTCGGTTTTCGATGTCAGAAATTTTCTCTCTATGATGATTTTTTTTAATGGTCCAAGAGTCTTGCGCGAGCATTCTAGCCGGATTGATCTCTCTGTATTGATCCGTTTTGAGATTGGAAAGCACACCTTGACAATGTTCATCAGAATTCGTGAGAACATTGCTGTTGATGACATCCAGTGGTTTGGCCTTTACCTGCACTTAGTATTAGAGGTTTGTATTTGGGGTATAAAACACTGAATCAAATATGGTTCGCTATATGCTGTCACCCGTAGGTGGACATTGACCTGCAACGAGTGCATATTGAACATCAAAATTGAATATAAAGCATCTATGACATAATGAATGTGGATGCATTAGGAAAATCCAAAGTGTGGCTCTAGTTTTGATTGATGCCCCTTCAAATTACCAATATGTCCTTTTGGTTTTCCACATTGGAGGATTTTTTTTTGCTAACATATGTCAGAGTGTACAACTGAGCACCGAACTGCATCAATTGATTTCCCAATGGATCCTCCAAGAGTTTGAACCCATATGTATGTTTCCAATTCACCTCATATTCCAACTCGTGCACAGTTCTCAAAGATGAACACAGCTTTTAATCCTTCAAAGTACATCCCCAGAAGATGAAAGAACCACTGGTAAGTAGTCACTTCCATTGTGGCCGAAGACTGAGTTCTTGAAATGGTTGGTAAATGCAACTTTCTTTTGGATATTGTCACAGCAGGCTTTGTAAGTCCTCCCGTTCACGATTGTTGAAGGGTTTGTAAAACCTAGTTGCCCCAACATTGTTGGTGAAGTTCATGGGCGCATAAACAAAATTTCCTCTAGTCTTGGAGCCCATAGGCAAATAGAGGAAATCATAAGCAGGCTGTTCATTGGACTTGCCCTTGTTTTCCTCCAAACAATGTTTGTCCAGAATTTGTAGCATTGCTCCAATATTATTGGTGAAGTCCACTAATGCACCACCAGGATGGAAGAGAAGTGGTGTGGGATAAAAGAGTATTCTCAATCTGATACAATTTGATGATAAACAAAGACTGATTGAAATAGTGCCATAACCATTTGCTCCGTCGTCCTTCTGGTGATAAGATGATGCGAAAAAGTGCGATATTAGACAGCATTTGGGTTCAATTTCTTGTTAGAAACCATTGATGGCAAAGAATAAGGTTTCAAAGAATCAGTTCTAGAGAAAAGAAGAAACGGGCAATTCATCAAACAAGTGTTCGTGCCCTATATGTAAACGGAAGGGAAAAGGTGTTGAAGGTATGGATGAAGATCGAGATGGGGAATGTTTTGGGTTTGAAAATATAGGAGCCCAAATCTTTCACAGGTTGTTTGAAAATGAGAGAGTCCAAACTTTTCCCAGAAAGGGTGCGAAAGATCCGGTGGCGATGGAAATTGTGATGGTGAGTCATTCCCGTGTTAACTGCTGCTGCCATATGAGAGAGAAATTCTTCCGTCTGCACTGATTTTTTTTTGAAGGAACTAAATCCAAGCCATAGCCACCTCTTGGTTTTCCTGTTGCATTCAAATTCGTGCATGTCATGTGTGCTTAATATGCCTTTTTGGATGAACAATGCATGCGTAATGTCATGTGCATAGGAATGTCATGCAAACAAGATTATATATGCACTACAACCAAGGAATGATTCAGAGTTTTACAATAAGGTGGATGGTGATGGTCATTTGAATTTTTTGGTGGTTGGTGCTTTGGATAAGTTTAGGTTTTTTTCTTAGGAGTTTTGGTATAGGGTACTTTCTTGGGTATGGAATTAGGCTTACAGCCTCATTTTGAGATCTACTCTGAATTTTAGCAATAGCCTTGGGTTTGGAATAATTTAGGTATTATGTAGGTTGCTCAAGTTGACACTTTAGGGCAGGGTCAAAAGCATTTTGGATCGTGATTTGAAAGGATCGCTAATCTGGGTCTGTAAATGGCTCGGCAGAGGTAATGCCATCCCATTACTTATTTCTCGCTCAAGCTCACTTTTCAAGAGGGGGTTCAATCAAAGGTAGATTCACTTTTAGGTTCCCCACAATACTCAGAATGATGTCATGCATTTTGATATTATGTGTGTTGGATATGTCGTTTCAGATGGTCAAATGCATGCATAATGCCATGTACAAATAATCATCACATAAGTAAGACAAAAATAAATCTCATTGCATTCATGATGAATTCAATACATCCCGTAAAAAAAATGAGTCCCTTGTAAGAAGGGAGTCTCCAAGAGGCATTGATCTCATAGAATCCAATTATTTTCCGATTGGTCACCATTTCAGCTTTAGCATCCTCGACCTACTCTTATCAAACCAGACCCTAAAGTTCTTCATCATATTCCTCTCCTCGAGAGACTTGAGAAATTTCCTTGGTGGTCTCCCTGATTGCCCCTGGTCGTTTATCAGAGAGGATCGAGGTTTCCAATTTCCCATCATCGACTAGCTTCTGGATCTCCTTTCTTAAAGCAAAACAATCATTGGTTCGATGTCCTCTTGCTACATGATAGCTGCAGAAATCGTTCTTTTGTGCTTTTTCCGGCTCTACAAATAGTCTGATACTCTACAGCAAACCCTCCTTTCTACATCTGAGGAATAGCTTGCTTAATGAGTCAGCCAATGGAGAAATGCGTTTTGCACTATCCCCGATAGGTGAGTTTTTGGTATGCCATGGAATAGACTCGGTGCCAACATTCGTCTTAAGGGGCCTCTTCATTTCTATTTCATCAGTCGGCCTTGGCAAACCCGAATCTTGGTGAGAGGGCCTTCCAAGGTGTCGAGGGCGAGTGTTAGCAATCTGGGCATTTTGTTTCTCGCTAGCATCAGTATTGGAGTCTGAGAATACCGTATTTTTCATTTTCCCTTCGAGTTCTACCACCTGTGCTTCCAATTCGGTGCACTTTGCTGTCAGACTTTTTACTCTGTCAAGATCATCTCCCAGCACTTCTCTCAGCATTGCTGCCGCTTCCTTCCTGACTGCCTTTCAAAACCGTGATGAGGCGATATGATCCTCAATGATATTTGTTATGGTGTTGAAGTTCATTGGGCTGGCCATTCTCGAAATCTTTTCCCTTTTTCCTCTGATAAGAACACTTATTAGCATTGACGGGCGAATACGCATGAAGAATACCAAATCACAGATGATATAGGCATGAATGCATGATGGGATATGTATGTGCATGAATGATGAGTTGCATATGTGATGTCACGAGGGAGATGATGATGAGGATGATTTTTTTTATTTATTTTCCGAAATTCCAAGAACACCCAATGCCATGCAAGAGATAATGCGAAAAGATCACATAGCACCTAGTGAACTTTATGAAATGATCACGTGTGTGCCAACACGTGGTCAGAGTTTCGACACCTTGTAGGTCTATAAGATGAAATGAAATGGTCATGCAGGGACCAGCCCATGGACAGAGTGTTGGATATGCCCTAGTCCCGAGGCATTGGACCTTGTATTTGTATTATACATTTATTGGATTCATGTATTATACTCATTTTGTGTTATTAATAAAGGCATTAATTCATTTATTATATTTATCTTGTGCAGTATATTAAATGAAGTATCCAATGGACATATCAATATCCATGATGACAAGTGTCATGCACTTGGCAGTAAGACCATGGATAGGGTAAACGATATGACCATAAATAGATCCGTAGTCTGTTCCAGTCAAGGGAATGAAGGGAACTAGAGACTATCATTAATCTGGTTGTATAACAGTGTCTTACCGGTCATTGGACATGGGATGTCAACTAAGTTAATGGGTACATGTAAAAAGGGCATGGTACTGGATAGATCCACTAAACGAGAAATCCACATGATATAGTATCACAAGTGATTCTCGTGTAGTACTTGTATGGATCCTTTGACCGGACCATATGATGGTATTGTATGTGAGGTTGCATACTTAGGGGTATGCCTAAAGGGCCTTTAATAGAGTGCCAAGTATGGGTGCTTTCGGGTATGTCACTTAGCATGGCGATGCTATGGATACGTAGAAGGGATTTGTCACTCAGAAGTCCACTGAGAAGATATCACCGGCCTCTTGATGAATGTGACTGATAAGAGTGTGGCCACACCTAAACAAGTTGGAACTTGTTTGTGAGCTTCAGTACATTCGGGATCAAGTTAATGTCCGGACACAAAAGATGGTGATCAATCCATGCCTCTGTGTTGGACACCAATATCGATGACATGGGATATACAAGTTCAAACTACAGGGTTATGATAACAATTAGACTGCCATCTCCATCTTAATTGGGTTCTGCAGTGGCTTGCTAGAGCCCAACTATAGTCTGTGGGCCATAGGCCCACTGCCAACATAAAGATGGGCCCATAGGATCGTACACATTGAGCGACTGAACACTTACTTAAGGAATCACATGTATACTTGGAGTATACACTCTGGAGAAAAAGGAACATATATTAATTATATTATAAAAATCAATTGGATTGATCATAATAATAAAATTAATATTTGATTGGCTTCCTCATAATTGATTGGATTAATTATGAGATTATTTCCTGGATGGAAACATTCATATGTATAGGTTTACATATGAATTTATTTTGTGAAGATCTAATTTTAATTTAATGGATTAAATTAATTAGTCAAACCAATTTTAATTTGAATGTAAATAATATGTTACTTGGTGTAATATATTAAATACATGGGTAAATTAAAGTTGGGCTTGAAATTAATTTAAACTAGACTAATTAAAATAGGTTTGGGCCTGAAATAAAAGATGGAAGCCCACACAAAAGGAGAAGCTAATTGGGCTGAAATTCTCCTTGAGAATTTCGGCCACCTGGGGTTAAAATAACCCTAGGATTTTCGGCCTAGGTGGTACATTACACTGTGGCCGAAATTCTTCTCCCTCCCTCTCCAAAGTTTTGTGTTTTCCAACGCTAGCACGGGTGTTGTTCGTTAGGCGTTCGTGTACGTGAACGAGGAGGGATTCTAGATTGATTCCTGCAGTCTGCATCCATCTCTTAAAGAGATATTCCGGGTAAGAGATTTATCTCTTGTGATTAAATTTTTGTTTTTCCAATTTCCATCCCAATTGCTCTTGGGCACGTATTTGAGGAAATCATCACGTTCTTCCGCTTTAATCGGGTGATTTCTGGTGACAAATCCCAACACAGGGTTCTAATGCTTTTGAGGCATATGATATGAGATGGTGTTTACAGACAAGTCACGTGTAGGTAAGGACACGGATAGAAGTTCAGCGTTCATGGAACGCCTTTCATGATTTTATAATGTTATGAAATGCCCCTATATGCGTAATAATCCGGTATTCATGGAGCACCTCAAATGATACAATAATGTCATGTAACAATCCGAAATGGATCGCAACACACCAACAGAACTTCAGCATCCCCACGACGCCAATGATAAATGACGTGAAGCCATGCAATGATGTCGTGTGACCTGCTACATGAAAATAGACCTAAGGCCATTGTGGTCTCCTATTGAATGAAATGGTCTAGTGTATTCCAGTACACGGGCAGAACACGGGTAGTTTTAGGACTCCCGATATGTTATGAAATGAAATGACCGTGAAGGGTATCCTCAGAATGTCCTTAATTTAAATGATATGAAATGACGTGAATGCTTGTGTCACATAAAAATGCAAGTGGCTGCACAAAAACGTGGTTAGGATGCATGACATACATGATGATGTCGTGTATGCTTTGCGAAGATAACATACAGGACGTAGATGTGCATGGCACACAAATAAAATGTTGTGGCAGCATGAAAATGTGGTTAGAATAAATGCCATGCTTATGTTGATGTCTTGAAAATGGCTGCACGAAAACGTGGTTAGAATGGTACATAGGCAAAGTTTCAACGCTCGGGGAGCACCTTGGGTTTTTGTGATGTGAAATGAGATGAACGAGATGAACATGCGCGTGGCACATGGTCGGGATTTTTGGCGCTCGGGGAGCACCTAAATGATTTAATGTGTGAACTGAAATTTTTCAGTTCTCGTGGAGCACCTAAATGATTTAATGGATGCGATGAAATTTTTTGGTACTCGTGGAGCGCCTAAATGACTTAATGTATGTGATGAAATTTTTCGGTGCTCGTGGAGCGCCTAAATGATTTAATATATTTTCGGCGCTCGTGGAGCACCTAAATGATTTAATGTATGTGATGAAATTTTTTGGCGCTCGTGGAGAACCTAAATGATTTAATGTGTGTGATGAAATTTTTCGGCGCTTTTGGAGCACCTAAATGATTTAATGTATGTGATGAAATTTTTCGGCACTCGTAGAGCACCTAAATGATTTAATGTATGTGATGAAATTTTTCGGTGCTCGTGGAGCACCTAAATGATTTAATGTATGCGATGAAATTTTTTGGCGCTCGTGGAGCACCTAAATGATTTAATGTCTGTGACGAAATTTTTCGGCGCTCGTGGAGCACCTAAATGATTTAATGTATGTGATGAAATTTTTTGGCACTCGTGGAGCACCTAAATGATTTCCTACTTGGTAGGCGGTGAGATGTGTATAACCCTTATGGGGTTGTTCAAGGCCCGCATGAATGTTTTATGCATGACATGCGTTCCATATGGCTACAGAGCAAATTGGTTAGTGCTTATGACATTCAAATGATGCACATGAATTAATTTTTTTCACACAATGAGGAAATGCATGGCTGCAAAAAACTATGGTTAGTGTTATTTGTCACACGGGTGATTAATGTATTTTCACACGAAAAATGCAAGTGGCTGTACAGAAGATGTGAATTAATATCACACAAATGCTTTGCATGTAGTATGTCATGTTCGTGAAAAATGTTGATGATGGTATGTGTGAGTGGACGACGTTTTCTACAGAACGTGAGACTCCCTTTCGGAAGGGGCGCCACGATCTCGGGCGAGCCCCTCCCTCGCGTGGGGTTTTTATAAATGGAAAATCAGTTTTGGAAAATAAATGTGGAATTAATTCTTAAAAGAACCGAGACCTAAGTCTTGATGAATATTGTAGAGTCACCACCCGACTCAGCTCAACCGTGAAATTTATAATGTAGCTGAACCGGACGAACGGCCGCTACACTATCCAGAGATTCAGGTCCGGACAAGTCCCTTATTTTGTGTCTAATTAGAATAAATATTGGTCAATGTTCAAAGATGGTATTTCCAATTCTAAAGTCAATTTTATTGCATTAAATGGATATACAGCGCGCATATGGGTTAAATAAAATAATACATAGGTAAATTATTACAACCCGATCGAATAAAGGATAAAAACTCTCTTCTCACTTTTACAAGCGCCTAGGATACACAATTTATCTAAAAATATTACAATCGCCTAGGACACACGATTAATTCTATTAAATACATATAAAATGAAAATAAAAATAAAAGCTGCAAAACAGAGGGTTAGCACAATATATAACACGCCATAAATAGGACTCAAATAGGACAGAATTGGGAAATTAGAATTGGGGGCATGCATTTAGGGGATAACCGGGTTGGCTCGGCTAGCTGGCCCGATTAGACCTGGAAAATATTTTGAAACATCCCTGTATTTTTGGTTTTGTGGAAAAATCATTTTGAAAACAATTTTTCCGGTTTACATGCATTTTTTTTTACATGTGAGGTGAGTCGGTTTTCAGGAGAACTAGGTCTCCGTCGTGGCATTGTTCTAAATGCAATTTTACTGAAAATTGAATCTTCAGTCGTGGATACACACAACAAAATTCATTTTGATGATTTTTGGGGTTTTCTAAATTTTTATAGATTTTTATAAATTTTTGGGGATTAAAAGGGAAATTCTGGTTCTGGAAAGGGAGTTGCAGTCGTGTGACTATAAACACTCCAGACTCAGCATTTTGCCAAAATTTTATTTGAATAAAAATGAAAGAAAAACAACATGGAAATCA
Source organism: Euphorbia tirucalli (assembly GCA_039660915.1). Taxonomy (NCBI): domain Eukaryota; kingdom Viridiplantae; phylum Streptophyta; class Magnoliopsida; order Malpighiales; family Euphorbiaceae; genus Euphorbia; species Euphorbia tirucalli. The sequence goes on from CM077637.1 coordinate 60,331,466, forward strand.
AGAACACTCACACGACTGTAACTACTGTTCATCAAATCCAAGAACAGTCGTGCGACTGTTCTTGATTTCCAGAAGCAGAAACACAGAAATAAGGTAAAAATGCATAAAAATCATATCCAGCACCCAGAAAGCAGAAAAGAGTGAAAGGAAAAGGGAGTGCCTACCTTTTATAAGCTTATCCAAGTCGTTTTGACCCCTGGCATCGCTCCAATCCACACGAATTTGCACTTTTCCTCTTGAATTGGTGTTGAGAGCTTTGTGTCCAAAAATCCAAAATGCTTCGGATTCTGATGATTTAAGTCCGAGATTTTGATTTGTTTGGAGTGTTAGGCGATTAACCTAAGGATTTCTAGCAAGTTTTAATCTTAATTTTGATAATTAAAGAAAATAGAAGAGGAAAAGAAGGATTTTTGGGTTTTTGGGTTTTCTTCCTTTTTTCCTTCTCTCTTTTCTCCTTTCTCTCTCTAATTCTTTCACCAGAATTCCAAATCCCCCCTTTTTTCCTTTCCTTTTCTTCTTTTTATGCTCTCCTTTTCTGGTGCCTTGCTGCAAGAACGGAGCAATTAATGCTCCTCCCTCTCTCCTCCATTTTCTGCTGCAGAGGTATAGGCTCCTGCACCTGCTCTGACATTACAGTCGTACGACTGTAAGGACAGTCGTATGACTCTTCTTTTTCTTTTTCTTTTTTTTTAGGAGTAAAATTCCGGCGCTTACAGATGCCCCTCGCGTGATCAAATTCACCATCCGATCGTAGTTTGGGATAGTTGATGTGAATTTGAGAAACTCGATTCAAAGCGCCGCAGACACGAAAAATAAAACTTGTAACTGAGTTGCTAAAGCTTCACTGCTGTAGTGACGTGTTGAATTGATTGGATGGAATAAGCCGATACCGGGTCTATGTTACCCGAGGCAATGCTGGAGATTTGAATTGGCTTCCATGATCTAAGATCTTGCTTAAATCGATTTTCAAGAATCCGAAATCCGACTTGGGCGATTTTCAAGGATTAAGAATCAGGCTTAAAGAGGTTCGAGGATTCAAAATCACGCTTGAGGAGGTTTGCAACAATTGGGAATCATGCTTGAAGAAGTTCAAGGATCCGAAATCTAGCTTGGGGAGGTTATCAAGGATTGGGAATCTTGCTTGAAAAAAAGTTTAAGGATTCGAAATCTAGCTTGGATGAAATAAGGGGTTTAATGTATAACTAAGCCGATGCCGGGTCTAAGTTACCTGAGGTAACTCTGCGAAAATTTTGAGGATTTGAAATTTTGCTGGAATCGGATGGATTCAAAATAATGGAATAAGAGGGTCAAGGATTCGGAACCATGCTTGAACGTAATGGAGTTCAAGGGTTCAAAACCTGGCTTGAATAAAGAAAAGGGGTTCAAGGATTTGCAACCATGCTTGAATGTAATGGAGTTCCAGGGTTTGAAATCTGGCTTGAATGAAGAAAAGGGGTTCAAGGATTTATAACCATGCTTGAACGTAATGGAGTTCAAGGGTTTAAAATCTGGCTTGAATGAAGAAAAGGGTTCAAGGATTTGTAACCATGCTTGAACGTAATGGAGTTCAAGGGTTTGAAATCTGGCTTGAATGAAGAAAAGGGGTTCAAGGATTTGTAACCATGCTTGAACGTAATGGAGTTTAAGGGTTTGAAATCTGGCTTGAATGAAGAAAAGGGGTTCAAGGATTTGTAACCATGCTTGAATGTAATGGAGTTCAAGGGTTTGAAATCTGGCTTGAATGAAGAAAAGGGTTCAAGGATTTGTAACCATGCTTGAACGTAATGGAGTTCAAGGGTTTGAAATCTGGCTTGAATGAAGAAAAGGGTTCAAGGATTGGTAACCATTCTTGAACGTAATGGAGTTCAAGGGTTTGAAATCTAGCTTGAATGAAGAAAAGGGTTCAAGGATTTTTAACCATGCTTGAACGTAATGGAGTTCAAGGGTTTGAAATCTGGCTTGAATGAAGGGTTCAAGGATTTGTAACCATGCTTGAACGTAATAGAGTTCAAGGGTTTGAAATCTGGCTTGAATGTAGAAAAGGGTTCAAGGATTTGTAACCATGCTTGAACGTAATGGAGTTCAAGGGTTTGAAATCTGGCTTGAATGAAGAAAAGGGTTCAAGGATTTGTAACCATGTTTGAACATAATGGAGTTCAAGGGTTTGAAATCTGGCTTGAATAAAGAAAAGGGTTCAAGGATTTGTAACCATGCTTGAACGTAATGGAGTTCAAGGGTTTGAAATCTAGCTTGAATGAAGAAAAGGGTTCAAGGATTTTTAACCATGCTTGGATGTAATGGAGTTCAAGGGTTTGAAATCTGGCTTGAATGAAGAAAAGGGTTCAAGGAACCATGCTTGAACTAATGGAGTTCAAGGGTTTGAAATCTGGCTTGAATGAAGAAAAGGGTCCAAGGATTTGGAACCATACTTGAACGTAATGGAGTTCAAGGGCTCAAAATCTGGCTTGAATGAAATAAGGAGATAGCTTTGGGAAGGATAATTTTGGCTCGATGAGGAGTATTTATCCCTTTATCGATAATTTTGGAAGCAAAAATTTTTTCCCCTTTGATCAAGGATAAATACGGCCTGATTGTTCCGCCCCTTGGGATGTTGAGATTTGGGTTTGCTTTGAAGCTTAAGGCCCAATAGATGCCCCTGCATTGAGCCATCTCTGCTTTGAGAGCGATCCTGGTTCGGAGAGGCCTGGTGATGGCAGTGGGTACCTGCACTTGGATCGGTTGTGATATGTATGTGTATGCATGCATGTATGTTTTGAATGCATATATATGCTTCAATGTGTGCATGAGCAAATGAACTTTAGGAAATGCATTTCGCGCTATTTGCTCAATCTTGACATTCCAGGTTCTTTCTGGGGAAGACATGTTGTGCCATTGATCGTCCGTAGTTGGAGAATCAACATTTTAGGTGCAATATAATTCTTATGATCCTGCCAGGGATATATGATGGCTAATGCGGAAATATGATGACTGTTGGAGAGAAAGTGATGATACTCTTGGCAACGACGTCATTGAGAAATAATGCAAAGGATCTTGTTGGGGATTGATGAAATGTTCCTGCTGGGGGGACGACGGAGAGGTTTTGCCTTCTATGCCCCTAGGCTTCATGAATTTGGATGCTCTAAATTTTGCCTGAGCAGCCCAAAGTGGGTTTTCAACTCAGCGAGCTGCTCTAACTTTTGCCTAAGGCGCCTTTTCGGTTTTCACCTTAGCGAGCTTTTCATATGCCCTAACTTTTGCCTAAACTACCCACTATGGGTTTTCAGCTTAGCGGGCTGCTCTAATTTTTGCCTAAGATACCTTTTCGGTTTTCACCTTAGCGAGCTCTCTTTTTTTTTTTAAAGATGTCATGGAATTAGAAGAAGACTTCCAATTCAATACACCCTCTGATGATGAGATGATTATGGAAAGTCTCGTAGGACTTGGTTGCTTCATTGCTGTTGCTGAAGCTCGCAAGCGTGTAGCCATATATGATGCACGATGAGAATTCAATTTCAAGCAAACTTGGGATATTTAAATGAACAGGGCAAGGCATTCATTCATTCATTCATTGATAATGTTTTAGCATAATGCACATTATATATGAAATGAAATTAAGGATAATATGAGTATGGTATCCATCTCGACCAAACCCACGACTGCCACCAACTGGTCCCTGCAGATTTTCTTACCGGTGTGCTCACCTCACTGTCCTAACTTTTGCATGGATTGCTTTCGTGATTTTCAATCCATTGGACTCTTTTTTTTCTTTTTTTTCATGGAAACCTGAGCCTCTCCCGATTAAAAGAGGTTGACGACTTGGTCTCTGTCTTTTTCTGTAGGACTGCTTTGATCCTGCAGGTTGATGGCTATGCTGTTGATGCGCTTATTAGCTGCTTGTACTATCTTGCTGGCTTTCGGGTAGTACGGAGGCGATGCATGATGCCTCTCTCCTTTATTCTGGAATAGTTGCACTGTTACCCCAGAACTTGCGTTCTATTATCAGGGATGCTATGGTGCGAAACATCATATGATACAGACGCATTCTTATTTTGGAACTTCAAACCATGCTTATTTTGTTTGTATTTTTTTTTTTTAATTACGGAACTTCCGCTTGGCTAGACTTGTCCTTTGGATTCTTTGTAATTCAGCATCTTGCGATCCTTTGTCGATCTCCAGATGTGCTGTCATAGGGCTAGGCGAAGGTCTTCAATGCTTTTAGGCATTTTGTAATTTTTCTTTTCTCTTATCAATCGTGAGGTCTTTCAGGACGGATATCATTTTGGATGCTCATCTGTCCTTAGGTTCATTTCACGTAATGATGTGTCATGTATGCTAAAGACATTGAATGAATGTTTGTATGCATGCACAGTGTTCCATCCATGAAAATATCACACAAATGATTGAAATCAAATTACATAACATTAAATGCCTTGTAAGATGCATTGTTCACAAAACAAGATAAAGAACAAAATAGATACATCAAAATAATTAACATCCTCCACATACGGAGGGTCTTCTTTTGCTGCTGCATTGCCCACTTCGATTGGACTAGTCAAAGCTAGGCAAAGGATTGCTCTGGACATTGGGCTTCAAGGGTGGATCCATGATTTTCCCATCCGCGATCAGTTGTCGAATAGCCCTCAGTAGTTGCTTGCAGTCATTCGTGTGATGCCCCATTGTCACATGATAGGAGCAGAATTTGCCTTTGTCTGTCTCAACCGGCTTCTTGAATGGCTTTAGAGAACTCAAGAGGCCGCCATTCCTGCATTTCGCAAAAATCTTGGCTAAAGAAAGGGTCCACGGTGACAGGCCTCGATTCTCCGAATCTCCAGCTTGATCTCCTTGCTGTTGAGACACTACAGCAACTTCAGTCTGCTTATCCTCTGGGGATTGATCACTTTTGTTTGTAAAGCTGAATCCAGATCCACTGCTTGATCCAGTGGCAGTTGTCGATCGATACCCCAGACCTTGCTTGAAGCTTCTGCCACCCTTTTGACTGGCCGCTTTTTCTTCCTCGTCCCTCTCAACCTTCATGGCCATGCTGTAGACCTCGCTGAGTTCATTGAAAGCATGGAATTTCATGTTGTCTTTGTAGACATCCCTGTTGCCTTCAATCAGTTTCTGAATCAGCTCGTCTTCATCGGGGTGATTCTTCAACAGGATCATCTTGTTCATCCACCTTTGATAAGACTCATCAAAGGGTTCATTGAGCTTCTGCTTAACCCTTTCCAAGTCATATATCTTCACTTGGATCTTTGTGTTGAAGCTATAGTATTTGATGAAGGCCACTCACAGTGTCTCCCAATCCGACTGTACCTCCTCCGTTAGGGAGTTGTACCAGTTCAAAGCTCCTTCTTCTAGTGTTGTTGGGAAGAAATTGACCAACTGCTGTTTGGTAGCACCCGCGGTTAGCATTATACTGGCATAGAGGTTGATGTGAGCTTCTGGTGATCCGAGCCCTCTGTCAGAAGGAATTTTGGGGACTTGGAACCCAACAGGGAATGTCTCGATGCCTTTGTTTATCATGGCATCCACATTGATGCCCTGCTTGGAACCCAAACTGATGTTGGCTCCCCTTTTCAATTCAACTAGCATTTCATCCAGCTCAGAGTATTTGGCCTTCATTTTTTGTTCCATAGCTGCCTCAATTTCCTGCAGCTTTTCTATACTGGCCGAAGCATCAGCCCCATGTTGAGAGGTCTCCCCTTCTTTTTCTTTCCCGGTTCCACCATTACCAGCTTCACCACTTTCCCTAACAACAGTCCTCAGTTCTTCCTTTAGCATATCCCAGAAGTCTTGGGATCGGAAGAAGTCTTTCAGAACACTAGCAATGTTCCGTGTTTGATCAGCCATTGCTACTTCTTCCCCAGACTTTGTTGCGCTGTTGGATTCGACTGATCTTTTGTTCTCACGTGCTCTTGCAGTCTAGGCTCTGGTTCTAGGACGCCCCAGTTTATTCTGTTTTAATGCACATAAAGACTGTTAGGGCTAAAAAGTGCAGGGTTAGATGGTGTGTATGCTAATGCTTAGATGATGCTTCATGAATATGGATGATAATGAATATGACCTTTTTATTCATTCTTCTTTTTATTTTGGACATTCTAAGTGCACCCGATGTTATGCAAAAATGTCACATGTGGACCACCACACGGATAAAAATTCGGTGCCTTTGGGGCACCTAATGAATTCTATGAAATGGTTGTGTGTTTACCGACACACAAACAAAGTTTGACACTTTGAAGGTCTATGAGATGATATGAAATGGTCACATGGGACTGGCCCATGGACATTTGAGCATATGATATGAAATGATGTTATGAGAAAGTCGTGTGTGACGAGGAAACGGACAAAGATTCGGCATTCGGGGAACACCTTGCATGATCTGGGATGTTATGAAATGCCCCGAGATGCGTACTAATCCGGCACTCGGGGAGTGCCTTGAATAATGTAGTAATGTCATGAAGTAATCTGATGTGGATCACAGTATTATATGATGTTGATGGTGAATGGATATGATGTCATGAAATGTATCGTGTGGATTGTCACACAGAAATATACCTAGGACCATTGTGGTCTCTATTGAATGAAATGATTTGGTGGAATGGCCGAATGCAATCCGGTGCATTGGTAAAACACGGGCATTTTGGGATACCCGATATATGATGAAATGATATGATCGTGGTGGGCATCCTTGGAATGCCCTTAATTTAATTTAAATGATATGTTGTGAATGCTTATGACACACAAAATGCAAATGGCTGCACAAAAACGTGGGTTAGGATGCATGATATACATAATGATGTTATGTATGCTATGTTAAAAAAAAATGTTAATCACACAAATTTAATGTTATGGCTGAAAGAGAAATGGTTAGTATGAATGGCAAGCACATGATTTAATGTTTTTACACACAAGAATAAAATGCACGTGGCTGCATAAAAATGTGGGTTAGTCTCACACAAAAATGTTTTATGAATGGTATGTCATGTGTATGGAAAATGGTGATTATGGTATGTCGTGAAATGTGGAGAAGCGTGTAACACGTAGCACACGAAGCGAATTCTTCTAACCTTATTTCTCCAAGCGTGGTCTGTCTCAAAAATTCTAACCGAGTCCTAGGTGGGGTTCTCTTTGATCATCAACCGGGGACGATGAAGGCACGATTTTATTTATTTACACAATTATTTTGGTATCCTAAGGGAATCTAACTAGGGCTACCTATATGAGTTCGGTCCAAGTCGGGTTAAAATCAAGGTTCCCATAGCGAAATTTACTCCTCACTTCTCCCCACTTAAGGGTCCGAACGAAGGGGTTCGTACGAGGCTATGGGTGGTGTTTCGTATCCGTGCCCTTAAGACCATGAGGAACAAAGGCGACACTTCAACAATCCACCGGGCTATAAATGGATACTTAATTCTAATGCAAGAATGTCTAGCTAAGGATGCAAAATGAAATACCAATCGAGAATCATCCACCTTATTTTAATTAGTCACTTTTCAGGGCTTGTCAAATTCTTTTAAGTTTTGAGAAAACTTTTTTAAGAAATCCCCAGCAGAGTCGCCACTGTGAGCGGACGACATTTTCTACAGAACGCGAGACTCCCTTTCGGAAGGGGCGCCACGATCTCGGGCGAGCCCCTCCCTCGCGTGGGGTTTTTATAAATGGAAAATCGGTTTTGGAAAATAAATGTGGAATTAATTCTTAAAAGAACCGAGACCTAAGTCTCGATGCATATTGTAGAGTCGCCAACCGGCTCAGCTCAACCGGGAAATTTATAATGTAGTTGAACTGGATGAGCCGCCGCTACACTATCCAAAGATTCGGGTCAGGACAAGTCCCTTATTTGTGTCTAATTAGAATAAATATTGGTCAATCAAAGATGGTATTTCAAATTCTAAAGTCAATTTTATTGCATTAAATAGATATACAGCGCGCATACAGGTTAAATAAAATAATACATAGGTAAATTATTACAACCCGATCGAATAAAGGATAAAAACTCTCTCCTCACTTTTACAAGCGCCTAGGATACACGATTTATCTAAAAATATTACAATCGCCTAGGATACACGATTAATTCTATTAAATACATATAAAATGAAAATAAAAATAAAAGCTGCAACACAGAGGGGTAGCACAATATATAACACGCCATAAATAGGACTCAAATAGGAAAGAATTGGAAAATTAGAATTGGGGGCATGCATTTAGGGGATAACCGGGTTGGCTCAGCTAGCCGGCCCGGTTAGACTTGGAAAATATTTTGAAACGTCCCTGTATGTTTGGTTTTGTGGAAAAATCATTTTGAAAACAATTTTTCCGATTTACATGCATTTTTTTTTACATGTGAGGTGGGTCAGCTTTCGGGAGAACTGGGTCTCCGTCATGGCATTGTTCTAAATTAAATTTTACTGAAAATTGAATCTACGGTCGTGGTTGCACACAACAAAATTCATTTTAATGATTTTTGGGTTTTTTTTTTGAATTTTTATGGATTTTTATAAATTTTTGGGTATTAAAAGGGAAATTCCTGTTCTGGAAAGGGAGTTACATTTGTGCGACTGTAAACACTCCAGACTCAGGATTTCGCCAAAATTTTATTTGAATCAAAATGAAAGAAAAACAACCTGGAAATCAAGAACACTCGTACGACTGTAACTACAGTCGTACGACTGTTCATCAAATCCAAGAACAGTCGTGCGACTGTTCTTGATTTCCAGAAGCAGAAACGTAGAAATAAGGTAAAAATGCACAAAAATCATATCCGGCACCCAGAAAGCAGAAAAGAGTGAAAGAAAAAGGGAGTGCCTACCTTTTAGAAGCTTATCCAAAGTCCGAGATTTTGATTTGTTTGGAGTGTTAGGCGATTAACCTAAGGATTTCTAGCAAGTTTTAATCTTAATTTTGAGAATTAAAGAAAATAGAAGAGGAAAGAAGGATTTTTGGGTTTTCTTCCTTTTCCTTCTCTCTTTTCTCCTTTCTCTCTCTAATTCTTTCACCAGAATTCCAAATCCCCCCTTTTTTCCTTTCCTTTTCTTCTTTTTATCCTCTCCTTTTCTGGTGCCTTGCTACAAGAACGGAGCAATTAATGCTCCTCCCTCTCTCCTCCATTTTCTGCTGCAAAGGTATGGGCTCCTGCCCTTGCTCTGATATTACAGTCGTACGACTGTAAGGACAGTCGTACGACTCTTCTTTTTCTTTTTCTTTTTTTTTTAGAGGAGTAAAATTCCGGCGCTTACAGTATGTTATGAAGAGACAAGAGACAGGTAGCATATAGCATATAAAGCTTATTCCTCCAACCTTATTCCTCCAAACATGGTCGGTCTTTGAAAATTCTAACCGAGTCCTATGAGGGGTTCTCTTCGATCACCAACCGGGGATGATGAAGGCGTTATTATAATATTCATACAATTTATTTTGGTATCCCAAGGGAATCCAACTAAGGTTGCCTATATGAGTTTGGTCCAAGTCGGGTTAAAATCAACGCTCCCATAACAAAATATACTCCTCACTTCTCCCCACTCAAGGGTCCAAACGAAGGGGTTCGTACGAGGCTATGGGTGGTGTTTCGTATCCATGCCCCTAATACCATGAGGAACAAAGGCGATACTTCAACAATTCACCGGGCTAAATAATGGATATTTAACCTAATGCAAGGATGTCTAACTAAAAATACAAATAAAATGCAATACAAGAATCATCCACCTTATTTTGATTAGATTTTTCAGGGCTTGTCATATTCTTTTAAGTTTTAAGAAAAACTTTTGTAAGAAATCCCCAGCGGAGTCGCCACTGTGAGCGAGCGACGTTTCCGACAGAACGAGGACTCCCTTTGGGAAGGGGCGCCTTGATTTCGGGCAGACCCCTCCCTCGCGTGGGGTTTTTGGATTGGAAATTCATTTTTGGAAAATTAATTATTTCGTAAAAGAATCGAGACCTAAATCTCAATAAAAAGTGTAAGAGTCACCACCTGGCTCAGCTCAACCAGGAAATTACAGTGTAGCTAAACCAAAGTGGGAACTGCCAAACTTTCCAGAGATCTAGGTTCGGACAAGTCTCTTATTTCATATCTAATCAAAATAAATACCGCCCATGTTCTATGATGACACTTTAAATTTCTAAAATTGATTTTATTGAATTGAAGCATACAGCGTGCATAAAAATAAAGATAAAGCAGTAAATATATATAAATTATGACAACCCAATCGAATGAAAATAAAAACTCTCGGCCTCACGTTACAAGTGCCTAGAATACACGAGAATCTAAAAAATTACAATCGCCTAGAATACACGAATTAAACTATAAATTACATCAAAAATAAAGATAAAAAAACTAAAGCTGCAAAACAAATGGTTAGCACAGTTTATAGCACACCACAAATTGGACTCAAAGAGGACAGAATTGGGGATTTTAGATATCGAGGGCATGCATCTAGAGGGATAACTGGGTCGGCTTGGCTAGCCAGCCCGATTAGACCTGGAAAATATTTTGAAACGTCCCTGTATTTTGGTTTTGTGAGAAAATCATTTTGAAAACATTTTTCCGATTTAATTTAATTTAACATGTGAGGTGGGTCGGTTTTTGGGAGAATCAGGTCTCCTTCGTGGTATTGTTCTAAATGCAAATACACTGGAAATTAAATCTAAGGTCGTGAACGCACACAACAAAATTCATTTTTGGTGATTTTCTGGTTTTTTCTGAATTTTTAGGATTTTTATGGGTTTTTCCGGATTTTCTTCTTCTGGGTGTGCATTACAGTCGTGCGACTGTAGCTTACCCTTAAGCAGAAATGCCAAATTTATTTAAATGAAAAGGTAAAAACCGGGGAAGCTTAATAACAGTCGTACGACTATATTCAATATGGCACGACTGTAATTACAGTCGTGCCCCTGTTATTTGTGACATGAACAGTTGTACGACTGTTCTTAATTTCTAGAAACAGCAAGCCAAGAAAAATGAGTTTTATGCACGAAAATCAACCAAAACACCCAGAAAACATAGAAAAATAGGGGATTGAGGTATGTTTACTTCTTTGGCGCTGATCCACCGTAGGAATGACCCCTGGCAACGCACCAATTCACTTCAAATCGCTCCTTTTCCTTGGTGAGTCAAGGTTGCAAAATGGGTCCGAAAATCTCCAAAATGTCACGGATTTATGTAAATCTAAGGTCTGAAATTGATTTGTGCTTTGTGTGACAAGTTTAACCTACGATTTCTAATTGATTTTAGGCTCTAACACTTTGAAATTAAAAAGAAAAGAGTAGAAGAAAGGATGAAGTTTTTGGGTTTTCTTTTTTCTCTTTTCCTTCAATTTCTCTCTCAAGTTTTTCTCTCAATTATTTTCTGCCAAAAGTTTTCTCTTTCTTGCTGGTTTCTGCCTCTTATCCTTCCTTGGCTTCTCAAAGTAAATGAGCATTAATTACTCCTCATTTTTGGCCAATTTTTTAAGTGGGAGGTATGGGCTTTGCAACCTACCCCGACTATACAGTCGTACGACTGTAATTTAAATTACAGGCGTACGACTGTAACAATGCCCCCACGACTATAATTACAGTCGTGGTAGACACGGTCTTTTTTTTTTAAGGGTCCAGAAAATTCCGTGTTCACAGCTGCAAGGACATTTCTTGATACCAAGTAGACTAAAGCTCACAAATAACTAATCACCTAGTGATTACCTTATTTAGGTATAGCTACACTCTTATCAGTCCTACTCATAAAGAGGTCAGTGATATCAGCCCTTAATTAAGAGGAGGCAATTCTCTTCACATCACTCATTTTTCTAGCATTTCTCTGGCATACCCAACCGTACCCAAACTTGGCACCCTATTATGGGCCTGTTAGGTGCATGTTAAAGTATACAAGCTAGCACCTAGTTCTGTAGCAATATTAGGTCAAAGGACTAAACATAAGTACTACCTAAGAGCCATCTATGATATAGGAACCATGTGGTGCTCTCAAAGCGGATCGATCCAGTACCATGTAACCTAAAATTTACCTATACCCTTGATTGACAATCCATGTCCAATGGTCTATAAGACACCACTATACAATCAAAGCCCATGCTGGTCCTTAGTTATTATCATTCCTATGACATTAACAGACAAGGGACAACTTTATAATGATGTTCTTTCCTTACTCAATATCTTACTACTCGGAGAACGTTACCAGCATAAAAAGTAAAACAATAGTTATTGGATTCTTATAATTTATTAAATGCACAAGAAAGATACTAAACATGATTGTACCTTTTTATTTAAAACAAAATATGATTACATCATATATCGACTAGGACATACAATAACACATATTGTACATGGATCCCATCTGCATCTTGTGCTAGGTTTTTGGTTTGGAGGAGCAGAAGTAGGAGCAGGATGTTGAGCGACTAGTGCAATAGGATTTATGTGTGTTGCCATGTTTTTGACAAATGTTTTATGTGCCATGAGAGTGCCATGTAAAACATAATAGGACGACAGTGGATCCTGCATAGAAAGGTTAGAGATAATAGAATGGGATTCAATACCAAGATTGTGAAAGATATTTGCATTAAATTGTGCTTGAGTGAGAGGAGCTCCAACCGCCTCAAGTTCATCAGCCTAGGCTTTAGCTCATTCTGGATAATCAGCTACAACAACATTAGTAAGTTTCAAGTCTTGCAATTGAACATTAAGTTGCAATTATCTATTGTTATGAGAGAGATCTTGTCATGTTTGATAAGAGTTGGTGATTCCAACAATAATGTTAAAAACCTCAGGTGATAGGGAAGAGAATAGCCATAAGAGTAGGGTTTGATCCTTTTTGAACCAATTAGTGTATGCAAGGTTTTCGATTTGTGTGCTTGGATATGTAGGAGAAGGGATAGTTTTGGGTGGAGTTAGGGTAGAGCCGTCAACATGTCCCATAAGTTGATGACAAAGGAGGACAAGAAAAAATTGAGTCTTCCATGCAAGGTAGTTGGCGTGGTTAAGTTTTCAAGAAAAGAAGATGTTAGTGGTGGTATTCGGTGTTGGGGTATTTGTTGCCATAATATTTTCGAAATTAGATGACAGAGAGGAGAAAGAGGAGTTTAATGTTGATAGTGGTGACGGGGAAGGAAAGGCCAGTGGTGTAAGGTAAAGGCTAGGGTTTTCAATACTAGGGTTTGGGGAGGTCGAGTTTGAGAGTTGAGGAGTAGGATTTTCGGTGCTTGAAATTTATAAAGAGGAAGGTTCAATTGACATGTAGAGATCTAGATTTAATTGAAAAAGAATGACTGTACATCAAGGCATATATATATAGTATGCAAAGTAGAAGATAACTTACACCACAAGTAATGAGAATACAATTAGAATTAGAAAAGATTCTGGTATATCCTTATCAGACTGAAGATGGTAAGTTCTTTCCTCAATTTTTTTTATTCCAATTTTGTTTGTTTTGCAATTCTGTGATTGGTATGTGGTTCTTACATTGAGTCTGTGATTTACGTTTGAGTTTAATTAGTAATTTGGAGAATATTTTGAATTGGTTATGGTCTAAAGTTAATATCTTCACTCTTTTTTCCCCTTCTCAATTTTAATGAATATGATGGAAAAGAACATGGAAATCGCTAATCATTTTGGTGTTGATTTTTTTTAATATCTCACTTTTCCATTTTTTTTAATTGCCGAGAAGATAAAAATCTACAGCATAAGATATTTGCTACTAGACGAATCGAAAACGAAAACCACAGCCTGGAAGTGAGAGAGAGAAAGTGAAGAAGAAGAAGAGGTGGCACCATTGGATCATTTTCATGGCTAATATTTTATCATATATTATATATTTTTTAAATAAATAAATAAAAATAAAATTTTGGACTGAAATACCTTTCGCCACGTTATCAATTTTAACCAATTTGTTAACAATTCCCTTGTTAACAATTCTCTTTGTTTAATGTTTTGTGTTTTCCGTGAAAATAACTTATTGAAATTTTATTACAAAACAAAACATTAAACAAAGAGTAAAATGTATTAATAAATATTCATAAATTTTCCATTTGCAATATTACTATATTAAACATCTTTGCCTTAATATATTTTGGGTTACATTTATTTTTATTTTTTGTAATTCTACAACATGAGATACATTATTTTATATCAATGATTAATTTCATCAAAATTGTATAATTTACAGATTTTAAATTCTCAGATATTTAATATATATATATATATATATATATATATATATATATATATATATATATAAAAGGACTAGGCTCTGATACATTCCCTAGTGGTATCAGAGCCAGGAGGGGTGAGGGTACTGTTCATTCATCAACACACTGTTCACATTCATCCGTTTTCCAGAATTACTGTGCATATTATACTTGCATGTACTTATATTGGTGAGTCATTTAGACCCTTGTATGCCTAGAAGTACCGACGGACAGGGAAGAAGGGGCAGTTACTGGGTTCCGTAGTCAATATTAGTATGTGTATGTTTTGATTTGCATTTTAAATGATGGATTACACTCTTCTACCAAGAACATGCTCTGCATCTTCTGCATCTACATCATTAGAGAATATAAGGATCAACAGTAGTAATGAAATTACTGTTGAAGATTTTACCAAATGCATTAGTGATTGGCATATACCTCATGTTAAGAAACATGAAATATATGAACTCAGTATAAGAGATAAGTTGTTCAAAACAAATTTGAACATTAAGACTGAAGAGAGGGATGTTGTTCCTCTCACAAACTCATATGAAAGCATTAATCTTTTGTCACAGCATTCTTTAGACAAGCATAAACAAAAGAATTTTAAGTATATTCATATTGGCCTTGTTCAGATAGGGATTAAGCCCTTGACCAAGGAAGGCCTGAACACAAGCATATTATGTGTTGTTAGGGATAATAGAATGAAAGTGTATGAGGAAGGCATCCTAGGCACGGTTGAGTCTAGTCTGTGTGCAGGTCCCATATCATTTTCATGTTACCCTAATTTGACCATTTCTTTAAATGATAAAAACATTTTAGATTCTCTTGTTTTACAAATTCAAACGCACAATTATCGCATGAAAAAAGGATCTATTCCCATTGCATTAATTTTCAGAGTTCATTATAAAGCCATGACATCTGCATTTGACTCAAAACACAAGTTTTCATGTCATAAAGGAGAAACTTTAGTTTTGCAAACAGATATGTCCAAGGCAAATGCTATTGTTCCAAAATTCATTAAATGGGAAGATGTAACTCTTCCTGAGGAATGGGTATTGGAGAAAGCATGTGCTGTTGAGCCACCAATTAAGGTAATGCCTAATACGAATGTCAGAGAAATAAATCAATATCCTAATGGAAAAGTCACCTTAACCTTTGACAGAAAATCGGTAAGCACAAGGTTTTCTGATGACTCTTCCACCAGTGATACCATGGATTTGGGAAGAGTATCCCAAATTGGTAGAATTGATCACCAACTTAATGAGAATGAAGACAAGGATTCTTGTCATCTAATCCATAGAAGAAGGATCCCTGTATGCATGCCTCACAGACATTCTACCTCTGACATCCCTAATACGCATTTAACTGGTGTTCTTTATGCTGATAATGTTCCCAGACCTATCTATACTAAAGAAGAATTAGGAGATTCAAGTGTTCAAAAATCTGAACCTACATCACCTACTTTTTCTTCAGTAACTGAGAATATTATCAATGTTTTAGAAAAAGAATTTGTTTTAGATAAAACCATTCTGCACAAGGATTTTTATGCTCCTCATAATGAAAAGAAAAAACTTTGGTTTTTTAAGAATTTCCTGAACCAAAGAAAAGAAATTCAAGAAAAATATTATGATTTTGTTTTGCAACATAAAGTCCATATCATGTTTTTCGATTGGTTTGAACTTTATGCATCACAGAACCACATTGCATATCCATTCAAGTGCATTAATCCAGTTTCTAGCCAAGAAAAGGTTAGTACTTGGAATTTATCTAACGGCTCAAAAATTGAGTCTGATCATCCCCCTCTGAGAGGAATAAAAATTCCAGTCTCAGAAAATTCATCTGTTAATGCATCTGCATACAAGTATGTGACTGAAGATGTGCATAAGAACTTTGCATCTGTTATTGAACAGAATAATTTCTCAAACACGCATCTGCATACCTTAGGCAAACAATTAACTAGAATTGAGAGAACCCTTAAGCCTTCTGTTGTAAAAATAGAACAGAAGCAGGAAAGGCTTAAGAATCCTATTTTTAAGCCGTCTCAAATTTCCAGAGATAGCCAAAAGGAATTCCAGAACAATAAAATGGAATTTGTAAAAGCTATCCAGGATCAATTAAGTAAGTTGGAGGCCTCAACCTCTAATTTAATTGCTCCTGATACACCTCAGTCTCGGCTAAGACCAGAGATAAACGTATTAAATGAGGATTCTCCCTCAGAATCCCAGAGTATCTGTGAAGAAAAGGTTGAACCTATTCCTCAGATCAATAGAATTAATTGGCCTATAGTTCCTATTGCTAGTCATTTAGACATAAGTAATCAGGCATCAAGTAGCCAGTCTAGGTTTAATGCATCTTCTGTTTATGAATGGAATCTAGATGGATTATCTGAATATCAGATTTTGAATTTTTTGCAACAAATGACCATGGCTGCCAATGCATATAGAATACAGACCAATGTTCAGGATAGAGCCATTGCAGAACTTCTTACTGCAGGCTTTGCAGGGCAGTTAAAAGGATGGTGGGACTACCATCTTACTGAAACTGAACGTCTTAGCATTTTAAATGCCGTTAAAATTGATGAGGACGCAGAACCCATTTTAAATGATGAGGGTCAACCTATTCAAGATGCTGTGTCTACATTAATTTTAACCATTTCTTTGCATTTTTTGGGTGATTCTTCGCATCTAAAAGATAAAAACGCTGAGCTTTTATCAAATTTAAGGTGTAAAAAACTCAGTGATTTTCAGTATTATAAAAATACATTTTTATCTCGTGTTATGTTGAGAGAAGATTCCAACCAGCCTTTCTGGAAAGAAAAGTTTCTTGCAGGTTTACCTACCCTGTTAGGTGAAAAGGTAAGAAACAGAATAAAAGAAACTTTAGGGGTTCCAATCCCTTACTCAACATTAACATATGGTGAACTTATTAGTCTTATCCAGAAGGAAGGACTAAAGATTTGCCAGGATTTGAAACTTCAAAGGCATTTGAAATGGGAAATGAAAAGGACTAGGCAAGAATTAGGTTCGTTCTGTAAACAGTTTGATGTTTCCATGGACAAGCCTGATTGTAATGGTTCTTGCCATAAGGAGTCTAAAAGATCCCATAAAAAACATTTTTATAAAAAGGAATTCCAAAAGAAAAATCGTTCAAAAGATTTTCCTGCATACAAAAAGAAATTTCATAAGCATAAGTCTGGTTTTAAAAGACATGAAAAACCAGAAGGGGTAAAACCCTTTGGAGATTTAAAGAATGTTACTTGTTATAAATGTCATAGGAAAGGGCATACTGCAAAGTATTGTCGTTTTAGTAAAAGGTTACATGAATTAGGATTAGAAGAAGAAGTCTTGAGTAAACTTGAAGCTATTCTCATCTACTCTTCAGATTCAGATTCAGGATCTGAGAAAGAGAATGCATATCAGCTTGATGAATTAGCAACCGATTCATCATCATCTTTATTATCTTCTGATTTTGATAGTAAAAGCATAAATGTTTTGACAAAAGACCAAGAACTTCTGTTAGATATCATTAAGCATATTTCTGATCCTCAACTTCAAAAGGATTACCTTGATCGATTAATGAATACCTTAGAAAGCAGACCTGTAGTTAACCCTGTTAGTCTACCTAAAGTTAGTACTAACACCTATAACTTAACTAGTATCTTAGAAAAGCAAAAAGCCAAGGGAAAGAATACTTCTTTGTCCCTTTCTGATATGCAAACTGAGATCAAGAATATTAAACTTGAACTCAAACAAGTTAAAGAAAAGCAAGAAAAGGATTCAGTTATAATCCAAACATTACTAAATAATCAATTAGAAAATTCAGAAAGTGAAAATGAGAATGATACTAACTTAGATGAACCTAAGTTAGATAATTTGGAATGCGCACCTGAAGATTTTCTGTATATTTTAAAAGAAATTACTTCAAGAAAGTATTTAATCAGTATTGTTTTAATTTTCTCCGATAATTTTCAACTCAGTACTATTGCATTATTTGACACTGGTGCTGACTTGAACTGCATAAAATCTGATTTGGTTCCTAAAAGATTTTGGGAACAAACCGAAGAAAAACTGTCTGCCGCTAATAACTCAAAGATGATTATTAGCAGTAAGACTAAAGCATATATTTTGAGTGGTAATACCCGCATTAAAACTGCATTTGTTCTTGTTAATAACATAAATCATAGTGTTATTTTAGGCACACCTTTTATTACTCTTATTACTCCTTTTTCTGTATCGCATTCTGGTATTATTTTCAAAGTAAAAGATGAAAATATTATTTCCCCTTTTATTGAAAAACCCAGAACCAGAAATCTTAATATCTTGAAAGCCAATTCAATTTTTGATAATCAGATTAACAACCTGATTAAAACTAAAGAATTTGAAATCATGCATTTAAAGCATAACATTAATTTTCAAAGAATTTCTGCACATTTGCAAAATGAATTTACTCAAAAAAGAATTTTAGATTTTCAAAAGCAAGTTGAAAATGAAATTTGCGCAGATATTCCTAATGCCTTTTGGAATAGGAAACAGCATATGGTAGATTTGCCTTATGAGCCTAGTTTCGATGAAAGGGATATTCCGACTAAAGCTAGGCCAATCCAAATGAATTCTGAGCTTGAGCATCATTGTAGAAAAGAAATCCAGGATCTCTTAGATAAAGGTTTAATTGCCCAATCTAGGTCTCCTTGGAGTTGTGCAGCATTTTATGTGATTAAGGCATCTGAGATTCAACGTGGAGTTCCGCGATTAGTAATTAATTATAAGCCCTTGAATCAGGTTCTCAGATGGATTAGGTACCCAATACCTAATAAGAAAGACCTGTTACAAAAATTGCATTCTGCATATATATTTTCTAAATTTGACCTTAAGTCTGGTTTTTGGCAAATCCAGATTGATCCAAAACATAGGTATAAAACCGCGTTTACTGTTCCATTTGGTCAATACGAATGGAATGTTATGCCTTTTGGCTTAAAGAATGCTCCATCAGAATTCCAACGCATTATGAATGATATTTTTAATCCATACTCTGCATACTGCATTGTTTATATTGATGATGTACTCATCTTTTCAGAATCTATTGAACAGCATTTTAAGCATTTAAAATCATTCTTTTATGTTACTAAGAAAAATGGTTTAGTTGTATCTAAAAGTAAAATGACATTGTTTCAAACCAGAATAAGGTTTCTTGGCTATTATATTACCCAAGGAACGATCACTCCTATTGAGCGATCTTTGGAATTTGCAAGTAAATTTCCAGATCAAATTCTGGAAAAACAACAGCTTCAAAGATTTTTAGGAAGCTTGAATTACGTATTAAATTTCTGTCCTAACATCAATAGAATGGCAAAACCCTTGCATGATCGATTAAAAAAGAATCCGCCTACATGGTCTGAAGAGCATACTAGAATAGTTCAAGAAATAAAAAGGTATGTTAGTAAAATTCCTTGTTTGCATATTGCTAACCCTTTATTCCCTAAAATTGTTGAAACCGATGCATCTGAATTAGGTTATGGAGGAATTTTAAAACAATTGCAAGCTAACCAAGAATATATTGTCCAGTTTACTTCAGGACACTGGAATAATACTGAAAAGAATTATTCTACCATTAAAAAGGAAATTCTTTCCATTGTAAAATGTATTTCAAAATTTCAAAGTGATTTACTTAATCAAAAATTTTTATTAAGAATTGATTGTAAATCTGCAAAAGAAGTTTTACAAAAGGATGTCCAGAATATAGCCTCCAAGCAAATCTTTGCTAGGTGGCAAGCCATATTAAGCATATTTGATTTTGACATAGAATTTATCAGGGGAGAACAAAATTCTATTCCCGATTTCTTAACCAGAGAATTTTTGCAGGACCATGCCTCCTAAAAAGAAAAAAGGAGTAGGATCTTCAAAGGATCAAGCAAAACTGACTGCATTAGAAAAGGTAAAAGCCTGGACAACTATGTTCCAGGATGCACAAGGTGAAAGCATAGAGAGCAACGACAGTTCCAGTTCTGTCAAAAAGACTCAGCATGATCCGAATACTTTGGCTCTTACTAAGGCCTCTCAATCTCTTGAAAATGCATTTAAAAATTATTTTGACTCTATTGCTGAAGCAAAACGAATTTTGGACAAACCATCGTCTTCTTCTTCGGCACAATCTCTTTCTCAAAAGAATTTACAAAAGAATCCTATTTCAAAGGGAAAAGAAATTGCTCAACCTCCAAAAGCATTAACTGTTTCTAGTCCTTTCGGACCAGTATCTTTGAAAAAAGCTAAAGAAATTTTTAAAGAAAATTTGATAAAATTTCCTTCTTCATCTTCTCAAAGCATTTCTGCAAATGTTATTTCCCAGAATGAGGTCTCTCAGCAAAAATCTGAATATTTCACAAAAAAGAATTTTCAGTATATCACTTCCATAGAAGATGGATTTTATGACAAAAACCCTTCTGTGGCTGTTTCAAAACTTTTTCCTCATGGATGGAATTTCAAGCCTTGGGATTTTTCTAAGCCCATAGACTTTTATCTAACCATCCTAAATGTTACAGGATCTGCAGATATAAAGCATACTTCGCATAGTGATTCAGGAGAACCTGCATATTCCCAATTTAAAATCTTGAAGATCATCCATCCTCAAGATTGGGGTTCAAGTCCTTCAGACTTGAAATCTTTTCCTGCATCTTTTACCAATAGAATAACAACCAACAAAACTTTTTCATATTGGGACTACCAGCAAGCCTGGTACAATGCATTAATGATCCAGAATTCCAAAGGATCTCATACCTGGTTAATCATGTTTGACACCAGAAAAGCAATATCCAAAATTCCAAACTGGTTTAACCATTGGTGGGGCTTTTTTGGGTCTTCTACCAAAATCCTTCCTGAACCAGTTAACCAAGCATTTACCCTTTTCAAAGAAAAATTTGACCCTTCACCTTTTTAAAAAAGGCATTCACCGCTTTTATTATTCAGTACAATCTTTTTTGTACCTTGGACTTTAACCTGGCATTTTTCATACCAAACAAATCACAATGTAACCATTGATCTTATAAGAATTTTTAAGATTAAGTGGTGGAATAAATTCCAAGCATTTAATAAATGCAATGAAGCTGCTGTCAGATCTTGGCTTAAAGCTCAAGGCAAAATTGATTTGCCACTTGAAGAGGTTCAAGCCCAATCAGAATTTTTGGCTCAAAAATCCTTTGCTATGCCCCAGCTCGCAGCGGCCAAATCAGAGGATGAATTTTTTAGAATTATGAAAGAATTGCTAGATTCAGCTGCTGGATCCAAAGCTTCTGGCTCGACTTCATCTTCCAAGCCCCCTTTACTGGCTGATGAAAATGAAGATATTTTTGGTTTATTGTAAATCAATAACCTAATGAATATTATACCAGAATAATAATTTGGTTCCAATGTTCAAATGAATATGAACCGAGCTAGTAGCCGCTTGGTTTGGTTTTGTGGTTAGGGGTACTTGGCTCATAACCAGGAATTCCCTAATATGCATACTTGCCAATGTAAGCATACTGGTAAATATATTCGTATAAGGTTACGTATTTACAGTATCCAGACGTATCTGTCTCAAAGCATCTTTGGTGGGCTCGGCGCCAAAAGTAAAATGGGTCCCAGGCACCGAAAGCATTTTTGTCTTTTGCTCCTCACCTGTCTATATAAGGTGTGGCTCTCTCTTTTGTAAGGCATCTGGAGTTTCGGAGATTCTTTTCCTTCCTCTCTCTAATTCTCTCTTCCTTCTCTCTACATCTCTGCTTGTAATTCTCTTTCTGGAATCAAAGTATTCCCCGAGCTGTAAAAGAATTTCTGTCAATAAAGAGTAAGCATTGTTTCTTCATCTTCTTAGTTTCTTAATTATATGTAGTTATAAGTTGTAGCGGATTACCGCCTGAATTTAGCTACATATGATTAAGGAGTTTATTTAATTTTAAGATTTTATGGCAGGTTTATACCGCCTAATTTATTTCTGCATTTATTTCTGCATTTAATTAATTTATTTCTGAATTTATATATTTTCCTGAATCTTTTTTAACTTGTTATATATGCATAATCACCTTTGAATTTGGTTTAAGTCTCTCTGCATTAGTCTTCATTACACCCGTACGATCGTTGCATTCCCTAGTGGTATCAGAGCCAGGAGGGGTGAGGGTACTGTTCATTCATCAACACACTGTTCACATTCATCCGTTTTCCAGAATTACTGTGCATATCATACTTGCATGTACTTATATTGGTGAGTCATTTAGACCCTTGTATGCCTAGAAGTACTGACGGACAGGGAAGAAGGGGCAATTACTGGGTTCCGTAGTCAATATTAGTATGTGTATGTTTTGATTTGCATTTTAAATGATGGATTACACTCTTCTACCAAGAACATGCTCTGCATCTTCTGCATCTACATCATTAGAGAATATAAGGATCAACAGTAGTAATGAAATTACTGTTGAAGATTTTACCAAATGCATTAGTGATTGGCATATACCTCATGTTAAGAAACATGAAATATATGAACTCAGTATAAGAGATAAGTTGTTCAAAACAAATTTGAACATTAAGACTGAAGAGAGGGATGTTGTTCCTCTCACAAACTCATATGAAAGCATTAATCTTTTGTCACAGCATTCTTTAGACAAGCATAAACAAAAGAATTTTAAGTATATTCATATTGGCCTTGTTCAG
Source organism: Euphorbia tirucalli (assembly GCA_039660915.1). Lineage (NCBI taxonomy): Eukaryota > Viridiplantae > Streptophyta > Magnoliopsida > Malpighiales > Euphorbiaceae > Euphorbia > Euphorbia tirucalli. The sequence continues at coordinate 60,354,318 of CM077637.1, forward strand.
ATAGGGATTAAGCCCTTGACCAAGGAAGGCCTGAACACAAGCATATTATGTGTTGTTAGGGATAATAGAATGAAAGTGTATGAGGAAGGCATCCTAGGCACGGTTGAGTCTAGTCTGTGTGCAGGTCCCATATCATTTTCATGTTACCCTAATTTGACCATTTCTTTAAATGATAAAAACATTTTAGATTCTCTTGTTTTACAAATTCAAACGCACAATTATCGCATGAAAAAAGGATCTATTCCCATTGCATTAATTTTCAGAGTTCATTATAAAGCCATGACATCTGCATTTGACTCAAAACACAAGTTTTCATGTCATAAAGGAGAAACTTTAGTTTTGCAAACAGATATGTCCAAGGCAAATGCTATTGTTCCAAAATTCATTAAATGGGAAGATGTAACTCTTCCTGAGGAATGGGTATTGGAGAAAGCATGTGCTGTTGAGCCACCAATTAAGGTAATGCCTAATACGAATGTCAGAGAAATAAATCAATATCCTAATGGAAAAGTCACCTTAACCTTTGACAGAAAATCGGTAAGCACAAGGTTTTCTGATGACTCTTCCACCAGTGATACCATGGATTTGGGAAGAGTATCCCAAATTGGTAGAATTGATCACCAACTTAATGAGAATGAAGACAAGGATTCTTGTCATCTAATCCATAGAAGAAGGATCCCTGTATGCATGCCTCACAGACATTCTACCTCTGACATCCCTAATACGCATTTAACTGGTGTTCTTTATGCTGATAATGTTCCCAGACCTATCTATACTAAAGAAGAATTAGGAGATTCAAGTGTTCAAAAATCTGAACCTACATCACCTACTTTTTCTTCAGTAACTGAGAATATTATCAATGTTTTAGAAAAAGAATTTGTTTTAGATAAAACCATTCTGCATAAGGATTTTTATGCTCCTCATAATGAAAAGAAAAAACTTTGGTTTTTTAAGAATTTCCTGAACCAAAGAAAAGAAATTCAAGAAAAATATTATGATTTTGTTTTGCAACATAAAGTCCATATCATGTTTTTCGATTGGTTTGAACTTTATGCATCACAGAACCACATTGCATATCCATTCAAGTGCATTAATCCAGTTTCTAGCCAAGAAAAGGTTAGTACTTGGAATTTATCTAACGGCTCAAAAATTGAGTCTGATCATCCCCCTCTGAGAGGAATAAAAATTCCAGTCTCAGAAAATTCATCTGTTAATGCATCTGCATACAAGTATGTGACTGAAGATGTGCATAAGAACTTTGCATCTGTTATTGAACAGAATAATTTCTCAAACACGCATCTGCATACCTTAGGCAAACAATTAACTAGAATTGAGAGAACCCTTAAGCCTTCTATTGTAAAAATAGAACAGAAGCAGGAAAGGCTTAAGAATCCTATTTTTAAGCCGTCTCAAATTTCCAGAGATAGCCAAAAGGAATTCCAGAACAATAAAATGGAATTTGTAAAAGCTATCCAGGATCAATTAAGTAAGTTGGAGGCCTCAACCTCTAATTTAATTGCTCCTGATACACCTCAGTCTCGGCTAAGACCAGAGATAAACGTATTAAATGAGGATTCTCCCTCAGAATCCCAGAGTATCTGTGAAGAAAAGGTTGAACCTATTCCTCAGATCAATAGAATTAATTGGCCTATAGTTCCTATTGCTAGTCATTTAGACATAAGTAATCAGGCATCAAGTAGCCAGTCTAGGTTTAATGCATCTTCTGTTTATGAATGGAATCTAGATGGATTATCTGACTATCAGATTTTGAATTTTTTTGCAACAAATGACCATGGCTGCCAATGCATATAGAATACAGACCAATGTTCAGGATAGAGCCATTGCAGAACTTCTTACTGCAGGCTTTGCAGGGCAGTTAAAAGGATGGTGGGACTACCATCTTACTGAAACTGAACGTCTTAGCATTTTAAATGCCGTTAAAATTGATGAGGACGCAGAACCCATTTTAAATGATGAGGGTCAACCTATTCAAGATGCTGTGTCTACATTAATTTTAACCATTTCTTTGCATTTTTTGGGTGATTCTTCGCATCTAAAAGATAAAAACGCTGAGCTTTTATCAAATTTAAGGTGTAAAAAACTCAGTGATTTTCAGTATTATAAAAATACATTTTTATCTCGTGTTATGTTGAGAGAAGATTCCAACCAGCCTTTCTGGAAAGAAAAGTTTCTTGCAGGTTTACCTACCCTGTTAGGTGAAAAGGTAAGAAACAGAATAAAAGAAACTTTAGGGGTTCCAATCCCTTACTCAACATTAACATATGGTGAACTTATTAGTCTTATCCAGAAGGAAGGACTAAAGATTTGCCAGGATTTGAAACTTCAAAGGCATTTGAAATGGGAAATGAAAAGGACTAGGCAAGAATTAGGTTCGTTCTGTAAACAGTTTGATGTTTCCATGGACAAGCCTGATTGTAATGGTTCTTGCCATAAGGAGTCTAAAAGATCCCATAAAAAACATTTTTATAAAAAGGAATTCCAAAAGAAAAATCGTTCAAAAGATTTTCCTGCATACAAAAAGAAATTTCATAAGCATAAGTCTGGTTTTAAAAGACATGAAAAACCAGAAGGGGTAAAACCCTTTGGAGATTTAAAGAATGTTACTTGTTATAAATGTCATAGGAAAGGGCATACTGCAAAGTATTGTCGTTTTAGTAAAAGGTTACATGAATTAGGATTAGAAGAAGAAGTCTTGAGTAAACTTGAAGCTATTCTCATCTACTCTTCAGATTCAGATTCAGGATCTGAGAAAGAGAATGCATATCAGCTTGATGAATTAGCTACCGATTCATCATCATCTTTATTATCTTCTGATTTTGATAGTAAAAGCATAAATGTTTTGACAAAAGACCAAGAACTTCTGTTAGATATCATTAAGCATATTTCTGATCCTCAACTTCAAAAGGATTACCTTGATCGATTAATGAATACCTTAGAAAGCAGACCTGTAGTTAACCCTGTTAGTCTACCTAAAGTTAGTACTAACACCTATAACTTAACTAGTATCTTAGAAAAGCAAAAAGCCAAGGGAAAGAATACTTCTTTGTCCCTTTCTGATATGCAAACTGAGATCAAGAATATTAAACTTGAACTCAAACAAGTTAAAGAAAAGCAAGAAAAGGATTCAGTTATAATCCAAACATTACTAAATAATCAATTAGAAAATTCAGAAAGTGAAAATGAGAATGATACTAACTTAGATGAACCTAAGTTAGATAATTTGGAATGCGCACCTGAAGATTTTCTGTATATTTTAAAAGAAATTACTTCAAGAAAGTATTTAATCAGTATTGTTTTAATTTTCTCCGATAATTTTCAACTCAGTACTATTGCATTATTTGACACTGGTGCTGACTTGAACTGCATAAAATCTGATTTGGTTCCTAAAAGATTTTGGGAACAAACCGAAGAAAAACTGTCTGCCGCTAATAACTCAAAGATGATTATTAGCAGTAAGACTAAAGCATATATTTTGAGTGGTAATACCCGCATTAAAACTGCATTTGTTCTTGTTAATAACATAAATCATAGTGTTATTTTAGGCACACCTTTTATTACTCTTATTACTCCTTTTTCTGTATCGCATTCTGGTATTATTTTCAAAGTAAAAGATGAAAATATTATTTCCCCTTTTATTGAAAAACCCAGAACCAGAAATCTTAATATCTTGAAAGCCAATTCAATTTTTGATAATCAGATTAACAACCTGATTAAAACTAAAGAATTTGAAATCATGCATTTAAAGCATAACATTAATTTTCAAAGAATTTCTGCACATTTGCAAAATGAATTTACTCAAAAAAGAATTTTAGATTTTCAAAAGCAAGTTGAAAATGAAATTTGCGCAGATATTCCTAATGCCTTTTGGAATAGGAAACAGCATATGGTAGATTTGCCTTATGAGCCTAGTTTCGATGAAAGGGATATTCCGACTAAAGCTAGGCCAATCCAAATGAATTCTGAGCTTGAGCATCATTGTAGAAAAGAAATCCAGGATCTCTTAGATAAAGGTTTAATTGCCCAATCTAGGTCTCCTTGGAGTTGTGCAGCATTTTATGTGATTAAGGCATCTGAGATTCAACGTGGAGTTCCGCGATTAGTAATTAATTATAAGCCCTTGAATCAGGTTCTCAGATGGATTAGGTACCCAATACCTAATAAGAAAGACCTGTTACAAAAATTGCATTCTGCATATATATTTTCTAAATTTGACCTTAAGTCTGGTTTTTGGCAAATCCAGATTGATCCAAAACATAGGTATAAAACCGCGTTTACTGTTCCATTTGGTCAATACGAATGGAATGTTATGCCTTTTGGCTTAAAGAATGCTCCATCAGAATTCCAACGCATTATGAATGATATTTTTAATCCATACTCTGCATACTGCATTGTTTATATTGATGATGTACTCATCTTTTCAGAATCTATTGAACAGCATTTTAAGCATTTAAAATCATTCTTTTATGTTACTAAGAAAAATGGTTTAGTTGTATCTAAAAGTAAAATGACATTGTTTCAAACCAGAATAAGGTTTCTTGGCTATTATATTACCCAAGGAACGATCACTCCTATTGAGCGATCTTTGGAATTTGCAAGTAAATTTCCAGATCAAATTCTGGAAAAACAACAGCTTCAAAGATTTTTAGGAAGCTTGAATTACGTATTAAATTTCTGTCCTAACATCAATAGAATGGCAAAACCCTTGCATGATCGATTAAAAAAGAATCCGCCTACATGGTCTGAAGAGCATACTAGAATAGTTCAAGAAATAAAAAGGTATGTTAGTAAAATTCCTTGTTTGCATATTGCTAACCCTTTATTCCCTAAAATTGTTGAAACCGATGCATCTGAATTAGGTTATGGAGGAATTTTAAAACAATTGCAAGCTAACCAAGAATATATTGTCCAGTTTACTTCAGGACACTGGAATAATACTGAAAAGAATTATTCTACCATTAAAAAGGAAATTCTTTCCATTGTAAAATGTATTTCAAAATTTCAAAGTGATTTACTTAATCAAAAATTTTTATTAAGAATTGATTGTAAATCTGCAAAAGAAGTTTTACAAAAGGATGTCCAGAATATAGCCTCCAAGCAAATCTTTGCTAGGTGGCAAGCCATATTAAGCATATTTGATTTTGACATAGAATTTATCAGGGGAGAACAAAATTCTATTCCCGATTTCTTAACCAGAGAATTTTTGCAGGACCATGCCTCCTAAAAAGAAAAAAGGAGTAGGATCCTCAAAGGATCAAGCAAAACTGACTGCATTAGAAAAGGTAAAAGCCTGGACAACTATGTTCCAGGATGCACAAGGTGAAAGCATAGAGAGCAACGACAGTTCCAGTTCTGTCAAAAAGACTCAGCATGATCCGAATACTTTGGCTCTTACTAAGGCCTCTCAATCTCTTGAAAATGCATTTCAAAATTATTTTGACTCTATTGCTGAAGCAAAACGAATTTTGGACAAACCATCGTCTTCTTCTTCGGCACAATCTCTTTCTCAAAAGAATTTACAAAAGAATCCTATTTCAAAGGGAAAAGAAATTGCTCAACCTCCAAAAGCATTAACTGTTTCTAGTCCTTTCGGACCAGTATCTTTGAAAGAAGCTAAAGAAATTTTTAAAGAAAATTTTATAAAATTTCCTTCTTCATCTTCTCAAAGCATTTCTGCAAATGTTATTTCCCAGAATGAGGTCTCTCAGCAAAAATCTGAATATTTCGCAAAAAAGAATTTTCAGTATATCACTTCCATAGAAGATGGATTTTATGACAAAAACCCTTCTGTGGCTGTTTCAAAACTTTTTCCTCATGGATGGAATTTCAAGCCTTGGGATTTTTCTAAGCCCATAGACTTTTATCTAACCATCCTAAATGTTACAGGATCTGCAGATATAAAGCATGCTTCGCATAGTGATTCAGGAGAACCTGCATATTCCCAATTTAAAATCTTGAAGATCATCCATCCTCAAGATTGGGGTTCAAGTCCTTCAGACTTGAAATCTTTTCCTGCATCTTTTACCAATAGAATAACAACCAACAAAACTTTTTCATATTGGGACTACCAGCAAGCCTGGTACAATGCGTTAATGATCCAGAATTCCAAAGGATCTCATACCTGGTTAATCATGTTTGACACCAGAAAAGCAATATCCAAAATTCCAAACTGGTTTAACCATTGGTGGGGCTTTTTTGGGTCTTCTACCGAAATCCTTCCTGAACCAGTTAACCAAGCATTTACCCTTTTCAAAGAAAAATTTGACCCTTCACCTTTTCAAAAAAGGCATTCACCGCTTTTATTATTCAGTACAATCTTTTTTGTACCTTGGACTTTAACCTGGCATTTTTCATACCAAACAAATCACAATGTAACCATTGATCTTATAAGAATTTTTAAGATTAAGTGGTGGAATAAATTTCAAGCATTTAATAAATGCAATGAAGCTGCTGTCAGATCTTGGCTTAAAGCTCAAGGCAAAATTGATTTGCCACTTGAAGAGGTTCAAGCCCAATCAGAATTTTTGGCTCAAAAATCCTTTGCTATGCCCCAGCTCGCAGCGGCCAAATCAGAGGATGAATTTTTTAGAATTATGAAAGAATTGCTAGATTCAGCTGCTGGATCCAAAGCTTCTGGCTCGACTTCATCTTCCAAGCCCCCTTCACTGGCTGATGAAAATGAAGATATTTTTGGTTTATTGTAAATCAATAACCTAATGAATATTATACCAGAATAATAATTTGGTTCCAATGTTCAAATGAATATGAACCGAGCTAGTAGCCGCTTGGTTTGGTTTTGTGGTTACGGGTACTTGGCTCATAACCAGGAATTCCCTAATATGCATACTTGCCAATGTAAGCATACTGGTAAATATATTCGTATAAGGTTACGCATTTACAGTATCCAGACGTATCTGTCTCAAAGCATCTTTGGTGGGCTCGGCGCCAAAAGTAAAATGGGTCCCAGGCACCGAAAGCATTTTTGTCTTTTGCTCCTCACCTGTCTATATAAGGTGTGGCTCTCTCTTTTGTAAGGCATCTGGAGTTTCGGAGATTCTTTTCCTTCCTCTCTCTAATTCTCTCTTCCTTCTCTTTACATCTCTGCTTGTAATTCTCTTTCTGGAATCAAAGTATTACCCGAGCTGTAAAAGAATTTCTGTCAATAAAGAGTAAGCATTGTTTCTTCATCTTCTTAGTTTCTTAATTATATGTAGTTATAAGTTGTAGCGGATTACCGCCTGAATTTAGCTACATATGATTAAGGAGTTTATTTAATTTTAAGATTTTATGGCAGGTTTATACCGCCTAATTTATTTCTGCATTTATTTCTGCATTTAATTAATTTATTTCTGAATTTATATATTTTCCTGAATCTTTTTTAACTTGTTATATATGCATAATCACCTTTGAATTTGGTTTAAGTCTCTCTGCATTAGTCTTCATTACACCCGTACGATCGTTGCATTCCCTAGTGGTATCAGAGCCAAAGCTTCTGGATCCAAAGCTTCTGGCTCGACTTCATCTTCCAAGCCCCCTTCACTGGCTGATGAAAATGAAGATATTTTTGGTTTATTGTAAATCAATAACCTAATGAATATTATACCAGAATAATAATTTGGTTCCAATGTTCAAATGAATATGAACCGAGCTAGTAGCCGCTTGGTTTGGTTTTGTGGTTAGGGGTACTTGGCTCATAACCAGGAATTCCCTAATATGCATACTTGCCAATGTAAGCATACTGGTAAATATATTCGTATAAGGTTACGTATTTACAGTATCCAGACGTATCTGTCTCAAAGCATCTTTGGTGGGCTCGGCGCCAAAAGTAAAATGGGTCCCAGGCACCGAAAGCATTTTTGTCTTTTGCTCCTCACCTGTCTATATAAGGTGTGGCTCTCTCTTTTGTAAGGCATCTGGAGTTTCGGAGATTCTTTTCCTTCCTCTCTCTAATTCTCTCTTCCTTCTCTCTACATCTCTGCTTGTAATTCTCTTTCTGGAATCAAAGTATTCCCCGAGCTGTAAAAGAATTTCTGTCAATAAAGAGTAAGCATTGTTTCTTCATCTTCTTAGTTTCTTAATTATATGTAGTTATAAGTTGTAGCGGATTACCGCCTGAATTTAGCTACATATGATTAAGGAGTTTATTTAATTTTAAGATTTTATGGCAGGTTTATACCGCCTAATTTATTTCTGCATTTATTTCTGCATTTAATTAATTTATTTCTGAATTTATATATTTTCCTGAATCTTTTTTAACTTGTTATATATGCATAATCACCTTTGAATTTGGTTTAAGTCTCTCTGCATTAGTCTTCATTACACCCGTACGATCGTTGCATTCCCTAGTGGTATCAGAGCCAAAGCTTCTGGATCCAAAGCTTCTGGCTCGACTTCATCTTCCAAGCCCCCTTCACTGGCTGATGAAAATGAAGATATTTTTGGTTTATTGTAAATCAATAACCTAATGAATATTATACCAGAATAATAATTTGGTTCCAATGTTCAAATGAATATGAACCGAGCTAGTAGCCGCTTGGTTTGGTTTTGTGGTTAGGGGTACTTGGCTCATAACCAGGAATTCCCTAATATGCATACTTGCCAATGTAAGCATACTGGTAAATATATTCGTATAAGGTTACGTATTTACAGTATCCAGACGTATCTGTCTCAAAGCATCTTTGGTGGGCTCGGCGCCAAAAGTAAAATGGGTCCCAGGCACCGAAAGCATTTTTGTCTTTTGCTCCTCACCTGTCTATATAAGGTGTGGCTCTCTCTTTTGTAAGGCATCTGGAGTTTCGGAGATTCTTTTCCTTCCTCTCTCTAATTCTCTCTTCCTTCTCTCTACATCTCTGCTTGTAATTCTCTTTCTGGAATCAAAGTATTACCCGAGCTGTAAAAGAATTTCTGTCAATAAAGAGTAAGCATTGTTTCTTCATCTTCTTAGTTTCTTAATTATATGTAGTTATAAGTTGTAGCGGATTACCGCCTGAATTTAGCTACATATGATTAAGGAGTTTATTTAATTTTAAGATTTTATGGCAGGTTTATACCGCCTAATTTATTTCTGCATTTATTTCTGCATTTAATTAATTTATTTCTGAATTTATATATTTTCCTGAATCTTTTTTAACTTGTTATATATGCATAATCACCTTTGAATTTGGTTTAAGTCTCTCTGCATTAGTCTTCATTACACCCGTACGATCGTTGCATTCCCTAGTGGTATCAGAGCCAAAGCTTCTGGATCCAAAGCTTCTGGCTCGACTTCATCTTCCAAGCCCCCTTCACTGGCTGATGAAAATGAAGATATTTTTGGTTTATTGTAAATCAATAACCTAATGAATATTATACCAGAATAATAATTTGGTTCCAATGTTCAAATGAATATGAACCGAGCTAGTAGCCGCTTGGTTTGGTTTTGTGGTTAGGGGTACTTGGCTCATAACCAGGAATTCCCTAATATGCATACTTGCCAATGTAAGCATACTGGTAAATATATTCGTATAAGGTTACGTATTTACAGTATCCAGACGTATCTGTCTCAAAGCATCTTTGGTGGGCTCGGCGCCAAAAGTAAAATGGGTCCCAGGCACCGAAAGCATTTTTGTCTTTTGCTCCTCACCTGTCTATATAAGGTGTGGCTCTCTCTTTTGTAAGGCATCTGGGGTTTCGGAGATTCTTTTCCTTCCTCTCTCTAATTCTCTCTTCCTTCTCTCTACATCTCTGCTTGTAATTCTCTTTCTGGAATCAAAGTATTCCCCGAGCTGTAAAAGAATTTCTGTCAATAAAGAGTAAGCATTGTTTCTTCATCTTCTTAGTTTCTTAATTATATGTAGTTATAAGTTGTAGCGGATTACCGCCTGAATTTAGCTACATATGATTAAGGAGTTTATTTAATTTTAAGATTTTATGGCAGGTTTATACCGCCTAATTTATTTCTGCATTTATTTCTGCATTTAATTAATTTATTTCTGAATTTATATATTTTCCTGAATCTTTTTTAACTTGTTATATATGCATAATCACCTTTGAATTTGGTTTAAGTCTCTCTGCATTAGTCTTCATTACACCCGTACGATCGTTGCATTCCCTAGTGGTATCAGAGCCAGGAGGGGTGAGGGTACTGTTCATTCATCAACACACTGTTCACATTCATCCGTTTTCCAGAATTACTGTGCATATCATACTTGCATGTACTTATATTGGTGAGTCATTTAGACCCTTGTATGCCTAGAAGTACCGACGGACAGGGAAGAAGGGGCAGTTACTGGGTTCCGTAGTCAATATTAGTATGTGTATGTTTTGATTTGCATTTTAAATGATGGATTACACTCTTCTACCAAGAACATGCTCTGCATCTTCTGCATCTACATCATTAGAGAATATAAGGATCAACAGTAGTAATGAAATTACTGTTGAAGATTTTACCAAATGCATTAGTGATTGGCATATACCTCATGTTAAGAAACATGAAATATATGAACTCAGTATAAGAGATAAGTTGTTCAAAACAAATTTGAACATTAAGACTGAAGAGAGGGATGTTGTTCCTCTCACAAACTCATATGAAAGCATTAATCTTTTGTCACAGCATTCTTTAGACAAGCATAAACAAAAGAATTTTAAGTATATTCATATTGGCCTTGTTCAGATAAGGATTAAGCCCTTGACCAAGGAAGGCCTGAACACAAGCATATTATGTGTTGTTAGGGATAATAGAATGAAAGTGTATGAGGAAGGCATCCTAGGCACGGTTGAGTCTAGTCTGTGTGCAGGTCCCATATCATTTTCATGTTACCCTAATTTGACCATTTCTTTAAATGATAAAAACATTTTAGATTCTCTTGTTTTACAAATTCAAACGCACAATTATCGCATGAAAAAAGGATCTATTCCCATTGCATTAATTTTCAGAGTTCATTATAAAGCCATGACATCTGCATTTGACTCAAAACACAAGTTTTCATGTCATAAAGGAGAAACTTTAGTTTTGCAAACAGATATGTCCAAGGCAAATGCTATTGTTCCAAAATTCATTAAATGGGAAGATGTAACTCTTCCTGAGGAATGGGTATTGGAGAAAGCATGTGCTGTTGAGCCACCAATTAAGGTAATGCCTAATACGAATGTCAGAGAAATAAATCAATATCCTAATGGAAAAGTCACCTTAACCTTTGACAGAAAATCGGTAAGCACAAGGTTTTCTGATGACTCTTCCACCAGTGATACCATGGATTTGGGAAGAGTATCCCAAATTGGTAGAATTGATCACCAACTTAATGAGAATGAAGACAAGGATTCTTGTCATCTAATCCATAGAAGAAGGATCCCTGTATGCATGCCTCACAGACATTCTACCTCTGACATCCCTAATACGCATTTAACTGGTGTTCTTTATGCTGATAATGTTCCCAGACCTATCTATACTAAAGAAGAATTAGGAGATTCAAGTGTTCAAAAATCTGAACCTACATCACCTACTTTTTCTTCAGTAACTGAGAATATTATCAATGTTTTAGAAAAAGAATTTGTTTTAGATAAAACCATTCTGCATAAGGATTTTTATGCTCCTCATAATGAAAAGAAAAAACTTTGGTTTTTTAAGAATTTCCTGAACCAAAGAAAAGAAATTCAAGAAAAATATTATGATTTTGTTTTGCAACATAAAGTCCATATCATGTTTTTCGATTGGTTTGAACTTTATGCATCACAGAACCACATTGCATATCCATTCAAGTGCATTAATCCAGTTTCTAGCCAAGAAAAGGTTAGTACTTGGAATTTATCTAACGGCTCAAAAATTGAGTCTGATCATCCCCCTCTGAGAGGAATAAAAATTCCAGTCTCAGAAAATTCATCTGTTAATGCATCTGCATACAAGTATGTGACTGAAGATGTGCATAAGAACTTTGCATCTGTTATTGAACAGAATAATTTCTCAAACACGCATCTGCATACCTTAGGCAAACAATTAACTAGAATTGAGAGAACCCTTAAGCCTTCTGTTGTAAAAATAGAACAGAAGCAGGAAAGGCTTAAGAATCCTATTTTTAAGCCGTCTCAAATTTCCAGAGATAGCCAAAAGGAATTCCAGAACAATAAAATGGAATTTGTAAAAGCTATCCAGGATCAATTAAGTAAGTTGGAGGCCTCAACCTCTAATTTAATTGCTCCTGATACACCTCAGTCTCGGCTAAGACCAGAGATAAACGTATTAAATGAGGATTCTCCCTCAGAATCCCAGAGTATCTGTGAAGAAAAGGTTGAACCTATTCCTCAGATCAATAGAATTAATTGGCCTATAGTTCCTATTGCTAGTCATTTAGACATAAGTAATCAGGCATCAAGTAGCCAGTCTAGGTTTAATGCATCTTCTGTTTATGAATGGAATCTAGATGGATTATCTGAATATCAGATTTTGAATTTTTTGCAACAAATGACCATGGCTGCCAATGCATATAGAATACAGACCAATGTTCAGGATAGAGCCATTGCAGAACTTCTTACTGCAGGCTTTGCAGGGCAGTTAAAAGGATGGTGGGACTACCATCTTACTGAAACTGAACGTCTTAGCATTTTAAATGCCGTTAAAATTGATGAGGACGCAGAACCCATTTTAAATGATGAGGGTCAACCTATTCAAGATGCTGTGTCTACATTAATTTTAACCATTTCTTTGCATTTTTTGGGTGATTCTTCGCATCTAAAAGATAAAAACGCTGAGCTTTTATCAAATTTAAGGTGTAAAAAACTCAGTGATTTTCAGTATTATAAAAATACATTTTTATCTCGTGTTATGTTGAGAGAAGATTCCAACCAGCCTTTCTGGAAAGAAAAGTTTCTTGCAGGTTTACCTACCCTGTTAGGTGAAAAGGTAAGAAACAGAATAAAAGAAACTTTAGGGGTTCCAATCCCTTACTCAACATTAACATATGGTGAACTTATTAGTCTTATCCAGAAGGAAGGACTAAAGATTTTCCAGGATTTGAAACTTCAAAGGCATTTGAAATGGGAAATGAAAAGGACTAGGCAAGAATTAGGTTCGTTCTGTAAACAGTTTGATGTTTCCATGGACAAGCCTGATTGTAATGGTTCTTGCCATAAGGAGTCTAAAAGATCCCATAAAAAACATTTTTATAAAAAGGAATTCCAAAAGAAAAATCGTTCAAAAGATTTTCCTGCATACAAAAAGAAATTTCATAAGCATAAGTCTGGTTTTAAAAGACATGAAAAACCAGAAGGGGTAAAACCCTTTGGAGATTTAAAGAATGTTACTTGTTATAAATGTCATAGGAAAGGGCATACTGCAAAGTATTGTCGTTTTAGTAAAAGGTTACATGAATTAGGATTAGAAGAAGAAGTCTTGAGTAAACTTGAAGCTATTCTCATCTACTCTTCAGATTCAGATTCAGGATCTGAGAAAGAGAATGCATATCAGCTTGATGAATTAGCAACCGATTCATCATCATCTTTATTATCTTCTGATTTTGATAGTAAAAGCATAAATGTTTTGACAAAAGACCAAGAACTTCTGTTAGATATCATTAAGCATATTTCTGATCCTCAACTTCAAAAGGATTACCTTGATCGATTAATGAATACCTTAGAAAGCAGACCTGTAGTTAACCCTGTTAGTCTACCTAAAGTTAGTACTAACACCTATAACTTAACTAGTATCTTAGAAAAGCAAAAAGCCAAGGGAAAGAATACTTCTTTGTCCCTTTCTGATATGCAAACTGAGATCAAGAATATTAAACTTGAACTCAAACAAGTTAAAGAAAAGCAAGAAAAGGATTCAGTTATAATCCAAACATTACTAAATAATCAATTAGAAAATTCAGAAAGTGAAAATGAGAATGATACTAACTTAGATGAACCTAAGTTAGATAATTTGGAATGCGCACCTGAAGATTTTCTGTATATTTTAAAAGAAATTACTTCAAGAAAGTATTTAATCAGTATTGTTTTAATTTTCTCCGATAATTTTCAACTCAGTACTATTGCATTATTTGACACTGGTGCTGACTTGAACTGCATAAAATCTGATTTGGTTCCTAAAAGATTTTGGGAACAAACCGAAGAAAAACTGTCTGCCGCTAATAACTCAAAGATGATTATTAGCAGTAAGACTAAAGCATATATTTTGAGTGGTAATACCCGCATTAAAACTGCATTTGTTCTTGTTAATAACATAAATCATAGTGTTATTTTAGGCACACCTTTTATTACTCTTATTACTCCTTTTTCTGTATCGCATTCTGGTATTATTTTCAAAGTAAAAGATGAAAATATTATTTCCCCTTTTATTGAAAAACCCAGAACCAGAAATCTTAATATCTTGAAAGCCAATTCAATTTTTGATAATCAGATTAACAACCTGATTAAAACTAAAGAATTTGAAATCATGCATTTAAAGCATAACATTAATTTTCAAAGAATTTCTGCACATTTGCAAAATGAATTTACTCAAAAAAGAATTTTAGATTTTCAAAAGCAAGTTGAAAATGAAATTTGCGCAGATATTCCTAATGCCTTTTGGAATAGGAAACAGCATATGGTAGATTTGCCTTATGAGCCTAGTTTCGATGAAAGGGATATTCCGACTAAAGCTAGGCCAATCCAAATGAATTCTGAGCTTGAGCATCATTGTAGAAAAGAAATCCAGGATCTCTTAGATAAAGGTTTAATTGCCCAATCTAGGTCTCCTTGGAGTTGTGCAGCATTTTATGTGATTAAGGCATCTGAGATTCAACGTGGAGTTCCGCGATTAGTAATTAATTATAAGCCCTTGAATCAGGTTCTCAGATGGATTAGGTACCCAATACCTAATAAGAAAGACCTGTTACAAAAATTGCATTCTGCATATATATTTTCTAAATTTGACCTTAAGTCTGGTTTTTGGCAAATCCAGATTGATCCAAAACATAGGTATAAAACCGCGTTTACTGTTCCATTTGGTCAATACGAATGGAATGTTATGCCTTTTGGCTTAAAGAATGCTCCATCAGAATTCCAACGCATTATGAATGATATTTTTAATCCATACTCTGCATACTGCATTGTTTATATTGATGATGTACTCATCTTTTCAGAATCTATTGAACAGCATTTTAAGCATTTAAAATCATTCTTTTATGTTACTAAGAAAAATGGTTTAGTTGTATCTAAAAGTAAAATGACATTGTTTCAAACCAGAATAAGGTTTCTTGGCTATTATATTACCCAAGGAACGATCACTCCTATTGAGCGATCTTTGGAATTTGCAAGTAAATTTCCAGATCAAATTCTGGAAAAACAACAGCTTCAAAGATTTTTAGGAAGCTTGAATTACGTATTAAATTTCTGTCCTAACATCAATAGAATGGCAAAACCCTTGCATGATCGATTAAAAAAGAATCCGCCTACATGGTCTGAAGAGCATACTAGAATAGTTCAAGAAATAAAAAGGTATGTTAGTAAAATTCCTTGTTTGCATATTGCTAACCCTTTATTCCCTAAAATTGTTGAAACCGATGCATCTGAATTAGGTTATGGAGGAATTTTAAAACAATTGCAAGCTAACCAAGAATATATTGTCCAGTTTACTTCAGGACACTGGAATAATACTGAAAAGAATTATTCTACCATTAAAAAGGAAATTCTTTCCATTGTAAAATGTATTTCAAAATTTCAAAGTGATTTACTTAATCAAAAATTTTTATTAAGAATTGATTGTAAATCTGCAAAAGAAGTTTTACAAAAGGATGTCCAGAATATAGCCTCCAAGCAAATCTTTGCTAGGTGGCAAGCCATATTAAGCATATTTGATTTTGACATAGAATTTATCAGGGGAGAACAAAATTCTATTCCCGATTTCTTAACCAGAGAATTTTTGCAGGACCATGCCTCCTAAAAAGAAAAAAGGAGTAGGATCCTCAAAGGATCAAGCAAAACTGACTGCATTAGAAAAGGTAAAAGCCTGGACAACTATGTTCCAGGATGCACAAGGTGAAAGCATAGAGAGCAACGACAGTTCCAGTTCTGTCAAAAAGACTCAGCATGATCCGAATACTTTGGCTCTTACTAAGGCCTCTCAATCTCTTGAAAATGCATTTCAAAATTATTTTGACTCTATTGCTGAAGCAAAACGAATTTTGGACAAACCATCGTCTTCTTCTTCGGCACAATCTCTTTCTTAAAAGAATTTACAAAAGAATCCTATTTCAAAGGGAAAAGAAATTGCTCAACCTCCAAAAGCATTAACTGTTTCTAGTCCTTTCGGACCAGTATCTTTGAAAGAAGCTAAAGAAATTTTTAAAGAAAATTTTATAAAATTTCCTTCTTCATCTTCTCAAAGCATTTCTGCAAATGTTATTTCCCAGAATGAGGTCTCTCAGCAAAAATCTGAATATTTCACAAAAAAGAATTTTCAGTATATCACTTCCATAGAAGATGGATTTTATGACAAAAACCCTTCTGTGGCTGTTTCAAAACTTTTTCCTCATGGATGGAATTTCAAGCCTTGGGATTTTTCTAAGCCCATAGACTTTTATCTAACCATCCTAAATGTTACAGGATCTGCAGATATAAAGCATACTTCGCATAGTGATTCAGGAGAACCTGCATATTCCCAATTTAAAATCTTGAAGATCATCCATCCTCAAGATTGGGGTTCAAGTCCTTCAGACTTGAAATCTTTTCCTGCATCTTTTACCAATAGAATAACAACCAACAAAACTTTTTCATATTGGGACTACCAGCAAGCCTAGTACAATGCATTAATGATCCAAAATTCCAAAGGATCTCATACCTGGTTAATCATGTTTGACACCAGAAAAGCAATATCCAAAATTCCAAACTGGTTTAACCATTGGTGGGGCTTTTTTGGGTCTTCTACCGAAATCCTTCCTGAACCAGTTAACCAAGCATTTACCCTTTTCAAAGAAAAATTTGACCCTTCACCTTTTCAAAAAAGGCATTCACCGCTTTTATTATTCAGTACAATCTTTTTTGTACCTTGGACTTTAACCTGGCATTTTTCATACCAAACAAATCACAATGTAACCATTGATCTTATAAGAATTTTTAAGATTAAGTGGTGGAATAAATTCCAAGCATTTAATAAATGCAATGAAGCTGCTGTCAGATCTTGGCTTAAAGCTCAAGGCAAAATTGATTTGCCACTTGAAGAGGTTCAAGCCCAATCAGAATTTTTGGCTCAAAAATCCTTTGCTATGCCCCAGCTCGCAGCGGCCAAATCAGAGGATGAATTTTTTAGAATTATGAAAGAATTGCTAGATTCAGCTGCTGGATCCAAAGCTTCTGGCTCGACTTCATCTTCCAAGCCCCCTTCACTGGCTGATGAAAATGAAGATATTTTTGGTTTATTGTAAATCAATAACCTAATGAATATATATATATATATATATATATATATATATATATATTGATTAATTTAAAACATACCCCATATTAGTTATTTTATATCATAACATCAAATTTCATCATATTTTTTATCAATCAACAATTAGCAAACTGCTACTAGCAACCGCAAACAACAACAATAAGCAACGAAAAAAATCAGCAAACAACAACAACAATACCAAATAGGCTTGAAAGAAAACACAAATCCTCTTTTTGTCAAAAAGAAAAAACATTGTCCTCGTTTTGTAAATAAGGTGAACTATATGGTACTTTTTGAAGTTTACCCTTTATTTATTTATTTATGAAACTAAAAAGAAACAATTAATTACAGCTTCCACTAGATCTCCAAACTCTTAAGTTTAGACTGAGAATCAATAGCCTATGTAAAGGACATGAGTAACATTTTTGTTGAGTTTATGAGAATAATACAATAAGAAATAATCAAATTTGAAAAAAGAAGAATCCATAGCAAATCCTTTAAGCAAAAATGTGATAATTTTTTTCGAACTCGACATTGCAATAGTCAAGGGTGGTGGCAAGTAGGTCATCGGCATCCCCAAGGGCATTAGCAAAGGGGTTGGAGCATAGATTTTTACCTTTAAGGATCGGTTTATGGCTCTGCCACTGGCAAAATTCCAGATTCTTAATCCAACTTACAAACTTGCAAAAACTGATAATATAAGAATATTATATACCCATAAAGAAAGCACTTGTAGAGCATGAATTAAAATGTGAGATGTCATTTGTTGTACAAATTAAAGTTTTGGTTGCCTTTGACAAAATGTTTTGGCCACTCTTATTATTATTATTAAGTTTTTCAAGTACTTACAAGGAGTCTGGAACTGTTTTTATTGTTTATGCGCAGATAAGATGTAACTGTTAACAGCTACTCATCTTTATAATTTCATAATTAATTTACTAAGTGATAAGAAATTTGATGAGTCACTATTTTCAATAGAGTTACAGCAACGTAGAATAATTAATAGTAAGCAAGCAGTATTTACAATAACGATGGAAATTGATATTTTTAACAGATTAACAAGTTAATAGCGTTATTCACTATTGGATATTTGGCTAGAAGTAAGACTAAATACTATGCTTAGTCAAATCCCTAACAATGATATTGCTTTCAATATCAGTTTCAACACAATACCAATATCAACAACACACAAGCAAATTTTTAATATTTGTAGCAGTAAATGGAAGAGTTAAGGATAGAAAATCAAACACGGTAGATTGTATAGAGGTTTGGCCTCCTTACTTACTCCTCTCCCCAAGGTACCTTCCCTTAAGAGTTTCCAATCCATTATGAATCCTTTCCATGAGTAGAATTTAAACCCCTTTACAACTTAATGCTATATCTCATAAGTACCTTCCTTATAAGTTTAGATTACACCAAGCTTACTACTGCTCTCCAGGGAGCACATAACACATAAATTTTTATATAAGAGATGTTTTACAATGAAGAAAGCTTACAACAAATTTGAGCTTTGAAAGTTTTTCTCTTAAGAAACTTTCTTCTTAATTTCTTCGGTAGATCTTCAATGAGCTTCAAGCTTTAATATATAGGGAAGATGTTGAATATAGGGGTGGCAACGGTGTGGGTGCGGGTGCGGGGGTGCATTCCCCACTCCGCCCCCAATGATTGCGGGGGCGGTTTCGGTGATTCCCCATTTAACATTTCGGGGATTTTTTCACCCACATCCCGCCCCGCGCCGGTGCCTACGGGTTTCAATGAATCCCCGCCCGCCCATATCCAATAAATAAAATAAATTAATATTATTTTAATAACCATTTTAACATTCAATAACCAAAATACAAATTCTACCATATTACAAATGTGGTTTAACATTAAATATTCAAAGTACAAAATATATCCAATATTACAAATATTTAAGTTCCAAGTGAACTTTCTTTGAACAACTTGAAATTGAAGTCCAATCATTTAAGAGCTAGGACTTGGTTTTGTTGTTTTGTTGTGGTTAGTATTTTCATCATCCTATAAGAATAAAAGCAAATATTAGATGCATAGAATAATAAATAAAAAAACTAAATATCAAAAGTTAAAAACTACCTGAAGAACGTCCATGTCTTTGTTCATGTTCCACAACAATGAATCCATAACTGATTTAGAATCTAAAAACACAAGTATTCATTATATTAAAACATTTAATACATAACTTTGAAGTAAAGTAAATTAATAAGTAACCATTTATAAGTATAATACTTTTTACTTCAACTTCTAACCAACTTTGAGTGCACATTAATGCTTCTACTATCTCAGAATTAAGACTGCTACGAGACTCACTTATAACTCTACCACCTGTGCTAAAAGCTGACTCTGAAGCCACAGTTGGCATGGGAATTGTAAAAATATCCCGTGCAATTAATCGCAACATAGGGAACTTGAGGCAATTTTTCCACCAACCAAGTAAATCAAATTCTTATTTCCTTGGTAACAAACGCTCCTCCAAATAATGATCAAGTTCAACCCCAACATTTTCAATAGATTGTTCAGAAGCAGCAACAAATTGTTCAAAGCATCCATCTCTTTGAACTTGGTGAGTTGACGATAATTCATTATTTTTTGGCGATAATTAGCTTGACCTAATTAGGAATTAATTAACCTTTATATATATATATATATATAAAGAAAGGAAAGTCAGATGGGCAGAGCCCATCTCCGCCGATCTCACTTTCCTTATATATATATATGTACGTATGTATGCGGGTTTTATATGGGGATTTATTCGGGAGCGGGGCGGGGATAGTACTTCCCGCGCCCATGCCCGTTTAAGTACTGGGGGTAAAAAAAATCCCCACCCCCATCCCCATGGGAGATAATATCGGTTATTCCCCGCGCCCGCCGGTTCGGATCCCCACGGTTTTCGGATAATCCCCGCCCCATTGCCACCCCTAGTTGAATATAGACCTTTAGAGATGAATCCTAGCCGTTTGAGATGGATTATGGCCGTTCGATACAGAATTCAAATATCTGTTTGAAACAAATATGGCTTTAGGTGAAAATCCACTGGATTTACCAGTGTTGATAACACTTGGACTAAATATACCGATAATTAGTTTCCAATTCTGGATAAAAAATTTTCATCTTTCGACGAGGCATTATCAATGACCTAAAAGTGGAAAGGATCTTTCCTTTCATAACTAATGTTTTTCTTGCAAATTCCCTGTTCATTTTTTTAAAGTATAGAGACATGTGATTTCTTGGTATTAATGAGCTTTTTCCAATAATGGCTTAACAATGTTTTCATTCTATGCACTAATCAGTAGGGCTTAATGCCACAAACATTGTTTGGATTCCTATAGCAAAAAGTCCAACTACAATTGCGGATCTCAGGTCTATTTCTTTATGCAATGTCCTTTTCAAAATTATGTCAAAAATGCTAGCTAATCGAATTCAATATGTTTTGGATTCTATCATTTAGGTAGCTCATAATGCTTTTATTCCTAGGTGGCTCATTACTGATAATATTTTGATTGGTTTTGGAATTCCTCATTATCTAAAAAGAAAGCCTTTAGGTCATTCTGGTATGGGATCTTTAAAGATTGATATGGGAAAGTCCTATGATAGGGTTGAATGGGTTTTTCTGCATGCTATGTTGCCCAAAATTAGGGTTTCCTGATGGCCTTGTTTGACTAATTATGCATGAAACCATAATTAGGGTTTTCCTGTATGAAACCATTATTTGACTTTTATTTTGCAATGGGGGAATCCGACAGGGTGATCCACTCTCTCCTTTTTTATTCCTTATATGTAAAGAGGGATTATTTGTGCTTATTCAAGACTGTATAGCTCATGGTATGTTACACGACTGTACATTGGGGGATACAGCTCCAGTTACTTCTCATTTTTTGTTTACTGATGACAATTTACTTTTCTTTAAGGCGACATTAAAATAGGCTTGTATTCAAGCATTGTTTTCATATTTATGAGCTTGCGTCAGGTAAGCAAATCAATTTCCATAAATCCTCAATTGTTTTCAGTCCTAGTATGCATGTCCTCGCTACTGCAAGTATTATGCAATGTTTGGGGGTTCAGGAAGTTCAAGCGCATGGGGTCAATCCAAGAGGGTTGCTTATCGCAAGGAGGAAAAGAAGTTTTACTCCGCTTCGTTACACAGGCTCTACCAGTTTATGCTATGCAATTTTTCCTCTTGCTTTCTCATGTCATTTCTCGACTTGAGAAGATGTTTGTTAATTTCTGGTGGGGCTCATCTATTTACTGGATGAGATGGCAATGTCTTTGTTAATCTAAGGAGAAAGGGGGCTTAAATTTTGGTTGTCTTTGGTAGTTCAATTTGGCAGTCCTAGTGAAGCAAGTGTGGCATATCTTTTTGGAACTGGACTTGTTGGTCAGCTGTGTCTTTAAAGGTAGATACTTCCCTTTGGTGCCTTTTCTTGATGCCACAATTCCATCTAATGTCTGCTTTATCTGGCAAGGGTTGGCAATAACACAGTCAATTTTGAGGTACGGGACAAGTTGGAGAGTGGGTAACGGTTTCAATATTTCGATTTGGGATGATAGTTGGCTCCCATCTGTAGAGTATCCAAGAGTTTAGTGTAATATTTTCCCAAAGTATGAGGAGGCTACGATCAACTTGTTAATTAATGATGATGGTCGAAGTTGGAATGATGAAATGTTACAACTGCTATTCTCCGATCATGAGCAACAATTAGTACGGTGAGTTGCTTAGTTGGAAACTACGGGAGTTTTCTCAGTGAAATCATGTTATTATACATTGGTAAATCAATCACCGATTTCCTCTTTACCATCTAGTTTTCTTGATGTCTCCCGGATGCATATTTGGACATTAAAGCTTCCAAGTAGAGTGTTGTTGTTTCTATGCAAGCTGACGACTAGTTCTCTTCCTTTTCTTTCTCGTTTACTTAATAGATCTTTGTTAGTGGAGGACTCATGTTCGATTTTTGGAGATGCTCAGGAAACGCCTTTTCATGCCTTGCTTAGTTTCTCTTTTGTGTTTCCTATTTGGGCTGAATTATTTCCCGAAGATTGGCCATTGATGATTTTGGATGTACAAGGGTGGTGGGTGTGGCTCTGTGGCAAGGATAGTCGAATTATTGAAAAAGTTGTCATGTTATTATGGGCAATTTGGGCTCGAAGGAATCACTATGTTTGGCAAAATAAATTTTGAGTTGCTTCCCAGGTTGTTTTGCATGGCTTTGGTTTTCTTCAAGAATGGCAGGCAGTTAATCAAACGCCTTAATTGCTTGCTTTTTCTTGATGGTCTAAGCCACCTATTAATTAGGTCAAATGTAATGTTGATGCTGGCTTGTAATAAAGATGGTTTGCATATTGGACATGGTTGTGTTATTTGAGACAGTCAGCATAAAGTGATTGTTGCCTGCTCTTTGCTTCTACCAGGCAGTGGAGACCCGTTTTGGCAAAGGCAATGAGTTGTCGGGAAGTTTTAAGCTGGCCAAAATCCTATTTTTATTATAGGATAGTTCTCAAGTTAGACGCTCTTAATCTTGTAACGTTTTTTAATAAAGCTTCTATTATTAGGGCTCCGATAGGGCATGTTGTTAGGGATTATCGTGTGATGCTAATTCAATTTTCTTCGATTTGTGTAGTGTTTGGTATAAAGTCTATGAATCAGGCAGCTCATTTGCTGGTACAAATAGCTGATTCTTCGACAAGTAAGGGGACTTGGTAGAATACTTGTCCATCTTTGATTAGAGCTGTAATTGCTTTTGATTGCATTTAATGGACTTGCTTTTTCTAATTAAAAAAATATATTATATCTAAATCCAGATTGTAATCCGACAATGAAATCCACAGACATAAAAAAGTAATCTATAAAAGAATAAAAAATCATATAAATTGTGATTGAAATTTACAAAATTATCTCGCTCAATAATAGTGGTTAAAATTGGATATAGAGGATATCCGGTTTAATGATATTGTCGAAATAGTGACACATTTTCATTAAAAGGCACTTTTTTAATCCCAAAGGGCCCTGTATTTATCAATCAAAAGCCAAAATACCAACACAGAAAGATCCATATACTCGGACCTAACACAAATACCACCCGCAATAACATGAGCTGATATATTTGCACTTAATTCCACTTCCTCTAACTAAAGCATCGCACATAACCACAATTAAGTGCCATTACACTTCTTCTTTTCTGCTCCATATAGTACGGCCGTTACTCATTTTTCCCTATTGTATGTAGAAACGCTCCAAAATGTCCAAGATAAGTATATTTTGTTAATAAAATTATTGATGAAATATGACGCCATGTGCTTATTTTTTGTTATTTTATATCTTTTTTTAATAGTACAGGAGGCAAAAGGGTAAACCATTGATAACACAAGGAGCAAACAAATCTAAAGTCCATAAGGATATGATTCCCAAACTTCTTTTAATACCCTCATAGTTTAATACTCAGTACTCACTTCTTGTCCACACTTCAAATTAAGCAATCACATCAATCTATTTTTAATCCTTTATGTTCAGCAAATATTGTACTGGTCCGAGACCATACTTGAACATTTTCATATCTAGAGGCGGATCACCCATCACATCGCATAATGAGTGTTTACTTTTAAGTATTTTTTCTATAATCACTAGGTTAAGATAATCATATTAATTAGGATTGTCAACTGGACTTAACATGGCAAGAAATGCATTCTCCATTTCCATCCCTATTAAAGAATCGGGAAAATATTTTATTCCGTTCTCGTTTCCATCAAGCAATTAGTAAAAAGTTGTTCCTCATCTCCATCCGTACCATCCCATAGGTAATCCCATTTCCCATTAAGAAAAAAATAACTTATATATATATATCAAAATATAAATACACAAATAACCTCTTCTCGTTTAAAATCTCTTATTAAGCTACCAATCATTGTATGAAATGCAATTTTTTTTATGTAATCACTGAAAGAAGATTATGGATTAAGTAATAATAAAGGAATATTTATATAATTCAATCAGGAAAAGATGTAAGAAATTAATCTTGACAATTGAGATCATTATTTTCTTTATATATATAATTAGGGTTTAAGTTTCTAATTATCAAAAATACTTTTTATCAAAAATTAATAAAGGATTAAAAATAAAAAGATAATACAAATAAATTAGGAATTTCTTGAGGATTATCGGGTCAGGAATTTTTCAAGCAGGAAGAGCTATCTCCATTTTCATTCCCATCTCCATCCCCATTAAGGATTCAGCATCGACATCCCTATCGTATGGAAATTTTTATCAAGGATTCCTCATCCCTAGCTGGGACAAGGAGTCCCTGCCCCGTCGACAATCCTAATTTAAATGCTGATTTTTTTTAATATTTAAATTAATTATTCAAATTATTTGATATCGAAACTATTGGAAGCAAGCCTAATATATTAACACCAGAAGATTATATATATATATATGCTCTAGCGTGTGAAATTTTTGGTGTTCATGTTGGATCAAAGTAATTTGAACAATTCACTACAATTTACTAATTAGGTGTAGCTCAGATTGGTATATTTCTCAAGGTAGAGGTGGGAAGTCATAGGTTAAATAACAAATCTCTTCAATAATAGGCTTACCTTGATCGTAACCATAAAGTCCTACTTAGATTGGGACATCCAAAACATTTCACAATAATTTAATCTTTTGGTTTCAGTGAACTTGTCCAATTTCCTTCAATCGCTTGTCAGTTTATACGACAAAAAGGAAAATCAAATTTGCTTACGAAGCGTAAATGCAAAAATTTTCATAAACTAATGGGAAATTGTGAGAATTGAATTTTATGGTAAGATGTTCCCTAAATTGCCCATTAACTCTTTTCAAGGGAGGAAGAAACAAACGACTTGTCTGCAAATTCTGACTTTGTAACATGAACAGCATATCAGATAATTGAATAAAATTAGGCAAAACTGAAATGATTGCTTCCTCATATTGTGCAAAGTATAAACTTAAAGGATTAAAACCCAGCTAATGTTACTAGTAGTAGGTGGTGCAAAATGTTATTATTCCAAACCACAAATTTTCATTCCTGAAATATTGCAAGTTTTAAACTATTAAATGCAATACATATACCCCTTTTTCCTATTGGCAAATAAAAAGGTGAAAAAAATACTCACAAAGAAGACTGACCAAATGAAAGAATTTGACCTCCCAACTGCCTATAAAACTACAAGCTGGTAATCGTTACAATGAGGCAGCTGTGGATTGAAATAAAATTAAAAAATAAAAACAAAAAGAAAGGGGCAAAACTCACTCTTCAGCCATAATCACAACAAATATTGAATCCTAATCACAGCTACATCATCAAAAAGATGCTAGACCAACCAAAGGAAACCCACAACTTTTTCAGTTGACCACAATGAATGAATAATTGCAAGTCAAAGCATAAGATAGCGCATATAAATGATTCCTTCTTTTATGGATTTGATTTTGGAATCTAAAATAGATCTGCTTTCTTCTTCTGCATGTCCTGTTTCCATTTTGGCATCTTATAGAATGCATCTTTAGCCATCCCAAATATTGTCTGGAATTCCTCATCGGACAGATATGCCTGAAAATTGTAATTGAGATTAATAAAGATAAT
Organism: Euphorbia tirucalli; assembly: GCA_039660915.1. NCBI lineage: Eukaryota > Viridiplantae > Streptophyta > Magnoliopsida > Malpighiales > Euphorbiaceae > Euphorbia > Euphorbia tirucalli. Next base: position 60,380,325 of record CM077637.1, read on the forward strand.
GAACCAACTGAAGTACAAACATTGCGTAATAACACACCTCTCGCCGTTTATAATCGATTCCGGTTACAGGATTTTCAGAATGTGCCTTCAGTTGATCATAACTGAAAGTACTTTGACTGCTTTCAGTAACATTGTCATCCTGCTCACTATCTTGCTTTGGCTCTGAATCCTCCCCCACACTTTCAGATACAGATGCATCTTCCTCTGGTTCCTTAACTTCTGCAACTTCTTCAGAACCTTCCGTTTCAGAATGTTCACTCTTCTCTCCAGCTGCAATTAAATGCATTAGATATTTCAATTTCAGAAAATGTATCCAATTTAATTCAAGGACCACACTCTGGCTCCGTTTGTCTCGTAGAACATAACTTATCTTCTAGAAAAATAAAATATTCTCTATTGTTTGGGTTTAATATGTGAATATGCGTTTTAGCTTAATTTATGGGTTATAAAAGAAAATTTAAGGCTCAATATTATATTTATTGCTTTAGTTCAAATGGTGAGAAAGAACTTCCTGTTCTTAAAAGAGGAAGTTTGTTTTGAGAATAGGGTTGGCTATCAAATTTTCTTCCTTCGACTTATTCTGTTGTAGAGCTCTAAACATTGAAAAGGAAAATGTTTTCTGATCAAGAGGAAGATCCTAAAAACTGTGGCTCTTCATAATAATTGATATTATTCAAGATAAATTTTGCTTCTTACGCGAGACATTAGATTCTGGGGGAGGACTGCGTGAAGGAGAATTTCCAGGTGTTATCTTCTTCTCAGCAGTAAGAACTTGCGAAAGAGCAGCTACAGCTGCAGCTCTTTGTGATCCTTGTCCTGCTTTCGAAGGTCTTGAAGGGGTAGGTTTGGGTCCAGAAGATGAATTAAATGCAGAGTTCAAAGCAGCTAAAGCTTCAGCTCTTTGCCTTGGTCCTTGATTTGATCCATTTGACCTGTCCTGGCCCTGTTAGACAGAATATTGCACATTCAGCTTATTATTCGAGCAGTTGATACAGTAAATGAACTAGAAAACACGCTCACACACATCTGAACAGGTGAAAAAGCTCAATAACATTACATGTTATTGAATAAAAAGACGCAAAGTGCAAAGAAGAAATTCAAAATACAAATATAACAGAGGCGCATGTAAAAAGGAAAAACTAAATCAGTGAAGCGTGAGTGTAAAAAGAAAAACATAACCTAACTCAAATGTTTAACCAAATCAGTTGCATTAACAATTTACTTACAGAAGGTGAAGGCTTCCCAGAAGATTGATTAAATGCAGAATTTAAGGCAGCTAAAGCGGAAGCCCTTTGAGTTGCCCCTCCCTGATTTCCATTGGACTTCTCCTGTGACATGATGTATTACACAGAATGCTTCAAAATGTATCTATCGCATGCGTAATCTTTCATCATTCTCATATCCAACATCAAACACAATACTTATTAGTGCTATAGCATGTACAAGAACTGAAAGGTCTGATTGACTTGGATGGTGAACTAGATTAGATTTACCTATTGATGAAGGTACATACTGTGAATAAATGCTGCTCACTGACAGCAGTTCAGATGTTGGACCAAAAATAATTAAAGCAGCTCAGGGTGAACAATAATGAAAAGAGGGGAACAAGGATTGAATGGAGACAAAGACTGGAACCAAAGTATGGATGGAAGGGCGACGATTGAAGAGCACAAAGAGATGCACACAGCCCCAACAATTTCCACATTGTATATCATGCATCTTAAGGCCCCCTTCTTGATGTAGGAGTTGTAGCGTATCATAACTGCCAAGGATTACAAAGCACAAAGAGAGTGCACGATCCCGAGAATTTCTATATTCTATATCGAGGCACCTTAGATCAACCTCGTTGATGTAGGATCATGCCACAACTGTAATTTTATTTTATTTTATTTTATTTTATTTTTAGCGTATACTTTGGCATGGCATAGCTCCATACCAACTGGACACAAGACAAGTTATCCTACTCGATGAAGATATGCACTAGTACAAGAGAGAAATTGTGCCTTAAAAGGCTGCTACATTCAGTAATTATCTTAAACACAATAGAGGTAACTTCCACATTACTTTGTTCAACCACCTTGGATGATGAAAGAAAATCCCATCCAACTATAAAATGGACTATGTGCAAACTAAGTGATAAGAAAACAGAGCAACTGAAATACTCCAACATATGGATATTGTAAAGATGAGAGCATATAGAGTATATATCTCCTACCAAGATTATATATAAACCATTTACCTCATGATGTCCTAAACCAAAGAGTAATGATGCTTTCTTCTGAAATGAATTTCCTCCAACCTGAATAGAAATTGATTGAGAAAAAGTCTTAAAGATGCAACGAAGTATTGTAAACAAAAAAGATATGCATAAAAAATGTGAAGCTTGCCCATAAAAAATGTGAAGCTTGCCCATCACCAAAAACTAGATCTCTAGAGGGATGACCAAAATTTCAATAATAAAATCCTGGCTCCATAATGTAACCACAGTTGTCTCATTTATAGTCTTTCACATCAATTTCCATTCTATAAAATGTGCTAAGGCATTCTAGATTCAAAATGCTTAAAATTTTTTATTATTATTATTTTTAAAAGCTCCTAGTGAAAGCTTTTTATGATACTTTAGCAACTATTATGATCTAGGAATCTCAATTTCCCTCTAACTACCAAAAACTAGATCTCTAGAGGGATGACCAAAATTTCAATAATAAAATCCTGGCTCCATAATGTAACCACAGTTGTCTCATTTATACTCTTTCACATCAATTTCCATTCTATAAAATGTACTAAGGCATTCTAGATTCAAAATGCTTAAAATTTTTTTTTATTATTATTTTTAAAAGCTCCTAGTGAAAGCTTTTTATGATACTTTAGCAACTATCATGATCTAGGAATCTCAATTTCCCTCTAACTCGTTCAGTCAGTCACTTGCTTCTTTTCATGAGACTCATCAAATTTGTTCGAAAAGGTTAATGTTTAGTTAAAACCTCGAACATCTAAGTACAAAAGTAAATGATTCATTTGTACAGCGTTCCAAATATGGTTTACATAGTCATGGAACTGCAAGCATAACAATACACAATAGGGGTGTCAAAATGGGTGGTGACATGCCACATGTACTTCGTGTCTATTGTTTTTTTACTGCAGAAATCACCAAATATTTTGTATTCTATAATTTAGATATGAAATTGATATATCAGGGATAAAAATTGAAACAAGTTAAAGGGGTTGTGTTGAGCTTCAAACCCATATACAACCCTAAAAATGGTGTCAAGCATGTCATGTTGGTTTTCTAACTCATATCCAATTCATGTAGTTTCTTTTTTCACTGAACAATTCATGTAGCTAATCATGTTATACCCACTTATTTTTCATGTCAAGTCGTATCATATCATTTATTAAATTGGTCGTCTTCGTGATGACTTTGATCATGTCACACAACACGATACCCAAACCAACTTGAATAATTCTATTCCTATCTCCATCCCAATTGAATGTGCACACTGTAAAACTCCATAAAATGGAACCAAGAAAAAATATTATTTATAGGAATTATTTTTTTATTTGCAAATTAATATATCATCAATTTATCAATAAATGAATATATAGATAAATTAATATTTACCAATTTAGAAAATATATTAGATTTCATACGTATTTTTAATCAACATTTATATAAAATTATAAATAAACAACAAAAAATAACTCAAGGAATAATAAGTATGCTAGTTGATGATGATTAAGATCCAAATGACAGAAGTATTTTACCACATATTTATAAAAAGCATTTTCTAGTCGTAGATACCTCAAATATTACACGAAAAAGCATGAGAGAAATATACCAAATGTGGTCTAGGCCATGCCAAAAAGTGAATAATGAAATTGAACTTAGTTCACATATTAAGGAAAAACATTTGACTTTAGATGTCTATTCAAAGAGTAAGATTTGAAAATCAGAAATGGTCTAGAAAATAATTTGAGATTATGAATTTTATATAGAATTTTGCATGGATCTGATCAATTATTACTTTATATTTTTACTGGGCCTTTCTAAAATTATTATCTTATTGCATTTAGCAAGGTTATTATCATAGCACCTTAATCGTTGAGAAAATTATTATTTAATCGAGATTATTAGTTTATCGAATATTCATTTATCGAGATTTTACTGTATCCCAAAACCTACACTCAAGTGGTCGATACTTCCGATAAAAATAGTGTGAAGAGTTATGACATAGTAATAAATAGTAACTTTTACAAAACTTAAGAAAATTAAAATGTAGAGGCAACCTACCATGGCTTTTGCAGGATCCCATGAAAAGTATGTTGTGAAGAATGATGGTTCATTCCCTTCCGTAATTCTATAAAGAGGCACATTTGGAGACAAACCCTCAAGAGAGGCAGCCAATTCTATGTATTTCTGAGAAGAAGAAAAGCAATATGTTAAAAGAACTGTATGACTGAATACGTGCTCATCTCAACTCAGCCGCAGTTGGAATATATAAAATATAGATACAGCTATTGGATCTTTTTTCCTCATTACTCAAACAGAGAACATTCCAAAGCACAAAGTTTCTAAGGAGTACCCTGCCAATGTCAAAAGCAGTCTGCTTTTCTTTGGGATCCACAGAATAGCCAACCCAAACAAACACCTCAGCATGTGTATCAAGTATCATGATATCCTCTGTTAAAAGGTCATCTTGAGAAAAATTATAAATTTCCTGAACCTGTCAACAAAACACTAAGAGCAACTTAGTATCTGGCAAGAAAGAAACTTCATATTGCACTTTTAAGTCCAGAAATTACCTGAAATTTTCCTGAGAGATTCACATAGCAGCAAAATGAAATACCAAAACCACAGTTAGAACGTTATTTTATATAAGAAATGTCTTTAAGATGTTATCCCAAGCAGACATGAAATCATAATGTCAGAATATCTTGCAGAACTTGAGAACATGAAAGAATACCATTAATGAATGAGAAACTGAACAAGTGGGGATCTCTGGAAATTTCTGGAGGAGTTTTTTTGCTAGTGTAGATTTGTTTGCCTCCAAGTGCAGACCAGAAAGCTGAACTTTCTGTTCCTTCTTTATTATGCTTCAAAGCAGCTCCAGGCTGAATTAGAAGTAAAATGAAAAGTTAGTATCACATAAAGAAAAATTTTATGACAGGAGACTATTTGTGTTCCAAGAGAGCAAAGATCATATGTTTAAGCTGTCTACATAAAATCAAATCAACACCTATCAGCTGTCATTTCAGGTACCTAACTTTCTAAAAAGAAAAAAAATATATATATTAAATGACGCTACCCTGGCAGTGATACTTGACAAGCTCAAGAAAACGCCAAATGTTTAAGTAAATGACTTTAAAGAACGTATACTACACAAAAAGCTGGCAGATATGATTAACAGGAAGAAAACCTTCAAAAAATCAGCAATTTTTGCAGCTAACTGCTGTTCAAAGGCACTTTGAGTCCCATGCCATGCGAAAAATGAAGAGCCAGATTGCAGGAGGAAACATTCTGTAGAGTTCAATGATGTAGCAACCTAGAAAGCAGAATAACTTGTACCAGTTATGAACAAAATTAACTTTATGGTGAATATGAAAATGGTGGACTTAGATATCTATATATCCCCAGGAGCAACATGTTATCATCCTTCGAAAAACACACAGCGACACACACACAATGGTTCATACCGCATCAACTTGTACAGCGTTATTGTTATGAATTGAAGTTCCAGATATCCGAAAGAGTGCAACAGAGTCTGCTGTATAAGATTCATCAGGCAGTCCTTTCTCTTCTATGTACTTCTTGTAGCCAGAACTCAAACCACCCTAAGGAGGACAGTCAAATCTGTATAATTAGCTATAGCTGTCCATTGTCAAACATAGTAATTGCATCACAATTCTTAAGTTTCAAATCTGCAATTACAAAGGGGGATTTGCACAAGAATTTGATGGTTACCTTGAACACTACCATTGGTTGAAAAAGTGCAATGAACTGTGGTGGCTCTTTGCCTTGAAAAATGTGCCCCTGCAAGAAGCACCTATTAGATGCGAAAAGAAAAAAAAAAAGTATTAAGTAAATTTTTACAATGTCACAAATATATGATACCTGAACAGGTCTGCCCTTTAGTGAGTTGGACATTGTATTGGCCAACCGAACAGCTGTCTTCTGGTCCTCCTGAATTGGATGATGCAAAAATAATAATGAAAACTCCAATAAAAATTTTGACAATATTGTAGTATAAGATATCAAACATAAACAAAAGCATGCAGAATTTCTTTTAGAGAAAAAAGCATAAGGCTTATTTTTGAATTGATATGTCATATGAATAAGATGCAAAAGAATACATGTTTATGACAAAAAAAATGGAGCAGGGCAACATATCCAAATCTAACTGATAAATGACAATGGCCACTGCTACACACTCTCAAAAGAAAACAAGAAAACCAAAAAATAAAGAATATTTAATGTGTCTGTTCCTAAAAAAAAAGTATGACCTGTAACAATCATTTAAACAGAATAATATCTCAGATAATGGTTATTGTGATGACGATTAGCCTATACGCACTGGCCTACTATCATCAAAATATACCATTCTAATTATTATGGGATCACATATCAACAAGACAAATTACCTCAATGCTATCCTTTCCAAACCAAGAGCATAGAAAGTAATCTTCTTTCCTATCAGTTGAGTGGTAGGTATAAAGTATGATATAGCAATCTCCGCTGTAAAATTTACCAATATTCTGCTTCGCCAGTGGAGTCTTTGCGCTGCCATTTATGCACCATACCTGAAAATAAATGAATAAATAAATAACCAAATATTCTGATAGATACCGTCATCATAAGCCTAACACTTTGAAAAATTCCATTAAGTAACCATGAGAGTAAATGGAAATAAACCTCCATCTTTCCCCCTCCTTCAAGCAAAGGTGGGACTTCCTCATTAACAGGAGGAGCACTTTTTGCCATACCCTTGACACCGACACCTTGTTGCTTCAGAAAAGCTACAGGTACAAATAAAATTAAAATTAAAATTAATCTTAAATAGAGTTAGACCAGCTCAATTCAACACCTAGAAAGTGAGATGACCTGCCACTTTTCCTCTTCCCTCTTCCTGACTAGGAGCTGAAGTTGCAGCTGGCCAGGAATCAAAGTTTGATTTGAATGAATGTGTTTCATATCCTTGAACAACCCGCGTTAAACGAGTAGATTTTGGCCTGTTTTGGCTCGCAACAAGTTCCTGAAAACATAAATTAGGGATGAAAATCCATGCATTAGTTAAGACAAAAGGAAACAGGTTAAGTTTTAATCTCTACCTCAGCAACCTGGCTGGCAGCTTTTCTCTCCTCCACCTGTGTTACACGGCCAACCCAAATAAATACCTCAGCCCCACAATCCAGTATATAGCATTTGTTGTTCTCTAACATGCCTTTAGACAGTTCACCTTCTATATTCTTCAACACCCCATCAGTGATGCTACAAGAAGCAGTTTAGGAGTGATTTAGGAATTAATCACCTTAATATTATTTGGTAATTCTACTCATGATTCTTCGAAAAGAAATTTATTTAAGACTACAATAAAGCATGAAAAAATTTAATGCGATGTCATGTAGCATCTCTCTGGACATTATCATATCCGTGCAGCCACATTTCCTCCAGAAAAAAAGAAAAAGCTAAAAGTTCTCACTAAAGATTTTTCTTTTCTCCTTTTTGGGTATATTGCAAAAACTTTCATAATGAACATTTAGTTAAAGCAACAGTCTAGATACAATGGAGAACCCCAGGCACAATGATAACAAATTTGCTGTGTTTAATTTTGCATCTTCGATTTTATGTGTTAACGCATTCAAATTCTTAACTGAACATGGTACGCTTAACTATATGCAGCAAACATATTACATATTCCATTCATCACACACAGTCATCCACATAGCAGATTCACAACTGATCAGGGGTAAGTGATATATTTCTTTGTCCCGTAACAGTAGGTCTTAATACTTTAATATCAATCAATAGAAGTTTTTCAATGCAATGAAGAGAATAGTCCTTCAAACCTTTAACTCATATAAATATGGAAGACCACATTATTACAGATAACTCATCCAAGCAGAATTTTTAGATTAAATTGTAATTACCAAACCAAAACAAATCAAAATCATACTATGGAGTACAAGTCGGGTAATGAGCATTAAAAAATTGAAATTTTGGTATTTGCATTTAATTTGATTATTTGTTGATAATAACCAACAGTCAATCAGAATATAGTAACGAATTAAAAAATTTAAAACTCTGTAAAAAATATAAATTCTAATAACATTTAAGTATAAAACAAAGCCCAATTATCATGGGGAAGTGAGACTAGCAATAATGGATCCAGCACACAGAAGAAATTGATTTAATAACCAAACGCTTTATGCAGGTTAACGAAGCTAATTGATTCATTAGAGCACGTAGAAATCACTATAAAAAACCATTTAGTTTATTTTCTTTGTAATATTATTGGGCCACAGAAGTAAAGGTGCTCATGTTCTAAAACCAAATAAAGAAATAGGGGTTCAGCTCAATACACATCAAGATTTCAGTCCAAACATGAATGAAAATACACATCTGGAGGTAATAAGCATATACCTATATAGTTTAGCAGGAGTGGACTCTGGGACAATATCATCTTCAGTCATCACTTTTTTGCCAATTGGAGCAAAACCACCAAAAAGAACCCAAAATTCACCTGAGTCCGACTCAGTATCCAGTTTCCCATCATCTTCCAGAGAAAAAACCATAACAATAAGAAGAAAGCAAACACATATCCACCAAAGAAAAAAGTGAAGAAAAGCTAGAACAGGAAAAGCATGTCTGCCAAAAAAGCGCCCAGGGGGAGAGAATCATTATGAAATTGTAACAACACATCCACTTACCAACTATAGCAACATCACATGTCCCCTCGTGATATTTTTCCTTCAAAAACTGAATTACTTCCAAAGCCTTGGCCCTCTCTTGTATATTAGAATTTGCACCATTGAACTGATATATCTTCTTCTCGGTGTCCAAGATAAACACATCATCGTGATTCAAAGAAGACCGAGCAAACGGAACCTGCCAAGCAAAAATTATAATCATATCTTACTGACCCACTCTCACTGCATAATTCAAATCAAGAACACTTCATCCAGACCACCAAGTCCACACTAAAAAATAGTGATACCTGCTTCATTCTAACAGCACGTTTTCCTCTACAGGTATATAGTCGTGGTTCAAATTCTTCTTCCTCTGGTTTTTTGAATCCACTTGCGACACCTCCCTCTAACGGTAAGATACAAGGTCTGAAGTAGGACAAAAATTTGTCAGATTCATGGCCTTGCAGTTCTCTGTGCTGTACAGCACGCCCTCCAAGACCAGCGTCAAGTTCAACAGTTTTAACAGCTGCTGTTCCAGCTTCATCCTGTAGTGAATTAGGAAATCAGTGGAATTATAATTTTAGTTGACATGCCAAATGATTGGGTAATAATATTAAGCAAATCAAAATCTTAAAAGGATCAGAGGAAAAAAGTAATAGAAGTATACCTGACTTGTATCTTTTCCAATCCAGAAGTGTATGTCATACAGATAAGAACCCCCCTTGACAGATGTGGTCTACAAAGATAGAAGACAGACAATGCATGATAAGACATGAAAATTTCTCTACCCTGAGAAAGAGTGAAACCAATTAAGTGCACTGCTAGCTACCATACAATTTGTCGGCCCCCTTTCTGGAAACAAATGAAAGAGGGCAGGAGAACTGTGGAGTGACAAACAGGGAGAACATACAAGAACAATTTCTGCTTCAAGTTATTAAAGAAATTTCCCACTAGGACAGCAAATTTTTTGATATCACAATATTACTGTAGAATCCATGATGATCTAACTATGTTAAATAAATTAATAACAATGTCAAGAAACAGCTTTGTTATATATTTGTATGAAAGAATATATTTCAGACAAGAAGCCAAATTGTCATCTGCAGGGGTATTAACTTGGTGAGATAGTAAAAATGACTAGGCGTTCAATTTGTAGTGTCTCTCAATATTATGTGAAGTTTTAACACTATTCATGTGGGTAGATTTGAAAGAAAAAATAACATAATACACAAGACCGAAAAACAAATCGAGAGAGGAAGTGTAATATGAGAGATTTTACCTGCAAAACAATGTAAGAATCTCCCATATAGAATTTTCCATAATCAGACTTTGGAAGTGGAACTGGCTGAAAATTCTCAATTCGCCAAATTTCAATCCCTCTACAAAATGTTAAGAATAACAACCTGATAATGAAGTAGAAGCATGAAACAACTCTATCTGTAATGCAGAATATATATTTGTCATCTCGAAATAAAAAGAACATTCACAATAGAAAAGGTTTACAAAAAAAAAAAAAAAAAAAATCCAATTACGAAGTTGCTCCCTGAAAAGGATACGGTTTCTGGCCCACTCCCTGAAATGCGGGATCCAAAGCTTTAGTAGACATTGCCTGAAATCCTCCTTATATGCTCCGTAAAAAGTCGGGATAGACAAGTTTATAAAATTGAAGCTATCTGCTTTCTGCAACCCAGGAAGTGCAAAATGGCTGCCAAAATAGTGAAAATTAATAACCATGGTTACATTCCTCTCTAACATTTAAGTTTCAAACACGCATAGAGAACGTGAATAAGCATACATCAATCTCCAAAGAAAAAAAGGAAAAAAAGGAAAAAAAAAAAAAAAATGAAAATGAAAAAGAAAGAAAGAATAAGATAAAAGTCATTTTAGTAATGACATACTTATGAAACATCAAGGTCATCTAACTGCAAACCAGCCATACAGTCAGTTGTAACAATTGCTTTCAATAAGTCAAACTCATATACAAATGACAAGACCTAATGAAAAGGAATTACAGCATTCTTAGTGAAATATATCTCATGCAGCACAGAAAACTTAGGCTCAAAGAAATTACAAGATCTAATGAAAAGGAATGTCAAAATTCATAACAAATTATACCTCAGTGCTTTCCATGTGCAGTTATGGTGATGAACCACATGTATGACATGGCTAATTAACCCTGGGGGATTTTCTCTGTCTATTTATCTACCTATCAATCTCAGTATTTCTCTTGTTATTCTTACCAGCTTTTACAAAATAATTCAATCAATCAGGGTTTCATGCTTAAAATAGACAAGAATAGACCATAACCAACATGGCAGGTGTAGTTCTCACCAATCTACTCTATTCAATAGGAACCATAAACTGGAATTCACAGTATTTGGTTCAGTCTACATTCTAATGTAATACAATTTAAAAAATTTGGCATATTTCAGCAACACGCAGGCACCCAACTTACAAATATTTCCCTTTTGTGTTTCAATTATTTGCTCAATTTCATAAATAATGTACTTTAATATGATTGAGAAAGAAAACACATAGTTCATAAGTTAGACAATATATGACCAGAAGCCATTCTATACTACTTCATAAAATGACATTCTTTTGTCACCGATTAAAAGCTAACCGATAATGCCTGAAATGTATCCTTGTTTTCCCTTGGAATAATACAAGAAGCACAATTCTAAAATAAACATTTGACTGCTTTAGAACATAGAAGATGTATGTAACATTATCTTATTAGGATTTAGGACAAGACTACAAGCATCTGAGATGAATTTCCCGCTTTCCACTCTGTTCAACATTCCCTTAGCTCTCCATATTTCTAATCTACAAAATCTCCCATCGGTATAAAAAGTTACATCATATTTGTAGTTATTGTCCTTTTTCTCAGAGTCTGGATAACATAATATCTCCATGAGGTACGAGTTCCCATATATACATTAAGTAACCCCTTAAATAGATTGAGCAATTCTCTTCAGAACAAGTAACTATGTGGTTCAATATGTGCTGCCTGATTAGCTCCCAAAACTACCAACTCAGCATTTTAGCTTGTATGTCATCAACTAACATTATCAGCTCATGCTGAATAATAGCCTATTTCAAAATATTTAGCAAAAAGCAAAGCTTTTAAGTCTAAAAAGCCACATGTGAACAATTTCAGTATCACTCACATTATCTCATGGGTAGAGAGTCCCATATGGCTTACCAGTAATTGAACTTGTACCATGCAAATGTTTGTGCGAAAATCTACATGACTGTTACCAATAAAATAA